>CM019740.1:17528426-18781210 GCA_009761775.1 Ficus carica
TTGCATAAAGATGTTTGAATGATGTATGAATGTATGTTTTACATTAGAAAATGCTGCATGATGATTGTAGGCTCTCGGCTGCTGCCGGTTGAGATAGTGTGCACGTGTTAGGGCGTAAAACGAATTTAAACCCCAAAACTGCCAGTTCGGGTAAAACTGGCCAGTTTTCTGGAAAGATGGATTTGAGGCCCTTAGAGGCCGAATTTAATAAAAGTTAAAACATGAAAGTTTTTCAGAAGGGATTTTACTAGGGAGCTGCGTGGAATTTTTTCAAAAATAAGGCTCTGAAGGCCTTCGTTTTTATAAAAATCCGAGCCTAGTCTGCCCAGACCTAGTTTACACGACTAGCCAGTTTGAAATAAAAACTGACAAGGATACAAGCGGAACTGGAATTTTCACAAAACATGAAAGTTTTAGGATTTTTCGAGAGCTAGAACTTTTATGAAGACAACTTTTTCAAAATCAAAATGGATTTTTAAACTGACACGGATTTCTAAAAACTGTGCCGGAAACAGGAAATTCCTGCACAGGATTTTTTAAAAACAATACAGGAAAGCTGTATTTTTGCACCAACACCAATGTTTTGACTATAGGAACTGCCTTTTCAACAGTTAATAATTTTTACAAACCTTTCTCAAAGAATTACAATTTTTCAAGGGTTTTTATAAGAAATGAACAAAGAGAACCAAGTTTTCCAAAGCAAAGAGAAAAACAAGTTTTTGAACTCTGAGTTATCTTTCTTTCGATAACAAGACAATGATGGACGAGAACCGGGAAGGATACCAGAGTTACTGAACGGGGTTCAAAGCCCAAGGTTAACTTAGGATAATTGAACTAAGATTGACTACCTCAAGGGTTACTCAAGGTAACCCAACAAGGTGTTAAGATTGGGTTTGGATCTAAAACCCAAAAGATTATGGATAGATAACCAGGCATAGGCCAAGGTTAGGATGATAACCTAACCCTATTCATGTTTGATTGGGATTAATACCCAAGGTTACCTTATGTAACCAAGTAAGCTATCATGAGTATATGAGGGGACATATAACTAAGACTATGAATGGGTGTTAGTTAGGTCACCAGCATCTTAAGGTTATAATTATAATTATGAAGCCTTATACTATGTCCTTTGACATAACAGGAGATAGCCTGTTCTTGTGCCTCAGCTTGGAGTCGCACGAAATAGGACACAGCTAACCAAGTAAGTACAACTCCGCCTACAGCATAGGCCCTTTGTTGTTACTTGCCTAATGTGATGGTATGTGATGATATGTTATGGCGTGTAATGTTATGGTATGATATGTTATGGTATATATGGCATGTCATGGTATGTTATAAATGAGGTTATGTTATGTTCTATGTTGTAATATTGTGACATCATGAAGCATGTTCACTAATGTTAAACCACCTGGTAAGAACAAGACAAGTAGGATGTTGTGTCGTGCCGACTTGCCACAAAGGCGGGTTTAAATGGTATGGTTCATGGTTTGAGTTGAATTGGATGGCTACCTAAACTACTCCATGTTAAACTTTGTGTTTCATGGTTTGAGTTAAAATGGACTGCCGCCTTCAACCATTCCTTGGCTATGTACCACGGTACGAGCACACATGATAAGTAAAGGAATAGAACTAAATTAAGTTATGAATCCATAATTAATTCATAAGAGATCATAATTGGTTCATGCATAATGATATGTTTTGTGTCGCGGATGTAACAGTTGTACTTGCTGAGCAAAAGCTCACGTCTTACGTCTATGCTGTAGGTAAGCAACCTGCCAGCAATCTCTGATGCAATACTGTGGAGGGCTGGTGCTGCGGACTGTGAAATGTGGGATGGATACTGCCACGGCTTTTGAAAAAAAAAATATACTCTATAAAATATGTTGTAATGAAAAAGGGTTTTCATATTTTCATGATGTTTTAAGTATGAATGACAAAGTTTATGTATGTATGGCAAGCAAGTTGTCTCTTGTGGTACCAATCCACATTAAGTCGGGTTTGGTCTACAATTTGATTATGATGGCCTTCAAAGAGGGTTTGAAAGTTCGGTACTCGAGTAAGTACATATCAGTAAGTATGAGTTTGAGGATGAAGTTCAAGTTGAAAGTTTTAAAATAAAGTTTAAAAGAAAAAAAAAATTTCCCAAATTTTCCGCAAGTTTAAGTTAAGTATGTAAGTAAGGTGACGACCTGGCGTGGGAAGTCGGGGCGTGACAAGCACATACCCTAAAATTTTCAACCTAGGGCAGAACTGAAAGTGAGCTTATGCTCATACATAACCAACATGGAAATACACTTAAATTTCCAAATTAAAGCTCACTTAAAAAGCTTAGGGTCATAAGATTTACCTCTAGGGTTTGAAAGTTGGTTCTCAAGCTTGGATCCCAAACTTTTCCTTACTCCCTTTGGCTGCCATCACAGCCAGCCTCTGTGATAACCCGAATTTTTATGACTCTAGATTTCCTTTGAACAAGGAAAACCTAAGTCTAGATCGTGGTTGGAATGGAATAGCAGTATAAGTTTGAGTTCTCATTTAACTAGTAACGAGACTCAACGATGGATTACTTAGGCCAGTATAAGGCATTTTAAGGAAAATGACGTGTTGAAATTTCATGATTTCATGATGGTCAAAGTTTGACCAAGATAGTCAAAGTTGACCAAAAGTCAAGGTATGAGATCGCTCTAGAATAATTGTGAATAATATTTGGAGCAATGGGGATTTAGCAGTTTCAAGTTCTAAGAAGAAAAATCCATACACAGTCCAATTTTACGAGGATGAACTCCGGACTGCAATTTAGTGAAACAATACTGTTTTAAGTGAAAAACAGTATTAGTATTGATTAAGTTAGTAGGGAAATGGACTGAAACCCTATATTTAAGGATTTTTGGAAATTTAGTGGACCATTAGGTATGAAATTGAAGCCAAGTGGCTCCACCAACACTGTCCACCTCACAGGGACTAAAGTGCAAATATTTTGTCATTAAGGATTAAAGTGCAATTTTGTAATTTTTGAATTATGGAATTTATGGATATTCCTAACCAAGTTTCCAACTAGAGTTGAACTAAGCCAATGGTTGGTTACAAATTTAGTTAGCTTGGTTGCATTGGAACAAGCAATTAAGCTAGAGATAAGTTTGAGAAGATTTTTCTTTGCTTCCCACATGCTATGGTCGGTTTTTCATCCTTGGAAAACAAGGAAATATGCTTAGGTAAGCAAGGTGACACAAGCAAGGAGAGATAAGCAATCAAGAAGCTTGGTGAGCAAGCCAATTTTGGTTCACACATGGCTTGATAGCATGGTGACAAGTGTATGTTCTAGAAAGGCTTGTGGAGCAAGCCAATTTTTGGCTCCCACATGCAAAGGCCGGTCCTTGAAGCCTTAAAGGGCAAGGGAATTTGTTTGGGATGATGTCACCAAGGTGACATAGGCTAGGTGATGCAAGCTTGGCTTGTTGAGCAAGCACTTGCATCCTTAGTCTTCATGGCCGACCACATCATCTAGGGGGGGGGACATCTCATCAAATCCTCATTGGATTTTAGGGAAAGAAGTCTTCCCTTGTTCTCCAAGGGAATGGCTAGCCAATAAGGCCACACCACATCACCTAAGGGGGGGGGGGCTTGTTGAGCAAGTAAACCCTTAGATGTAATTAGGAAAACTTTAGCTTTTCATTCTCCTTTTTCCTTCCACTAGAAGCCGAACTTCAAGGGAGAAGAAAGACCATGTGTTGGTCGGTTTTTCTTGAGCAAAAAGCTAGAAAAAAAATTAGAAGAAAAAGCTAGAAAGAAAGGAAGAGAAAGGAAGGTGTGGAGGCCGAAAATTTGGAGAGAAATTCCATAGAGGGGAAACCGGATTTCTTGAGCAAGGAGTTAGAAGAAAAAGTTTAGATCCAAAGTTAGATCTAATCTCAAGAAGTAAAGGTAATCCAATCCTCCTAAACCCCTCTAGTTCTTTAATTAGGTTTTGATTCAAATTTTGTGTATTTTCATGTGGGAGAGGCCGAAAATTTGGAACCCCAATTGGAGGGGAAATCCGGACTTGTTGGCAGCCAAAGGGAAGGTATAAATCCTCTAACCCTAAGTGTTTTATTTAAATTTCATTTGGGAAATTTAAATGTATTTCAAGCTTGATTTGTATGAGCATAAGCTCATTTAATTTTCTGCCCTAATTAGGATTTTAGGGTTGTGTTTGATTGATGTATGGTGTTGCAAATCAAACGTTTTGCAAACCCTGGTTTGGTGCAAGAACACCCAAGGGTTTTGCTTTGCATGAAGATGTTTAAATGATATATGACTGCATGTGTTACATTAGAAGCACTGCAGGTCGTCGTAGGCTCACGGCCGAAGCCGTTCGAGGTAGTGTGCACGTAAAATTTACGTAAAACGAACTTAAAACCGAAAACTGCCATTTTCGGGTAAAACTGACCAGTTTCGGGAAAAGGGAAATTTGAGGCCCTTAGAGGCCGAATTTGGAGAAACTTAAAACACGAAAGTTGTTCGGAACGATTTTTCCTAGGGGGATACGTGAACCGTTTTCAAAACTAAGGCCGCAATGGCCTCCGTTTACCCCAAAACCCGTGGCTAATCCCCAGACCCAGTTTTCACTCAGTTTTTCGGGATCAGCCAGTTTCAAACAAAAACTGGGACGAATCTAGGCTGAATTGGAATTTTTGTAAAACACGAAAGTTTTAGTATTTTTCGAGAGCTACAACTTTCATGAAGAAAACTTTTTCAGATTACGAACCGATTTTTAAACTGGGGTAGTTTTTCGAAGGGTGCGCAGGGAATCCGAAAATTCCTGCACCACTAGCCTTTCCAATGTCTCTAGAAAACTATTTTTCTACTACAAACTATTGTTTCGATTATGGAAAACTGTTCCAAGGGCAGTTTTCAACCTCAAATGATTTTATAAAGCACTAATCCAAGAGTTTGGATTTTTACGATCTAAGTAAAGGATTTTTATGAAGTTTTGGGATTAATTTCCCTAAATTTTCCAAGTAAGAGAAAATGAATTTTTGCAAGTTGGAGTATAGCAAGCGATTAGTTTACGAAAGGTAACCGGGAGTTATACCCGAGTTACTGGGTCAAGCCCAAGGCCCAAAGGTTGACCCAACAAGGGTTGACCATAGTTGACCGAAGTTGACCATTGTTGATCATAGTTGACTTTGGTTGACTAACATGTGGATTTTAGTATAACCTTAAGGGTTAGTCAAGATAACCCTAAAGGACACCAAGATTAACAAACTGGGCTAAGGTATAGGGTTACTATTTGTAACCCAGTAAGACATCTAGTATCGGGGACATACAACTAGGAATATGTAGACATGTTGGTTAGATCCCCAACATTCCACAATACTAATTAGACCCTTACCTATGTCCTTCAACTAGCAGGAGGAAACCTGCAGCTGTACCCAGAGGAGGAGCAGCACTTCGTAGGACATAACGAGAGAGGTAAGTACAACTCCGCCTACAGCATAGGCCCTTTGTTGCCTGATGTAATGTGCTGATATGTGATAATGTGTTATGCTATGCTATGGCTATGATATGCTAAGTTATGTTATGACATGCAATGCCATGTTTTCAAAAATGCCATGTTTACAAAAATGCCATGTTTTCAAAAAGGCCATGTTTTGACTAATGTTGATTATGTTATAATATTGTGACATCATGAAGCATGTTCACTAATATTAAATCACTTGGTAAGAACAAGACAAGTAGGATGTTGTGTCGTGCCGACTTGCCACAAAGGCGGATTTAAATGGTATGGTTCATGGTTTGAGTTGGATTGGAAGGCTACCTAAACTACTCCATGTTAAACTTTGTGTTTCATGGTTTGAGTTAAAACGGACTGCCACCTTCAACCATTCCTTGGCTATGTACCACGGTACGAGCACACATGTTATGTAAAGGAATAGAACTAAATTAAGTTATGAATCCATAATTGATTCATAAGAGATTATAATTGATTCATAAGAAATTATAATTGGTTCATGCACAATGATATGTTTTGTGTCGCGGATGTGATAGTTGTACTTGCTGAGCGAAAGCTCACGTCTTACGTCTATGCTGTAGGTAAGTATCCTGCCAGCAATCTCTGATGCAATATTGTGGAAGGCTGGTGCTGCGGACTGTGAAATGTGGGATGGACACTGCCACAGCTTTTGAAAAAAAAAAAATATACTCTATAAAATATGTTGTAATGAAAAAGGGTTTTCATATTTTCATGACGTTTTAAGTATGGGTGACAAAGTTTATATAAGGCAAGCAAGTTGCCTCTTGTGGTACCAACCCACCTTAGTTCGGGTTCGGTCTACAACATGATTTAGATGGCCTTCAAGGAAGGTTTGAAAGTTCGGTACTCTAGGAAGTACCTACCAGTCAGTTGAAAGTTTTAAAATAAAGAAAAAAAAAAAGGGGTAAAAAAAAAAAAAAAAAAATCTTTCCCAAATTTTCCGCAAGTTTAATTTAAGTATATAAGTAAGGTGACGACCCGGTCCACGTCTACGTAGTCGTTCCCCTACGTAGATGGTGTAAGTCGGGGCGTGACAGCCTCTCCCCTCCAAACGGGTTCCAAATTTTTGGCCATACCTCAAGCTTGAGCCACCAAGTCCGGCCACTCAAGACCAAGTCCGGCCACCCATTTTTTTTTCCTCCCTAGTGTTCGGTTTTGTGAGGGAGAGTGTGAGAGAAAATTTTGCAAGAGTTTGGCTAGATTTCTCTATTTTTCTCCCTCAAAATCAGCCCCCCCTTGCTGCTATTTATAGGGATTTTGAACTTTTCAAAATTGTCAAAAAGTCCTTGAACTTAAATTTAATTATTTTTCTAAAATTGCATATTGATCCTTGAAGCAAAAATATTTGCTAATTAGTCCCTCTAGGTGGTGACCGGCCATTGCTCCCCTTGGTGCCCAAGTTTTGCTTACCTCATCATGATGACATCATGTGCTTACCTCATGCTTACATCATCATATTTTTAAAAATTGTATTTTTGCCCCAAAAGACAAAATATTTGCATTTTGACCCCTCTAGGTGGCCGGCCCTTGTTCATTCATTGGAGGCCAAGTTTCCTTGCTTACCTCATCATGATGACATCATCTTGATGACATCACTTGCTTACATCACTATTTCTAAAAATTACACTTTTGCCCCAAAAGGCAAAATTTTTACATTTTTACCCTCCAAGTGGCCGGCCTTTGGGAGGTTCTAGAGCCATCAAATACTTTCCAATTTTATTTAATCAAGAAATGATGTCATAAATCTAAAGTGAGGTGATGTCATCTTAAAGCCTCGTTTGGCTTGTTCAACAAGCTTTGTTTGCCTTGTTCACCAAGCTACCCAATGTAACCGATCAATGTAACCGTCCATTGGCTTAGTTCAACTCTAGTTGGAGGCTTGGTTAGGAATATCCATAAATTCCATAATTCAAAAAAATTACATACTTACTTACTTTTCTTAAATTGCACTTTAGTCCTTAATGACAAAATATCTGCACTTTAGTCCCTGTGAGGTGGACGGTTTTAGTGGAGCCACTTGGCTTCAATTCCATACATCATGGTCCACTTAATTCCCAAAATCCTTAAATATAGAGTTGCAGTCCATTTCCCTACTAACTTAATCAGTACTAATACTGTTTTTTCACAAAACAGTACTATTATACTGGACTACAGTCCAGAATTCCTTTGCATAAAATTGGACTGCATATAGAATTTTCTCAGGACTTGAAACCATTTAGTCCTTCATGTCCTAAAAATCGTGCTTGATTTTCCTCTAGCGTCGTTTCAAACCTTGTTCTCGCTTAATCGTCCGTAACGACAGTTTTCTGCAGTATAGTTTCTATACCGATAAATTATACTGCAGTATCCTCTCAGTCAAACCAAGAGTCAACTTGGTCAAACTAAAGTCAACCTTGGTCAAAGTTGACCCGAAGAAAATCATAAATTCCTATTTTGTCCCTTTCCTCCAAAAGGTCTTATATTTGCCTAAGCAAACTATTGTTGAGTCTCGTAGCTAATTAAACGAGAACTCAAACATATACTATTATTCAACTCTGATCATGATTCAGACTTAGGTTTTCGTTGTTCCAATGGAACTCTTAAGTCATCAAAATTTCGGGTATTACATTTAGTGAGGGTTCTCGTCATGTGGTGACGAAGGGAAAATCAGATAATAGCCTCTATTTTCTTCAAGGTAGCATACGGTTGTTGGTGCTACTGCAGCCTCATCTTGTTTAGATCCAAATTTTGAGCATTATTCGTTTATGGCATATGCGTCTTGGTCATATATGGGTGACACAAGGGATTCAGTTTTGAGCAAACAAAGTAGTTGATGTATATGGCTATTTACATAAAATAAAATAGATAAGCAGGAAAGATTTATGGACATTATAAATAGAAGATTTAGCTTGTATTTGGTGTACGGGTTTGGAATTAAATTTTTAGGTTAAAGTTGATTAACTTTTCAAAAACTAGTTATAATTTTGTTGACTTTTCAGAAAAATACAAAAACTGAGATGAAAAACTTAGGTTTGGGGCTGAAAGCTAAATGAAGCCTAAGCATGCATTTGGTGCTAAGGTTTGAATTGTAGAATTTGGGTTTGAATTGAATTGGGCGTTTGGTGAGGCGTTTGAACTGCTGGAGTTAAAAGCTGTAAAAACATGAAATACGTTCAAAATATATATATATATATATATCAATATGGAGCTTGTTTCATTTGTCTTGAAATTTTGTGCAATTATAAAAAAAATCTCATTTTAACCTGTATATGTAAACTTAGGGATTTTTAAAGTTTGAGTTACAAAACTGTAATAGTAACTGTGAATAGTAAAAATGATGTTGACTTTTCAGAAAAAGCCAAAAATTGGATTGTAATTTAGTGTTCCAACCTTAGCACCAAACACCCCCTTAGCTTTTTAAACACATTGTAAAGTTGATATAAATATGTGGTTGCAGGCATAGTCTAACGATAATTCAACTATTGACTTTACCAAAAGGTGGAGAGTGTGAATACCCCACCCCAATTTCAAAAAAAAAAAAAAAAAAAAAGTTAGATAGATATATATATATATATATGTGTGTATGTGTGTATATATATACACACACATATATATTTTAGGTAGAAAAACTAAAATGGGGATCAATCCATTTCCACACTACCATACATACGGTTGGATCCTCATGTTGACATTAAACATTAGCCTGTAAAGAAGGAATCAGCACAAGTATCTTCTTGCAATGGAAAATCGAAATGTTTGAAAAAGAAAATAGTAATTGAACTATAAATATTATACCATTTTGGTTTCTGAATTCTTAATTTTGATAAATTAGTTCCTAAAATTTTGTCTTGTTTTTTTGTTTTTGTTTTTGTTTTTTAACCAATTGAAGTCCTTGACACTAAAATTGACAAAAAGATTTATAAATTTAACAAAGATAATTGTATCTCTATCATATAATAACTAAAAACATTAAAGAAATTATTACATTAAGCAAAAAATGTTCTCGTTTTAGGGATTTTTATATTGGAATAAGAGGACATTTTACACACAGTATAATTAATTTTAAAGGCTTAGCTAATTAGCAATTGTGGTGAGTTCATATGTACACTTGCAGTCGAAGTCTAGTTCCTCAGTTAGCAACAGTGAAATACTTGCTGAAGTGCTTCTCTTCTTTACAATATTTGTCTACCACTTTGTACACTTCAATCAAAAGCATTGGGAAACGACTCGTAAAATAGTCATCGATTCCTTCATATGATGGTCTGATAAGTGTCTGAAACATTCACAAGCAAAGCAAACCAAGTGAATATCAACCCGGAAGAACTTAAATAGTGTCTGAAGATGTATCATATTCATACAATATAGTATTGCAATCATCACCTGAATAGCTTGTGGAAGTTGTTCACGATTGGTGAACATGATTTGAATCAGTCGCAACAAACCCGTTACCCTGCTAAAGTCGTATCCGCCTTTCACATATATCTTGTTATCCACCTTGTTGTTCCATCCTCGAACCATCTTTATCCCCAATATCCGTTTTGTACCTAAAACTGTGTGTGCAGTATCTTCGAGTGCTTTGGAAAGCACAGAGTTCTTGCCAACCTGAACACTAGTGTCGCTGAGGAAAGAAAGTCTCTTCTCCGAATCCCAGAATAGTGGATGGTCCAATACCTTAGCTGCTTTTGGCCTGCAAAGAATTAAGAAGAGAACTGTAATTTTCATCAAGAACTGAGGATTTAATGCTAGGTGCTGAATTTCTTCCTTTGCCAAGTAAAAATTTTAAACCTTCATTCCAATCCTTAGTACAATGGAAGGGCATTGTCACAACATGGTATGACGTTATGATTATTAAGTAGCTTCAAAAGGTATCTTGTAGAATCCACGTTAAAAGGAAACCATAGAATCTCACCTTTTCTCAAGCTTGTTTTCTAACAAAGAAGGAATAAGATCAAAAGCTTCAGGGATATGCTGTATTAAATTCAGGTTCTTTATATACTTGTCCTTAATATTCCTATCACGTTCATCATGATCCCCAAATGGATGCCGACCGCGAGTGACGCAATAAAAGAGGACGCAACCCAGACTAAACATATCCATTTCACGCTTTTGGTGCCCGCCAGTAAGCTTTTCAGGCGCTGTCCAGCCGCTGGTTCCAGAATCTATAGTAAACATGTATGAGAGTGTTATTGAAGAGAGTTAGAAGCAGTTAAAACTAGGTTAAGCAAAAATGTTATCAAACATCATCAATTCGCGGTAGCTACTAGCTACAATATATGACCACTTGTGTTTCCAAACGGCAAATGCATTTTTTCTAAGGACAAGATAGATTGACATCTCCCGTTCAATTTACGTATTCCAAATAGTATCTCACCAATTATATTTTAATACATTATTGAAAGAAGTTAGATCTTAATCTATAAAAAATTAGTTATAAAGCATTTTAAACTTTTTAAGATGACGTGATATAATATTATTGGTTAGACATAAAAAATTAGATGTGGATCCGGAAAAAACCAGATGAATCATTTTGAAATCTGATCCACTGTGTTCAATATGATTACCGAATATGTTATGTTCAATTGGCTCTAACAGGTGTCAAAGTATATATTGACATAAGTATATTACATGTATGTATATATACATTTTTTATTGGTAAGCACCCACCTCCCATTCTAACCTACAATTTATATATATATATATATATATATATATTTAACAAGGATTGAACATTGGACTTACCATGTAATGACTCATGCCTCCTTTTAGTATGATATTATTTGCTTTGGGCCTCGACTCACACAGTTTTGCTCTTGGAGTTTACTCAAAAGGTTCTTATACCATTAGAAAGTTGTCTCTTTACTTATGAATCATCACACATATTCATTCTTAAGCGATGTGAGATTGCACAGCTTACCTATTTCCCTTGTAGGGATTGATGACTGTTATAATCACACCTCTTTTTGAGACCCAACGTCCTTGTTGGCCACAATTCTAGTTGGGTATAGGCGCTGATACCATTTTGTAATGACCCATATCTTATGTGATAGTCATTAGTCCCTATAAGAAAAAAGATAAACTGTGCAGTCCCAAATTACTTGGGAATTGATACTTGGGATATGATATATGTGATAGTTAAGTAAAAAGATCACCTCTTAATGATATAAGTTCTTTTGTGGTTAGGCCCTAGAGAAAAACTGTGCGGACCGAGGTCCAAAATGGGTAATATCATACTAGAAGGAGGCATGAGTCGTTAAAAATGGTAGTCTATACCAAACCGAAAGTGTGACCAATAAAGACATTGAGTCCCAAAAAGAAGGGTGTTTATGATATTTATTAGTCCCTATAAAGAAAATGGTAAGCTGTACATACCTTCATCACTTAGGAATGGATATATGTGATAATTCACAAGTAAAAAAACCACCTCCTACTGGTATGAGACCCTTTGGGGTAAAGCCTAAAAGCAAAACTCTAAAAGAAGGCATGAATCGTTATGTACCAAACCTAAAACCGCAACCCTTCCCCCGCCAACTGAACTACCCTAATGGCTTAACGTAAGTAATACTTATTGCCTTAACTAACATGTTGAACTCTTAATTTTCTAGCTAGCTAGTTCTTTAAGCATAAAGTAACTCTAGAATCGGTTAGAATACTCAGGACCGGAATGACAGAATTAGCTTGAACAAGTAAAAAATGTGTCAATATGTATATCTATACGGAATGTTTAAAATAAGGAAATGAGAGTACTTACTAGTATTATGGTTACTCAAGGTAGACTTATTCACACGAAGGAGTCTGCTGATGCCCATATCCGAATGCTTTGCACATAAGTTTGATGTTTCCCTGCTTATTAAAATGTTTTGGGGCTTTAAATCTCGGTGAATTATATCCAATTTATGCAGATGAACAAGCCCCTTAATGATGTCCCTGTGAGATTAAATATTGAAAAACTTTTTGTATATATAAGAATCTACCAATTAGCTAATAAATCTAATACAAAGAGAAGTGGTTTCTAACTATGAACCATTAAAAGCCCAATTTAGCATAATATACATACATATTTAAAGTTAATTAGTGATGATTGAAGGAACTTTTAACTCACCTCATCAATTTGAGTAATAAAGGTGATGGACGGCCATTACTTTCTTCCCAAAGCTTAACATCTCCCAAAATAGACTTCAGTTTCTCCAAGTGGTCATCTTGGCACACAGCCTCAGGCATTGTGTCAACAATATGTTCCTCTTTGACAAGCACAGATTCATCTTTGTCCAAGCCGTCTTCTTGGGACATAGGCATGGTTGATCTATCATCATCATGTTTTTCTACAATTACAAATTTTTCTTCTGTAGACATTTGGATGAGGTCATCCAAGTTGCAAGCACAGCGCTCCATAGCCAAGTAAAGAAAATCTCGGTCACGTTCATGCCCATAATACCTTACTATGTTCTGGTGATGATGAGATTTTCTGAGAAGCTCAATTTCATCATAATTCCCTTTAAGATGACTTCGGAGGAGACGTTTCACAGCCACTGGACTACCTTCATAAGACCCCTCATAGACAACAGTCCCATTGCCACTTTTACCAATTTCAATTGGTGTAACGAACAATTTTTCACCTACCCACCACCCATTTTCGTCGGATAAAACTTCTGAGTTGGAATTGCTTCCTTCTTTTACCTGATTTAACAGAATTTCTATCAATATGATGTTAATTGAACAAAAAACCATTTAGCGAACGAAAATCATTTGTACAAAAACAAGAGGGATCAGTTCAAGCTAACATGAGTAACAAATTGAAGAGCTCATGAAAAAGACCAATTATCCACACTCAAAGAATCAGACAAAAAGGAATGAATCAAGTGCCCACGTGTCCAGGATAAGTTATAAAACACTAATTGTATCCCCTGTATGGATCTACAGAAAAGAAAATAGTGAAAATCACGCTTCCAAGCTTGGTGGACACTGTGATATAATGCTCAAGTTCACGAGACAGTACCTCACCCAAAAGTCACCATCGACTCGAATTAACCCTCTTTTTATTTATCTTTAAGTGTGTATAGAAAAAGAAAAAAAAAATTAAATGGAAAAAAAAGAAGAAACTTTTAACGGTATAATTTAACCGTTCCTCATCTTGGTCTTTTTTTTTTTTCCTTCATAAAAAAATAAAATAAAAAATAAAAATAAAAAAACCCTTCCTCATGTCCCTCGCAGAAACAGAAACAAAAAACAAGAAAAAAACAAAACAAAACAAAAACAAAACATAGTGTTCTTCACAGTGGGGAGGTCCCTGAGTGTCGCCGAACTTTCGATCTCCCCACCGGAGAACGACAGGATCTAAGCAGGCCCTAGACTAAAATTGTTTTAAGATGGTTAGTTCTCTAAGTCATTCTTACAGCTAGTGTTTATTCCTGGATCAAATTTCTAAAATGTGAACGCAAAAAAAAAAACAAAAAAAAACAAAAAAAACAAAAAAGGAAGATGAAGAAGAAGAAGAAGAAGCAAACGAGTAAAATACCGAGGGATGGAGTGCTGGCTGGTTAAGTGTAACTTCGGCCATGGTTATGTTTGAGATCCGTTGGAGTGTTCCCCTCTAAATTTAGCAGAAAAACATTACTATTTTTACTTCAAGAGCCCTCTCTCTCTCTCTCTCTCTTCTCACCCACCCATTAAAACTAAAGTGAACTCTAGGGTCCCATTTCTTGCGTTAGTTGCTTTTCTTTTTTTTGTTTCTTTCTTTCTTTATATATATAAGTACACATACACACACACATACATACATGTATTCTTTGAAGACGGTAGTTTTCGTAATTGACGGAAGTCTCTTGCTGTCGTTTTTAATAAAGTACGAGTTTTCCCGCCTAAATTTATAAGAGTCCAATATCTGGTTTCCTTTATTTTTCAATGGCCATGACGAAGAAAAGTGAATAAAACCTTTTTTTTGTGTGTGTGTTTTTTTTTATTTTTAATTTTTTAATTTTTTAAATTCAGATAAATTAGATACTACAAGAATTGTGATTATAAACACTTCTACAAATATCTGTTTGGTAACTTATAATTTCTCACTTCTAGCGTATAAGTCTGGGCAGCAATACTTCAGAAATTGTGGATGCATAATTACTTTATAAAATAATGTAGATGAATAACAAACACTTTCTTTTGAGTTTAGTTGAAGTTTATTTATCACAATGGATTGCAATTTTATAATTTACTTTATTATCAAAGACTCAAATTCGACTATGTTGTGAGAAATTATATTCTATCGAACTATTTGATGATATAATATGTTTATTTTAATTTCAGAGGCTCAACTTGTGAAACCGTGAATTCGATTTGTGATATCTGAGGTTTTTAGACTAGATTGGGAGACTAACAAATTGGTAATGGATTGAGAAAAGTTGATTGGATTACAGATTGACTGTTAATCTATGTGATCCGATCAATGAACATCCCTACTCCCACAAAAATAAAACCAACCATGACCACTTGGAAAACAAAATGAGTATTCCACTACATAGTATGGTGCTTGGTTCAGGTTCTGCCTACATGTTTGGCTTGAAACGGAAACCGATCAACCAGTTTTTAATCGACGTACAACCATGTAATATAGAGAATATACAAAATGCACGATATCGTTCTGTAATTACTTTTACTAAAGGACGGAGATCTATTAAAATATTATCCAAATTCTGAAAACTCGTTAAGAGGATATCATATATTCATTGTAAACGAATTATCGATTCATGTTAACAAATAAAACTTATATTTTATGAATCGTATCTGTAACTGTAACACCAAGTTTTTTTGTAACATTACGATTTATTTTAAGAAATTTGTATAAACCATGAAGGTATTTATGAAAAAGCCCGTTTAAGGGTTTTTATGACGTTTTACGAGTTTTTATGACTTTATAAGACTCGAAAATGATTGTTTAGTCAAGCAAATGACCTTTTAGGTAAAAAGGAATTAAATCGTCAAAATTTTTATGTTGGTCAAAGTTTGACCAAAAAACGTCGACGGTTGACCAAAAAGTCAACTGTTGATCATGGGAGTCAAATCTTGGCAAGGAAGTCAACGGTTGACAAGAAAGTCAATAGTGGACGAAAAAGCCGAAGATTGACCCCAAAAAGTCAACGAAAGGCTGTACGATAAAATAACCCGCAGTATAGAAATTGTACTGCATAGAGTCATTTTATGAATAAAATGATATGTTTAAGACTCAAAACAACCATAGAAAATCAAGCACATTAATTAGAATATCTTGGGCCAAGTGGTTTTAAGTTATGAGAAAATTTTTATACAGTTCGTTTTTACACAGATGAATTTTGGATTGCAGTTCAATATGCCAATACTGTGTATAAGTGAATCCAGTATTGAAAATGTAACACCCGAATTTCTTCGGTTCATATTTTATAGAAATTTCGTGTAAATATTTACCGTAATCGGTATTTCATGAGGAAGTTCGTTCTAGAACTTAATTTTGTGACAAGAGTTCTTAAGATTTATTAAGACTCAAAAACAAATTGCTTGAACTTGCAAAAGACCTTTATGAGTGAAAGGAGGTCGTATTTGCACATTTCAAGACAAGTCGACGTTGACCGATAAGTCAGTTAGACCAAAACGGTCGAAAACGTCAAACAAGAATTTTATGATCGCAGTACAAGCGAAATTACTGCTAAAAACTCATTTCTTGATCAAGATGAGTTTGAATAGAATTAAAATCACCTTAGAAAAATCAAGCATACTAAGCTAGAGTTCAGGGCGAAAGGATTCGGAAAAATAAGAGAAAAATTTTTCCGATCGAGTTTTTCACAGATCGAAATTTTAAATGCAATGTAATTTTCGATACTGGGTATTTAAGCACCTCAGTATTAAAATGTATTGCAATGTGTTGAAATTACACAATTTTTCAAAAAGATTGAACCAAACAAGCCTTTAAGCTTAATTACATCACAATTAAGCTAAGTTAGGACATAACCCTTCACACACTTGGACCAATGAGCATGTGACACCTCATCTATGAGTTGTCAACCACTCCCCACTTCTCTCCCCCTCATGGCCGGCCACTCCAAGCCCCCTTTGGGCAATAGCTTGCAAAAGTTGAGGACCAAATACCAAGATTGGAAGCAAATTTGCCTTGGAAAAGAAAGCTAGGATTTCCCCTAGCTAGAGGCACTATTCCTAGGGATTTCAAACCCCAAAAAGACAGCAGCCTTAACCCTCTTTCTCAGCCATAACCTTCAGAAAATCTCCTCCAAAAATCCGAGAGAGAGAGAGAGAGAGAGAGAGAGAGATCAAGGGAGTTAAGCCAAAAATTTTGGTGAGAAAACCCCCTAAAGCCTTTGGTTTTCTTGTGAGTTCAAAGGAGAGATTTGTTCAAAAAATTTCCCCTCTCTTTCCCATCTTGCCGAGTGTTTGGGAGCTGAGAAAATCCAAGAAAAAAATTTCGGGTTTTGGCTAAAATCAAGGGTTGAGTGAGGGTGTGATCTAGAGCCAAGGAAGAGAGAAAAACCAACCATTTGGTGAGTTGGAGCTTGAGAAGATCCACGGAAAATTTTAAGGTAATATTTTTGGGACATTTTCTTCTCTTTTGCCTAGGTTGGTTGGGGGAGGAAGTTAACAAAATTTTGTGACTTTTTTTGAAGTCCAAACCGTGCACTTTGGAGGCTTATTTCGACTAGGATCAAGCTAGTGACACCCCCCGGATTTGAGGTAAAAATCCGAACCGTACCATAGTTTTTTGTTCAAATTTTTGGTTCATTTTTCTCAAGGGTTTTACCGTGTATTTCAAGCCAAAAAGTTGTAAGAGCTTAAGCTCATAATTTTCGGTTTTAGCCCTAAATAGCTTAGGTTATATTTTTATGCTTGATTTAGGTTTTTGAGGTGATTATTTTGCATGTTTGGTTGGATATATGCTCTATGATTTTGTGTGCTAGAGATGCATGCTAGGGTTTCTATTTTAAGGGTTTTATGTCCCTAATATGTTTATCAAACTTCTAGATGCATGTTCTAGGGTTTGTATGATGATATGGTTGAGTTTTGTTGTATGTATGTTTCTCTCTCAAAACCGTGGACCAAGGGGTCTCGGCCTTGAGTCGAATCCGAAAACACGGGATTTAAAATTTTATGTGTATGAGGGACGTTAGAGGACGTGCATGTGTTAGTAAGTCCCGCATTGGGCGGTCGAGCTAGAGCAACGCATAGGGACGTAAAATTTGGACTAACACCAAAACTGCTCTCGGGTCCAACACCCGGCAGCTCGGAAAAGTGGGATTTACAGGTCCTTAGAGGCCGAATAGGGTAAAAACTTAAAACACGAAAGTTGTTCGTTAGGGTGTTTCCTAGGGGACAGCGCGGACAGATTTCAAAAATAGGGCTCCAATGGCCTTTGTTTTTAAGAAAAACCGAGAACTGGTCAGGGTGACCAAGTTCCAACGATTCACATGTGTTCAAACAAAAACTGGTATCAATTGAGCTAGAATCAGAAAATGTTCAAAACATGAAAGTTTTAGATCTTTTTGTTAGCTACAACTTTTATGAAGAAATCGTTTCCAAATTCGTTTTATATTTTAAGTTATGAATTTTCAAACAAAAGCCGTGCAGTGAGCAAAATCTCATGCACGGGATTGTCTAGACCAATGACTAGGAAAAACGTTTTTCTAACTTTCAAACATCAATTTCAAACCCGAAAACCGTTCCAAAGGCGGTTTTCGATCCCCAAATGTTTTATAGAAATATTTTCAAGTGTTTTGTAATTTTCAAGACAAGTTTGGGTGCTATTCACCAAACTTACTTAAATAAACAAGAAAATGATATTTTTTAAACAAGTTCAAGGTTTTCAAGATTAAAATGAGTAAGATACTGCGTTAGTAGCCGGAAAATTATTCCGAGTTACTAGGGCTTTGCCCAAGCCCAGATTTAACCTTGCGGATTGAGGTTTAAGTTAAGATTATGATTCTCTACATGAACCCTTAATTAATAATTCCGTTGTGGGTTACGCCGTGTGACCCCTTCATATGTGATAGTAGAGGGACATATAACCAAAATATATATATGTTGGTTTAATCCGACATTAAACGATCCTAGAATAGAGACCTTACGTGTAAACGTCCATGGGCAGGAGGTGACCTGCGAGCGTGCTCTGGAAAGGAAATTCGATCACGCGAACAACGAAGACAAGGTAAGTACAACGCCGCCTACAGCATAGGCTAGAGTTGTATGTTTACCTAACATGTTTGCTTTACACTGTTTAAGTGTTATTTGATGATTTGCTCGATGGTTGCAATATGCTTACTGTATGATGAATGTTTCAAATGCTAATGCCATGCTTTTAAAAATATGTTTCAAGTATTGTGATTATGCTTACATGAAAAAGTATGCCTGTTCATGCATTGATAGAACATGAGATTAGGAGACATCATATAAGTATGCTCACTAATCTATCAAGTGGAAATATGTCAAGAAAGACATACAAACAGAACGTTTGAGAAAAGGCCACAAGAGCCAGTGTCGTGCCCCCTGATGACGATCGGGTCGAAAGCTTGGGTAATCTCCTCAAGCTGCGCGCCGGGTACGAGCACATCAAGTTAACGGGCCCACAAGTAAAATCAACAAGATAAAGTGTGATACAAGAAAGCAAGCATAACTGGACATAAACGGTTCATGCATTTCACGATAGCATGTCATGTTTAAGATAAAGAAATCGATGATATGATGCCATGTTTATGCTGTCATGTTTAAGATGTCATGTAAAAGGTTATGTATGTTTCATTTAATTGGTTTGCGGTATAGGAGTTGTACTTGCTGAGCTTTCGCTCATTGTTTGAAGTTTATGCTGTAGGTAAACAGCCTGCTTTGAATTAACTGCATGGTGGAGGGTGAAGCCGGTGGCTGTGAAATGATGAACGGGTTGGGGTTCGCAACTCAAAAGGAGTTTATTAATATAACTATTTTGAGAAAACAGACAGTTATTTTATTTACGTATGAGTGTATGTAAATAATTTCTAAGTATAATGCTTCCGCTATTAATAAATAAAAAATAATATAAAAAAAATCCCCACTATTTTCATGATTAAAAATGGGATAAAACAAGTTTAAGTTCAAGTAAGTTAAGTCAAGTGACGGCCTGTGCAAGGCGGGACGTCACAGAAAATACCTGTGTTAATTTAGGAATGGACTGTACAATAGGAGAAAGAGCCAAACACCCCTAAAGTATGCTTACCTCACCATACTTTTGATTTTTTACATCATTAATCAATTAATAAAAGTTGGAAAGAAATCATGGAGTCTTCTAGGGTGCAAGGTGGCCGGCCAACTCATGGGGGGCAAGGGCAAATTGCCAAAAATTTGGAGGACTATTTGGCAATTATTAAGAGTTGTTCACCTCCTATAAATAGGTGACCCCAAAACAAAAGTTAATTAGAGAAAAGCAACCAAACTTTGCCAAATTTTCTTCTAACCAAAACCGAACTTGAGAGAGAAGGAAAGGAAGAAATTCAAGCCAAGATCAAGGGAAAAGAGAGAGTGTATGGTCAGTTTCTTGTTGGAGAGCAAGCAAAAGTGTGGAAAAAAAAATTTTTGCACCAATTTCCCTAGCCAAGGCCGGTTGTGGGAACCAAGGGGGAAGAAGGGAAAAAAAAATTTGGATCTAAGGGAAATTAGGGTTTTGAGTGTTGGGTTTTCTACCTTGAACATCAATCAAGAGCTCCAAGAATTTTGGTGCCCAAATTTGGCCAAGGAGGCCGGTTGTAGGGAAGCAACAAAGGAAGGAAGGATAAGCTTGTGGAGACCGGATTTTTTGGGGCTAGTGTGGCCGGATTTTTAGCAGGTTGGTGACTGGAATTTAGGGCAAGGAAGCTGGGAATTTTGGGAGCCAACTGACCTAGGAAGGCCGGCTGTTGGAGTAGGAACAAAGGGAGGAAAGGTCAAGCCAAACCCTTGACCCAAAGTGAGGTATAATCCCTTGGATCCCTAAGCTTTCATTTGAATTTCATTTTGTGAAATTTAAATGTATTTAAGCATGGTTTGTAATGAGCATAAGCTCACTTTAATTTGCTGCCTTAGTTAGGAATTTAGGATATGTGCTTGATTTAGTTAGGGTTTATGGTTTGGAGGTTGCAATCTTGCATGCTAAGTGTTTGTAGTATGGTTAGGGTTTTATATGTTGATGTATGATGCTAATTTTGTTTGTATGGTGAAAATTGGACGTTAGAAATGTGTTGCATGAATGATGTTAGGCTCCCGATGCGTTCGGTTGAGGTAGGGTGTACGTAATAAGCCGTAAAACGAATCTAAAACCGAAAACTGCCATTTCGGGTAAAAATTGGCCAGTTTCGGGAAAAGCTGATTTTGAGGCCTTTAGAGGCTGAATTTGGAAAAACTCAAAACATAAAAATTGTAGATTAGGGTTTTTCCTAGGGGACTTCATGAACAGATTTGTAAAATGAGGCCCCAATGGCCTCGGTTTTCATCAAAATCCGAGTCTGACCGTGCCCAGGACCCATGCACGGTCAGGATTGGTTTAACAGGGCATATGACTAGGTAAACGTCCGAACTGGGTTTTACTTAAAGCACAAAAGTTATAAGGTTTTTCGATAGTTAAAACTTTCATCAAGAAAACTTTTCCAAAATCTATTTAGATTTTTAAATGAAATTGGATTTCAAAAACTGTACAGGAAATAGGGAATTCCTGTACATGATTTCTATAAAAAAAAAAAACAGTACAGAAAGAGGAAAATTTTCACACGAATTGATAAATTGGCATTGGGAAGCTGTTCCAAAGGTAGTTTCCAATAGTCAAGAATTTTTACCAATCTTGTTTTATGATTTCCAGTTTTAAAGTTAAACAAAAGATTTAATAAAAATAAATAAATAAATAAAAATAGGATTTTGAAATCTAAAGTTAAAAATAATCCGAGTAGGGTAGATTTAAACCCTAGGGTTACTCAATGTAACCAATTAGGACCACGTAAAATTAAGTAAGGGACATATAACTAAGGTTATGTAAGAGTGTTGGTTATATCACCGACATTTCTAACCCTTACTTTTATTTGATCACAGAATTTAGTACGCAGCAGTGTCCTAACGGGATTCAACTCGGTATCGGGCACAGCCAACCCAAACAAGGTAAGTACAACTCCACCTACAGCATAGGCTTTATTGTGTATACTTGCCTAAGTATGTGTGCAAAGTGTTATGTGTTACATGTTAAATGTTAGGTAGAGCCATATGTTAGGAAATGCTATGAAAAATGCTATGGTATGTTATGTGTTATAAAAAGCTAAATGTTATGATGGTATGCTAGGGTTTAGAAAATGTCATAAGAAATGCTATGATTTATGAAATGCTATTAAAGTATGTTATGAATGCATATTATGTATATATGCTATGATAAAAGTTATAATAAGATTATGAGATAAGGCTGATAATTCATTAGGTGAAACATCACGATGCATGTTCACCAACTAATAAAAATAAGAATAAATATGAGACAATGAATGTTAAGATAGCGAGTACGCTTGCCTGTGTCGTACCGACCCGCGTTAAGTCGGGTTGGACTATGGATTGAGTTGGAAATGGACTGGCCGCCCCAACCAATTCATAGTTGCGCGCCCGGTACGGACACTTACGTTAAGGGGCCCATAAGATAAGCCAAGATAAGTGAAGAAAGTAAGATATGAATGAATAAGAAAGCATAACGAAGCATAATTGGCTCATGCATATGCTAAGATAAGTTACGATAAGTTATGCTTAGGTTATGATATGATATGCTAGTTAGGATTTGTAGGGTATGTGTTGTTGAATCGCGATATAGGATAGTTGTACTTGCTGAGCGAAAGCTCATTGTCTTACGTCTATGCTGTAGGCAAGCAGCCTGGCAGTAACCTTTGATGCAAGATGGAGGGCATGGATTGGCGGACTGTGAAACGTGGGAATAAACCTCTACGTGTATTGATAATGTTAAGGAATTATTTTATGAGTTTTATTTTACACCCAAACAATTTTATTTAATGTCCTATACGCTTATATTTATAATTGTGTGCGTGTACACTGTATAAAAAAAAAAAATTCCGTTGTATATGTTATGAATGTAATTACGATATGTATGCAAGTATGTATGGTAACGACCTGTGTTAGGCGGGTCGTTACAGTAACATACCGTAGTAATTGACTACAATGATTAAACTTATATATTGTTCCATTATTGATTCTCACGTACACCAAAGTAGCAGAGCCTACGCTCAAGTTTTGTTTTTGTTTTGTTTTGTTTTTTTTTTTTTTTTGTTTTTGTTTTTTTTTTAATAAAGCTTTGTGATGTGGAGTTCCTAATGAGATGGCACAATTATCATTATACATGTGGGTCATTGAAATTGCACATTCGTGCTAAACAGCAGTTCTCTTGCCATTAATTATGGGAAAAAATTTATATTTATTTATTCTAAATAATAAATTAATGTGTTTCTATATTTTTAATAATTAATTTTTCAACAAAAATTAATTATTGCATAGTATTTATTTTGTTAAACAAAATAAATATTTTCCACACAGTTGACATTTAAATTGTCATATAATTAAAATGCTTACAATACATAATTATCATCATCATATGAAAATAGAGCTATACTTTTGATGGCTAGTTTTTACAACGATATGCCTCAGATATGTTGTCCAATTAATTAACTGAGAATATTTCATTATTCCGTCCAGATATATTAGCTAACACGAGGAGTAAGTGGACCTATGTAAATCGATCATCAATTCGATCAAACTCTTTAATCAATGGAATACTGTTAATAACTATGGCTAGCACCATTGTCAAGAATCATAATTGCATTCTAAGAATACATAGATATAATTATAAGAAGATAATGTTAACAATTAAATAGCTTTGTCCACCGATATAGTTAACTATCATGTGACGTAACCCTTTATTATGAATATCTATAATTAGAGCTGGGGGAAGAATTTTAATGAGTGTTTTATTTTTGTATATATCAAAGATAAAGTTTAATCCATTTGGTGAAAACAAAATCTCGTTCACTTAAGATTGGGGAATTAACACTATATGGGGATGTCATTGGTCTTATTATATGAAATTATGAATTTTGTATCTATGATTAAGTTCCTACCTCTCTCTATTTTTTATTTTTTTTTATGAAAAAAAATCCAACCACACTATATATGTTATTGAAAGATTGTCTACTAGATTTCAGTCGTATTGAAACGAGATTTTTTTTTTTTTTTTTTTTTGGGGCTAGAACATATTGAAATGAGATTGAATGTCTTTACCATTTGATATGATTACGTAAGCGAGTCGTATTCAATTGAGTTGACATGCTTAGCCCAATATCATCTCGAATTGACATGGTTACTAAATGATGGGACCGTACTGACATATTGTTGAAATAATAGCAATAATATTACAATGATATTAATAATAGCAATACTACTACAGAAATGAATATTTGCCTCTTGCTACTAAAATGATGAGTGGCTGACACAAGAAGCCTTTTTTACTTTGTATTCGTTTTGTTTTGTTTTGCCCTTTTTTTGTTTTTGTTTTTTTGGATCTGACAAGAATTCTTTTTTGGATCCTACACCTAAAAGCTAGTTTTGCAGCAACGTAGATCCCACCTTCTAGAAATTGGCCATAACCTGAACATCAATTTTTGTGATAAAGTTAATAAAAGATTTTGAGAGATAAATCTCTCCGGGCCTATAGATTCCTTTTTTTTTTTTTTGGTGCTAAATCCGGGCCTATAGATTCTACTTCTTAGGGAACTTTTGAAAAAGAAAGATTTATATAAAATAGTCATTTTTATTAATCTCTTTTAAAATAAATACAAAACATTTTTTTAATGGGAACATCCCTTTTTTTTTTTTTGGCTTTTCTTAGCCCTTTATTTAAACCACCTATTATAAAGATTTTAAATTTTAATTATTACTTCTTACCTATTATAAAGATTTTAAACTTTAATTATTACTTCTTACACCTTTTTTTTATTCCAAAAAAACCCTAGAGTCAAATTTTAATATTTATCCTTTTTTCCTCCATCAAACCACACCCACTAAACCAACATTAGTTTTTTTTTTTCCTCCTATTTTCTCATTCACCAATCAAATCCCACGATAATTTTTTTTCTTTCTTTCTTTTTAATTTATTTTATTTTTCAAATATCCAACTTTTTATTGTCCATCATCTTTTATTTTTGTTTTTTGTTTTTTTTACTCCTTTGAAAAATTACGACAATGATATATACTTTAGAAAAAAGAAAAAAGAAACCTATAGCAACATGAATAACGAAAAAGATATGTTGGAACAAAACTACATACATTAAGCAACTATAGCATTTATGAAAAAAAAAAAAACCAAACCAAACCAAACCAAACCAAACGATGGCTATATGATCAACAAGATGAAAATGCACCCATAGAACTGCTGATATTTCAGTATTCTATTTGAAAAATATCAAAACATACTAAACGAATTAAAAAATAAGAAAAAGTTGATGAAAAAAAATATTAAACGAACTAAAAAAAAAAAAAAGAGAAAGAATTCTTAAAAATTGTCGAGGGAAAAAAAAAATCACTATTCATGTCCATCTTGTATTCTTCTTAATAATTAGGGAAGGAGAGTTTTTTTTTTTTTTAATAAGTAAAAACAAAGGTAAACAGAGTACCTTTTTTTTTATTATTTAAATAAGGATGGGTTGAATAAGTAGTTTTTGTAAACATAGTTGTACTTATTAGTAATTTTACCAATTAAAATTACAGTAGTAAAATAATTTATAAAAAAAATGGGTGGGAAAAGTAAAATGTGGGATATCAATAGACCTTTATTTACAAAATGAATAAAATTTGAAATTCATTTAATATTTATTTCAGGTTTATCCTTATTGTTTGTTTAGGAATAAAATTCTCCTTCAATCGAGGAATAACAATTTCAGAACTTTTATTGTTAGTTTTTATCAATTTCAAATTGATTAGTTATTTTAGGCTATTTTTATGTGAGGAAGTTTTTTTCTCTCAAATTATGTGATCACATGTCAGTGATTTTTTTTTTAAGAACATTTAGTTTTTATTTTTTTTTATTTTTATATTTTAAAAAAATTTGACATTGTGGTCATCACGATAATGACTTTATCAATTCAACAATTAGATTTTGTCCAATGTTATTTATACTATAAGGACCTTATAATTGTACTACATACTCTTGATCAATAGCAATGTGAACATGATTTATATGGTAATAACCGTATTACTTTACAGAAGAACTTCAAATGACATATTCCAGGCTTTTTATTTTCTTTTTATTGAATTTTAATTTCAAATAGTCATTTTTAACCATATTAACATAATTAACCTACACACTTAGAAAAACATAATTAATTTGGGAAAAAAGTTAAGATAAATTGCTAAGATAATAACAAAAATATAAAAATATAATCTTAACAGTGCTAAAATAACTCAATTTAATAGAGTTATCACAATTTCTCGCAATCCGCCAATGATTTGGTCGATGAACAGTTGATATAGAAGACAAATGATGGATAATATAGTAGTTAAACAAATAATTATTATCTATCATTTAACATCTTTCTCTTTTCCTACAAAATAATTCGAAGGATTTTTATAATCCTTTTAATTCTTTATATTTCTCGTTCCTCCAACTTTTTTTTTTTATCCTTCTTTCATCCAACTTTTTTATCGCCCTTTTCATCCTCCAAACAAACGGAGCCGCAACGTTAGTCAGATTCTAGTGATTTTTATGTGAAGAGCTGGTCCATGGCCCAACAAAATAAAAAAAAGTGAACGCGCAGAATATGCTCTCTATCTCACGTTTAGAATATCCTTTAGGATACCTAGCCTAGTACATCCTATAACAAAAGCAATAATTATCTAAAACAATTTTATTGGTGACCACGTGTTTTTTTAACAAGCTTAGTGGCCTAGTTTTGGCAGGCTATAAACCCCACGGGTCGTGGTAGAAAGCTGAAAAAAGCCCAATAAGTACGACTTTCCTTGGGATGATTTGGGTGTTTGCCACAAAATCATATCTTAAATTGATTTTTACCATAAGGTAAAAAGTTTTGTAGAAAATGCCATAATCAAATCATTAAAGTCTGAGTGTAGTCATAATATAAATATCATCAATGTTTTCTTTGTTTTATACTGTTTTTTGTTTTGTTTTTTTTTTTTTGTTTATTTGTTTTGTTTATTTTTGTTTTTTTAGTTTTTGTTTTTGCAATGGTTAAAGTAACTTGTAACTAATTACCTCCTCTATTTCAGTAATCAATAGGTGATGAGAGTAGTTTTTCTTCCTAAAGCTTACCATCTGCCAAATATATTCTTGAGTTTCTTCAAGGGTTCATATTTAAAGTCGTAATTTACAAGCTCTTATTGAAAATATTTGGATAGGGTCATCCAAATTGCAAACATCATGCTCCAAAGTAGGATAAAGAAAATCTTAGCCACAGTTGTTTCCAAGATATATACCTCGTCAATGTCACCATTTTTTTTATTTCATCGCAATCCGCATTAGAATGATTTCTGAGAAAGAGTTTCTAAAGAATCGGTTTATCTTTATAAGACCCCTCAAAATCACCGATCCCACTGCCACTTATACCGATTTCTTTTGATATGAATACATAATTTTTTGCCTATCCACCACTGATTTCGTTGGATAAAACTTTTGAGTTCGAAATGCTTTCTTTTTTATACCGATTTAACATAATTTCTCACATATATAAATATAAAAGTAGATAAATGGACATTTAGATCAATTCATTGTCATTCCATATTATGATCTTGTTCCATTTTTGTGACAGTCATCAGTTTCTAAAAGGAAAAATATAAGTTATGCAGTTCTGCATCGTTTGAGAATTGAAATATGTGATAATTCATAAGTAAAGAGATCACCACCTAATAATATGAGACATTTAGGGATGAGTCCAAAAGCAAATATGTGCAGGGGTGAGGCCTAAAACAAACAATATCATACTAGAATGAGGTATGTGCTGTTACAAATAGTATCAGAGCCTATGCACAACTTAAAGTGTGGCAAATGAGGACGTTAGGCCCAAAAGAAGGGTGATTATGACAGTCATTAGTCTTTATAAGAAAAAAAAAGTAAATTGTACAGACCCACATCACATGAAAATTGATATATGTGATGATTTATAAATTAAAAATCACCTTATAATTGTATAAGACATTTTTTTTGTGAATCTAATAACAAACCCATACAGAAAACGGATAATATCATATTAAAATAAGGTACGAGTAATTACAATCTCTGCCATAACAACTAAAGTGCTAGGCATAAACCATTTTTTTCCTCATTTTATTAAGTAGCTTTCCCCTGTAGCTTGACGGTGGCCAGCGATTCTTTTTTTTTTTTTTTTCCCTTCCTTCCTTCCTTTTAATTTTACCTCACAAATTTTATAAATTTTCTACTTTATTCGTATCAAAAATAAAAAAATATTAAAAATTTACCCTTTAATTTTTATGTATTGATATCACTTTATTTTTTTAGTTGCTGTACAAGACACTACTTGTTTTCTTTTATTTTTATCGGATCACTTCATATAGGAAAATATGGATTTATTAAAACCCAACTTCAATTATAAGCTCCTAATTATATGGACTCAGATCACGATTCAAAAGTCAAATTATAATTGCCAAAATTTTCTTTCATGATCTCTTCCATACGTTCCACCATGGAAGCTGTAAAAAAATTCTTCCAATATCCCACTTCCTTTACCCTTTTTTTTTTTTTTTTTTTTTTCAGGGTTCTAAAACTTTCCAGGTTGCTATAGCTTTTTTTTTTTTTAAATTATTATTATTATTTATTTTTTATAAATGATAAACAGGTTGCTACAGCTTTATCATATATATATATATAGTGACGGATCCAGGATTTCAATCCAGTGGGGACACAAATGCAGATAAAACTTATATACTAAAATAATTATTAAAAAAAAAAAAGAAATTTCTAGAACTTTTTTGAATAACATTTACTATCATGTATATTACAAAACAGTATCAAGTACATGAAAAAAATGTATAAATATCAAAAGTAATCTCCTACAATAAAAAATATAAATTATCATATAGTTTGTTAACTTAAGTTTAGATATCTTTATATGTTAATTAAAAGCTATCAAATTTTTGGGTGTAAACTTTTCATATGAAAGTAATGAGAAATAAAACTACTGAGAAGAAAGCGTTGAGCTAAAAGACGAGATGGAAGAGAATAAAAAATAATAGTGGCAGGTAATGAAAGCTGGAGAGAAACAGAACAATAAGAAAAATTTGAAAAAAAAAAATGAAATGAATAGAGAACGAAGGAAGAGAAAGTCTACTTATAGGGGACAAAAAATAGAGGAAGGAAAAAAAAAAAAAAAAAAGGAAAGCGCTAATATAATTAAATAGAGGGGTAGAGTCTCATTTTCTATAGGCAACTAAAGAAAGTGGTCAAGAAAAAAAAAAAATGAAACTTAAAATCAAGATAAGAGAATTTCAAAGCATTTTTAGCTAAAAGCATTAATTCTTTTTATTGAAGGAAAAGTATGGAATGTAAAAAATCCAACTAAACTAGCTTTTAAGTATTAGAGAAAGTTAAAAAAAAAAAAAAAGGCCCACTTTAAGTAAAAGCCCAAGGGCTTGAACATGGCCACTTCCCACTATTCAGAGGGGGCACAAATGAAACCTCACAGATTACCAATGTTTTTGTTTCATTTAGTGCCCCTACTGGCCCTAGCCTACAGCCGTGCATATATATATATATATATATATATGGTGGATTTTTGAATATTACTTTTTTTTATTTTTTTATTTTAACTACAGACAAATTTATAAAATAAGTGAATGTATTAATTGATATTTGATGATAAGTAATTTTGGTTACTTGTTATAGCACATCAAAGTAACCTGTTTATCTAAGATTTTTTTTAAAGTGGACAATATATATTTAAAATCAAAATTTTCTATTTTAATTTCAATTAAATTTTGAATTTTATTACAACTTTTCTTTTGTTACAAATTTCCTAGTCCTTTTTCTTTTCTCAATAGATTCTTAGAATTTTGTTTCCATTTAATGAATTTAAAGGTGTCTCCTCGTATTAAATTATACACGAAATAAAATGCTGCAGCCACATGATGAAAATGGAAATTGTCTCAATAGTTAGTAAATCGTAGCTGTTTGTTTCACAACCTTTTCTTTTATGTTTCATTAGATAGATAATTCATCATAATTTTATATAATCTAAAGGTTATTACAACAGATAGAAGGATGGGTGTCTAAAAAGATATGCACAACTCTTAATGATTTGTTCATAAGAAAAATAATAAAAGAGAACAGAGATAAATTTCATGTTTCCTTCATGAATTTCAGCCATAATATATATATATATATATAATGTAAAATAATTTAGTTTGTGATATCCATTTTTCCAGAATTATAGAAAACCTTGCAAATTTAATCCATTCGTTAGTTTTTTTTTTTTTTTTTTTTCTCTTTTTTTAATAATGAAAGTGGCGACATGACAACAAAGTAGATTCAATGATGTTATGAAATGACAATTCTATTATTCCTAATATAAAGTTTGGTAATGAAAATTGAATATTATAATCTAATTTGGATAAAAGTTTAACACTAATTAATAACTATATTTGTAATTATAATGATGAAATTTATTTTTCCAATCAAAAATCTTAATTAGCTTTTTACTAAAGACGACGACGATGATAATAATAATAATAATATTTACAAGAGGCGTAAATTAAAGTAAAATTTCAAACTAAAAGGACAATACAACAATCTTTTATGTTTATTTCTGGATTTTCATAAATTAATGCCTTTTTTAAATAAACTAAACTTGCAATAAAATTAATTTCTAAAGTTTGGAGTACAAAGGTTTGTGGATTTATATGATTTTGTACTTGATTTTCTTTTATTTTGTAGATTAAAGTTTTAAATATGAACCTTAATAATTGTGATTTATTTATTTATACATTTTGCTCTTATTTTTCTCTCCTTAAGATTTTTCTAGTAAGGCATTTTGTTTTCAAAATGTTTCGATTGTGTCATATATATATATATATATATATATATTTACACAACTAAATCATAAACCTTTTACGGGAAAATGAGTAAGTTAACATTTGTTTTAGTAATTTTGATTATTAAGTTAATGGTATTGCTCTTCCATTTGGGCCGCTGACAACTACAAGATTGATATTTCCATTCCTGCGTGTTTTCCTGGACTCGGAGGAGTGGAAATGTCGTGGCTCATAAGCCCAGTGCGTGGGCTTTGTTGTCTTGTTTTGTTTCTCAGGCTCCGTTGTCGGTTTTTTTACTTCTTGCTGCTTATGTGGTCTTTTTGTTTGTTTTGTTTAACTGGGCATTTCCTACCCCCAAAAAAAAAAAAAAAAAAAAAAAAAAAAAACCCTACCGTAGCCCACGTTTTCCATGAAGCCTATTTTTAAGGGAGTTTGACCATTAGGCATGAAGCTTTTTTTTTTTTTTTTTTTTTTTTTTTGGGGTAAAGAAAATTAAATTGGAAAATTTAAGAGTGTATAGATTTATTGATTTTCTTAAATAGCTATATTTATTGCTACATTTATTAAAAACAAGTTTGCGAAAAGAAAAAAAAGAAAAGAAAAAGAGAGTAGTAATTGAAAAGTGAAAAGTTAGAATTACATTTCACACGTGTTGGAGAGTTTGTTTAAATAAGAAATTTTGATTTAAAAATATGAGTCAAAATCAAATGCACTGTATATGTAGAATATTGTTCAAATATTGAAATGTATATGAATATCTATATGTAACAATTAAAACATTAAAAAAAAAAGTTGAAAGAAAGGGGTACTAAGATATTAAAACTGGTGTAAGAAAAAAGAAAAAAAGTAAAATCTTCTAATGTTAATATATATTTATGTCTATACTATGTCGTATGAATTTATTATACTGATTATATATAACAATGAAAACATTAAAAAAAAAAAAAAAAAGTAGAAAGAAAGGGGTCAGTTTACTAAGTTATTAAAACTTGAGTAAAAAAAAATAGAGTAAAAGCTTCTAATGTTAATATGTTTGTGGCTACACTATATAGTATGGACTCACTATACTGATATATTACATAATGTAAATACAATGTATAACAAGTTGCAATTTTTTATTAAAAACAAAGTCTACTATAACCTAACTTGATCTGAAGGTGTAGAGTTTGAATCTTTACAAAAAAAAAAAAAAAAAAAAAAAGAACATGACGGAGTGATTTCTTTTCTTCTTCTTTTTTTTTTTTTTTTAATGGAAAATGATTTTGATTAAATAAATGAAAATAAAGTTTTTTTTTTTAAAGTATATCCTTACAGATTTTTTTTTTTTTTTGAAAAAAACACTAAAGTCGAATTATTCTAGTTTTATTTGTGAAATTAAAGAACTTAGGATTTTGATTTTAGATTAATTCAAAATAGATAGATTTTCTTTCCCTTAACAATTATATGCAATTTAAGCCTATTATAGTAATGTCATTTTCTGTCATTTTATTTAAGGGTCTTTTTGTAATAATAAATTTTCACTTAATGAGATGTGTCAAAAGTAAATGAGGTGTATAAATAAAGCTACCCTTCTTAAATTATTTGTTACACAGCTCTATTAATTCCAATATTACAATTTTGCTCGTATAAGTATATTAAGCGGAATCCACTGTATATGTTGAGAAAGAGATATTATTTCATGAAAAGAGGTTTCAGTAAGTTAGTTAAAATTTTAGTTTCGTTTACCCAATAAAATATTATCAAAGTCGTTATTTTGATTCCCCTTTTTTTTTTTTTTTTCTCTCTCAAAAAGAAAATCCATAATTTGATTCTTCTTCCCCCAAAAATAAGGTTAGAAAAAAAATATATAATTATTTTTGAAAAAAAATGTTAGATAATTATAAGATAAGTTTCATTTGACTTTTGAACCGAAAATTAATCGTGAAATATTTGAATAAGTATATTTTCAAAGGAAAAAAAAATTATAAGAATAAGTTTCAATGGAACTTTAAATCGAAAATTAACTCGTGAGTCTAAGCTTAATCATATTGTACATAATGAATCTGCATAGAAATTCGTTCAAGATTCAAACATAAACAAGTTAATTTCAAACCAGATTGACTTGAATAGAGATATTATTGCACAAAATATTAATTTTAATTATACCTCCGCTCTTTGATTCCTTTTCTAACTATATATCCCGTAACATTTATATAAATAGACCACATTTATTGACCAGGCTTTCCAAATTTTAGGCACAAAAAAACCGTTTTTATTTTTATTATTATTTTTTTTCTCTTCTTTTAAATACGAGACGGAATCTGTAGAATATATACATCTATAGATATAGATATATAACAGGACCTTCCCTTGAACGGAATCTGCCATCTTTCTGTGTAAAGATGACAGATAATGCTGAAGGTGGCCATGGGGGTTCCAAGGTTCAAACCAAAATCAACATTTTCGGTGAGTAATTTTTCATGATTTTTTTTTTTTTGGAATGCGTTTGTAAGTTAGTTCTTAGAAAAAAATCTTGAGATAAGTTGGTGAAATAATATGTGAACAAAAGGAAAGGTGTTTGAAGATGTATAGACGTAACCTATAATTGGCCGGGGTGTGTTGGCTGGGTTTCTGTAAACTTGTTTTTGTTTTATTTTTTGTTTAGTTTGCCATGGAAGTAGGACTCTCAATTTCTTTGTTTTTTATTTTTTTATTTTAATAAATTTGTGTGGTAGATTTTTCTTCTCCTAGATTCTTAGGGAAAAAAAAGAAGGAAAGAAAGAAGAAAACTAGGGTTTCATAACTAGGTATTTTATAGTATTGCTTTAGTCAAATGCATTGTTTTGAGAGTGATAATATTAATCACGGAGTTTGAAGGAGTTTATATGATGCTAATCGGTACAGTTTGTACTAGTTTTGTTAAATTTATGGAAAGCTACATGAACATGTTTTATTTAACTATTCTTGGTGGGAATTTTAGTTTCTTGATAATAGACACAAATTCGTTAATAAATAATATATAAAACATGTGTGATAGGTAAAGAGAACCTCAACAGTGTCATTTTTTTTTTTTTTGGTTATTAATCATGAAAGACTGATTAATAAAATTATTAAGAAGAATTCTATAAATAGTAAACCCTAAGTCCCAATTCTTAACAAACGACAATAGATAAATTACTAAAGCTAGATATACAATTTGAAGGAGATTTTAGCAGGCTAATCAGTATTGGTAAATTTTGGTTTTAGAAAAACTATAGTTGAATGATTGTTGATCGTAATGGATATTGTCCTTCTTTACATTCTTGCTTTTTTTATTTGACTTGAGATAACCGATTAATTTGTGATGAGTTTATAGCATGTTAATTAATATTATTACTCAATTATAGCTACATTTAGTATCTAACAAAATTCAAAAAAATTGTTAATGGTGATGGAAATTTTCACTTTCGTGACCAATATATTAAGGACGTTTAAACATTATTAAGTTTATCAGCTTTACTACTCATGTTGGTTATGCAGTTAGTGTTGACTTGTGTGTGTGTGAGTGTGTGTGTTTTTTTTTTTTTTTTTTTTTTTAAATTTAGTTATTATTATTTTATTTTTATGCGTACTAAAATTCTCATAAGAATATTGATAAAAAGTATTTTAAAAGGAATATAATCTAATCAGTATTGGTACCTAGTTCTTTATGTTGAAAAATAGAGGATTTTCATGCGTTTTTCAGCGTTTTTCAGTATTAAATTATAATCCATTTTCTTAACACGTGGTTTACTTTTTTTTTTTTTTTTTTTTCTTTTAATCATTTATTTATTTTTTGTTTTGGCAGACGGTGAAGAAATAAATGATAACCCAATTGAGGAAGTGAGGCTCACAGTGTCAACAACTGATGATCCCTCACAACCTGTCTTGACATTCCGGACATGGGTTCTAGGCCTCTTCTCATGTGTCCTCCTCGCCTTCGTCAACATGTTCTTTGGGTACCGCCAGAACCAGCTGTGGGTGTCGTCGGTCTCGGCGCAGATTGTTGTCCTACCATTAGGGAAGCTTATGGCCGCCACGCTCCCAACGAAGCCGGTCAAAGTTCCCTTCACAAGCTGGACCTTTTCAATGAATCCGGGGCCTTTTAATCTCAAAGAGCATGTGTTGATCACCATCTTTGCCAATTCAGGTGCCGGCGGTGTTTATGCCGTGAACATCGTCACAATTGTCAAGGCATTCTACCACAGGAACCTCAATCCGGTTGCGGCCTTTCTCTTGTCACAAACCACTCAGGTAGTGATTTTTCAAAATAAGAAAAAGATTAGCATTATTACGATGAAATTCCCTTTTTGTTTCGTACGTTCATTTCGGGAAAGGGAGAAAAAAAATTAGCAAAATAGTGTTTTCTCAACTTTTTATTATTATTATTATTCTTATCATTTTCAAACTTTCTTTATACTCTTTCACCTATTGTACTATTTTCAATACTATTTCTTCTAATTTCAAATAATTTTTTGTTTTAAAAAACGATAATTTTTTACATATCCAAACGTCATCTTATTCTCAAATAAATGCTATTTTATTTCAAACAAGAAAAATTTTCTTTCGCAAAAATGGACATGCAATCTAAACAGGGTTGCTATTGGGAAAAGTTTTTAGTGGTTGATATTTTGGTTCTTAGGATTTAATTGTGATTTGAAATTTTCAGATGCTTGGTTATGGTTGGGCTGGAATTTTCCGAAGGTACCTCGTCGACTCCCCTTACATGTGGTGGCCTGCAAATCTTGTCCAAGTCTCTCTATTTAGGTATTTTGTAAATGTCCTCTCAAGTTAAATAAATTTGTATGGTCATAAATGTATTGTGCTTAAATCATACATATACATATGTATATATTTTTGGGGGTAATTTTACATTTGTTATTGCAGGGCATTGCATGAGAAGGAAAAGAGATCAAAGGGAGGAAACACAAGGCTGCAATTCTTTGTCTTGATATTCATTTGCAGCTTTGCATACTACATCGTTCCTGGATACTTTTTCCCATCAATAAGTGCGATCTCCTTCGTTTGCTTGATATGGAAGAACTCCGTCATTGCTCAACAGCTCGGTTCTGGTATCAAAGGCTTTGGACTTGGCTCATTCGGTCTTGACTGGTCTACCGTTGCTGGCTTCCTCGGCAGCCCTTTGGCCTCACCCGGCTTCGCCATCGTTAACATCTTGTTTGGGTTTGTTTTCTTTTTCTATATTGTTACTCCCATACTTTATTGGAGCAATGCTTATGATGCTAGAAAGTTTCCACTCATCTCCGCCCACACCTTCGACTCGATGGGTAACACCTACAACATTTCTCGAGTCCTGGATGAGAAAACATTCGCCCTTGATCATGAGGGTTACAACAACTACAGCAAGCTTTATCTAAGTATATTGTTTGCCTTGAATTACGGATTGAGCTTTGCGACATTAACCGCTACTATATCTCATGTCGTGCTCTTCCATGGAAAGTAAGTGTTTCCAAGGTGAATTTATTTAAACTTTACTTTTAACCTACAATGTAGGACTCCTTTTGAGCTAACAATTTCACGTTGTTGAACAGAACCGTATGGAAGATGTGGAAGAAGACGACAAGTACGGTTAAAGATCAGACTGCGGATATCCACACAAGAATTATGAAAAAGAACTACGATGTGGTGCCGCAATGGTGGTTCCACCTCATCTTGGTTTCAATGGTGGCCCTCTCGATCTATGCCTGCGAAGGTTTTGGAAAGCAGCTCCAACTCCCATGGTGGGGAATCTTAATGGCTTGTGCGATTGCTCTCTTCTTCACCTTACCGATCGGCATTATCCAAGCCACAACAAACATGGTATGGTCCTGGTTAAAAAAAAAAAAAATCAGATATGATTTAGGTTTTGTGCTATTTGATGATGCCACTAACCAAGTTCACTTTTTCTTAATGCAGCAACCGGGATTGAACGTGATCACGGAGTTGATTATCGGGTATATCTACCCCGGAAAGCCTCTTGCAAATGTGGCCTTCAAGACCTATGGCTATATCAGCATGGCACAAGCTCTTGGATTCCTTGGTGACTTCAAATTGGGTCACTACATGAAGATCCCTCCCAAGTCCATGTTCATTGTCCAGGTAATAGTTTTTCCTCCCGTCGTTAATTTTGTTGATTGTGTGGAGTCTAATTATTGCCCTAAGACAAAGATAGCATGCGAATTTTTCGTTTTCCTATCATTATAATTAAGTTTTGTTAATTAGGGGTTTGAGAGAAAAACAGTCTTTTCTCTTATAAATTTTATTTTTCATCCTAGTAAAATTTGATGGCAATTGAAAATAGCACAAACGTATTGAGCTTATGTGTTCGATTTTTTCTTGGATTTACTGCTTTTGCTAGTAAAGGATTAGAGTCTAATACTTGAAACAAAAATAATGTTAATTACTAGGTAGGATGGTCTTTCACTTAATCACCTGTTTTCTTTCCTTTCTATCGTACCAAATAAGATAAAATTATGATGACGTTCTCTCTCGTTCTTTTATTTTTATTTTTATTTTTATTTTTTTTCCTCCTTCCTACTAAACGGATTGTCGCTCATTTATTTTTCAGCTAGTTGGGACCCTAGTTGCTTCGAGTGTCACCTTTGGAACGGCATGGTGGCTTCTCTCCACCGTTCCGCACATCTGTGACACATCATTGCTGCCCGAGGGAAGTCCATGGACATGCCCCGGAGACGATGTCTTCTACAACGCTTCCATCATATGGGGAGTGGTGGGTCCGGGAAGGATGTTCACCAAAGCAGGTATCTACCCAGAGCTGAATTGGTTCTTCCTCATTGGCCTTCTTGCCCCCGTCCCGTCTGGATATTGTCGCGCATATTCCCCGACAAGAAGTGGATCAAGTATATCAACATGCCGATCATCTTTGCCGCCACGGGAGGCATGCCACCGGCAAGGTCGGTGAACTACATCATGTGGGGGGCTGTTGGGATATACTTCAACTTCTATGTCTACAACAAGTACAAGGGCTGGTGGGCAAAGCACAACTACATCCTATCGGCTGCTCTCGACGCCGGACTCGCTTTCATGGGCATTCTTCTCTACTTTGCCCTTCAGTCCAAGGAAATTTGGGGTCCGACTTGGTGGGGTCTTGAAACCGGCGACCATTGCCCGTTGGCCACCTGCCCTACGGCACCCGGAGTTGTTGTCAAAGGTTGTCCCGTTTTATGAGATATTTAAGTGTTTTTTTTTTTTTTTTGCCCTTTCTTTCTTTCTTCTCTTTAGTTTCTATTACTATTACTAAATTAAGCTTTAGGAACCATGGATTAAGCTGTACAATAGTTTTTTAATTTGATTTCTTTTTTTCTTAATATCTAGTCAAGAACAGCAAACATTTGATTAGATCGGATGATAATTTATTTTATGTTTTGAGGAACAATTGTTTTGAGTGATGGTGCTTTCAAGAGGTTGAAGTAAACTTCAAATTGTACATTCCAAATGGAAGGTCGTTTCTCCAATTCATTTATACGACGGGATCAATTCATTGCCCTTAAAATGATTTTAGCTCAGTACAGATATATTTTCCTTTTTTGAAATTATAATAAATAGCATTTTTATCAAGTATATAACAAGGTTTTAAAATATTTAAAATAAATAGTAAATTTATTTGCATAAATAGAAAATTTATTGAGTAAATACCAAATTTACCCAGTAAATAATATATTGACAATAATTAATTTCTAATAAATATATTAGGGTAGTCCTTAAACTTTTAAGTTTATACAATTTTTATTAATTTTTTAATGAAATCTATTAGTTTGAATCACTTTTTGACCAAATTACTAAATGATTCTATCTAAAAATTGACGGTAAAGACTATTATAACAATACTTTAATAGTTTAGAGTCATTCCAGTTAAAAAAAAAAGATTAGGAATTAATATTATACAAACTTAAAAGTTTAAGGAATAAATGAGCAATTTTCCCAATAAATTATTTATAGTAAATTTGTTATTTATTTCAAATATTTTTAAAATTTGATATTTACTTTAATTATTACCCAAAAATGCTTTTTATTTCGTTCTCCCCGAAACTATATCTTTCCATGAGAAACAACACGAATTTTTAATCTCCTTTCCTACTCCTTTCCGGTTCAACAATTTTCGTACCCCGAAACTGTCTTTTTATTTCGTAACAATTTTCGTACCCCGAAACTGTCTTTTTATTTCGTACTTTCATATTCTACTCCTTTCCTCCTCATTTCCGGTTCAACAATTTTCTCGCGTGTGACACGATCGATCTAGACTTTAATTTTAGTTGCTAATGTTATGTGCAGAAAGTCAACAAATAAACATTAAATTATGGCTACATGGGATTATTGATAGTTCTTTGTGAACGATTTTCTTGATGAAGTTTTTAATTGGTCAGGTTCTAAAAATTTAGAACGAAGGCTGATTAGCTTCGCGGAAATTCTTCACCAAAAACAGCTTTATCCTCCTCCCTCTCCTTTTTTTTTTTTTTTTTTTTTTTTTTTGAATACCAAAGAGAATAACAGAAGAGGTGGGCTTGTAACAAAACATATACATTTTCTTGATCCTCTTGAAATATCTAAACATATATAAAAGATGCTCATCTTTTTTTTTTTTCTTTTTAATTCTCTTTCATTCTTTTCCTTTTTCTTTTCTTTTCTTTCTTTTTTTTTTTTAATCGATAGAATTTTTTCTTCATTTAAAAATTCTCTTAGCATGCTTATAATTTTTTTTTATCACTATCTCAGATTTTCAACTACCATTTTTCATAGTGTTTGATTAATATAAATATATATATATATATATTATTCTTTGTACTCTTTAATACTTCACTTTCGTCAACGTGCTGATCTTTTTTTCCATATGTTTTCTTTCATTGTTTTAAATTTTATTTTTCATTCTTTTTTTTCATAGATTGAAATAAATTTTTTTAATTGTATCGTTAAACTTTTTTTTTTTTTTTTTGATCACCAATTATTATTTTCTCATAACACCACCAAATTAACTTTTTATGTAATTAATTAGCTATCTTCTCTCCGATTTCTTACTACTTAAATATTATCTCCTCAATGAAAGTATTTTTAATCAGATTAAAAAATCACAACAAAACGTTCTTATGAAACTAATAAAAAAATTCTAAAAAAAATATTCTCACTTTGATTATTGATGATAGACATAAATTTGTTATTGAATATATATACAGAGGATTATGTATATGTATGCATATATAAATGTAATGAGAAACGTAAAAGATAAAAGAAATTATATAAAAAAAAAAAGCAATATAAAAGAAGAAAAAGGATAAAAGCATAAAAGAGAAGTGAAAAAAAAGGGTTGATATATATCTTTCATATATGTTAAAATATGTAATGAGAGATGAAAACAATAGATTGACACATGGTAAAAGAAGGAGAGAGCATTATTGGCTCTTTTATATATGTTAAGATTAAGATAAAATGTTTGAATTTAGGAATAGAAGAATTTGAACTCTATATATTTTAGTGGAGTCATGTATGATAATATCGTTATATTATATATGAAACCACATCCTCTTGGAATATTGAGTTCACTGCAAAGAATCAAACTAAGTTTTTATCTTTAGTCTTTAGCGAAAAAAAAAAATATATGTAGTATGAATTTGCTTTAAAAATGTTGATTATTTAATTATATGGTTATTATTAATTGCTTAAGAATTGTGGATTATTAATTATGAGAGAGAGAGAGAGAATGAAAATACTCGAGGGAAGAAACAAATGACATGGTGTGTCGTGCGATACGAATTATAGATTATTTTGTCCACCAAATTTAGTTTGATTCCTTATTTGTCTTATATTTTTTTATCTTATATTTTATTCAACATATTCTTTAACAATTTTTATTTAGGTAAATTCTTTGACAATTATTTTTGCTATTTTCCCCTATTTTTATATCTGATTATTTTATTTTGAAGTTGGGGTGAAGGATTCAAACTCTATACCTTATGATAGAGTTAGGCATGGAATTACTACTAAATAATAAATGCAACTACAATTTTTTTTCCTTGAATTATGTTTGATTAATTGAATTCATAGTTTTGAGATAAACTCCAAACTTACGGATTAAGATCAGCACTTATTTATATGCTTAGACCTCTAATTTGACCCAATTAAGTATATAAATACCATGCAGATTTATTTTATTTAAATCAATGAAGAACTTTCGTATCATGTGCCATGTAGCACGAATCTTTTTCCATCGATACGACTGGGAAAAAAAAGAAACATCTTCTTGGAAATTTCATTTTATTATTATCCAATTGTAATTATCTATTAATATTTAAAACTAATTTTAGTCGAATGATAATTTACAACTGATATCATCATAAGATGTAGAGGTTGAATCCATTTCTTTTTAATTTTATGTTCCAAATGAGAATTTAATACGTCTCTTTGGACAAAAACATGTAAATGTGAAAAAGAATTGTTTATATGTGTGTGTATATATATATATATATTCTGTGAACAAAATAGTTAATCTATAGTTCAACTCGTTCTTCACAAATAAAAATCTCATTATTGATTGATTATATTATTATCCCACTTCTTATGTGCAATATTTGTTGGTAGCAGAGAAAAATATTTTAGAAATATGACTCACAGGTTGACTTTTTAACTTTTGTGGCCACTTTTAAAATACACAGTTAGCTAAAATCACCAATTATTTATGTGGTCGATTTTTGAAGACTAACACCAAAATAATTGAAATAAACAACAAGGTTTAAAATATTTTAAGTAAATAACAAATTTATTAGGTTAACGATAAATTTCTTAGGTAGAGAACATATTTTGAAGGAGTAAATAATTCATTTACTTGATACATTTGTAATTTACTTTATTGACTTCAAATATTTTTATAACCTGATATTGCTTCAACTTTATAGATAAAAAAAAATACTATTTATTTCTTGTTGCCATTTATTATTATTATTATTATATATATAATATATGTATATATATACACACACACATAGAAGGTGAAGCTGCTTAGATAATTTCTGATACAGAATACACAAACATCTTTTGTTTTTGTTTTTGTAAAAAGTAATTTAGGACAAAACCGGTGTGAAAACGGAAGTGAAGCAAAATGATATCTAGGATAATATTTCAAAAACAGATGGTTTTATTTCAAAAACGGTTTTGTCTAATTAGTCAACAATGTTTATCTTTATCTCTTCTTTTATTTATTACTCGTTACTTGACTAACAAGTTATAAGGCTAACTTCATCGATCATTCGTCTTCATCCTGAAAACCTAATCGACGCAAAATGATCGAATGATTTTTTTGTAACATCTATGGTGTAGAGGCCTGGTCTGATCTTTCCGATCGGCATCGGTCTTTTAATTTCCTAATCTAATCATGAATCTCTAACATATCCTAATTATTTACACACGATGTTGTCTGGTTCATCAAGTGGTGGTTCTGGTGATGATGGAATCTTGGACTCGCTCGAGCCAACTGTACTTTCTCTCATGTGCTTTGTTTTATGATTATTATATTGCAGTTATTCTTCGTCTGTATTCAATTTTTTTTATTTTTTATTTTTATTTTTAAATTCTTCTTTAGGCATCTTACGCAGATCTCGGTGAAGCCATCAAAGCCGCCATTGACGGGCTACTGCTCCGGGTAACATGCTAGCTCAAATTTTTTTTTTCTTTTGTTATACCAACTATTCAATTAATATTCCTTCAAATATATATATATATATATATATATATTCAATTAATAAATATACTGTTGGCCTACCATTAGTTTGTTCTCATGTCCTCTGCTTTGTCCTGTTCATTTGTTGTTTCTTTTAACTACTGGTATATCTTACATCAATTGTTTCACAGGAGGAAAAATTCGATCCAAGGAAGGCTATTATAATTTGGAGAAATTCTCAACAGACTCAGGAAAGATGTAAGTGATCTCATTCAATATCAGCCTTTTTTAGTAGTTTATGATGAGCTTGTTTTCTAGAAATTACTAGCACTTGTAATGTAATTAGTACTTTTGAAATTTTGTAATTCAGGACGAAAAAGAAGAAATCATTTCTAATTCAGAAATTCTACCTGAGTCTGATCAGAGACAGCTGATAAATGTGAAACAAGAACTCCTGTTGGATAAACAGCAGACTGTTGAGGGGTGCAATGGGACACTTTACTGGGATGGAACAAATTGTGAGGGTTATACCGGTTTTTTGTGAAACGCTTTCAAAAAACTCCTGAAGATGTGGCCATTATATCAAGAAATTTTCAGCTTCTAAAGAAATCTCCTTGTAATCCAAACATTATCAGACATCATGTGATCATGACAACAAATCAAGATGATGTTCATCTAGCTTTGGAGCCCTATCTCTGCACCTTGGAAGATTTGGTAAAATATGTCATCCTTTGTCCTATGAGGAAGTGACAATCGACCGTTGATGGTTCCTACTTTACGAGGACTTTGACTGTGCAAAAAAATGATCGCTTGATGCCGTTGGAGAAGGTTTTGACAGATCATAGTGTTAAACTTACCATGATAGAAAACGGCCGTCCATCATCTTTGCTATTGAAATTGATGAGGTAATTGTTAAGTTAAAGTTACTCTATGTTGATACTTTATTGTTGAGTAAATATTCTGACAGTTAATTTCTTTCATTTCAAGTTATGACATAATAATTGAGGGTTATTACGCATTGCTCGACTAAATTGGAGTTTATACATACATACATGGATTTAGTGTTTCATTTTTTCAAGCTTGATATCTGAACTTGTGTACTTGATCTACATATATATATATACATATATTTTCCACAGGGACATAGGTTCTGGACTTGTTTACTTACATGATGAACTGGGTATAGCTCACGGAAACTTAAGTCCTGAAAATATTTTAGTAGTGATGGCAGGATCAACCTTATGCGCAAAGCTTTCGGATATGGGGCTTTCCCAGAAAAGGTCTTCCTCAGGTTGGTTTACTTTTAATAACCATCAATATGTGTACTTAATGCTATATCTATACTTATTGGCTTTCCCTGGTTTTATGTTGTGAGCCGGGACTTTTCATTTCCTACCTCTTTTTGATATATTCTTACAACTTTTCGTAATTATCCTTTCCCTTTTTTTTTTTTTTTTTTTTTCCTACTTAGTAAATTTAGCATGTGATTTGAAGGAGCAAGAGAAATGGGAAAGGAGAGAGATTCAAGGTGTTTAGTATGAAAACAAAAGTAAAGAAAACAAAAATGAAATTTTTTTTTTTTGTGAAATGTAATGCCCCTTCTAAGTTAGTAGCTCGAAAAGAATGTTGGATAACTAAAACCTCAAACTTAATAGAAATTAATACTATGCAGTTTAAAAATTTTATATATTATTGAGATAAAAAAAGATATTTTTATAATACAAAATCTCAAATCTCCAAATCTCAATAATAATTAAACTTGTCATGAGACCCTTAGAACCTTTAACTCAGTCAACCTCCTGTTCTTACTGACCCTGTAAACTACATCACTAGCTCAGTAAGTATATCAAATAACTGTTTCATGTTAAATACTCTTTAACTTTAGCTTAGAGCCCTATAGTATGATGTTAATCTCGTGCCGTTAGAATCCTTACTTTTCTGTATGGTCGCTTTATCTAAGTTGATTCTAATAAGTATTAGATTACACACCAGACATAAAAATAACTTCTTTAATCCTCTTCAAATCATGAGAACAACAAATAACATAACTAAAAACATTTTTCAAAATATATTACTGTTCAAATAATATAGTGGAAGATATATTTATATCAACTAGCTACTTGCTTGTAGAAACAACTATCTCTATATTTTTTTCTCTCTCTCTCGTTGCCTCTAACATTTCCATCTCTCTCTACTATTATTTTTTTCATTTCCTTTCATTTCTTCTTCACACTTTTCTTATTCTGATGCATAATTAGAATTGCTTCAGTGGTGTGAGGCAATCTACATACACATGTAGGATCACAAGTTGACGGCAAGCACTTGGATGGCAACCATAGAAGCAAGCCAGTTGTCACATTCTCCTATAATTCAAGCATGACATGTCCCATAAAGAATAACATCAGTAAAGCTATTTACTAACTAGCTAAAATAAGGCGGCCTTAAATACTACATGTAGCATAATTATCAAAATTATAATCCAATTCATTCTTCATTATTTAATCCAATCCTTCATCTTTTCTTTTCTACCAAAACAATCATATGTCAAAATCATTCATAAAAATCCTTCAAACTCCTTTTTTTCCTTTCATTTTTCTCTCCTCCCAAACACAATCTTAGAGTAGGAGGCTTCACATAATTTATTAACTTAATTACGATGCTTTGGAATATCTCAGTTCAATTCAATTTAAAAAAAAAAAAAAAAAAGATGTCTCTGTTCATATTAATCAGTCCATTTGAATACCAAAAATATCCTCATTTCAACATGCCAATATACTCTTAATTTTTTTGGCACTTTGAATAGATGTTTGCTTAAATTTCTTTAACTAATCACCATTTGCGGCTTATTGCTCCCTAATAATTCCACTCTTAAACTTTAGGTTATGACAATTCGGATTGGCAAGCGCCCTGAACAGCACGGTTGTCTTGGGCGCCAAACAAGAGAAGCAGATATGTATAGTTTTGGTAGAATCATCTCTTACAAAATCACTGGTATTCCACCATTTGGTAATACAAAGAAGTGAAAAACAAGAGGAGCCCATCGCCGGTCGGTTGTGCTGTTGCTTCTCATCTTATCACTTGCTTAACAAGCAAGGAGGCTGGGAAGAGGTTAGTTTATACTTCATCAACATTGAATAGTAAACGACATATAGTTTCCATCTCGATGGTCATCTTTAGGTGTTCGTCTTCCCCTCGATCATGCACTACTTCCTTCGTCTTCTTCCTTTTTTCTTTTTCTTTTTTTCCTTGGCGTTTTTCCACACATGGGTTTTAAGAAGGCTGCAATTCCCAATTGGGCAGATCCTTTAGGGGTAATAATCTTCTTCTTCTTCTTCTTCTTTTTCTCTTTTTAGAGTGGTTGTAGTTTTCTCTTAAATCGATTTGTACTCTCTTTTCTTGTACTTTTAATAAAATGAGTAGAGGACTTGACATAGGACAGGTTTGCCAACTTAGTTGGGATGTATTAAAAGCCTTGATATCAGTTGTCCCCTCTCATCATTTGCGGAAAACAAAAAAATGAAAAAATGAAAAAACAAAAACAAAAAGAGAGAGAGAGAGTAATAAAAGATGTAGTTACACACAAAGCCATGATTCTTGATCTAGTTTTTCAGTAGTTTGATGTATTTTCTAAATAAGGCATATTTAGAATTCAGGTGCATTATTAGTTTCCTTAATGTGGTTCTACCTTGATGCTAGCTTTCCATTCTCATCTTCATTTAATATTATGTATATCTTGTAGGATGGAACAAAATGTAGAAATTGTTTGAAAAAATTTCACTCTCTATTACTTCCAAAACATTTCATGACGAAAATTCTATATCCTTTAATCTTGCCAGGCCGAAAGCAAAGGACGTTTTGCGTCACCACGTGTTCTGGAGTTCGGAAACTAGAATTTCATTCCTTTGCGACACTAGTGACAAAGTCGGTAATTATAAGCGCACTAATCTGTACCAAGAGCTGGAGAGAACTAGATACGCAGTTATAGAAGGAATATGGGAAGGAAAGACAGTTAAAACATGGGACAAAAGAATTCATCATAACATTATCAGTTACATGAACGACTACCGGAAACAGAAACATAACCAGGGTTATGACTTCAGTAGTGTCAGAGAATTGGTTCGATTCATTCGAAACATGGCGGTTCACTATGAGAAGCTTTCATTGGATGTACAGGTACAAGTTGTTACAATATGTACATATATATATACCGTATATGAACAATATTTGCAATTTTTATGTTTATAATAACTTGTTTTGATGGTGACTATATTCAGGAAGCCGTGGGACCTCTGCATGAAGGTTTTGATAGCTACTTCACAAGTAGATTCCCGGATCTCTTGACTGAAGTCTACAAAGTGGTTCTGAAACACCATATGAAAGAGAGATTCTTTTGCAGATATTTCATTGACGACGATGTTTCTGTAGCCAACTAAGGTGTATCCGGACACTGTTAATACATACGGGACATCGAAATCGGTGGATTCAAGCCCTAATGATTATGCGGATAAACATATCTCTAGATCAAGGATGGACAATTTGCTAGAGACATGACGAAGCTTCCCTTTTATAGTTTTGTTTCGTGATAATCTTGTATCATATTCTTTTTTCTTGTTGGAATTTTTCCCCGCCCTTCTTGAGAGTTTTATGAGGCCCCTTTAATTTCTGAGTAGATCCTAAGGATTTGACTTTTGGAGCGGCGTTGTTTTCATATTCAGACATTTTTGTAATTTTAAATTTTGAATGGGGGCTTAGTAAATGATTAATCTGCTAGTTGGTATCAACCTAATTGGGATATACTAGAAGGTTTGATACTAATTGCCCTCTCTTCACAAAATAAAAAATAAAAAAATAATAAATAATAATAATAATAATAATAATAATAAATAAATAAATAAATAAATGTACATGTGTATATGTGATATCATTTTTTTAAGATATATACTGTTTAGTATATTCACCATATATATTGTTAAAGTGACACTTTTGTTTAACCTCACTAGCTAAGGGTAGCTTAGCAGATGAGGGGGAGGAGTTTGGGTAATGAACTTCTAAATTTGAAACATAAGTGTATTTTAATTTCTTTCTAATTAGTGGGAGTATCGTCTCATGCCATTAAAAAAAAAATCACGCTTTTGTTTACCATTGGCATGAAATCATTGGGACAAGTTTGGCCTTGATGTGGTTCCAATAGAATTTGGTACCAAAAAAAAAAAAAAATATATATATATATATATATTAAATAGAGAGAGAGAGAGAGAGAGAGAGAGAGAGGTTAACATGATGCAGGAATCAGCATCTTCATCTACTTGGACTTGTCATCTTGCTGTGTCGTTTGGAATAATTTACTTATGTTTATGCCAATTTTATGTGTTAAAATAAAGCCACTAGGCTTCATTTTTCGTTTGTTGATCTTCTTTGAGAACGCTTGTCGTTTCTTTTGTTTGTAGGCTGCGTTTGCTGCTGCCCAGCTAGTGTTGGGCTACATGATTAGAATTGTTTTAGGATTAATTATGTTCTTTTGTTTTGAAAACTATAAAATATCTTTTAAATTTCAAAAAAACTTGTTTCAATTCATGCCTCACAAATTTGTGGAGGATAAAAGAAGAAGAAAAGACTCTTAATTTTACCAAATTTATTTATTTATTTTCCAATAAATAAATATTTCTCATTAGTTATTTAAGAGTATTTATGCCGTTTTGCTCTAATTTTTCATTCACAAAGTATGTAAGTGATGAAATTGATATGAATTTCCAAATTCGAAGGATGCTTCTATTGTTTCCGAAATATAAGGACAAATTGAGAAATTATTAAAATCAGAAGATATAGTTATATAATTAGTCCAATTTTTCTATCGAGCCAAATGTTTTTTTTTTTTTTTTTTTTTTTTTTTTTTTTTGTGAAGGAAAAATAGATAAATAGATAATTTTGTTACATAATTGGCCATATTTTTTTTTTATTTAGAAAAATGACCGTTAAGTAGTAATTGATCATCGTCAATCAATCATTGACCATAGTTAATCAGTTATCGACTATGGTCAATCAACCGTCATTTATTTACATATCCCTTTTGTGAATTTTGATTAGGGTTATGTCGTGATCCATCTTATAAGTAAGTTTTTTTGATTTTTTTTTTTTTTTTTTTTGTTTTTTTCCCCTTCAAAGATTTGAAGAGACATGAAAAGTGGACAGAAATAGTCTTCTCTGAGAAATAACAAATTAAGTGGCATGCCGCAAAATTGTGGATGGATATCTAAGATTGGCGTCTGGTTTGGCCTTTTTCTCTACTTCCGTATGTTGTTTCATATGCATGTTGATTGTTTTCTTTACTTCAGTTAATCTTGATAAGGAAAAAGAAATCTGCGTGAAAATAGTTGTTAATATATCATGAGCACATTTTTTTTTAACTGGTTTTGGAATTTGAATCAAATATTACTGGTGAAAACAATTTCTATTCGCTTCATGTTTCTTGGTTTGGTAGTTGTTTTCTTCCTCTGCTTATTTTCATTTGAAAACAAAAAATACCCCAGTAGATAGCCAGTCTTGATTTATCATATTACCCTTCAACGACCGGAGCTTGAGACGACAAGACTTTTTTGTTGAAATTAAAAAATAATCTACTAGATAACTCTCTAAAGACTGGTGCTGATGTCCTTGGCGATTATGTTGATTACATGACATCTACTCGATTACCGATGGTAATCTAGTAGATTATCTTTGTTGACCCGTGTCCATTGGTGGCCGGTTCTGTAAAATATATTTTTGTTTGACCTTTTAAGCCATTCATTTGAAGGGCAGAAATCCGAACTTGCAATATCTGGGTTAAAATCTGATGGTTAGGATTTTGGGGGACATATTCATCAAATTCCTTTGTCCACAAACGGATTAGCAGTCTCTGAATGAGCTATGAAGTCAACTATAATGAGGTAAAGAACAGACGATAATGACAAAAGAAGTCAACGAATATTAAATATTTTTTAAATATATATAGAGTAAAAATTAGTTTATTTTAGGAAGAAATTAAGAAAATTTGGTTTGATGAATTTATTATTAATGGATTTGTATATGACAGGGACGCCCTCACTCTTTAATATCTTCCATGACGTTTTCTCTTTTTTCTCTTTTTTTATTTTATATAAATATGAAACATTTTGGAATTTGCATACTTAATATTTCAACTATTTCTATATCTGACACGAATATATTGCAAGAAGAATCAAGATATTTCTAAGTTATTTTTTTGTTGAAAAAAAAAATGATAAAAGCACTACTAAATAGATAAAACAGTCAACTCAACTATTCAAGGTTTACAAGTGCATCACAAAATAAATAACACAGTTGCCATGACTAAACAATCACTTCTTGTCCATTTTAGACATTAAAAAAAATTCTGTTAAATGTATAAATATATCACATACGATTAGTAACGAAATAATTAATTAACAACTTTAGTTCGAGTTTGAAGCCAAGTTATTGGAAAAGTCTGGATACTTTTTTTTTTTTTCCTTGCATACATATATAAATATGTAAGTGCGACATGTTCTCATGAAAGACGTAACGTCATCTTCACAAAGTCTTCGAAAAAGATAAGCACAAATTGTATTTTATTATGAAATTTTCTGCATTTTTTTTCCTTCTCGGCTTATAATGCAGAGGACCTTCAAAATCAATAGAAATAATAATCTTTGCAATCCATATTTTAAAATATTAAATTATAGTGTTTTAGTTAATCTAAGGTTACAAGCTGTTTGACTAAATGTTTATTAATCTAATACTTCCTTTCACATTCTCTATACTTTTTAAGGGTGGGTCTATTAACACCTCCAATCTACTTTGACACTCTATTTTAATAGTTTTTTTATTACTAAATTACTTATAAATAAATTTACTTTTAAGCACATAATGTTTTAAAAGAATACTCCTTACACACCCCTCTAAGAAAAGAATTTCCACCCTTATAAATAAAACTAGTTTTTGAAAAGTTAATCAACTCCAACTTAAAAATTTTATCTCTAATTGACGAACCAAACACAACCGAAATTGAGAAAAAAATCCAAAAAGAGGGGAAAACCTTATGTCCCCCTTTAGTTTATTAGGAAAACTGAAAATGACACATAAACTTAACCGTGAAAAGAAGAGGAAAAAAAGCATCACCCCAATTAGACTTAAACACAATTAAGAATAATAGAATTTATAGTGAGAAAGTTAAGATTAGAGATCTTAAAGAAAATATGAGGTATTGAGCTTTTAAAAAAGAGAAAATGAAAAAAAAAAAAAAAAAAAAAAAGTTACATGCATAAGTACAATTTAAAAATTAGGAGGCAAAAAGAAGTTAAAAATAAGAGAAAAATATTAGGAAAATAAAAGAAAATAGAAAGGGGTTAAAAGAAAAAGAAAATTGACAAGAAAATAGAACTACAATAAAACAGAAATTGAATAACAAAATGATTTTGCAATAAAAAGATGATTTTTAGAGAAAATAAAAAAAAAAAGCACCAAAATGGTACGTAAAGAATGGTGATGAAATAAAATGAAAAAAAAAAAAAAAAACTCATCTCAATCTTCTCGACTAAAGGGGAAAAAATGTCACATTATGTTAAAATGAAAAAAAAAAAATTTGAGTTAAAAAGAGAATACAATACGGATTTTTTTAAAGGAAAAAAATAAGTTAATATGTATTTATTTTGAATTAAATTTACATTTTAAAATGGTGTGTTAAACGTTATATTAGCACATTATATTAGTTGAATTTGTCCTTTACATATGTTAAAGAATGAGGGGAAAAAAAATTAAACATCCTTTTTTTTTTTATAGACATTTTACAGTTTAAAAAACAAATTTCTTAAGTATAAGTGGCAATTTTGTAAATAGCATTATGTTACGATAAGTTTATGCTATGATTTTATGCTATGAAGTTATGTCATGAAGCTTATGTTACGATAAGTTATGTTATGAAGTTATGTCATAATAAGTTATGCTATGAAGTTATGTTATGAAGCTTATGTTACGATAAGTTATGTTATGAAGTTATGTTATGATAAGATATGCTATGAAGTTATGTTATGATAAGTTATGCTATGAAGTTATGTTATGATATGTTATGTTATGAAGTTATGTTATGATATGTTATGTTATGATAGGATATGTTATGATGTTATGTTATGGTAAGTTAGGTTATGATAGGTATGTTATGTTATGATGTGTTATGTTACGAGGTATTATGTTATGATACATTATGCTAGAAAGTTTTAAATCATGATTGAGATTGTTTTATGATGTATGTTTTGATACGTGACATCATGAAGCATGTTCACAAATATTAAATCACATGGTAAGAATAAGTTAAGTCATGAGATAGGATAAGACAAGTTAATGTTATGGTGTCGTACCGACTTGCCACGAGGGCGAGTTTAAATGGTTTGGTTTATGGTTTGAATTGGATTGGACTGGCTGCCTCAATCACTCTATGTAAACGATTAGTTTCATAGTTTGATTTGGTTTGGACTGGCCGCCTCCAACCACTCCATAGCTATGTACCACGGTACGTGCACATATGACATGACATGTTAGGGATTACAACTAAGTTAATGAAAGCATAATTAATTTATAAGAAAACATAATCGGTTCACGCATTCTTGCACGCAAAATATTTTGTGGATTGAATATTGTACTTACTGGGCAATTAGCTCATTACTTACGTTCATGCTGTAGGTAAGCAACCTAACGGCAGTACTTAATGCAATACTGTGGAGAGTTGGTGCTGCGGACTGTGAAATGTGGGATGGACACCGCCACGTGTTTTGAAAAATATACTCTATAAAATATGTTGTAATGAAAAAGGGTTTTCATAATGTTTTAAGTATGAATGTCAAAGTTTATGTATGTATGGCAAGCAAGTTGCCTCGTGTTGTACCGATCCGCGCTAGGTCGGGTCTGGTCCACGATCTTGGTATTCAGGTGAGTACATATGAATACGTATGATGATAAGTTAAGTTTTATGTATGGGACTAAGTCAAGTTTACGTTTGAGAGTAAAAGAATTTTAAAATAAAGTTTTAAAGAAAAAAATTTTACTCTGGAATTTTCAGCAAGCTTAAAGTTTTTTTTTTTTGTTAAGAATTAAGTTAAGTAAGTAAGTAAGGTGACGGCCCACGTCTACGTAGTCATCCCCCTACGTAGATGGTGTAAGTCGGGGCGTTACAAAAACACCCCCTTGAACACACACAAATCCGAGAGCACTAGTTTCCTTTTGTAGTTTTCTTGTTCGAGTTTTTCTCTTGTAGTGGTCGGGTTTTGAGTTTTTGGTGATAGAGGGAAGACTTCGGTTTCAAGTTCGCCGGAAGCGGTTTTCGATCGTGCTAGAATACTGTTGTTCGTCGTTGTATCCTGGGAGACAGACGTCCATTGAAGCCTCGTGCACTTATCGGAGGGGACGAATCTGTTTTAAGGGAAGCGTGATACACGTGCCTCGACGTTCTACTTTTTGTTTGGGTTTCTTTCGAGTAAAGGTTGAATTTCATTGTAATCAATTTTGTTATATTCTATTTGAATTCACTTGTTCGTTGTTTATGTCTCTCTTGCTATTATATATATTCTAACAATATTCACCATATATATTGTTAAAGTGACACTTTTGTTTAACCTCACTAGCTAAGGGTAGCTTAGCAGATGAGGGGGGAGGAGTTTGGGTAATGAACTTCTAAATTTGAAACATAAAGAGTATTTTTATTTCTTTCTAATTAGTGGGAGTATCGTCTCATGCCATTAAAAAAAATCACGCTTTTGTTTACCATTGGCATGAAATCATTGGGACAAGTTTGGCCTTGATGTGGTTCCAATAGAATTTGGTACCAAAAAAAAAAAAAAAAAAAATTAAATAAGAGAGATAGAGAGAGAGAGAGAGAGAGAGAGAGGTTAACATGATGCAGGAATCAGCATCTTCATCTACTTGGACTTGTCATCTTGCTGGTGTCGTTTGGAATAATTTACTTTTGTTTATGCCAATTTTATGTGTTAAAATAAAGCCACTAGGCTTCATTTTTCGTTTGTTGATCTTCTTTCAGAACGCTTGTCGTTTCTTTTGTTTGTAGGCTGCGTTTGCTGCTGCCCAGCTAGTGTTGGGCTACATGATTAGAATTGTTTTAGGATTAATTATATCCTTTTGTTTTTGAAAACTATAAAATATCTTTTAAATTTCAAAAAAACTTGTTTCAATTCATTCCTCACAAATTTGTGGAGGATAAAAGAAGAAGAAAAGATTCTTAATTTTACCAAATTCATTTATTTATTTTCCAATAAATAAATATTTCTCATTAGTTATTTAAGAGTATTTATGCCGTTTTGCTCTAATTTTTCATTCACAAAGTATTTAAGTGATGAAATTGATATGAATTTCCAAATTCGAAAGATGCTTCTATTGTTTCCGAAATATAAGGACAAATTGAGAAATTATTAAAATCAGAAGATATAGTTATATAATTAGTCCAATTTTTCTATTGAGCCAAATGTTTTTTGTGAAGGAAAAAAAAAATATAAATAGATAATTTTGTTTACATAAATGGCCGTAATTTTTTTTTATTTAAAAAGATGACAATTAAGTAGTGATTAATCATAGTCAATCAATTATTGACCATAGTTAATTAGTTATCGACTATGTCAATCAATTGTCATTTATTTACAAATCCCTTTTGTGAATTTGGATTAGGGTTATGTCGTGATCCATCCAATGAGTAAGTTTTTGTTTTTGTTTTTGTTTTTTTTCCTTTTTTCCCCTTCAAAGATTTGAAGAGACATGAAAAGTGGTCAGAAATAGTCTTCTCTGAGAAATAACAAATTAGGTGGCATGCCCCAAAATTGTGGATGGATATCTAAGATTGGCGTCTGGTTTGGCATTTTTCTCTACTTCAGTATGTTGTTTCAAATGCTTGTTGATTGTTTTCTTTACTTCAGTTAATCTTGGTAAGAAAAAAGAATTCTGCGTGAAAATAGTTGTTAATATATCATGTGCACTTTTTTTTTTTTTTTTTTTTTTTAACTCGTTTTGGAATGTGAATCAAATATTACTGGAGAAAATAATTTCTATTCGCTTCATGTTTCTTGGTTTGGTAGTTGTTTTCTTCCTCTGCTTATTTTCATTTGAAAACAAAAATTACCCCAGTAAATAGCCAGACTTAATTTATCATATTACCCTTCAACGACCGGAGCTTGAGACGACAAGACTTTTTTGTTGAAATTAAAAATAATCTACTAGATAACTCTCTAACGACTGGTGCTGATGTCCTTGGCGGTTATGTTGATCACATGACATCTACTCGATTACCGATGGTAATCTAGTAGATTATCTTTGTTGACCAGTGTCCAGTGGTGGCAGGTTCTGTAAAATATATTTGTTTGACCTTTTAAGCCATTCATTTGAAGGGCAGAAATCCGAACTTGCAATATCTGGGTTAAAATCTGATGGCTAGGATTTTGGGGGACATATTCATCAAATTCCTTTGTCCACAAACGGATTAGCAGTCTCTGAATGAGCTATGAAGTCAACTATAATGAGGTAAAGAACAGACGATAATGACAAAAGAAGTCAACGAATTAAATATTTTTCAAAAAAATATATAGTTTAAATTAGTTTATTTTAGGAAGAAATTAATAAAATTTGGTTTGATGAATTTATTATTAATGGATTTGTATATGGCAGGGACGCGCTCACCTCTTAATATCTTCCATGACGTTTTCTCTTTTTATTTTTTTATTTTTTTATTTTTAAATATGAAACATTTTGGAGTTTGCATACTTAATATTTCAACTATTTCTATATCTGACACGAATATATTGCAAGAAGAATCAAGATATTTCTAAGTTATTTTTTTGTTGAAAAAAAATATATGATAAAAGCACTACTAAATAGATAAAACAGTCAACTCAACTATTCAAGGTTTACAAGTGCATCACAAATAAATAACACAGTTGCCATGACTAAACAATCACTTCTTGTCCATTTTAGACATTAAAAAAAATTCTGTTAAATTTATAAATATATCACATACGATTAGTAACGAAATAATTAATTAACAACTTTAGTTCGAGTTTCAAGCCGAGTTATTGGAAAAGTCTGGATACTTTTTTTTTTTTTTTTTTTCCCTTGCATACATATTTAAATATGTAAGTGCGACATGTTCTCATGAAAGACGTAACGTCATCTTCACAAAGTCTTCGAAAAGATACGCACAAATTGTATTTTATTATGAAATTTCTGCATTTTTTTTCCTTCTCGGCTTATAATGCAGAGGACCTTCAAAATCAATAGAAATATTAATCTTTGCAATCCATATTTTAAAATATTAAATTATAGTGTTTTAGTTAATCTAAGGTTACAAGCTGTTTGACTAAATGTTTATTAATCTAATACTTCCTTCACATTCTCTATACTTTTTAAGGGTGGGTCTATTAACACCTCCAATCTACTTGACACTCTATTTTAATAGTTTTTTTATTACTAAATTACTTATAAATAAATTTACTTTTAAGCACATAATTGTTTTAAAAGAATACTCCTTACACACCCCTCTAAGAAAAGGAATTTCCACCCTTTTAAATAAAAACTAGTTTTTGAAAAGTTAATCAACTCCAACTTAAAATTTTTATCTCCAATTGACGAACCAAACACAACCGAAATTGAGAAAAAATTCAAAAAGAGGGGAAAACCTTATGTCCCCCTTTAGTTTATTAGGAAAACTGAAAATGCCACATAAACTTAACCGTGAAAAGAAGAGGAAAAAAGCATCACCCCAATTAGACTTAAACACATTAAGAATAATAGAATTTATAGTGAGAAAGTTAAGATTAGAGATCTTAAAAGAAATATGAGGTATTGAGCTTTTAAAAAAGAGAAAATGAAAAAAAAAAAAAAAAAAAGTTACATGCATAAGTACAATTAAAAATTAGGAGGAAAAAGAAGTTAAAAATAAGAGAAAAATATTAGGAAAATAAAAGAAAATAGAAAGGGGTTAAAAGAAAAGAAAATTGACAAGAAAATAGAACTACAATAAAACAGAAATTGAATAACAAAATGATTTTGCAATAGAAAGATGATTTTTAGAGAAAAAAAAAAAAAAAAAAAGCACCAAAACAGTACGTAAAGAATGGTGATGAAATAAAATGAAAAAAAAAAAAAAAACTCATCTCAATCTTCTCGACTAAAGGGGAAAAAATGTCACATTATATTAAAATGAAAAAAAAAATATTTGAGTTAAGAAGAGAATACAATACGGATTTTTTTAAAGGAAAAAAATAAGTGAATATGTATTTATTTTGAATTAAATTTACATTTTTAAATGGTGTGTTAAACGTTATATTAGCACATTATATTAGTTGAATTTGTCCTTTACATATGTTAAAGAATGAGGGGAAAAAAAATTATACATCCTTTTTTTTTTTTTTATAGACATTTTACACTTTAAAAAACAAATTTCTTAAGTATAAGCGGCAATTTTGTAAATAGCATTAAAATGTTGGTATTCTTTTAAGCTTTAATGCCCAAATTTTGCAAGAGTTGCACTTACAGCATGTGGGAGGCAGACAATTGTGACCGTGCAAGTGCCAGAAGGAAAAGACACCAAAGAAAAGGAGGGTAGGGGGGGGAGAGGAAGAATGCACCAAAGCGCACCGTTTTTTATGACTAAAAAGCTACGGTAAATGTTCTTTTATTATAGTTACAAAAATTATGATTTTTAATTCTAAAACTTCCGGGATACTAGCTACGATGCAAAAAGACCTAATTTCTAGTATTATTTTTGGATTGTAAATATTTATAAGGATAGTTTAGACAATTGAATAATAAGAAGGGGGACATGGTAATTCCAAGGAAAACGACCTATACATATTCCCTTATTACAGTCATGAAGCCATAATCACACAAGTTTTCAATCCGTGCTTCAACAAAGGAAGATCCACAACATAATTTCAATGCACCAACACCTCGGTTTTTTTTTATTTTTTTTATTTTTTTATTTTAAATATATATATATATATATATAGAAACGACATGGGTGATTTGTAGGTTTGCTTCTCAAATAACACATTTATGAATTATTGCCCCAGCTATAATAGTAGATTTGCTCTTAAAAAAAACATATCTCTAAATTATTGTCCCAGCTATAATTACATCAATTTTTTTCACCTTCAATTAGATACTTATGGAGAGTCAAAATTTAGATAAACATTATTAGTGAGCGAAAAAACATAACATGTTTGTTTAAAGGCTGTTATTACTCCTCAAAGTACATTCATTAAGCAAACAGACAAACAGAGCCACTCAAACACGCCCAAAAAAACCAAAAGAAAACAGACACACCAAAACAGAGAGCAGAGATAATCCAGAACGACCACCTTCTCCGTTAGCTATCGCCGCTGAAATATCTGCTAAAGTATTCCTCTTTTCCGCAACAATGCCTTACAGCATTGTACACTTCAATCAAGAGATACGGGAAACAACTTTCAAAGTAGCTATAGAAATCTTTATGCAGTGATCCCACAGTAACCTGAAATAGTCACGCACCAAAATGAGAAAAGTATCAACCGGACAAATTAATTTTGTTTGCGGAGAAAGATGAACAACATTTTTTTGTTACAGCCAGTACCTGAACATCTGTTGGAAATGTTCCATGATCAAGCACCATATTCCGAATGAATCGCAGCAACTCTAGTACGCTGTTACAGTCATACTCACGATCTCCGCGTGTTTTCACATGATCATTCATGTAGATGTATATGTCTTCATGAATCCTTTTGTCCCATGTTTTAACAATTTCCTCTGATCCATTCCGTTTTCCAACTATGACTCTCTGTGCAGTCCTGTTCAGCGCGTTGGAAAGCTTAGCGTGCCGATGATCGCATCTTTGATAAGCATCGCAAAGAAATCTAAGCTTTTTCTCCGGGTTCCAGAAAAGTGGATGGCGCAACGCCTCGATTGCTCTTGGCCTGTCGAAAACATAAACTACGTACGGTTGGTTAACTTTTTTTTTCTCGGTAATTGAGATCGTTTTGATCAACTTATAGATGCTAAACGAAAGTATAACCTTACCGATCTTCAAGATCTTGGTTTAATAAAGAAGAGTAGAGATCCAAAGCTTCAGGACAATCCGACAACGACGAGCCCCTTTTGGTTGCTACCGTTTTCGTATTATCAAATAGAGGCACACCATTGATGCAATAAGCGAAAATCCTGCCTAAAGCTTCCATATCTGTGCTCCTTTGACAAATACTCGGCGAGACCCTAAAGAGAAAAAGTTAAGCAAAACGTAAGTCATGTTTTACTCTCTGTTTTTAAGAATTCTAAGATCAAACTTAAGGTGTGAAAATATCATTTTAACTCTGAGATTTACCAAATAAGGTCTGTCAAAATGATTTTTTTTTTTTAAGTCTAACTGAATTTTATTAAATGGGTGTTTGATCTAAAAGCATACTTGAACTTGAAAAACGGCCTTTGTAATTTGGGCCTTGAATAGTTGTCTGAGTCCATCTGTTAGGTGCGTCTACTGATTCATAAATGACTCCTTGATAGGGAACTCCTTGAGCAAAGACGCCAGATAGATTGTGTTTAGGATAGATTCCCGAATCTGAACCTAAATAGTAATAATCATATCTTTTTTAAGGAACAATTGTAACACTCATATTTAAAGATACACTCCTATTTAAAATGTTTCTCAATATGAAATTAAAAGAAACACATGAGAAATTTAGATACTTACCAGCTTCAAATTGATTAGGAAAATGAAAGTACTTGCCAGTAGTACGGCGAGGATCTGTTTCCTTATGCCAATATCAGACAACTTTGCACACAAGTCTCCGTTTATATCCTTACTTATTAAAACGTTTGAAGCTTTAACTCTCCATGAATTATATCCAATTTATCATGCAACTGAACAAGCCCCAAAAGCATTTCCCTGCGGAAATATACATTAACATGATGATGTCATCAGGTAGATCAATATTTAAAATAAAATAAAAAAAACTAATTCAAAATGACTGGATAAAAAGATGTTAATGTAATATGTTTTTCATCCTGTCGTTCTGGAATATTATGATATTATGATAAATATATCTAATCTAGGAAGACGGAATAAATGCTATAAGCGAAAAAAATAAAAATAAAAATAAAAACTTCTAGTTTTAAAAGTATAACCATTTTAAATTTTTCTTAAAAACCGATGAGAGAAAGCGACTAGCGTCAATATCTTCATTAACACAAATGTGTTACCTACTACCAGAGATCCTATCTTATATCAAGCTCGTTCTCCTATAATTTTTGTTCTTTTAGGGCTTTGATTTATTTATTAAAAAAAATTACAAAAAAAAAAATTTTGAACAGCAAAAAGAAATTGGACAACCCATCTGGGAAAAAACTTAAAACCTACCAAAAAAAAAAAAAAAAAAAAACCACAAAACATCGTCAAGAAAAAAAACCTAAGCAAATTAAGAACTAAGGGCCCGTTTGGAGAGATGTCTAAAGACAGTGTTTTGGAGGTTGGGTTGAAATATGTGTTTGGGAAGAAGACTTTAGAAATGAGAAAGTTATGTTTATTTAAAATTTGAGTTTTTTAAAAATGATTGAGAGAGAAAATTTAATGTAGAATTAAGAGTTTTAGATCCATTTGATATTTTGCCATATGAAAATATTGCCCCAGGCTCTAAGAAAGCTGATATAGAGGGTCTCATAGGAAGAATCGACCGTATCGACAACGCCTTTTAGAAACCTTTCGGTTATACGTACCTTGTTAAAATCCTACTCAGTAAAACCCGGTACGGAAAAGAGTACAACAATAATTGTCCAATTAGACTAAACCAAGCAGTTGTTCGCAGAGATCAATTATCAGAATTTCCAACAATAAAACCAAATTTAAACCAACCTCATCAATTTCAATAACAGAGGCGAAGGATAGCCGTTGTCTAAGACAAGTGTAAAATTTCTCACACTGTCGGTCACTGATTCCGACCGCTCTTTTATCTGAACAGCCCGCTGATGAAGAGCATTGACCGTCGTTTTTCGCATCTTCAGACGGACGGAAATTAGCGGAGTCTTCTTGGACAAGATCATACAAGTTGAATGATGTCGTACCGCAGCGCTCCACATAAAGATAATAAAACGTCTCATCATCGTCGATACGATAATATTTGACTATATTTGTATGGTGATTTCTAGGTTTTACAAGACGCCGGATCTTGTTGAAGTCCACATAGAACTGAGCTTTGGAAAGTTGTCTAACCAGTATTTCGCCGCCATCATCGAGCACAGATGAAACTTCCGAAGTGTCGGAAACATAGCCCCGTTCCTCTTCCTGAGTTTAAGGAAAATCTTCATCAATTATAATCAACTAAAACAGGAAAAAAAAAGAGAAAAAAAAAAAAAGAGAGAGTGAAAAATGAACCATATTGTCATTAGTGACAGCACTATTCTGCTTTCCTAAAACTTCTGTGACCCGGCTCATCTCATCGATCTTGCTTTACCTCCTGTAGATCCGGCGTCCTCCTATAGATATATCGCAATTGTCAAATGCTGAAATATGAATAAATATAAATCCCAACTAAAAACATTTAGTTGATATACTTCTTACTGAAGTGTTAGCCAAGTCAAGCAGCTTAGTCATCAAGGAAAGGGAACACTAGTACAAAGGAAACAAAAATCTCACTTCATGGAGGTAGCTTCTAAAAAGTGACGTCTAATTAAAGTGGGCATAGACTATACACGTCCTACATATACAACCGTCTTCTAACATATAAAAGTTAAAATATGATTTTTTTTTTTTTAAGGACAAATCTATCGTGGGTACTTCTTTTTTTTTTGGTGCAGATCTATTGTTCCGTTTTTTTGTTTTAGTGATTATCCTCTGTTATAATGATTTGATAGCTCATATTTTATTAAGTATGTTTAGTATTCAACATTTTTTTTAAGGTGGGGGAAGGGGGATGCCATCAATTTTTGTTTTTTGTTTTTTGTTTTTTTTGTTTTTGTTTTGTTTTGTTTTTTTTTTTTTTTTTTTTGTTTTTAATTTTTTTTTCTGAAAAGTCAACATTAATTTTACTATTCGCACAATTTTGTAACTCAAACTTTAAAAGTTCATAAATTTACATATACAAGTCCAAATGATACTATTTAAAAAAAAAATTGCATAGAATTTTGATACGAACAAAACAAATTCCATATTGATATTTTTTTTTCTAACATATTGCAAGTTTTTACACTTCTTAACTCCAGCAATTCAAACAACTTACCAAACAAACAATCAATTCAAACTCAAATTCTACAATCCAAACCTTAGTACCAAACGCATGTTTAGAACAACAAATCTCAACTCACTATGGTTGTTTTCCGAATGAGGAATAATTTACCGATGCGATTATGTCAAAGGTTGCAAATCTTCAAAGGTTCACAAAATTATTGTGAGATGAGTTGTAGGTAATTGAAGCACGCTGCAACAAATGAAAATTTCTCGGACCTTTCCAAAAATAAAAATCAACGTTTAAATTGAACAAATAAACAAATTAAAAAAAACGCATTTCCCTTTTTTCTTTTTTTTTTTTTTTCTTTTTTTTTGAAAAATGGATTCATTAAATCAACTTAAAGAAATGTCTCTACATATCACAGATCAAAGGAATCTCAGAATACCAAAATCAATCAGGCCTGTGAAATAAAAGCATAATGAGCAAATTAAACCAATGAGCTGCTGTTTTCCATGGTCGTTTCTTTTCAAAAGAAAAAAAGAATAGGACGGTACACTATACTAAGTTCTTGTGCAACCTTTTTCAACTTTTTCAAAAGAACAAATTCGTCTTTTTTTTTTTTTTTTTTTCCTTTAAGCATCATACCAGACTTTTTTAACTTAAAAAAAAAAAAAAAAACATATCACACTTTTTCAGCCAAAAAAAAAATATATATATATGACACTTAACTATTTTGTCATTTGATCATATCCAATTTAATTTGAGAATATTCCTAGTTGGTCTTTGGGAGAGAGAAAAAAAAAATGTACAGATTTTTCAAGATAAAAAAATTTTAGGGGTTATTAATATAGATGTCCAAATTGGAGTTGTTGATTTGAAATATGTTCATTTTTTCTTTTAATTACTTAAACGTATAAAAGAGTAATTATAAAGATAATACTACCTTTCATAAAGAATGAAGAATAATAAATAAAGTAATTACAAAAAAGAAAAGAAAAAAAAAAAGAAGAATCTAAGATGTTTACCAAAAAGGGCTAAAATAGTTTTAATGGAATTGCTAAAATAAATGATATAAAGGAAATGTAATTTTATTTATTTATTTATTGTAAAGAAGGTGTAAATCTTCATAATGAACCAAAAAAGAATAGGGTTTTTATGTAAATAATAGGGTTTTTTCATAAAGAATTTAATATTATTTGTTGTGGTATTCCCCAATTTATTTGGTTGAGACATAAATGACAACCATATAATTTGTAGTGAATTACATAAATAAATAGATTTTTCATAAAGAATTTATTAGTTTTTATGTGAAAGGTGTGAATATTTTAATTTAATTAATTTTTATCGTTAATATTTTATATTGTATTACTAATATGAACCATTATGTTTATAGTAAATATTTTATATTTATTGTAATTATTTTGATATCTATAGCTAATTTGGATTTACTGAAGATAATTTACATTTATTAATAAAAATATTCTTCATTAAAGTAAAAAAGAAAAAAAGAAAAAAAAAAAGAATCTAAATAAAAATAAAAGGATGTCAATTATAATAAAATTACAAAATAGGTACTATATATAATTACTTCTTAAAAATAGACATATATGTAATATTATTAAAAAAATGGACATATTTTAAAATAGGAGTCTGAAAATGAATTTTTGTGTAATTATTTCAAATTTTAATTTAATTGGAATTTTTTTTAAAAAAGTTTATTTTAAAACTATGTGTCGAACGTAGACTTAGAGGTGGGAATTTGGGGCCGGGCCAAACGGGCCGGCCCGTGGCCCATAATTTAGGCCCGGCCCGGCCCGTAAAATACGGGCCCAGTAAAAGCCCGGACCTATGTAAGAGGCGGGCCGGGCTCTCTTTCTAAGCCCAGCGGGCCGGGCCGGCCCGGCCCGAAAATTTAGGCCCGATGGGCCGACCCGGCCCGCATGTTATATTATATATTTATTAAAAAAAAAAAAAAAAAACCAAGTCCAACATAGCCGTTGGAGTGTTGCTGTGTTGGACAGTTGGACCAAGTCCAAAAGAAAAGAAAAGAAAAGAAAAAAAAAAGTTGGAGTGTTGCCTTGTAGTTGTTGCCAACTTGTTGGTCCTGTACAGGCGTACAGCTGTACTCCTGAACTTCTGTTGGAGTACAGGAGTAATAGAGTATTGGACTTGAAGTCCAAAAGAAAAAGAAAAAGAAAAAGAAAAAAAAATTGGACTTGGTGTCTTGGACTTGGTCCAACGGCTGGAGACTGGAGTCATCAATCAATCAATCATCAAGTGTCCAACAGGCATCAGGCAACAGCAGAAGAAAGAAGAAAGAAAGAAAAAGAAAAAAGAAAAAAAAAAAAAAAAAAAAAAAAAAAGTTGGACTTGGAACTTGGTCCAACGGCTATAATAGCCGTTGAGTCATCCTGTCCAAGTCCAACAGCAGCAGAAAAAAAAAAAGAAAAAAAGAAAAAAAAAAAGGTCCAACGGCTAATTGCCGTTGGACAATGGGCCAGCGGGCAACGGGCCAACGCCTATATGCCTTAATGCCTTAATTTCATTCCCCATCCCCATTCTATAAATACCCTTCTAACTTGTCATTTTTCACACATCTTCTCCCATCTCTCCTTTCAATCTCTTATTCTCTAATTGCTTTCTCTATATTCTCTTATTTCCAATTTCTCAATTCTCATTATTCAATAATTAATATTCTATAATTTTTTTTGTCTAATCTCCTAAATTTACAATAACTCATAGTCTCATATTCTCATTATTTTTATAATCTCTATTCTTGTTATTTCTCTACTTTTTAATAACTCATATTGTCCATACTTATTATTTCTAAATTTTAAATTTCTAATACTTACTTTTCTACAAAAAAAAAAAAAATAAATAAATCAAAATGGATCCAAATCCAAATGTTCAACAACCAATTGTTGATCTTGATGATGATTACTACGGATGGATGACCGCGACATCGAAGAAGTGGAGATTTCCCGTATGGAGGCTGGCGACAATGTCCCTGATCTCAGACGTAGGAGTTTCAATACTCCAATACCATCAAGTCCAATGTTGGCACCATCAAGAAGTAGTTCGGGAAGCACAAGTTGTCCACCAAAAAAGCAAAAAGGTACTACTACTAAAACCACTTCACGTGCTTGGCAATTCTTCGACGTTGTGCTGAAAGAGGACATCGGCCCCGACGGCAAAAAAATACAAACAAGACTAGCAAAATGTAAGTATTGCCAAAAAACTTTGACTGCTAACAGCTCAAGTGGGACTCGCCACTTATTAGCCCATGGTGAAAGATGTGTTGAAAATATTGCAAGGGAAGGGAGCCGACACAAAGCACTCTAAAATTCAACTCCGATGGCTCAGTAGGTACTTTTTCTTATGATCCCATGGTAGCTAGAGAATCTCTAGCTCGTTTAATTGCCTCTACTGATTTACCTATTAGTTTTGGTGAAAATACGTTTTATGAAGAGCATATTCAAAGATCTTTTTGTCCACAATTTAAAGCCGTTACTAGAAAAACTATTAGGAGTGATATTATATCTTATTATAGTAAAAAACGCACTACATTAATATCTTATATGAATACAAACACATTTTGTATTGCATTGACATCTGATATTTGGGCTGCTAGGTCAAACCAAGATTATATTAGTGTAGTTTCACATTATTTAGATCCCCAGTGGCAATTACAAAAAAGAATTATTGGCTTTAGACTTATTGATCATTCTCACAATGCTTTAAATATTAATGATAATATTATGAGTGTTTTAAATGAATTTGGCATTAGCAATTGTATTATTTCAATCACCCTAGATAATGCTTCGGCAATACCGCTGCAATTCGTTTTCTTGAGAACAACTTGTCAGAATATATTGGTGGAATTTTATTACATCAACGTTGTGCATGTCATATCATCAACCTCATTGTAAAATCATGTATGAAGTTGGTAAGTAGTAACATAGGAAATATTCGTAATGCTCTCTCTTGGATACATAATTCAAATCCTCGCATTGCTGAATTTAAGAGGTATTGCAAAGCAGAAGGTTTAAAACCTCGAAAATTTGGGACTGATATGCCGGTAAGGTGGAACTCAACTTATTTAATGTTGAAAAATGCAATAGAATATAAGAATGTTATTTCTATGTTTTATAATACAAAGCATAATATGATTTTATTATCTGATGTTGATTGGTTTATTGCTGAAAGAATGATTTATTTTTTAGAAACTTTTTATGATGCTACTGTTTTATTGTCTGGTGTTTATTATCCCACTTCTCCACTAGTTTTCACCAAATTAATGTTTATTTCTTCATTGTTTTCTGAATATAGAAATGATGATTTATTTAAACTAATAGTAGAAAAAATGGAAAAAAAGTTTATGAAATATTGGGATCACAATAACATGCCTTTATTATATTGCCTTGCCATTGTTTTAAATCCTATAGTTAAATTAAATGGTCTTACTCATATTTCTGAACATATGAATGTAGATTTTGCTTCAACGTATTCTTTAACATTTAATAACACTAAATGCAAGTTATTTGAGATTTTTGCAAGTTATCAGAATAAATTCGGGCAGCAAGTTAACATTGAAACCGAAGAAAACTCCTCCAACTGCTAGTGATCGGAAAAAGAAAAAAGTTTTGGGTTTTTTCTCTACTCCAGCAAGATCGGCTCTTCATCAAGTTCGAGTGTTACTCGTCCACTTTTAGCAAGTTCAACTACCACGAGTACGATACACTCGGAGCTCACAAAATACTTAGATTACAGATTTTTCACTGTTAGACTCAACTACAAATAATGAAGATTTCAAAATTTTAGATTGGTGGAGGTTGCAGACGACAAATTTTCCAGTGCTTTCCCGTTAGCACGTGACCATTTTAACTATTCCTGTTTCGACAGTTTCTTCTGAATCAGCATTCAGCACAGCTGGAAGGATAATTGAAGATCGAAGGACCTCATTAACACCTGAGATGGTAGAGGTGCTTACATGCCTAAAAGATTGGGAACATGCAGATAAAAGGTTACAATATACAGTAGAAGATCAAGAGATACTCCAACACTTTAACGAAATGACCATAATCGATGACGATGATATTGACAATGCTCCTGCGGCTCCCTCTTCCGGTTGCTGATGCTGATTGATATATTTTTTTTCATTGTAAAATTGTAAATATGAATTAAGATTGCACTCTTTTTTCTTTACTGAGGTTTTATCCCAATGGGTTTTACTTAGTAAAGTTTTTAATGAGGCAATCATGACATTAATAAAATTTTAAATTTCAATTTTATATTCTCTTTTTGTATCCTTATTTTTTTAATAAATTTTATAATTTTTATTATGTGCTTAATTTATTTTTCAATTTCGTAATATTTAATAAAAAATAACTACTAAGCAAACACTGATAAATAATTATAATCTTAAACAACTAAATTAAAAGTTTAATTATAATGTTAAGTTAACTACTAAATAATATTATAATTATTAAGTATTAACTAAGCAATTATAATATAAATATAAATATAAAAATTAATAGAAATAGTTTAATAAATTTTTTTTATTTTTTATCTAAGATAAAATATTAAGATAATTATTAAATTATCAAAATATACAAATTTATTCAAAAATTACAAATAAAAAATAAAATTTAAAAAAATTTTAAAATTAGGCCCGGCCCGGCCCGGCCCGCTCTAAGCCCGCGGGCCGGGCCGGGCTTAGATTTTAAAAAATCGGGCCGGCCCGGGCCGGCCCGAATTTTCACCTGGCCGGGCCGGGCAGGCCGAATTTTTGAAATGCCCGATGGGCTCGGGCCGGGCCGGGCCGGGCGGTCCGAATTCCCACCTCTACGTAGACTCAATGAAGTTTCGATATTAAAATTCATTTCTATTTTTTTGAATATTCATAATTTTTTGTTGATAGAAAGTTATGATCGTAACTGATGATCGGCCATAGCATATTTGAATTGCCGACTATCTTATATAGACCTAATAAAAGCCTACTAATTGCTTTCAAAAGAAAAGTAAAAAGCATTCACAACGGAAAAGTAAAAGAAATAATTAAAAGCAATTATATCTTATCACTATGAAGGAGGTTTGGGAAGAACTTTTGATCCATTCAATTACATACGTCATTCAAGCGTATTTTTCATAGCTCATTCTATTAAAAAATATGCGTCATCTAGTTGTTATCTAATAATTGTTTATCATACCCAATTCTGTTATATTTTCTCTCTCTTTCTAATCTATACTTCAAAATACCAATCACTTTTTGGCTTTGCTAACAAGGATGTAGGAAAAAACCAGTTTCCCCATGTTTTTTTTATTGCACGTACAAATGATCTTAACATCATTTTAAAAAAAAATCACATAATGTAAAAAATCAGATTTTTTTTTTTTTTTTTTACAATGTAAAATTATTATATTTCAATAACCCAAACTACAAGAGAGAGATATCGGCACAACGCGAAAAATAGTATAACAAGACGACAAAGGTATCCGTGTACGTTTTCCTGTGAGTCTCTTTGCTAGCTAATAAAATTTCCAATAGCCAATCAGGATAGTTTTATACTAGCGGTTATAACAAAGGTAACACATGAGTCTACCCATTTGTTTAATTTGATTTGTTTCCATTCTTGCATACATTCTGACTTTTGTTATTATTATTATTATTTGTAATTAAGCTTCAGATTTTTCAATAATAATATTAATATCTTCCTTGGTTGAAAAGTTTCATATGTTAATTACTTTTAATTTTTTTTTTCAAATTGTTCTGTTGTGCAAAATTCTCCTCTTTTTTTTTTTTTTTTGGGGTAAAAATTGCTTTTATTTATTCTACTATTTTGTACTCAAATGGCATCCAACAATAGCTCTTCACATGATGGTCAAGAGATTAAACTTCTTAATAGAAATTTCAAATGTGGAAAGAGAGCTATGTTGAAAACTTTACAATGAAAGCTGTTCTATCATTGTTTGAAAGAATGTGATAGATGCATATGTTTTGTTTGGTCTATGATCAATGATCGGTTTGCTGTATTGGCGCTCGCAATCTCTTGATGCTTGTTGCTCTCTATTTTTCGTTTTTTTTTTCCCCTTAAAATTCGGAGCATATCGCCTCTCCAACGAATTTGATTACAGGCTAATTGAACTTGACACTGTGTTGGAAAGGTAAAGTTTTCATGTCCCAAAAAAAACCAAACCTCCGGGTATAAGAAAGATAGTAAATAATTTTGATAGTACATTCCGGTCCAGCTTATTTTAGTGGTATATAAAAAAAAAAAAAAAAAAAAAAAAAAAAAAATCCCGACTTCCACTGGTAAAATGGAAGATTAGAAGATATATATTTAGTGAAAACAACAGCACTGAAAGCTACAAAGTCGCTTTGACTGTTCTTTTACTCAATATTTATGTTCCATTTGATGAAAATATATACCAGTCTCTTCATTCTTTTGAAGGACCAATCCGAGAAAAAAGCTAGCTATATAAGGACACCTTTTTTTTTTTTTTTTTTTTTTCAATATAATCATTGATTTAGATGATGGTTGTGGAATCTTACTTTTTAAATAATATGTTATGGTCGAAGGTCATATATTAATATCACTTTTTTGGTTTAATTGGCTTTGTGAGGTTATTATCACATATACATAGTATACAAGTTAGTTTAGCAATTCTTCAAAATGTTGAAAAAATGAAATCGCCAACATTATAATATTCAACAATTACCAAAGCCCTTTTTTTATTATGTGTCTTTCCACATAGAACTAAGTTACCTCTGAGAGGCAAATAGAGCTCAATAAAAGCTTAGTATTGCTTTTGAAAAGAAAGTAAAACCCTTTGAATCTTCATCCATTCATACGTATATAAGAAAGGAGAAAAGGATCTCCTATTCACCACCTTCGTCAAAACAAACGAAAATTTTTTATATCCGCTTTTTGGTCCTTGTTTTAGTCTCCTTTTTTTTTTTTTTTTTTTTTTTTAATCTTCATTCTCAGATCATTTTTTTGCCATTTTAGTCCTTTTAATTTTCTTTTGGACTAAATTTTTTGTTCCTTCTTTTTGCTTTTGTATTTATTTTTGGTATATACTGTGTTTCTCCCGGATTTATTTTTCATTTTAATCCTTTATAGTTTCTATTGGGCCCAACGTTTTTCATTTAATCCTTTTTAATATTGATAATTTCTTTCATTTTAGTCTTTTAATCTTTTTTGTTTTCTTTTCATGTCTTTATCTTAAGTAATTTTAATATTTTTACTTATTATTTTAATTTTTTTTTATTTAGAAATTGTTTTTCAAATTTATGATCTTAGATGTGCAAAGCACATGCTTTACACTAATATCTTTAGAAGAAAAAAGAAAAAAGAAAGTAGGAATTAAAAATTATATCTTATCACTGTATGCGAGGTTCTCTGGAAAGAACTTTCGCTCCGCATGCTTTACGCTAATATCTTTAAAAGAAAAGAGAGCGAAGAGGGGGAAAAAAAAAGAAAAAGAAAAAGAGAGAGAGAGAGAGAGAGAGAGAGACAGAGGGAGAGAGAAAAGAAAGAAGGAATTAAAGCAATTATTCTTATCACTGTATACGAGGTTATCTGGAAAGAACTGATGTTCCCTTTTGTTCCATTCCATTCCATGGATTATTCAAGCACGTGTTTGACTACTCATTTTGTGGTCAAAATGCGTCATTCGTTGATTTTGGACATGGAGGTAATGGAAAGCAGATATTTTTCCATGATGTTATAAAATCTAATCAAACATATTTGATAATTATAATATCATATAAATTAAGAGATGCTAATAAAATTAAGTTAAATAAATATTTTATCTATATTTATTTTGTCAAATAGTTTTCATCTCTTTTTTTTAAAGTTAGAAGAATTAAAATATGATGGGACTTGTGAATTTTCAATTTTCATTTTTTCTTAATTTACTATCTACCAAACAACCAAGATTCATTTTTCTCTCTAAAATCCTCGTCTAATTTCCATCCCCTTCATTTTCCTTCTCCTCTCCAAATTCCTTGTTTCTTCTACCGTGCTCCATTTGAGACCACTTTGAATGATAGCTATCTCTCTCTCTCTCTCTCTCTCTCTCTCTCTCTCGAATAATAGTAAACTTTTTCTCTCTTTTTTATTTATATTATATATACTTTAAAATGTCATAGCATATGCTTTGCCATCTTCAACTGAAATTTCTATATTAGTTTTTTTCTTTATATAAAAAGTTAACAAATATATAATTATTTTTTAAAAAACTAACTAACTTTAACCTAAATTTTTTATCTTCAACCGGTAAACTAAACGGAGGTTATTACTTTTGTTTCAAGTTTAATATAAACAATTCTTTTATCATGTCATAACAAAAGAGAAAAAAAAAATTTCATTCATATACCCTATTAAAAATCTATTATAGACATTGAGGTTTTGTAAGAATTTTTTTTTAAAACAATTTTCAACATCTATTTAAATACACTCAAATATTTTTGTCCAAATAATTTCATTCAAATATTTTATCTAATTGATAATTTAGATGGCAATTAAAATGTTTCCAACCAAAAGGTCACATTTGATTTTTTTTTTTTTTTCCAAATGGGAGGTTATTTCTTTTGTTTCAAATTTAATAACAATTCTTTTATCATGTCATAACAAAAAGAGAAAAAAAAAAATCATCCATATACCCTATTAAAAATCTGTTATGGACATTGGTTTTGTAAGATTTTTTTAAAAACAGTTTTCAACATCTATTTAAATACACTCAAATATTTTTGTCCAAATAATTTCATTCAAATATTTTTATCTAATTGATAATTTAGATGGAAATTAAAATATTTCCAACCAAAAGGTCACATTTGATTTTTTTTTTTTTTTCCAAAATGGGGCGTACAGTTTTTTTTTTTTTTTTTAATTTAGAGGTAATGAAATATAAACTCTGCATCTCATGGTATAGTTAAATGTGAAATTACTACTAAACTATACATACGATCAAATAATTTTTTATTATTATTACCTTTCTTATCGTATCTAAAATAACATTTTCTATTTCGTAAACATATGATATTATCCATGTAATTCTTTTTCTTGAAATTAATAAACTTGTGATTTTTTTTAATAAACTTGTGATTCGTGAAGTACTAATTAAAAGAAAGATGATAATTATTTATATAAATAAGAGTAATTGATCAGTTGAGATCCCCCTTGAATAAATAAAATTATGTCTTCCTCTGTTTCAAAACCCTAACTGTTATTGTATACGTTCTGACATTTTTATTATTTTGTAATTAAGCTTTAGATTTTTCAGTAAATAAAATTATGCCTTCCTTGTTGAAAAGTTTCTTACGTTAATTACTTTTATTTTTTTATTTTATTTTTATTTTTTTCAAATTGTTCTGTTGTGCAAAATTCTCCTATTCTTTTAATTTTGGGTAAAAATTGCTCTTATCTTATTCTATTATTTTGTACTCAAATGGCATCCAACAATAGCTCTTCACATGATGGTCAAGGGATTAAACTTCTTAATAGGAATTTCAATGTGGAAAGAGAGCTAGGTTGAAAACTTTACAATTGAAAGCTGTTATATCATTGTTTGAAGAATTTAATAGATGCATATGTTTTTGTTTGATCTGCGATCGATGAGTCGGTGTGCTGTATTGGTGCTAGCAATTCTCTTGATGCTAGTTGCTCTCTTTTTCGTTTTTTTTTTTTTTTCCCCTTAAAATTCGGAGCATATCGCCTCTCCAACGAATTTGATTACAGGCTAATTGAACTTGACACTGTGTTGGAAGGTAAAGTTTTCATGTCCCAAAAAAAACCAAACCTCTGGTTATAAGAAAAGATATTAAAATAATTTTGATAGTACATTCCGGTCCAACTTATTTTAGTGGTATATAAAATAAATAAATAAATAAATAAATTCCCGACTTCCACCGGTAAAATGGAAAGATTAGAAGATAAATTTTTAGTGAAAACAACAGCACTGAAAGCTACAAGGTCGCTTTGACTAATCTTTTACTCAATAATTTATGTTCCATTTGATGAAAATATTTACCGTCGTCTTCATTCTTTTGAAGGACCAATCGAGAAAAAAGCTACCTATATAAGGACACTTTTTTTTTTTTTTTCAAATTTGTTTTTCCCACGCTGAAGTAACGCGTTTAACATAATCATTAATTTAGATGGTGGTCGTGGAATCTTATTTTTTTAAATAATATGTTTTGGTCGAAAGTCTATATTTAATTTTACTTTTTTGGTTAATTTGGCTTTGTGAGGTTATTATCACATACACATAGTATATAAGTTAGTTTGCAAAATATTTTTCAAAATGTTGAAAATATGAAATCGCCAACATTATAATATTCAACATTTACCAAAGCCCTTCTTTATTATTATGTGTCTTTTCGCATAGAAACCAAGTTTTCGTTAGGGCAAATAGGGCTTTATAAAAGCTTACTTGCTTTTGAAAAGAAAAGTGAAGCCTTTGAATATTTATCCATACTATGCATATAAGAAAGGGAAAAAAATCTTCCCGTTCATCACCTTCGCCCAAAACAAACCAAAATTTTTGTATCTGCATTTTGATCCTTTGATTTTTTTTTTTTTTTTTTAATAATTTTTTTTTTGTTTTAGTCCTTTTTTATATTCTATTGGGATCAAATTTTTTTCCCATTTTAGTCCTTTTTTTTAATTTTCTTTTTGGACCAAATTTTTTTTTTTGTTTTTGTTATTCTTTTGCTTCTATATATTTTTTGGTCCTCTGTTTTCTCGGGAATTTTTTTTTCATTTTAATCCTTTTTTAGTTTTTTTGGGTCCAATTTTTTTTTTCATTTTAGCCCTTCTTTGTATGATAATTTCTTTCTTTTTCGTCATTTTATTTTATTTTTTTGTTTTCTTTTCATGTCTTTTTCTTAAGTCTTTATATGTATATTTTTTTACTTATTATTTTAATTTTTTTTAATAAATAATTTTTTCAAATTTATCCCACACGTGCAAACACATGCTTTACATTAGCATCTTTGAAAGAAAAAGAAAAAAAAAAAAAAAAAACAAAGAAAAAAAAAAAAAAAAAACAAAGAAAAAAAGAAAGAAGGAGTTAAGCAACTATGTCTTTTCACTATATACGAGGTTATCAGGAAAGAACTTCGTTCCATTATGGTCCATTCCATTGCATGTGTTTGACTACTCATTTCATGGTCAAAATGCGTCATTCGTTGCTTTTGGACACGGAGCTAATAGTAAGCAGATAATTTTTTCCATTATGCCATTTTTTTTTTAACTGAATAATTTTTTTTACTAAATAAAGAATTTTATTATCAAGCTACTAAATGATACGAGACTGACACCAGTAGAAGGATAAAACAAAATCTCAAATAAACTAATCGACTAGTCACTAAATGGTTAGAAAACCACCAAATGGACCTAAAGTCCACAAATCAATGGGACAACATGCAGGTAATCAGCTTACTCGGAGAAAGCCGAAGCAATCCCTTATCCCAACGCAGAGAAAAACTCCTACAACGGGTGACATGAATGCAAGATCTGCCCATCAAACAACACGCAGCCAAATAACAACTAAAACCCAATTAACAAAACCCAGATCAACACAAAAACCTATACGAGGGAGGGGAAACCTCCACTCTTATTACAAAAAAAACACAAAAAACAAAAAAGAAAAAGGGAACCACTGCAAACCTTCAGCAAAACCCACACCCATTAATGCCGAAGCAACCATCAGAGCGATCGGACCATTGCATAAAAAGGTCAACAACAAGGAGGAAAAATTAGCTGTGTGTGAGGGACACACGCCACCCATGACCGGTAACGCAGGCCCACGCACTGACCTAACCCCTTCACCATCACCCCACAGCCCAGCTCTCATGGTATCCTACGAGCCCGCATGACGGAAGTGCCCAGATTTGAGGACGACGAACGGTGACCAACTCTCTACGCTTGCCTCCGAAACCAGCCCTAACCCACCCCTCCGACAGCATGAGCACAGTGTCAGAGACCACGGTGAATTATAATGCATTTGACAATTATACTCTCATATAATTAAAAGGTGATAATAGAATTAGGTTATAATAAATATTTTAACCTATATTAACTTTGTCAAAATTTTCCATCTACTTTTCTTTTAAAGTTAGAAGGATTAAATATAGTGGGACTCATGAATTTTTAATTTCCATTTCTTCCCAATTTACTCTCTACCAAACAACCAAGATTCACTTTTTCTCTCCAAATTCTCTTGTCTAATTTCCTTCCTCTTCCTCTTCCTTCCCCTCTCCAAATTCCTTTTTTCTACCTTGCTCCATTTGAAGCCACTTCGAATGGTAGCTCTCTCTCTTCAATGATAGTAAACCTTCTCTCTCTCTTTTATTTATATTATATATACTTTAAATGTTATAGCATATGCTTATCATTTCTAGCTCAAAATTTCTATATTAAATTTTATCTTTTTCTGATAAGTTAACAAGGATTATAATTACTTTTGAAAATTTAACCAACTTCAACCTAAAAATTTCATCTCCGACCAGCGAATCAAATGGAAGTTACTTATGTTTCAAATTTAATTTAAACAATTTTATTATCATGTCATAACAAAAAGAGAGAGAAGAAAAAAAAATCAAAAATCTGCTATGGACATTGAGGTTTCGTAAGATTTTTTAAAGCAATTTTCAACATTTATTTAAATACACTTAAATATTTTGTTCAAATAATTTCATTCAAATATTTTTATATAATTGATAATTTAGATGGCAATTAAAATGTTTCCAACCGAAATGTCACATTTGATTTTTTTTTTTTTTTTTCAAAATGAGGTGTACAGTGTTTTTTAATTATTTTTTATTTTAAGATTTAGAGGAAATAGAATATACTCTACATCTTATGATGTAGTTAAATGTGAAATTATCACTAAACTGTACCTACGATCACAATTTTTTTTTTTATTGTTACCTTTCTTACTATGTCTAAAATAACATTTTCTGTTTCCTAAAAATATGTTATTATCCATGTAATTTTTTTCTTGGAATTAATTAACTTGTGATTTGTGAAGTACTATAATTAAAAGAAAGATGATAATTACTTATATAATAAGAATAATTGATCATTTTGAGATCCACCTTGAATAAATACTGTCGCAAGCGAGAACAACTGTAAATGAGGCCATGGTAAGGCATAAATCATCAGTTCAAATCCGATAAGAGGCTTTAGTTTTTTCATAAAAACTACCCGCGGTAGTATTCATATTTGAAGGGAGAATAAAAATATTATTTTTATTACTTAATAAATAAGTAAGAAACATTATTAATTTATAAATATTAATTAGAATTAATTTTAGTATGGAATCTCAGCCATATTCCTTGATCTCCATATGTTTGTACCGGGTTAGGTACGAAAGATGATGCCTTCCCCTGGTAGCCATAAGATTCTTCAATCCAGGAGCTTCCCTGGGGCGAGATGGATGGAATGGGCGAATCTTCTTCTCCACGGAAGAGGAAGTGTTTGCTCACCGCTCGCATACAAATGAGAAAGAATGAAAGAGGGAACTTCAACCCCAGGCGGAGCAAATAGAAAAGTCCACCCGAACAAGAACCTCCGTCCTCATCATCTCGGTGCCAACCACCTCTCACCGGCAGTTTCTATTGCTTGATTGGGGCTAGGGTCTAATTTCGAATTATTTAGGGATTCTAATTTGGGGATAAGGTTTAATTTGGGGATTTAAAATTTTGATAGGGTCTTGAATTCCCATATAGAGGCTCAAATCATAATTATTTAACATTCTTGCATTATAGACTGTAATATCATCATAGGGTAATTATCAAAATAATCGAGAATTCGATCAGAATATTCCATCAATTGTGATATTTTTTTTTTAAAAAGCTTTGCACATGCTCAATATAGATTGCCATGGAATTAGAAGAATTTTTCGGTGACTGAGTTTTTGCTTATGTCCTCTACTGAGTGGAATTAGAAGAATTTTTCGGTGACTGAGTTTTTTGCTTATGTCCTCTTACTAGAGCTTTATCAGATTTTACTGATGGAATTGATCTTAGCGAGGGTTATATCTTTGTATCACAGGGTTATTTCAACTTTGGTATTGGGGTTTATACCAATTTAATTGAATGATAAGTTTCAAATTAAATATGTAATCCTAATTATTCTTAACTACATCCATGTGTATAGACGCCAAACTCGTGACTCTTGCAACCAATATTGTTTTGAACAATATTCCAATACTCGAGGACCAATTTTCGAATTTTTCTATTGAGGTTTAGGTTGCCCCAACCTTTTGTTTTCCTTGAACCAACATAGCTAGCAAGCTAGCATTGTGTTTTCATTTCTTGCTATGATCACGAGCAATTTTTTTTTTCTTCTTCAAATTTTATTTCTTATGCAATTATCAAACACCTCTATTTACGTTGATAGCTCCAAATGCTCGAGCTAGATTTTTTTTTTCTTTTTTCATCCGATTTGAGGTGCAATGTAAAGCCCTCACCTGAAAAATTAATTCGCCATTCCCTGAGATTCTCCATATTCTCCTAAAGAGTTTTTTAAATTTTTTTTAAATTTTTTTTTTAAATTTTTTTTTTTTAAGGTCCACAAGTTCCATGGTTGTTCAACCTTGTTCCAATCGATTCCCCAACAAAAGACTATCCCGAAAATTTTCATCACGGAAACCCTTGTAGGCGGTAACAATATCTACTTCTAAACAATCGGTTCCTCAAAACAAAAATAAGAAAATGAAGATTCTACCAAAAAAAAACAAAAAAGACCAACCTTGAACAGCATTGGTAAATAAAAGCGCAACTTTAACAGGGTTATACATATAAGAAGATTATAACAACACAAGATTATAATTACATCATCAAAACGTCCACCATCATAAAACATCAGCTAGCTACAAACCACATTGCCATTAAAATATCTGCGAAAGTATTCATCTTCTTTACAGCATTTGCATACATTCGTATACTTCAATCAACAGCTTTGGGAATCGACTCGCAAAATAACCATCGAAACCATTGTGCAGCGTTCCTACAGATTGCTGAAAGAGTCACCACAACCAAAATAGTTAGTTACATACAACAAAATTCAAACAGAAAAATGAAACTTTTCGTACAACTTAGTACCTGAATATGTTTTGGAAGTTGTCCATAATGAGCCATCATGTTTCGAATAAATCGGATCAAGTCTCGAACACTGCAATAGTCATACCCTTTTCTCTGTTTCTTTTTCATTTTCGGAACACCAATTTTTTGTTTCTTTTTCAAATACTTGTCCATGTGACTGATTATGCTATCGTCAATCTTTTCCTTCCATGTTGACATTGGTTTTCATTCGAAGATTCTCCAACTATAATTCTCTTCACTGCAACTTTCCGAAGCTCTTTCAAAAGAGAGTACTGAGAATCACCTACTCTTCACTCGTGTCACGAAGAAACGAAAGTCTTTTTCCGAATTCCAGAACAAAGGGTGTTGCAACAACTCGATTGCTTTTGGCCTAGCAAGATTAAGAAATATAATGTGCATCAAGAAACTTTGAAACTAGAGATACAAATCGAAACATATATATTAGAGAGAGACCTTAATTAAAAATGATCCGCTGTTGTGTATTAACAAACAAATTAGAAGTGGGATAACTGGCATATCAGAGGAAACGAACACAACCTAACTAAGTTAACACACACTAACTAGCAACCTCAGGACTCTGTAATTAACAACTTAATATTAAATATGATATGTCAAATTTTATGTGAAATATAAGTACGTCTTAAGATGGGCTTAGTTTAGATGTTTCAAATTAGTCTGATGTCAATTGCTCTCTCTTAAGCATATATGGATATCTATTTAACTACATGATGTATTGAATCATTCATATTGAAGGGAAACATAACCTTACCCCGCTCTAGGATTCAAGTTTAACAACAAAGAAATAAGATTAAGAGCTTCAGGACAATCCACCATAGATAAGCCGATCTTGTTTTCATCGACGCCGTTTTCCTCTCACCGGTGATGCAATAGCAGAAGATTTCGCCTAAATCATACATGTCTTTTTCCCATGTTTGGTGCCCGTGGTGTGGTATAGATGCTCGCCAATCTGAATTCCACAACCTAACGCCAATTCCATAAAACGTATAAGACTGAAAGGAGCGATCATAAGCCCAAAAACGCTAGTAATAGAGCAATCTAAGTAAGGACTACTTTTCGAAAGGAATTTTTCTTATGCCTGTATCAGAAAGATGATCCTCTCGAACCTTTTTCCAATCTGCTGACTGATCCTTCCAGATCGATTAAAATGCTTCGAGGGCTTAAGTGACCGTGAATTATGCACAATTATCATGCAAATGACTAACCACGGAAAGAATTTCCCTGTGGATTATAAAGATACAAATGAAGGTCATCAGATATATATGAAATGTATCGAGCACGATTTGAAACTCTAATCCAAAAAGAACGGCAAAATGTATAGCAATATATAGTTCGTTTTTGATTGAACGAGGAATCTTTAACTAACCACATCAATTTCAATAACAGAGGCGACGGATGCCCATTTTCCGCAACAAGTTTAACATCGCCCACAATTTTCTTCAGTGACTCCAATCGGGCGTTTGGTTGCTCAGTCACGAGCGAACGAGGCGAGCATACCTGGACCAGATCATCCAAGCTTATGAATTTACAGCTCTCCATAGCATTGTAGAAAAAATCTTTATCACATTCCGTGCCATCATGAAATCTGATGAGATTTGGATGGTGATTAGATTCCATAAGAAGCCGAATCTTATAAGAGTCCGTTCTGATCATGAGCTTCGTTAAGGCATTTCGCAGAAACCGGTCTACAAATAACGTTCTCGCTGTCACCGGCATCAATTCTGTCATCTACTATAACTCTGATTTCTGCCTTCGCCTACCTTCCGTGGCTGATGTTCGAATTCATCACGATCAGACGAACCATCTGAAGTGCCGGAACTACTAATGCTTTGTTCCTCGTCTGCATCTTTCTGCGGTTTATTTTCCGATGGCAGCCCGATCTTCAACTTATCAAACGACCTAGCATTGACTTTCTTTCGCCGGAAGATGAAGAGGACCTTCCGTTGCCGGTGTTCGGATTCACCATGCTTGGATGAAACTTCTGCAGTGTCGGAAATTTTAATCCTCTGTTCCTCATCTTCATCTTTCGCCTGATCATTAGCCGACAACAACCCGATCTTCAACTCATCAAGCTGCCCAGGAGTGAAGTTCTCTCCTCGGACCTTTCGAAAAGGCGGCCAATCACACAAGAAATTAAAGAAGCTGGAGAGACAAGATCCTCCCACCCGTTCATTAGCCATGGTTTCTCTTCAAATTGGGAAGGAACTGAGAAGAAAGGATATGAAAAAAATAGTGTTTGATGAAAAACATTGCTTTCACTAGCTAGTTTCTTTAGTTTTCTAACTTTTTTGAGAATCCTATAATAGAGCACAAAATTTTATAGGACAATGTTTTGGACCGTTCGATCATATTAAAATGATATTAGTATGCAAAGTTAGTGAAAGCAGATGAAAACTGACCGCCAAAAGTAACATTTGTATTGGCATCATTTCATAATTTTTTAATACTTTACTAATTACTAAAGACATTCCAGTTTGTCTTTTGTAGTTGTGGAGCCAGGAACGGAAGTTAAAATGGACAAGTGGTCCCCACTGAAAATCTTTTCTTTTTAATTTTATCCCCAAAACATTTATGGTATTTCTATTTTACCATAACTGAAAATAGAAAATCTTCCTACAGTCTCCATCACTTTACTTTTTATATTGATATTATTGATTAAAATAAAAATAAAAAAGAATTTATGTACATCCCCGTTGAAATAATAATAAAAAAATTTTAGACTTAACTACCTTAGTTAAAAAGGGATTAAGTCCAAAATTTTCCTCCTAAATTATGTTTGATGGAAATATGAATTTTGTGATCATAAATCTAAAATTTCATAATTCCAATATTTTATATATGTATTAGCATAGACAGTGCAATTGACGCTATAATGATTTTATTGAATTAAGTTTCAGTCAATAAACTTAATTATATGAATAAGCATAAATGTTTCCATATTCATTAAATTGGACACCTAATTTATGGGAATGCCCAGTATAATTCAGGAGTTATACAATGTAAATTTTCAACTGTGTGGAGTGTTAAACTAATGTATAGTGCGAAAACAATATGTTAATTTACACTAATTATGAGAACAGTATGAATAAGCTTAAGAATGTAAGAATGGAAACAATCATAACAACCAATAGGGAAAATCTTTAGCACATGCAATATAATTCCTAGACCGTCAATTTTAGCACAGTACCGAGATAATTAGAGTTTTGATAGAACAAGGCCATGAGATAACCTTATTGCATATAAGGAACCTCATATAAGAATTTTGGGTCGATTATAACCTTTTGTGGGAAAAGTTTCCGTACTGTATGATTTTGGCTCATAATGCAATTTCAGGTAGTCAGATATTAAATTATGGTCAATTAAGGAATTAAGAGTATTCATGGACTCTACGATACTGCTAAGGGATATAAATATCACTTGTTTGAAAATTAGAGCAAAATGAGAAAATTTTCTATATTGAGTAGCACTTTAATTCGGACAGTGATTTCAAACAATCAGATAGTTTTCTATAACTAACGAACAAAGCATGTTTATGGATCATACGGAATAGTTATAGTACAAATAAATAACCTGTTGAGAATTAGAGTAAAAATAAACCAGATTTAAATAAAACAATAAAATTTTAGATGTTGATGAGATCTAAACGTTTCATGAAGATCATTTTTGTAACGACCGCCTAGCACGGACCGTTACCCGTACATACATGGCATACATAACGTGTTTACATACTTACTTATTAACAAATATAGTGAATATTTTTTTTTTTTCCTACTATTGAAGTACTTGTTGGAATAATCTAAACATAAAATATTAAGTAAAATTTTTCGGAAGACGTAGCGGCTTTATCCCTTCTTTCACAGTTGCCCCCGCCAGCTCCACCATTTTGTATCAACAAGCGCAAGTAGGTTGCTTACCTACAGCATAGACATAAGGCGTGGCTTTCGCTCAACAAGTACAACTATTTCACCGCAACATAAATAACTATAAACTTAGTACAAGCCTATCATAACACATTCTAATTATGCATGATTCAATTATGCTTTATTATGCTTATTTTATCATGCTCTCTTAACATACTTCAGTCCTTAACTTGCTTATGGGCCCCTATTATCATGAGTGACCGTACCGGGCGCGCAACTATGGAGTGGTTTGGGCGGCCAATCCATTTCCAACTCAATCCACAGTCCTACCCGACCTTGGACGGGTCAGTACGTCACAGGCAAGCTCGCTTGCCATTATACTTATTTGTCATCTTGACCTGTTCTTATTATTTGTGAACATGCTTTATGATGTCACGTGAATATAACTTGTAATTATTTCTCAGTCATACTATCTACTAGATTTAGTAAATCATAGCACATAACACCAAAATCTCGTATCATATTACAAACTTAAAATGCCCATGCTGTAGGCGGAGTTGCACTTACCTTCTCACTGTGTCCCTCTTGAGGCTGTTCTCTTACTGGGCACAGCTGCAAGGCCTTGTCCTGCTTGAATAGGGACTTAGGTAAGAGTCTGATTCTTATTATGCAATGTTGGTGTCCTATCCAACATGCCAATGAAATTCTAGTTGTAGGTCCCCTAGTACTAGATATTATTTGTCACAAAATAGTCCCATTAACTGCTTGAAAATAATTATTCTATAATTATTTTCTTAAGAGATACATTGAATAATTCTTGGGCTAGATTCTTGACAAAATGTTAGGTTTTCCTCAAAACCTTTGGCTGATTACAAATTCTGTCCATTACTTATACTTTTTACTATTTAAGAATTTAGCTTTAAATTCCTTTTTGTAAAAATTCCAATTTTTGAAACAAAATCTTTATAATGGTCATTTAAGATTGAGAACTGCCTTTGGGACAGTTTTAAACAAAAATACTGTTTTTTTCGAAAACTGTTTGTAAAACTCATGTGCAGGAATTTTCGGTTCCCTTCAACACTCTCATAAACAATACCAGTTTGTAAATCGATTTGGAATTTGAAAACTTGTCATTCACCAAAGTTGTAGCTCTCGAAAAATTCTAAAACTTTTGTGTTTTACAAAAAATCCAGTTCTGCCTAAATTTGCGTCAGTTTTTGTTTGAAGCTGGCTGATCCTGAAAACTGGGTCTGGGCAGATCAGCCACGGGTTTTTGTAAAAACTGAGACCATTGGAGCCTCATTTTTAAATTCTGCCCGTGTTGTCCTCTAGGAAAAATTGTTCCGAACAACTTTCGTGTTTTAAGATTTACCCAATTCGGCCTCTAAGACCCTCTAATTCTTATTTTCCCGAAACTGGCCAGTTTGAGTCCGAATTGGCAGTTTCGGTTACTTAAACCGGTTTACGTCCTATTTCGTGAAATCTACCTCAACCGAACACTTCGGGAGCCTATAGGGCAAACACACAGCGTTTCTAACGTCCTGCATGAACCATTAAATTGTCCAATTGAATCCATACAAACCAAATTCAAAAGCCTTAAGCCTATGTTTGCATTAACCCTAACTTTGCTTCTTAAATCAACATACTTCAAGCACTGCCCTAGGGCAGATTTTCTGACCAAATCAGGGGACACACACCCTAAGCAATCAAGCATGAAAACCAACCATAAACAAACATAAATCATGCAAGAATTTAACACACACACCCTTAGATCTCAAATCAAGCACATACACTAAACTAGGCATAAAATTGGATTGGACTTATGTCCTTACAAACCATTGAATCCTCCTACCTCAAACTTTGAATTTAAACTCAAATGAGAGAGTTAGGGCTTAGAGAGTTTTTACCTTAGACAAAGTCAATTTTGGTCACAAACTCCTTCCTTCACCTAGCTCCCCCCTAACTCACGGCCACCCTCCAATGGCACCCAAAAAAATTTTTGTTGGTTTCCTTGGTTGCTCCTCTCCAAGCCGAATTCTTCACCAAAGCTTGACCCCAAATTTTCAGCTTTTCTTTCACCCTTTCTCCTCGGCTTCACACCCCAAAAATCTAAAAAAAACTTTCTGATTTCCCTGGCTTTTCACTAGTGCAAACCGAACCTTAGGAACAAAACCCCAAGGAAATTTTCTGATTTCACTCACCCCTTTCTCTTCTTGGTTTTCCGAATTTTGTGAGGAGAAATTTGGCCAGAAGTGGCTGCTTTTCTCTGATTTTTCCAGCCAAAAACAGCCTCCCACAAGCCTATTTATAGGTGAGTTTTTGGACCATTTAGCAAATATTTTTGTTCTCCTTTTTCCCTCAAGTCCTTGGGAAAAATTTATTTCTCTTTTGGCCCCAAAAGGACCGGCCACCTCATACTCTAGAAGGGTCCACTATTATCCCAATATTTCTTTTTGTATTTTTTCTTCCCTAATGATGTCATATAAAATTTTGGTGATGTAATCAAGCTTTTAAGGCTTGTTGGCCTTTATTCTTGATACACCAGTCCAAATTCATGCTAACATAAATATTTCAATACTGTTAACTATTAATACAGTATTTTATCACTACACTGCAGTCCAAAATTTATCTGCGTAAAATTTGACTGTATAAAAATGTTCTTGAATTTGAAGTTCTTTGGCCCAAGATACCCCAAATTTATGTGCTTGATTTTTCTAGGGTGATTTTAAATCTTACTCTTGTTATCTTGTATGGAACATGATTTTTCGCAGTATATTTTCCATACTGCTTGTTCATAAAACAGTAGCATCACATGGTTGACTTTTCTAGTCAACTGTTGACTTTTTGAGTCACCGTTGACTTTTTAGGTCAAACTTTGACCGCCATGCAAACTCCTGCAAACGTAAAATTTTTATTTCTTCTGACGCAAAATGATACATTCTGAGTTAAGCAATTATTTTCAAGTCTCATAATATAGGTGAGAACTTAAAATTTCACACAAAAACCTTGACTCAGGTTTCTCATAAAGTACCTTTAAACATTACATAAATTTCTTTACATGAGAACGTAAGATCGTAAAATTTATTTATTACAATCTTCCCCCCTTAAAAATTTTCGTCCTCGAAATTAGAATAGATCGGGTAGTTCTTTCTCATCTCATCTTTCCAATTCCCAGGTTTGCGTCTTTCAACCTATGGTTGCGCCATAATACGTTAAACCAGGGGATGGTTTTATTCTTAGGACCTTCTCTTCTCGATCCAGAATTCGAACTGGCTTTTCTTCGTATGTCAAATCCGTTTGAACTTCCACTGGTTCTTGACTAAGCACATGCGACGGATCTGGTACATACTTTTCAACATTGACACATGAAACACATCATGCATTGCAGCTAATTCTGGTGGCAAAGCAAGCCTGTAAGCTACTTTCCCAATCCTTTCAAGGATTCAAATGGTCCTGTATATCTTGGACTGAGCTTTCCCTTTTTGCCAAATCTCATTACCCCTTTCATAGGAGCAATCTTAATGAACACGGCATCTCCAACTTGAAATTCCAATGGCCTTCTACGTTTATCGGCATAACTTTTCTGTCTGCTAAAAGCTATGTCGAGTCTCTGCTTGATCTTCTTAATCTTCAGAGGTTTTCTTGATGAAGTCTGTTGTTTGCAGCTGCTTCTGTCCAACTTCCTGCCAGTGGATAGGAGATCGACATTTTCTTCCATAAAGGGCTTCAAATGGTGCCATACCAATCGAAGCGTGAAACTGTTGTTGTAAGAAAATTCGATCAATGGCAGCTTCTGTGATCCCAGTTTCCTTTGAAATCCAAAACACATGATCTCAGCATATCTTCCAATGTTTGGATTGTTCGTTCCGACTGGCCGTCAGTTTGGGGGTGAAAAGCTGTACTAAACTTTAGTTTTGACCCCATAGCATTATGAACACTGGTCCAAAATCGAGAGGTGAAACGTCCGTCACGATCTGAAATAATGGATTTTGGTACTCCATGCAGCCTAACAATCTGATACGTAGACTTCGGCCAATTTTTCCACTGAAAAGGTGGCTTTAATTGCAATGAAGTGGGCTGATTTGGTCAATCTATCCACCACAACCCAAATTGTGTCATTTCCACTCACCGTCCTGGGTAATCCAACTACAAAATCCATAGTAGTTTGCTCCCATTTCCATTCAGGGAACTCTATTTTCTGTAATTCTCCTCCAGGATGTCGGTGTTCAGCCTTAACTTTCTGGCAAGTTAGGCATTTTGACACGTATTCTGCTACTTCGTTCTTCATTTTTGGCCACCAAAAGTTCTCTCGAAGATCCTTGTACATCTTGGAAGCTCCTGGATGTACTGAGTATGGCGTTTTATGTGCTTCTGACATGATCTGATCCTTCAAAAATTCAAAGTCGGGAACACAGATCCTTTCCTTGAAGTAGATAGTGCCATCGGCAGAGGTCTTGAACTCCTTGTTCTTTCCGCTAAAAAGTTGTGCCTTAAGCAAAAATGAATCTTTTCCTTGATGCGCTTGATGGATTCTAACAAATCGACTGAAGAGTCAGAGAAGATAATTTTCCCGTGATCATTTCCAGGTTAAACTCAGAAATCTCCTTTGTAGTGGCTTTGGGAAACGCTTCGATAGACATTACATGCCCGAGGATTTCTACTTAAAGCATCTGCTACCCTGTTTGCCTTTCCAGGGTGATAAAGGATCTCGCAATCATAGTCCTTCACTATTCCCAGCCATCTACGCTGTCTCATGTTGAGCTCTTTCTGAGTGAAAATATATTGGGACTCTGGTGGTCAGTGGTAGATTTCGCATTTGTTTCCATACAACTAATGTCTCCAGATCTTCAAATGCGAAAACTACTGCTGCTAACTCCAGATCATGCGTAGGATAATTCCCGTTCATGATTCTTCAATTGTCTTGACGCATAGGCTACCACCTTCCCATTTTGCATCAGGACAGCTCCTAATCCGTTCTTGGAAGCATCAACTGTAAATTACCGAAATTCCTGCATCTACATCAGGAATAATTAATACGGGCGCACTTGTTAACTTTCTTCTTGGAGCTCTTGGAAATTCCTCCTCGCATTTCTGAGTCCATTCATACTTTTTATCCGTTCGGTAAGGGCTGTGAGTGGTGCAGCAATTTTGGAAAATCCCCTCGCGAACCGTCGGTAATTCCCGGCTAACCCAGAAAACTTCTTAGTTCCGTAACACTTTTGGGTACCGGCCATAAACTTACTGCTTCCACTTTCGAAGGATCTACAGAAATTCCTTCTTTCGACACAACATGCCCCAAGAAATGAACTTTCTCCAACCAAAATTCACATTTCGTGAACTTAGCATAAAGCTGATTTCTCCTCAACGTTTCCATTACCATCCTAAGATGTTGTGCATGTTCCTCCTTGGACCTTGAGTAAATCAAGATGTCGTCGATAAAAACGATGACAAATTTGTCCAGATATCCCTTGAATACTCGGTTCATAAGATCCATGAAGGCAGCTGGAGCGTTAGTTATCCAAAGGGCATAACTAAGAACTCATAGTGCCCATATCTAGTACGAAAAGCTGTCTTGGAGATGTCTGCCTCCTTAATCCTGAGCTGATGGTACCCTGATCGTAGATCGACTTTTGAGAACACGACTGCTCCTCGGAGTTGATCAAAAAGATCGTCAATCCTTGGAAGAGGATACTTATTCTTGATCGTAATCTTGTTTAGCTCTCGGTAATCGATGCACATTCGAAATGATCCATCCTTCTTCTTGACGAACAAACGGGTGCTCCCCATGGAGAATAACTTTGTCGGATGAATCCTTGTCGAGCAGTTCTTGTAACTGCACTTGAAGTTCTCTCAGCTCAGCTGGTGGCCATACGATAAGGGGCTTTCGAAATTGGTGCAGCTCCAGGTAGCAACTCAATTCTCAAAAGAGATTTCTCTTTCTGGCGAAGTCCCGGCAAATCCTTCGGAAAAATATCTACAAATTCCGTAATAACGGGAACATCTTCCGGTGTCCGCTCCAATTCTTGATCCTTGTCCACCATGTTAGCTAGATATCTTGACAACCATTAGCTAACATTTCCAAGCCCTGATTGCGGAAACGAATCGAGTTGTTGGGCTCCGAGACGGACCATAGAAGTTGAACTCTGCTTCGCCGTAAGGGTTGAACGTCACGCACCTCTTTCGACAGTCATCTTGGCGTTGTATTTACTCAAAAAGTCCATTCCTAAGATCACATCGAAATCCTGAAGCTTGATCGCGATGAGATCTACATATAATTCTCTGTCACAAAATTCCTACGGATGAGTTTCGTATCCAAAAGTTGGACCACAAAATTTCTCCGGATGGCAGAGAGGTTTTAAAAGGTTGTTCTAGACTATCCACACATCTTCCTATCTTCTGAGCAAATTCCAACGATATGAACGAGTGGGTGGCACCAGAATCAAATAGGACAATTGCATTATAGGTGGCAATAGAAATCTGACCTGTCACCACATGCGAAGTCCCAGCTTCTGCATCTCCCTTGTATAGGCGTAGATTCTGGCTTGCGGTTCAGGAGCCTCTAATCTGCCTTGAGTGATCGAGGGTCCTTCGAGCTTTGCCTGGACTGCATGCAACTGGCTGTTAGGGTTCCGGCTTGGATATGAGGGATTCTGGCCTTGGGTGTTCAAAGTGCAGTTCTTTGCAAAATGCCTTCTTTGCCACAGAGGTAACAGCATTGAACCCATCCGGCATCTTCCCGGTGTTTTCTCTCCCGCACTTGGTACAACACTGGGTAGCTATTACGATTGCCCTCATTTCCACGAGCAATCTTTTTCTGAGGGTAGTTTCTTTGACTGACCCTGGCCAGAAGAGTTGTTCCCTTTCGTTTATTCCTCCGAATTGTTTAGAGCCGTGAGCAAAATTGCGGGGTTGACCTTTCTGGTTCATTTCAAAATTCTGACGGGGTTGTGTCTGCTTCTCCCATGGCCTTTTCTTCCTTCTTTGCCTTAATGAACTGAGCCCGTTCTTCTTTTGTCTCGGTTAATCCAATACTCTGCTCTTATGGCTCGACTAATACAATCAGATACCCGAGTAGGTGGACTATCACCAGCACTGACTTGCTTGGCGATATCTGACCGAAACATCTCATCATCAGTCTAACTTTTTCTGTTTCAGCACCTGGCACCAATTCCGGGCATAACCGGCTAACTGTTCAAACTTATTAATAGCCGTCCATTACCGTCATCGTTCCTTGTCTCAAACTCGTAATTCATCCTGCTGGGCTGCCAGGATTTCTCTGTTAAAGTACATCGTTTCGAAACTCCGACACGAAATCTTGCCAGCTCATGGTCGTAACATCACGCGCATCTGGACAGTCCTCCACCAGTGTCTAGCGTCTTTCTTGAGAGCGAAGGAAGCAACAGAGGACTTTTTCCTGCTCTGTCAGTCGCATAAAATCCAAAATAACTTGGATGTCAATCAACCAATTGTCAGCGGCAATCGGATCTGTGGGTCCCTCGAATTCCGGTGCTTTCACATCCGTCTAAATCTTTCATAAGCAAATCTTCCCGACTGGAGTTAAATTCACTTGTACTCCAACGGTGCTATTGGAACCTCTGGCTGAACCTCTGGTTGAACATCAGGTAGCCGGGGGTACTACTGGAGGTACTCTGACATTCTGAGGGGGAACCTCGTGGGCCTGAGGTCTCTGATTGATCTGAGCTAACTGCTCCCGGAGTCTATTAGTCTCCCTGCTGCTGTTCAAGTAACTGTCGTTGCAAATTTGCTACAACAGTTGCTAGATCCGGTGCAGTGGATTCTGGTTCACAGGTATTGTTCTGCGAGGGCGTACCATCTTTTCTTTCCTATTAAATCATGAGAAAAGATATTATCGAACTAGTAATATCCTTTCTTTCATCATACATCGTATCATAATACATCGATTATAACATAATCATTCTCATCATATTCATATCGTAGCATGGCTTACATGATCATAACGTAGCGTATCGTAACATGATTTCATGATAATATAATATGATATCTGAACTGTTTCTAGTATATTTACAATAAGTACATCATTCTTACAGTACTGTAAATACATATCTGTTTCGTAATATTTTATATACATGGACAAAAAAATAGTAATGGGAGTGTCTAACACTTCACCATCATACATATACCCAAAAAGAATGGCGATGGAAGTGGCTACCACTTTCCATCAGTACAAGCCTATCATCCAGAAAGAAATAAGCAAGTACATGTCAGTTCTAGGGTCAAAATAGATATACATAAATGATCAAAACCATAATCTCTATCATCATCTAGGGGCTATGTCGGAGTCGGTCTCCCAATCTCCGTCGTCAAAAAGAATCTCCTCTGGGTCGTCAGCTAGATCCTCCTGGTCCTCAACCCATCCTGCCTGCTCTAGCTCGGGCGCCGGCTCCATATCCTCGTCGTCGCCTCCTCATCACTGGATATGTCGATGGCAATGGGATCTGCTGGCGGGTCAGCTGGCATCTCCTCAATATCATCCTCCTCGTCACTAGAAATATCGATGATAATGGGATCGGCAGGTGGATCTCCGGGTATGACCATAATATCGTCCTCCTCCTGGTCGCCGGCCTCCTGGTCACCTCAGCATCCTCCGGCTCCTCGGCCTCATGGGCTGGCACCTCCCTGCTCTGGAACTGCGGGGATCGGCTCCTCTGGGGGTGCTGGTTCCTACCTCGTATAACGGCTCCCCTAAACCAGCGTCGTCTACGGGTGCCTGATGATCACCCTCAGCGGCCCCCGTCTGCTCTGTGTCAGCGCGCACCTCAGCCTGTAGAATATCCTCAATCATGTGCTCCACAGTCATCCTGGGTGTGGGAAAGGGGACATGCTGGCGAATACGGCTGGGTAAGCCGTTCTGTAAGACCGTCAATGCCTCCAACACTGGGTGGGTCATGTCCTGAGAAACGTAGGGCAACATGGCCTCCTGAAATCTCATTCAGTAGTGGGCCATGGTCTCGTGAGGATATGCATGCCACTCAAGTGTGTAGCTGTGGTATCGCCTGTCATACATATCTCTGTAAATATCGGGATCACGCTGAGGCGCTCCTGGCCCGTAATCCAATATCGGCCCAAACGTCCAACCATCAGTGAGCGAAAATGTGCCCAAGTCCGGCTGGGTAGCTGTGGCTCCCCTACTGATATCCACCAAATACGGGCGTCTCCAGTCAGGCATCGACTACCCAAAGAAACCTGCAACCGACCTGGGATATGGCTGGTACGGAAATAAGCTCCATGTCGTATAACCATGCTCCCAAGGATATCGTGTGACTCGTACCGTCAAAGGATAACGGATGTGCCTCATAAAATGACGATATGGCCTCTCGGTCCGCATCTATGTGATCCGGATCCATGACGACGAATCTACATACCAAATCACATAATAAATATTTACGCATAACTAACTTTAACTTACAATGATGGTGGCGATGGCAGGCGAACTGTGAAATCAGGTAGCAGGGAACCGCTCTGATACCAACACTGTAACGACCCCGCCTAGCACGGACCGTTACCGTACATACATGCATACATAACTTGTTTTACATACTTACTTATTTAACAAATATAGTGAATATTTTTTTTTTTCTACTATTGAAGTACTTGTTTGGAATAATATAAACATAAAATATTAAGTAAAATTTTTCGGAAGACGTAGCGGCTTATCCCTTCTTTCACAGTTGCCCCCGCCAGCTCCACCATTTTGTATCAACAAGCGCCAGTAGGTTGCTTACCTACAGCATAGACATAAGGCGTGAGCTTTCGCTCAGCAAGTACAACTATTCACCGCAACATAAATAACTATAAACTTAGTACAGCCTATCATAAACACATTCTAATTATGCATGATTCAATTATGCTTTATTATGCTTATTTTATCATGCTCTCTTAACATACTTTCAGTCCTTAACTTGCTTATGGGCCCCTTATCATGAGTGACCGTACCGGGCGCGCAACTATGGAGTGGTTGGGGCGGCCAATCCATTTCCAACTCAATCCACAGTCCTACCCGACCTTGGACGGGTCAGTACGTCACAGGCAAGCTCGCTTGCCATTATACTTTATTTGTCATCTTGACCTTGTTCTTATTATTTGTGAACATGCTTTATGAGGTCACGTGAATATAACTTGTAATTATTTCTCAGTCATACTATCTACTAGATTTAGTAATCATAGCACATAACACACAAAATCTCGTATATCATATTACAACTTAAAATGCCCATGCTGTAGGCGGAGTTGCACTTACCTTTCTCACTGTGTCCCTCTTGAGGCTGTTCTCTTACTGGGCACAGCTGCAGGCCTTGTCCTGCTTGAATAGGGACTTAGGTAAGAGTCTGATTCTTATTATGCAATGTTGGTGTCCTATCCAACATGCCAATGAAATTCTAGTTGTATGTCCCCTAGTACTAGATATCTTATTTGGTCACAAAATAGTCATTTAACTGCTTGAAAATAATTATTCTATAATTATTTTCTTAAGAGATTACATTGAATAATTTCTTGGGCTAGATTCTTGACAAAATGTTAGGTTTCCTCAAAACCTTTGGCTTGATTACAAATTCTGTCCATTTACTTATCTTTTTACTATTTAAGAAATTTAGCTTTAAATTCCTTTTTGTAAAAATTCCAATTTTGAAACAAATCTTATAATGGTCATTTAAGATTGAGAACTGCCTTTGGGACAGTTTTAAACAAAAATACTGTTTTTTCGAAAACTGTTTGTAAAACTCATGTGCAGGAATTTTCGGTTCCCTGCACACTCTTCATAAAACAATACCAGTTTGTAAATCGATTTGGAATTTGAAAAACTTGTCTTCACCAAAGTTGTAGCTCTCGAAAAATTCTAAAACTTTTGTGTTTTACAAAAAATCCAGTTCTGCCTAAATTGCGTCAGTTTTTGTTTGAAGCTGGCTGATCCTGAAAACTGGGTCTGGGCAGATCAGCCACGGGTTTTTGTAAAAACTGAGACCATTGGAGCCTCATTTTTAAATTCTGCCCGTGTTGTCCTCTAGGAAAAATTGTTCCGAACAACTTTCATGTTTTAAGATTTACCCAATTCGGCCTCTAAGACCCTCTAATTCTTATTTTCCCGAAACTGGCCAGTTTGAGTCCGAATTGGCAGTTTCGGTTACTTAAACCGGTTTACGTCCTATTTCGTGAAATCTACCTCAACCGAACACTTCGGGAGCCTATAGGGCAAACACACAGCGTTTCTAACGTCCTGCATGAACCATTAAATTGTCCAATTGAATCCATACAAACCAAATTCAAAAGCCTTAAGCCTATGTTTGCATTAACCCTAACTTTGCTTCTTAAATCAACATACTTCAAGCACTGCCCTAGGGCAGATTTCTGACCAAATCAGGGGACACACACCCTAAGCAATCAAGCATGAAAACCAACCATAAACAAACATAAATCATGCAAGAATTTAAACCACACACCCTTAGATCTACAAATCAAGCACATACACTAAACTAGGCATAAAATATGGATTGGACTTATGTCCTTACAACCAAATTGAATCCTCCTCAAACTTTGAATTTAAACTCAAATGAGAGAGTTAGGGCTTATAGAGTTTTACCTTAGACAAAGTCAATTTTGGTCACAAACTCCTTCCTTCACCTAGCTCCCCCCTAACTCACGGCCACCCTCCAATGGCACCCAAAAAAATTTTTGTTGGTTTCCTTGGTTGCTCCTCTCCAAGCCGAATTCTTCACCAAAGCTTGACCCCAAATTTTCAGCTTTTCTTCACCCTTTCTCCCTCGGCTTCACACCCCAAAAATCTAAAAAAAACTTCTGAATTTCCCTTGGCTTTTCCCTAGTGCAAAACCGAACCTTAGGAACAAAACCCCCAAGGAAATTTTCTGATTTCACTCACCCCTTTCTCTTCTTGGTTTTCCGAATTTTGTGAGGAGAAATTTGGCCAGAATTTGGCTGCTTTTCTCTGATTTCTCCAGCCAAAAACAGCCTCCCACAAGGCCTATTTATAGGTGAGTTTTTGGACCATTTAGCAAATAATTTTTGTTCTCCTTTTTCCCTCAAGTCCTTGGGAAAAATTTATTTCTCTTTTGGCCCCAAAAGGACCGGCCACCTCATACTCTAGAAGGGTCCACTATTATCCAATAATTTCTTTTATTTTTTTTCTTCCCTTAATGATGTCATAATTAAAATTTTGGTGATGTAATCAAGCTTTTAAGGCTTGTTTGGCCTTTATTCTTGATACACAGTCCAAATTCATGCTAACATAAATATTTTCAATACTGTTAACTATTAATACAGTATTTTATCACTACACTGCAGTCCAAAATTTATCTGCGTAAAATTTGACTGTATAAAAATTTTCTTGTAATTTGAAGTTCTTTGGCCCAAGATACCCCAAATTTATGTGCTTGATTTTTCTAGGGTGATTTTAAATCTTACTCTTGTTATCTTGTCTGGAACATGATTTTTCGCAGTATATTTTCCATACTGCTTGTTCATAAAACAGTATCATCACATGGTTGACTTTTCTAGTCAACTGTTGACTTTTTGAGTCACCTTTGACTTTTTAGGTCAAACTTTGACCGCCATGCAAACTCATGCAAACGTAAAATTTTTTATTCTTCTGACTCAAAATGATACATTCTGAGTTAAGCAATTATTTTTAAGTCTCATAATATCGTGAGAACTTAAAATTTCACACAAAAACCTTGACTCAGGTTTCTCATAAATACCTTTAAAACATAACATAAATTTCTTTACATGAGAACGTAAGATCGTAAAAATTTAGTTATTACAATTTTGTCTAGAAATGAGGTTAAGATTGAGTTTGGGCTGATTTTTAGAAGTGGGCCAAACTGGAACAACGTTCCTTGAATAAGGATTTAGCCACGGGATTTTATACAAATGAACAAGTTAGAGACCAAATTAGCTTTGGACAAAAGATGAAAATTTTAGATCTTGATGAGGTCTAAAAGTTTTATGAAAATTACTTTTACTGAAAATGCTTTTAAGATACTGTTTTATATGGATTTACAAAATTGAACCAAACTGAAAATAATATAGTTTTGTTTCAGTTTTCCAAAGAAAAGTGTAAGATACAAGCTAAACCTAGTTTTGACCAAAACTGGAAAGTTTAAGGTCTATGAATATTAAATTAGTTTTATGAAGATGATATTTTATGAAAATGTCTTTAAAGTACAGTTTTTTGGTGATTTATGAATTACTAGGAAACAGGAAAATTCTTGTTTACAAAATTTTCAAGCTTTGGTTTTCACAAAAATAAGCATGTTAGATTTTGAGTTATGCTTTAAGCCAAACATAAACGATTTAGATCTCGATGAGATCTACAAGTTTTATGCATGAAGAAGATTTTAGAAACGAAGTTATGAGACAGTTTTATGTGATTTACGGAATATATTCAAAATAGTGAATTTTCCATTTTTTACACTGTATAGTTCTAAAATTCAAGCAAATAATTGTGTCAAATATGTAATAAGTTTTTAGTTAATACATGAAAGTTAAAGATCTATCTAAGATCTATAAGATTTGTGAAGAAATCTTTTGCAGAAAATGTATTTATTTTAAGTAGAATTTTAAATGGCCCTCATAATTTTGAGCAAAGCACGGAATTTATATAATGCTTTAAGATAGACAAGTTTGTATATGAAAGTTTTCTCAAAATGCGTTTCTATAAAAGATAGCATTTTCTAACGAAGTTTAATGACATGAAAATTGGTAAGAGCCCTTATCTCTGAATTAGTTGGATAAATCGATATTCACATTTAACGATACCAAACTGTTGAGAACAATTTTTGGAAAAAGAAACCACAGTAATGAAGATAGTTAGCCTGTTAGATATTTTTATCAGTAGAAGTAGGACCAAGAGCTCGGATTTAGCTCAAGAGTCCTAAAAGATATTGGTCAACGCTTAATATAAGATTTTTTTTTATACAGATTTCCTTAGTCAAATGGGCTAGTAGACCCAATGCTCTCAGATCAGACAACGTGATGATTTGATCAATTATTTAAGATAGATAAATAGCTAATTAAATTCTAATGTAGATATTTAATTAGGTAACTAGATCCTTACACTTGTTATGAGTGTTTAAAATAGGACATGGACCTGTTATTTCACTAAAAGATCAAGACGGGAAAAATATTGTGGCTTGAAAACAGATAAGTACAAACCTCACCTACATTATGATAACTCCGTTTTTAATCATAAATGTTATTTTTTTATGAAATGTACTTCATGATTAATGTGAAGTACGTTTGAATAGTTTTATAAACGCCAATTTTGAATGGTTTGATTCAAACTAAGTTTTGAATTGTTTTAAGAATGATATGTTTCAAGAAATGCAAGTCTTTAAGCTGTGTTTTAAATACATGCTCTATGATATGTTTTTAAAACACATATTTTATGAAAATATGTTCCATGATGATATATTCAAGTTCTATGTTTAAGATTTATGCTAAAGTATGATTGTTTACTTTCTCAGTTTTATAGCTTTGAGAATTTAGGTTGAAATATGACATACTGTATACTCAACATGAAATAATTAACAAGACTAAGACAAGACAAGTTAAATAAGGGTGTCGTACCAACCTTTGATATGGGGAGAATCAGTTCAGTTAATTTTCGTTGATTTGGAGCAAGTCCAGTCTATGATCTCGGTGCTATTGGGGACCTTGCAAACCCTCATAACCTGATAATCGTGTGTATCTGGTACGTACATCAAGGCCCCCAAATAATACTAGATAACTAAATCCATAATCAATAATAATGGATAATTCACAATCAAGCATAAACGAATCATGCATGTTTTGTGATATATTTTTTATTATTTTGCAAGGATGTTTGTACTTACTGAGCGAAAGCTCATTATAAATGTTCATATTATAGGTAAGAAACCCGTAGTTTTAAAAAGATGGATTGAGCAGGCTACATAAAGAGTGTGAAGGGCGGTTATGAATACCACTGCGTAGTTATTTCCGCATTTTGAACATGTTTTAAAATATTGTTAATACTATTTAAGTATTTTTAATATACTATTTAAATATCTATTTATAAGTAATTATTACTAATTAAGTATGTACATCAAGTTATAAAACTATCAATTAGTTTTGATTATGTCTTTTCAACATTTATAAGTTTTATAATTATTACGGTGATTACTACTGCTGTAGTAAGATATATATTTCTTTTAAGGTAAGAAAAAGAAATGTTCTGCAAATTTTAAATATTATGAGATAAGTATGCAAATTAAAAGTTTAAATAAGTTAAATAATGATCACCTAAGATGAGTCACTAAAGCAGGGACCGACAGGTTTGGAAACTAGAATTGCGGGGGGACCATTTATTATTATTATTTTTTTTTTTTTGAAGGAACCATTTATTCATCATGATCTCCAGAGATAAAAGCAGGTCTACTGCCTCTTTAATTATTTTATTTATTTATTTATTTTTTCCGAAAGGCCTCTTTAATTATGTTAGTCATTTGTATCTTTTCTTTTTTCAAATTTTTTTTAAATGAAGAATACAGAATTTATTAAGAAAATTATTTAGTAGAATACGGAAAAAAAAAACTCTTATAATACTGTTTTTTTATTTTGGACTGTTAATTTTTTATCCGTTAATTTGCATACATGCTTTTTTAGTTTTGATATCTAATTTTGACATGATTAACAGACCAAAGCTACAGTGAAGCAATATGATACTTTTTGTGTATATATGCTACAGTAGATTCTCTAATTTATTACCAAAACATAATAATTATTTTTTTTATTTTGTCATAAAATTCTCCAATTTGTCGAAAAGAGAATATATATATATATATATATATATATATAGTATATGTGTAGAAGAACTAACATTGCACTACCACAACAATCAAGATCTCCGAAATTAATTATACTGCTTAGTTGGCCGCCTTTATTAATATAACCGCATAATTCAACAAGAATATACGATCATCTACATTTTTCATCACATTATCTATAATTATTATGGTTTTTTTTAGTTTTAAATGAAAAAAAGATCATTAAAATTATCCTACACCTTCATTTTATTGTTTATAAAAGAAATTCCAAGTTATTACGAGATAATTCATCGCTAAGTAAAATGCACAGCATGGATCCGACAAGAAACCTTACAAAGTCGCTTTGACTATTCTTTTTGTTCCATATTTGTTTTCCATCAGATGAAGCAACCCCTCATCTTCACTCTTTTGAAAACCACAGCCAAATTCAGCGTCAAAAGCTTTTTATTTTTATTTTTTATTTTTTCTTTATAAATCTACAATTAAAGCTTTGTCACCGAGAAAAAAACTATGCAGATAAGGACATTTTTTGTTTTCCACTTTGAAGATCAACGTGCTTTAATAATTGATTTAGATGGTGGTGGTGGGATCTTATACTTTTTTAAATAATATGTTGTGGTTGAAGGTTATATATTTAATATTACTTTTTTTTTTAATTTAATTTGTAAATGAAATCACCAACATTACATTTCAATTACCAAGCCCTTTCTTTATTAGTATGTGTCTTTTCACATAGAAACCAAGTTATTTATGAGAGCCCAAAAAAAAAAAAAAAAAAGTAGGACCTAAATTATTTTGATTAGAACAACACTAATTTTGTTATTCATTTTCAAGCTCAAAAAAAAAAAAGTTTTGCAAAATCTGAAAAAAAAAAAAAAAGTTGTTTTTTTATTTTTAAATTTTATTCTTTTATTTTGTACTCAAATGGCATCATATAGACTTCAGTATGGCTCTTCACATGATTTCAATTTGATGCATGCAAATATTTTTGTTTGGTCAGCAATCGATGATCCGGTTTCTTACATTTATGTTAGTTTCTCCTTATGCTAGTTGTTCTTTCTTTTTCATTTTTCCCCTTAAAATTCGGAACATGTCGCTACTCTGGTAGATTTTGATTACAGGCCCATTGAACTTGACATTGTGTTAGAAGGTAATGTTTTCATGTCCCAAAAAAAAAAAAAAAAAGTTTTGCAAAATCTGAAAAAAAAAAAAAAAAGTTGTTATTTTATTTTTTTATTTTTAAATTTTATTCTTTTATTTTGTACTCAAATGGCATCATATAGACTACAGTATGGCTCTTCACATGATTTCAATTTGATGCATGTAAATATTTTTTTTTGGTCAGCAATCGATGATCCGGTTTCTTACATTTATGTTAAGGGGTGTTTGGTTCCTTAACTAAAACTCAAATTTTTCAACTCAATTTTTGTCTTTTTCTGAAAAAAAATTTTTGTCTTTTATGAAAAGTCAACTAAAATTACTATTGAAACTTAAAAATCTTAACTCAAACTCAAACACCAGACACCCCCTAATAATTTCTCCTTATGCTAGTTGTTCTTTCTTTTTCATTTTTCCCCTTAAAATTCGGAACATGTCGCTACTCTGGCAGATTTTGATTACAGTCCCATTGAACTTGACATTGTGTTAGAAGGTAATGTTTTCATGTCCCAAAAAAAAAAAAAAAAAACTCAGGGTATCAGAAAGATATTCTTAAAATAACTTTGATGTTGCAATACCTCAGGGAATCTCTACCATAATATAAAAGGGTAAAAATACGAATTTTCCTTTAAAAAATAAAAAAGGAAAAAAATTCCTACATCATCATTTAATTAAAAACCCATGCCTGTAATGGTTTTCACGTCTATAGTGGACAAAAGCTCAAATTTAGAAGGGCTCTTCATATGTGAAGTTTATAAAGCATAGATTACAACTCTATCGACAACGTCCGCAGTTCACACTTCAGTTAGCTACATTATCACATCGCCATTAAAATATCTTCCAAAGTATTCGTCTTCTTTACTGCATTTGCATACAACTTTGTACACTTCAATCAACAGCTCTGAGAATCGACTCGTAAAATAACTATTGAACCCTTTGTGCGGCGTTCCTACGAATCGCTGAAATATTCATCACCAGAGTTAGTAATAAATATCGATAGTGAAAATTAAATTTGTGTGGAGATATGCTGCAATATTCATACCTGAATACGTTTTGGAAGTTGTCCATAATGAACCATCATGTTTCGAATAAATTGCACCAAGTCTCAGACGGTGCAATAGTCATACCCGTTTCTCTGTTTCTTTTTTCTTTTTCGGTCAATAGTTTTTTTGTTTCTGTTTCAAACAATTGTACTGATTATTTTGTCATCAATCTTTTCCTTCCAAGATTCTTCATCTTGAAGTACTTTGTGTACTGCAATTTTCCGAACCTCTTTCGAAAGACTATAGTACTGAGGATCATCTACTCTCTCACTCGTGTCCTGAAGAAACGAAAGTCTCTTTTCGGAATTCCAGAACAAAGGGTGTTGCAATAACTTAATTGCTCTTGGCCTAGCAAGAATAAGAAGCAGAATTTGCATCAAGGAAAGTTTGAAACATAAGAGCTTGAATTCAAATATATATATTTATATATACATATATATATATATATATATTTACATGCGTACATAGAGTAGAGAAAATTAACACATTCCGACTTAGTTAAAACCCACTAGCTAGCAACCTCGGGGCAACATAATTAATAATTTATTAGTAATATATTATACGTCAAAATTTATGTGAAATTTAAGTATGTCTGAAGGTGAAGTTAATTGAGATGTTTTAAAGTATTCTGTTGCGAGTTGCTCTTTTTTCTAAATTTTTTTTTTTTTTTAAATCCTCAAAAAAAAAAAAAAAAAAAAAAAAAAAAAGTCTTAGAATATGGATAAAAGTGCAACTACTAACTGAAGTTATTAGTCGAACCATTCTTGTCGAAGGGAAGCATAACCTAATCTCGTTCTACGATTCGGTTTAATATATAACTGAGAAATAAGCCGAAGAACTTCTGGACAATCAACCATGACAAGCCCCTCTTGGTTTTATTAACTGTTTCCGGAGGAGGGATTCGGCCAGCGATGCAACAACAGAAAATTCTACCCAAATCATTCATGTCCTTTTCCCATGTTTTGTACCCACGGGTTTTACGCTGTGTAGGTGCTCGTCAATCGGAATTGCCACTACCTAAAAGTTAATTCCATAAAACATGACAATGTATGTATATTATTTAAGGTTTAGTCATATGGAAATATTGAGAGAACTAATTGCCAGTACAAGAACAATCTGGTAATTAAGGACTATTTGTAGAAAGGTCGATTTTTCTTATGCTTGTAACAGAAAGCTTTGCACATAAAGATGATCCTCTCCGACCTTGTTCTAATTTGCTGAATGATCCTTCAAGGCTGATCAAAATGCTTTGAGGGTTAAATTGATCGTGAATTATGCACAATTTACCATGTAAATGACGAATCACTGAAAGAATTTCCCTGTCGAAGAGACATATACAAATGAAGGTGATCAGATATATCAACTAGGCATTACATAAAAATCTATTCAAAGACGAAAGGAAAGTTTGTAGGAGAGGATTCTTTAACTAACTGAAACAATTTCAATAACAAAGGTGAAGGATGCCCATTTTCCGCAGCAAGTTTAATATCGCCGACAATGTTCTTGAGTGACTCCAATCGGGTATTTGGTTGCACAGTATTTAATTTGAATTCTATTCTAGGGTAAAAAAAAATATGTCTTATTGGTATAATATAATTTTAAACTATCTGATCATATCAAAACGATATTAGATTAAAAAGTAAGTAAAATTAACAAAAATTGATGAATATTTGACGGTAAAAAAAACAACTATATCATTATAGTATATTTTTCATACTTTACTTAAGCATTTTCTGTAGTCTTTCTTTTGTCGTGGAATTGACATGGTTTGGAAAAAAATTATTGAAGGTTCCAAGAACTTGCGATGAGGGACTACTTGTTTAGCATGACCAGAGGTAAAAGCAGGTCTACTTCCTCTCTTTAATTATTTGCTAGTCATTTCCTTTTCTTTTTCTTTTTATTTTTTTAAATGAATAATAAAAAATTATTAAGAAAATTCTTTAATAGGATACGTAAAGGAAAAAAAAAAAAAAAAAAACCCTACTTGTAATGTTGTTCTGTCTTGGACCGTCAATTTTTATATGTTAACTTATGTACTTTTTCAGTTTTGAAAGTTTTGACGTGATTGACGACAATTCAAAGCTACACTGCAGCTATATCGTACCTTTTGTATGCTACACTGCACATTATCTAATTTATTACCAAAAAATAATAAAGTTTCATTTTTACCATATCATAAAATCCTCTAATTTATTGAAAAGATTGAAAAAATTAGAAGAACTAACAGTACACTCCCACAACAACCAAGAATCCACAAACTAATTTGTTGTTTAATATTTGATGCCATTATTTTATTTTCTCAAAAATAGAAATTGTTAATTTCATCCCGCCTTTATTTTTATTGGCTATAAAAAGAATCCTGAGTTCCACTACAGCCGAGAAACCTACAAAGTCTGCTTTGACTATTCTTTTACTAAGGGGGAGTTTGGTGTGTAAGTTTGAGTTAAGATTTATAAGTTTAAATAGTAAATTTTGTTGACTTTTCAGAAAAGACAAAAAAATTTTTGAAAAAAAGATAAATTTTTGAGAAAAAAGACAAAAAAAAAAATTGAACCAAACTTATGGCCAAACATGACCTAAATAATTTATGTTCCATTTGATGAAAATACCAGTCATCTTCACTCATTTGAAGTACCAAAGCCAATTCAGTACCGATTATAGCTTTGTCACCGAGAATAAAGCTATTTATACAAGGACAACCTTCTTTTTTTTTTTTCCTTCTTCCACGCTTAAGATCGACGCGTTTAATATAATCGTTGATTTAGATGGTGGTTTGTGGAATCTTAGGGGGAGTTTGGTGTGTAAGTTTGAGTTAAGATTTATAAGTTTAAATAGTAAATTTTGTTGACTTTTCAGAAAAGACAAAAAACTTTTTGGGAAAAAGACAAAAACTTTTGGGGAAAAAGACAAAAAAAAGTTTGAACCAAACTATGGCCAAACATGGTCTTACTTTTTAATAATATGTTCTGTCTAAAAGTTATATATTTAATATTACTTTTTTTGATTTAATTTGCCTTTGTGAGTTTGTAATCATACATAACCTAAGTTAGGTTGCAAATGTTGAATTTTTTTTTTTTTTTTAAATCATCAACATTTAATATTTTAATAACTACCAAGCCTTTCTTAATGTATTTCCACATATAAACCAAGTTATTCTGAGAGGGCATGGAGAGAAAAAAGAAAAAAGAAAAAGGAAAGTACCTGAGTTTGTATGATATCAAAATACTACTTTTGTTATCCATTGTTTTCAAACTCTATTTTTAAAATATTTATTTATTTATTGTTATTCCTGCGTATTTTCCCTGCGTACTGCACGTTGAATGGTCTACTCGCTTTTGTTTTTTCCTTTGATGCCAAAACATGTCAACGTCATTGAAAAAAAAAAAACTTTGTCATAATACAAAACTCAGATGAATTTGACATTTGATTGGAAAAGATACTCTTAATAAAGTGTTATTTTTAATGTCAAATTTAATAAATATTAAATTTGATGACAAATTTTCTAAAAAAATAATCATTATAATTTGACATTTTATTTTTATTTCCGGTATCTTAAATTTTTTTTATCTAATCATTATAATTTTATCATTTTTAACTAATTAAATACTAAAATTTTACTTTTATGAATTCAAAGCTTTATGATGATAATAAAATATAGATATAATTGGGCTAGTTTGGTTCACAGGTTCAAACTCAAATTTTTCAACTCAATCTTTGTCTTTTTCTGAAAATTTTTTTTGTCTTTTCTGAAAAAGTCAACAAAAATTACTATTGAAACTTAAAAATCTTAACTCAAACTCAAACACCAAACACCCCTAAAAATAGTTAAAGTTCAAATACTAAATATGCTTTATATATTTATACTTGATTTCAACTCAGGTGTAGAGTTAAATTCCCCCAACCTAATTTCAAAAAAAAAAAAAATAGCAGCAATGATATTAACATATATATTGAATGTCTCAACATAATTAAATTCAACAACCCAAATTAGCTGGGAGAGTTTACCAACACAATTCAAAAAACACACTACATAGAACTAGAAACGACATAAAGCGGAAAACAACAACAAATTGAAAATGACAAAAAAAACGACAACAAGTATTTAGCTACAATGGCCTCTAAAAAGCACACATGATCTTGCAAAAAACTGCACTCGTGAAAAAAAAAAACGCACACACACAATCGACATAAATAGGGAACCGACTCTAAAACGACATCAACATCTGTGAACTTCATCAGAAAAGAAAAAGACAACATACCCTAAAAACGACATCAAGTATCCTTGAAACGGCAAGAATATGAACACGACATTAACTAGGATATTACAAAGATAATAATGTACATACGTTGTCAACAAATTAAAGAAGGAGATCGACATATAAACGAAATCAATAAGATATGACAACAATGCGTAAAAACTCTTGAAGACGAAAGGGTATTAATTGATGCAAAAAACGACAATGCTATAAATCAAGAGTTTTATACAGGAGACTAGAGAGATTTCATGATTTTTTTTTTTTTTTTTTTTTGTTTTGTAAATGATGAGAGGAGACAACTAATATTTACTAGCAACTTTATCCCACTAATTCAAGAGCTGAAAATTAAGAAGAACGTGAATTAAGAATAGTCTTGATTAAGAACATAAAAATGTAATTATGAAGTAATTTATATATTCCGACCATTCTAGAGAGAAAAAGAATTTTCAATGTTGTAATATTCTTTCACAGATGCTTTCAAGTCCTATTTACTGATTATATCTGCTGTCCTAAACGCAACGTTGAACGAAACATGCTACTAGATTAACAAACGGCTGTAAAAAAGCTAACAACTTTGGACAAAGAAACGGCAGGTCGTTTGGTAACATTACAATGGAATGATGCAAATTAAAACTCAAACGACAAAAAAAAAAAAAAAAAAAAAAAAAAAAAAAAAAAATGCTCCTTGCATCACAAACTCTCACAAAGTTTTCATGTCTATGGTCGACAAAAGCTAAACTTTCAACAGGGTTAAATAAATATAGGAAGAATATTATACAACAATATGAGATTACAACTATTTCTACATATAGATATATATCAAACAGAGCATCTACCAACACACCAAATATTTGAGTTGAGTGGTGTCGATTTTTTCTTGTCGTCTTTTTCTTCATCGTAGTGAGTTACTACAGCGGAACATTGACGGTGACATCACTGTAAATTTTGTGTGTTCTTGTCTGTTTATCACCTCGTTCATCATAGTGATGGCCTGGGGGCGGAAAATGAAGAACAGAAAATATGGCTACAGAATGGTGGTTACAGAGGGAACCACCTCCGCAAGAGAACAAGTGCTAGTAGACTCGATGTGAAGAGCCAACTTAGCAATACAATCCGCAAGAAAATTGGCTGCTCTAGGCCCCCCAAGAGAAATCGGCACAACAAAAACTACCAAGTCTAGACGAGGCGCAAGGAAACCAGGGGAGACTTGCTAAGCACTTGGAGCACACTTTAGTGGAAAAAACAACAAAGGCGTAAGAGACCAGAGCAAATAGACAAGTTCACATCTAGAGAAGTGGCGAGTAACCGAGTCAGCACCTCCACAGCAGAATCTTTGGAGTGTTCCACGAAGAGCCATCACGTTTCGAATAAATAGCACCAGTTGTTTTGTTCGATCATTCGCACTATTACATGATTCTCAATGCTCAATCGTACTTCTGTACCATGCTTCAAATTTTTGTAAAAACGTTTGTGGCAGGAAACTATTACTGATATCATCACCAACATCTCAATCAGCTACAAGAGCATCGCCAGAAAAATATCGGCAAAAGTATTCATCTTCCTTACAGCATTTCCGTACAACTTTGTACACTTCAATCAAGAGATTCGGGAATCGGCTTGTAAAGAAGCTATCGAAACCTTTGTGCAGTGTTCCTACAGATCGCTGATATAATCACCCCCAAAATAAGTTAATATCAGTGTTGTAAAATTATAACACATTCATACAAATTTTAGTATTACCAGTACCTGAACATCGTCTGGAAGTTCTCCATAATGAACCATCATGTTTCGAATTAATCGCACCAAGTCTTCAACTTTTGAATAGTTATACCCACACTTTGCTTGCTTTTCCATAATGTATTCCTCTACGTTTCGATCTTTAATCTTTTCATACCATGAATGAACCTGATTTTCGTTCTTAAAGATCTTGCGCCGATGACTTGCTCTCTCGCTAGTGTGACGAAGGAATGAAAGTCTCTTTTCAGCACTCCAGAACAGAGGGTGGTGCCACAACTCGGCCTACCAAGATTTTGAAATAGAATTTACATTAAAAAAAAAATGGAAACAAGAGTTTGAATTCGGAATATATGCAAGCAAATCACTCTTCATTGTTCTCATATCCCTTTTAATTAGTACAAGTACAAGACATAACAAAAGAGTTAATTTCAAAAACGAGTGTTGAGATAATTGGTTCACTAATACGAGTATGACAGGGTAGCAATAGAGATTGAAAATCAGAATCTGTTAGATGATGAGTCATATCAAATTTAGAGAATGATTTATAATCAGAGAAAGGATTCATATCTAAGTACTTTATAAATAGCAGGTTTGGTTTGAAATTTATAGGGCATAACTTGTATGCATCTTCTTAGTAGAATTGAGTGTGGGAAATTATTGAAACAAGGGGTGGTTCTGAGGATTTTCTTTCTTGCTGTTTTTGGTATGAGAATGTTAGAGAAAGATAAACAATTTCTACATTTTCTTTTGGTTATTTAGTGGATTGATCTCAGGGAAAGGTCCAAAGTAGACGGAAGACATATTGTCCAAACTACTATTAATCTCTTTTGTTAATTCTTGATTATTAATTTGGTTCGTTCTTGATGGAAATATATATATATTACTACGAAAAAGATTTATTGAAAAGAAAAGAAAAATATGTTACTAAAACCAAAGTCACATAAGGTACTATGTAAATAAAAAAGAAGAAAGAACAAATGAAATGTGAACAAAACAAAAATAAGAAGTGAACAACAAATTGGCAACTTAAGAGAAAAACCTTAAAAATTTCTCAATTTAAAGCCCTTCCCACTACGAGCTTGAAGTTTACAAGACGTTTTCTTGTCATACTCTTTGTTCAACTCAAAATATCTTAGATATGTCAAATAATCCTAAGAAGTACCCCAAACAACAATTTCCATCTTATTCTGGTGATAAGCTAGTAAGTGATCTCAAGATAAATTGCATTAGACCTTCTTATCTTTTAATTTAGAAATTAATCTGGACTATTAGAACAATATTGCAGAAAGTACTGAAAATCTGTATAGAAAGAAGAAGCATGGCTCTATGACTATAGCTATGCTTACTTAATTTTCCTACCAAAAAAAAAATATATATATATATATATATTCGCCGCGTATATATTTCATGTCAAAGGAAAAAATATAACTTACCTCATATTAGGTTCTTCCATAAGTGAACGTGATAAAAGATCATCTGCTTCAGGAAAATTCACAAATGACGACTTCCCCACTGTTTCCCACCTTTTCGACAGACCAGTGAAGCAATAATAGAAAATTGCTCCCAAACTAAAAATGTCTGCACTAGATGTTCGGACTCTGGGATCCTTACACTGCTCAGGTGCTTGCCATTCCGAAATGTCAGTACCTAAAGTCAATTCGACAAAGCATATGAGTCTGAAAGTGGGTAATGCGAAGTGAAGTTTAAATAAATTACTAGTTTAGGTTACGGTTGTACAACTATTTTGTTTAGTTTAGGTTGTTACGCCTATTGATAATAGATGATAGATATCTATTAATTATTAGTTAAGTTTCCATTATGGTTTGATGAATGTTTATAGTTTATCTTTAAGGTTTTTTTTTTTTTTTTTTTTTGTTAGAATTTGAATTTATCCCACTTTGTCAAGTTATTGAGTTGTTATATATATATTTTGTTCATATGTGGATTGGACACCATTTATCCTTGCATTAACTTTTGGAAACATACTACTACAAAAATGGGAATAAACAACAGACTTCAGATGACAGTTGCATAAAAACCGTTGTCTAAAGTCCATCCAAAAATGAGGCATGGACATGGTTTACGAAAAATGTCAAGGAAAAGCAAGTTTCCACGGCGGTTTCCATACACCGTCGTGAAAACCCTACTTTTCGTAACGGATTTTCTATAACAAAAGTGAAAACATGCTCTTTCCATGACAATTTTCCAAAACTGGAAACTTGTTTTTCACCGAGGCTCAAGGAGTTCACGACTAGGTATCTTTTCATATCAGTATTATATTTGTATCCCGGGAAATAAGAGCATGTTCAATAGGGTCCCGCACCCAATAATATCACAAGCAAGTCCTCTAGCGCACCGACAGTAACATTCTAAATACTTGTCATGTTAATGTGTACCATGCCATGATCGTATAAAACAGGCTATCAGATTTCATATGCCACCATTTATACCTCAGCTTAGTCATATAAATTCTCTGAATTTGGTGAAACTTTAAAGGGATAATCTTTATAGCATATAATCCAACATTATTGAAAAGTATCTTCCAAATTCAACCTGAAACATAACTTGACAATAAAGAATGATCGATTTCAGTTCCCAGTGAGCAGTTCTACTCAAAATTTTACCATGAATTTTACATAACGTTGTAGCTCAAGATATGTAATACCTAGAATTTCTATGTCACTGTTTCCTTTGCAAAAGGAATTATATGCATATCATGGAGGTATTTACGGAAAAGCTTAGTTAAGAGTTTTTCACACTTTTTATGAGATCTTATGACTTAATAAGACTCAAAATAAGTTGCTAAGGTTAGCAAACGCCCTTTTAAGTCAAAAAAGACGAAAAAGTACGTAATTTTGGAAAAGCCAAAGTTTGACCGAAAAAGTCAAATTTGACCAAGAAAGTCAAAGTTTGACCAAGAGCGGTCAACGGGTTGATTTTGCAGTATAAAAGTTATACTGTCCGTTTTTACACAGATGAATTTTGGACTGTAGTACAGTATAAAAAAAATATTGTGTTTAAGCAAACACAGTATTAGAAATATCTGTGTAGAGAAAAAATGGACTGAATATTGAGGAAAAGCCAAACGGGGCTTAATATGGATGTCATCATCCTATCCTCAATTTATGACATCATAATTGGATTAAATAAGCTTGGAAAGAAAGCAAGGAATGCTCTAGAAGAGATGACATGGCCGGCCACCTCAGGGGCAAAAAAATGCCAAAATTTTATCTTTAGGGGTTAAAGTGTAAATTTTGGAAAATTGATGATGTAAGCGAAGTGATGTCATCAAGGTGAGATAAGCTTGGCTTGATCTCCAAGTAAGGGACCGGCCACCTAGAGGGCATAAATGCAAGAATTTTAACTTTTGGGGCCAAAGTGCAAATTTTGGAAATTTGGTGATGTAAGCATGTGATGTCACCTAGATGATGTCACCAAGATGAGGTCATCTTGCCTTGCTCTCCAAGTAGATAGCCGGCCACCTTGCATGCCAAAAGTGTGAATTTTAATTTTCAAGGGGTTGTTTTCGGATTTTGACAAAGTTTCATTTGCCTATAAATACCCATGAGATGAGTAGATTTTTGGGGCTGAAAAATTGGGAAAAACAGCCAAACTCTTGCCATTTTTATCAGAAAAATCCGCAGCCTTGGAGGAGAGAAAGAGAGAAGGAAAAAAAAAAAAAAGAAATTTGAAAATCCAAGGGAGATTAGGCTAGGGGGTGTTCGGATTTTCAAGCTAGGAACCAAGAGGAAATGGCCGAATTCACCTTCACCAAGGAGCACCAAAATTTCTTTTGGTTGCTTGGTTGGTGATTTCTCCTCACTCTTGGCCACTAACCAATTTTTCCACTACAATTTTCTCTTCCTTTTCTTCTTTCCCACACTCGGCCACAACTAGAAATTCATCATATGTCCCCCACACGGACCACAGAAGGTAAATACCTAGTAAAAAATGCATTTTTCAAAACCTTCATAAATTCTTTCTAAACCTAGTAAAAATTCAAATTTTCACGTATTGCAATGTTAATAAAAGAAAACTATCAGGACTTGCCAGTGTTAGAGCTATCAGGAATATTTAGCTTTGCACATAAATAGTTTCCTTTCTGCCTTTCTATTCTGCTGCCTTCCTCACAAATTAAAACACTTTTAGGGTTCAAGCGTCCATGAGTTTTACCATGATCATGCAAATGAAAAACCTGGAAAACAATAAGACACTAGATGTTTCAATAAGACACTTAGAAAAAACGTCCACATTAATATTTGAAATACTTGAAATCTTGGAAAACAAGTTATAAAGACAGAAACTAGATGTTTCAAGCTTTCCAACAAGTCATATAGTGTCGAAAACGGAATTATACGCAAATCTAAATAAGTCTTACAAGTTAAAATCCTACACCGATAAAACGATTAAACATTAAAATGTAACACAAGGGTAAGTCTTGACATATGAACATATTTAATTATGAAATGAATTGATTTTAAGTGTATGATCAAATAATGTGAAAACCCTAACTTTATAAAATTAAATCATAAGTTTTAAATGGGCCAAGATAAAGTATACTAGATGGTTACTAGACCTATACCAAGAGATTACCTTAGCCCAACTAAATGAACATAACTAAGGGGATTGGACTAGCCCAATAGTAAAAGAGAGGTATACTCTTAGGTGACCCTTTGTCACCTTGATTGATTAATTAATTAATTAATTAACTAATAATACATAACTAAATATAACTAATAAAGTAATTAATTAATTAATTAATTATAAGAGTTGGTATATAATAATCAAGATTATTATGTTGAATAACTACATAATTATAATACATGATTAATTAGAGATTAATTAATTATTAATTATTATCATTAATATAATCATCAAATTAATTATGGATAATTAACTAGAGATTAACCAAACATCAATTATTAGATTAATCAAATTATTGATTATTACTATTAGAATTAATAATTAATAATTACTATATGAGAATGAATATTTAAGTAACATAATTAAATTATTAACAAGATAATTATTATAAGTCAATTAAAATTATATAATTAAATTATAATTTCTTAATTAAATAAAGTAATAATTAATATTACTTACTTAATTAATCAATTAATTAATTAACTGATTAATTAATTAATTAAATTAAATTAATTAAATAATAATTAATAGAAATTTATTTTAATACTTAATAATTAATAAGAATTAATTGTTAAGGTTAATTATGATATAAGTAAATTAAGTTCTCTATAGTTTATTAAATTAATAAATAAAATAATATTACTATAATTCTACTTAATAATGAGATTTGTTAATCAGGACAATTTCTCAAATCCGCGTAGTAGAGATACAACTCCGGAAGTTTAAGCATATAAGACAAGTAAGTACAAACCTCACCTACAGCATGGTACAAAATGTTTTTCTTTGTTGATGCTCTACATTTGCTATGACTTGACTTAATGATGTTGTGAGTATATGAGTTATACGTATTGCTTTGATTAAGTATTTAATGTGCATAATTCATCTTGCACTGAAATAATCGGCATGCCTCATATATAATTATGTCAAAATGATATATGCATAGTGACACGCAATTAATAAGAATGAGGCAAATAAAAGATAGGATTAAGTGTCGTACCAACCTCCAATTAGTGAGAGGATATGATAAGAACGAAAGTTATAAAATATGACCTTGGAGGCTGTTGGAGGGTCGCTCCCCTAACTCCCCATCGGTTGCGCGCATATGGGTACAACATAGGGGCCCTTAAGTAGACAAGATATGTAAATAATAAAGCATAATTGAACACATATAGTTCACATGCATTTTTAAACATTCATGATGTTACATGTGATGATATGATTTTATGAAAATAATTGGTGAGATATTGTTTGTACTTGCTGAGCGAAAGCTCATCATTGTGTGTTCGTGCCGTAGGTAACGCGGGTAAGCAGCCCATTGCTTAGATGTTTTATGGACTGGCGAAGCTGTGCGGAGGCGATGAAGGACGGGAGTAGGATACCACCACGAATTTAATTTCCGCATTTAGATTTCGTAAAACTATTTTGTATTGACTATATTTATAATTATGTTCCAATGTTTTAGCACTACTAAATTAGTATGACTATTTTACAAGAAAAGACTTTAGACTATTTCCTTATAATTTTTATGAAGTTATAACTTTTTTTAAATATCATCTGGTTACAATTTCAAAATTGGATAATTAGTTGCTAGAGATTTACAATTTTCTCAGTTAAAAACTTTAGTGATTCTAACTTTTGTAGTACGAATATGATTTATGATAAAAAATATATATATATATTTCTGTATTTTCGGAACCAAACGTAAATGAGTGTTAAGACTAAATTAAATAAGAATAAGTAAGTTAGTTAACGGTCTGAAAAGTCGGGTCGTTACACAAACTCTCACAAACTTTTAACACGCACACACACATATATATAAATATATATTCATATATATATATATATATATATATGCAAATCATACAACAACATGAGATCATAACTGTATATATGAACATCAAATATTTGTTAAGTAATTAAGAATAGTTCTATGGTACACCGGCTTGACTGCGTTACTTAACGTTTCTGGAAAATCAAAACCAACAGTTTACTTAAAATCTTTGGCTACCAATCCTTTTTATTAGAAACAATACCATTATTATTAAAAAACGAAAAGGGTCAAGTTCATTGTTTTCTCATGGACCTAACGTTGGTAGAGATGTAAAAGATAAGGAGACAATTTGTTGAATAATGCAATGTTCCAACCCAAAATTTTAAGTTATGGGAACCATTAGGATGATTAATGAGACATACTTGGAATATGGAGAGAAAAAAAAAGGCCTCATTTAGATAGAGCAGATCACAAAGATCATGTCGTGATCCGTTGCTGAACTTATTCCAATTTAATGACATTTTCGATACTCAATATTATACCTTGAAAAGGACTCAAACCTTTACGCTCTATTACAGATCTTGTCACAAGTCCTAGTAGCAGCCAGATGTGTTGTAACACACTCTTTATGTTATTCAAGCCATAAAGCTAGAATCTAAACATGAAAAAAAAATTCTGATAGTATTTATTTAGAAGTTAAATCTTGGAATATATTTGAAGTTAATTACAAAAACTATCTAAATAAATTTTGTAATTTCAAAATTTTAAGCGAACAAATTATGGATTTATTGGAAAAAGTCTTTGTGATTGGGTATAAAAGTAAATGAGCCCATTCCTGGGACCAACGGAGCTCTACCACTGACCGCCACCACCTACAGCGCGTATGATGATCCACGCTACAAGTTGTAATTATTTTTCTAAATGTTTCTTTATTCATAAACCTATTACTTGTATGATAAAAAAAAATGACTTTAAAACAAAAATGATTTTGAAATTAACACTTTTTCATCTTATTTTTAATATATAATTAACTTACAGCACATTTGCGTAACAATATGACATTTGGAATAGTACGATATTTGAAACTAAAATTTAGAAACCAATGTGAGATCAAGTATAACATTCAAGGTGATTCGTAAAAATTCAATTAATTTTGATTTTATTTTTTATGAATTCAATTTTCAAGTTTCAAGTTCATGTAATTTGTTTTTCTTGTTTTATTTTTAAAAAATGGGTCAAGTTTATTCATTGTTTTGTCATGGACCTAAAAGTTGAATAAACGACAAGTTAGAAGAGAACACATACGTCCAAAAAAAAAAAAAAAAGTCTAATGTTTCCAACCCAAAGTTTAAGTCATGGGATACAATAAGAAACTTTTTAGGTAAAAGATGAATTTTATTCTAATCGAGTCTATTCTTATAAAAATGTTCATAAACTTAGAAATGGAGAAATGAAATGCAACCAACCGATCTTACCGTAATACACTAGTTAAAATTTAAAAAAATATACAAACAAAAAAACATAAAGCTAAAAAAAAAAAAAAAAAAAAAAAAATCAATGACGGTCGAAGGCATATCAAACACGATGCGTTTGGCATGAAAAAAAAAAAAAAAAAAAAAAGGTTTTGGAGCCTTTCTTTTTCAAAATAATATATTTGCTTGACTGGGGAAGACACCATTCAATGAAAGCGTGTAGCAATTTTCCACCCTACTTTTTTTTTTTTTTTTTTTTTTTTTTTTTTTTTTTTTTGTGAAAGGCTTTCCACACCATTTTCAATGAATGTAGATTCTGTTTTTACAGGACGTTCTAAATTTTTTTCTTTTTAATTTTTTTTATCCAAAAGTAAGTTATATATTTCACGATCTAAATTCAAATTTACATTTTTTTTTCTTCTTTTTATTTTCAAAAGCTCAAATTTAAAAAATTTATAAATTTTTTTAATAAAATAAGATAATTTTTGTAGAAGAAAATACTCTTGCAATACTCAGGGTCATCACTTGATGGAGATATTAGAATTCACAATCTGAAGGTGTTGATCAGCACCAAAACCAAAAAATTAACTCAGAAACATCTTAGTATTCTTAGCTTTGGATATAAAAATTTGATGGTAGAAAAGTAGTGTCATATTAATAATACATTTTCTGAGGCTCCTACTACGGAAATAAGATGTGTCCATCAATCACAGTCAAATTTCATCATGAACAATGTTATGCCCATTTGGGGTGATAATTGGATTGATTGGAAAAATAATTTTGAAATAAACACTTTTTCATCTAATTTTCCGCATATTATTGACTAACGACACATTTGCATAACAATATAACATTTGGGGTGGTACACAATTTGAAACTAAAATTTAGAAACCGACATGAGATCAAGTATAACGTTCAAGGTCATTTGTAAAAATTCAGTAAGTTTTGAAAAAATTTTTTTTTTTGGTGAATTCAATTTTCAAGCTACATGTAATTTGTTTTTCTTGTTTTATTTTTAAGAAAATGGATCAAGTTCATTCATTGTTTTGTTATGGACTTAAAAATTGGAGAAATAAAAAGTTAAAAAAGGACATAAACGCCCCCACCAAAAGAAAAAAAGAAAAAAGTCCAATGTCTCCAACTCAAAGTTTAAGTCACGGAAAACACGATACGGTTGGCATGGAAAAATAAAAAAAGTTTTGGAACCTTTCTTTTTCAAAATAATATATTTGCTTGACTAGTCCCCATTCAATGAATGCGTGTAACAATTTTCCACCCACTTTTTTTTTTTTTAAGGGCTTTCCACCCCACTTTTCAATGTATATAGATTCTGTATTTAGGGGACGTCCTACGATTGGAGTCGTTGCCACAAACGGACTATAAGAAATCATGCACTGCGCTTCTAATTTGAGGCAAAACTCGAGTAGAAATTAATATTCTATTGGATACGTAAACATCTTGTGGGGCAGAGGACCTTTGGAAATTTTGTGTTTGATTGGGAAATCTTTTTTTCATTGGAATTCTTGAGATGACTTTGTGCCCTTGTGAAAGACTTGCTCTGATTTGATTTGATAGACTTGTATTATAAGTATAGCACTAGTAAAGGCTCTAATCACCTCACTAAAATATTACTCGAAAGAAAAAACAAGGGATGGGGTGCCTATCCTCATTATCTCCTCTCTGTGTACTCTTCTTCTTCATCTTCAGTTCTGGAGTTTGTTTTTCATCTGCTTATGTTGTGCCTCAATGCCATCCCGATGACAGCTCCGCTCTTCTCCAACTGATTCACGGCTCTTTCTCACCTTCTTCTCCGTGTTTTACGACAACAACATGGATTGAGAGCACAAATTGTTGCACGTGGGATGGAATCACATGTGACAGAGTTACAGGGCATGTGATTGGCCTCGAGCTATTTTGCAGATCTCTTAAGGGTTTCCATGTGCCTTTGGAAATCTCACATCTCTCGAAATTGGTCAACCTGACACTCGATGGATGTGATCAAATAAAACTAGGAGACGATACCTTCAAAGCACTAGCCAAAAACTTAACCAACCTAAGAGTACTTGACTTTTCCTATATTGACATGTCTTCTGTGTCACCTGTCTCTTTGACAAACTTGTCTTCTTCTTTAACATTTCTTAGTCTCCACTCTTCTAACTTGCATGGAGAGTTGCCGGAGAACATCTTCCAAATGCCGAAACTTGAGGTACTTGTCTTAAGAGGCAACAATTTAAATGGCCAGATTCCTTGCTTCTTTTTAAACCTTCGACGACTCAGGACCATCGATCTTTCATCCAACAATTTCTCAGGCCAACTTCCTAAAGTCTGCAGCAATTCTTCACAAAAATACCCTCCACTTGGCTCTTCAAATTATCTAGTGGGAAATGCTCCTTCAAATTTAACCTCTCTCTCGTTAGGTAGTAACTCACTACATGGTACAATACCTTCATGGATATATGAACTACCATATTTGGAGGAGTTACGACTCGGCGGCAACCTTTTCACTGGTGAGGTTGGTGAGTTTCAGAGCACCTCGTTGCGGATCCTCTCATTGGGTGGGAATAAACTGCATGGCATGATTCCAAGATCAATATTCCATCAGGCTGAACTCACAGGATTGTATCTTTCATCAAATAATCTTACAGGTATTGTGGAGTTTGAAAAGCTTTCAAAGCTTAAAAGCTAGAGGGTGTTAATCTTTCTTCAAACAATCTGTCATTCAATTTTAACAACTCCATAAATTATACCTTAGATAACCTTTGGACGTTGGGTTTGTCTTCTTGCAACATAAGTGAGTTCCCACACTTCCTTAGATATTCGATACATTTATACAGACTAGATCTATCATTTAACCAAATACCGGGAAGTGTTCCTAATTGGTTATGGGAAGTGAGCAAGAATTCAATGTCTCATTTGAATCTTTCCCACAACTATTTAACCCAAATAGAGCCACTTCCAATGTATCGCTTGCTAATTCTAGACCTTAGTTCCAACTTTTTTTCTGGGCCTCTACCAATTCCTTTAGCACCTTCTTTACTCTACTTTGTTGTCTCGAAAAATCAGTTCTCAGGAGATATCCCTACTTCTATTTGCACCATGACATCCCTTTGGATTGTCGATTTATCTCTTAACAACTTGAGTGGCAATATTCCTCAATGCATGGGACATTTCAGTACAAGTCTCACAGTTGTTGATTTGCGAATGAACAAACTACATGGCCCCATTCCTGCAACATTCGCAAAGGGCAACAGTTTGAGGTATATTAATTTGAATGGGAACGAGCTGGAAGGACCACTGCCAAGATCTTTGGAGCATTGCAGATATCTTGAAGTTCTTGATGTTGGAAACAACCAGATAAGAGACACGTTCCCTGACTGGCTAGAATCTCTTCCGGAACTACAGGTTCTAGTCCTGAGAGCTAACAAGTTTTATGGTTCCATTGAGAATCCTAAAACCAGATCTCCCTTTCGTCAGCTAAGAATCATAGATGTTGCCTACAATGAATTCAGGGGTGCTCTTCCGATCGGATACATTAAGAATTTCAAGGCTATGATGGATACAGAGAGAGTCAAAATGGAGTATATGAAAACATCTTATATGGTTTATTTCTTTTATTCGATAGTGGTGTCTATGAAAGGCATTGAAGTTGAGCTGGTGAAAATTCAGACTATTCTGACAACTATTGATTTCTCAAGCAACAATTTTACGGGTGAGATTCCGAAGTTGATTGGAAGGCTTGAATCGCTCAAGGGTCTCAACTTTTCTCATAATAAGTTGCAAGGTACTATACCATCCTCATTGGGAAATTTGACTAATCTCGAATGGTTAGATCTCTCTTCTAATGAGCTTGTTGGGAGGATTCCTGATCAGCTGGTGGGTATACCATGGCTTGCATCCTTGAACCTTTCTCTTAACAAATTGGTGGGACCAATTCCTAGTGGACGGCAATTCAACACATTCAACAACGGCTCATTCAGTGGAAACCCGGGATTGTGCGGATTTCCTTTGTCTAAATTATGCGGCAACAGAGAGGCGCAACCCAATCAAGGTGATGACAGAGAGCACGACGAAGGCATGTTTGATTGGAAGGTGGTGATGATGGGTTATGCAAGCGGAGTGGTGATCGGGATATCTGTGGGATACATGGTGCTTTTCAGTAGAAGTGGTGATCATTGGTTTATGAAAAGGCTTGGAAGAGAACGGCGACATATCTCAATCGCTCCCTTAGCAGGCTGGAGCAGAAGAAGAAACTAAGAAGCAGAGGAAAATGGTGCTTTCTGAAAAAGACTCTAAAATAAAGGTAATATCTTTGTAACTGAAACCTTGCTTTTTTCTTGTCATGTTCCGGGACAAAAATAATCAGTTGTATTGCTAATCTTCTTGTGTTTGTCTGGTTTTCCACTCTACAGGAAGGTTCATGAAAAGGACTTTGTATCAGATCTGCCACCAGTATCTTATCTATTATATGATAATCTCTTGTTCCCCTAATATGTAGCCAGAGTGCATGAATAAACAGATCATGTTCTACCTTTTGGAATCTTAAATGTGAGACCCATTGAGGTTTTGGTCATAGTAATTTTTGTTCTTATTTGTATTTTACAAATAGAAGTTCTCTGCATCTTTCAATCCTATTATGTTAGGAAAAAAATAAGAAAATAATCAAAAACCTTTTGAAACAGCTCATTGACGTCGCGAGTATAAACCTTCTTTTGACAACCATACTCCAATTACTTACCCACTTCAATTAAGATTTAATCTAGAAAACTAATAACAATAACACTGATACTAATAAAACTGAAAATGAATGAGCTTGCTTTCAATTGAACAACTATAAACTTGGCCCCAAATGCCTTGATGAATAAGACACCTGTAGTTTTCACAAACAAGTTCAACTGTAGATAACTGAAAAGTTGATTTAACATGGACAATATTTCCTCGTGAAAGTGATTCTGATTCTCTAATTCGTCGAGCCTTATCGTCTAAAATCCAACATGAACAACTAAGCATGAATGCCAACAAGCAAAATTGCCAAAAAGAAAACCAATTTATTTGAAGAGTTCGGGGTTCCACCAGTCTCTGCCATCCAAAAGGTTTTTTTTTTTTTTTTTTTTAAAAAAAATTTATCAGTTTTGTGAAGTTTCAACTTTCAACAATCAATTCAAAGAAGTGAAAACATGAAGAATCGGACGAAAAACAAGAAATTGAAGATTGCAGCATATGTAAAACTCACTTGCTAATGTCATTAAGGTGGTCATCAAAATCGACAACATCTTGCCATTTTTCAGTTGAAATATAATCCAACAGAACCTCATTTGCTAACGGCTCCTTGGTGGTCAGATGGTACCCTGCATCTGATCCAACTAGCTTCCAGTTTTTGTATGCGTCCTTTTTATAAAGCTGGTTTTAGGGAGGGAAAAAAAAAACACAAAATGAAAGGTTGTATTAGAATTAAAGTAGAAATTGGAACATGCTATGTCGAAATTGTACATGAGTCATGACAATACATCATTCCCAGGGTAACAGTCTTAATCACCAATAATACGCATTTACATCGAGAGAAAATCATAGTATAAAGACAAAGTAGTTGAAAACTCAAGCGTACTCATACTGGGCATGCTGATGCCCATCTCCAAAACTCACATGGGTTGTCCCCCAAGCAGATGAGACTGACTTTGTATGGGATGTGGTGCTGGGCACCACTTATGATTTTATTATTTTCGTACAAATAACACCAAAAACAATGTGAATTATCTGCATTCCGTAGGCATTACCAAATACCAGTTCATGTTCACTTGATCTTGAGCTTAAAGATAAATAACTTATAAAAGCATACTCAATCTCACACATGCCATTTCAGAGCAAAAGAAAAACTCTTTTCACCTTTGAAAGCTAGACTCGAAATTACATACTGCAAAGCTAACAATACCCTTAAGCTGATTACAAAAGATAAGCAACTTCAAAATTCTGTACATAATCTCTCATCAAGAATAATAACGAAAATGATCTCTAACCTGCATAACAGGGCTCCGACCCTGAGACTTTTCCAAAGCAGCAAGCTTTTTGTTATCTAACTACAAAATCGATAAGAGAGAGAATAAGTTTACAATAAAATTATCTCAATTCCCACAAAAAACCACACAAAATCGCATCACAAGAATTCAAATTCAAGCACGTACCAAAAGAATAGCCGCTTGAGGAAAATAATGAGATATGTGATCGCCAATATTCTTGGCCACACCACCAAGCTCAAAATCATCAAATCTCTCATTGGCATGAAAATAGCCCACAATGTTCACCCCTTTGTTTGCATAGTACTCCTCTATCTGATCCAATTGATGAGTTCAAATTCAACCAAAACAATTGTAAAGTATATATATATTTATACATGTATATATATATTTATGTATGAAGAGAGAGAGAGAGAGAGCATCATTATTTATTATCTGTGTGTATGTGTATTATAATTAAGATTAGAAAACAGAACTTTGTGAGAAATCTTCCCAATAATTCAACGAATTATACAGAAATAAACATCTATTATGAAACAATCCTTGGAGTGTGTATAGATACACACACATATATGTAAATTTATATTAATGTTTGTACAGGTCAGTTCAATCGAAGCAAAATTAAACTAAAGGGGGAAAAAATTAAGCCCCAAAAACACGAAATTTACTCACTTCACCAGAAATTTCGCCAGTAATCATACGAATTGTGAAGAAACAAGCATCTAACACATCTATAACATATATAAACATAAATGCATACATATATATATATACACACACACACACATACATATATATGTATATGTGTACACACACACACAAAGGTTAGATCTTGGGCGTGTACCAGGATGAGGGAGATCTCGAGCTGGGGGAGGAGGCCGAGGTGGGAGTGGAAGAGAGGGACGGAGTCAGTGATCTCCACAACACCGTCGTTTTTGGGGGAGAAGCGGCCGATGAGGACGCCATTGACGCCGGAGGTCTTGTGCTTGAGGGCGTGGAGGACCAGCTTTATGTACGCGTTCTGGACGATCTCGCTCCGCAACTCGCCGCCCATGACTCACCGAGTTGAATCGCCGGCGCCGAAGAGAGAGGGAAAGCAGAAGAGAGAGAGCGAGAAAGGCACGAAGTCCAAAGTCAGTGCTCTCGTACTCTCTTGAGGGGTGAAATTTTTTTTTTTTTTTAATCTTCTCAAAATTTTGTTTGAGACTCCAACGGTGCCGTTTCTTTTACCACTAATGTATTTTCTTTTCTTTTTATAATTTAGTAACTCTAATCTTTAATAGTTATTAAATTATGACACGTTTTCTTGTCAAGAATTTTAAAATAAGAAATTAATTTCATAAGAAAATTTTAAATTACACAAAATTAAATTTTAAAATTATATTAAAATATTTACTAATCTATCAAGAAATATATTTATTTGAAAAATTAAATTTCTATTATAATGTTTATTTTTAAAAAATTAGAAAGATTGAGAATATAATTATGTAATTACGAAATTATCTTTACATAAAAAATATTTAAATAATAATAAGGATATATTTAAATTAGAGTTAGTTGTTTTCTATTTTTTCAGGGGAATGAATTTATTTCTGTAGGTAAAAGACAAGTTTTATCTTACTAAGAAAATCAATTTCTTATTTTTAAGTGGAACTCATATCATTAAATTTCTAAATACAAAAATAAATACTGAAATTTAAAATTAAGAATTTAATTTTTTTTTCCCACGTCGGATTACCCATTAGTAAATTGTTACCAATTCAGCTTAAAAAATAGTAAATAGCATTTGTAATTACGAAACTAAAAGAAGAAAATAACATGATTTTCAAATATTTGAAATAGAGAGGATTTATTGAATGAATAATCTATTTGCTTCTTTATTGTTATTTATTTTAGATATTTTAAAAATTTTGCAATTTATTTTCTTTCACTTTCGTAAAAATAGTATTCACTAGAATTTTTTATTTATAAAAAACCATTAAATTAGAGATGTTTCACGACCTCGTGAAAAAGGATGATCCAAATTTAAAAAGAATTATTTCACTAATTCATCGAAAATTTCCAGGTACAAAAGCGTCAAAGTAGATTGATAGAGAAATTCAGAAGAACTATGTTTTTTTTTTCCTTTAATGAAAACAAAGAACCATGTTTGTTTGGCTAGACTAGATTTTAAACGAATTTATTACATATAAACGAATTTATTACACTTGGATCTAGATTTTCTTGTAGCAATTAGAAGCTGAATATGATGAGATCTGTCATTGTCACTGAAAAAAAAAAAAACAAAACAAAAGACGCACAACACAACACAAAAAAGCTGACAGAAATTTGAGAGCATAATATTAGAAGCAGAAGAAATTGTCATTCATTTTACTAATATATTCAGTTCGGTGGTACATATTTATATACATATATATATATATATATATATATACCATTGCTGACATGAGATACAATTTTTTTTTTTTTAACAAAGCCTTTTTCTCATCCTTTGGTAGCAATTTTTTTTTCTCATCACATACTGCGGTGATGAAAAAAAATGCAATAAAATAAAACAAGAGAAGAACGAGGAAACTAGGAGAGGATTGATTTCATTTTTAGTCCCGAACCATAGGCCAAATTCCATTTTAATGTGACTTCCCCAAAACAAGACCTTAATCTGCCAAATTATCCCAAATTAGACTTGATATGACGGGAAAAGGTACATACTCCTTCCTAAAAGTCATTCCCTAAACATGCAAAATTACAAAGTTAACTCCTACTACAATCAGATAATGCCATCGGCTAATTTGGGACAACTTGATAGATTGGAGACTCATTCAGGGAGGTTTTAAAAGTTAAATACCAAAACGAGATTCAGCCTATAGTTGGGGGATTACAAACAAAATTAACCCAATAGGAGATAGAGATTTGACGCTTCCATTAAGCCAGGCAACCACGGAACAATCTAAGTAAGAATGGATAAAAAATGGCAGCACTCAAATAGCTTGTCACTCATTTCGTTTCCTGTTGTAACGAAAAATATACAAGATCTAAGACGACCGAAAGGCACACTAATAAGCTTAAGCTTATCTTAGGTTAGCTTAGTTATCATCGGTGATGTTCTCAGTTGCAAAAGAAGCAAAATTTCTAAGTCCGTCATACTAAAGGTGCTAAACTAAAACAGATTTAACATTTCTATAACGGACTAAAGCAGATCGAAACAGGCACTACAATAAGCTGTAATCTGCAACACGCTATATTAAAACTAAACTAGAAGAGGCACACCAACCACTAGCTTGAAGCAATCTATAAAACTTATCTAAGCCATACAATAGAATTTATATGTCTAATAGAAAGCTCTTCCAATAGTTTAAGCTTGACTAAGCCATACAGTAGTAGGGAACCTCTAGCAGCCGAGACGAATTGCCTATCGGTGCGCAAGAAACAAAACTAGAGGAACCTGCAACATACTTCTATAGGCAAAAGCTTAAGCAACTGCGTAAAAATCTCTTCATTACTAGCCCGCATAAGGAAGATACTGACTGACTAGTGCCCTTCTTTTCTACCTTGCGTAAGGGTGATATTCCGACTACTGCCACTATAGCCTCCCCTTCCATAAAGCCCTCCTGCTCCGCCATAACTAGCACCTGGACCAGAGTCATAACCACCACCGCCACCACCATAGCCTGAACTGCCATATCCTCCATAGCCTTCACCACCACGACCATATCCACCTAAACCGCTTGCACCATAACCCCCGCCAAAACCACCGCCATAAGGTCCAAATCGACTAGCATAACCAAAGGACGATTCACCTCGGTAGCCACCTAAGCTACTGCCACCAAAGCTTCCATAACCCCCACCAAACTCGCCACTACTGCTACCATAACCATATCCAATACCAAGCCTGCCACCAAGACCACCCCCCCGGTGTCCTATAGGGACCAGGCCCATAACCCCCATCAAAACCACCATAAGGACTTTCAAATCCACCATAGCCATCACTGAAAGAACGACCCCTAGAAACGCCACCATATGCAGGAGAAGCCAGTGGATTTGAGGCTTTCTTTGGTTCAGCTTTCTTGATTTCCACCTACAACAAAGCAACTTAGTTAACCTAAATTCTGCTACAATAGAACTATGATCGTAGCCCTTTCCCAACATTCTCTATACCTGTAACCAACTTAACCTAAAACTAAAAACAAATCACATAAGCAATTTCTTTGATGGAAAAAATAGAAAGTGGAAATCAAGTTTTTTTTTTTTTTAATTATTATAATGAATGGTGGTAATAAGATAAGAGAATGCAATAATAACGCATGCTCCATATCGGCAAGAATTCTGCATATATGCTGGTTTCTTTGGACGCCGCTAAACAATCTCACCTGGGTACCGGCTATATAAACCATATTTCCCTTGGATAACATCTCATCTACAAATTCTTCACTCTCAAAAATTACAAATCCAAAGTCTCGCGAACGATTCGTCTCGGTGATCACGAATGATTTAGTGTTCCATAACTTTCCCATACTTCGAGAAGAAACTTTTCAGCTTATCTGGCAATTCAAGAAGGTAACTAGTAAGGAATAGAAACCCGAATTAGATCTTGAATCAGACAATCTTACAGGTACTGTGGAGTTGGAAAAGCTTTCAAAGCTAAAATGGCTAGACACTGTTCATCTTTTTTCAAACAACCTGTCATTCAATTTGAACAACTCCATAAATTATACCTTTGATAACCTTAGGACGTCGGGTTTATCATCATGCAATGCAAGTGAGTTCCCACACTTCCGTAGATATTCAAAAGATTTAGTGAACCTAGATCTTTCTTATAACCAAATACAAGTTTATTTGCGTGGCAAAACTCCTCAATGCGTGGGAGATTTCAGTAAATTTCTCACAATTCTTTATTTGCGAATGAACAAACTACTACGCCCCATCCCAGCAACGTTTGCAAATGGCAACATTTTGAGGTATATTAATCTGAATGGGAATCAACTGGAAGGACCGCTGCCGAGATCTTTGGTGCATTGCAGAGCTCCTGAAATTCTTGATCTTGGAAACAACCAGCTAAGAGACATGTTCCCCGACTGGCTAGAATCTCTTCCGGAGTTGCAGGTTCTAGTCCTGAGAGCTAACAAGTTTTATGGTTCCATTGGGCCTAAAACCCGATCTCCCTTTCGTCAGTTAAGAATCATGGGTATTTCCTACAATGAATTCAGGGGTGCTCTTCCAATCACATATAATGATAAATTCAAAGCTATGATGGATGCGGAGAAAGTCAAAATGGAATATATGAGAATGTCTGAACATTATTACTTATATTCCATAGTAGTGTCTATGAAAGGCTTGTATGTCGAGCTAGTTAAATCCAGACTATTCGGACAACCATTGATATCTCAAGTAATAATTTCACGGGCGAGATTCCGCAATCGATTGGAAGGCTTGAATCAAACTCTTCTCACAATAAGCTGCGAGGTACTATACCATCATCATTGGGAAATTTGACTAATCTCGAATGGTTAGACCTCTCTTCTAATGAGCTCGTTGGGAGGATTTCTGATCGGTTGGCGGGCATGTACCATGGCTCACATACTTTAATCTTTCTCAAGACAAATTGGTGGGTCCAATACCTAGTGGACGGCAATTCAACACATTCAACAACGACTCATATAGTGGAAACTTGGGATTTGTGTGAATTTCCTATGTCTAAATTATGTGGCATGTCTGATTGGAAGGTGGTGATGATGGGATATGCAAGTGGAATTGTGATCAGAATATCTATCAGATACATGGTGCTTTTCAGTAAAAATAGTGATCATTGGTTTATGAAAAGGCTTGGAAGAGAACGGTGACATATCTCAATAGCTTCCTTAAGAGGCAGGAGCAAAAGAAGAAACTAAGGAGTAGAGGAAAATGGTGCCTTCAGAAATGTCTATCAAATAAAGGTAATACATTTTTAACTGAAAATACTTTTTTCTTGTTATTTTTTGAGACAAAAAATAATCAGTTGTATAATTATTTGCTAATATTTTTGTGTTTGTCTGGTCTTCTATTCTACAGGAAGGCGCATGAGAAGTGCTATTCATTAGGTGTGCACACCAGTTTCTTATACATTATATGATAGTCTCTTGTTCCCCTAATATGTAGCCAAAGTGCATAAATAAATAAATTATATTCTATCTCTCGGAATCTTAAATGTGAAAGGCATTGAGGTTTTGGTCATAGTAATTTTGATGTAATTTTTTAATTTTACAAATAAAAGTTATCGAAACATTTGCCTGTCCGATGGAATTTATCATGGTGATGCCTACTGATTCAGGAATATGAATGCATCTTCAATCCTATTATGTCCAAAAAAAAAATTAATAATAATAATAATAATCAAAAACATTTTGAAACTGCTTATTAGCATCGCGAGTATAAACCTTCTTTTCATAGCCATTATCAAGTAACCCATCTTCAAGGTTATGTTTGTAGGGGATGTTTGGTACATCTATAGGAAAAATTTTCTATTTTTTTCCCGAAATGTCAGTTTGTTTTACCATCTTATTTTAAATCTACATACCTATTCCCCTCTTCCATTTTCCAAAAACTCAAATTTTAAAAGTCAATAACTCTCTTATTTTAAGTCGAAATGAAATGATTCTTGTAGAAAGAAAATCCTCTCGTCATACTCTTGTTGGTCACATAATGGAGATACTAGTGTTTAAAATCTGAATACACTTGCTGTTAAGCACCAAAAGAAAATGTAACTCAATAACATTCACATTAGTATTAGCTTCTAATACATATTTGATGGTTGAAAATCAGAGTCCTATCAATAATGTACTTTCGCAGAGTCCTATTATGGAAATTAGCTTTGTCCATCAACCACAATTGAATATCATGATGACGAAAATAATAGTCCACTTAGAGAGATAATTAGAGTATGAGTTTTGAAAATGTTTTGATTCGAGATAAGTTGAGTTTTGAAAATATGTGTTTGGTTGAAAATGAACTGTTTGCAATTAAAAAGTGTATAAAAAAAATTGAAATGTGTTTAAAAATATATATATATTTTGGATTTTATTTCATTCTGTCTCATTATTTCATACAATTTAAGGGAATAAGGAAAAAAAGAAAAAGCTCATTTTGATTTGAATAAGAAAGTTATGGACTACTAAATTTTGAGTTTTTTAAAAATTGAAAAGAGAGATTTGGATATGCAACCAGTGAAAATGATTTACTACTAAAGAAAAAGAAAAACAATTGGAAAACCACAATTGGAGTTCTGACTATAAGAAATAATCCATGGTGATTGATGGACACAGCTTATTTAAAATGTTGTGCGTCCGCTAAAGAAAGCATCTTTTATGCACTTGATAAAGGAAAGGAAGTTGTAGAAATTAAGATTCTATTAGATACGTAAATATCTCGTGGGGCAGAGAGCCTTTTGAAATTTTGTCTTTGATTGGAAATCTTTCATTGGAATTCTTGAGATGACTTTGTGCCCTTGCGAAAGACTTGCTCCCGTTTGATAGACATCTATACAAGTATATCACTAGTGAAGGCTCTAATCATATTAAGAAAAACAAGACATGATGAAGTGCTTGTTGGTATCTCTTCTCGAATTGTCTGTTCATCTGCTACTGTTATATATTACAATTTTGTGTAATTAAGATGCAATGACACTATAGTATATACATTAAACGGGGAAAGGTTATGAACGCAACTCAAACAACACACTATCATAGAACTAGTTACGACATTAAGCCGAAAACGACAACAAATTGAATAAGACAAACAAAAACGACAACAAGTATTTAACTACAATGACCTCTAAAAAGCACACAATCGACATAAATAGGGAACAAAGTCTAAAACGACATCAAGATTTGTGAACTTAATCAGAAAGGGAAAAAGACAACAAAACATAAAATATGACATCAAGTATCCTCAAAACGGCATAAATATAAACACGACATTTACTCGGAAATTACAAAGATATTAAATTACATAAATTGTCAACATATTTAAGAAGGAGATAGACATATAAACGACTTCAATAAGAAACGACAACAGTGTGTAAAAACCTATTAACACGAAAATGCTCCACTCACACGCCGTCGCCGTCACAGACCCAATGGTGGACCACCCCCCCGGCGCCGCAGCACCCAAATTTGTTTTCTTTTATGTTTTAAGGTTTTATTTTATTTTATTTTGCTTACTGAAATATGTTTTATGGTTTGTGTTTTAACTAATTTTTATTTTAAATATTATTTTATAGCAAATAAATTATGTTTTTTTTTTTACCAAAATACCCCCTAATTTAAGGCATGTGCAAATCACAAAGGAAAAATGCGTCTCTTTTAAAACCACCATTAGGGTTTTACCCTTTTTAACACCCTTTTTAAGAGTTTGGAGACCTTTTGATTAAAAAAAATATATTTAGGGATCAATCAGCACCTTTCCTAAAAGTTCAAGGACCACAGGAACAATACCCATTATTTAAATATCATAAGCTTATTTTAGCTTCATTTTTTCTAATTATTTAAATACTATAAATTTTATGAGTTTCAAAGTATAATAATGATTTTAAAAAGTAGAATAACATTACAAATTGAATCACAAAATAAGTTTTTTTTAATGATCAATAAAACATTGGTATTGATACATATACTGAAGACGGTCGAAGATTGCACAAAGTACCCTGCAAAGTTGAATGACCCCTACAAACAAAAGCATATATATTTTTTGGTTAAAAACAAACAATAACATATTAAAAAGGAAAAAAGCACGAGGAAATTACCTAATTAAGAGGCAGGAGCAGAAGAATAAACTAAGAAGCAGACGAAAATGGAAAGGTCTCTAAAATAAAAGATAATATCTTTGTAACTGAAACTCTGCTTTTTTTTTCTTTTTTTTTTTGGTTATATTTTGAGACAAAAAATAATCAGTTGTATAATTGTTTGCTAATATTGTTATGTTTGTCTGGTTTTCTACACTACAGGAAGGTGCATGAAGAGGACCATTCATTAGGTCTGCAAACCAATATTTAATCTATCATATACGATAAGCTCTTGTTCTCGTAATATGTGGCCATAGTGCATAAATAAATAAATAATGTTCTACCTTTTGGAACCTTAAATGTGAGACCTATTGAGGTTTTGGTCATAGTAATTTTGAGGTTATTTTTTATTTTGTAGACAAAAGTTATGTGCATCACCCAATCCTATTACGTTAGGGAAAGAAATAAGAAAAATAATCAAAAAACATTTTGAAACTGCTTATCAACATCACGAGTGTAAACCTTCTTTTGACAACGATACTCCAATTCCTTATACACTCCACTTAAGATTTAATCAAGGAAACGAATAACAACAGTAACACTAAAATTGATTAAACCGAAAATGAATGAGCTTGTTTTCAATTCAACAACTATAAACTTGGCCTCAAATGCCTTGATGAATAAGACACTTGTAGTTTTCACTGAAAAGTTGAATATATCCTCGTGAAAGTGATCCCTGATTCTCTGATCAGTCGAGCGGCTTGTCGTAGAAAATCCAACATGAACAACTAAGTAACGATGAATGCCAACATTTCTAACAAGAGGACCAACTTATTTGAAGAGTTCCGGATTAAGCCATCTCTGCCATTCCAAAAGAGTGGGAAAAATTTTTTGAGTTTTGTGAAGTTTCGACTTTCAACTAGCATCAAAGAAGCGCATACATGAAGAAATCGGACGAAAAACAGGAAATTGAAGATTGCAGCATATGTAACAGTGACTTGCTAATGTCATCAAGTTGCTCATCAAAATCAACATCTTTCCATTTTTCCGTTGAAACATAATTCCAACAGAATCAAAGCTTTTGCAAGGTTTAACGGTCACATCTCCAAGTTTTGCAAGGTTTATGAAATTAAAATGAATACGTTACCTTTTTGTTTGGCTTCTGAGAAGTTTTTTTTTTTTTTTCGCTTTCTTTTTTTGCTCTGAAAGGATACGTTAATTCACAATCCAGGGATGAAGCGGTAACCATAGCAGGGACTACCTCCCGAGTACAAAAACAGAGGACAACACATATGCTAAAGCATCGCTCTCACTCAAAACTAAAAGCTCTAATTCCATTTGTTAAGAGTTAAATGGCCTAATTCGTTACTATCGAGAGTAATAAATCACAAAAGAAAACTAACAAAAAAGAGCACATAGAATTTTTAGTGCTCCACCCTCAGTGTGTGAAGCTAAGAAATTACAAGAGAAAATCAAACCTCTTCGAGATTGATATGCATGACATCTCTCGATTAGGACAATAATTATTAGGCTCCGCAAGTAGCAAATTAAGTTTGCATTATTTTCATAAATAACCATCAGATTATACACCTTACTTGTATTGATTACTGACTATTGATTTTAAACATCATATCACCTCAAATACCCCCTAGGATCGATGTGACTCCGCCACTGACCTCCACCAAGCACTACTGTTGGCATGGTAAGAGTTGCCCCTATAAGTGGTAATTATTTTCAAAATGTTTTATATCTTAAAGAATCCTTTTTTATTTGTCTGAAAAAATGATTCTAAAACAAAGAATAATCTCTAAATTACCCTCATGTAAAGTTTTTTCCACTAATTTTCGATGTATTATTAACGAATGAGTCATTTTGCGTACCAATATAAAAGTTTGGGATAACATATGATATTTAAAACTAAAACTTAAGGACAAACATTAGATTGGGTATATCATTGGAGATAATTTGTGAAAATAACCCAATAAGTTTTGATGTTATTTTTACGGATTCGACTTTAGGTTACACGTAGTTTGTTTGCTTTCTTTATTTTTTATTTTTAAGTTTTTTAAAAATAGGTCAAGTTAACTATTTATTTATGGACCTAGAAAAGTTAGAAGAGGTGACAATACGCAGAAAAATCCAATGTTCCAACCCAAAATTTAAGTCATGGGAAATAATAAGGATTTTTTTAAGGTAAAAACCGATTTTATTTTTTAAATCAAACAAGCGAGTCTATTTCTACAAAAGCGTCCATAAACTTAGAAAATGGAGACATATACTTGGAAAATGGAGAAATGAAAGGCAACCAACAGGTTTTGCCGTAAAACACTCGTTAAAACTAAAAAAACCATAAAGCTAAAAAAATTCCATTATGGTTGAAGGCACATCAAATACGATATGGTTGGTATGGAAAAATAAAAAAGTTTTGGAATCTTTCTTTTGACAAAATGATATATTTGCTTGACTGGGGAAGACACCAGTCAGTGAAAGCGTTTTGCATTTTTCCACCCTAATCTTTAATATTCGTAGGTTATGGTTTTAGGGTACAGAAAAAATACTCCACTCGTTAAATTATTTATCTATTAACTTCACATACTTTTTTAGTTTTGATATTGACAATCCAAAGCTACACTGTAGCTATGTGGTACTTTTTTTGTATGCTACGGCACATTATCTAATTTATTAACGAAAAAGAATAATCCTTTTTACCTAAGCATAAAATTCTCTAATTTATTAGAAGAACTAACAGTACACTCCCACAACAATCAAGAATTCCAAACTAATTATTGTTTATTTGGATACTAATATTTTTTTCTAAGAAAAAATATCATTTATGTCCTTTCATTATTGTTTTTATTTGGATACTAATCCTTTTTTTGTCATTTCATTATTCTTTCTAATAAAATAGAAAGTTTAGAAGATATCCCTTAGTGAGGACTACAGCATGGAAAGCTACAAAGTCACTTTGACCAATCTTTCACTCAATAATTATTGTCCCATTTGATGAAAATACTAGCCAACTTCACTCTTTTGAAGTACCAAGGCCCAATTCAGTACCAATAAAGCTTTTTTACAGAGGAAAAAGCTTTTTATGAGGCCACTTTTTTTTTTTTTTTTTTTTTTTTCACTCTTAAGATCAACTCGTTTATTATAAAATCGAGTTAGATGGTTGTTGTGGAATCTTACTCTTTTTTTAATTATAAATATGTTGTGTTTGAAGGTTATATATGAAATATTATTATTTTTATTTAATTTGCCTTTGTGAGTTTATCATCATACATAACGTAAGTTAGGTTGCGAAATGTTATTCAAAATGCTGAAAAAAAAATGAAAATCATAAACATTATATTATTTCAACAACTATCAAGTCCTTTCTTTATTATGCCCTTCAACAATGGAAACCAAGTTATTTTGAGAGGGAGGGAAAAAAAAATAGAAAAAAATAAGACCGAGCTTGTATGATATCAAAACACTACTTATGTTATCCATTTTTTTAACTCGATTTTTAAATTATTTATTTTCTACTGTGCGTTCAATGGTCTACTCCCTTTTGTTTTTTCCTTTGATGCCAAAACATGTCAACATCATTTTAAAACAAATACTTCGTCATAATTAAAAATAAAAAATAAAAAAACCCGGATGGTGCTAATATTAAATTTGACATTTAGTTAAAAGAATGCTCTCAATAAAGTGTTATTTTTAATGTTAAATTTATTATATGCTAAATTTGATGACAAGTTTTCACAAAGAACAACCAATGTTATAAAATTCAACATTTGATTTTTTTAGTATCTCAACCTTTTTCATTTAATCATTATAACATTTTCATTTTTAATTAATTAAATACTAAACTTTAGTTTTAAGAATTTAAAAGCTTAATGATGATGATAAAAGATGAATATTAAAAATTATATCATATATTAAAGTACAGATACCAAATATGCTATATTTTATAATTTAATGTAATTAATATAGCAATGATATTAACATGTACATCGAATGTCTTAACATTATTAGATTTCAAACAGCCCAAAACTACCAGGGAGAGGTTACCCACACAACTCGAAAAACACACTATCATTTCAAAAATAAAATCAAAAATAAAATAAAATAAAAACAACAACAACAACAAAAAATCACACACTCATAGAACTAGAAACGACATTAAGCGGAAAACGACAACAATTTGAAAAAGACTAAAAAAACGACAAGTATTCAACTACAATGACCTCTAAAAAGCACAAATGACCTTGCAAAAAAAGACACTCGTGAATCGAGATACTTTAAAACACACAATCGACATAAAAAAGGGAACAGAGTCCAAAACGACATGATCAAGATCTGTGAATTTAATCAGAAAGGAAAAAAAGACAACAAAACATAAAACGACATCAAGTATCCTCAAAACGGCGTGAATATGAACACGACATTAACTAGGAAATTACAAAGATATTAAATTATTTAAATTGTCAACAAATTAGGAGAGATAGACATATAAACGACATCAATAAGAAGTGACAACAGTCAGCAGTGCGTAAAAACCCATTAACACGAAAGAATATTAATCAAACCAAAAAACGACAAAGCTATAAGAAACATGTAGCAAACTCTGTAACGAGACATACACAGAAGAGGTTCGAACACGAATTTTATTTTGGCTTGAATCATATAGTTTTATACAGGAAGGTTTCATGACTCTTATTTTTAATTTTTCCTTCTTCCATAAATGATGTGTAACGCCCCTCTCGAGCAAGCAACTTAAAAAGAACATTAGCTAACTAGAAACCTTATATTTAAAAAAATAAATCAAATCTTTAATTTTGTTATGAGACTCTGAAATCAGTGGATCAGTCAAACTCTTAATCTTACTGACTTGCAGACTGGATAACTATATGAGCAAAAAGCTAAACAAGTATACCATATAAGTTTTCTACATTAAAATATACTTCTCTTTTAACTTTAACATAGGACCCTCTAGTATGATGTTAATCTCATACCGTTAGAACCCTTTCTTATATGTACGGTCCCTTTCTTGGAACTCTTTTTCTCAATGATTTATTCTTTATTTGGGTTGATTCTAATAAATAAAAATAATTTTTTTGAACCTCTTCAAGCATGATAAAATAATAACAAAACTGAAAATGTACTACAAAACATAATATTGTTCAAGTGATACAATAGAAGGTATACTTATATCAACTAACTACTTACTAGATAATAAAAACTTTCACTAGTAAAAATTGTGGATTACACGACGGTTTTTTACCGTCGTGTAAAGTTTACACGACGATTACCCAACCGTCGTGTAATCCAGTATCATAATAGATAACATGACGGTTCTGTTACCGTCGTTGTATCTCGATATTACACGACGGTCGAAACCGTCATCGAAACAAGATATTACACGACGGTTCGACCAAGAACCGTCGTGTAATGTGGACATTACACGACGATTTGACCAAGAACCGTCGTGTAATGTTCTATAAAAAAAAATTGGGGTTTTTTGGTGATTTCCTACGGGTGGCCTAACATGTATATTATCCAACAATATACGATTCAAGATATTAACTTCATTGATCAAAGTAAAAATACCTACCAATTTTTACATTACAAGTTTACATATCATAATTAATGAATTGCATTACATGGCTAGCCCATTCTCTCCTAATTAAATCCAAATCCTAAGAAGTAAAAAATTCTTTACTTTCAAGTACGTCAATTCCATTCAACACTATGTCCCTCATAAAACATAAAATAAAATAACCACATTCAACACTTCCCTCTTGGAGAGGACAATGATAGTTCGAGATTTTTGTTTTACAGTCTCATCTCCTTCTAATCCCTTCTCTGGGCATAATCTTCCAATCCGTTAGGGCCCTAGCAAATTGATAAAGTTCAAACTAATTAAGATGCCTATAATTAAGATTAAATAAAAAATTAACATATTAAAATTGACTTACATGTTCATTAGCTCAGTAAAATCGTCTCGTTTCTTCTCTCGGAGGGATCAAAATAAAGGCCAAGGTCCTCCCACGGGTGCATGCCCCCACGGGTCCTAGGCGCCCATCGTGGGCTCTATGGCCGTAGGGCGTTTTTAAGCATTCTTCATGTATTTTCATGATAGGGAACTTGATGTAAAATTGCTATAGTTATACTATGAATATTTATCAAACTCTATACGATTGTTCAAAAGAAAAACTCATTTAGGCATTTCATTGAGCATGTTGTGGGCGCAAAAAATTGATGTTGAAAAATGTGTGTAAAGTGTCAAAAACAATCACAAACCATTCATCTACAAAGAGCAACATTAAAAAAAAAAAAAAAAAAAAAAAATACATTTATGTTCAAAATGGATCTTGAATAGCAAACAACAATACAATAAAGCAAATGTGTTTTAGTTTATATACGAAGTCACCTTGCTTTTCTTTGAAAAAGAATATGCACGGCCACACAAAGAGGGAGGCGGCTTCGGCAACGACGGCAACGGCAGCTTGATCAGATTCTAAAAGAGTGGTGGCGGCAGGTTGGTGAAGGATGTGGATACTTGAGAAATGTAGAGAGTGTGAAGAGAGAACTTAAGAAATTCGTGCGGATATGAAGAGAATTGAGGAGGAAATTGTATTTAAATTATGGGTTTTGGCGCGCAGATTTCGAAAAATTAAATTTAAAAATTTTCAAAATTTTTAGAAGATTACACGACGGTCCCTCGGGACCATCGTGTAATGTCCCCTCGATCGGGGGATTACACTCGTTAATATTAAAAACAAAAAACAAAACGAAAAAATCATAAAGCTAAAAAAAATAAAAAATTCAATTATGGTTGAAGGCATATCAAACACGATACAGCTGGTATGGAAAAATAAAAAAGATTTGGGGCCTCTCTTTGTCAAAATAATATATTTGCTTGACTGGGGAAGACACCAGTCATTGAAAGCGTGTAGCAATTTTCCACCCCCACTTTTTTTTTTTTTTTTTTTTTTTTTTTTTTTAAGGCTTTCCACCACACTTTTCAATGTATATAGATTCTGTATTTAGGGGACGTCCTACGATTGGAGTTGTTGCACAAACGCACTATAAGAAATCATCCACTTTGGTTCCAATTTGAGGCAAAACTTGAGTATTTATTGGTCCAGTAAAGAAAGCATCTTTATGCACTTGATAAAGCATCTTTATTCTTTGGTCCAGTAGAAATTAATCCAATTAATTTAAAATATAAATTAATCCAATTAATTTATTGTGTGAATATTAATTTAAAATTCTCAATTCCAAATTAATAAATTTAACCCAATATAAAATAATGTTCTATGATTCAAAGGAGCCAATAAGAGGAACTATGAACATTATAATTTTAAGCTCCAATAATTTTGACAATTAATTAACACCTTAATTAAAATATCAAAATTATTAATTATCAATTATTCCACAAAAAATTTGGAATTGCACTCTTAAAATTATAAAACTAATTATATTCGAAGGATTTGAATTGTCTATTGATATAGTCACTACATACGAATCAATCTCTATTAACAGTTTCTAATTAAAGTTAGGTATTTTCCGTTAACCTCTTTAATTATATCTTTCTCCTTGAATACCATTGATTCTCTAATGAATAATATATTTATGATCTAATTATAAATTGAGCGCTCTTATTATTCAAGCCCTGAATCAATACTTATGAGAATCGTCCATTTAACTTATTCACGAATGAATGGATTTCGTCTTGTATATTAATATTCCTAGCTATTTATTATATTATATTTTTTATATACCAAGAATTTGATACTATTCATTTGTATCATTACTGGATAAGTCAAAAAATACAATTGCAATAAATAAAAGTTTATTAATTACTCAAAATTAAGATCGATTCATACATGACCATCATTGATTAATTTTGAATGCTCTATATGACAATGGAAATTATTAGAGATTCATAATTAATCGTATTTCAGTCCTATATAATCAAATTATATAAAACGATTTCATTCCAATAATCTCATTATTAATAATCCAGATAAGATAGTTTCATTAAGAATATAATGAACCGCGCTAGTAACTTTAAATTAAAATCACAACTTTAATTTATAATTACGGACAATTTTAAATTATTTTACTTTAAATATTATCCTCTGCATATAACACTTATATATAATATTTAAAGTCACATTAAATAATCAAGGGTTTTCGATATTTATAAAGCATCAATTATGCGCAAAATTAACATTGAAAAAATTCCTCAAATTAAATCAGTAAATTATTACATCTCATTTGTTTATGGACACATATGCTAACAGTTACTACCGAGAGCAATTAATCACAAAAGAAAACAAACAAATAAGAGGGCAAAAAAATTTTAGCGCTCCACCCTCAGTGTGTGAAGCAAAAAATTACAAGAGAAAATCACACCTCTTCTAGATTGATATGCATGATATCTCTCAATTAGAACAATAAATATTAGGCTCCACAAGTAGCAAATTAGTTTGCGTTATTTTCATAAATAGCCATAGTATTATACACCTTATTTGTATTGGTTACTGACTTTTGATTTAAGACATCATACTTCATCAAATTTTTATGTTGTTACGCAAATGACACATCAATCATTAATTCATCAAAAATTAAAAAGAAAAAAAAATCTAAAACCTTTAATTTCTCATCACCCTTGGGTGGTTCATCGCCAAGGAGCAAGAAATTTTTTTTAGAAAAGCGTGTATAGAAGCCAGATTTTGAACTAAAAACTTATCAGACTTTAAATTTTTCTTTTCTTCTTACGTAAATTTTGTAATCTAATTTAACTAACTTTGAAAAGTCCAAACTACGAGCTTATTCTGTATAATTGACTTTTCTATTTATTTAGAATTTTAAGTTTGAAATAATTTAGAAATCAAATCTTGGGATATGATTGGAACTTTGAAAAATAATTTAAGTAAATTTATTAATTTCAAAATTTCAAATGGGAAAAATTATGAGCTTAGTTGAGAAAAAAATTTGTGATTGGAGTATAAAAGTAAAGGAGTCCATTGAAACAGGAGGCAGCTACCCCCTGGGACCAAACCACCACCAAGTACTACTCCCGTGTAAGTGGTAATTATATTCAAAATGCCCTTTTTTTTTTTTTTTTTTTTTTTTTTTTAAAGAATCTTATTTTTATTTGTCTGGAAAAATGATTCTCAAACAAACAGTAATCTTTAAATCACCCTCATTTGAAACTTTTTTGTCTAATTTTCAACATATTATTGAAGAATGGGCCATTTGCGTATCAATATAAAAGTTCGGAATGGTATGATTTGAAACTAAAACTTAAGGACAAATATGAGAGTGGATATAAAATCTGAGATTATTTGTGAAAATAACTCAGTAAGTTTTGATGTTAATTTTACGGATTTGACATTAGGTTACACGTAGTTTGTTCGTTTTCTTTATTTTTTATCTTTAATTTTTTTTAATATGGGTCAAGTTAATTATGTTTTTTTTTTTTTTAATGGACCCAGATAAGTAATTAGACGAGGAGACAATAAGCCAAAAAAAAATAAAAAAATCCATTGTTTCAACCCAAAATCTAAGTCATCGGAAGCAAGAAAAAACTAAATTTTATTCTAATCAATCAAGTGAGTCTACTGTTATAAAAGCGCACATAAACTTAGAAAATGGAGACATATTGAAAAATGGAGAAATGAAAGACGTACCAACAGGTCTTGCCGTAATACACTTGGTAAAATTAAAAAACCATAAAGCTAAAAGAATTCCATTATGGTTGAAGGAGTATCAAATACGATCTGGTTGGTATGGAAAAGTTAAAAAGTTTTGGAATCTTTCTTTGACAAAATGATATACTTGCTTGACTGGGGAAGACACCAGTCAAAGCGTTTTGCGTTTTTCCACCCCAATCTTTAATGTACGTAGCTAAGTGGTAATTTTTTTTGCGTCATATATATATATATAAATTTTTTTTTTTTTTGCTGAGAATACTAGCAAGTTTATTCCACACCCGTGCCCACCTTCCAAAAGTTTACTGCACAAATTCAAGAGCGGTAAATTAAGAGGAATGTCAATTAAGAATAATCATGATTAACAATACAAAAAATGTGATTACGATGTAATCAATTACAACCATTTTAAGAGAGAGAGAGAGAGAGTTTTCAATAGAATCTGCCTTCACAGATGCTTTCAAGTCTCATTTTACTAACAATAGCTGCTGGTCCTAAACTCAACATTGAACGAAACATGCTAGTAGATTAACAAACGACTGCAAAACACTAACAATTTGGACAAACAAACGACAGGACGTTTTGTAAAATTGTATGGAACTAAACTACCCATATAAAGACTCAAACGACATAAGTAATGCTCCTGCATCTCAAACTCTCACAAACTTTTAGCACGCACACACACATATCTATATATATATATATATATATATATATACATTATATATATATATATATGAAAATCATACAACAACATGAGAACATAACTATATATATGACCATCAAATATTTGTTAAGTAATTAAGAATAGTTCTATGGTATACTGGCTTGACTGCGGTACTAAACGTTTCTGGGAAATCAAAACCAACAGTTTACTTAAAAGCTTTAGCTACCAATCCTTTTTATTAGTAACATTACCATTATTATTAAAAAACAAAAAGGGTTAAGTTCATTGTCTTCTCATGGACCTAACATTTGTAGAGATGCCTTTAAAAGGACTCAAACCTTCGCACTCTATTATAGATCTTGCCACGAGTTCTAGTAACGGTCAACTGTGTCGTAACACATTCTTTATGTTATTCAAGCCATAATGCTAGAAGCTAAACATGAAAAAAAATTCTGATAGAATATATTTTGACGTTAAATCTTGGAATATATTTGAAATTAATTACAAAAACTATCCATGTAAACTTTATAATTTCGAAATTTAAAGCGGACAAATTATGGATTTATTGGAAAAAGTGTTTGTGATTGAGGTATAAAAGTAAATGAGCCCATTATTAGCTGCCCTCCTGGGACCAACGGGGCTCCACCACTGACCACCACCTACTGCACGTATGATGATCAAAATTATTTTTCTAAATGTTTCTTTATTCATAAACCCCCTATTCCTTATTTGACCAAAAAAAAAAAATGACTTTAAAACAAAAATGATTTTGAAATTAACACTTTTTTATCTTATTTTTAACATATTATTGACTAACAGCACATTTACGTAACAATATAACATTTGGGGTAGTATAATATTTGAAACTAAAAAAAACAACAACAACAACAACGACACTTAAACAGTTTTCCAAAAAAAAAAAAAAACAAAACAAAACAAAAACACATTAATAAGGTGCATATTTTACAACTAAATTTATTATTCTGTTAAATATTAAGGAAATATAATGAAATGAAAATTAATTTTCATGCCAAAAAAAGTAAAATAATCACATAAATATTGTCCAAAGTAATAAAGTAGAAAGTTGAGAACCTCCTTTAATTCATCATGAAAATTCTTTAAAAAAAAAAAAAAAAACACAAGTGTGATCATGTAACGAAGAAAAGAAAATTTATCATAATTAGGTTTGACTATAGTTAAGAAAAGTAGAATTTCGAGTGAAAAGTTAATATAGTGATTAGGAAAAAAAATTATTTAAGAGAGAAAGTGATAAAATATTGAGCTTTTAATAAAGAAATTAAAGAGAAAAATAAAGGAAAAACAAAGTTTTACTGAAAATGTATAAGTAGAAATTTAAGAAAAGACAAGTAAAAATTTGAAAAAATTAATAACAACAACAATAACTATAATTATAATGATAATAATGATACTAATGATGATGATGATAACACAAAATAGAAGAAGGTTGGAAGAAAAAAAAAACTTGAAAAGAAAAAAGTAAAATAAAAAGAAAACATAAGCACCAAAAGTTTTTTTAAAAAGAAAAAAAAATACATAAAGGAAAGATAAATAAATAAATAAAGATAAATGGTTTTCTATGAAAAAGAAAAAAGGAAAAATAAACAATAAAAAAACGGTTTTCTATGACAAAAAAAAAAAAAAAAAAAGACCGCACCAAATGATGTGTTTTTGACTGTCAACATGGATGGTGGATTTTTATCCACTTTTTTATATATGTAGGATATGGATTCTGTATTTAGGGGACGTCCTACGAATGGAGTTGTTGCCACAAACGGACTATAAGAAATCATCCACTGTGCTTCCAATTTGAGGCAAAACTTGAGTAGAAATTAATATTCTATTAGATACGTAAACATCTCGTGGGGCAGAGGACCTTTGGAAATTTTGTGTTTGACTGGAAATCTTTTTCATTGGAATTCTTGAGATGACTTTGTGCCCTTGTGTATATAAGTATAGCACTAGTAAAGGCTCTAATCATCTCACTAAAATATTACTCAGGAAAAAACAAGAGATGATGAGGTGCGTGTCAGTATCTCCTCTCTGTGTACTCTTCCTCTTGATCTTCAATTCTCGAGTTTGTTTTTCATCTGCTTCTGTTGTGCCTCAATGCCATCCCGATGAGAGCTCCGCTCTTCTCCAATTCAAGGGCTCTTTCTCACCTACTTCCTCGTTCGATGCCTGTTTTTGGCCAACACAATGGAATGCTCATCCAACATCATGGAATGAGAGCACAAATTGTTGCACATGGGGTGGAATCACGTGTGACAGAGTTACAGGGCATGTGATTGGCCTTGCCGTCCATTGCAGCGATCTCAATGGCACAATTAGCTCCAACAGCAGCCTCTTCTTCCTCCGCCATCTCCAAAGCCTACTTCTTTCTTGGATTGACTTCGAAGGCTCCCCTATTTTACCCGAGTTCGGCCACTTCAAGAACTTGACCAATCTTGAGCTGTCCGACTCAAACTTCAGTGGCCATGTGCCTTTGGAAATCTCTCGTCTCTCCAAATTGGTCAGCCTGAGACTTAGTGGAAATTATCCTAACCAACTCACAATAGAGGAGGATACCTTCAAAGCCCTCGCTAAAAACTTAACCAGCCTAACAGATCTCTACTTTTACAATATTGACATGTCTTCTGTGTCACCTCTCCCTTTAACAAACTTTTCTTCTCTAACATATCTTTATCTGGTGTCTTCTAACTTGCACGGGGAGTTGCCGGAGAACATGTTCCAGATGCCGAAACTTGAAGCACTTGTCTTAATTGATAACCATCTTAATGGCCAGATTCCTTGCTCCTTTTTAAATCTTCAACGACTCAGGGTCTCATATCTTCCATACAACAATTTCTCAGGCCAACTTCCTGAAGTCTGCAGCAATTTCTCACAGAAATCCCCTCCAGATGGCTCTTCAAAGTATCATGTGGGAAGCGCTCTTTTAAATTTAACCGCTCTGTCGTTAGAAGGTAACTTTCTAAATGGTACAATACCTTCATGGATATATGAACTGCCATATTTGGAGGATTTACAACTCGACAATAACCTTTTTACCGGTGAGATCAGAGAGTTCAAGAGCACCTCGCTACGGTGCCTCTTTTTGAAGGAAAATAAATTGCGTGGCATCATTCCAAAATCAATATTCCATCAGGCTGAACTCCAAGATTTGGATCTTTCATCAAATAATCTTACAGGTACCGTGGAATTTGAAAAGCTTTCAAAGTTTAAAAAGCTAGCTAGAGACTGATGGTTATTTTTGTATGTGAATAGGTGTAGGTTGTGTTTGGGTAATTATATTGATAAAAAATGGACATGGGGGTATGGGTTTTTGGTATGAAAGGTAGATAGTGTTTTACTTAAGAGCCTGATGGTAGATGTAATAGGCTATGATGACAAAGTAGGCTATAATGGGTAAGTTGATGTGACATGACAAAATACTTGACTTTTGAAATAAGTGAAAAAGCTTTAGTACATTTGTTTGTTCAACAACATACAAAGCCTATTGATAGTTGTGTAAGTCATATGTGGTTACAATTTTTTACCCTAGAACTTTCTCACTTAATCATCATTATATGTGATTATTATTAGTTATTCCAGATTTGTTTGCTTCTAGAATTTTCTATATATAATATTGCAAATATTTTATATAATATTTACAAAGTTGGAGAAATAAACCGCACCTTTATCAGAGTCCGTTTATCTTTTTTTAAACAATCTATCCCACGATTTTAACAATTCCATAAATTATACATTTGATAGCCACTTGATTTTGAGTTTATCAGCATGCAACATAAGTGATTTCCCACACTTCCTCATATATTCAAAATGTTTATTCTAAACCTTTCATTTAACCAAATACCGTGAAGTGTTCCTAATTTGTTTTGGGAAGTCACCAAGGATTTGGTTTTTCATTTAGTTCCGACTTTTTTTCAGGACCTCTATCAATTCCACCTGGTTTACGCTACTTTGATGCCTCAAAAAATCAGTTATCAGGAGATATCCCAACTTCTATTTGCAACATGACATCCCTTTGGATTGTCGATTTATCTTATAACAACTTGAGTGGAATTATTCCTCAATGCCTTGGAGATTTAAGTACAAGACTCGAAGTTGTTGATTTCCGAATGAACAAACTACGGGGTCCCATCCCTGCAACATTCGCAAAGGGCAACAGTTTGAAGTATATTAGTTTGAATGGGAATGAGCTGGAAGGACCGCTATCAAGATCTTTGGCGCATTGCAGGAATCTTGAAGTTCTAGATGTTGGAAACAACCGGCTAAGAGACACGTTCCCTGACTGGCTAGAATCTCTTCCAAAGCTACAGGTTCTAGTCCTGAGAGCTAACAAGTTTAATGGTTCCATTGGGAATCCTAATACCATATCTCCCTTTCATCAGTTAAGAATCATGGACATTTCCCACAATGAGTTCATGGGTGCTCTTCCAATCAGATATATTGAGAATTTCACAACTATGATGGATGCAGGGAAAGACAAAATGGAGTATATGGGTTTTTCGAATTATTACTTTTATTCAATAGTGGTGTCTATGAAAGGTTTGGATGAGTTGGTGCAAATCCAAACTCTTCTAACAACCATTGATTTCTCAAGCAATAATTTCACGGGCAAGATTCCGCAATCGATTGGAAGACTTGAATCACTCAAGGGTCTCAACTTTTCTCACAATAAGTTACAAGGTACTATACCATCATCATTGGAAAATTTGACTAATCTTGAATGGTTAGATCTCTCTTCCAATGAGCTTGTTGGAAAGATTCCTGTTCAGTTGGCCAACATACCGTGGCTCGCATTCTTGAACCTTTCTCACAACAAATTGGTGGGGCCAATACCTAGTGGACGGCAATTCAACACATTCAACAACGACTCATACAATGGAAACCCAGGATTGTGCGGATTTCCTTTGTCTAAATTATGCGGCAACAGAGAGTTGCAACCCGATCAAGGTGATGACGGAGAGCACGACGAAGGCATGTTTGATAGGAAGGTGGTGATGATGGGATATGCAAGTGGATTGGTGATCGGGATATCTCTGGGATACATGGTGCTTTTCAGTAAAAGTGGTGATCATTGGTTTATGAAAAGGCTTGGAAGAGAACGGCGACATATCTCAATCGCTCCCTTAAAAGGCAGAAGCAGAAGAAGAAACTAAGAAGCAGAGGAAAATGATGCCTTCTGAAAATGTCTCTAAAATAAAGGTAACATATTTGTAACTGAAACCCCGCTTTTTTCTTGTCATGTTCTAGGACAAAAATAATCAGTTGTATAATTGTTTGCTAATCTTCTTGTGTTTGTCTGGGTTTCCGCTCTACAAGAAGGCGCATGAAAAGGACTATGTATATGGTCTGCCACCAGTATCATATCTCCTAATATGTAGCCAGAGTGCATGACTAGACAGATCATGTTCTACCTTTTGGAATCTTAAATGTGAGACCCATTGAGGTTTTGGTCATGGAAATTTTTGTTGTTATTTGTATTGTACAAATCAAAGTTCTCTGCATCTTTTAATCCTATTCTGTTAGGAAAAAAAAAAAAGAAAAATAATCAAAAACCTTTTAAAATGGCTTATTGACGTCACGAGTATAAACCTTCTTTTGACAACCATACTCCGATCACTTACCCGCTTCAATTAAGATTTAATCTAGAAAACAAATAACAATAACACTGATACTAATAAAACCGAAAATGAATGAGCTTGATGTCAATTCAACAACTATAAACTTGTCCCCAAATGCCTTGATGAAAAAGACGCTGTAGTTTTCACAAACAAGTTCAACTGTAGATAACTGAAAAGTTGATTTAACATGGAAAATATTTCCTCGTGAAAGTGATCCTGATTCTCTAATTAGTCGAGCCTTGTCGTCTAAAATCCAACATGAACAACTAAGCATGAATGCCAACAAGCAAAATTGCCAAAAAGAAGACCAATTTATTTGACGAGTTCGGGGTTTAGCCAGTCTCTGCCATCCAAAAGGTTTTTTTTTTTTTTTTTTTAATTTATCAGTTTTGTGAAGTTTCAACTTTCAACTATCAATTCAAAGAAGTGAAAACATGAAGAATCGGAGGAAAAACAAGAAATTGAAGATTGCAGAATATATAAAACCCACTTGCTAATGTCATCAAGGTGGTCATCAAAATTGACAACATCTTGCCATTTTTCAGTTGAAATATAATCTAACCGAACCTCATTTGCTAACGGCTCCTTGGTGGTACCCTGCATCTGATCCAACTAGCTTCCAGTTTTTGTATGCGTCCTTTGTATAAAGCTGGTTTTAGGGAGGAAAAAAAAACACGAAATGAAAGGTTGTATTAGAATTAAAGTAGAAATTGGAACATGCTATGTCGAAATTGTACATGAGTCATGACAATACATCATTCCCAGGGTAACAGTCTTAATCACCAATAATAAGCATTTACATTGAGAGAAAATCATAGTATAAAGACAAAGTAGTTGAAAACTCAAGCGTAATCATATTGGGCATGCTGATGCCTGTCTCCAAAACTCACATGGGTCGTCCCCCAAGCAGATGAGACTGACTTTGTATGGGATGTGGTGCTGGGCACAACTTATGATTTTTATTATTTTCGTACAAATAACACCAAAAAACAATGTGAATTATCTGCATTCCGTAGGCATTACCAAATACCAGTTCATGTTCATTTGATCTTAAGCTTAAAGATAAATAACTTATAAAAGCATACTCAATCTCACACATGCCATTTCAGAGCAAAAGAAAAACACTTTTCACCTTTGGAAGCTAGACTAGAAACCACATCAAAGTTAAATTACATACTGCAAAGCTAACAATACCCTTAAGCTGATTACAAAAGATAAGCAACTTCAAAATTCTGTACATAATCTCTCATCAAGAATAATAACGAAAATGATCTCTAATCTGCATAACAGGGCTCCGATTCTTAGACTTTTCCAAAGCTGCAAGCTTTTTGTTATCTAACTACAAAATCATCAAGAGAAAAATAAGTTAATAATAAAATTATCTCAATTCCCACAAAAAACCACACAAAATCGCGTCACAAGAATTCAAATTCAAGCACGTGCCAAAAGAATTGCCGCTTGAGGAAAGTAACGAGATATGTGATCGCCAATATTCTTGGCCACACCACCAAGCTCATTGGCATCAAATCTCTAATTAGTTTAGCCTCGTCGTCTAAAATCCAACATGAACAACAAAGCATGAATGCCCATAAGCAAAAGTGCTAAAAAGAAGACCAATTTATTTGAAGAGTTCAGGTTCAACCAGTTTCTGCCATCCGAAAGGTTAATATATAAAAGAAATCGGACGAAAAGTAGGAACAAGAAGATTGCGGCATATGTAAACTCACTTGCTAATGTTATCAAGGTGGTCATCAACATCTACAAATCTTGCTATTTTTCAGTTGAAATATGACTCGGCAGAACCACATCTGCTAATGGCTCCTTGGTTGTCAGATGGTACCCTGCATCGGAATCGGATCTACCTATTTTCCCATTTTTGGACGCGATCTTTGTGTATTAGAATTAAACGACGAAATGTACACGATAATGCATCATTCCCGTGCTAACACTCTTAATCTCAGATATACATCTTAAATCACAAGTTGTCCAAGGTTTATAAAACTAAAATGAATATGTTATCTTTTGTATGGCTTCTGACAAGTTTTTTATTTTTTTCTCCTTTTTTGCTCTGAAAGGATGAAGCGGTAACCATAGCGGGGACTGCCTCCCGAGTACGAAAACAGAGGATGACGCATATGCTAAAGCCCTTATTCCAATTTTTAAGAGTTAAACGCCCTAGTTCATTACCACCGAAAGTAATAAATCACAAAAGCTAAGAAACAAATAGGAGCAAACAAAATTTTTAGTGCTCCACCCTTAGTGTGTGAAGCAAGAAATTACAAGATAAAATTACACCTCTTCGAGATGGATATGCACGACATCTCTCGATTAGGACAATAATTATTAGGCTCCACTAGTAGCAAATTAAGTTTGCATTATTTTCATCAAATTAATTTTGATTTTAAACATCATACTACCTCAAACTTTTATGTTTTTATGCAAATGAGACATCCATCATTAATTCATTAAAAATTAGAAGAAAAAAATTAATAAAACCTTTGATTTCTCGTCAACCTAGATAGTTCATCACCAAGGAGAGAGAAATTTTTTTTTAGGAGGCGTGAATTGAACCAAATTTTGAATTAAAAGATTAATCGACTTTATATCTTTCTTTTCTTTTTACGCAAATTTTGTAATTTAATTTAACAAACAAAAGTCCAAAATACGAGCATATAGTAGTGTAAATTAATTTTTTTATTTATTTGGGGTTTCAAGTTTGAAATAATTTAGAAGTTAGATCTTGGGATATAATTGAAACCTTAAAAAAATATCTAAGTGGATTGTATAATTTCAAATTTTCAGAAGAGAAAAATTACGAGCTTATTTGAAAAAAAATAAAAAAATAAAAAATTTATGATTGGGTATCATTGGGGCAGGGGACAGCTACCCCGTGGGACCAACATGGCTCCGCCCTTGACCATCGCCAAGGGCTATTGTTGGTATTGCAAGAGTTCCGCCCCTATATGTGGTAATTATCTTCAAAATGTTTTGTTTTGTTTTTTTTTTTTTTTTCTAAGAATCCTTTTTTATTTATCTGCAAAATGACTCTAAAACAAAGAATAATCTCTAAATCACCCTCATATGAAGATTTTTTTGTCTAATTTTAACATATTAATGACAAATGGACCATTTGCATACCAACATAAAAGTTCGGGATAGTATGATATTTAAACCTATTATTTAAAGACAAATAAAATATTGGGTATGTAATTTGAGTATAGTTTGTGAAAATAACCCAGTAAGTTTTGATGTTATTTTTACGGATTCGATTTTAGGTTACATGTAGTTTGTTTGTTTTCTTCATTGTTATTTTTAATTTTTTTTTAAAATGGGTCAAGTTATTATATATTATTTTTTAATGGACCTAGATAAGTTAAAAGAGAAGACAACACGCAGATAAATCTAATGCTCTAACCCAAAAATTTAAGTCATGGGATCAATAAAGAACTTTTTAGATTAAAATTGAATTATATTCTAATCAACCAAGCGAGTCTACTCTTACAAAAGCATCCATAAACTTAGCAAATGGGGACATCTACTTGAAAAGTGGAGAAATGAAAGGCGACCAATAGGTCTTGCCGTAATACACTCGTTAAAATTAAAAAAACCATAAAGCTAAAAAAAAGAAAAGAAAATTCCAATATCAAATACGATATGATCGGTATGGAAAAATAAAAAAAGTTTTGGAATCTTTCTTTGACAAAATGACATATTTCCTCGACTGGCGGAGACACCAGTCAATGTAAGCGTGTTGCATTTTTCCACCCCACTCTTCAAGGTTATGTTTTTAGGGGATGTTTGGAACACCTATAGGAAAATTTTTCTATTTTTTTCCCGAAATGTCAGTTTGTTTTACCATCTTATTTTAAATCTACACTCCTATTCCCCTCTTCCATTTTCCAATAACTCAAATTTTAAAAGTCAATAACTCTCTTATTTTAAGTCGAAATGAAATGATTCTTGTAGAAAGAAAATCCTCTCGCCATGCTCTTGTTGGTCACATGATGGAGATACTAGTGTTCACAATCTGAATATACTTGCTGTTAAGCACCAAAAAGAAAATGTAACTCAATAACTTTAACATTAGTATCTGCTTCTAATACATATTTGATAGTTGAAAATCAGAGTCCTATCAATAATGTACTTTCGCAGAGTCCTATTATGGAAATTAGCTTTGCCTATCAATCAGAATTGAATTTCATGATGACAAAAATAATAGTCCACTTAGAGAGATAATTAGAGTATGAGTTTTAAAAATGTTTTGATTCGAGATAAGTTGAGTTTTAAAAATATGTGTTTGGTGAAAAATGAATTGTTAACAGTTAAAAAGTGTATAAAAAATTGAAATGTGTTTAGAAAAAAATTATATTTGGATTTTATTTCATTACGTCTCATCATTCTATACAACTTAAGGGAATAAAGAAAAAAAGAAAAAGCTCTTTTGGACTTGAATAAGAAAGGTATGAAACTACTAAATTTTGAGGTTTTTAAAAATTGAAAAGAGAGATTTGGATATGCAACCAGTGAAAATGATTTACTATAAAAGAAAAAAAAACAATTGGAAAACCACAGTTGGAGTTCTGATTATAAGAAATCATCCATTGTGATTGATGAACACAGATTATTTAAAATGTTGTGCGTCCGCTAAAGAAAGCATATTTTATGCACATGATAAAGGAAAGGAAGTTGTAGAAATTAATATTCCATTAGATACGTAAATATCTCGAGGGGCAGAGAGCCTTTGGAAATTTTGTCTTTGATTGGAAATTTTTCATTGGAATTCTTGAGATGACTTAGTGCCCTTGTGAAAGACTTGCTCTCGTTTGATAGACATCTATGCAAGTAAATCACTAGTGAAGGGCTCTAATCATCTTAAGAAAACAAGACATGATGAAGTGCTTGTCGGTATCTCTTCTCGAATTTGCTGTTCATCTGCTACTGTTATATATTACAATTTTGTGTAATTAAGATGCAATGACACTATAGTATATACATTAAACGGGGAAAGGTTATGAACGCAACTCAAACAACACACTATCATAGAACTAGTTACGACATTAAGCCGAAAACGACAACAAATTGAATACGACAAACAAAAACGACAACAAGTATTCAACTACAATGGCCTCTAAAAAGCACACATGACCTTGCAAAAAAATGACGCACTCGTTAATCGAGGTACTAAAAAAAAAGTACACAGTCGACATAAATAGGGAACAAAGTCTAAAACGACATCAAGATTTGTGAACTTAATCAGAAAGGGAAAAGACAACAAAACATAAAATATGACATCAAGTATCCTCAAAACGGCATAAATATATTTACTCGGAAATTACAAAGATATTAAATTACAAAAATTGTCAACATATTTAAGAAGGAGATAGACATATAAACGACTTCAATAAGAAACGACAACAGTGTGTAAAAACCTATTAACACGAAAATGCTCCCCTCACACGCCGTCGCCGTCACAGACCCAATGGTGGACCACCCCCCCGGCGCCGCAGCACCCAAATTTGTTTTATTTTATGTTTTAAGGTTTTATTTTATTTTATTTTGCTTACTGAAATATGTTTTATGGTTTGTGTTTTAACTAATTTTTATTTTAAATATTATTTTATAGCAAATAAATTATGTTTTTTTTTTTACCAAAATACCACCTAATTTAAGGCATGTGCAAATCACATAGGAAAAATGCGTCTCTTTTAAAACCACCATTAGTGTTTTACCCTTTTTAACACCCTTTTTAAGAGTTTGGAGACCTTTTGATTAAAAAAAAATATATTTAGGGATCAATCAGCACCTTTCCTAAAAGTTCAAGGACCACAGGAACAATACCCATTATTTAAATATCATAAGTTTATTTTAGCTTCATTTTTTCTAATTATTTAAATACTATAAATTTTATGAGTTTCAAAGTATAATAATGATTTTAAAAACTAGAATAACATTACAAATTAAATCACAAAATAAGTTTTTTTTTTAATGATCAATAAAACATTGGTATTGATACATATACTGAAGACGGTCGAAGATTGCACAAAGTACCCTGCAAAGTTGAATGACCCCTACAAACAAAAGCATATATATTTTTTGGTTAAAAACAAACAATAACATATTAAAAAGGAAAAAAGCACGAGGAAATTACCTAATTAAGAGGCAGGAGCAGAAGAATAAACTAAGAAGCAGACGAAAATGGAAAGGTCTCTAAAATAAAAGATAATATCTTTGTAACTGAAACTCTGCTTTTTTTTTTTTTTTTTTTTGTTATATTTTGAGACAAAAAATAATCAGTTGTATAATTGTTTGCTAATATTGTTATGTTTGTCTGGTTTTCTACACTACAGGAAGGTGCATGAAGAGGACCATTCATTAGGTCTGCAAACCAATATTTAATCTATTATATATGATAAGCTCTTGTTCTCGTAATATGTGGCCATAGTGCATAAATAAATAAATAATGTTCTACCTTTTGGAATCTTAAATGTGAGACCTATTGAGGTTTTGGTCATAGTAATTTTGAGGTTATTTTTTATTTTGTAGACAAAAGTTATCTGCATCACCCAATCCTATTACGTTAGGGAAAGAAATAAGAAAAATAATCAAAAAACATTTTGAAACAGCTTATCAACATCGCGAGTGTAAACCTTCTTTTGACAACGATACTCCAATTCCTTATACACTCCAATTAAGATTTAATCAAGGAAACGAATAACAACAGTAACACTAAAATTGAAAACACCGAAAATGAATGAGCTTGTTTTCAATTCAACAACTATAAACTTGGCTTCAAATGCCTTGATGAATAAGACACTTGTAGTTTTCACTGAAAAGTTGATTATATTCTCGTGAAAGTAATCCCTGATTTTCCGATCAGTAAAGCCACTTGTCGTAGAAAATCCAATATGAACAACTGAGTAACGATGAATGCCAACATTGCTAACAAGAGGACCAACTTATTTGAAGAGTTCCGGATTAAGCAATCTCTGCCATCCAGAAGAGGGGGAAAAAATTTATGAGTTTTGTGAAGTTTCGACTTTCAACTAGCATCAAAGAAGCGCATACATGAAGAAATCGGACGAAAAACAGGAAATTGAAGATTGCAGCATATGTAACAGTGACTTGCTAATGTCATCAAGGTGGTCATCAAAATCAACATCTTTCCATTTTTCCGTTGAAATATAATTCCAACAGAATCAAAGCTTTTGCAAGGTTTAACGGTCACATCTCCAAGTTTTGCAAGGTTTAACGGTCACATCTCCAAGTTTTGCAAGGTTTATGAAATTAAAATGAATACGTTACCCTTTTGTTTGGCTTCTGAGAAGGTTTTTTTTTTTTTTTTTTTCCTTTGTTTTTGCCCTGAAAGGATACGTCAATTCACAATCCAGGGATGAAGCGGTAACCATAGCAGGGACCACCTCCCGAGTACAAAAACAGAGGACAACACATATGCTAAAGCATCGCTCTCACTCAAAACTAAAAGCCCTTGTTCCATTTGTTAAGAGTTAAATGGCCTAATTCGTTGCTATCGAGAGTAATAAATCACAAAAGAAAACTAACAAAAAAAAGCACATAAAATTTTTAGTGCTCCACCATCAGTGTGTGAAGCTAAGAAATTACAAGAGAAATTCATACCTCTTCGAGATTGATACGCATGACATCTCTCAATTAGGACAATAATTATTAGGCTCCACAAGTAGCAAATTAAGTTTGCATTATTTCATAAATAACCATCAGATTATACACTTTACTTGTATTGATTACTGACTATTGATTTTATACATCATATCTCCTGAAATACCCCCTAGGATCGATGTGACTCCGCCACTGACCTCCACCAAGCACTACTGTTGGCATGGTAAGAGTTGCCCCTATAAGTGGTAATTATTTTCAAAATGTTTTTTATCTTAAAGAATCCTTTTTTATTTGTCTGAAAAAATGATTCTAAAACAAAGAATAATCTCTAAATCATCCTCATGTAAAGTTTTTTCCACTAATTTTCGATGTATTATTAACGAATGAATCATTTTGCGTACCAATATAAAAGTTTGGGATAACATATGATATTTAAAACTAAAACTTAAGGACAAATATTAGATTGGGTATATCATTGGAGATAATTTGTGAAAATAACCCAGTAAGCTTTGATGTTATTTTAACGGATTCGACTTTAGGTTACACGTAGTTTGTTTGCTTTCCTTATTTTTTATTTTTTAGTTTTTTAAAAATAGGTCAAGTTAACTATTTATTTATGGACCTAGAAAAGTTAGAAGAGGAGACAATACGCAGAAAAATCCAATGTTCCAACCCAAAATTTAAGTCATGGGAAATAATAAGGATTTTTTTAAGGTAAAAACCGATTTTTTTTTAAATCAAATACAAGCGAGTCTATTTTTACAAAAGCGTCCATAAGCTTAGAAAATGGAGACATATATATACTTGGAAAATGGAGAAATGAAAGGCAACCAACAGGTTTTGCCGTAATACACTCGTTAAAACTAAAAAAAACCATAAAGCTAAAAAATTCCATTATGGTTGAAGGCACATCAAATACGATATAGTTGGTATGGAAAAATAAAAAAGTTTTGGAATCTTTCTTTTGACAAAATGATATATTTGCTTGACTGGGGAAGACACCAGTCAATGAAAGCGTTTTGCATTTTTCCACCCTAATCTTTAATATTCGTAGGTTATGGTTTTAGGATACTCTTTTTCCACAACAATCAAGAATTCCAAACTAATTATTGTTTATTTGGATACTCTTTTTTTTTTTTTCTAAGAAAAAAATATCATTTCGTTATTGTTTCTATTGTATATAAAAAGAAAAAATCCGACTTCCACCAATAAAATAGAAAGATTAGAAGATATCGCTTAGTCAAGACAACAGCATGGAAGCTATAAAGTCACTTTGACTAATCTGTCACTCAATAATTAATGTACCATTTGATGAAAATGCCAGTCATCTTCACTCTTTTGAAGTACCAAGGCCCAATTCAGTACCAATAATGCTTTTTTCCAGAGGAAAAAGCTTTTTATGAGGCCACTTTTTTTTTTCACTCTTAAGATCAACTCGTTTAGTATAAAATCGATTTAGATGGTTGTTGTGGAATCTTACTCTTTTTTTAATTATAAATATGTTGTGTTTGAAGGTTATATATGAAATATTATTATTATAATTATTTAATTTGCCTTTGTGAGTTTATTATCATACATAACGTAAGTTAGGTTGCAAAATGTTATTCAAAATGCTGAAAAAAATGAAAATCATAAACATTATAATATTTCAAACAACCATCAAGTGCTTTCTTTATTACGCCCTTCAACAATGGAAACCAAATTATTCTGAGAGGGCGAGAGAGGGTAAAAAAAAAAAAAAAAGGACCGAGCTTGTATGATATCAAAACACTACTTATGTTATCCATTTTTCAAACTCGATTTTTAAATTATTTATTTTGTACTGTGCGTTCAATGGTCTACTCCCTTTTGTTTTTTCCTTTGATGCCAAAACATGTCAACATCATTTAAAACAAATACTTCGTCATAATTAAAAAAAAAAAAAAAAAAACCCCAGATGGTGCTAATATTAAAATTTGACATTAAGTAAAAAGAATGCTCTCAATAAAGTGTTATTTTTAATGTTAAATTAATCGTATGCTAAATTTGATGATAAGTTTTCACAAAGAACAACCAATGTTATAAAATTCAATATTTGATTTTTTAGTTTCTCAACCTTTTTCATTTAATCATTATAACATTTTCGTTTTTAACTAATTAAATACTAAACTTTACTTTTATGAATTTAAAAACTTAATGATGATGATAAAAGATGGATATTAAAAATTATATCATACATTAAAGTACATATACCAAATATATGTCATTAATATAGCACTCATAGAACTAGAAATGACATTAAGCGGAAAACGACAACAATTTGAAAAAGACTAAAAAAAACGACAAGTATTCAACTACAATGACCTCTAAAAAGCACAAATGACCTTGCAAAAAAAGACACTTGTGAATCGAGATACTTTAAAACACACAATCGACATAAAAAGGGAACAGAGTCCAAAACGACATGATCAAGATCTGTGAATTTAATCAGAAAGGAAAAAAGACAACAAAACATAAAACGACATCAAGTATCCTCAAAACGGCGTGAATATGAACACGACATTAACTAGGAAATTACAAAGATATTAAATTACTTAAATTGTCAACAAATTAGAGGAGAAAGACATATAAACGACATCAACAAGAAGCGACAACAGTCAGCAGTGCGTAAAACCCATTAAAACGAAGAATATTTATCAAAGCAAAAAACGATAAAGCTATAAGAAACATGTAGCAAACTCTGTAACGAGACATACACAGTAGAGGTTCGAACACTTATTTATTTTGGCTTGAATCATATAGTTTTATACAGGAAGGTTTCATGACTCTTATTTTTTTAATTTTTCCTTCTTCCATAAATGATGTGTAATGCCCCTCTCGAACTAGCAGCTTGAAAAGAACGTTGGCTAATTAAAAACTTCATATTTAAAAAAAATAAATCAAATCTCTAATTTTTTTATGAGACTCTGAAATCACTGGATCAGTCAAACTTTTAATCTTACTGATTTGCAAACTGCATAACTATATGAGCAAAAAACTCAGCAAGTATACCATATAAGTTTTCCATATTAAAATACTTTTCTTTAACTTTAGCATAGGACTTTTTAGTACGATGTTAATTTCGTAGCATTAGAACCCTTTTTTTCTGTACGGCCCTCTTGGAACTCTTTTCTTCAATGATTTGACCATTTAATCTTTATCTGTGTTGATTCTAATAAGCATGAGATTTCACACCATATATAAAATAATTTATTTGAACCTCTTCAATACATTATAAAAATAACAATAACAAAACTAAAAATGTACTTCAAAACATAATATTGTTCAAGTGATGCAATGAAATGTATATTTATATCAAGTATAACATTAAAGGTGATTCGTAAAAATTCAGTAAATTTTGATTTTTTTTTTTGTATGAATTCAATTTTCAAGTTACATGTAGTTTGTTTTTTCTTGTTTTATTTTAAAAAAATTGGTCAAGTTCATTCATTATTTTGTCATAGACCTAAAAGTTAGATAAATGACAAGTTAAAAGAGGACACGTATGCCCAAAAAAAAAGTTCAATGTCTCTGACCCAAAGTTTAAGTCATGGGAAACAATAAGAAACATTTTAGGTAACAACTGAATTTTATTCTAATCAACAAAGTGAGTCTACTCTAAGTGTTTATAAACTTAGTGTCCGTTTGGTTGATAAATTTGATTTAAATTAAATTATATTTTTTTTATCATGTTTTTTATTTTTTTTTAAAAATTTTTTTGTCTTTTCTGAAAAAGTCAACAAAAATTACTATTTAAATTTAAAATTTCAACTCAATTCAAACTGAACTTATGCACCAAACAGACCCTTAAAAATTAGAGAAATGAATGGCAACCAACCGATCTTGCCGTAATACACTAGTTAAAAAAAAAAAAAAAAAGGTGGTCGAAGGCATATCAACACGATACGGTTGGTATGAGAAAAAAAAAAAAAAAAAGTTTTGAGACCTTTCTTTTTCAAAATAATATATTTGCTTGACTGGGGAAGACACCAGTCAATGAAAGCGTGTACTTTTTTTTTTTTTTTTTTTTTTTTTTTTTAAAGGCTTTCCACCCCATTTTCAATGTATGTAGATTCTGTTTTTACAGGACGTCCTAAATTTTTTTTTTCTTTTTAATTTCTTTATCCAAAAGTAAGATATATATTTCACAATCTCAATTCAATTTCACTTTTTTTTTTTTTTTTTCTATTTTAAAAAACACAAACTTAAAAAATCTATAATTTTTTTATTTTTTTTAATCAAAATAAGATAATTTTTGTAGACGAAAATGCTCTTGCAATACTCTAGGTCATCACAAGATGGATATATTAGAATTTACAATCTGAAGGTGCTGATCAGCACCAAAACCAAAATATAACTCAGAAACATCTCATTACTATTAGCTTTTGATAAATATTTGATGGTAGAAAAGTAGTGCTGTATCAATAGTGTATTTTCTCAAGTTCTTACTGTAGAAATGAGATATGTCCATCAATCACAATCAAATTTCGTGATGACAAATGTAATAGCCCATTTGGGGTGATAATTGGATTGACTGGAAAAATGATTTGAAATTAACACTTTTTCATCTTAGTTTCCACATATTATTGACCAACGACACATTTGCATAATAATATAACATTTGGGGTATTACACTATTTGAAACTAAAATTTAGAAACAACATGAGATCGAGTATAACATTCAAGGTCATTAGTAAAAATTTAGTAAGTTTTGATTTTTTTTTTTTTTAATGAATTCAATTTTCAAGTTACATGTAATTTATTCTTCTTGTTTTCTTTTTTAAAAAATCGGTCAAGATCATTCATTATTTTATTATGGACTTAAAAGTTGGATAAATGACAAATTAAAAGAAGACACAAATGTCCAAAAAATAAAAAAAAAATAAAAAATAAAAGTCCAATGTCTCCACCTCAAAGTTTAAGTCATGGGAAACACGATACGGTTGGCATGGAAAAATAAAAAAAGTTTTGGAACCTCACTTTTTCAAAATAATATATTTGCTTGACTGGTCCCCGGTCAATGAATGCGTGTAGCAATTTTCCACCCCACCTTTTTTTTTTTTTTTTTTTGAAAGGCTATCCTCCCCACTTTTCAATGTATGGAGATTCTTTTTTTAGGGGACGTCTTAAATGTTTTTCTTCTTAATTTTTTTTATGCAAAAGTAAATATATATATTTCACGATCTCAATTCATGTCCACATCTTTTTTTTTTTTTTAACTTTTCTATTTTTTAAAAATTCAAATTTAGAAAATCCATAAATTTTTTATTTTTTTAATTGAAATAAGATGATTCTTGTAAAAGAAAATGCTCTTGCAATACTCTGGGTCATCACAAGATGGAGATATTAGAATTCACAAATCTGAAGGTGCTGATCAGCACCAAAACCAAAATGTAACTCAGAAACATCTCATTACCATTAGCTTTTGATACATATTTGATGGTAGAAGAGCAGTGCCCTATCAATAGTGCATTTTCTAAGGCTTCTACTGTGGAAATAAGATATGTCCATCAATCACAATCAAATTTCATGATGACGAATATAATAGTTCATTTGGGGTGATAATTAGAGTGAGTTTTGGGAAATTTTTTGATCGGAAATAAGTTGAATTTGAGAAATATATACGCGGGTAAAAGTAAACAGCTTATAATTAAAAAGTGTAAAAATTAAAAAAAAATTTAAAAAAATTAATAATTATAGATCTATTCACTCGTCTTATCATTTTATGTAAAAATAAATAAAAAATAAAAAAGGTTATCTTGATTTAAAATAAGAAAGACATGAAATTGAATTGAATACGTAAATAATGAAATTGATTTATTTTGGGAGGAAAAAAAAACCCCAAAAAATAAAAAAATAAAAACTACAATTGGAGTACGGCTAATTTAACTGACGTGCATCCAATTTTGAGGCAAAACTGAGTATTTATTGGTCCAGTAAAGAAAGCTTCTTTATGCACGTGATAAAGTATCTTTATTCTTTGGTCCAGTAGAAATTAATATTGTATTAGATACGTAAACATCTCGTGGGGCAGAGGACCTTTGGAAATTTTGTGTTTTATTGAAAATCTTTTTCATTGGAATTCTTGAGATGACTTTGTGCCCTTGTGAAAGACTTGCTCTCATTTGATAGACATGTATATAAGTATAGCACTAGTAAAGGCTCTAATCATCTTACTAAAATATTACTCAAGAACAAACAAGGGATGGGGTGCTTATCCTCATTATCTCTTCTCTGTGTACTTCTCTTCTTCATCCTCAATTCTCGAGTGAGTTTGTGTTCATCTGCTTCTGTTGTAGCCTCAATGCCATCCCGATGAGAGCTCCGCTCTTCTCCAACTCAAGGGCTCTTTCTCACCTACTTCCTTGTTTGATGCCTGTGTTCAATCTCAACACCATGGAATGAGCGCACAAATTGTTGCACGTGGCATGGAATTAGGTGTGACGGAGTTACAGGGCATGTGATCGGCCTTGACCTCTTCGGCAACTTTACTCTTAAGGGCGCTATTAGCTCCAACAGCAGCCTCTTCTTCCTCCACCATCTCCAAAGCCTAGCTCTTTATTGGATTAACTTCAAAGGCTCCCCTATTTTACCCGAGTTCGGCCAGTTCAAGAACTTGACCGATCTTGACCTGTCTCACTCAAACTTCAGTGGCCATGTGCCTTTGGAAATCTCTCATCTCTCCAAATTGGTCAGCCTGAGTATCGACGGAAATTATCCTGACCAAATCACAATAGACGAGGATACCTTCAAAGCCCTCGCTAAAAACTTAACCAGCCTAACAACCTCTACTTTCGCAATATTGACATGTCTTCTGTGTCACCTCTCTCTTTAACAAACTTGTCTTCTTCTTTAACAGCTCTTGCTCTCCTCTCTTCTAACTTGCACGGGGAGTTGCCGGAGAACATGTTCCAGATGCCGAAACTTGTAGCAGTTGACTTAGTTGATAACCATCTTAATGGTCAGATTCCTTGCTCCTTTTTAAACCTTCAATGGTTATATCTTTCAGACAACAATTTCTCAGGCCAACTTCCTGAAGTCTGCAGCAATTTCTCACAGAAATCCCCTCCAGATGGCTCTGCAAAGTATCTAGTGGGAAGCGCTCGTCCAAATTTAACCACTCTGTGGTTAGAAGCTAACTTACTAAACGGTACAATACCTTCATGGATATATGAACTGCCATATTTGGAGTATTTAACACTCGGCAACAACCTTTTACTGGTGAGATCAGAGAGTTCAAGAGCACCTCGCTGCAGAGCCTCTCATTGAGTGAAAATAAACTGCGTGGAATCATTCCAAGATCAATATTCCATCAGGCCCAACTCAAGTATTTGAATCTTTCATCAAATAATCTTACAGGTACCGTGGAGTTTGAAAAGCTTTCAAATTTTAAAAAGCTAGACTTATGGTTATTTTTGTATGTGAATAGGTGTAGGTTGTGTTTGGGTAATTATATTGATAGTAAATGGACATAGGGGGTATGGGTTTTTGGTTTGAAAGGCAGATAGTGTTTTTAGACTTTAGAGTCTGATAGTAGATGTAATAGGTTATGATGACAAAGTAGGCTATAATGGGTACAGGACAAAATACTTGACTCTTGGAAGAAAGTGAAACGTGAATAAGCTTCAGTGCATAAGCTTGTTTAACAACATACAAAGCCTATTTATAGTTGTGTAAGTCATAGAAACTAGTAACCGACTTCATATGTGGTTACAAGTTTTTACTCTGAAACTTTCTCATTTAACTGGTCATTACATGTGATTGTTATTAATTATTCTAGATTTGTTTGCGTCTAGACTTTTCTACAAATAATACAAATATCTTTATAATATTCTAGAAAGTTAGAGAAATATGTAACACTTTTATCAGATATTATTTATCTTTTTTTAAATCATTTAATTTTAACAACTTCATAAATATATGTTTCATACTTTAGAGGCTGATGGTAGCTGTAATAGGTTATGACGACAAAGTAGGCTATAATGGGTAAGTTGATGGGACAAGACAAAATTCTTGATTTTTACAAGAAAATGGAAATGTGAATATATGTAAAAACTTTACCTTCTGTATATCTAATTTTGAAATTGAAATTTTTTTTGTAAAAAGGTATTTACCACGACTTTTTTTCATCGTTCTTTCAACTAAAAAAAGACTTTTCTCTATTATTCTTTTATTTAAAAATAAAAATTATCATATTGTGAAAATTTAATTGGTATAGTATCTTTTAAAAAAACGAAAAGAATTTGATTTAAAATCGTCTCATAAATTGCAAATCTTATTTTTTCTCATTTTAAATAATTTTTTATTTTCTAAATAAAATTTTTTATACATTCAAATATTATCTTATATTTAAAATGAAAAGTCTTTTTTATTTAAAAAAAAAAAATTTCCCTTTTAAAAATAAACACGTGTTGGAACCTTTGTACATGAGCTTGTTTTCAGCTATGCCTATAAATCAACATACAAAGCCTATTTATGGTTGTGCAAGTCATACAAACAAGTGTAACTGACTTTAAATGTGGTTACAATTTTTTACTCTAGAACTTTCTCATTTAACCGCCATTACATATGATTATTGTTAGTTATTCTATATTTGATTGCTTCTGGACTTATCTACATATAATATTGCAGATATTTTATATAATATTTAGAAAGTTAGAGAAATAAACCCCACTTATTTATCAGAGACCATTTATCTTTATTTAAACAATCTATTATTCAATTTTAACAACTCCATAAATTATAAATTTGATAGCCTCTTGATTTTGGTTATCATCATACAAATAAGTGAGTTCCCACACTTCCTCATATATTCAAAACGTTTATTCAGTCTAACCTTTCATTTAACCAAATACCGTGAAGTGTTCCTAATTTGTTGTGGGAAGTCAGCAAGGATTTGATTTTTCATTTAGATCTTTCCCACAACTATTTAACCCAAATAGAGACACTTCCAACTTGCTAATTCTAGACCTTTGTTCCAACTTTTTTTCAGGACCTCTACCAATTCCATCAGCACCTGATTTACTCTACTTTGGTGCCTCGAAAAATCAGTTCTCAGGAGATATCCCAACTTCTATTTGCAACATGACCTACCTTTGGATGGTCGATTTATCATATAACAACTTGAGTGGAATTATTCCTCAATGCCTTGGAGATTTAAGTACAATCTCAAAGTTGTTGATTTGCGAATGAACAAATACAGGGCCCCATCCCTGTAACATTCGGAGAGGGCAACAGTTTGAAGTTTATTAATTTGAATGGGAATGAGCTGGAGGACCGCTATCAAGATCTTTGGTGCATTGCAGAAATCTTGAAGTTCTAGATGTTGGAAACAACCGGCTAAGAGACACGTTTCCTGACTGGCTAGAATCTCTTCCGAAGCTACAGGTTTCTAGTCCTAAGAGCTAACAAGTTTAATGGTTCCATTGGGAATCCTAAAACCGGATCTCCCTTTCGTCAGTTAAGAATCATGGATATTTCCCACAATGAGTTCAGAGGTGCTCTTCCAATCAGATATATTAAGAATTTCACAGCTATGATGGATGCAGATAAAGTCAAAATGGAGTATATGGGAGACACTAATTACTTTTATTCAATAGTGGTGTCTATGAAAGGTTTGGATCTGTTGGTGAAAATCCAAACTCTTCTAACAAGCCATTGATTTCTCAAGCAATAATTTCACGGGCGAGATTCCGCAATCGATTGGAAGGCTTGAATCACTCAAGGGTCTCAACTTTTCTCACAATAAGTTGCAAGGTAATATACCATCCTCATGGGAAATTTGACTAATCTCGAATGGTTAGATCTCTCTTCTAATGAGCTTGTTGGGAGATTCCTGATCAGCTGGCGGAGTATACCATGGCTTGCATCCTTGAACCTTTCTCAGAACAATTGGATGGGACCAATACCTAGTGGACGGCAATTCAACACATTCAACAACGACTCATACAGTGGAAACCCAGGATTGTGCGGATTTCCTTTGTCTAAATTATGTGGCAACAGAGAAGCGCAACCCAATCAAGTGATGAAGATGGAGAGCACGACGAAGGCATGTTTGATTGGAAGGTGGTGATGATGGGTATGCAAGCGGAGTGGTGATTGGGATATCTATGGGATACATGGTGCTTTTCAGTAGAAGTGGTGATCATTGGTTTATGAAAAGGCTTGGAAGAGAACGGCGACATATCTCAATCGCTCCCTTAGAGGCAGGAGCAGAAGAAGAAACTAAGAAGCAGAGGAATATGGTGCCTTCTGAAAAAGTCTCAAATAAAGGTAATATCTTTGTAACTGAAACCCTACTTTTTTCTTGTCAAGTTCTGGGACAAAAATAATCAGTTGTACAATTGTTTGCTAATCTTGTTCTGTTTGTCTGGTTTTCCACTCTACAGGAAGGTGCATGAAAAGGACTATGTATCAGGTCTGCCACCAGTATCTTATCTATTATATGATAATCTCTTGTTCCCCTAATATGTAGCCAGAGTGCACGAATAAACAGATCATGTTCTACCCTTTGGAATCTTAAATGTGAGACCCATTGAGGCTTTGGTCATAGTAATTTTTGTTCTTATTTGTATTTTACAAATAAAAGTTCTCTGCATCATTCAATCCAGTTATGTTAGGAAAAAAAAACACAAGAAAAATAATCAAAAACCTTTTGAAGCGGCTTATCGATGTCGCGAGTATAAACCTTCTTTTGACAACCATACTCAAATTACTTATCCGCTTCAATTAAGATTTAATCCAGAAAACTAATAACAATAACACTGATACTAATAAAACCGAAAATGAATGAGCTTGCTTTCAATTCAACAACTATAAACTTGGCCCCAAATGCCTTGATGAATAAGACACCTGTAGTTTTCACAAACAAGTTCAACTGTAGATAACTGAAAAGTTGATTTAACATGGAAAATATTTCCTCGTGAAAGTGATCCTGATTCTCTAATTAGTCGAGCCTTGTTGTCTAAAATCCAACATGAACAACTAAGCATGAATGCCAACAAGCAAAATTGCCAAAAAGAAGACCAATTTATTTGAAGAGTTCGGGGTTCAGCCAGTCTCTGCCATCCAAAAGGTTTAAAAAAAAAAAAAAAAAATTATCAGTTTTGTGAAGTTTCAACTTTCAACTATCAATTCAAAGAAGTGAAAACATGAAGAATTGGACGAAAAACAAGAAATTGAAGATTGCAGCATATGTAAAACTCACTTGCTAATGTCATCAAGGTGGTCATCAAAATCGACAACATCTTGCCATTTTTCAGTCGAAATATAATCCAACAGAACCTCATTTGCTAACGGCTCCTTGGTGGTTAGATGGTACCCTGCATCTGATCCAACTAGCTTCCAGTTTTTGTATGCGTCCTTTGTATAAAGCTGGTTTTAGGGAGGGAAAAAAAAAACACGAAATGAAAGGTTGTATTAGAGTTAAAGTAGAAATTGGAACATGCTATGTCGAAATTGTACATGAGTCATGACAATACATCATTCCCAGGGTAACAGTCTTAATCACCAATAATAAGCATTTACATCGAGAGAAAATCATAGTATAAAGACAAAGTAGTTGAAAACTCAAGCGTACTCATATTGGGCATGCTGATGCCTAGTCTCCAAAACTCACATGGGTCGTCCCCCAAGCAGATAAGACTAACTTTTTATGGGATGAGGTGCTGGGCACCACTTATAATTTTTATTATTTTCGTACAAATAACACCAAAAACAATGTGAATTATCTGCATTCCGTAGGCATTACCAAATACCAGCTCATGTTCACTTGATCTTGAGCTTAAAGATAAATAACTTATAAAAGCATACTCAATCTCACACATGCCATTTCAGAGCAAGAGAAAAACTCTTTTCACCTTTGAAAGCTAGACTAGAAACCACATCAAAGTTTAAATTACATACTGCAAAGCTAACAATACCCTTAAGCTGATTACAAAAGATAAGCAACTTCAAAATTCTGTACATAATCTCTCATCAAGAATAATAACGAAAATGATCTCTAACCTGCATAACAGGGCTCCAATCCTTAGACTTTTCCAAAGCTGCAAGCTTTTTGTTATCTAACTACAAAATTATCAAGAGAAAAAATAAGTTTATAATAAAATTATCTCAATTCCCACAAAAAACCATACAAAATCGCATCACAAGAATTCAAATTCAAGCACGTACCAAAAGAATAGCCGCTTGAGGAAAGTAACGAGATATGTGATCGCCAATATTCTTGGCCACACCACCAAGCTCAAAATCATCAAATCTCTCATTGGCATGAAAATAGCCCACAATGTTCACCCCTTTGTTTGCATAGTACTCCTCTATCTGATCCAATTGATGAGTTCAAATTCAACCAAAACAATTGTAAAGTATATATATATTTATACATATATATATATTTATGTATGAAGAGAGAGAGAGAGAGAGCATCATTAGATACTTATTTATTGAATAATAATGCTCTCTCTCTCTCTCTATATATATATATATATATATATATCTGTGTGTATGTGTATTATAATTAAGATTAGAAAACAGAACTTTGTGAGAAATTTTCCCAAAACGAATTATACAGAAATAAACATCTATTATGAAACAATCCTTGGTGTGTGTATAGATACACACATATATATGTATATTTATATTAATGTTTGTACAGGTCAGTTCAATCGAAGCAAAATTAAACTAAAGGGGAAAAAATTAAGCCCCAAAAACACAAATTTACTCACGTCACCAGAAATTTCGCCAGTAATCATACGAATTGTGAAGAAACAAGCTTCTAACACATCTATAACATATATAAACATAAATACATACATATATATACACACACACACACACACATACATATATATGTATATGTGTACACACACACACACACAAAGGTTAGATCTTGGGCGTGTACCAGGATGAGGGAGATCTCGAGCTGGGGGAGGAGGCCGAGGTGGGAGTGGAAGAGAGGGACGGAGTCGGTGATCTCCACAACACCGTCGTTTTGGGGGGAGACGCGGCCGATGAGGACGCCATTGACGCCGGAGGTCTTGTGCTTGAGGGCGTGGAGGACCAGCTTTATGTACGCGTTCTGGGCGATCTCGCACCGCAACTCGCCGCCCATGACTCACTGAGTTGAATCGCCGGCGCCGAAGAGAGAGAAAAAGAAGAAGAGAGAGAGCGAGAAAGGCACGAAGTCCAAAGTCAGTGCTCTTGTACTCTCTTGAGGGGTGAATTTTTTTTTTTTTTAATCTTCTGAAAATTTTGTTTGAGACTAGACTCCAACGGTGCCGTTTCTTTTACCACTAATGTATTTTCTTTTCTTTTTTATAATTTAGTAAATCTAATTATTAATAATAATTAAATTATGACACGTTTTTAAAAATCAGAAATTAATTTCATAAAAAAAATTTAAATTACACAAAATTAAATTCTAAAATTATATTAAAGTGTTTATTAATCTATTAAGAAATCTATTTATTTGAAGAATTAAATTTCTATTGTTCGGTTTATTTTCTAAAAATTAGAATGATTGTGAATATAATTATTGTAATTACGAAATTATCCTTACATAAAAAAAATAATTAAATAATAATAATGATATATTGGTATAGAGTTAGTTGTTTCTATTTTTTTAGGGAATGAATTTATTTCTGTAGGTAGGAGACAAGTTTCATCTTATCAAGAAAATCAATTCCTTATTTTTAAGTGGAACCCACATCATTTAATTTTTAAATACAAAAGTAAATACTGAAAATTTAATTCGTTTTTCCCACGTTGGATTACCCATTAGTAAATTGTTACTAATTCAGCTTAAAAATAGTAAATAGCATTTGTTATTACGAAACTAAAAGAAGAAAATAACATGATTTTCAAATATTTGAAATAGATAGGATTTATTGAATGAATAATCTATTGCTTCTTTAATGTTATTTATTTTAGATATTTTAAAATTTTTGCAATTTATTTTCTTTCACTTTCGTAAAATAGTATTTACTAGAATTTCTGATTATAAAAAACGTTAAATTAGAGATGTTTGGCGACATCGTGAAAAAGGATGTGATCCAAATTTAAAGAATTATGTCACTAATTCATCGAAAATTTCCAGGTACAAAAGTGTCAAAGTAGATTGATAGAGAAATTCAGAGGGCATGAGTGATAATAAAACTATTTTTTAATTTTAATCCGAAATTTAACTCATTAACTATTACAGTAGTTTCTCAAAATAAAAAAAAAATAATAATAATAATAATAATAATAAACTATTACAGTTAGTTGTTATTGTTGTGTAAATTCAAGATTAAATTGTCAAGAAAATATTTTCAAGGACGATAGTACCAAAATTGATAATCTTAAGAAGCACAAGTGTTAAAACCTTTCTTTTTCTTTTTCTTTTTTTTTTCCTTTTTTTTCTTGTTTGTCTCTAATGCAAATATCCTAATGTAGTCTGACTACTTTTGTCGTAGCTCAATGTTATTTAGTCGGTGATTAAATCGTTTTAAAATGTATTGAGTCCTAGATTCAAGAGAAATTGTGTGTATTCACATCTTTTATTGAAGACACGATAAGATGAAAAATAAATAGCCAAACAAATTTAAGACAATAAACCTTGGAGAGCAGATAGCAATGCAAGAGGAAACTTGGTCATTGAATTTAGCTTTCAGCCTTCTCTGATTCACACGCCGAATTTCGACTTTCTCTAGTTTCTCTATAATCCTTGTTTTGGCCTTTTCAGTAATAATCGTCCTATCTTTGTCTCAAGATCCATGACTGCAAATTTTAACGATCTCGCATCTCGCATCGAGCATTCGCCAATTTATTGGACGTTGATCCCCGCCATGCCATGTAACATGAGAAGTTCTTAATGTTTGCGAATTGGAGTACCCAATATGTTGTTTTGTTGAGGAAAAAAGGTTGAACCATTTAAGTACTGTTAAAATGCAAAGCTGCTAGAGAGCAATACTATCAGAACATACATGGTTTAAGAAAGCCTACGAGATAACTTGTCCCTCAAGTAAAACCGGAAAACAAGTATATTTTTAAATTCAAAATATCTTCTCCGGTTGGTCCACTTGCTGTTTCAAATCCTCTTCAGAAGCTTCCTCGTGACTACTTCGAAGAATGTAAAGCAGGTGAGAACGGAGAGCATCCAACCGATGCTGTTCGGGTGCAGAATGAGGTAAAGGGGACCAATCCACTGCATAGAAAGGGCGACTCACAAGCCTCATCGGACATAAACTATGTCTTCCATTTCACATCTCATCACGTTCTCTAAGCACTACTGTTCGCATGGAATTATCTTCAAGGCACAAGCAGAGTCATTTTCTCTGCGTTTCTCTAAGAAAACACAGCATTACACGCCATGTTTTCACAAGTCGTAGGCCTAAATCCACAGTTCTCAAGATGCTTGCTGAGCTCTTCACCAGAGTCAAACTTCACATAGCAGTGATAGTCGATCTCGAAGTCGATACCCGCTCATTCACTTCCCTTTTGCGATCAATCCCGTTAACCTCCATCTCTTGAAAAAAATCATCCATACCAGATTGAAAGAACTATATATAGATATATTTTTTTTCTCTCTAATGAAAACAAAGAACCATGTTTGTTTGGCTAGACTAGATTTTAATAGAATTTATTACATATAAACGAATTTATTACACTTGGATCTAGATTTTCTTGTAGCAATTAGAAGCTGAACTATGATGAGATTTGTCATTGTCACTGGAAAAAAAACAAAAAACAAAACAAAACAAAAGACGCACAACACAACACAAAAAAGCTGACAGAAATTTGAGAGCATAATATTAAAGCAGAAGAAATTATCATTCATTTTACTAATATATTCAGTTCGGGGGACATGTATATACATACATATATATATATATACACACACCATTGCTGACATGAGATACAAATTTTTTTTTTTTTTTTAACAAAGCCTTTTCTCATCCTTTGGTAGCAATATTTTTTTATCATCACATACTGCGGTGATGAAAAAAATACAATAAAATAAAACAAGAGAAGAACGAGGAAACTAGGAGAGGGTTAATTTCATTTTTAGTCCCGAACCATAGACCAAATTCCATTTTAATCGTGACTTCGCCCAAAACAAGACCTTAATCTGCCAAATTGTCCCAAATTAATCTTGATATGACGGGAAAAGGTACATACTCCTTCCCAAAAGTCATTCCCTAAATATGCAAAATCACAAAATTAACTCCTACAATCAGATGAGGCCATCGGCTAATTTAGAACAACTTGATAGATTGGAGACTCATTCAGGGAGGTTTTAAAAGTTAAATAGCAAAACGAGATTCAGCCTATAGTTGGGGGATTACAAACAAAATCAACCCAATAGGAGATAGCGATTTGAAGCTTACATCAAGCCAGGCAACCAAGGAACAATCTTAAGTAAGAATGGATAAAAAATGGCAGCACTCAAATAGCTTGTCACTCATCTCGTTTCCTGTTGTAACAAAAAAAATATAAAAGATCTAAGACGACCGAAAGGCACACTAATAAGCTTAATCTTATCTTAGGTTAGCTTAGTTATCATCGGTTATGTTCTCAGTTGCAAAAGAAGCAAAATTTCTAAGTCCGTCATACTAAAGGTGCTAAACTAAAACAGATTTAACATTTCTATAACAGACTAAAGCAGATCAAAACAGGCACTACAATAAGCTGTAATCTGCAACACGCTATATTAAAATTAAACTAGAAGAGGCACACCAACCACTAGCTTGAAGCAATCTATAAAACTTGTCTAAGCCATACAATAGAATTTATATGTCTAATAGAAAGCTCTTCCAATAGTTTAAGCTTGACTAAGCCATACAGTAGTAGGGAACCTCTAGCAGCCGAGACGAATTGCCTATCGGTGTGCAAGAAACAAAACTAGAGGAACCTGCGACATACTTCTATAGGCAAAAGCTTAAGCAACTGCATAAAAATGGCTTCATTACTAGCTCGCATAAGGAAGATACTGACTGACTAGTGCCCTTCTTTTCTACCTTGCGTAAGGGTGATACCGACTACTGCCACTATAGCCTCCCCTTCCATAAAGCCCTCCTGCTCCGCCATAACTAGCACCTGGACCAGAGTCATAACCACCACCGCCACCACCATAGCCTGAACTGCCATATCCTCCATAGCCTTCACCACCACGACCATATCCACCTAAACCGCTTGCACCATAACCCCCGCCAAAACCACCGCCATAAGGTCCAAATCGACTAGCATAACCAAAGGACGATTCACCTCGGTAGCCACCTAAGCTACTGCCACCAAAGCTTCCATAACCCCCACCAAACTCGCCACTACTGCTACCATAACCATATCCACTACCAAGCCTGCCACCAAGACCACCCCCTGGTGTCCTATAGGGACCAGGCCCATAACCCCCATCAAAACCACCATAAGGACTTTCAAATCCACCATAGCCATCACTGAAAGAACGACCCCTAGAAACGCCACCATATGCAGGAGCAGCTGGTGGATTTGAGGCTTTCTTTGGTTCAGCTTTCTTGATTTCCACCTACAACAAAGCAACTTAGTTAACCTAAATTATGCTACAATAGAACTATGATCATAGCCCTTTCCCGACATTCTCTATACCTGTATCCAACTTAACCTAAAATTAAAACAAATCACATAAGCAATTTCTTTGATGGAAAAAATAGAAAGTGGAAATCATGGTGGTAATAAGATAAGAGAATGCAATAATAACGCATGCTCCATATCGACAAGAATTCTGCATATATGCTGGTTTCTTTGGACGCCGCTAAATAATCTCACCTGGGTACCAGCTATATCAACCATATTTCCCTTGGATAACATCTCATCTACAACTTCTTCACTCTCAAAAATTACAAATCCAAAGCCTCGCGAACGATTCGTCTCAGTGATCACGAATGATTTGGTGTTCCACAACTTTCCCATACTTCGAGAAGAAACTTTTCAGCTCATCTGGCAATTCAAGAGGGTAACTAGTAAGGAATAGAAACCCGAAAAGAAGCATATTTCACTTACACTTTCACCTGCAAGAAAACTCTACTCTCCCAAAATTCAATGACATCAGAGAAATCAAATTTAAAAACCCCCTACCTTCAGTTACAGTTGATGGAATCCCGCCAACAAATATCTTCTTTGTTTTGAAATCTTTTGATTGACCTTGGCCTTTAGGGATGGTTCTCTTTATCTCAACCTGTTCCAATGTCATTAATTAAAGTTCCAATTAAACTACAGAACCCTGGTTAATACTTTTAAACACCATTAAAACATGCCTAAAACAACAGAGAAATCATTTCTTTTAGTACCTGTTTTCCATTAATAACGTGGCTGTCCTCAATAACCTTATCAACAACCGAAGGATCAGCATAGGTGATAAAACCGAAACCCCGCGGCTGACCCGTGAAGCGATCCTTCATTATAACCGAGTCCACTATCTCCCCATACTTTCCAAAGTGCTTATTAAACGTGGCTAGAACCATTCAAAACAAAACAGAACAAAAAGCACCACCATTAGTAAATCAAAAATAAACCTCTCAACCTACCAAGAACTTAAACTAAATAAAAATAAAAAATAGCGTCATTTGTCTCTAAACTATTAACATTTCAGCCACTTAATTCTCAGAAACTTTTTTTTTTTTTTTTAATTAGTACCCTCGCATTATTTTTTTCTTTTAACACTGATTAACGTAATTTTTAAAAAACTTCAACTGAAGTTATTTTATATATAAAAAAAAAAGTATTATAACTCAAAATTTTACAAAAAACAGGTACAAAATGCTCTCTTTAGAGGCTAACCACACTGAAAAAGTAATTATTTTCTTTTATCATTTCTTCTATATTCACGGCATTGCATTATATGAAACCCAGTAAAAATAAAATAAAATAAACCAGAAATATCAAATCTTGATTTCTCAGAACTAACCATAAGTGGTGTCTTTCGCTAATCCTCCGATGAAAATCTTCCTGCATTTCTCAAACCAAAAGGTCAAATTACGATGCGAAAAGCGCAAAATGATTCGGAAAGTTATAAACTTTCAAATATATAAGAATATATATATACACACACACATATAGCTCTTTACTTAAACAAATCGAAGAAGAAAAAAACGAACCCAGGACTAGCTCCATCGCCGGTATGTGGATTATCGCTCTTCAGCTTCGAACCCATAGTCTTCAATTTCGGATTTTTATAGAGTTATTCGGTTGTAAAATCTGACACGATCGGAATTTTGGGGGTTTTTTTCACAGAAAGAGAGAGAGAAGAAATTAGGGTTAGGGTTTATAGGCGAATGTTAGTGGAGAGAGAGAGAGAGAATATATATATTAATATAATATATATATATATATATATAGAAGGGGTTGGAGAAGTACCTTTACATTGACGAATTGCGACAAGTGGATAAATATTTGCAAACTTAGCCCACTTATCTTTTTACTATATGTCATGTAGTATATGAAGATAAACCATGGTCTATTTTGGGAGAAAAATGCTTCGAAAGATTACCGATATTAAACATCATAACTGATAGAAAATGATTTGATCCATGATTATATGTTATAGGATCAATTTTTAATAAATGTGTGATGATAGTCACCATAGATGTCTCCGGACATTTGCTCTATTTGGAAAGGTAGTTGTAGACGTAATGCTATGGAGTTTGGTGGTAGAGGTGCACATAACACTGCTAGTCCCGCCCAAACCATCCACCAGGTAAATAGAAGACACATCATCAACCTCCTTAGGTTGAACTCGTCTGTTCAGTAGAAAAACAGAGCCACATATCATGTAGAACATGAATATAAAAAAGTGTCAACGTTGAGAGAAAAATGCTTAGGGAAACCATCGATGCTGAGCATCATAGTTGATAGAAACCGATCTTGTATATAATTTCACATTTTGATATCAAATATTTATTAATGTATGGTGCTGGCAAAATTAATATCTTTCGAGTCGTGATGTTATAACGGGAGAGTGGATTGTAGAAGCAATGCTAGAGAGTTTGTGGTGGTAGGGGTATGCATAAAACCTGCAGTTCTATCCAAATTACTTGTCCGTTAAAAGGGAGCCACATCATCAGCCTCCTTATGTACCCCGCTTGCCTTGTTTGGTGGGTCGGGCAATTTTAGAAAATTAATTGACAGATTGAATTTGCAAGTCCACCAAACTTTTTTTTTTTTCCTTTTTCTTTTTTAAGTTTCATAAACCATATTTTCATGTAACATATGGAAATTGAATTTTGGATGGAGCATAGTCCACTATAGGCTAGGTGGTTAAGCAGTTTGAGAAATTTTGTCATTGTTCACTTTATAAGATTCATTTTATCACGTGAACAAGTCAAGATTCCAAAATTCTCACCCCAAAAAAAAAAAAAAAAAAAAAAAAAAAAAAAAACCCTCAAGTAAGTGTTTCATTTGAGCTTTAAAAAAGAAAAAAGAAAAAGTTGTGCTTAATAAAATAGAGATTTTTGCATAAAAATGTATTAATGTCGATAATATTGAGATTAGATAAATGGATTTGTTGAAGACTAATTATTATAGGAAATCCACAGCAACAAAACAACCTACAACAACTGCAAGTAACATGATATACTACCACGGGTAACATAGTAGCAATCAAATACAACAAATAAGGATGTTCATCAAAACCGTCAAATTTATCGACTCATCTAATTTAAATTAATCTGTATGGATAAGATTGGGACACGTTGACCACACTATTGGTTTGTTACAAAAGAAAATTCAAATTAAATTTTTTGGTTTAGTTTTGTGGTTTTTAAATCATTGTTCTATTTTTTGCTCAATTTGAATTCATTGCTTAAACAACAACAACAAACCGAAAATACCGTAAGATTTTTCTTTGGTTTTATTTAATTATTATTTTTATTTTTTGAATTTGAGAATAGAGGGATTTGAACTTAACAACTAGTGATGGAGTAATTGTCATTAATTTACACCTACAATCTTTGGTTTTAATGAATTGATTTTCTTAATATTATTAGTATTATTTAAAAAAAAAATACTATGCTCATGAGTGACGAAATTATGTAATGTCTATCGCAATTAATATTTTCTTTTTCTGTGTGCACTCTTAAAAATTCCTACTTTAATTTCATGTTGCAGATGGCAGGAATATCCCCTTATGCATCAGATTCTTTTTTTTTTTATATTTATAATTTTGATGGTGAAGGATTCAAATTCAACACTTTATAATAGAATCAAGTATAATATTATCACTAATATATGCGTGTAACAATTTATAAAAGATGTTTTTATTAGCTCTTTATTTTTATTTTCTTTTTAGTCGTCGACAACATTATGTATTTATCAACTTTATACCATTTTTTAAAAATGTTATTGTCGTTTTTCTTTTAATGAGACGTCGCCAATCACCCACCAAGTCCAACGACTTTTTATGTCATTTTTCCCCTTCTGCCGTAGAGAGTGTCAAATGCTGTGTGTTAACTAGGATAAGAAAAGTAAAGTGTTTCACAATAATGTCGTTTTTGTATTTTTGTCGTTTACATGTTATTGTTGTTTTATTATTCCTGCCGTTTTACCTTTAAAAAAAAAAAACCAAAAACAAAAAAACAACTTCTGCCGTTTTGATGATAGCTCATCGCAGTTTCTCGTGTCGTTGCCATTTTTTGTTTCCTGTTCTTCTTCTTCTTCTTCTTCTTCTTTTTTTTTTTTTTTTTTTTTTTTTTTTTTTTTTTTTGGGTTCAAAAATAGGTTTATATAAAAACAATTTAAATTACAACAGTTTCACATTTTTACCGCTGTTTTTAGCATAGTTGTCGTCGTCGTCGTTTTTCCACTGCTGCCCTTTTCGAAAAGGGTTTTTCATTTTATAATATTTCTCGTCGTTTCTGGGATTTTCATATTTCTGTCGTTTTGTATTTTGTTTGTAGTTTAAAGTAGTATTGTTTTATGCTTAAAAAAAAAAAAAAAAGGTAGTATTGTTTTCTAAACGTTGTCCAGCTGCCGTTTTTCTTCACCTTGTTCATAATTTGAAATATATATATATATATATATATAATAAAAAAATAAAAAAAATAAAAACACCCACAACCATGCAGCAGGGCACCACTCCTTTCTCCAAATGGGATCTAATCCTGCTGAGGTAGACACAATAATTTGTCTATTTAATAGATTTAACGCAATTTAAAACTATTTTCTAAAGTGTTTTCTCTTACAAAAATTTGAATTTAAATTTGAATTTTTAATTAATCTATTAATTAAGCAGATATAGAAAAAATAATTTATTTAGGATGAATGACATTTGGAAAGCAGTTCCTTTTTTTTTTTCTTGATAAAAGTTAATACTCACTGATATTAGTTTATTTAAAGGCATTCCAAAATAAATATTCACATGACAAAACAAAAATATATGTTGCAAAAATACAAGTAGAAGTAGGCTTCCATTCATGCAAGTAGGTTAAATTATAAGACCATTAACGTGCGAAGGATTGAATTCACTAGCCATTTGAGTCTATTAGTGACTCTTAGCCAAAAATAACAAAAAATGTATAAATAAAAATACTTTTTGTGACATTTGCATTAGCTTTGAAAACTAATTCATTATATTTTTTTCCAAAAAAAAAAAACATTTCTCGTAGGCACTACAACATAAAGTTAATCATTATTAAAACATATTTTACATTTATGTATTCAAATCATTCGCAATGGAAAATGTGCGTAAATTTCCATTAATATGGGAAGGATTGTATTGACTTATAATTTGGGGTCCATTAAAATTGAGTTGTAGAACCGAAAAGAGAAGTTTACAATGATTATATGTAAACTGACGGTAATTTCACAACTAATTTTATCATTCGAATCCTCCATTTCTAAATTCGAAAACAGTATACACGAAAATTCTATGATAGAAACTTGTAGTTATCAAGAGAACATGTTTTATAATCATGTGATTAATTTTTAAATAATAAGATTTATGAATGTTTTTGTTCAAATATATATACGAAAATTCTACCAAAGAAATTTGTAGTTATTTATAGAACATGTTTTATAATCATTTGATCAATTTTTTAATAATTAAATTTATGAATGTTTTTATTCAAATACATATTATATTATACGACACAAAAACATATTTTTATTTATAAATCAGAGCGTTAAAATTTAACCGAACAGTTAAAAAACTTTATAACTTATTCATGAAGTGGCTTGTCCCACCCACTCTTCAAAGGTCATTACTGTCAATGAACTTCCACAACGCAGAAGGACAAACTATAATAGGATTTCAACAACAAGAATTGGACAAAATTTTCATTTAGATAGTTGTCATTGAAAAGTAATACCGAAAGTTTTTTCAAAGTTTTCACCAGAAAAAAATTAAAAATTGTGTCAAAGTTCGAAGGAACTTACGAAATTCCAAGAAGTTTCCAGATTGAGAAAAGTAAATTTTATCATCATATTTAGTCAAATTCTTTTCTTTCAATCTTTTTTTTTTTTCTCCTTTTAATCTTGGAATAAAGTCAAACACTTTTGTACGAAATTGAAACAAAATTTCCTTATGGTCCTTACATGAAATTGTAAGCTTTCAAAACACTTTTCAACTCTTGCAGCTATATTTTATGCACAAATGTTAAATATTATCATTGGTGATTATTATCTTATTTCTTTTTTCAGTTTTTATCACAAATTTATATGTTAACTTTGAATTCACTATCTAAAAAAAAAATTAGAATTCATTAAATTAACAAAAGATTCATACGTTTTTTCCAGAAATAAATAAATGAATATATATATATATATATAGTGCCAGTCTTACATTTGAATCTTAAACCGTATTGATATTTATATAACACAAGTAATAAATAACATAATTCAAGAAACAAATGTAAGAATTGGACTAATTTTAAAGGGCCAGTTCAAAGTCGTTCTAGTCAATACCGCAGAGAGTCTCCATATAAAGGGGACAAACAATTTAATTTATCAAAGTGATTTGTAAGATTTTGTTCCTAAAAAATTATAATATTGAATCGTTGTCTTAGTTATAATAGTTCAACTTATTTTTACCTTCAATTTGATAAATATGATAGGACAAAAATCTAAACAAATATTAAGGGAGGGCTAAATAATTGAATATATTTATTTGAAAGGCTATTGTTATTTTATAGTTCAGGCAAAAAAATAGTAATAATTTTTAAAGGGCAAAAATAGATAAGACATTAATAGGTATTTCACAAAATTCTTACAACTTCGAATAGCAAAAATAAATAACTAACTAAAAAATTTCTCACAATTTCAGTAGAATGGATGGATAATGGATTCGTAACTTTTTTGTTGTTGTGTGCTTGGAAATTAGAATCACATCAAATTTAATAAAAAAATAAAAAACTTGCCGATTATATAATTTATAATATAAATCCATCGACTGACAAATAAAACTATATTATAATGTATTTTTTCAGGTCATATTATAAAGATCTGATGTATATCTAGAAAATTTTAAGATAACAATCATGATCATTTCACAATATTAATCAACCTATAATTCCCTTTCAAATTTTGGTTATACAAGTACAAGAATGTTTCCAAAAACTAGACCTAAAATTCCATTATTTTGACTTGTAAAGCACGCAATGTCACATGTTAATAGTAAATATATCACTCTCCATTTCCTTCAAACCTATTCCATGATTCCATCTTATCATCTACAATTTTTCTTCATTTGATATATCTAATTAAATAAAATAAAATAAAAAAACCTTTTTTCGTTTTGTTTCTTTTGCTTCACAGTATGACCCAACTCAAACCAAAAGTAATCAAAATTGGAAACTCTCCAACTAACTCTATTTTTAAGGAAGAACATTTCCAATGTAATATTAAGCTCATATGACAAAACTAAATTTTCGTATTTTAACAATAAAATCAGTTTTCAATACAAGGTTGGCTTGGTTAAAACTTTTTGAAAGTTTTTTTTTTTTTTTTTCCTTCGTAACTCTCAAAGTTGCTTTTCAAAGTATTTGAATGATCTGTTAAAATAATGTTTTTTATCTCTAGAAGAATTTTCAATCAAAATAACAAGATATGACTTCTAAAATTCTCTTATGAGAGTAGATTTTAAAATTTGTATTAGAATTTTCACTCTGGTGCACATAAATAATCGTTTTTGCTCTAGTTTTGTATTGGGAATTGAGGTACTTACTTTCCTTTACTTTAATTTAAAATTAACTCCATTTAACAATTTTTTTTTTAACTGATTATTAGAAAATTTTATAACTATTTTGACTTATTAAAATATTTTTTGAAAATGATTTCAAACACTAACCGTAAAGCAATATTATATATATATATATATATTATTTAAAAGCAATGCATACAACCCTACATGTCTTTATGCACGCATACATAGCACAACCAAACCATTAAAGATAAAACATAAAACAGATATTTTCTCGATTTTTATGTAACATAATTAATCTCAGAACGTATTTAAATTTCTCAACTTACTTGGATAATATATGTTACGCTTACATTTTCAACTTTTTTAAGACTTGTACACTATTTCAATTTCAATTTTTTTTTTTCACCAATCATTGTTTTGCTTCGAATCATCGAATTCTGACATAGATATCCGTCTTAATATGTTGAATACAGATCACAATTCTCATTTCCATTATCTACATATAATTTATAAGTTACCTAATATGCATATGTTGAAAATATCTAAAAACTTTTTTGTTCTCAAAACTCAAAACTCAAACCTCGATATAAGATAATTAATCTCCATTTAAATTTCTCAACTTGTTTTTCCTCAAAATTCAGACGGGATGACATACTCTATGTTTACCTTTGAACTTCTTTTAAGACTTATATGATACACAACACTAAACTATTTTCAATTAAAAAAAAAAACTCATTTACGCCAATTATTTTTCTTAACTCAAATCATCCAATTACGCCATAAATATCTGTCTTAATATGTTGAAGATAGATTGCAATTCACATTTCAATTATCTACATATAATTTAAAAGTTTCCTTTTATGCATAGGTTGAAAATGTCTCAAACCTTTTTTGTTCTCAAGACTCAAAACTTTATGAAAGATAATTTATCTTCATTTAAATTTCTCAACTTATTTTTCTTTAAAACTCAGACTGTATAACATACGTTGCGTTTACTTTTTCAACTTTTTTAAGACTTGTACATTATACAACACTGAACTATTTTCATTAAAAAAAAAAAAAAAAACTCATTTTTGCCAATAATTTTTTGGCTCAAACATCAAATTTTGACATAAATATCCATCTTAATATGTTGAACATATATCACAATTCAAATTTCCATTCTCCACATACAATTTATAAGTTACCTTTTATTCATACTTTGAAATTGTCTCAAACCTTTTTTGTTCTCAAAACTCAAACCTCTCGGAATGATAATTAATCTCCATTTAAATTTCTCAACTTATTTTCCCTTAAAACTCGATGGGATAACATATGTTACGTTTGCCTTTTCAACTTCTCTTAAGACTTATACGATACACAACATTAAACTATTTTCAAATTTATTTTAACAAAAAACTCATTTTTGCCAATAATTTTTTGGCTCGAAGATCCAATTTTGACATAAATATCCATCTTAATATGTTGAATATGTATTGCAATTCACATTTCCATTCTCTACGTATAATTTATAAGTTACCTTTTATGCATACGTTGAAAATGTCTCAAACCCTTTTTTATTCTGAAAATTCAAGTTCCATAATATACGTTACGTCTCGATTTTTGAACTTTCCTTAATAGTCACATAATTTACACAAAATATTTAAATAAAAAAATCAGGATTTCTATGATACGATTTAAAAAATACATTTTTTATTATCTTTCAACTATTGGATTTATGTCACAAATTATGTATTCCTAATATATTTTTTATTTCGATATGATTTATTAAAGACTCCTTTCATAACCCTTTCACTTTCATTTTTTTTTAAGTCACACGTACAATTTTACATATATATCATACAAATGTCACACACATGACTCAAACACATTATTATTTGTCACATTTCTATACACATATATAAATATAATATACACACACACACACTTTTTTTCCTCCTAGTTCATTATAAAGGTCAAGTTTTTATTTTTCAGTCGTCTCTCTCTCTCTCCTCTCCTCCTCTCCCCCTCTCCCCTCTCTCTCTCTCTGACAAAGGGTCACACATACACAGTCTCTGTCTCTCTTTCTCTCTCTCTCTCTCTCTCTCTCTTCTTTTCTCCTCTCGCAGGAACACAGAACATGAGCAGCGGCGTTGGAGGTTCTTCTAGGGTTTCAATCCCCAACAATGTACGGAAAACGATCCATGACATCAGAGAGATCACGGGGAAGCAGCACAGCGACGATGAAATCTACGCCGTCCTTCGGGAGTGTTCCATGGATCCCAACGAGACCGCCCAAAAGCTCCTCTATTTAGGTATATCTATATCTATATATTTATATATACATATGGTTGTGTTTTGTATGCTCGTGTATTGCATAGGGTTTTTGTGTATCTGGGTTTTGGCGTTCTCGTTTAGTACGAGGTTTTTTTTTTTTTTTTTTGGGTTTTTTTTTTTGAAAAATGATTGCTGGGGTTTCTGGGTTTTTGGTTGTTCTCAAATGGGTCGTGTTTGGTTGCTGAGAAAAGTTGAAGAAATGAAGGAAATGGATTATTATTATTATTATTATTATTATTATTATTATTATTATTGGGCAACTTTAGCAAAGTAAGAGCTTTTAGGTACTTTGGGGTTAAGCTTTCTGGGTTTTTGGGGATGATTGGGTTCTGCTTGGTTGCTGGGAAATTGGTCTCCGAAAAGCATATAAAAAAGTTTGAGTCTTTTTTTCTTTATTTTTTTTTTCCTGGTTTTCAACGTTTTGGGATTAATAAATCCTAGTATGGTGAGAACGTATTAGTTAAGCTTAGTTGTTGGATCAAATCTTTTTATCTTATTTAGTTCCACAGGCCGAAAAGTTATTATTTTTGTTTTATTTAGTGTAAAAGTTGATGAGAAGCCAAATTTCATATAGGTTTGCAATTTGATCACTCATTAAGAAAATTGAATGAATAAAACTGTCGTCGATTCTAGTCAGGGAGTAATGTGCGTAAAGAGATGTACGGGATCAAAGTATCGCGATGCTAACATTTCAATGACTAACATTGCCATATATCTTGTCTATATGATTCTCTTATTGTGAAAATTGAATAGACAGAGATGGGACTTCAGAAGAATTTTGTTTTCTTTTAGTTATTGAACTTGTTTATGTCATTGATTCAGTTTTGTTTGATAACCATGATTGTTCTTAATGGCTATGGGTATTTAATTGATATGCACCTTTTGTGGATTGTGAAATTAGTTTGAATATATATGGCCAAGCGAGGGCGAAGTTAAGTTTTGTAATTCGTTGAACTTGGTTCCTTAATATAAGTCGGATCATATCTTCCAATTTCTTGTTCTTGAAGATAATGTGTAATGCTTGGTTGGCAGATACATTTCATGAGGTGAAAAGAAGACGTGAACGGAGAAAGGAGGTAAGCTTACACGAATAAAAAGCGTTGCTTTTGTAAAGTTGAACCAAATGAAATAATTTCTTAATGACATGGTACTGTTACAATTGTAGAACTTGAACAGCAAAGCGTCTGAAGAGAGGTCAACATCGGGCACACAAAGGAGAGGTGCTAGAGGTGGTGGGCAGGGGAATTATGGTTCTAACTTTTCTTCAGGTAAATGTTTTATTAGATCAAAACCTTCAATTCATCTTTATTGCAAGTTCGTGCGCATATTTGTTCCACATAGTTCCACATAAAACAGCTAACACTTGAATGTAGTAGTTAATTGGGAAATTAATTCTTTTCTTTGGCAAGGCATTAATTAAACTGAGATATTTGACATTGTTTTCGTGGACGACTCTTTTTAGAGGCTGGTGGTGGAAAGAATGCTGGGAGAAGAGAAAATGGGGCTAATCACACTGCGGATAGAGGTTCAGTGTTCTCTTCATTGCCATTTTCACAGAGAACAAAGCACAATACTGCTTCCCGAGTCTCAAAGTCAGTTCTGTTTCCTGAATTTAACATGCTTTATATCATTACAAAAATTATGGAGCGCTTTTATTCCGGTTTTAATATTTCCCTGTTTTTCACAGGGCATCAACTGCTTTACCTAATGGCACTGCAAATCTATCAAATGGGACTTCTAGTCATGGTCATGCCCGAAAATCCTCCGTTGAATCTGAGGGCCATTCACCCAGCGAGCTAAACAAGTTGGGGCCCACATCGGATCAACCCGCTGCTCTTGGTGTGACCTCTTCACCTACTTTTGGCTCACCGGACACTGAGCAACAGAAATCTGATCAGCATCTGCTCAGCCCAATATCTGGTGTTCACTCTTCGGATTCGCTTTCTATGCCTTCAGGTGGTGCAAGTACGGTGGAAAATGAAGCAGGGAGGCAACAGTTGGCAGTTGAACCTGATCATATTGACGAAAACAAAACTGTTTTTAACAATGACATTGCTTCGGATCAGTCAGAAAGTGACAAAGCTCAGAATGGGGTTGTGAATGAGATGAATATAAGCAAGCCAGAGTCATCTGAGACTTTGGAACCTCCTCCTCTGTCAACCCGTGAAGGTAATTTGGCTAGCTGGCCTTTTTTGGTGGTGCTAGCTAGTTACTTAAATAGCTTCTCGCCCCTTTCACATGGATTTTTTTATGTTATCGGCATAAAAAGCATGCTTTACAATTCATTTTGTTGTTCACATGGAGTTTTCTTTCTTTTCTTCATTTATATTATATTTCACTCTAATGCACTTCTATTCAATATTTATGATTTTTCCATGGGTCTTGACGTCGATTTTTCTCAAGTTCTTGCATTTTGTTCTGTGGAAAGCACCATTCTGTGTTAAATTTATCCATACTCCTTCCTTTGAAATCCCTGTGTCATTGGTTGGTATTGGTATTGGTTTTTTTTTTTTTTAATTCGTATTTGTTAAACTTACATGAGTAAGTGGCTTGCTCGTTCTGTTCTGTTTCTAAAACAGTTGTCACATCAGAGGTTGTTGCTGTTGCTGCTGAAGTTAGTTCTCGATCAACCATCGAGTCACATGTTTCTGATGGGCAACATGTTACTTTTCCAAATCATTTTCAAGTCCCGGAGGCTTTGAAGAGTGGATTGACTTTTGGAAGCTTTGTTGTTACTTTTGGATCAAAAGTGGAGTCAGTCAGTTTCGGTGCTGATGATAACACAGGTGCTGCTGAATCTTCTGAGGGTAGCGATGAAGCTTCTAAAGAATCTTCTCCTAGGTTGGTGAAGACTTTTGCATTTTACTTGTTTCTATTATTTAGTATCATAGTCTGACTTGTTTCTCTTTTTTGGTTTGGGATTTTTCTTTATGATAACAAAAAAACTTTTTTTCTGAATTACGAATGTGGATTGTTGTTATAGACTTATAGTTTAATGATCAATTCTTTGCATCAGTATCCCATTGAAGTTGATTTAGTTTATTCTCTTATTGAAAGAGGGAAAGAGTAATGAGCTATAATTTAATGCGGTTTTTTTTCAGGTTCATTGTTGTTAATGCACATGGTGCAAGTGGGATGATTTTATCGATATTTTTGTATCGCAAAATTGTAGAAAGCACCATGTAAAGACGATGATAGAATTAAGATATAGGTTGCTCGCTCAATCTTATTTTAGCTCACTTGGTCTTTGAAATTTTCATATTTAGGAACGCCCATAATTTGGACTATCTGCTTATCCAAGGTTATTTATTCATTGGCAATGTTGTGTTTTTGCGCAGCGATCAAAATGTCCCCTCAATTGTGCAAGGTGATTATCTTGATGATAATTCACAATCTTTACATCATGTTCTTGAGAAGTTGCAACCTTCTGAAGTTAGTACAGACTTAAAGGTTGAAGAGTCGAAGCAGCAGACAAAATTTCCTCCAGAAGGCCCTCTGAACCCATCTGTCGTTAATGGGACAAGCTATAGTCTTGGTCTTGGTGTTATGCCTGCCCCTGTCACGAACCAGCTTGTACAAATCGAAGGACATGAAGCTCAGGCTCATGAATCTCGTATCCCAAACTTTGCTGTAAGCTTTCTGATCCCGTTTCTCTATAGTATTTTCCCTTCTATTAAGGTTAATCTTCTCCCTTTATGTTGGGCTGCTTTTGATATAGCAGTCTCCAAAATGTCTTTTGTTTCCGTGTGTATGTGATATTAACGTGACTAGAATTATTTCTTTGTAATATTTTGGGTAGTTATAATCATTTACTGAGAATTCCATTTGTGTTATCAGAGCGACTTGCCTAGACCTCGTATTTCCCACGGGCCTTTCTATGCTTTTTCATTCCGCGATTCCCAGAAAATTATGTTAACAGGAAATGTAGCAATTGGTTTCCCCAGTCTTTATTTCAGTTTTAGGTTTAAAAATAGTTTACATTGGAATGCTTTTTCCAAGAAAAGTTAATAAAATGCAATTATGGAAGTTGTGTTACGCTTATAGTGTCAGGTTCTTTTTAATTTTACTCCTGCTACTTTTAAGGTGCTGCTGGTCCTTACATGTTACTTTTTAGTTTCTTTGTTAATTTTTTCTTTCCCTTATTTCAAATTGATATGCTATAATATGTTTCTGATGCTTTGAACGATGTATTGTAGAATGGGAATTCTCTGGCTCCGCGTAGCAATAACCCATCTCCACCACTGCCAAACTCAATAGCCATGTCTCCACAGTCAGTTCCTGTTTTTAGGCAGACATATCCTCCTAACTTCTTTCCGTATGGGCAATACCTATCTCCATTCTATATGCCGCCGATGCACCAGTTCCTAGGCCATAATGGATTTCCTCCACAGCCTTCAACCGGGAATGTGTATTTACCACCAGCACCCGCCGGAGTCAAATTCTCTCTTCCGCAGTTTAAGCCAGGGAACAATGCTGGAAACCCAACTCATATCGGGATTCAGCCTGCTGGTTCTTTTATTACAGCTCCTGTTGGTTACGCTCAGCCCGTTACATCTGCAAGCTCTATGGGTAATGAAGATCTAGTGGCATCTCACTTGAAGGAAAATCAAATCTACACCACCGGACAACTGGTGGGTTTTCCCTAAACTTCAATGAAATAGCTAATAACAGAGGTGTTGTGTTTTTCGTTCGTTGCGAATTTTTAGTTTTCTAGTTCCGATAGCTGATAGAGGTGTTGTGGGCTATGTTCTTCACAGACCGAAGGTTCGGCCGTTTGGATTCAAGCTGCAGGACAAGACATGCCCAGCTTGCAGGTGAATTCCTTGTACAACCTCCCTCCTCAGGGACACATCGCTTTCTCCCCCCAGCAGTCCGGTCACGGTGCCTTTGCCGGGATATTCCCACCCGGCCATGCTATGACTGCACCTTCAACGCTTTTGCAGCAGTCTCAAGCAGTGGCTGGAGCTATCGAAACCATAGGACCCCCATCCGGTGCTTATCAACAGCCTCAGCATGCGCAAGTTAGTTGGAATACTGCTTTCTGATCGGTAATAAACTTTTCGGAGCCTAAAATGGAGAAACACGCCAAAGTGCATAACGAGATGAAGTCTCTTCGAGGGGGGTTGATTTGATGATAATCTGGCCTGATCTTGAGTGTAAATATAAGATGCGGCCTAAATTTTTGATATGAATCTTTTCGATGGCGATATTTTGGGAACTGACCAATTAAGAAAATTGGGGGACATAGGTTTGGGGTTCCTTTTTTTATTTTTATTTTTAATGTTGTGTTTCTTCTCAATCTTTTAATATTTAGCTCTTTTATTCTTCCTTTTTTTGGATGGGTAGTGGTGACCTTTTAGTAATTCCATTTGAGACATAATATAGGAAATGAAGAGAAATGATAGAATAGGTGGGATTTACCAATTTTTCCTTTTTTTCTGATATCTCACCTGTATATTCATAGCAACAAACAATGTTGAGTTATAAGGTGTAAGTGATACATGAGAAGTGGCACTTCTATCTTGTTTTCATTTGCTCATTCTATTTCTATCTTTTGCAAGTGCAAGTAGCAAAGTTATTGTTTTACCATGGTTACAGATATAGTATAACAGTAATTATACATTTGACTCTTGTCTTTCCGTGTTACAAATTCATATATATGTATATGCACAAATTCATATATATGTATATGCACGCATGAGCACGCACACACCAATATTTTCATGAAAGCCATAAATGAAACCTAATAGGTGTTTTTTATGATGCCAATTCAGGTACTTCAAGAATTTTCATGATGTCTTGGCATTAAAGTCCACTTTATGTAAAGGACATCAATACGACATTTGGCGTATAGGCCAAAACTCCCAAATATTATATAGAACGGGCGGTTTGAATTTGAGTTTTATAAAATTGAATCATCCTGCCCATAAAGTGTCAAGTCATGAGTTAATATCCTCTGTCCAATTTTGATATCCTAAATGGTGTTTAATAAAATTATATTTTGATATGTAATATTACTGGTTGGACAATATTTAGGACATCAAAAGTTGAACAAAGGATGTGGATCCATATGTCATTGGTGATCTTGATTTGAGTTTTATAAAATTGAACCGTCCTGCCCATGAAGTGTCAAGCCATATGTCTGTGCACCCCTAATTTGTATGTTATACCACAATATATATATATATCATTCCTTTATCATACAAGAATTTCACGAGGAAGGAAAAAACAAAAATAGGAACGAGGGAGGGAGGGCGTAAACCGCCCACAAACCGTCTGCTGTCAAACTGCCTCGCCCTTCATATACAAAGGGCTGTCTCGGTTTGGATTTTCTTCAAACTGTCATTTTACAAAATCCAACCGTCCCACTCGCAAACCGTCAAACCACCCGCCTGTGCACCCCTAAAATGTAATGCATATCATACCATAATACATATTACTACTTTTTCTTACCAGACTTTCACCAAGAAGGAAAAAACAAAAATAAAGAGGGGCAGCAACTAGTAAGTTAGGAGCAAAAACGACTATTTTAAGAATGAAAATTCTGAACTAGAACTACTAAAATGAATGTCTGTACATTGGTGGCTTATGAACAACTCTCTCAAATAAAAGAAACTCGCTTGAGTAAACCCAAAACTGCATATGCCAATCACTCCTGTCTTTAAGTTTGAGTTCATGCTAGAAATAAATCCGACTCCCGAAGGATAAAACGCAGGAGTTAACAGGGTTTCTCTTCTATCTCAGCTAAACACTCTCTCTATAACACAAATTCTATATTTGCCTTAGTTTAGACAATATTTGAGCTATCCTTTACATCCGAATTGGCACCTTCTTGGTCGCTTGTGGGTTTTGAAGAAGGCTGCTTGCTCGAGCTTTCGTGTTTTTCCTTCAGGTTGAGCGACGTGTAAACGGTCATACCACAAAGAGCAGCAATAGCCCCGCAAATGCTCACAATCCCGGGATCCGAATTGAAAATGAAGTAGCTTCCTAGTAGTAGGACACAGGTTTTGAACTGTCCAAGCACCACATGAGAAGTTGCTGAGGTTGCTCTGCATAAAAATATAAACAAACGGTTCCGTCATTAGTTTCTGTTTTGTGCATAAAACTAGTTGAAAGAGAAGTCCTATGATAGGAAATCTTTCGCTGATACTGCACGTTTCTGAATGTTAATGTATGCAAGTTTGATATAAATCTAAAGAAACTATGACGGTCTAGATCTGTTTAGTACCGAAAGGGTCTATTTTTGGACCATACAATACAAGTGTTGAAAGAAAGTATTACCCTAGGGCTAAAGCTCCGGACCATTGGAGGAGAAAACCGAGGAGAGCGGATATCAGAATTGTGGTTGTGTTGTGAATATCCCACTCGAACTTTAGTATTCCTGGGGGGTCCAACCAGGGCATCAAAGCTACCAAGAATAAAATGGTAACCGGGGTTGTCCTCCACATCAACCTAGAGTCAAAAGAAATTTGCTTTAAGGATTTCTGTCAAATGCTTAATCTTTCATTTATCAGATTGTGAGAAAGAGAGCGGATATTTACGCTAGAGCTGTCCAATTGCCATTCTGTTGCAGATTAGACCATAGGATTTTGTTGATCCCGCTCGGGATTATCCACGCAATGGCGATTATGGCACCGAATAGATTGAACTCCAAGTCTGTGACAGTTGCAACTGCCACACCTAAAGAAACTACAACCAAAGACAAAACCTGCAAGAAGCAAAATAGAAATATGAATGTTAAGTCTAAAACACAAAACATTACAGAGAACTAGCGTAAAATTTCCCGTTACACGAGCGGATTTTCTTTAGTTGTCTTACCTTCTTGAAAGAAATTGTTTTCTTGTAGAGAACGAACTCGGCGAAAACAATGGTTGGAGTGACAGCGATTTTAGCCATCTGGTAGAACCCGACACTGCAGGTAAAGATGAAAATAAGTGTGATCGCAGGTTTAACATAGCGGTAATTCAAATTCGTTAAGAATCCCAAGTTACAAAAAAGAAAAGAAGCATTTTAAAAAAAGTTACCTGTTGTGTTTTAGGCTGGTGTTGGCAAGACCGGAGGCGAAAGCCATGACAGCTCCCAATGCGAACAGAGAAGAGAAAGGAGTGGTTTTCGAAGGCGGGGAAACGGGAAGAATTGCGAGCGCCTTGAAGATTGCGAGTAGAATCCAAGCTGTTGTGTAATGGATTAGTGTGAGAAAGATTGGGAAATTGAATCCAACTCTTCCCATCACCTATGGAAGAAGAAAAAACACAACTAAATGTAAGACACGGAACAAAAAGAGAAAATTCCATATTTATAAAAAGCTTACAAACTAGTTAATAGTTTGAGAATTTTTCAGACCAATTTGTTTGCAAGAATTATCCCAACAGCCACCATGAAGTTGAAGGACATCGCGATGGCGGGACCACAAAAGCGCTGCTGTTGGCGCTTGGCTCCTTCCGAAGTTTGAATGTCGTTGTAGAGACTACTTCTGAGCTCCTCAAGGGCTCTACCTGTTGATTTGCGACGTGAGAAGCTGACAAGATAGGAAAAAAAAAAAAAAAAGAAAAAAAAAAAAAAAACTCACAGAGGAGGTAAACTTTGCGTTATCATGTAATGTGGCTACAAATTTTCATGATAAAAAAACAAAAATCCACCCAAAAAGAAAAAAAAAAAGAAAAAGAAAAATCAGAAAACCGGGAGGAGATTAAAAATATTTCATTGACAGAAGAAATATAAGTATATACCAGAATCAAAAGGAGGTTTAGAACTTTCAAATTTATAGAATCTCTCTTCTTGCAAATTACAATAGAAAAAAAAAAGCATATGATTCTCAAGAAAAAAATCGTTACAATAAGGGGAAAAAAAAAATTATTATTATAATTAAAAAAAAGCATGAAAAGAAGAATCGAGTGAGTTGGTGAAACCTGCTTCTCCAGCATCACTGTCTTTCCTTTTGATGAACTTTCTGGCCTTCCCTCCAAGCAACAAATCAAGCAATATTCCGGCCATATCATCAATCCAAAACATCTGCATTTATAAATATATATATATATATATATATATATATAATGTGTGTGTGTATATATATAATGTGTATATATATTTCACGTGTTTGTTTCAATCTGACCCCAGAGCCTAGTACGTAAGAATCTTAATCTAGAAACAGATCCTGGTTTCTTGGGAGAAATCAAGATAAACAAAAGCCAGACTTATGTGTGAGTTTGTGTGGGTGTGTGTGTATATATATGTGTATATATATTACACACACATATAATGCAAGATATATGAAAGCAAATCTCCGGGGGATTATAAGAGAGAGAAGCAAGAGTTGTGTTCTTCCAAAACAATGATAATATGAATGACAATATTTCTCTCTCTCTATATAAATAGATATTTATATATATCTTTTTTTCTCTCTCTTTCTCTCTCACAAGTATACAAAAACTAGAAACCTTTCCCGTAAAGTAACAGATAACATGATTTTTATTTATTTTATTTTCAATTATTATAGAAAATTTCAAAATCCATAAGACGTGATATGTTGGTCACTTCCTCCTATAGATTACTTTTAGGAGTCGTATAGCTTTTCTACTACTAGATTACTTTTAGGAGTCATAAAGCCTTTCTACTATACAAATAATAATATGAATGCAAATATAATTTAGCGTTAATTTCATAGTTATCTTAAGATGTAGTGTTTAAATTCTAGCATTTCTAATTTCAAAATAATAATAATAAGAATTTTTTTGTTAGCATAAAATTAATAACGAGTATGGTGCAAATTTATCAAAAATGTAAACTGAATGGGAATTATTATATTTTATTTTTTAAGTTGAATTCAAAACTAGTTGTTAAACAACGGCTTAATTTTTATTAGGTTATACATACATACATACATATAAATATATATATATTTATAGTTCTAAGATCACCTTCATAAACATGCATTATCTCTCTCTCTCTCTTTTTCTTTTTTAAATATTAAAAAAAAGTATATTTTGGAATCTGTTTGGAAAAAAAAAAAGAAAAAAAAAAGATAAATCATGAAGAAAGGTGTGGGTAGCATTATCCAAAATCATATAACTTGTGATATGGAGACCAAATTCAGATTTCAAATGTAACAACTCCCTTTGACGCAGTTATAAAATAATAATAATTTTAAACGAAAACAATAATTTATAATTAGTTTAGGATACATTGACTTTTGATTTGTTTCTCCAAAAATTCCAATAAGCTGTCTTCCTTTAAAAAAAAAATAAAAAATTCTAGTAAGTATTTGTGACTTTATCCCAATAGGAGAATTAAAGTGTATGGCAAGTAGAGATCTGTATTGGATAACAGCATCGTGTCCTCTTCTCTCGACGTGGAAACTCTCCGTGAGTTTTTTCCCCTCATATTTTTGATATATATATATATATATATGTATTTGAGAATTTTATGTATAAGGTACAAAAAATCCTATAAATAAGGTGTAATTATTCGACCATCATATGAACTAAAAATTGTTTGATTAAATTAAATCACATGAAAATTATGAAAATTACAATAAAATTAAATATATATATATACACAAATTTAAGATAATTGGATGAAGATATTCAAATAATCGATCACAACATATAGTAATACCATTATGGTTAGGTAATTGTTTTTTTAGAGATTCGGACTTTTTGCTTTATAGTAAAATCACGTGTAAAATTATCGTTAGACTATAATTGTGATAATTTATGGTGATGTATTTATTATACCCAATCCTACCCAAAGGCTATAACATATGAATGGTGTCATGTGTTAACGCATAAATCTGTGATTGGTTTGAAAAATTCAGTGATGGCATTTTAGGAGTGGTCTCTCTCTTTTTTTTTTTGGGTAAATTGCTCATTTAGTCCCTAAATTTTTAATTTTGTTCAACTTTGATCTATGATTTTTTTTTTTTTTTTTTGTATTCGGAATGCCTCTTAAACTTTTAAAATGTTGCTACAATAGTCATTTCCATAAATTTTTGGACGGAATTTATTAGTAATTTGGTCAAAAAGTGGTGCTAACTACATATTTCGTCAAAATATTAACGAAAAGGACTACTGTAATAATGTTTTTAATAATTTATAATCATTTCAGGTATAGAAGAAAGAACATGGAATGTCCCTAAACTATTAAAATGTTATTATAATAGTCAATTTTGTTAAATTTTTAGACGGAATTTGTTACTAATTTAGTCAAAAAATGATGCTAACTAACGAATTTCATTCAAAAATTAAACATTTTAATAGTTTAGGGACATTCTAGCTAAGAAAAAAAGTTAAGGGACTAAAATTGCATAAAGTTAAAAATTCAGGAACCAACCTAACAAATAAAACAGGCTTATTTATATTTCTTTTAAAACTTGTAGATAAGGGGACTCAAATACTATAATTTATATTGGAATTAAGTGTAAAATTATCGATCCTTGTCAGGGCTGCTAGCTCTATGGGTGAGAAAAGAGAGGAATGAATAGGAGGTTCCAATTTCAAAACCAAAGTGTAGAATCAATGACGAAATCAGAAATTTTAATTAGTGGGGACTAACAATTAAATTAAATGGGGGCTTAAGTCCCTACTAGACCTTGTAGGATTTGGTGTCTATGTAAAATTTCCGTTAAACTATACCGGTATGTTTATTAATTCGTATAATAGAAAACAATTCTAGAGATAGTGGGTCGCATTTTCTCTCTGTCTATCTGACTAGAATTGTGACCCCGTGACAACCATTTTGAGATTCTTGCCAAACTGAGAAAGAATTCAGTCCTCAAATCAAAATCCCAAGAAAAGTGAAACTCTGCCAACTCCACTTCAGAGAGAGATGTTTTCAACTTCACCAAAAGAGATCCAACTGATCCGTTGCTGTGTCGTTTTTCGGCTCTTCCCAAGCCCAACCACCTAGGCCCCCCCACCCTACGCTACGTACGACAGCAATTGGGAAACTTACATTATCACCTTTTTCCAAAAATTCCCAGATGATTGCTTTTCTTTTTCTTTAGATGTTACATCTGTTGTACATGCATATGTAGTTTGTGCTTGTTAATTGGGTGAATTTTGCACGTATTTCTATTTGCTTTTGTTTCCAACAAAGACTCACAGTTGAGATCTATTTTTTTAATTGATAATGATATTTGACATTGATGATATCCCGAGTGTGTGTATATATATATATATATATATATATTAAAATATATGCCTCGCTTCACTCTTTCTTCGATTCAGAAAAGCTTGAATCACATTGGGGTTTTAACTTTTGATATAATATGGCTCATAGTCCAAAATTGGAATTTGGGATCACCCAAGTAGATTTTGGAGTAAATGTTACTACTTCTCTGCAGTTGGGGTTTGTTTTTTTTGCTTTCAATAAAGTTTTTGAAAGAGATGAAGGAACTGAGAATTTGTTGATGAAAGGTAAACTCTTTCAGAAATTTTTAACGATAAGACCTCACATTTTTCACTATTAGTATAAGTTACCTTTTCACTATCAACGGCCAATATAGAACTATTCTTAGTCATAGATTAATACCGCCGAAAACCTACCGATTGTGAAAAATATGTTATCCTACTTCCTACCGAGAGATCAGTCATTTTCACAAGAGAACAGTTCTATGATTTGGGGGGGATGGAAACAATGATCCGAGCCGTTGAACAAAGCTTGATGACGATATGACGATCCATAACTGCCATAATACAAATCGTATCGTACCAAAGAACTCTCGTATGTTTTCGTTAACTATTCCCTCTTTGAAAAGGAGCCAACGTAATTTTCGTGTGTATAAATCCAACCATGAGAAAGAATGACAACTAAAGTGAAATATGGTCTCACATGAAAGAGCAGAAGTGTCTCGTATGGCAAATAAAGAATATGCTCTTAGTTACAAGAAAATTCACTGACCCTCGTTGCCCTGGAGGGATTTCTCTAGATGCTCATTTTCCCTCGTGATTGCGTCTAGATCAGCCTGCAGTTTGTCCACATTTAGGCTTCGTGATGCCATGGTTGCGAGCTTCTTTTCACGCTCGCCCACTTCTCGGCGTATTCTATCTGTTGCCAGGATTTTTTCGGCAATTTGTTTGAAGCTCTCGTGGATGCTTGTAATGAGCCTATAAGCCTTTCTTCCAACTGGATCCTTCTTAGCTTCCCTGTAAATAAGACACGGTCACTTCAGTTGAGCAAGCAACGTCTCGCATTGCATAGAAAATTTGAAGAAAAACATTACAGCGAGTTTGAACCACAAAATGCATCATGATCAACACATTATTTATGCCATCTTCAGCAAGACCATGAATATATTTTACCTAAATACCATCTCATCCACGACGGCATACGTCCTATGCAGGCGCTCTTGGATCGAATTACTCTCTAACTGAAGCTCCCTTGTATCTTTCAAGATCCGCTCTAAGTCAGCATCTTGTTTCCGACTGTTCTTCGTTATCTCCTTCACCCGATCAATATAGGATTTCCTCGACGCTACTTTGGGCTGCTTCTCTAGTTCTTTAGAAAGTTCTGAAAGTTCATCCTTCCTGCATACTAGCAAATGATTAAAAACAGGCATACAACAAGGGATGCGCAAAGCTTGTTCCTCGGCCAATCTTTGCACAGCACTAAGTTTAAAAGAAGTTGGAAAGTTTTCAGCATGTAAATCAGTTCAGTCATTTATCAGAAGATTTTTTACCTCTTTTTGACATCAGATACGACAGTTTGTGTTTCTAGCTCAATTTCTCTCAGCTTTTGAAACGTTTCGTCGGCCTCTGGGCTGTTTGAAAACATAAATTCTAGAAGAGTCCTCTTCTCCTCTTCCAAAGGTTTTCTTAGAGCTTCCCTGTAAAAAGATCATTTATGCAAGAAAATTTATGTGCTAGACAGTTTAGTTATCTTTTTCAGATGTCTAATACTAATTTAACATATAGATGTGTCTATGCACACACACACACATATATATATAATTTCAGACGGACAGTTTGAGTCTTAAACTCGACTAAAAATACCAAATTTTCATGAAAATCTATCAAATCATTATACTATTAAGAGTTCAGCTCTTGAAGATGACGCTTTTTAGACGCATAGTTCAAGTCAATAGGCCATCATTAGGACAAATTTGGAACCAAATCCATAAACTAGAAATTTCATGAAAGTCTATGTAGTGGCCATACCATTGAGAGTTCAATTCTTCTAGATGACGCCTCTTAGCTTCTACTTTCTCCCTGAGTTGATCAAGGTAAAAATCAATGGTATGCCGTTCATCAAATGCCATTTCTGCGGCTGCCATCAATAATTCCAACTCTTCTTCAAGATCTTGTGATGATGAAGCCTTTGCCGTCACCGCCTCTGTGGAAACCTTTTCTCGATCTCGTGTTTCCTTACTCTCATACCTTGTCTAGTAATATAAGTGGACACCGATACCAAAACATAATTAACTACACGTACAAATTCATAGTTTCCATTCAATTTAAATCATCCAAATTCCAAAAAACATACCTTTGAATATTGATCTTTTAAGGAAATTGCGATCTCTTCAGCTACAGATTCTTCATTTTTTGTTTCATTTCTTCTATTACTCGAGAGTTCTTCAGTCGAATTCTTCCAATATGTGGCCCTAGACAATCCATTCTCGTTGAATTCTCCTAACTCGTCATCAAAACCCATTTTAACATCTTTACCCAAGGAATTCAACGACTCCGACCCTTCCTGCATAAGCCTAAAATCATTGAACTTGGCCTCAAGTTTTTTCAAATTATCATCCACTCCATTTTCATCGGTGTTATCTATCCAATCCTCCAAATAGCTCTTGAATTCATCTCTTTTCACTTCACTTCTCGCACTAAAATTCCCATTTTTTCCACCTTCCAAAGATTCCGAAAGCTTCTCCATCAGAAACCTAATCAATTTACACGATTCCTCCTCGGATGGATACGGGAGCTGCCTAAGCAACACATAAACCCATTATAAACACCAAAAAAAATAAAAATAAAAAATTCATAAAATAAATATTACACTTTTTCTAATTCTGTGCTTCCTTTACTTGTCTCTTCCTACAGCAACAACGTTCTTTTTCCCTCTTTATTTAATTTTCACCAAAGTTCAAGCAAAAAATAAAATAAAAATAAAAAAAAAGAAAATTTAACGCCAAAATAAAATTAGAATTAAAAAAACCAAAACGAGAAAATTCAATTCTTTTCTCTTGCGAAAGCTCAAATTCATTTTTTTTCCCTACATTTTTCCCTGAATTTTCAGCTCAAACAGATAATTAAACGCGAAGCCAAATCTCAACCTTTCTTTCATTTTTCCCTGAATTTCTGCTACAAAAATACTAAAAAAAAAAAAAAAGAAATCGAAGAGTCTGTACTTGGTGGAAGCTAATGTCGGGGAGGTAACCGAGATTCCTGATGGCGGAAGCGATGTCGGTGCAAATCCTGAAGTGATCGGCGACGGAGGAGTCGGGAGGGAGGGAGGTCGGAAACGGAGGCGTATCGCCGGCGGTGGCGGCGGTGATGAGGTTGAGAAACTGAGCGCAAATGGAGACCAAATCAGAGGGATCGGCGAGGTCTGCGACGGAGGAGATGTTGGGAGGAAGACGAACGCCGGAGTTCTGGAGAGACTTGAGCAGGATTTTATCGTCGGAAGATTCCTCCGCCATTGATTGGATTGGATTGGAAAGGGAAGACAGAGGTCCTTGTTATTGAAGGAGTTGAAGGAAGACGACGACAAATTGTTTCGATTAGATAGAGGCGAACTTCAGAAAACGACAATCTATGCGAATATTATAATGAAAACGACAGGATATGAAAAATGGTATCTTACTATAAAAACGACAGTTTCCAAAAACGGCGAAGGAATCGACATAACGACAACGACTTGCACAAGAAAACGACAGCTAATCTGTTATTCTGTTATTTTTTTTTGGGGATATTTTATTCTTTTTTTGTTCGTTTGTTTTTGTTTATGATTTTTTAAATCTGAAAACGACCAGAATCTTAAAACGACAATTATTCAGAAAATGAGAGTAAATTAAGGAACTGCGCCACAATTGAGAAAAACGACCACAGCCGAAGTGCCTAACATTGCCAAAAATAATAACATTCTTAAATCAGGACTGAAAAAAAAGATATTATTCTTAGAAAGTGTTAGAGACTACAAAGTACAATTGCCTATAAACGATAGCAAAAGACGAGAAGAATTCACAAACGGCATTAATGTGACCTCAACAACAACAAAGAAAGGGATAGATGTATTTGTCGTTTTAGAATTTTTTTTAATGAACGTCAAAAAGTTGAAGAATCGAAGAGTTTTAACCTAGTCAAAAGAGGGAAAAAAAGAAAAAAGAGAGAGAAAAATCAACAACAACCTTAGAATGACAATCGTTTCAACGATCAACAACAACGGAGAAAACGACAGGAGGCATGAATAGAATGCGGAAACGACAGTTTAAATTACCGAACCACATAAATCGAGACCAAACCAAATATTAAAATTAAATTGAAAAAAAAACCTTGAAGAGCCACAAAATGCCAAAAGTAATAAGAACCTCAAAATAGGACTCGGAAAATGACGCAAAACATCCTTAAAAATTACGAAAACTATAAAAACTACAGTAACCTTAAAACGACAGCAATAATATGACTTCTTGGTTTAAATGAACGAAAACAAGTAAACAACAGTTTTATACTAAAAAAAAAAAAGAAAGTGGAAACTCGAAGACAATACCAAGAAAGCGACAACAATTTTAAAATCGTGAACATCGGGAAAACGACAACGAGACTGCATAACAAACAATCGATTCAACGAAAACAATTGATAGGAAACGACAACTACTTCGGAAACCATAACAACGAAGAAACGCAAACCACCTGAAACTGAAAGAAAGCAACAAACGACACTTTAGCATGCTAAGTAACAAAAACGACAGTAATCGAGAAACGACAGGAACCTAAACGACTACAACCGTGAAAACGTGTAGCGATATATTGCACCAATGCAAGAAAATAATTTTAAAAAAAAATTATATGCACCAAATATTACGAACAGGATATTAGAAGTATAAATCCGAATCAATAATAAAAGTGAAAAGAACTTAGCCAATTAGAAGATGGTTGAAATGCAAAGATGACATAAAGATCGTTGTTACCTATGGTGGAAATTAGTTGTGAAATTATGTTTACAACAACTCATGTCTGCGATTTCTACAGAAATTAAAAATAAAATAAAAATAAAAATGACAATAAAAGTCTAAAGTTAAAGAAGACAATTGACCAAAAAAAATAAAAAAAGAAAAAAGAAAAGGAAAAAAAAAATAAAAAACCTCCAAATGGAAAAGCTCAGCTGAAGAGTCTGCCCTTTTGAACTCGAAATCAAGTGGGGAAATTTTTCTGGTGTTTCAAATACTTTGAAAAGAGGGTCAAATTTCAGCAAAAAAAGAAAAAAAAATTGAAAAAAAGTCAATGTCGATTTAGAAATAAGTGAAAAAAAAAAAAGAAATGAAAAAAAGTTTGAGTTTAATTTGATTCATTTTAAGACTTTTTTTAAAGTTTATTTATGTGGGTTAAAGGAAGATTATTCACCATTTAGAAGACTCTCAAATGTCCTATTCTAGAACAAAAATCAAGTAACTAAATCACCTAGATAAAGCCATTTCTATTTCATCAGAACCAAATTTCAAAAGTCATTTTAAGAATCCAACAAGTTTAAACTCTTGAGTACCGTGAAGAGGGACTAATTTCTAGTCATGTCCTTGGCATGCCCATCAAGAAAGTGACAAGGTTGTGTGAGAACTAAAACCAATCTTTTTATAGTCCTAAACCTTGCATAGGAAGCATGTGGCTTACCAACCACTGTCCTGCCTTATTATAGAGCCAAGTTTCGGGTTCTTTATGGTTGGTTCATCTCCATTAAAACCGTTAAACCGATACTGTAGCCATATCCGGGATCTGCGTTTTGATCAAAACGAATGGAAATTGGGAGATCAGATCACGAGATTGAGGGTATGTCTTTGTCACCCCAAACCATGAAGATTGCCGGAAGCAATGGCTTTGGTCATAGCATAGAGTTCATGTCTCAAGCATATCTTGGGAATAGGTACTCCGAGATCGACATTGAAAATGAGAGTTCTAATACCGGTAATGACCGCCCTCTCCCGGTTTTCCTCAAGGTAGATATGATTTTCAATCTCTAGATTCACTATTTCATATTAGGATATAAAATTCATGAAATGTCCCTAAATCTTCTCTCGTTCTAGCATTTGTCCCTTAATGTGGATTCCGCTCTAGTAGCTTTGAATAAATTAAATATGCGCGTTTAGATACGTGTACTTTGAAGTATAACTGAGGATTTTAAGGAGAACAGCGTTTTCACATTTGTGCTAATTGTTACAATGCAGTTTGAAGATGTGAAGTTTAAGGTGAGAAACAAAAAAGCTTCTTCGAACCCGGTGAAAGTTGTGGTATCGAAGGTCTCCTCGCAGCTGAACATGGATGAAGACAATCACAAGCACATTCTAAAGGGCATAACGGGATGCATTGGCCCCGGAGAAATTCTCGCTTTGATGGGGCCTTCGGGGAGCGGCAAAACAACCTTGTTGAAAGTGATCGGAGGGAGGCTAATTGATAATGTCAAAGGAAAAATTACTTACAATGACATACCCTATAATCAAGCTCTTAAGAGGCGGTAAAATTGGCGTCCTCGAGAAGCCTTTTTCTCTATTTCTTCATGCAAATGACAAAAAAATCTATAGCAAGTTTCACTTTCAATTTTCCTTTTGTTGGCTTTAACAGGATTGGATTTGTGACACAAGATGATGTACTATTTCCACAGCTGACAGTGGAAGAAACTCTAGTATTTTCCGCGTTTTTGCGGCTTCCTAGTAGCATGAGCCCGAAAGAGAAATACGAAAGAGTGGAGATGATTGTTAAGGAGCTCAACCTCGAAAGGTACCTTTTCCATGAAGGAATTTTCTAGAGACATTTCTCTATAGATCATTTGTTGTGTTTCAATTTTATTTTATTTTATTTTTTCTAAATAAAATCTCTCATACAACCATAGATGTCGTCACACAAGAGTAGGGGGAGGATTTGTAAAAGGCATATCCGGCGGAGAAAGGAAAAGAACAAGTATCGGTTATGAAATTCTCGTGGATCCGTCATTGCTATTGCTCGATGAGCCAACTTCAGGCCTTGATTCAACCGCCGCGAATAGACTTGTTATGATTCTTCAAGGACTTGCCAAGGTACTAAAACATCGAAAACTTCTCTCCACTAATGAAAATTTCCGAACTATAAAGCGAAACAAGTTCGGAGAAATCACATTCGATTGGTTTAATGAACAGGCGGGAAGGACAATAGTCACAACAATCCACCAGCCATCAAGCAGGATGTTTCACACGTTTGACAAACTATTGCTAATATCAGAAGGCTATCCGGTTTACTATGGAAAGGCCCGAGAATCGATGGAATACTTCTCTTCCCTTCGATTTACCCCCGAGATACCGATGAACCCTGCTGAATTTTTGCTTGATTTGGCCACCGGACAAGTCAATGACATCAGTGTTCCCGAAGATTTCTCTGTACCCCGAGGCTCCCCCGACTTCGAAAAGGCTGTTGTAAAAGTAAGAAGAAAACTCCTCCAAATTTCTCACTTTTTGCCTAAATTCTTCTCTTATCTCCTTCTCAATCCTTCTTTTTTTGTTCATATTTTTATTAGTATCTACAACTCAAGTACAAGATTGAACTGGAGCCGAAAGAGAAAGAAGAGAATCATCGAACGAAAAAGACGCCGGAACATCTTCAGTTGGCAATTAAAGTCAAGAAAGATTGGACCTTGAGTTGGTGGGAACAATTTGTCATTTTGTCGAAGAGAACATTCAGAGAAAGATGCAGGGATTATTTCGATAAGCTGAGGCTCGTTCAAGCCGTCGGTGTTGCCGTCTTGTTGGGCCTTCTTTGGTGGAAGTCCAAGACCGACACCGAGGCACATCTCCGAGATCAGGTAAAACGATAAACGGAAGAAAAAAAATGATCATCCAATTAGGCACAAATTTTTTTTTGTGAACTTAGCTATGATACTATTTGATTCAGGTTGGTTTGATGTTCTACATCTGCATTTTCTGGACATCCTCGTCGATTTTCGCTTCAGTGTACGTGTTTCCATTCGAGAAGATCTACTTGGTGAAAGAAAGGAAAGCTGACATGTATCGACTAAGCGTGTACTATGTCTGCAGCACCCTGTGTGACATGGTAGTACATATTTTCTATCCCACATTTTTCATGCTCATTTTATACTTCATGGCGGGTTTCAAGAGAACCGTTCCTTGCTTCTTCCTCACGTTATTCGCGATACTTTTGGTAGCTGTCACAAGCCAAGTAAGTTCCAATGATAAGAAACAAGAACAAAGAATAAAAATTTGTTTTAATTCCTATTGAATTGCACTGTTTTTACTTGAAAATCTCTAGCGTTTTCGCTTCCTTTCTCTCGTTTTCTCTGTCTACATTCTTGACGTGTCCTTCCAATTCCTACATCATTTTAGCAATTAAGCGATTCGGCGATTTTGTTATCATCGGTTTGAATGATTTATTTTCTGTAATTAGGGGGCGGGAGAGCTCTTTGGAGCTGCAGTTTTGAGCGTTAAAAGGGCCGGTATGATCGCCTCGTTGGTGCTAATGTTGTTTCTCCTCGCAGGAGGTTATTATGTACAGGTACTTTTTAATAGCGTAAAAAGTAAGTTGTCATCTTTTCAGTGGTAGATACACAGTATCTTTTTAAAGTCACGGAAAGTTTCACAACAATTAGGAATAACTAGGGAAATGAAACCGAATACCGAGTACCTTCCTAGAAAAAATTGCTTGTAATGAAATTGTAGTCTTAATAAAGATCATACTAACACAGGAATTTTCATACCACATTTGACATGAAACAAAATCCGGTTTTTTGTCGCAGCACATACCGATATTTATGCGGTGGTTGAAGTACTTGTCGTTCATGTACTACGGCTTTCGACTTCTCTTGAAAGTGCAATACGCCGGGGACCAACTATACGAGTGTGAAAGCAGAGGAGGCTGCAGGCCTCTGCAGAGCTCGCCTTCATTCGACACCGTGAACTTGAACGGCGGATTGCAAGAAGTTTGGGTTCTGTTGGCAATGGCGTTGGGTTACCGCTTGTGCGCCTACTTTTGCCTTCTTAAGAGAACAAGCGTCAGCAACATCTGAATCAAAACATACATAAACTTAGTTTCATTTGCAGAACCAAAAAAATAAATATATATAAAGAAGAAGAAGAAAAATTCATGTTTCTTGCATGATAAGAAAAGTATTGGTCTAGGAGTTGTACTATTGTGATGGGGTAGTTTGTGATTGTTTTTGTATTCCTTGAATGTGTTTTGAACATAAATTAGTATATTTGATGGAAAAAAAAAAAAAAAAATATATATATATATATAACAGTATTTTTCGCAAACATAAATACATGGTTACAGTTATTTTGAGAAACTGGATTTCTTAATTTTTACTTCTAGTGGAAGTAAAGTAGTGTTCTTTTCGAAAGAACAACAATTCTGTATTGAACAGTTCTTTTTTTTTTTCCTTCCAATTATTGCCTTTATGATTTTTCTTATGTTTCCAGCATTAATAATTGTGAAAAATATTATAAACGTGTCAACAAAGAAAAAAAAGAAAGAAAGCTGTTACAATTTTTCTAGGCAATGCATTTTTCTTTACCAGTAGTAATCGTTTCCTACGATACATTTTTTTCTTTTTCTTTTTTTTTTAAAGAAAAAAGAAAAAAAATTTCCTACAATATAATTAGTTCCCTCCAAATAAAAATTGTACAAATATAAGGGAAAAAAAATAAAAGGAAGCAACAAAGTAACCGACACATTGGGTCTTTTTCCTCTTTGCAATTATCCACGTGAAATCGTCAATAAATAAAACAAAGAAAGCCCCACCTCAAGCCAAAAAAAAAAAAAAAAAAAAAAATTGTGATGAAGTTTGGAATATGCCTTTTCGATATATCGTTAGACCAGTTCCATATTTATCTACAAAAACAATTAATTAGATCTTATAAATGAAAAATATTGTTTAATTATGCCTTATAGTAGGATAAATTTAAACTATATTTAATTTTCTTTTTTGAGCGGATTTTAAACTCTATTTTCTGCTCTAATAATTCTTTTTCTAAAGAAATAGTAAATAAAAAGGTTTTTTAATTTTAATTTTAATTTTAAAGTCATATCATAAAATAGCAATCCTGAACTAAATGCTCCAAAAGAAATTTTTTTAAAAAAAATCCATAATGGGTAGGATAATTTAAGTCTTTTCAATAGTCAGAATAAGTCTTCAACGAAAAAATAATAATTTAACAGAAATTTAAAGGATATATAGATAAATAACCTTTTTCAAGATGTTTATTAATAAATGACTAAAATTTTCTAAAATTAATAAAATGAGCCTTATTTTTTTTAATAAAGATGGTCAATCAGTAAGTGATTGACTGATTGATCATGATTAATTAATGATAATCAATATTAATATGTAATTTTTATTGATTGATTATAATCAATAATTGATTAATTATGATAAATCATTGATTGATTATAGTCAATCGATTAACAATCATTTTTCTAAATAAAAAAAAATTGATAATTTGTTTAAATAAATATTCAAAATCTGTTTATTTATCTAATTTTTCCTCAATTTAAAACCTCAATTTATGAATATGATATATTTCAAAACATAAATTGTAACTTTTTTTTTTAAGTAAAAAATACTGGGTGCAAAACTCAAAACGTCATATGAAACTCTACAAATAAAAGTTACTATTTCAACTTTCAAATTAAATCGATAATTATTTGGAATATGTGACGAATTTATACTAGAAACTCAAAAAATTGTAAAAAAAGGTATTTTATGGAATTGTCTCATATTGTTAGTGTTAACAGCCATAAATCCATTGAAAATCATATCAACAATAAAAGAAACATGCAAGTGACATCAACTTCGAATTTAATTTTTAAATATCAATTTATGTAATTTGTCATTATTTTATTGATTGGTGTTTAAAAAACTCTCACATCACATCATCAATTAATTGTATTCACAAAGAACTTGAGTGATATAAATTAAAGACTAGTATAATAACATGATATAAAAAATTAATACTAGATTAATATAATATAAAAATAAATTAAAATTCATGTCATTATTAAAAAAAATAAATTTTATGTCATATTAATTATTATAAAAAAAATGACTTTTTTTTAAATTAAAAAAAATGACTTTTTAAGTAATTTTTCTCATAAAAAAACAATTCAATTCAATATCACGTAAATTAATATTAAAAAACTATAATAAAATTAATATCCTTACCACTTCTGATGACAAAGTAAGCAATCAATAGCTCTGTGGCTTGTTTTTTATTTTTTATTTTTTATTTTTTTTAACAATCAATAGGGTTTACTATCAAACATTATTGATTAATTATACATTTTTTAAAGTCTTATTATTGCAAAAAAAAAAAAAAAAAAAAAAAAAAAAATCCCAAAAGAGGACAATCTGCCCCAAAAATATCATTACCTCATTTATGTCCCCAAAAGTCATTCCGACATCAAACGGACTCATCTTTTCCAATAAATATCCCTATCTTACTTCTCTCTCCTCTCTCTCTCTTCTGTGTCAGAACTGGCACTTTTAACTAGTTCCCACTTCTCAGCTTCTCTCTCCTCATCTCTCTCTATCTCTCTCTCTCTCTCTCTAACTAGTCCAGTTCAACTGAACACAAAATCCCCATTTCCCCATCTGAACTATCTCCACAGAAACCCACCAATTGGACCTCAAAATTAGCACCAATAAAATCTCTCTCACTCTCTCTCATTCATTTTCTCTCTCTTTAAATCACTTTCTCTCTCTCTCTCTCTCTCTATAAAAATAAATATATATATATTTATATTATGGAATTAGTCCCATACTCCGACCCAAACTCCCCAAACCCAGCGTGGCAAGACATGTTCCGATCAGCCTCAATCCGCAAACCCTTCCCCCCACCCCCACCCTCTCACGCGTCGCCTCCGCCGGCGCGTGAGTCCGAATCTCCGACATCCGCCGCCGACCCAGATCGGAGCTTTCCCATCTCCGGCGACCCTCAAGTCCGACTCGCACTCTGCATCGCCATGGCCCACGCCGGCCTCGCCTTCGCCATCTTCATCCTCTTCGGCGTCTGCAAGCTTCTAGAAGAATACCTCCGCCCCATCCAGTGGGCCGTCCTCTGCTCCATCCCCCTCCGCGGCATCCAACAGACCCTCGTCTCCTTCTGGTCGGAGCCCCTCGGTCTCGGCCTCACCGAGACCGTCCTCGCCGTCCCGGTCGCCGTTTTCCGAGTCTTCGTCGGGACACTCGTGGAGGTCCGCGAAGTGTTTGCCACAATTCTTCTGAGAAAACCCAAATCAGGAATCCCCAGAAGACACAGAAGCGCATTTTCCAAGATGATCCGGTGGTTAGTCTCGTTTTGGATTTTCATTTTTGCTTATGAAACTGTTGGGGGATTTGGGTCTTTGGCTCTTGTCGGATTGGGATTTGTTTTCAGTGCCACAAGTGTTGACTCCACAATGTCAACGGTTTCTTCTTTTAGAAGTATTAGTTTTCCCAGGAGTAGAATTAGTGCCTTTTTCACTAGAGGGTTGTTGACGAGGTTGAAGACCATTGTGGCGGTCGGTTTAATTATCGGCATGATTTTGGGGTTCCTTGTTGGTGTCATGTTTTTCTCTTATAAGATTGGTGTTGAAGGGAAAGATGCTGTTATTTCGTTGAAATCGCACGTCGAGGAGAGCAATTACGCCGAGAAGATCGGGGTTAAGCAGTGGATGGATGAGAACGACTTGCCCGGGATGGTGGATAAGTATAGCACAAAGTTGTATGAGACTGTTTCTGAGCAGATTGATAGTTTGGCAATGCAGTATAACATGAGTGAGTTTGTCACTGGGATTAAGCATTTTGTGATTAGGCGTCAGGGTAACTCTTCCGCACCCTCGACGGCGTTGATTACCCAATCGCCTTATACGGAGAAGCTTGTGAGCTTGAGGAATCGGTTTAGTAATAGGGAGTGGGCAGAGATTTACACAGAAGCGGATGCCATAGTTAGGGAGTTGAAAATCAGCAGGGAGGATTTGGTGGAGAAGGCAAAAGGGTATGCGGTTAAGGGGGTGGACGTGTCGCAGCGTGTTCTTGCTAGTAGTACCACAGTTCTTGGAGGTGGCGCGAAGTTTATGCTTTCCGTTGGGAGTTCCATCATCTCGGGTGCGGCTGAAGTTTTCAATTTTGTATCTCAGTCGATGGTGTTCACCTGGGTTTTGTACTATTTGATTACGTCTGAGTCGGGTGGAGTAACTAAGCAAGTCATATCTATGGTCCCTATTTCGAAATCGGCTAGGATTAGGTGTGTTGAGGTTCTTGATCAAGCGATCTCTGGTGTTCTGCTTTCCGCGGCTGAGATTGCCTTTGTTCAAGGATGTCTCACTTGGCTTCTGTTCAGATTGTACAAAATTCATTTCTTGTACATGTGCACGATTCTCGCGGTCGCTAGTTCTCTGTTTCCGATTTTTCCATCTTGGTTTGCTACGATCCCAGCCGCTCTGCAGCTTGTCCTGGAAGGTAGATACATCGTAGCCATTGTCTTATCCATTATCCACCTTGTGCTTTTGGACTATGCTGCATCAGAGATCCAGGAGGATGTACCTGGTCACAGTGCGTATCTCACCGGACTTAGCATCATTGGTGGAATGACATTGTTTCCCTCGGCAATGGAGGTAACTTTCCCATTTCTTTGTCTCTCTCATCATAAATCTCGATGTTTTAGTTTCTACATTTTTCCATTGATGCTCCAGAATGCATGTTCTGGGTGAAAGTATAGGAAGCTTATTGTTTTCAGTGATACACATTCATTGTCGCCAGATAACAAAATTTCTACCATACTTTTCGGAAAATAAAAAAAAATAAAATAAAAAAAAAATAAAAATAAAAATCTCCCTTTTCTAGCGTGGATAGATGCAGCGTCATGAACCAAATTTTGATGTAAGGATTTCCCTTCTTAGCTTCCATTTTTTTTGTTAAATCTTTTGATGCAAGCTTTCAGAAGAGGCCTGGAGAGGAGTTTTCTTTTTTTACTTCATGGTTTCCGTTTATTGGTGGGAGATAACATAATTTCTACCACATTTTTGTTGAACTTCAAATGAGTAAAATCTATTTTTTTAGCTTAAGAAAGAACTTCATTGACGAAGCAGAACAACAAGGAAGAAACATGGCACACACATCCTCACGGAAACAAACCAGAAGCTGACCGAGATCAGTCTCAAACAATTGCCTAGCAGAAACATCAACCAGGAATTGAGCCAAACAAAGTAAAGTTAAGAATACCCATGTACCCAAAATACGGCAGCAAAAAAAAAGAAAAAAAGAAAAAAGGGCCTTAGGAATGTTTTCCAACAAAACAAGCAGCCAACATCTTACAATTGACAGTCTTTCTTTTTATAAATACCCGTTTGAGATTCAAAATCATCTCCTACTCCAAGGAGACAGATTCACGGATTATTCTTTCAAAACCTTTATTACTCAAAACAAACTGCGAAGAGCCGTAGCTTCACCATAGTTTGATGTATAGAAACTATTTCCTTTGTTGCCCTGTTGTTATTAGTCAAAATGTGATGCTTATGATCTCCATTGCCATCACATAGCTTCCAAACTCTCGGTTTTTTCTGTTTCTGCTGCCAACCTTTGTCACGGAACTTCTACTAACTTCCTATTTGTATTCATTGGCTTCGGGACAGTGGAATTTTACCCAAACTTTATATGCAAATCACCCTTTTGTAGATCAAATTTGATGCCTATGTTTTTTTGTTTCCGTAGGTTTTTGAATCTCTCTTTCTCTCTTGATAATTGCTGCTGACGATTGTCATCAGTTTTCAAATTTCAAAATGAAAATTTATTACTGCTGAAGGCAGTTTTCTTTGAAATTACTATTTGCAAAGTTGCCCTGTAATTATAACCAAATTTGGTGCGTATTTACGATCTCCATCACATAGCTTCCAAACTCTTGATTTTTGCTGTTTCTTCTGCCAACTTTTCTTAAATATCAAGGGCGAATTTGTTATCTTACAACTTATATTTCTTTCATTCATGATGTACTGATCATGATTGTTGGATTCTCGCCGTTGCTAGGGTGCGATTATGGGACCACTCATTACCACAGTTGTAATTGCTCTCAAGGATTTGTATGCTGAATTTGTTTTGGAGGAACCTAAGGAAAAGGAAAGCTAGCAAGTAACTCGCACCTCTCGTGCTCGCGGCCTGGTGTCCCATTTTCATTCGTAGTATTCTTTCGCTGTCTGTCTGCAGTGATTCTCCCTACATGGATGGTGTGTTAATTCTTGAATCAAATCTTTATTTATATCATATTTTTATTGTCCCTAATAGGTGTCATATTTTTCTTTTTGTATCCGATTTTCGCTGTAAAATTTAGATGAGTTTTTATATTTGCATCTCCTTCCTCAATTTTTATGTGTGTAAGGTCAGATGGCTGGGTTTTTAATACATTTTGGTTTATTGGATTTGGGAGTGCATTTGAAGAAAACCAAATGTTGTAAATTCTTCAATGCACAATGTAAAGACATTAATCCTTATTTACTCTCTGAACGTGTACGCACATTTTATATTGTATGTTTTGGTCTTTCAAATATACGCACAAAAAACTATTTGGTTTCACAATTCTGGTTGGTACAGATATTGTAAACAAGTAGATATCAACATGCTATACTTACTCTCTCTCTCTCTCTCTCTCTCTCTCTCTCTCTCTATATATATATATAGAGACACACACACACACACACACATTGAAATATATACAATGACGAAACCATAAATCTTTATTAGGGGCTAATAGTTATATAATTGATAATTAGGGGCTGTCATGTTCAGGTTCTTATTTTTAAGAGAGGAGGGGTAGCTATGAAATTTTATTTAAAATTTTAGGTCATTTTTTTGAGAGAGAAAAAAAGTGGAGCCCCCACGGGCCTTCGTTCACTCTGTCCCTATATATATATATATATATATATATATATATATATATAGGCACATTCAAATGTAAAATTCTTGGTTGGTCTTAATGTGAAGGACGCTCCTTAACCTCTTTCTTCCCTAGTTGAAGACGGAATGCTTCTCCAATTTATTCAAAAGATTAAGATGACATGACACAAAATATACAGATTTAACAAATTATAATTTCTCTCTCTCTCTCTCTTTTAGAAAATGATTATCTTGTTTAAGTGAACAAACTAACATAGTGAAATTACTCCCTTCAAAAAAAAAAAAAAAAAAAAAAAGTGAAATTACCATTAAACTTGAAATTACAATAAATCATATATAACTAAAAATTTCAAAACAAGTAGCTTCTCAAAAGTGTCTAAACAAGTAATTCTAGACTTTTTCTAAGTTAAACATATAATATGATATTATTATAGGGATATAAAAGAAGACACAAATAAAACGACATACTGATGAGATCCGATAAAGATCGCTTCGAAAGTGTGAAAGCCTTCGATAATGCAAGCAATTGGATGATAATAAGCAAGTCCCATCTTTGGTGTAGAAACTCTGCTATCAAACAAGAATGGTACTCTTCTTAGTTGAAGCTCGTAATTGTAACACATTGAAGTTGCTCCATTAAGTGCCCATAGCTCCTATAAAGCCATTAACTCCCAAAGATATCTCTTCTACATATTCCCAAAATCTTCATTGCTCTTTAAAGTTTAAGTTAAATAAATGGAGTGATGGAAGAGGGAAAAAAACAGAGAGATTAGAGTTCAGCTCAATGACAATCCAAATAAAAAAAATTAAAAAAAAAAATCTTTATAGAAGACAAATGAACCCTAAATAAAATTGTATTTATTTACACATCTTAAAACCATTTGCCTTGGAACACAAAGTTTATAGGTATTTTTCTTATCCAAATGAGCAATTACGTTTCTTTGTATGTTATTAAGTTCCTCCTCCATTTAATCCCAAGATTTTGAAACCACAATCTTAATTTCTTTAATTATGAGCAAGTATATAATTAGCAAGTGTCTCGTTCCTAGTGTATGAAATGTCTTCAATATCTCTAGCTCTATTTAAAGATGGCACATAATTACTTTGGTACTTGTTGTCACGTTATTTTCTTTATGTGACGGGATGTGAATGCTCGTTTTGCTTTCTCAACCTGATCTGCCTAAGGGATTCTTGTGATTGCATGGACTTCCTCCATAGCTTTGACTGACTATTTGAGCGATCTCCATAAAAGGCAGCGTGATTGAGAGGGTACCTAATTGAGCAACAATGTTTTTGTAATGAATTCCTGAGTCCCATCCCTGAACTTGTATTTTGGGACAAGTCTCTATCCATATGTATTCCTCTTGTAAGACAAATATACATTTCGAAAATACAAGTTTAATTTTTAATGCATAAAAAAAAATATATTTTTTGAAATGGGCATAAAAAGATTTGTTGGGTGTATAAGTTTTAGAAAATAAGAACAAAAATGAAAAAAAAAAAAAAGGATCCGTTTGGTATTGTTTTGGAAGGGAATCTGACAGTTTCTAATAAAAGTGTTTTGAAAATGGTTCTAAAATTAAATTTATTTTGCATAAAATCAGAAAATAGAAATGAAGAAAAATTTGTTCTCATTTTATCACTATTTAAAAAGAATCATTAGATCATCGTAGTATTCTGTGAATGAACATCGAATCTGAAAATACTCCGCAAAACTTCTTGGCGATGTTCACTATTTGGTTACTGAATCTAATTCCAAAGTGTTTTAATCTTGTCATTGACAAGCAGTTTTTAGACACTACTTTCTTCTTGAGAGAGTTTTTTTTTTGGGGGAAGAGGACTCTTTTCTATATATTATGAGCAATCTTCAACAGTATTTATGAGTAGCAATTAATAAAAGGAAAAAAATAAATATTTTATAAGGCATATCCAATACTATAGAAAATGCCTCATTAGAAAGCCTAATAAGTTTGTATCCAAAAACCCTGCCCTCTAGATGCCCTCAACAGAAAATAAGATTACAAATAGACTATTGCATCAACAAAAGTGTGATATCTTAAGACAACAACATCTCCACATATTAGATGGAAATGTCTCTTTACTTTTTGATCGCCTTTGTAAGCGCTCTAGTTTTTTTTCACTAAAAAGAGGGGGGGGGGGGGGGGGGGGGGGGGGGGGGGGGGGGAAGTCACATGCAACATCTTTTTATAGTACTTTAATCACAATATTTTTAGTCATAATTTTTTGTTATGACTGAAACTATTAAATTGTTATTACTATAGTCATTTTTGTGAATTTTAGGATAGAATTTGTTAGTAATTTGATCAAAAGTCATACTAACTAACTGATTTTATCCAAAAATTAATGAAATTACTATTGTAGCAACATTTTAATAGTTTAGAGCTTTCTAGTTACCGAAAAAAAAAAAAAAGATTAGGGACCAAAGTTGCACAAGGTTAAAAGTTCAGGGACTAACCTAACAATTTATCCTTTAAAAAAGTATGCTATAACAAATACTAAATAAGATATATATTCACAATTTTAATTGAACTAGTTGGACAATATAACGAGGATTGAAAAATTGACATTTGCACCAATATTTCCTCGGAAATTTCCATATTTTAAAAGTACTGATATGAAAACAAGGGCATCATATTTTTTAGCGAAATATTTACGAAATTTCCATATGAATTTTTGTAAATATCGGTTTTTTACGAAAATATCAATTTCCGTAAAAAGTGTAGTAGTAAATGAATATTATCATAGAAATTTCCACAGAAATATTGACAAAACCTCCATAAAATATCAATCTTATAATTATTTTAATTTATCTTAACTTGTAGTAAAATGCATGATTTTTTTAATTCACACACCTTTTTATTCTTTATTTTTTATTTTTTATGAATAGATAGTTAGTAGAAATTAAGAGACATATATATGGCATGTACAAAATTATATCAGGAAAATACTTAAATGTTATATCTTGGTATCGATATTGTTTACACTAATAAGACATTGCAAATACTTTTGAACATCCTAAAAGTTCTTTTAATATTAATGTTTTTTTACCATTTTTGAAACAATAAATGTAATATACCTATATTATGTTGCCTTTTAATTATTTTACTTATTTGGTGAACAAAAACTTATCATTTACTGTATTATGCTCCATTTTTATCCTGCAAATTTGTCATATACTTAATATTTAATTTATGTATTAATTATTAATTATTTTAGAGTTTTATAAAATTTTATTTAAAAATTTAGTATTTTAAAATAAATTTTTGTATTTTACTTAAATTTCCACTAATATCGATATTTCCGTAAAATTTAAGTACCGACGCAAATATCAATACTTTCATTCTTATATTTTATATTTTTTATGACGAAAATAACAAATCGGATAAACATGATATCTTACGGGTACTCAAAACCACCGACGGGTAAAACCCATCTATCCACTCCAATTTAAATGGGTTAAATGTTGAACTTGATCTAAAGTCATGCTTTCTAGCTCTGCTTCATGGATTTGCCTGCCCTTTATATTGTTGCGATTTCTCACATGTCGAATGCTGTAGCTCCGTTGAATCTGGCAGGGGATTTCGGATGGATAATGGAGCTTTTCCACTACTTTGTTTCTTTCTTTTTTTGTTTTTTTGTTTCTTTAATAATTTGGAAGTTTGTTTCTTAGTTATGTTTTTATGCTGGTGAAAATTCGAAAAACCTTGTCGAATTCCTTTTTAATTTTTAATTTTTTGGATTTTAAGATACTTATTGGACTTGTGGATGAATCGGTGAATAAATATAAAATACTATTGACAAGAAGGTAAAAAATTTAAAGAAATGAGAGGGGAAAAAAAGGTTTAACTTGATTTGTCCCCAGATTAAGAACAAAAAAAAAAAAAAAAAAAAAAGACTTTGTTAATAAGAAGTAGTATTGGGTGATATTTTCGTCATAATATAAAAGTTATTAGTAATGGGTTAAATTTAAATCCGAACCCAGATAGGAGTCTATTTAAGCAAGAGTAGAAATATATCTAAGCCTATGCTTACGTAGAAGTCTACCTAATTCTAAGGTTGAAGCCTAACTAGCTATAAAGTAGGAGTTAATCTAGCTATAAGGTAGAAGTCTATTCAAGTAGAAGCCTATCTGGTGATGAGGTAGGAGTTTACCTACTATAATGTGGAAGCCTCTATGGGTTTAGGGACCCCCCGGCTGATCTTTCTCTGGGTTTGGCCCCCTCCGACTGGGTTTCGCCTCACTCAACCCCCCCGATCTGTCTTTGGTCCCCCCCCAATCTAGGTTTTCTCTCCCTCAATTGATTTGGATATAGAAAATGACCTATTTGACCTTCAAAAACAAAAATCATGCTTCTCACGTGACAAATTTGTTGACAAAAATGATTGAAATGACAAAAAAAAAAAAAAAAAAAAAAATAGAAGTTTAGAGTTATCTCAGCCAAAAAAAAAAAAAAAAAAAAAGACCAAATCATTATCTTTGAAAAAATTCAGAGACTATATAGGCCAATTACTCTCTTTTTGTCCAAAAACTTCACATACCAGGAGGCTTAATATTCGAAATTTGGACATATTATGTTAAATAAACAACATGCTATATATATATTTGTATATTTTCCCCCTCACTTTTACATATTATATGGAATTGATTATAGCTTTCAATAGAAGCCAAATTGGAATTTGAGGGTCTAAAACCATTTTAAACGGTCTATGCTTTTGGAAGCTTGTGATAAAGAACGTCCTTTTTTGCACCGTTAGAACTTGACTTGACCAATTTTTTTATTTATGAAGATTTTTACAAGGTAGAGAATAGACTTGACGAGCTACTTCTGTCTTAATTAACTCATAAATAATGTTAGAGACATGAATTACTTATCCCTTCGGCAACAACGACGGAAGCGTGTCATCTACTACTACAAACACGTCTAATCATCTTTAAGCCAAAAATTAGCTCCTTGTTTTTTTTCTCTCTTTCTTTTCAAACTTCAAATAACTAGTAACATTTAGACGTATTGAAGCTTTCGAAATTATGTTGTTGTAAATATGAAAAAGAATTGGCACAAAACTACCGTCTAAAGACTCAAACAAAAATCGCAAACTAATCGGGTACCACTCCCGGGAAAAACATTCCATGGTTCCACTCCTGAAAGTATTTGTTGTACAAAAACATGGATATTGAAATCAAAGAGAAAACACATTCAAGGAGGCGATAACTAAACATATCTCACTGTAATTTAGTGATTATTTCTTTGCTTACATCTCCTCTGAGTTGTGAACTTGTTCTTCATTTTTGGCTGCATGAATTTGTTGATTTTGTTAGTTTCTTGTGTGTATGTTAGCATTCATGGCAAGTCTGTTAGACAAAAACAAGACAAATAGTTTGTAGGGTTTTCACGGGTATTGCATCGTGTGTTGCAATTGTTGATTTGTTTTGAAGATATGGTGAGTATCGTAATGGGAAAGTTGCATTCTTTGAATCTGAGTAAGTTTCTTTATCTTATTTAAACTAGAAATTCAATCTTTCCCAAAAGAGAAGAATTGTGTTTTTGAAATCTAGAAAGTTGGAAGATTTTATTCTCTAGGATTTCTTGAAGATTTCCGTATTTATTTTAGTAGCCAAATTAAAGGAAATTTATTCGGATTTTGAAGTAGGTTTCTGTATTTAAATTTCAAAGTTCTTCTAGAAGTGTTGCTACAGATTAGGAAACACTTTGAAATTTAAATTATTTTTTAATCCGAGATTTTTGGGATATGTTTGGAGGCTGCTTATTTATTGTCTCAAAGACAATTTATTTAGTACGAGCTTGAAGAGGTTTGAATGTACTTTGAGACTTATTTTGAGCTGTTGCATTCACACATCTTTCGGGATAAGATTTTTGTAGTTGAAGGGAGTTTAACGTAGCAAGCGATGAGAGCTCGTAGAATAGATTTATTACTTGATTCAAGACTGTAATACCTAGATTTTTCATGTCACTAATTTCTTCTTAAGAAATTAGATTCTATGCCATGAAGGTATTTATGAAAAAGTTCAAGTAAGAGCTTTTGTTTGATTATGTGAATTCTTTTGGGTCAGTAAGACTCAAAATAGGTTTTAAGGTTAGAAAACGCTCTTTCAAGTCGAAAAGGACGAAAAAGGACGTAATTTCGAAAAAAGTCAAAGTTTGACTGAAAAAGTCAAATTTGACCAAGAAAGTCAAATTTTGACCAAGAGTGGTCAATGGGTTGACTTGGCAGTATGGTATGATGCAGTATGAGAAAATACTGTAAAATATGTCAGTATGGGCGAGATAGCTCAAATAGGCTTTAAAACCACCCTAGAAAATCAAGCACACCTAGTTAAGGTCAAGGGCAAAAGGACGTGAAAATATGGAAAACTTGGTCACCAAGTAACCCATTGGGGCCGGTCACATGCAGGGGCAAAAATGTCAAAATTTTCACTTTTGGGGTAAAAGTGCAAATTTTGGAAAATTGATGATGTAAGCACATGATGTCATCAAGATGATGTCATCATGATGAGATAAGCTTGGCTTGTTCACCAAGAAAGCAACCGGCCACCTAGGGGGCATTTTTGTAAGAATTTTGCCTTTTGGGGCAAAAGTGTAATTTTTAGAAATTAGTGATGTAAGCATGATGTAAGCACATGATGTCATCAAGATGATGTCATTATGATGAGGTAAGCAAAACTTGGGCTCCAAGGCAGCCAATGACCGGCCAACACCTAGAGCTAGAGGGCATAAATGCAAGAATTTAAACTTTTGGGGCCAAAGTGTAAATTTTGAAAATTGGGTGATGTAAGCATGTGATGTCACCAAGATGAGGTCATCTTGCCTTGCTCTCCAAGTGACAGCCGGCCATCTTGACACCTAGCATGCCAATTGCATGATTTTCTCAAAATTTAGGGGCTAAAATGCAATTTTTGGAAAGTTTGCATTTGCCTATAAATAGGGGTGGCATTTAATCATTTAAATCAGAAAATTTGGCCAAACTCTTGCCATTTTTCTGCAGAAAAATCCGAGAGAGAGAGGAGGAGAGAAACCAAGAGAGAACCAAGAGAAAAAGTTGGAAAAAGCCAAGGGAGGCTAGTTAGTGTGCATGTTCGGTTTCAAGCTAGAAACCAAGGGCAAATCTGGAAATTTTGGACCCAATTTCTGGGCAGTGGCCGTGCAGGGGTGAGGAAGAAAGGGGTGAAAAATTTTGGTGCCATTTGGAGAGCTAGAGCAGAGTGTTTGGAGAGCCAAAAGGGAGGGAGATTTCGGTTTGCATACCCTAACCCATCCCTAGGGTTAGCTAAGGTAAAACTCCCTCAAACCCTAACATTTTTTCCATGCAAGTTAGATGGGATATTTATGTGTATGTTTGTATGTGCATGGCTGAAATTGGAACCCCATTTGGAGGGGAATTCCGGACTTGTTGGCAGCCAAGAGGGAGGAGTAAGGAAGTTTGGAATCCAAGCTAGTAAACCAACTTCCAAACCCTAGAGGTAAACCCTAAAACCATAAGCTTTTGGTTTGAGATTTAATGTGGAAATTTAAGTGTATTTCCAAGTCCAATATGTAAGAGCATAAGCTCAAAGTTTTATGGTTAATGCCCTAGACTAGGTGTGGTGCTTGATTAGGGTGTTGCTTAAGGGTGGTTGCTTATGGTTTTGTTTATGCTTGTGTGCATTATATTTGTGCTTGTTTGCATGCTAGGATTGCATGGCTTTATGGTTGGTATGTTCCCTATTAGTGTGCAGCCGGTTGTGGCTTGTGTGCATGGTTATTAGAGCTAGCCATGGTTCGGCTCGAATGTATGTATGAGATGTGATGCAACTCTAGTTCATGCAACCCTAGGTTTGTGTAGATTTGGTTTGGGTTGAATGGCTGCGTTAGAATCACGTGTTGATTCATGTGGGACGTTAGTTAACGCTGCATGTTGGTTACTTAGGCTCCCGCGTGATCGGTTGAGTTAGTTCCGCGAAGTAGGACGCGTAAAACCGAGTAAGCACAAAAACTGGCAGATTCGGATCAAATCTGCCCAGTTTTTGGAAAAGTGAAATATAAGGCCTTTAGAGGCCGAATTGGGAAAAACGTAAAACATAAAAGTTGTTCGGAAGAGGTTTTCCTAGGGGGCAACGTGAACCGTTTCCCAAAATGAGACCCCAATGGCCTCCGTTTACCCCAAAACCCGTGGCTGATCCCCAGACCCAGTTTTCACTCAGTTTTTCGGGGTCAGCCAGTTTCAAACAAAAACTGGGACGAATCTAGGCCGAATTGGAATTTTTGTAAAACACGAAAGTTTTAGCATTTTTCGAGAGCTACAACTCTTGTGAAGAAAACTTTTTCAGATTACGAACTGATTTTTAAACTGGGATCGTTTTTTTTGAAGGGTGCGCAGGGAATCCGAAAATTCCTGCACCATTAGCTTTATAAATGTTTCTAGAAAACTGTTTTTCTACTACAAACCATTGTTTTGATTATGGAAAACTGTTCCAAGGGCAGTTTTCAACCTCAAATGATTTTATAAAGCACTAATCCAAGAGTTTGGATTTTTACGATTTAAGTAAAGGATTTTTATAAGTTAAGAAAGAAGTTTTGGGATTAATTTCCCTAAATTTTCCAAGTAAGGAAAATGAATTTTTCAAGCTAGAGTATAGCAAGCGATTAGTTTACGAAAGGTAACCGGGAGTTATACCCGAGTTACTGGATCAAGCCCAAGGCCCAAAGGTTGACCCAACGAGGGTTGACCATAGTTGACCGAAATTGACCATTGTTAACCATAGTTAACTTTGGTTGACTAACAAGTGGATTTTAGTTGATCTTAAGGGTTACTCAATATAACCCTAAAGGATACCCGTTTGAGCTAAGATATTGGGTTAGGAAAGTAACCCAATGATTTGTGGATTAAGGATGAAGCCCAGGGTTGGAAGATGATCTAACCCTAATGGTATGTTATTGTTATGGGCTTAGTACACAAGGTTATCCAATGTAACCGAGTAAGACGTTATGCACAAGGGACATACAACCAAGACCATGTAAGGTAAGCATGTTGGTTAGGTCACCAACATTTCACGAGTTTAAGTTAGACAATGTCTTTTATCGAGCAGGATAGAACCTGCAGCTGTACCGGAAAAGGAACAGCATTAGTTGGGACAATAAATCAAGAGCGTAGGACGGAAGGTAAGTACAACTCCGCCTACAGCATGAACACATGTTTGTTTGCATATGATGTTTTTAAGAAATCATGAATAGCATTTCATGATTTATGATGTTATGAAGTAGTACGTTATGACATGATGATATGTTAAGTATGTCCATGTTTCATGTTAAGATGTAGTATGTTATGAAGTATGTTATGTTATGTATGCTGTTACGTTAAGATGCAGTATGTCCATGTTTCATGTTAAGTTATGAGATAGTATGTTATGATAAAGTATGTTATGTTTTATGTTCGATATCTTGGCATCATAAAGCATGCTCACTAACAATGAATCATATGGTAAGAATAAGTTCTTAAGATACGAGATAAGTTAAGTAAAGATTGTTGTGTTGTACTGGCTTGCCTTTGTGGTGGGTTCAAATGGTATATTCCATGGTTTGACTTGGATTGGATTGGCTGCCTTCACTACTCCATGTTAAACGTCTTGTTTCATGGTTTGAGTTGGATTGGACGGACCGCCTTCAACCACTCCATGGTTATGTACCACAGTACATGCGCACATGTTATAGAGTAAGATAATAAGGAACCATAATTGAATAATAAGAAATCATAACCTGTTCATGCATTTTGTGTTTCAGTTGCATGCGGATTGAATATTGTGCTTACTGGGCTTTTAGCTCATTACTTACGTTCATGCTGTAGGTAAGCTACCTACCGGCAATACCTGATACGAGACTGTGGAAAGACGGTGCTGCGGACTGTGAAATGTGGGATGGACACCACCACGGATTTCCATAAAAGGTGTTTGAAAGGAAAATGTGTTTACATTATGTTTTAAGTATGTATGGCAAGGTTTCAGTATGTATGGCAACGAGTTGCCTCGTGTTGTACTGATTCGCATTAGGTCGGGTTGGTCCACGATTTACGTTTATGTATGATAGCTTTCCCATTAGGTGAAAGCTCAGTACTCGAGTGAGTACATACGAAGAAGATATGTTCTTATATATAAGTTTAAGTTTATGTTTAAGCCTAAGTTTAAGGCTTCATGTAAGTAACGTGTTTAAGTCACGATTTTAAATTGAAGTTAAAGCTTTTAAGTTTTAAAGGAGTAAAAAAAAAAAAAAAAAAAAAAAATTACTCTAAAAATTGGGTAAGTTTAAGTTAAGTATAGTCACGACCGTCATTCGCGTGGTCGGTCCTACGTGGGTGGTCGGGGCGTGACAAAGACAACCGGCGGCAATAAGAAGAGGGAGTCTTCAGTTTGTATAAGTCCATAAGAGCTTGTAATCTTTCTATAGTTAGTGAATTATTCACCATTTGGGCGTAGCCTCGAGGAGTAGGGTAACCGAACATTATAAAATTGCTTGTGTTCTTCTATTTACTTTGCCTATGGCAATTGAATTAATATGAAAATTTAATAAACTTGGTAAATCGGTGAAAAACAGATCTTAATTCAGATTTAAATCATGATTTCTAAAGCTCTGCTACATGTATTTGCCTGCCCTTTATACTGTTGTTCTTTCTCACATGTAGAATGTTGTAGCTCCGTTGAATATGGCAGAGGATTTCCGATGGATGATGGAGCTTTTCTACTAACTTTGTTTCTTTTTTCTTTTTCTTTTCTCTCTTTTTTTTTTTTTTGGATTTTAAGGTACTTATTGGATTCGTGTATGAATTGGTGAATAATTGTATAAGGGTATGCAGAAGACTAGAAGTCGATAAAAATAAAAGAAATGAGAGAGGGGAAAAAAAAAAAAGTTCAACGTTAAAGGTGAACTTTAAATGATACGTATAAATACAAGTTTAGAAATAAAGAGACGGTAAATTACCCAAAAATGTTAAATCTTTTAAAATCAAGAAAGGTCCTGTTTTCTAAAATGAAAATCAATGCAAAATAAAATTCAAAATTTCTATATTACAATCAGTCGATGTAAAAAGTAGAAAGAGTAATAAAGGATAATTTTAATGAATATTTGTCACTCATCTCAAATTCAAACATTCTCCCTCAATGTGGTGCATAGATTGCAGAAATATACCAGCTAGCCTAAAGAGATTTTTTTTTTTTTTTTTCAATAGCTTGAGAGGCCAGGCTCACTGTTCAAAATTCTGATATACTTCAAAGTCTACTTTTGAACGCCAACGTTATGTTGAGGAAATATCACGTTATATGTATTTCTCAATTTCACAACTAACGCCGGAAGGATTATCGCTTTCAATAGAAACCAAGTTGGAATTTGGGATCTTAAACCATCTAACACGGTCAATGCTTTGGTAGCTTGTAAAAAAGGACTTCGTTTTAGTACAGTTATTCAATTTTGTATATTTTTTTTTATCATCAATTTTTTTTTCAATCAACAATTTTTAATTTTTAATTTTTCCAAAATGATATGTCAGGCTCAATGTATAAAATTCTGATATACTTCTAAGTTTGCTTTTGATTGCGAATGTTATGTTGAATAAATATCATGTCATATATATTTCCCAATTTCACAAATTACGCTGGAAGGATTATCACTTTGAATAGAAACCAAGTTGGAATTTGGGCTCTTAAACTCATAAATAACGTTACAGACAGGAATTACCATCTCTCATGACTTTCCAGTCACCCAAAGCTTTCTTCCCCGTGGCTACAACGACAGAGACTTTTTTTTTATACCGCTTGTACTGGTGGTTCCTCCTCATTTCCCCGAAATTTTTCATTTTTAAGATGGAATGACCAAAAAGGGCATGGTTGGTCTCACTGTTAACTATTGAATGAGATACTCATGCATATATACATGGCTTGGGTTTTGCCTGTTTCAGTACTTGAATGAGCTCATTTGTTTTCATCCTCTCAAAAATCCACAATGAGAATCAACATTCCACCATTTTCATTGCCCTTCATTTGCTTAATCCAACTTGGCATCTGGACACTCGTGGCTTCTGGAGAATGTCTTGGCTCTCAGCAATCTTTGTTGCTCCAATTCAAGAACAGCCTAGGTTTCCCCAGTAATCATTATAGGAAGCTCGTGAATTGGAACGAAAGTTCTGACTGCTGGTCCTGGGAAGGTGTAGCCTGTAAAGAGGGTCGTGTCACCATCTCGAATTAAGTGGAGAGGGAGTTTACAGCAAGCTTGACAATTCAAGCACCCTTTTCGATCTGCAGCATCTCAAGAGGCTTGATCTGTCTGATAACAACTTCAGCTCTACAATCCCCTCAAGGATTGGTGATCTCACAAATTTGAATCATCTTAATCTATCATTCGCAAGCTTTTGGGGGGAAGTGCCAGTTGCCATATCCTGCCTAAGAAACTTGGTCACTCTAGATTTGTCCTCTAATTCTGTGTTAGAAGGAACGAACCTTGTGATACGAAATTTGAGTGCGCTGGTACAGAATCTCTCAAAACTTCAAGAACTACACCTTGATGGTTCAAACATCTCAGCACCTAGGAACGGGTGGTGTCAAGCATTGTCATCCTTACTGCCTAACCTTCGTGTCTTGAGTTTATCCTGTTGCTATGTTCCTGGCCCATTGGATGAGTCGCTTTAATACGCGCACTCTACCTCGATCGGCCGCAGCCGAGAGCCTATACCAGTCATGCAGCGCTTTTCTAACGTAAAGTTCTATTAAACACATTATCGATCATGCCCATGCAAACCCTTATTGATCTTGCACCAACAAAAGTTTGCATGAGTTTTAGGTTTGCACAAACCATTCCATACATCTCTAGCAACCTAACATGCACATTCTTCATCATACTTAACCATATTTGAGGACATACATTCTTATCATTCATCAAGCATGCAAAACCCTAATAATCATGCAAGCATAAGCACATAACCATGCAAAGCTCATAAATCAAAACCACCCATAAACCTAATCAAGCACAAAACCTAAAATCTAATTATAGGGCAATAAATTAAATTGAGCTTATGCTCTTACAAATTCAACTTGAAATACACTTAAATTTCCAAATTGAAGCTCAATTTAAAAAGTTTAGGGCCAAGGGAGATTTACCTTGATCAACACAAGAATTTGGTTAGGGTTTGGTCCAACTTTCTCTCCCTCCTTGGTTTCCTTCGCAACCGGTCACCCTAGCTTACTCAAAATTTTTCCGGTCACTTGGTTGGTCCTTCACAAGTCCGGCCACCCTCCAAGCAACTTCCTTTCTTCACTTTTCCCCCCCCCTCCTTTTTCCTTCCCCACAACCGGCCTCCTAGCCTAAATGGGTACCAAAATTTTTCCAACCTTTGCTTGTGGTTCTAGCTAAAAATCCGACCACCCCTAAGGCTTTTCCCTTTGGGTTTTCAATTTTTTTCTCTCTTTTTCCTTTCTTCTAGAGTTTGGTTTTTGAGAGGGAAAAGGTGAAGAAAATTTGGCATAGTTTGGCTAGGTTTCACAATTTTGTGAACCAAATGAGCCACCCCCCTTCACCTATTTATAGGTGACTTGAAACTTTTCAAAATTACCCAAAAGTCCTTGAACTAGGATTTATTTGCCCAAAAAGGGGCCTTAGGTGGCTGGCCACTCCATTCCAGAACTACCCAATATTTCTTTCCATCATTTCTTTTAATTAAAGAAATGATGTCATTAATTTGGGATTAGGTGATGTAAGCTTCCTTAAGACTTGTTTGGCTTTTTCCTTAGTATGCAGTCCATTTTTATGCTAACACAGATATTTTCAATACTGTGCTCACTAATACACAGTACTGTTATACTGAATTGCAGTCCAAAATTTTTCTGTGTAAAAATGGACTGTATAAATTTTTTTCTTATAACTTAAAGCCATTTGGCCCTTGATATCCTAATTAATGTGCTTGATTTTTCTATGGTGGTTTTAAATTTATTCATGCTATCTTATTCGTAAAGATGGTTTTCACAGTATATTTCCCATACTGCTTATCATTTTACTGTATAGTCATACCTTTGACCGTTCTTAGTCAACCTTTGACTTTTCGGTCAACTTTGACTTTTTTCGGTCAAACTTTGATCAACATGAAATCATAGAGTTTTTCTTCCCTTTTTACTTATAAAGGTCACATGCTTAGCTAAGCAATTAATTTTGAGTCTTATAAAATCATAAGAACTCATAAAACTTAGGGCCCGTTGGTTGGTAAGTTCCATTCAAATTAAACTGTACTTTTTTTATCATGTTTTTTGTCTTTTCTGAATTTTTTTTTTTTGTCTTTTCTGAAAAAGTCAACAAAAATTACTATTCAAACTTAAAAATTTCAATTCAACTCCTTCATGGTACAACTTAAAATTCTTTACAAGAAATCGTAACGTCGAAAAATTAGTTATTACACAAACAATAGACTTACGGGAGATATACCTGAACACATATGTGCTGTCAAAAACCTTTGGGTTCTTAATTTGTCTAATAACAATTCAAGTGGCAGGATACCAACATGTTTAATTGAAACAAGTGATTCCCGTCGTATGCTCAATCTAGCTAATAACAACTTCAAAGGCCCAATTCCTAATGTTTTCCCAAGGAACTGTTCGTTGGAGGCGCTAGTGCTCCGTGGAAATTCTATTGAAGGGGAAATTCCAAAATCTCTGGCTAATTGCTCTGAATTAAAGGTTTAGACCTTGGGAACAATGAATTGATTGGTGAGTTTCCCTGCTTGTTGAAGAACATGCAAGTACTTATTCTTCGATCCAACAAGTTAAATGGTAGCATTGAATGTCCAAATGCGAATGGAAGTTGGCTGATGCTTCAAATATTTGATCTCGCTCACAATCAATTTAGTGGAGAACTACCAAGACGATGGATGGCGAAATTGCATGGAATGATGGCTAATGGAGATGATGCCCGTTCAGAGGTTCTAAGTTTAGATGGTGTTACTCTTAATCCTAATGAAAGATATCTTCTGACCAAGATAAGTTATACGTATAAAGTGATAGTAACCTACAAAGGTCGAGAGATGGAGCTGCCGAAGATTCTAGCTATCTTCGCTAGCATTGATCTTTCAGGAAACAACTTTCATGGACCAATACCAGCAGAATTGGGACAGCTCCGAGCACTTCACATCCTCAACTTGTCCTCTAACGCTCTCACTGGCCCAATCCCTTCTTCCATAGGGAACTTGCGAAATCTGGAGTCCTTGGACCTCTCGTGGAACAACCTCAGTGGAACAATTCCAATGCAACTTTTGAGCCTCTCTTTCCTCATGCTTCTAAACGTCTCATTCAATCATCTGGTTGGAATGATCCCAACGGGCAATCAGTTTGACACATTCTCAGCCGATTCCTACATCGGAAATGAAGGACTATGTGGGTTCGCTTTGACAAAGAACTGTTCTGACAAAGCCAACCGTTCAGATTCTGGGATAAAGATCAATTGGAACCTGTTGAGTGCTGAAATCGGCCTCTTAACCGGGTTCGGAGCGGTTGTTTCACCGCTCGTGTTTTCACGGAGATGGAGAATAAGGTACTACGAACGTGTCGATGACATCATTATCGAGATCTTTCCGTTAGCTGTGGCAAGGAAGTGGTTTCTGTGGACTGCTCTTTAACAAGAAATGATAGTGAGGAGCAATCGAGCTTGATCGGAGCATACTGGTGAGTTAATTTTTATGTCTACTCATTATTATTATTTTTCTTGGTCGTTACGAAGTGTGAAAATTAGAGGACTTACTTGCGAATGTTGTGAAGCAGGTAAGCTGTACAAATATATAGTTACTTTGTGACATACTGAAAGAGAAATTATTATTTACTACAAAATTTTCTTTTCCTAAGGTTCTGAAAATTCAAATTTCTTTTCAACTTTTTGTTTACCACTCAAAATATCTTCAGCTGCTTCACAGTTAGTATTCCATGCAATGTGATTCTAGTTTTCTTCACTGCTAAGTTATGAACGTGTTCTTCAATTTTCGCTTCTTGAATTGTTGATTTAATTCATGTTTCTGGCTCTGTGATACATGGATCATCACTCCGTTAGTATTAATGTTTTTTCTCCCATGTAGGATGTTCGACAGTTGCGCTTGGCTGGGGATTTCCGTTTGAGAGTCGAGATTATGGAATTCTGTTTTGTATTTGAAAAGACTTGTTGGATTATTGCATGATTGTAGGTTTTCTATGCTGTGTAACTTTTCTTAGTTTTCGCTTCTTGAATCGAAGAATCGTGTTATGTTTGAAAGTAGGTTTCTTGCCTGTAGGACGCTACGAGTGAAAGAGTGAAGCTTGTATGTTTCTTTGTTTCCTGTGGATACTTTTATCAAAGGATTGTAATGTTGTGTTGCTTATGTTGATGAATGACAATAAGTAGCTTGTGAAACTTTTTCTTCTTTTATTTATTTTTTAATTTTTCATTTGAGAAGACTTGTTAAGTTGTTGAACTGCTTTTGTTAGAAAAAAGAAAATCTGAAAATATTCCACAAGGCTGTTGGCATTTTAGTCTTATCAGAACCATATGGCTACTTTATCAAATTCCACATTTGGCAATGTCATTGAGCATCAATATTAACAAATCTCCACAAAGACTACTAACTGTCCTTTCAAATCATCGGAACGACGACAAACGACAAACGACGATGTCAAAGAATCCATATTAAGTTCTTAGATGAAGTAATTTCAAAATACGTTAGATGGCTGAGAATGAAACTTCACAAGTGATTCTAGAATGAGCTCTGTTTTGTTTATGTTTCTCCCCCCTGCTTTCCCCTGTTTTTGTTTTTCTCCCCTGTTTTCAAGATTAGATGGCACAATAAAAGGACTTGTTTTCTAATTATTTTTTTCTTTTTTCCTTTTCGTAAAAAATTTTGTCAGCATCAAGTTTATCGTGGAGGAAAGAGACGAACTTGACAGTTGCAAAAATAGAAGCTGCAACCGTAAAACGACAAATATCTTATGGTTTTCCTCAGTGCAAACGACATACATTTAGTATAAATACTAAATAGGGGGGGAAAACGACACGTATTGGTGCTAGGAAATGATGATTTCTGCTGTTGTAAATTTTTTTGGGTTGAACAAGCATAGTTGTCTGTGAATTGTGATGGGCATGTTATAAACAAGTATTCCTACATTTTTTTAAAAAAAAACTTTTCATATCTCTAAAATTTGTTCATTTTTATTTTTATTTTTATTTTTAATTTAAAAGCACGGAAGAAGAAAATTGCCCATCCTTTTTTTTTTTTTTTTGGTTTCATATTGGAACTATCTAGGGGGAAAATGGGCTATGATTTGTTGCTATTGTGTATATCGTTTAACTATACCAAACTGTCCACTTTAGGGATTAAATATAGTTTGGCACTTTGTTTCTAAATTATCTTTTTGTGTTGGTGAAAATTAGAAGAATCTTGTTGAATTTCCTTCATAAATATAGTATTTATTGGATTCGTGTATGAATCGGTGAATGATTATATATTGCTATGCAGAAGACTCGAGACTAGAAGTCGATAAAAATAAAAGAAATGAGAGAAAAGAAAAGCTTTAACATGGTTTGTCTGTAGACTAGAAACAAAATGAAGATTACATTCGTAAGGTGCACTATTAATGAAAATAAAATATTATTAATGAATGCACTATTAAACCTGCATTCATATGAATAATGCAGGTTTACAAATAGAGAAACGAACAAGTTACGCAATGATGTCAAATCTTCTAAAATAAAGGAAGGTCTTATTTTCTAATATGAAAATCAATTCAAAATAAATTCAAATTTCTTATATCACAATCAGTCAATCTAAAAAATAGAAAGAATCATAAAGGATAATTTTAACAAATACTTGACCCTCATCTCAAATACAAACATTCCCCATTGCACACATGCACCAACTTACCTAAAGAGCTCTCTCTCTCTGTTTTTTTTTTAATCATCAAATTTTTTTTCCCAAAAGCTTGATATGCCAGGCTCATTAATGTTTAAAATTGTGATATACTTCTAAGTTTGCTTTTGATTGCGAATGTTATGTTGAATAAATATCATGTTAATTTCACAAATTACGCTGGAAGGATTATCACTTTGAATAGAAACCAAGTTGGAATTTGGGGTCTTAAACCATCTTACACGGTCAATGCTTTTGGCAGCTTGTAGAAAATCGCCTTGACGACTATTTATGTGTTAATTAACTCATAAATAACGTCAGAGACAGGAATTACCATCTCTCATGACTTTTCAGAGACCCAAAGCCTTCTTTCCCGTGGCTACAACGACAGAGACTTTTTTTAATACCGTTTGTACTGGTGGTTCCTCCTCATTTCCTCGAAATTTTCATTTTTCAGGTGGAATGACCAGAAAGGGCATGGTTGGTCTCACTGTTAACTATTGAATGAGATACTCATGCATATATACATGGCTTGGGTTTTGCCTGTTTCAGTACTTGAATGAGCTCATTTGTTTTCGCCCTCTCAAAAACCCCACAATGAGAATCAACATTCCACCGTTTTCGTTGCCCTTACGAGGGAAAAAAAAATGATGACTCTAAAATACATTTTGAGTCGGTACTTCTTATATTTGATATTTACTTGAATGGTAAAAGTCTTCTAACACAAACTACATGTTTAAAAGCTAAGCTTAACCATTTTCAACATTTTTATGTTAAAAGTTTTTTTAAGAACGATATATGTTTTCTCAAATGGATGAGTATGATATGAAGGCAAAACAATCTATAAATGCAAATATATAATCTCTAATGTTCTATACAAACAAATTTGATAACCCAACATATGCACAGTCACAAATGATTTAGATGACGAAAGACAATTTCTTGATGGTAAAATACTATCTCATAATAGCAAAAGTCTTATGACAAACAAATGATAACTTTAAAAGATATTTTTTGTGACGCCCCGACTTCCCAAGCCAGGTCGACACCATACATACTTGATCTTTCCTTGAAAATTTGAGACTAATTTTTTTTTTTTTAAAACATATTCACATAAGTTATCTTGTAGAGAAAAACTTGTCATTCATACATACTATACTGAAAGTATAATCTCAAGTCTTCAAACTTCGTACATATAACAAAACATAATTTACTTTTGAAATATTAACATATTATCTGAAAATTGGATGCGGAAAATTATGCGTAATGGTATCCCACACCACCCTTCACCCGCCGCATCGTCCGCATAGCCCACCACTTAAGCTGCAGGCTTCTTACCTACAGTATGAAATATAAGAGTGAGCTTTCGCCCAGCAAGTTCAAACATAATCTCACAAAATATTACAAACATCTTTAAAAATAAACATGCCAATCATCACGAAACTCATGCATGAACCATTTATGATTGATTGAATGTCTTATGTTTCATTATAGACTCAATCTTTATTATCTTGTCTCAACATGTGGGCCCATAGTGTACGTACCAAAAGCGCGCAGCCTCCAGACAAAGCTAGGGTTTGCAAGGCCCTAACAGTTCTGGGAATTAAACTGAACCCTTCACGATCACGGAAGGTAAATATCACAACTGAAACATGTAGCCTCCACGATCACGGGAGGTTGGTACGACACCTTACTTGTCTCATCTTACCATGTAGTTTAAGGGCCTGTTTGGTGCACAAGTTGAGTTTGAGTTGAGTTGAAATTTTTAAGTTTGAATAGTAATTTTTGTTGACTTTTTCAGAAAAGACAAAAAACTTTTGAGGAAAAGATAAAAAACATGATGAAAAAAGTACAGTTTAGTTTAAACCGAACTTACCAACCAAACGGGCCCTAACATTAGTGAACATGCCTCATGATGTCACTATGTCATATCATACTCAACATTTGCCATAACATGGCCTTCTTGAAAACATGACATTTTTGAAACCATGGCATTTTTTTGAAAACAAGGCATTTCTGAAACCATGACATTTTTGTAAACATGGCATTTATGAGAATATGGTATTTATGAAAACATGACATTTCTGAAACCATGACATTTTTGTAAACATGGCATAACATGTCATAACATAACTTAGCACACCATAGCATAGCATCACACATTATGGCATCACATATCATAGCATGTATACTTGAAAATATAGTATACTTGAAAATAGTCTTTACTATTTTCATACTGTAGGTGAGGTTCGATACTTGCCTGGTATGCTATGTTCCGGGTTTTGTTGCTTCAACTCAGATCGCAACTGCAGGTTACTTCCTGCTATTAAAAAGAACATAGGATAAGAATCCTATAAAATGTTGGTGACCTTTCCAACATTCTAGTTATATGTCCCCCATACAAATCTTCATTATTTACTAGGTTACTAATCGTAACCCTAGAGTTTGTGCTTAACCAAACTTGATCCATTACTTGTTAGGTTACTTGAGGTAACCTTGGGTATTAAACCTATGTATATATGAATAGTATCAGGTTACTATTCCTATTATCGGGCCTAAGCTTTAGTAACTTGGGTATCCTTCCCGGTTACTATCCGTCAACCTCTTGTTACTATACTTTGGCTTTTAAAATCCAAATATGGAAAATTTGACAACAATCTTTTGTTTAACTTAAAAATTCGTAGTTTTCAAAGTGTGACTTTATAAAAATCATTAAAGGCTGAAAATTGCCTTTAGAACAGTTTTCACCGTCAAAACTGTAACGCCACAAATGCTATCTAACTTTAACGTTAGAAAATTAACATTAGAATTAATATAGATAATGTGATGAGATAGAAATTTCTTAATTCTAATGTTATGTTGAGCTATTTTTTTTCACAGGTGACGCGATGAGGACTCGATGTGCTAGAACAAAGTTCATGCTAAATTGATAAATTTTTATGATGATTTGATAATTTTATGTGATGGCTTAAATACATATATAATAAAGAAATTGTTGCATTTATTTTTGTAAATTATATAAAACATATATATATATATATACCATATTTTGTATACGGTTATATTATATGTTTATATGTATACAGTTATAAGTATATTTTACTTTATATATGTATATATAGATTTTAACTGTATATATTTGCCTTTATATATATATAAGTATATATATGTTAAGTTATTTGATTAGTCAATTATATATAATATTATATGCATATATAGTTGTGTGTGTTTATATGTGGTATGTGCGGTTTTAAAAAAAAAAAAAAAAAAAAAAAAAAAGAAAGGAAGTTATTGCAGCCGAAGAAGAAGAAGAAGAAAGAAAAAAAAAAAAAAAAAAAGGTTTGACAATTTATATTTCATTAATTCCAAAATTTAATTGAAATTAATAGCTCTTGATTTATAGGGTTTCTTGTGTTGATTCTTTCTCCCTCACGCACAACCCATCCTCTTTGTCTCATTCTCTCTGCCTCTCTCTCTCTCACGCACAAACAGAGAAAAAAAAAAAAAAAAAAAATTTCCGCCAAACCTCCAAATTCTTCCAAGACCGAAAATCAAAGAATTTCAAGGTATGTTTGATAAGTTTTGAAACTGTTTTTGGGAATCCAAACGGTCTCCGTTTTTAACAAATTTGATATTGTTGGAAAGCCCTAGATGTCTATTTTCATTTGAAATCAGTTTCATATCTTTTGGAGTTATTTGTGAAATTTTATGATTTTTCAAATAGGCAGAGGTCGGACTGCCAAGTTCGGTGAAATTTTAATGATCAGATTTCAAAACTGATTTTGGGAATCTAAACGGTCTCCGTTTTTAACAAATTTGATATTGTTGGAAAGCCCTAGATGTCTATTTTCATTTGAAATCAATTTCATATCTTTTGGAGTTATTTGTGAAATTTTATGATTTTTTAAATAGGAAGAGGTCGGACTGCCAAGTTCGGTGAAATTTTAATGATCAGATTTCAAAACTGATTTTGGGAATCTAAACGGTCTCCGTTTTTAACAAATTTGATATTGTTGGAAAGCCCTAGATGTCTATTTTCATTTGAAATCAGTTTCATATCTTTTGGAGTTATTTGTGAAATTTTATGATTTTTTAAATAGGCAGAGGTCGGACTTCCAAGTTCGGTAAAATTTTAATGATCAGATTTCAAAACTGTTTATGAGAATGCAAACGGTCTCCGTTTTTAACAAATTTGATATTTTTAGAAAGTTATAGATGTCTATTTTCATTTGGAATCAGTTTTATATCATTTGGAGATATCTGTAAATTTTTGTGATTTTTCAAACTGGTAAAGGTCCGGCTGCCAGTTTCAGAAAAAGTTTAGAAATCAATTTCAAAACTATTTTTGAGGGTCCAAACGGTCTTCATTTTTTATGAATTAGATACCATTAGAAAGATCTGGATGTCTACTTTCATTTAAAATTAGTTTCAGATCATTTGGAGCTCTGTATGAATTTTTATGAATTTTTGAAGGGACATAGGTCTGATTGGCAGATTCTATCAAAATTTGAAATTTCATGAAATTGTTCAATTTTTGTGTTTTGATGTAATTAAATGATGAAATAGGCCTTGTAGGTGCTGCTATGATATGATGGATGTGTTTGATGAATTATTATGAGCTTTTGTTGATTTTATTATATTTATTATTCATGGCATGAACGGTTCTAAAGACGAGCACCCGAGACCTCAATCGCGCGTCATCATCGGAAAATTCAAAAAGGTTGAGTAAGGCGTTTAGGTAAGTACACTCTCACCTGCAACATGAATTAAAGATTTGAGAAGTATATATTTTGATGTTGATGATGATGTTATGATGTTCTTAAATAATACTTCTCCTATGATGACGTTTTGATGAAACATTTTGATGAAAAATATATATATATGGTATGTATATGTATTTTTATGTTTTAAAATGGCGTTGTACACCCTTGATGATGATGTTGTCCGGTGAGCGGACTTTTGTCACCGTTGGTTTGGGATTTGCTACCCCAACCCTTCCGTGACTAGCGCGCTATGATGGTACAACGCCGGGCCCAATATATGACGGTTTTAAAAGTAAAAAGTTTTTAAACGATGTTTATATTTATGATGATAAAAGAAAAATGTTATTTTTGTGAGATTTAAGTGTCTTACTAAGCCCTTGCTTATATAAGTTAATTCATGTTGCAGATAAAGGAAAGGGTAAGATGTAGTGCTGGAGGAGCTTGGAGCGGATGGCGGGACGATATATGATAGGAAAACGGGAGGAACGATCATGAGATGAACATTTTTAAATTCAATAAAGTTTTAAGACTATAGTTTATTATTATTTAATTGGATGTTTCATATGGACTTAAACATTATTTCAATAATTGGGTTTTAGAAAAAATTATATATATTTATATATATTAATTATGAAGTTGAAAAAAAAAAAAAAAAAAATTCTAGAGTTTTCTAAAATTATCTAAGTAAAGTTTTCCATTATGTAAATATTTTTATTTCAAGCTTAATATTTTCGCAATTTATAAGAAATAAATGATTAAACGAAGTCAACTGTAACGGTCCGTGAGGGGTCGTTACAGATATGGTATCAGAGCGGTTTCCTATTTCCTATCATGCATCGCCACGTATCCACTTCAAACTTCTTCAAGTAAGTAATTAACTAGTTTCCTTAAATAGAAATGTAAGAGTTGTGAGGTGATGTTCTATTTATGGAAAGTTTGAATCCTGACTCGATATTCAAAAAAAAATAAAAATAAAAAAAAAAAGTCTCTTATTGACAATTTTGCTACTAACAGGCGACTAACATAAGATGGTACGCGGACGAGGACGTGCAGCTCGAGGACGTGCAGTTCGAGGACGTGGTAATGGCCGAGGGCATGTCGAAGATGAGGTTGCTGCGGAACCTAACTTGGCAGAAGTTATGGCACAGTTGCGTCAAGACCAACGAAGGGGTCGTGGACAAGTTGAAAATGAAGCGGTGGCAGAGCCTAATTTAGTAGAAATTGTGGCTCAACTTCAGAGGCAAGTTCAGGAACAACAGGCTCTCATTAACAACTTGCAAGCTAATGCCAACAGAGTGGAAGTCCCCATTGATCCACCGGCTGCACAGCCAGTGCAAAATAGAGGAGTTCAAGCAGCAACAAATCATGAGCCCCTGTATCTGCGATTCAAGAGAATGAAGCCTAAGGAATTCAATGGTTCAACTGACCCTTTGGTAGCTCAAGGATGGTTGAAGTCGATCGAGTTAGTGCTTAATTTCATGGATTTAACCGATAATGAGAAAGTGAAGTGTGCTTCCTATTGTTTGATGGATGATGCTAGAATCTGGTGGGAAGGAATAGAGCTGAGCAGGGACATATGTCAGATGACATGGGAAGACTTTGTCCAAGAATTTAACGAGCAATATTTCAACATGTCTGTGACCAGGGAACACTATGACGAGTTTAATAACTTTCGTCAAGGAAATCTATCGGTGACAGAAACTGTTAAGCGGTTCAACCAACTAGCACGCCTTTGTCCCCACATGGTGCCAAATGAACAAGAACGGTTGAGGAGAATGATCGGGATGCTGAAACCCGAGATTGCAGTGATTGTTGATAGCGGAACTGCTCCACCAACCACCACAGCTGAATGTGTCAAGTGTGCCCTTCGTGCGGAATATCATTTGAATAAGCAAAAGGAAAGCCAGCCTCGTCAGAACGAAGTCCCTAAGAACAACAACAACAATCAGAACCGTGGAAACTTCGGAAATCAAGGCAAGTCACAAGGAGGTCAGTGGAACAATAACAAGAGGAAGGGGAACTTTTCCAATCAGAGGAACCACAACAACCGTCAAGGAGGGGGCCAACCAGCTAAGCAAGCTAGGAACATTCCACCTTGTTCTAAGTGTGGAAAGCTACATTTGGGGGAGTGCCGTATGGGCACAAATCTATGTTATGGTTGTGGACGCGAGGGTCATCTTTCCAAGGATTGTCCGAACAAGACTTACCAGCCCTTCCAGCAAAGACAACAGAGAAACCCACCAGTTCAGCTCCACAGTATGCAGGTTGCTCTTGATGGACCTCGTATTTCCCAGGGACGACTCGAGGCTCCTCCACTTACCACCAATGCCAGAATTTTCACCATGACCAAAGAAGAAGCAGCTGCTGAGACTTCTACTGTTGTCACAGGTCAGATACTTGTCTATAATCAGTATGCTAATGTTCTTTTCGACACAGGAGCCTCACACTCCTTTGTGTCTTCTACTTTTGCTAAAAGGCTAGGCATAGATCAGAATATCTTGAATCAGGGATTCACTACGACACTACCCTCTGGGGAAGTGATGATGTCTACTCATTGGCTACGAGCAGTGCCAATGAGAATTGTTGATAGAGAGCTCTACAGTAATCTGATAGTGCTCGAGATGTTTGATTATGACCTAATTTTAGGTATGGATTTCTTGGGAAAGTATAACGCGTCTATTGAATGCCGAAGACGTAAGGTCATGTTTGATCCCGAAGGAGATGATCGGTTTGAATTCATTGGTGATGCGAAGAAGAAGGCGAAGTTGTTCCTATCAGCAATGAAGGCTCGAAAAATGCTAGCCAATGGCTGTAACGGTTTCTTAGCCAGTATCGTAGATAAGAAGAAAGAAGATAAATTGAAGCTTGAAGATGTACCTGTTGTACGAGATTTTTGTGATGTGTTTCCAGAGGACTTGCCAGGTTTGCCGCCAGATAGAGAAATCGAGTTCGAGATTGAGTTAGCACAGGCCACTGGGCCAATCTCCAAGGCACCTTATCGTATGGCACCTGCTGAATTGAAGGAATTGCATGAGCAACTTCAAGAGCTGTTGAACAAGGGTTTTATTCGCCCTAGTCATTCACCGTGGGGAGCTCCAGTTTTATTTGTGAAGAAGAAGGATGGGACAATGAGACTCTGCATCGACTATAGAGAGCTAAACAAGGTGACCATAAGGAACAAGTACCCACTGTCAAGAATTGATGATTTGTTCGACCAACTACAAGGTGCGACTGTGTTTTCGAAGATTGATCTACGATCCGGATACCACCAACTGAAGATCAAGGAAGGAGATGTCCCCAAGTCAGCCTTCAGAACTCGATACGGCCATTATGAGTTTGTGGTCATGCCATTTGGGTTGACCAATGCCCCTGCTGCTTTCATGGACCTAATGAATAGAGTGTTTAAGGAGTTTCTGGATAAGTTTGTGATAGTCTTTATCGATGATATTCTCATTTATTCAAAGACTCGAGACCAACATGAGAAGCATATAAGGATAGTTTTGCAGACATTGAAACAGCACCAGTTGTATGCCAAATTCTCTAAGTGCGAGTTTTGGTTGGATCGTGTGGCATTCCTTGGTCATGTGATTTCTAAAGATGGCGTAATGGTGGATCCCGCGAAGGTTGAGGCCGTTAGTAATTGGAAGAGACCAACCAACGCAAGTGAGATCAGAAGTTTCCTTGGTTTAGCGGGATATTACAGGAAATTTGTAGCTAATTTCTCAAAACTTGCTATGCCGCTTACGACACTTACTCGAAAGGGAAAGAAGTTCGAATGGACAGAGGACTGCGAAAAGAGCTTTCAAGACCTGAAGAGACGACTCACAAGTGCTCCAATCTTGACGATTCCGGATGGGGATGAAGGGTTCGTAATTTACAGTGATGCTTCTAAAATGGGACTTGGTGCAGTCTTGATGCAGAATGGGAAGGTAATTGCCTATGCTTCAAGGCAATTGAAGGACTATGAGAAGAATTATCCCACCCATGACCTAGAGTTGGCTGCCGTTGTTTTTGCATTGAAAATATGGAGGCATTATTTGTATGGAGTCCGATGCCAAATATTCACTGACCACCAAAGTTTGAAGTACTTCTTCACGCAGAAAGATTTGAATATGAGGCAAAAGAGGTGGCTTGAGCTAGTAAAGGATTACGACTGTGAAATCCTATACCACCCGGGGAAGGCAAATAGGGTAGCTGATGCATTGAGTCGGAAGACCCCAGTTACGTTAATGTCCTTGAATGCGATGTCCAAGCCCCTTCAAAAGGAGATTTTTGATTTTGGGTTGGAATTAATAGTTGGACAACTTTCTGCAATGACCTTGTCTCCAACTATTTTAGATGACATTCGGAGCAAACAAGACCTTGATCCAAGCCTTGTGAGAATTAAAAAGGAAATGCTCGAAGGGAAGTGTGAAGGATTTAGTGTGTCTGATGATGGAGTGCTGAAGCTTAAGGAACGGTTATGTGTTCCTAAAGACGAGGAGTTGAGGAAAAAGATTCTTGAAGAGGCGCACAATACCCCGTATACGCTTCATCCTGGTGCAACCAAAATGTACATGGATCTTAAGAATAGTTTCTGGTGGTTCGGAATGAAGAAGGATGTAGCACACTATGTGAAGCATTGTTTGACGTGCCAACAAGTCAAGGCTGAGCACCAAAGGCCAGGAGGGGTGCTCCAGTCAATTCAGATACCGGAATTGAAATGAGAAGACATTGCGATGGACTTTATTACTGGATTGCCAAGGACTACGAATGGTTATGATGCTATATGGGTGGTCATTGACAGATTGACCAAGTCAGCACATTTTCTTCCTATACGATTGACGTTCTCGATGGAACAGTTGGCAGAATTATATGTGAAGGAGGTCGTGAGGCTTCATTGTAATACCAAGTATTTCTGTATTTACACGATTTCTTTTATTTTAAGAAATTTGTACAATTTTTAAAGATACGCATGAAAAAGCCCGGTTAAGAGTTTTTATTTCGTTTTTGTGAGTTTTATGATATTCTAGGACTCAGAAATGATTGCTTAGTCAAGTAAATGACCTTTTAGGCGAAAAGGAGCGAAATCGCCAAAATTTGCATGTTGGTCAAAGTTTGACCGAAAACGCCGACGGTTGACCAAAAAGTCAACTGTTGACCACGGGAGCCAAAATTTGGCGAGAAAGTCAGCGGTTGACAAGAAAGTCAATGGCGGACGAGAAAGCCAAAGATTGACCCGAAAAAGTTAAGAAAAAGGCTGTATGACTTAATAGTTCGCAGTATAACATTGTAATGCATAAAGCTATTTTTTTATGATTAAAATGATATGTTTAGGATTCAAAACCACCATTGAAAGTCAAGCACAATAATTAGAATATTTTGGGCCAAGTGGTTCCAAGTTAAGAGAAAATTTTTATACAGTCCATTTAAAAACAGGTGAATTTTGGACTGCGGTTCAATTAACTAATACTGCGTATAAGTGAAACCAGTATTGGAATTACCTGTGGTAATTGAAAAATGGATTATTCAAAGAGGATTGGTGGCAAACAAGCCTTAGTGAGGCTTACCTCACTAACTTTATATTTATTACATCATATTAATTATATTAGTTAGTTAGAAAGTAAATTTTAGAACCTTCCTTTGGTTCCACCCAAGAGCAGCCGACCACCTCACCCCCTCCCCTTGCTAAATCTGATTTTTTTTTAAGGACCTCATTGTGCAATTTCAAGAAGTTCAACCTCTATAAATAGGGGTGAGGAAATTCAAGAGAAAATTCACAAAACATAACCAAACTCTTGCCAATTTCTTGCTTGAACCAAAACCGGTTTTTGAGTGAGTAAAAGAGGAAGATTTGCAGCCAAGATTGAAGAGGAATTTGAGTGGAAGGATCGGCTTTTGGTGGAAGGAAAGCAAGGAAAGAAAACCTTGGAAGGTTGGATACCCATTTTTGTTCCTAGAGTCGGTTTTGGAGGCTAAAGAGGAAGAGAGGAAAAAGTTTGTGGAACCAAGGGGGATTAGGGTTTTTAGGGTTTAGTCTACTGCTTTGAGCAGCCAACAAAAGCTCAAAAAAATTTGGTACCTATCTTAGCCAAGAAGGCCGAAAATAGGTGGAAGAAGAGCAAGGGAACAAGCCAAGGTTTTGGCCAGTTTTGGGAGCTGTTTTGGCCAGTTTTTGGGGAGCTTTGGTGGCTGATTTTCAAGGCAAAGGAGGCTGCAAAGGTTGGACCAATTTGGCAAGAAAAACCGGCAGCTAAGGGAGGAGCAAAGGGAAGATCAACCAAGTCAAATTCTTGATCCAAAACAAGGTACCAAACCCTTGATTCCAAGCTTTTAGTTTAAATTTCAATGGAAGAAATTTAAATGTATTAAAGCCTTGGTTGTATTGAGCATAAGCTCATTGGTTTCTCTTGCTGCCCTAGCTTAGAAATTAGGGTTTGTGCTTGAAAATTTAAGGTTATGTGGTGGTTGTTAATATGCATGCTAGGTATTGTTGTTTTGTTTAGGTTTTTGTATATTTGTGCAAAATGTTCATGTTAATGTGTTTGTTGATTGTTGAACGTTAGAAATGCCCCTGCATGTTTGAATTAGGCTCCCGACGTGTTCGGTTGAGGTAGGGTGAGCGTAATTGGACGTAAGCGAAATCGAAACCGAAAAACTGCTTTCTCGGGTGAGATTGCCCAGTTTCGGGAAAAGCAAATTTTTGAGGCCCTTAGAGGCCGAATTAGGAGAAACTCAAAACACGAAAGTTGTAGATTAGGGTTTTTCCTAGGGGGATACGTGAGCAGTTTTTCAAAATAAGGCTCCAATGGCCTTGATTTTCTGCAAAAACCGAGCCTGACCTGCCCAGGAGCCATACACGACCAGAGTTGGTTCAACGCAGATTTTGGACAGGTTAAGGTCCAAAATGGATTTTATGTAAAACACGAAAGTTGTAGGGTTCTGTGATAGCTAAAACTTTCGTGAAGACAATTTTTCCAAAATCGGCTTAGATTTTTAAATGAAATTGAATTTTAAAGATGGTACAGAAATGGGGAGATTTCTGTACAAAATACTTAGAAATGGTTCAGAAAATGGTGTTTTTGTGTTTTAAATGATTAATTGGCATTATAAAACTGTTCCAAAGGCAGTTTTTAATAGTCGATGATTTTTATAATTTTACCTTATGATTTTCTAAACTTTTAAAATTAAATTAAAAAAGGGGGATTTAGTACCAAAAACATAAGGTTTTCTAAAAAGAAAACACAAATGAATTTTTGGGATTTAAAGTCAGAAATAATAATCCGAGTAGGATAGACTTAAACCTTCGGGTTACTTAAAGTAACCAAGTAGGTTCACGTAACGCAAAGTAAGGAAATATAACTACGGTTATATAAGAATGTTGGTTTACCAACAGTTCTAATCCTTACTCTTTTTGTTGATAACAGAATACGATACGCAACGGTGTCCCAGCAAGCTTGAGCTTATAACTGGACACAGCAGTTTTAAACAAGGTAAGTACAACCACCGCCTACAGCATAGGCTTTGATTTGATACTTGCCTAAGTATGCTTTAATTGTATGCTTTATTGTGTGTTTTGTAGTGTTGTTTTGCTGTGTAATTATATGCCATGTTAATTACATGTTTAGATTAGGTGTTAAGAAAAGTTTTATGCTATGTTTTGTGTGTAAAATGCTATGTTTTATGTGTAAATGCTATGTTATGTGTAAAATGCTATGTTTAAGTATATGTCATGAAATGTTAGAAACATGTTAAGATTAAGCATGCTATGATTTAGTTATGTGAAACATCATGAAGTATGTTCACCACTAATAAGAATGAAATCAAGTATAAGATAAGGAATGACATGAAAATAAGTAAGTTATCTGTGTCGTACCGACCCGCGTAAGGTCGGGTTGGACTATGGATTGAGTTGGAAAAAGATTGGCCACCCCAACCAATTCATAGTCGCGTGCCCGGTACGAACACTTATAGGGCCCATATGTTAAGTTAAGTTAAGTAAGCAAGTTATGTACTATAAGAAAGAATAAGAAAGCATAATTGGCTCATGCATATGTAGGATAAGTTACGCTAAGTTAAGTTAAGTAATGCTATGCTATGCTTAGTTTATGTTAGTTAGATATATTATTTTGTGTTGTGTCGCGGTATAGGATAGTTGTACTTGCTGAGCGAAAGCTCACTGTCTTACGTTTATGCTGTAGGTAAGCAACCTGTCAGCAATTGATGATGCAAGATGGAGAGGCGAGGCTTGGCGGACTGTGAACCGTGGGAAATGTAGAACCGCTATGCGTTTTGAATTTATTTTATTTACGTTTATTAAGTTGCGATATGCTAAACAACTATTGCCTATTAATTGTTATATTTTATGTACGCTCTCGTGTGCGAGTCACACTGCAAAAAAAAAAAAAAAAAAAAAAAAATATTTCCGCTGTTTTGTCAATTAAGTATGTATGAAATATATGTAAGTATGCATGGTAACGGCCTGTGCTAGGCGGGTCGTTACATTCATGGTGTTCCCAGATCTATCATTTCGGATCGAGATAGTAGGTTCACCTCTCATTTCTGGAAGAGCGTTCAAGCGGCTATGGGTACGAAGTTGAAATTTAGCACAGCTTTTCATCCGCAAACAGACGGTCAGACGGAGAGGACTAATCAAACACTTGAGGATATGCTTCGAGCTTGTGTCTTGGACTTCAAAGGGAGTTGGTGTAAGTTTTTACCGTTGGCTGAGTTCGCTTATAACAATAGTTATCAAGCGACGATTGGGATGGCTCCCTATGAGGCACTTTACGGAAGACGTTGTAGGTCCCCAATTTATTGGCATGAGGCTGGGGAGAAGAAGCTAGCGGAGTCGGAACTTAAGGAGAAAACTGACTTCTTCAATAAGACGACCGAAGCATTGAAGGTGATTCAGCAGCGGATTGCCACAGCTCAAAGTAGGCAGAAAAGCTATGCAGATGTGCGTCGAAGGCCTTTAGAGTTTGAGGTTGGAGACTTGGTGTTTATCAAGGTCGCCCCGATGAAGGGTGTGATGCGATTTGGGAAGAAAGGCAAGCTTAGTCCCAGGTATGTGGGACCATATATGGTGATTGAGCGTATCGGCAATGTGGCTTACAAGTTAGATTTACCGCAGGAGATGACATCCATCCACAATGTATTTCATGTCTCGATGTTGAAGAAGTATGTACCGGATCCATCTCACGTCATCCAACCGCAATCGATTCAGATTCAAGAGGATATGAGTTACGAAGAGAAACCGGTTGAGATTCTTGATCGAAAGACGAAGACCTTGAGAAACAAAGAGATTCCCTTAGTAAAAGTTCTTTGGCGTAATCACAAGATGGAGGAAGCTACATGGGAGCGAGAAGACGTTATGAGAACGAATTATCCGGAATTATTCTAAGTTTCGAGGACGAAACTTTTATAAGGTCAGAGGGATTGTAACGCCACAAATGCTATCTAACTTTAACGTTAGAAAATTAACATTAGAATTAATATAGATAATGTGATGAGATAGAAATTTCTTAATTCTAATGTTATGTTGAGCTATTTTTTTTCACAGGTGACGCGATGAGGACTCGATGTGCTAGAACAAAGTTCATGCCAAATTGATAAATTTTTATGATGATTTGATAATTTTATGTGATGGCTTAAATACATATATAATAAAGAAATTGTTGCATTTATTTTTGTAAATTATATAAAACATATATATATATACCATATTTTGTATACGGTTATATTATATGTTTATATGTATACAGTTATAAGTATATTTTACTTTATATATGTATATACAGATTTTAACTGTATATATTTGCCTTTATATATATATAAGTATATATATGTTAAGTTATTTGATTAGTCAATTATATATAATATTATATGCATATATAGTTGTGTGTGTTTATATGTGGTATGTGCGGTTTTTAAAAAAAAAAAAAAAAAAAAAAGAAAGGAAGTTATTGCAGCCGAAGAAGAAGAAGAAGAAAGAAAAAAAAAAAAAAAAAAAGGTTTGACAATTTATATTTCATTAATTCCAAAATTTAATTGAAATTAATAGCTCTTGATTTATAGGGTTTCTTGTGTTGATTCTTTCTCCCTCACGCACAACCCATCCTCTTTGTCTCATTCTCTCTGCCTCTCTCTCTCTCACGCACAAACACAGAAAAAAAAAAAAAAAAAAAAAATTCCGCCAAACCTCCAAATTCTTCCAAGACCGAAAATCAAAGAATTTCAAGGTATGTTTGATAAGTTTTGAAACTGTTTTTGGGAATCCAAACGGTCTCCGTTTTTAACAAATTTGATATTGTTGGAAAGCCCTAGATGTCTATTTTCATTTGAAATCAATTTCATATCTTTTGGAGTTATTTGTGAAATTTTATGATTTTTCAAATAGGAAGAGGTCGGACTGCCAAGTTCGGTGAAATTTTAATGATCAGATTTCAAAACTGATTTTGGGAATCTAAACGGTCTCCGTTTTTAACAATTTGATATTGTTGGAAAGCCCTAGATGTCTATTTTCATTTGAAATCAGTTTCATATCTTTTGGAGTTATTTGTGAAATTTTATGATTTTTCAAATAGGCAGAGGTCGGACTTCCAAGTTCGGTAAAATTTTAATGATCAGATTTCAAAACTGTTTATGAGAATGCAAACGGTCTCCGTTTTTAACAAATTTGATATTTTTAGAAAGCTATAGATGTCTATTTTCATTTGGAATCAGTTTTATATCATTTGGAGATATCTGTAAAATTTTGTGATTTTTCAAACCGGTAAAGGTCCGGCTGCCAGTTTCAGAAAAAGTTTAGAAATCAATTTCAAAACTATTTTTGAGGGTCCAAACGGTCTTCATTTTTTATGAATTAGATACCATTAGAAAGATCTGGATGTCTACTTTCATTTAAAATTAGTTTCAGATCATTTGGAGCTCTGTATGAATTTTTATGAATTTTTGAAGGGACATAGGTCTGATTGGCAGATTCTATCAAAATTTGAAATTTCATGAAATTGTTCAATTTTTGTGTTTTGATGTAATTAAATGATGAAATAGGCCTTGTAGGTGCTGCTATGATATGATGGATGTGTTTGATGAATTATTATGAGCTTTTGTTGATTTTATTATATTTATTATTCATGGCATGAACGGTTCTAAAGACGAGCACCCGAGACCTCAATCGCGCGTCACCATCGGAAAATTCAAAAAGGTTGAGTAAGGCGTTTAGGTAAGTACACTCTCACCTGCAACATGAATTAAAGATTTGAGAAGTATATATTTTGATGTTGATGATGATGTTATGATGTTCTTAAATAATACTTCTCCTATGATGACGTTTTGATGAAACATTTTGATGAAAAATATATATATATGGTATGTATATGTATTTTTATGTTTTAAAATGGCGTTGTACACCCTTGATGATGATGTTGTCCGGTGAGCGGACTTTGGTCACCGTTGGTTTGGGATTTGCTACCCCAACCCTTCCGTGACTAGCGCGCTATGATGGTACAACGCCGGGCCCAATATATGACGGTTTTAAAAGTAAAAAGTTTTTAAACGATGTTTATATTTATGATGATAAAAGAAAAATGTTATTTTTGTGAGATTTAAGTGTCTTACTAAGCCCTTGCTTATATAAGTTAATTCATGTTGCAGATAAAGGAAAGGGTAAGATGTAGTGCTGGAGGAGCTTGGAGCGGATGGCGGGACGATATATGATAGGAAAACGGGAGGAACGATCATGAGATGAACATTTTTAAATTCAATAAAGTTTTAAGACTATAGTTTATTATTATTTAATTGGATGTTTCATATGGACTTAAACATTATTTCAATAATTGGGTTTTAGAAAAAATTATATATATTTATATATATTAATTATGAAGTTGAAAATAAAATAAAATAAAATAAAATAAAAATTCTAGAGTTTTCTAAAATTATCTAAGTAAAGTTTTCCATTATGTAAATATTTTTATTTCAAGCTTAATATTTTCCGCAATTTATAAGAAATAAATGATTAAACGAAGTCAACTGTAACGGTCCGTGAGGGGTCGTTACAAAAACAGTGGTGTTGGTGCAAAAATACAGTTTTTATGCATGTTTTTAGAAAATCCTGTGCAGGAATTTCTTGCTCTTATGCACAGTTTTTATAGTTCAGGTTGTATTTAAAAATCCGGATTGAATTTGAAAAACTTGTCTTCACGAAAGTTCTTGCTCTTGAAATTTTCTAAAACTTTCGTGTTTTAAGAAAAGCCCAGTTCTGCTTAGATTCTTGTCAATTTTAATTTGAAACTTACTGGACGTGTAGGCTAGGTCTGGGCAGATTAGTCTCGGATTTTTATAAAAACGGAGGCCATTGGAGCCTCATTTTGCAAATCCGTCCGCGATGTCCCCTAGGAAAAACTGTTCCGAGCAACTTTTGCTCATAAATCCTTGGAGTAAAACTAATCCTATTTTGACCCCTAAAAATTAAAAAATTACACAATGGGAGGGTGAGGTGGCCGGCCATATGCTTGGTGAACAAGCAAAAATTTCTTTCCAAGCTTAAAAAAATAAATTATGATGTAATAAATAAAAGGTGAGGTGATGTCATTCACCTTAGGCCTTGTTTGGCTCTTTTCTTCAATAATCAATCCATTTTTAAGCTTCACAGATATTTTCAATACTGTGTTTACTAATACACAGTACAATTCAGTACGGTTATACTGAACTGCAGTCCAAAATTTATCTGTGTATAGTTGGACTGTATAAAAATTTTTCTTTTTATTTAAAGCCTTTTTGCTCTTAATATCCTATTTTAGGTGCTTGATTTTTCTATGGTGGTTTTAAATCTTAATTATACTATCTTGTCTGTAAAGACGGTTTTCACAGTATTTTTCCCATATTGCTTATCATATCACAGTACCGTCTTACTCTGGTCAACCTTTGACTTATTCTGGTCAAACTTTGACTTTTTGATCAAACTTTGACCATCATGAATTCATAAAATTCCGTCATGTCTTTTCCTTAAAAGGCCTATTATGGAGTCTCGTAATAAATTTACCAGAACTCAACCCTATACTGATAAAATTATGAATTTTGTATTGGTATTTATAATTTTCATACAATTGCACATAAACACATAGTACAGACTTTAGATTTCTTATATACAAGAAAATCATGAGTTCGTGAAAATTTTTGAATATTACATTTTTAGTCCTTATTTTAGTAGGTATATTTGATATTTACTCGAACGCAAAAACTTTCTCATGTCAAATATGATTAAAAGCTAAAAATTAAGACTCTGAATGATCATTTTTGGCAAAAATTTTTGTAATGCTAGAAGTCTTTTAAAAACGATATGTGTGTTCCAAAACATATGAGTGTAATATGAAGGAAAAATAATCTATAAATAAAAATATGTAAACTCTAATATTCTACATAAATAAATTGGATAACACAACATACACACACACAAACGATTTAGATGGCCAAAGACATTTTCTTAATGGCAAAAAACTATCTCTTGACGGCAAAAGTCTTAGGATCAAGAAATGATAGCTCTGAAAGACATTTGGAGTCATTATTTCAATAAGTATGTTTGATATTTACTTGAATGCAAAGACTCTCTCAACATAAATAATGTTGAAAGTTAAAAAATAAGACTTTGAATGATCATTTTTTTTTTAATGTTAAAAGTCTTTTAAGAACGATATGCGTGTTCCAAAACTTATGAATATGATAAGACAAAACAATCTATAAATACAAATATGTAAACTTTAATGTTCTACACACAAAAATTCGATAACCCAACGTATGTACATTTGATATTTAGTCGAACGCAAAAACTCTTTCAATTCAAATATGATTAAAAGCTAAAATTAAGACTCTCAATGATCATATTTTACCTTTTTTACACTAAAATTCTTTTAAGAACAATATGTGTGTTCTGAAACTTTTGAGTTTGATATGAAGGCAAAACAATCTATAAATATAACTATGTAAACTCTAATGTTCTACACAAACAAATTCGATAACCCAACATACGCTCACTCACAAATGATTTAGATGGCGAGGCACAATTTCTTGACAGCAAAAGACTATCTCTTGACTGCAAAAATGCAACAATTATGTACAACAAAAATGCATTTTTGTGCATTTATATATCAAGAGCTTTTTGTTTTTTTGTTTTTTTTATCATCATTTTTTTTTCAGTCAACAATTTATTATTATTATTATTATTATTATTTTTTCCAAACGCTTGATATGCTAGGCTCATTAATGTTTAAAATTCTGATATACTTCTAAGTTTGCTTTTGATTGCGAATGTTATGTTAAATAAATATCATATTATATTATTTATTTCACAAATTACGCTGGAAGGAATATCACTTTGAATAGAAACCAAGTTGGAATTTGGGGCCTTAAACCATCTTACACGGTCAATGCTTTTGGCAGCTTGTAGAGAATCGACTTGACGACTATTTCTGTCTTAATCACTCATAAATAACGTTAGAGACAGGAATTACTATCTCTCATGACTTTTCAGAGACCTAAAGCTTTCTTCCCCGTGGCTGCAACGACAGAGACTTTTTTTTGTACCGCTTGTACCGGTGGTTCCTCCTCGTTTCCCCGAAATTTTCTTCTTTAAAGTGGAATGACCAAAAAGGGTATGATTGGTCTCACTGTGTACGGTCATGCATATAACCGATTACTGGTCCAAGTTAGGACTAAATTGTCAATAACATAACAACACTACTAACTATTGAATGAGATACTCATGCATATATACATGGCTTGGGTTTTGCCTGTTTCAGTACTTGAATGAGCTCATTTGTTTTGACCCTCTCAAAAATCCCACAATGAGAATCAACATTCCACCATTTTCATTGCCCTTCATTTGCTTAATCCAACTTGGCATCTGTACTCTCCTGGCTTCTGGAGAATGTCTTGGCTCTCAGCAATCTTTGTTGCTCCAATTCAAGAACAGCCTAGGTTTCCCCATTAATTATTCTAGGAAGCTCGTGAATTGGAACGAAAGTTCTGACTGCTGCTCCTGGGAAGGTGTAGCCTGTGAAGAGGGTCATGTCACCCATCTCGACTTAAGTGGTGAGAGAATTTATGGCAGGCTGGATAATTCCAGCACCCTTTTCGATCTGCAGCATCTCAAGAGGCTTGATCTGTCTGATAACAACTTCAGCTCTACAATCCCCTCAAGGATTGGTGATCTCACAAATTTGAATCATCTGACGCTAAGATACGCCGGCTTCACGGGGAAAGTACCAACTGGAATATCCCACCTAAGAAACTTGGTCACTCTTGATTTGTCCTCTGACCTTGTAATACCAAATTTGAATATGCTTGTTCAGAACTTCTCCAAGCTTCAAGAACTGCGCCTTGATGATTCAAACATCTCAGCACCTGGGAACAGGTGGTGTCAAGCATTGTCATCCTCACTACCTAACCTTCGTGTCTTGAGTTTATCCAACTGTCATGTTCCTGGCCCATTGGATGAGTCACTTGCGGAGCTTCAATCGTTGTCGGTGGTTGATCTAGGAGGTACCAATTTGTCTTCTCCAGTCCCACAATCCTTTGGGAAATTCTCAAATTTGACGTTGTTGAATCTTTCTGGTTGCGGATTGCAAGGAACATTTCCTAAGGAGATCTTCCAGGTACCAACACTTCAGATTATTGACATATCATCCAATGAATTTCTTCAGGGTACTCTACCAGAGTTTCAAATAAATAATTCTCTTCAAGAATTGTCTCTCTCTTCCACTAAGTTTGCAGGAAGGTTACCAACATCTCTTGGTAACCTTTGGAACTTGTCTAGATTAGACCTTTCCAAGTGTCAATTTAACGGCATACTTCCGACTTCCATGTCAAATCTCACCCAAGTCGTCGATGTTGATCTATCGAGTAATAATTTTACAGGCCCAGTCCCATCTTTTAATTTGTCGATGAAACTCGCTACAATAGATCTATCTGACAACGGTTTAACTGGGGAAATTCCTGTGTCTTTGTTTACACTTCCATCTTTAGTGCATACCATAGATTTGAGTAACAACAATCTAGAAGGTTTGATCCCCACATTCATCTTCAAACTCCAAAATCTAACATCCCTTAGACTCTCTAGTAACAAGTTCAGTGGCACCATACATCTGCAAAAGTTTCTAGTGTCTAGCAACCTTGATACTCTTGATCTTTCTAATAATCATATTTCAGGAGAGATTCCTAAATGGGTTTGGGAAATTGAGAGTCTTAAAAATCTGAATCTTTCACATAATCACCTTGTGGGCATGCAAGAACCTTTCTTTTTTCCTCAAACTCTCAAAACCCTTGACCTTCACTTTAACCAGCTTCAAGGAAACATCCCTGTTCTTCCAAAACTTCTTGTACACATAGATTTGTCTAGCAATAATTTCAGTTCCTTTCCAGATAATAGTTTCTATAAGTATTTCTTCATTAGGTTCTTTTCCCTCTCAAACAATAGACTTACGGGAGATATACCTGAACACATATGTGCTGTCAAAGACCTTTGGGCTCTTGATTTGTCTCATAACAATTTAAGTGGCAGAATACCAACATGTTTAATTGAAACTAGTGATTCCCTTCATATGATCAATCTAGCTAATAACAACTTCAAAGGCCCAATTCCTAATGTTTTCCCAAGGAATTGTTCGTTGGAGGTGCTAGAGCTCCGTGGAAATTCTATTGAAGGGGAAATTCCAAAATCTCTGGCTAATTGCTCTGAGTTAAAGGTTTTAGACCTTGGGCACAATGATTTGATTGGTGAGTTTCCTTGCTTGTTGAAGAACATATCCACTTTGCATGTACTTATTCTCCGTTCCAACAAGTTGAACGGTAGCATTGAGTGTCCAAATGCTAATGGAAGGTTGCCGATGCTTCAAATATTGGATCTCGCTCACAATCATTTTAGTGGAGAACTACCAAGACGATGGATGGCAAAATTGCGAGGAATGATGGCTGATGGAGATGATGCCCGTTCAGAGATTCTAAGCTTAGATGACGTCACTCTTAATCCTAATGAAAGATATCTTCTGACCAAGATAAGTTATACGTATAAAGTGATAGTAACCTACAAAGGTCGAGAGATGGAGCTGCCGAAGATTCTAGCTATCTTCGCTAGCATTGATCTTTCAGGAAACAACTTTCATGGACCAATCCCAGCAGAATTGGGACAGCTCCGAGCACTTTACATCCTCAACTTGTCCTCTAACGCTCTCACTGGCCAAATCCCTTCTTCCATAGGGAACTTGCGAAATCTGGAGTCCTTGGACCTCTCGTGGAACAACCTCACTGGAACAATTCCAACGCAATTCCAGAGCCTCTCTTTCCTCGCGTTTCTAAACGTCTCATTCAATCATCTGGTTGGAATGATCCCAACTGGCAATCAACTTCAAACATTCTCAGCTGATTCCTACATCGGAAACAAAGGACTATGTGGGTTCCCGTTGACAAAGAAGTGTTCCAGCAAAGCCACTGGGACTTTTCCGTCAACTACAACGAAAGACAACCGTTCAGATTCTGGGAGAAAGATCAATTGGAACCTGATCAATTGGAACCTGTTAAGTGCCGAAATCGGACTCTTAAATGGGTTTGCAATTGTTGTTGTGCCACTCACGTTTCCCGCAGATGGAGGATAAGGTATTATGAATGTGTCGATGACATCTTTACCAAGATTTTTCAATTAGTTGTGTCAAGGAAGTGGTTTCTGTGGACGGCAATATAACAGGCAACAATAGGGAGGAGCAATCGAGCTTGATCGGAGTATACCGGTGAGTTACTTACTATGTCTACTAACTATTATTATTCTTTTGGTCTGTACAAAATGTGAAAATAGAGGAGTTACTTGTGAATGTGTACAGACATATAATAGCTTTGTGACAAACTGAAAAAGAAATTTTTATACAATCAAATTATTTATTTATTTTTTTTTTCCTGAGGTTGCGAAAATTCAAAGTTCTTTTTCAACTTGTTGTTTACCACTCAAATTATCTTCTAACTGCTTCACAGTTAGTATTCTATGCAACACATTTCTAGTTTTCCTCGCTGCTAAGTTATGAGCTGTTCTTCATTTTCGCTTTCTGAATTGTTGATTCAAGTCATATTTCTAGCCCTGCTACATGGATCGTAACGCCTTCGTACTGTTGTTGTTTCTCGTATGTAGGATATTGAAGGGTCGTGCATGGCTGGGGATTTCCGTTGGAGAGTTGAACCATTTTAATTACTGTTGGGTGTTTGTGAAAATAACAAGGATATTGTGGAATTCCGTTTTGTGTTTGAAAAGACCTGTTGGATTATTGTATGATTATAGTTTTTCTATGCTGTGTACCTTTTCTTATCTTTCGCTTCTTCAATCAAAGAATCGTGTGATGTTTAAAAATAGGTTTCTTGCCCGTAGGATGCAATCGTTTCTAGGATTTTTTTTTTTTTCTTTTTTCTTTTGGATTTGAGAAGACTTGTTAAATTGTTGAATTATTTTATTATTAGAAAACATAAAATTTGAAGATATTTCACTAGGCTTTTGGCAATGTCATCTTATCAGAACCATTTGGCTACTTCATCAAACTCCGCATTTCGCAATGTGATTGAGCAGAAATTTTAACAAATCTCCACAAAGACTACTAACTGTTCTTTCGAATCATTGGAACGATAACAAACGACAATGTCAAAGAATTCATATCAAGTTTTTTACTTAAATGAAGTAATTTCAAAGTACATTAGATGGCTGATAATCAAACTTCATAGGAAATTATAGTCTATAGAATGAGCTCTCTTTTGATTTGGTTTCTCTCCCCTGTTTTCCCCTGTTTTTGTTTATCTCCCCTGTTTTCAAGATGAGAGGGCACAATAAAAGGACTTGTTTTGAAATCTTTTTTTTTTTTTTTTTTTTTTTTTTCCATGCAAAATTATGTGAACAGCATGTTTACCATGGAGGAAAGAGACGAACTTAACAGTTGCAAAAGCGGAAGTTGGAACAGTAAAACGACGGAAGTTTAGTATAAATAAAAGGAAAAACGACACATATTGGTCATAGAAAATGATGATTTCTGCTGTTGTAAATTATTTTGGGATGAACAAGCAATGAATTGTGATGGGCATGTTATAAACAAGTACTCCAAAATTTTTAACTTTTCAAAACTCTGACATGTGTTAAACTTTTTTTTTTTTCTTTTTTTAATTTGGTTGCCATTTTTTTTTTTTGGGGTTCATTTTCGAACTGTCAAGAGGGAAAATGGATTATGGTTTGTTGCTATAGTGTGCATCGCTTAGTTATTCAAAGCTGTACACTTTAGTAGGATTATGACAAAAGTAATATAACCAAAAAATGATAATCCTTAAAAATATTTTTCAGTCATTATTTTAATAGATATATTTCATATTTACTTAAACGTATAAAGTCTCTCAACACAAATATTTAAATGTTTAAAATTAAGACTTTGAATGGTCATTTTCGATTTTTTTTTTTTACACTAAAAGCTTTTTAAGAACGATATGTGTATTTCAAAACGGATAAGTGTAAGATGAAGGCAAAACAATCTACAAATACAAATATTTATTCTTTAATATTCTACACAAACAGATTCGATTACCCAACATACACACACTAACAATTGTTTTAAACGGCAAAATACAATTTTTTGATAGCAAAAGACTATCTTTTGACAGAAAAAATCATATGAGAAAAAAAAATGATGACTCTGAAAGACATTTTGAGTCATTATTTCTTATATTTGTTATTTACTTGAACGCAAAAAGTCGCTCAGTACAAATATGTTTAAAAGCTATGCTTCTGAATGATCATTTTCAACATTTTTATGCTGAAAGTCTTTTCAGAACAATATAAGTTTTCCCAAACGGATGAGTGTGATATGAAAGCAAAACAATGTATTAATGTAAATATATAATCTCTAATATTCTATACAAACAAATTTGATAACCCAACATATGCACAGTCACAAATGATTTAGACAATAAAAGACAATTTCTTGATGGTAAAGACTATCTCTTAACGGCAAAGTCTTATGACAAACAAATGAAGACTTTGAAAGACATTTTGAGTCATTATTTCAATAGGTACATTTGATAATTACTCGAATGCAAAAACTATCTCAACTCAAATATTATTAAAAGCTAAAAATGAACACTCTGAATGATCATTTTTGACATTTTTTATGCTAAAAATTAAGACTCTGAATGATAATTTTTTATGGTAAAAGACTATCTCTTAACGAAAAATTCTTATGACAAACAAATAATGGCTTTGAAAGACATTTTGAGTCATTATTTCAATAGGTACATTTGATATTTACTCGAATGCAAAAAACTATCTCAACTCAAATATTATTAAAAAGCTAAAAATTAAGACCCTAAATGATCATTTTTGACAATTTTTTTATACTAAAAGTCTTTTAAAACGATATGTGTGTTCCAAAACTTATGAATGTGATATGAAGGAAAAATAATATATAAATATAAATGTGTAAACTCTAATGTTCTACACAAACAAATTGGATAACCCAACATACACATACTGTAACGACTGGAAAATTCACGGCATTAATTTCTTAATTGAACAGAAATTAAACCGTGATTTTTCTGTATTAAAGATGTAAATTCTTGTAATTTTATTATACAATATGTCATATGTTTCTATGCCACTAGTTATATTTTTCTGTATGCAAGGAATTTGGGAAATTTCCATAAAGATCATAAATAGATAAAAGTGATCATGAAAATCCCAATAAAGAATGCCAAGTCCATTATACAACTTTATCATGTAAAAAAGTGGAATTTACAATTATTTCTAAATCAAATTACAATAGTCAGAATTTAATTTAATTCTGAATTGTAAAAACTGATAAAAAAAGAGTAAAATTATTTTAACAGTTTAAATATATATATATTTTAAATATCAAAAGTTGTTTGAATATTTTAAAAAATATATATATATATTTTTCAGTGTAAAAATTTATTATGTTGAATCATAAGATATTGTAAACGACTGCTGAATAGGATAAGAATTAAAGTATAATTATCTTCAAGGATCAAAGGTCAAGATTATATGGATTTTAATCTAATGGCCCATACCTTGACAAATATGACTTAGTGGATAAGTTAAAAAAGAAGAAGAAGAAGAAGATATGACCGGATACAATAATAGTAGAAAAGCAAGAAAAGAAGTTTTACTTATCCTATTCTAAAGTTAAGCTAGAGGAACAGTGAGAGGGAGGTTCAAAAAAAAAAAAAAAAAACAATAACAAGCTGTCTTCCACATTAATTAAACACAAGGAGAGAGAGAGAAGCAATTGCCTCTTCATCTCCAAGAAGAGTCGTCTGAAGACAGAGAAGAAGAAGAAGAGAAAGTGAAAAAAAAAAAAAAAAAAAAAAAAAAAAAAAAAAAAACGTCTGGAGACAGAGAAGAAGAGGAAGGGAAAAAAAAAAAAAAATTATCCCTTCAAATCTTCATGTTTGGTTCTCTAGCAAGTTTTTATTCAAAAGATCAAAGTGTTTAGCAGTCATAAAAGGTAATAAATTTGTAAAATTTTATGTTTGCTTTTAGTAATATTTTGAGAAATTTCTATTCTAAGATATGGAAATTTTATTGTCTAGTTCTATCAAGAAACCAAAGGATTTTCAAGGAGGTGCTATAAGCTAAATATCAATTTGAAGAAAGCTAGGTAAGATACTCAAATTTGTTTTTCTTGAAGTTGGATTATGTTATAAAAAAAAAGGGATAAATCCGAAAAAAAGAAGAAGAAACATATATATATATAAACTATTTCAATGATGGACTTGGTTTAATGAACTATTTGGGAATATATTATGAAATCTCTCATGCTTGTATGGTTAGTTGATGTTGTAGTTTGAAATTTTTTTAGCCAACAGTAATGAAGCTAATGAAGTATATGTGTTTGGAATGGCCATGGTACAAGAAACAAACTTTTTATATAAAGTTTGTAGTTTAATAAATAAAAGTTGACAACTGTTGTTGGTGTGTTGCTCATGAATATATTTTAGTGAGAAAGTTTGATGTATGTATATAATTATGGAAGTCTATTCTTATTTTAGACTCTTGGGATTCTTGCAAAAGATGCATATGATAGGAAAATGATTAGTGCAAGTTTCATGTGGAAAAAAAAAAAATAGTGTTTGATGAGAACTTTTCGAAAAGAAATTGATAAAATGAAGTTAAAAGAGAAAAGAAATATTCATAAAAAGAATGGTCAGTTTAAAATACTGATCTAACTGTCGGGTGTCGCTTAAATCAGGACACGGTGTCGACAGTGTACTAGAGCGAGGTCGACTGACAGAAAAATCCCAAATTATTGAATTCCTGTAAGTACATCTCACCTACAACATAAAATTATGAATGCTTGTTGTATTGGTGTGCATATGTGGTGATTTATGTGCCAATTACGTGAATATGATTACGATGCCTCAATGTTTATGTTATTTCAAATATTTTTTTTATGATGTTGTGACATGTCATATTTGCATAATCACTCACTTAATTATATGAGGCTAATGAAAGCGAAATGTTAGAAAAGTGTCGTACCAACCTCCACTCAGGTGAGGTAAAAAAATTCATGAATGATTTATGTATGACCTTGGGTACAACTGGAGGGTCGCTCCCCCAACTAGCCAATGATCGCGCGCACCTGATACGTACACAATGGGCCCAATAAGTTTTTGAAGCAAAGACTTTAGAATTGCATAAAATATCATGTTAATTAATTCATGCATTGTGAGATTTATATCTGTACTTGTTGGACGAAAGCTCAATCAAGAAATTTATGTTGTAGGTAATATGGGTACAAAATCCGTGATCAACTGAATGGATGAATAGACAACACTTTGCTTAAAAAAAAAAAAATTTCTGCAGTTTTAAAAAAAAAAAAAAATTGGTATGGTTTGTAATATATGGTACGATGGTACTTTACTTATGCTTTTTCTCTAACACTCTATGAATAGTTATCTAATAGATAATGAGTTGAACAAGTAATAAGTATAAAAAAATAAAAAAATAAAAAAAAATCCCTGAATTTTGGAAAAAAGTAAACAAATACAAGTTAAGTTTAGTACCACGTAAATGACAGCTCCTCTCTAAGGAGGGTTGTCACACATAGTCACAAATGATTTGGATAGAAAAAGACTATCTCTTAAAGGCAAAAGTCTCATGACCAAGAAATGATAACTCTCTGAAAGACATTTGGAGTCATTATTTCAATAAGTATATTTGATATTTACTTGAATGCAAAACACTCTCTCAATTTGCTCTCACTTCTGACAGCTCCGAGCACTTTACATCCTCAACTTGCTCTCAATTGGAACTTGTTTAAGTGCTGAAATCGGAAATTTTATAAAATAAAAATTTTTAATTACTGTTGTGGGTTTGTGAAAGTATTAAAGATCTTGTGGAATTCCGTTTTGTGTTTGAAAAGACTTCTTGTGTATCATTGAAACTTCACAAGTAACCATAGAATGAGCTCTGTTTTGGTTCTGTTTCTCTCCCCTGTTTTCCTCTGTTTTAGTTTTCAAGATTAGATGCCACAATAAAAGGACTTGTTTTCAAATTCCTTTTTTTTTTTTTTTTTTTTTTCATGTCAACATCAAGTTTCCCATGGAGGAAAAAGAACTTGACAGTTGCAAAAAAAAAGTTGCAACAGCAAAACGACAAATTCTTATGGTTTTCCTTAGTGCAAACGTTAGAATTTAGTACAAATAGGGAGGCAAAACGACACGTATTGGTAGTAGGATATGATGATTTCTGTTGTTGTAAATTATTTTGGGTTGAACTAATACAATCTGTTTGTGAATTGTGATGGGCATGTTATAAACAAGTACTCCTATATTTTTTTAACTTTTCCAATACTTTGATATTTGTTAATTTTTATTTTTAATTTAAACGCACGGAAGAGGAAAATTGCCTTTTTTTTTTTGTTTCATTTTGTAACTATCTAGAGGGAAAATTGATTTTGATTTTGTTGCTGTAGAGTATATTGTTTGATTATATCAAATAGTCCCACTTTGGTTGGATTAGAGGACACGAGAAGTCAAGAGAAACTTTAAAACAACAACAAAAAGATGCATAGCTGAAAACGACAATAAATAAAGAAGACTACATGAATTGAGAAACGCTAAAAGCGACAATCATAGCAAAAAAAGATAACGACAAAGAATTACAAAAATATAAACAAATTGAAAAAAATGCGACAAGAATCTACATAAAAGACAAAAAAAATAGAGGAGAAATAACAGAAATGCAAGACCACAAGTTACATAAAAACGAAAATAGGAAAAAACAAAATAAATAAAGATTGTTAAGTTAAAAAAAAAAAAAAAAAAAAAAAAAAAAAAAAAAAAAAAACAAGATTAGGCAGTAACTTCTAGACAACAATAACTGAAAACAACAGTAATTTAAAACAACATCGATCTGATTGAACATAGATAATCAGATAAATAAGATTAAAAGTATAAAAAAGACTAATTATCATATTTGGTTTGGGTACAAATACGCTCGAGGAAGTACCCTATTTTATTTTTATTTTTATTTTTTAAAAATAAATTTAGCTTCATTTTTTTGGGGAGAGAATTTATCTGTGATTACCGAACAAAGCTGGTAAGTAATGATGATTACGGTGCCCATGAATACTTCTATTTTTTTGTTTTGTTTGAGCTATGAACTTTAAGAAAGATTTTTTTTTTTCCCCAATCTTTTTGGGATCGTCATACGAAGGTTAAATAATGTAGAAATCGACATAATTAGGAAACGACATCTACCTGAAGATAACTATTGCTAAAAAGGATACCAAGTAGAAAAATAACAAATTAGAAAACAACAAGAGATAATGCAGAATTTATAATGACAAAAAACTAACGGCGATAAAAATCTACATGAATGACAACAGCACAAGAAATGACTGATACATAAAAGACCATATACACAAAACGACAAAAGTTAGAAAAGATTCATTAAAACGACAAAAATCCATAATGATAACAGCTAAAAACAGCACGAATCTGAACTACAAATTTAGCGAATAACAGAAATGCAAAAGCAAAAACAATACATATAAACAACAAAATGGTAAAAACGACATTGATATCAAAACAATTATGACCTCGAGAAGGAAGAGTGACCACAAAGAGAATATCAACCAGAAAACGACATGAATCTGTAAAATTGATGGTGAAATAAATAAAATGATAAACTTGGAATAAAAGAGATTCATTAAAACGACATAGCCCGTTCTCAAGTTTAAAAAAAAAAAAAAAAAAAAAAAAAAAAAAAAAAAAAAAAAAACATGATTCAAGCCTAGTGCCCCTTTACCAGAAAACCCGTGAAGGAAAAAATCCGATGGAAGGGGGAAAAAAATACATGATTCAAGACAAATAAAATAACTCAACGACAACGTCATTAGGCATTATATGATCAACCACAATGATCAAACTGCACCTTTGTAGCCTTTTATCTTTGTCTGCATATTTGATCAACTATATGGAAATTATAGCTTTTTATTTTATTTTATTTTATTTTTTAAAATTTAGGGCTGAGAAAATTTAAACTTTACACCTTTGATATAGTAAGATATGAACATTACTGTTTGACTAACCTACAATTACATTTCAATTGATTTTCCGGTCCTTTATTGTATTGTATTATTATCTCTCCGCAAATTTACACGTTGGACAATATAAGTAATTAATGATGGATCCTTTGAAATTGCGGGCATGGGACCAATTATTTGGCGTAGTTGACTGGAGGCAAAAAGAGGTCTACCATTTCATCAATATGATTATTATTTAATCAAATAATGTGAATACATTAAAGCAAAATAAAAGTGGTGGAAATCTTTTTTTTATTTTTTTTATTTTTTTTAATGTTACCATAATGATGTGATAAATGAATATTATATTAACGTCAATTTTTGAGGCCTCAAAATTAAGAGCAGCCACATCTCATGTATTAAAATATGAACTAATGCTACTAATTCAATTAAATGTTTCGCCACTTCTTAGTATAAAATTTCAAACCATATATAGTTTGTTATATGGTTGCAGACATAATCTAGCGATACCACATTTTACTCTACTCACAGGTGAGTTCAAAAAACCCCCACCCGAAATTTAAGAAAACTATATATATATATATATATATATATATATATTTTTTTTTTTCTTTTGTAACCCAAAGCTATATTATCTTCTCCGCGGTTACCAATGTTATTCATTAAAAAGAAAAGGGTATTTTTATTTATTTATTTATTTTATTTTTAAAGAAAAAGTATTTTATTTTTCCAATTGCCAATTTAAAGGCAAACTCCGAGTTCCATGTCAAATCTCACCAAACTTGTCTTTGTCAGTCTATCAAGTAACAATTTTACAGGCCCAGTCCCATCTTTTAATTTGTCCACCAAACTCATCACATAGATCTTTCCAATAACAGTTTAACTGGGGAAATTCCTTTGTCTCTGTTCACACGTCCATCTTTGGAAAACCATTATTTTGTCTGACAATAAACTTAGCGGTCCCATTCCTGAGTTTAAAATGACATCTTCTTCGTTATCTTCGCTGGATTTGAGTCACAACAATCTAGAAGGGTTTATTCCAACATCCATCTTTGAACTTGGAAATCTAACCCTCCCTAGATCAGTCTTACAACAAGTTGAATGGCACCAAACACCGGCAAATGTTTCAAGGGTCTAGTGAACTTAATACTCTTCGTCTTTCATCTAACAGATTGCAATTGTTTCCCGAATTAGAGAACCTATCAAATTTGGTAATTTTGGATCTTTCCAATAACCAAGATTTCAGGAGAACTACCTACATGGATTTGGGAAGTTGGGGACGGGGGTCTCGTACGTTTGAATCTTTCATATAATTACCTCATGGGCATGCAGGAACCTTTCTTTTTCCCAGAAACTCTTGAAGCCCTTGACCTACACTTTAACCAGCTACAAGGAAACATCCCTGTTTTTCCAAAGTTTCTTGGTTACATAGATTTGTCTAGCAATAATTTACTTCCCTTCCATACGATAATTTTCAGAACCTTACAACAAGGGTTACTTTCTGTTCCCTCTCAAACAATAGTATTACAGGAGAAGTATCTGAAAAACATATGTGCTGTCAAAGACATTTTAGCTCCTTGATCTGTCTCATAAACAAGTTAAGTGGAAGAATACCAACATGCTTAATTGAAACTAGTAATTACACTTGTTATGTTGAATCTGGCTGAAAACAACTTCAAAGGCGCAATTCCTGATGTTTTCCCAAGTGTGTTGTACGTTGAAGGCTCTAGATCTCCATGGAAATTTCATTGAAGGGGAGATTCCAAAATCTCTTGCCAATTGCTCTGAGTTGGAGGTTTTGCACCTTGGGCCAAAACGAATTGATTGGTGAATTCCCGTGCTTGTTGATGGAATTTATCCACTTTTCATATCCTTAGTCTCCAATCCAACAAAGTTGTCTGGTTAGCATTGAGTGTCCAAATGCTAATGCAAGCTGGCCATTGCTTCAACTATTGGATTTGGCTCAAAATAATTTAAGCGAGGAGAACTACCAAGACGATGGTTGACAAAATTGCAGCGAATGATGGGGGATGGAGATGAAGGCCATTCAGAGTTTCTACGCTTAGATTTTCGAATAAAGTCATTATATATTTTACGGATCACCTCCGCCAGGCATACATTATGTGTATACAGTGACGGTGACCAGCAAAGCGTTAGAGATGAAGCTGCCAAAGATCCTAGATATATTCACTTACATCGATCTTTCCAAAAACAACTTCCATGGACCAATACCAGTGGAATTGGGACAACTTCAAGCACTTTACATCCTCAACTTGTCCCATAATGCTCTCACTGGCCAATCCCTTCTTCCATAGGGAACTTGCGAATCTGGAGTCCTTGGACCTCTCATGGAACAAACTCAGTAGAAAAATTCCGATGCAACTCCAGAGCCTAACTTTCCTCTCATTCATAAACGTTTCATTCAATCAACTGGTTGGAATGATCCCGACAGGAAAACAATTTCAGACATTCTCCGAAGATTCCTTCATAGGAAACAAAGGACTATGCGGGTTTCCTTTGACAAAAAGCTGCTCAGACAACCATGCTGAGACTTTTCCGCCAGCTGCAACGAAAGTCAACCAGTCAGATTCTGGGAGAAAGATCGATTGGAACCTGTTAAGCGCTGAAATCGGCCTCTTCACTGGGTTCGCAATTGTGGTTTCACCGCTCGTGTTTTCTCGGAGATGGAGGATATGGTACTACGAACGTGTTGATGACTCATTATCAACATCTTTCCATTAGCTGTGTCAAGGAAGTGGTTTCGGTGGACGGCTACTTAACCAGCAATGGCTGAAGGAGCCATTCAGTGTGGTTGAAGTGTGCCTGGTAAGTTAAATTACTCTGTCTTTGTTTTCGTTGTTCTTTTTTTCTTTTTTTGTTTGCTCTGTTTTAGATTGTTTAGCTCTGTTGGTTTAAGTCATGTTTCTACCTCTGCTTCATGTTTTTTAATTTCCTTTTATTGTTGAATTTTCTCGCTAACAGGTCATTGAAGAGTTGAAGACGGCAGGGCATTTTGGATGAAGAATGGAGCTTGTCTCCTGCTTTGTTTTTTGAGTATGCTTTTATCAAAGTATGTTGAATTCCTTTTTATTTTTTTATTTATTTCTTTTTATTTTTAAATGTCTGTTTGTGTGGAATCGAGTCGTGTTTGTAGCTTTGCTACGTGCACAACTTAAACACATTTATCAATTATTTAGTCTGTAAAAGACTAGTACTATAAATGATCATTTTCGACATTATTTTTATGCCTAAAGTCTTTTAATAACTAAATGTTGATTCAAAAAGACTACTCAACTTACGACTCGGAAGGGGTTTATGAGACAATCGTAAGACGGCAAAAAGACTCAAAAGACGTTAAATTGCACTCTGAATGACTTTTTGAATTAAAACGCGGATTCTCATTTGTTACATGTTCACATACTTCATTGACAGCAAAAGTCTTTAATAAAAATTATCTATAATGCGTAAGGGTTTTAGAATCATGAACGCAAAACAGGTTTAAGAGATTGTAGTATGCAGGCAAAACAGATTTACTTGTCCAACCCAAGATAATTTACAACAGCTGAAATCATCATTTCCTATTACCAGTCGTCTTCCTCATATTTGTACTAAACTTCCGTCGTTTGCTCCGAGGAAAATCATAGATATTTGTCGTTTACTGTTCCAACTTCTTTTTGCAACTGTCAGGTTCATCTCTTTCCTCCATGATACACATGACGTTGACCTATTTTTGCATGAAAAAGGAAAGATTACACCAAAAAAGAAAAAGAAAAAAAATATTCATTTTAATGTGTCATCTAATCTTGAAAACAGGGGAGAAAAAGTGAAACAGGGGAAAACAGGGGAGACAAACAGAAAGATTCTTAGCCATCTAATTGTTTTGAAATTTCTTCTATAAGTAAAGAACTTGATATGAATTCTCGACGTCATCGTTGATTGTCCTCTCGATGATTTGAAAGGACAGTTAGTAGTCTTTTGTGGAGATCTGTAAATATTGCTCCTCAATGACAAGTACAATGTGGAGTTTTGATTCAGTAACCAAATGGTTCTGATAAGATTACATGGCCAAAAGCCTTGTGACTATTTCAGATTTTTTCTGTTTCTAACAAAAATTATTCAACAATTTAACATCTCTTCTCAATCCCAAAATAATAATAAATTAAATTACAAGCTACTTAGCTCATTCCTCAACTAGCAAATACAATATCACATCCTTTGATAAAAGTTCCACACAACCAAAAACGTAGCATACAGTTCCCTCTTTCAACTGCTGCGTCCTAAAGCGAGAACCTACTTTCAGACCTGACTGATTCTTCGATCAGCCGCCAAAGATAGCCCGGTACTAGCTTGAAAAACAACTCATATCCCCGTCTTTTCAATACAAAACGGAATTCCCTAGATTCTTTACTTCGCACACACCACACAACAGTAATTCAACTCCTTTGTACAAGCTCCTCCTGACACACAGTAGCACCACCATCTCGACTCTCCAATGGAAATCCCCAGCACGCACAACCATTCATCTACTACATGCGCGAGAAAACGACAACTCCGACGGGCGTGCTGATTCATGTAGCTGGCTAGAAACTATGACTTAACATCAACCATTCATGCGCGAAAAATGAAGGAACACCTTCATGACTTAGCAGCGAAGAAAACCTAGAAATGCGATGCATAGAATCTTACTGTGACCAGCTGAAGATAATTTTGGGTAGTAAACGAAAGTGGAAACGAAAAAATGAATTATCAGAAACTCAGCTTCCACAACGCTTCCAATGAGATCATGAATCACTAAATTCCAATAAGAGGTTTAGTTATCATCTCCTCGTGTTTTCTTTGCTTTATAAATGCATGCTTCTGTTCAACAAATCTTTTCAGGAATGTGATATGAAAAAGGAGAGTTTTACAAAAAAGTTAGAAGCTTTAATAATTTCCAAAATTATATGTATGTGGAGCTCATTATATAATTCTCAAACAAGCTGAAACAGAGCTAGTTTTTTTCTCAACACAAGTCCGCGGTAATTACTCTCAGCAAAGAAAAAAAAAAAGAAAAAAACTCGCAGAAATGATTACATGGCAATTTCATTGCATAACCAACAGGAAAAGAAAATTTGACCTTAAAGAAAAATTTTAACTTTCAGAATGTCACAAAGTTGCTATATATTTCTACAGCTTACCTGAAGTACACATTCACAAATCATTCTTCTTATGTTCACTCTTTAAACTGACAAAATCATAGTAATAAATGAGAATAAACATAGTAATCAACTCACCAGATATGCTCCTCACTGTTGGTGCTTGTTAAATTGCCGTCCACAGAAACCACTTCCTTGACACAGCTAATGGAAAGATCTCGATAATTATGTCATCAACACATTTGTAGTACCTATCCTCCATCTTCGGGAAAACACAAGTGGCAAAACAACAACTGCAATCCCAGTTAAGAGTCCGATTTCAGCAATTAAAGAGTCCAATCAATCTTTCTCCCAGAATTTGAATGGTTGTCTTCCTTTGGATCTGCCACTTTATCTGAGCAGTTTTTTGTCAAAAGGAACCCGGATAGTCCTTCGTTTCCGATGTGGGAATCGGCTGAGAATGTTTGAAGTTGATTGCCCGTTGGGATCATCCAACCAGTTGATTGAATGAGAGGCTTAGAAATGAGAGGAAATTGAGGCTCTGGAGTTGTGTTGGAATTCTTCCTCTGAGGTTGTTCCACGAGAGGTCCAAGGACTCCAGATTTTTCAAGTTCCCTAGAGAAGGTGGGATTTGGCCTGTGAGAGCATTACAGGACAAGTTGAGGATGTAAAGTGCTTGAAGTTGACCCAATTCCGCTGGTATTAGTCCATGGAAGTTGTTTCTGGAAAGATCGATGTAAGTGAAGATAGTTAGGATCTTTGGCAGCTCCATCTCTTGCCCTTTGGTGGTCACTGTCACTGAATATGTATGAAGTACAAGAAAAACAGGAAATATTCTTGTATAATCATATCTTGGTAACAGGTAAACTAAGCTTAGCACCCCAAAATGGGCATCATCCCTCATTCGCTGCAATTTGTCAACCATCGTCTTGGTAGTTCTCCGCTTAAATTATTGTGAGCCAAATCCAATATTTGAAGCATTGGCCAACTTGCGTTAGCATTTGGTCACTCAATGCTACCATTCAACTTGTTGGATCGGAGAATAAGGACTCGCAAAGTGGATAAATTCATCAACAGGCACTGGAATTCACCAATCAGTTCATTGTGCCCGAGGTCCAAAACCTCCAATTCAGAGCAATTGGCAAGAGATTTTGGAATCTCCCCTTCAATGAAATTTCCATGGAGATCCAGTGCCTTCAACTGACAACCACTTGGGAACACATCGGGAATTGTGCCTTTGAAGTTGTTATTAGCCAGATTCAACATATCACGCGAATCACTAGTCTCAATTAACATGTTGGTATTCTTCCACCTAAATTGTTATGAGACAAATCCAAACTAAAAGGACTTTGACGGCACATATGTGTTCAGATATATCTCCTGTAAGACTATTGTTTGCGAGGGAAAAGAAGCTAACCAGAGTAAGGTTATGAAAGTTATCATACGGAAGGGAAGAAAAATTATTGCTAGACAAATCTACAGAATCAACATATTTGGAAAAACAGGAATGTTTACTTGTAGCTGGTTAAAGTGTAGGTCAAGGAATTTTAGAGATTCGGGGAAAAAGAAAGGTTCCTGCATGCCCACAAGGTAATTATATGAAAGATTCAAACACATAAGATTCCCTTTCCCAACTTCCCAAATCCATTTACGTATCTCTCCTAAAATCTGGTTATTGGAAAGATCCAAAATTTCTAAATGTGATAGGTTCTTTAATTCAGGAAACAATTTCAATCTGTTAGATGAAAGACTAAGAATAATAAGGTTGCTAGACCCCTGAAACAATATTTGTTGGTGTTTGGTGCCATTCAACTTGTTGTAAGACAAATCTAGGGAGATCAGATTTCCAAGTTTAAAGATGGACGTTGGAATAAACCCTTCTAGATTGTTGTGACTCAAATCCAGCAAAGCTAAGGAAGAAGATGTCGTTTTAAACTCAAGAATGGGACCACTAAATGGTTGTTGGACAGCAGAATCGTTTCCAAGATGGAATTGTGAACAGAGACAAAGGAATTTCCCAGTTAAACTATTGTTAGAGAGATCTATTGTGGCGAGTTTGGTGGACAATTAAAAAAAGGGGTTGTGCCTGTAAAATTATTACTTGACAGACCACAAAGACAACTTGGGTGAGGTTTGACATGGAACTCGGCAGTATGCCGTCAAATTGGCATGTGGAAAGGTCTAATCTAGACAGGTTCCAAAGGTTACCAAGAGATGTTGGTAAACTCCATGCAAACTTAGTGAAGAAGAGAAAGATAATTCTTGAAGAGAATTATTTATCTAAAACTCTGGTATTGTACCCTGAAGAATTTCATTGGATGATATGCCAATAATTTGAAGTGTTGTTGTTACCTGGAAGATCTCCTAAGGAAATGTTCCTTGCAATCCACAACCAGGAAGATTCAACAAAGTCAAATTTGAGATTTCGCAAAGGATTGTGGGACTGGAGAAGACAAATTGGTCCCCTAGATCAACCACCGACAACGATTGAAGCTTCACAAGCGAACTCACCCAATCGGCCAAGAACATAGCAATGGATAAATCAAGCACGAAGGTTAGGCAGTGAGGATGACAATGCTTGACACCACCGGTTCCAAGGTGCTAAGATGTTTGAACCATCAAGGCGTAGTTTCTTGAAGTTTTGAGAGATTCTGTACCAGCACACTCAAATTTGGTATCAAAAGGTTCGTTCCTTCTAACATACGATCAGAGGATATCTCGAGTGACTGAGCTTCTTAGGCGGGATATGACAACTGGCACTTCCCCTCTAAAGCTGCGTTTGCTAGATTCAGATAACTCAAATTAGTGAGATCACCAATCCTTGAGGGATTGTAGAGTTGAAGTAATTATAAGACAGATCAAGGCTCTTAAGATGTTGCCGATTGAAAAGAGAGCTTGAATTGATCAAGCCTTCCATCGATTCCCGCCTCACTTAAGTCAAGATTGGGTGACGCGACCTCTTCACAGATTCACCTTCCTAGGAACAGCAGTCTGAAACTTTCATTCCAATCCACAAGCATAAGAGAATATTCGCTCATGGATCTAGACTGTTCTTGAATTGGAGCAACAAAGATTGCTGGGAGCCAAGACATTCGCGAGAAACCACGACGGTGCAGATGCCGAGTAGGATTGAGCAAATGAAGGGCAATGAAAACGGTTGAATGTTGTTTGTCATAGTGTGGAATTACAAGAGGGAAAACAAATGAGCTCATTCTAGTACTGAACTTAGGAAAACCGAAGCCGTTTATGTGTGTGTGTATATCTATATATATATATATATATATATATATATGTATTTATGCGTGAGTATGCCATTCAAAAGTCTAGCTATGCCATGACTATCAAATCATTAACGCGTCTAATAAAGTTAGTACAGTTATTTGAAATATTGACATTCAAGACATGTCTTGGTCCAGTAATAAAGTATATCTTTCCTACGAAGTCCAGTAATAAAGTATCTTTCCTATGAAGTCTCCATCGTTGTAGCAAAGGGGAAGGAAGCTTTTCCTTAAAAAATCAATAGATCAAAGGGAAGCTCTAAGTGGAAAATAATTTTTCTTAAAAATAAAATAAAATAATGAAATACTCTTTCTTTTTGTGAATAATATTTGTATCCGCGGAGAATATATGTATAGCATTGGGTTAATTTAAAAAAAAAAAAAAAAAAATCTAAAACACCAAATATTGTTTCAAATATCATAATAAAATTGGGTAGTTGAACTTATAACATTAGTTCAAATTTTTATTTCATGAGATGTGGCGCTCTGAATTTGTAGCACCAAAAATTGACGTGACAAATTCATATATACATCCACAAGCTCCTTGTCATTATATATATATATATATATATATGTAAATGTAATGACTAGCATATTGTAGCATTATGATTTCTTTTTTTTTGTTAGGAAATTATTTGTACCGTGAGATATTTATGAAAAAGCCCGGTTAAGGGTTTTATTATGTTTTGTGAGTTTTTATAGCTTTATAAGACTCGAAAATGATTGTTTAGTTAAGCAAATGACCTTTTAGGTAAAAAGGAGTAAAAATCGTTAAAATTTTTATGATGGTCAAAGTTTGACCAAAAACGTCGATGGTTGACCAAAAAGTCAACTGTTGACCACGGGAGTCAAATTTTGGCAGGAAAGTCAACGGTGACAAGAAAGTCAATGGTGGGACGAAAAAGCCGAAGATTAACCCAAAAAGTCAAAGAAAGACTGTATGACAAAATAATTCGCAGTATAGAATTGTACTGCATAAAGCCATTTTTTTTATGAATATAATGATATGTTTAGGATTTAAAAACCACCATAGAAATCAAGCACATTAATTAGGATATCTTGGGCTAAGTGGTTCAAGTTATAAGAAAAGTTTTATACAGTTCGTTTTTACACAGTGAATTTTAGACTGCAGTTCAGTAAACCAATACTGTGTATAAGTGAATCAGTATTGAAAATATCTGTGTTAATTTAAAAAGTGGACTGTACACTATGAAAAGAGCCAAACAACCCTTATGGTGGATGATATCATCCACCTTTTTAATTATTGCATCATTATGTTAATTATGTAAATTGGAAAGTATTTGGTTTAATTTGAAACCATGCATGGCCGGCCAACTCATGAGGGGCAAGGGTAAATTGTCAAAAATTTTGAGGACTAAAGTTTGCAATTTCAAGAAGTTCCACAACCTCTAAATAGGTGACCCAAAATCAAAAATTAATTAGAGAAAAGCAACCAAACTTTGCCAAATTTTTTACCCACCAAAACCGGATTTGAGGGAGAAGAAAGAGAGGAATCCTAGCCTAAATCAAGAAGCAAATTAGGAGAGTAAAGGTCGGTTTTTGGTTGAGGAGCAAGCAAGAAGAGTGAAAAAAAAATTTGGTGCCCAATTCCCTAACCAAGGCCGGTTGTAGGGGGGAGAACCAAGCCAAGACATTGGCCGGATTTTGGAGCAATTGGCCGGAATTTTTGAGCAAGTTGGTGACCGGACTTCAAGGGGAGGAAGGCTGGAAAATTTTGGATCCTTTGGCCAAGCAGGACCAGCGGCTAGTGAAGGGAAAATGGAAGAAAAGCCAAGCTCAAATCTTAACCAAAGTGAGGTATAATTCCTTGGATCCCTAAGCTTTCATTTAAATTTCATTGGAGAAATTTAAATGTATTTAAGCATGGGTTGTAATGAGCATAGCTCACTTTAATTTGCTGCCTTAGTTAGGAATTTAGGGTATGTGCTTGATTAAGTTAGGGTTTATGATGTGGTGGTTTCAAATATGCATGCTAAGTGTTTGATAATATGGCTAAGGTTTCTATGTTTGATGTATCATGTTAATGTTGACTTGCATGTTGAAAATTGAACGTTAGAAGTACGCTGCATGACTTACTTAGGCTCCCGCTGTGTTCGGTTGAGGTAGGATGAACGTAATAGGACGTAAAACGAAATCGAAACCGAAAACTGCCATTTCGGGTAGAAATTGGCCAGTTCGGGAAAAGCCGATTTTTGAGGCCTTTAGAGGCGAATTGAGAAAAACTCAAAACATGAAAGTTGTAGATTAAGGTTTTTACTAGGAGACAGCACGGACAGAATTGAAAAATGAGGCTCTAATGGCCTCGGTTTTTATGAAAACCCGAGCCTGACCGTGCCCAGGATTTATGCACGGCCAGAATTAGTTTAACAAGGAATATGACGTGATAAGGTCCGAACTAGGTTTTTCTCAAAACACGAAAGTTGTAGGGTTTTTCGAAAGCTAAAGCTTTCCATGAAGAAAACTTTTTCAAATTCGGCTTTTATTTTTAAACTGAATTAGTTTTCAAAACAGTACAGGAAATAGGGAATTCCTGTACAGGATTTTAGAAACAGTGCAGAAAAAGAGTAATTCTGCACAAACACTGATAGATTGACAATGTGAAACTGTTCCAAAGGCAGTTTCCCAATAGTCAATAAGTTTTACAATTTTAACTTCGTGATTTCAAATTATCAAAGTCAAACAAAGGATTTTGTACCAAATATAAGGTTTTCTAAAAGAAAACAAAATGGGTTTTGAACCAAATTTAAAATAATCCGTTAGGGTAGGTTCAAACCTAGGGTTACTTAAGGTAACCAAGTAGGATAACGCGAGAAGTAAATAAGGGGCATATAACTAAAGTTATATAAGGGTGTTGGTTATATCACCAACATTTCTAACTCTTACTTTTATATGATAACAGAATATAGAACGCGACAGTGTCCTGACGGAATCAAGCGCGACATCGGACACAGCAAACGCGAATAAGGTAAGTACAACTCCGCCTACAGCATAGGCTTTGTTGTGTATACTTGCCTAAGTATGATGATGAATGTATGAAGCATGCTATGTGTTAGGAAATGTTATGTACTAGGAAATGTTACGTATTAGGGAATATAATGAAATATGCTATGTTTTATGCTATGTGTAAAGTAAAGTCCTATGCTTTGGTGCTATGAAAAGTCATATACGATGTGTTATGAAATGTTATATGCTTGTTGTGTTATGAAAGAAGTATGCTATGATTATGTGCTAAGAATATGTTATGAAAAATGTTAGAAACATGTAAGACTATGATATGCTTAAGATAAGACTATGATTTAATTGTGTGAACATCACGAAGCATGTTCACCAATTAACAAGAACAAGATTAAGTATGAAAACAATGAAAGTTATAATGGCAAGCAAGCTTGCCTGTGTCGTACCGACCCGCGTTAGGTCGGGTTGACTATGGTTTGAGGTGGAAATGGACTGGCCGCCCCAACCACTCCATAGTTGCGCGCCCGGTACAGACACTTATGTTATGGGGCCCATATGTTAAGATAAGCTAAGAAAGTAAGTTATGAATGGATAAGAAAGCATAAGAAAGCATAAATGGCTCATGCATATGTATGATAAGCTACGTCATGATTATGTTATGTTAAGTTAAGTGATTATGGTAATGTTTGTGTCCGCGGATTATAGTAGTTTTACTTGCTGAGCGAAAGCTCACTGTCTTACGTCTATGCTGTAGGTAAGCAACCTGCCAGCAACTGTTGATACAAGATGGTGGAGCGTGGCGGGACGAACTGTGAAATGTGGGAAATTATGCCGCTACGCGTTTTGATAAATTATGTAATTATTTTATGTGTTTTATATTATGCCCAAACAACCATATTTAGTATCCGTTAACTTCTTACGTACGCTTTCGTGTGTGTTGCACCGTATAAAAAAAAAAAATTCCGCTGCTTACGATAAGTATGAAAGTACGAAAAGTATGTATGTATGTACGGTAACGGCCTGTGCTAGGCGGGTCGTTACAGTAAACAACTAGCTAATAATAGACTCGACAGATCATGCAAGAAAAAAAATAACTTATATAAAGAGAGCTAAATAACGTTGGGAAAACTTTAATTGATGAAAACTATCACAAAATCCATGATTTCATGTTAAATTATCAAGAGAAATTAATTGGAAATGTACCTGAATCCATGAAGACAAATTAGAGAAGGATAGAGTCTTCAACAGTCAAATCTCCTTTTTAAGATGCTCTATATGGATTCTCTCTCTTTAATGGAGAAGGAAGAGAGAGCAAATATTACGTATTATGATTTGACTTGAAGACCATAACCCTTATAATAACTCTTATATACTAACTAAAATTAGAATCACATCAACTTTAATTTAATTAGTATTGAGTTTCTACACATTAAAGCTCATACTAAATAGATATCTCTAGAGTCCAATTAACATATCACTTATTTGGCCCTATTAAATTAGATAGCCTATAATATAATTATCATTTAATATATAAGCCCATAATAAGAATTAATAAAATCCCAACAAATAAGTCACGCACTGTAATGATCCATGTCTTCTTTTGATATAATGTTGTCTATTCTGAATCTCGTGCCTGTATGTTTTTTTTTTAGCTTTTCCGCAAAAACCTTATATTATTTGGAATTTATTTATTTACTTATTAACTATTACATATTTCATTTTCAACAACAATCGCGGGACTGATGACTGCAATACACACGTACATATGTAATATTCATCAATCACAGCATTAGGGGAAAATAAACAAAGGTCTCCACCACCTTTATTTTGCTTTTAACGTATTTACCCTGGTCATGATTAAAAAATAACCATACCGAAGAAGAGGTGGACCTCCTTTTTACCTTTAAACAATATCATTGGTTAATGATGGATCCTCGAAATTAGCGGGCAAGGGAGCAATTATTCGGCGTAATTGACTGAAGATAAATAGGTGGTCTACCTCTTCATCAATATAGTTATTTTTTAATTATGATAAGGTGAATACATCGAAAGCAATAATGCTGTGAATGACGAATATTATGTTCGGGCATATTTTTTTTTTGAATTAAAACAAGTATTTTTATTTTTTACATGTTCATATATATGTTGACATTAAAAATTTCTTTATACAAATTACCACAGCGTATAAGGTTTGAATTGCGGTTCAAAAACGGACACAAGAGAGTATAATATTCGGGTAAAACAATCTATAACATACAAGTATGTAGACTTTAATGTTCTTCGCAAATAAATTCTATAACACAATATATGGACATTCACAAATTATTTAGATGGTAAAAAGACTATTTTTTGAGGGTAAAAATCTTATTATAAAAAATTATGACTCTGAAAGACATTTTGTAGTCATAATTTCATTGTATATATTTGATATTTACTTAAACACAAAAATTCTCTCAACCCAAATAGACTGAAAAGTCAATAACTAAGGGTCCGTTTGGTATGTTAGTTTGAGTTGAAATATTTTAGTTGTAATAGTAAATTTTTTTTGAATTTTCAGAAAAGACAAAAAACTTTTTGAGAAAAAGACAAAATTTTTTTGGGAAAAATATAAAAAAAAGTTTGAGTTGAGTTGAATTGAACCAACATACCAAACGCCCCCTAAGACTTGACCATTTCGACATTATTTCATGGCTAAAGTCTTTTAATAGCTATATGTTGACCGAAAAGTCTATTTAACTTGCGACTTGGAAGAGTTTAATGAGACCATTGTAAGACTCTAAAAAAATAAAAAAATAAAAAAATAAAAAATAAAAAAATAAAAACTCAAAAGATGTTAATTTGCACTGTCAATGACTTTTTGAGTTAAAACGAGTATGTTCACATACTGCAAAGAACGTTCTTGTTCATACAAGCTATCTACAGTATAAGGTGGTTTAAAAGAATGTAATATGCAGGGAAAACGATCTATAATAATCAAAAATATATCAACTCTAAAGTTCTTTGCAAATAAATCGTGACACAACTTCTCCATATCCAGCAATTGTTTGATGACAAAAGTCTTATAACAAGAAAATGATGAATTTGAAAGATTTTTTGACTCATTGAAATTTCAATGTGTGTATTTTGATATTTACTTAAACGCAAATAGTATCTCACATTTTTTGAAAGACTAACTTCTTGTAATAACTAAATGTTAACCCGAAAAGACTATTCAACTTACGACTTTGAAGGATTTTATAAGACTATCATAAGACTGCAAAAAGATTCTAAAGATGTTAATTAATTTGCACTCAACGAATTTTTTATTTAAAACGAGTTCTTTTATTTGTTAGATGTTCACATATTCTGTTCACTGCAAAAGTCTCTTCGTACAAATTGTCTACAGTGTATAAGGGAATCGTGAATGCAAAACTAGTTTAAGAGAGTATAATATGCAAGCAAAACAATCCATAATTACAGATCCATAAACTCCACTGTTCTTCGCAAATAAATTTTGTAACACAACTTAAGCACATTCATCAATTGTTTAGACGATAAAAGACTATTTCTTGAAGGAAAAAAATTTATAACAAAAATATTTTACTCTGAAAAACATTTTGAGTTATAATTTCAAAGAGCATATTTGGCATTTACTTGAATATGAAAAGTCTCCCCCTGAAAATAGAAATGAATAATTGTTCCCATGAAACCTTCTCTTCTAATGGAGATAGGTTGAATACGATATTGAGATTTTTTACCAGGGCGTAATTGATTTCTAAGATCATTTCCAACTATGGGTTTTTTACGGAGATAGGTTTTTTTAAGAAACTGCTCGAGTTTTAACAAAAAACGAGTCAATATGGAATCGAGTCATGTGTGCGTGTGTTTTATGTGAATCGAGTTGTGTTTGTAGCTTTACTACGTGCACAGATGAAAAAGTTCTGAATCTTGTACGTTACTTATGTTTCCTGAGAACACTTTTGTCAAATAATTGTATATAGAGTCTTGTGTTGATGGATTATAATAATTTGCATTTCTCCTCAAATTTTACATTTTTTAAGCATTCTCAAAATTCTAATTCTGAAAGCTAATTTATTTATGCAAATAAACGTAAAGCAAATGGGAAAGACTACAATTTTTTTTTTTTGGGGGGTAAATACGCTATTCATTAGAAGCTAACAGTGGAGAAGCTGGTAAAAAAGTCTTTCGTTGGGAAAGACTACACATTAGAAAAGAGGAAAAGATATACTAAATGTCCTTTTCGTATCTTATTAGCACCAATTGGTTTCAGAATCAAAAACTCCACAAATGAACTACTAGTCATTGAGGAGCAAAGCAATATTTGAAATTCTCCACAAGATTACAGTTTCGAAAAGGGCAAAAGATCTACTAATTGTCATTTCAAATCTTGAAAACAACCGCGTCAAAAAGAATTCGTATCAAGCTCTTTACTTGGTTCAAGGAATCTTGAACGACATTATAGGATGAGCCCTGTTTTCTTTCTTTTGCACTTAACCTGCTTTAGTTTTTCTCCCTTGTTTTCAAGATTAGATGACACTTTAATAGAACTTTTTTTCAATTTGTTTTTGTTTTTTTTTTAAAAAAAATTATCTCAACCTCGTGTATAACTTAACAAGGACGTAACAGCAGCAGATACCTTATGATTTTCCTCAGAGCAAACGACGCAAATTTGGAACAAGCACGAGGAAAACGACACGTATAATTTAGAACTCTGATATTTAATTTTGGAACCATGTTAAGGTAAAATGGATTTTTGATTCGTTTTTATTAAGTGTTCCGTAAGATTATACGAACCGTTCACGTTGGTAGGATTACAGGACACTAGAGAAGTCGACAAAAAGTACATTAAAAGGACGACAAAAAACATGATTTCGTTTGGAACAACAATTATTATATAGAGGATAGCATGAATCGAGAAACGACATTAAGCTAAAAACGATAATATCTTCAATAAAATTGAGAGAGAAAAAAAAAAAAAAAAAAAGAAGCCAAATAATTAAAATAATGAACAACAGTAAATAAATGCAAAAAAGGAAATATCTACAAGATCGATAAAAACAATTAGGAAATGAGAGAAAGCTAAAGACCACAAAGAATATTTATTAAAATGAAAATAGTTAAAAAATATATATATACTTAACAAATAATAAATGTTTTGGCCCAAAAAAAAAAAGTATTAAGATAAAAAGGACAGTATCTTCTAGACGACAACAGCTTAAAACAACTATAACCTCAAAAACGACATCAATCTTTTTTTTTTTTTTTCTCACTCTCTTTTTGTGTTACACAACGACATTAATCTGATTTATCAAAGGTTAATATTTGTTTTAAAAAATGTAGGAACTATTTATTGAACAAATATAACTAGAATAATTTATATTAAAAAAAAAGATGCACTTTTTCGTTTTGCTATTTTTTTACTCTTTTTTTTTTTAATTTTATTTTCTCTATATCTAGACCTATTTACACGTTTTACAATTTAACTAATTAATGATGAATCCGATGACTTTTGGCGTAGTTGACTGGAGGTAAAATAGAGGTCTACCGTTCCAAAAATGATTAGATTCCAATATAATTTGCATAATAAATTAAAAAAAAAACATTGCAAAAAAAAAAAAAAAAAAGAAAGAATGAAGATTAAAAGATAATATTGTGTTTGGATGAACTGTTTCATAGTTATCATTGGATTTCAATATAGTATCTATTTGATAGGATTATAAACAAGAACCACATCCCTAAAAGTATACCCGAAAGGCAACACTTTCTCTAAAATGGGTCAATCAACCAGAAGTAGCGGTACTGATTGAAATTATTTGAATATTTTACTATTTCATAACAATTTAAATATATGTTACTTTTTTTTTTTAGAAAATTACCTAAATAACTATTTTTTTTTTATATAAATATTGATCAACATAACACAAATTTCTTATTCTTAATCAACATGACACAATTTTAGTTAACTTTTATTTAATTTTTTGTCATGTTAATCTAGATGTCGTATTATGCCAAAGTTTTTAAATGTTTGTCATTCAGGTACTTCCTATTTTGATTTGCCTTCTTTTCCTCCTCTTCTTTAATTTTTAATACCTAGACCAATTTACACGTTTGAAAATATTACAAATTAAGGATAGATCCCAAGACTGGTGGTGGGGGGTGCTGGGGAAGAAGAATAATATAGATTTCCACCACTCTTATTGTAATAACAAATAATAACCATGGTGAAGTGGTACACCTCCGTTTTATATCCAGTCAACTACGCCGAATGAGGGACCAATAATAAACATGAAAAAGTCAAAAAATCACAACAAAATGGAAAAAAGGCAAAGATATACAAATAAATAAAATGCGAAAAAAAAAATTACATGATCGATGAAAATAATATGGGAAATGAGAGTAATGCAAAAAAAAAAAAAAAAAAACACTAAAAGAAAAAACAAATGTAAAAAACAAAAATAGTAAAAAAATATTTATTTAAAAGAATAATGACGATTAAAAGGCCATAGTGTGTTTTGGACAAACCATTTCAATGGTTATGATGGGACTCTATATAATATCCTTTTGGTAGGCTATGATCAAGAACCACATTTCTAAAAGTTTACACGAAAATTAGCACTCTCTAGAATGGGTCAATCAATATACATTTGCAAGTTTTTATATTTCACAATATTTTAACTCAACTCCAAATATGAATTTTTGTACTCTTTAAAAATTCCTAACAAACTCATTTTTTACATTACTAAATGTTACTTTACAAAAAATTTCCAGCTATACATTTAATTTAAATATACAATTTAAATTTTATATTTAAATACAAACATTGAGTTTAAATAAACATTTGAGTATAATTTATAATAAAAACTCGGAGTTTCTACATGACAACTTAAAACAACAATGTCCTCAAAACCACATCAATCTCTCTGTCTCTCTCTCTCTATTTTTTACAGGTACAAACGATATTAATCCGGTTAAACAAATACAAATTGATGTTTTAAAAAAAGTTTAGGAACTATTTGTGTGACAAATTTGACTACATACTAATTGTAGAGAGTGGATTTGTATTCAAAATGAAAGAGATGCCCTTTTTTGTTTTGCTATTTTTCTCCTCTTTTTATTTTTAAATTTTTCTAGCGCCAAAATGTTGATGCCGAAAATGCCTCCGGCACCAACACCTAGTGTGGTCGGGTAGTCCGATCGGGACTGGCCAGTCTCTCCGCCGTCGATCACCTGCAAAAGGGAAGCACCTCGAGGTGATTGAGACACCGGTGTGGTGTCTGCCGCGGGCACTCCGATGCTTAAGTCAGTCGGGGAACTGATGAGCGAAGGGAGAGGCAGAGTTTTGACAAGGAAAAATTACCATATCTGGATTTGGGAGTTTTACCTCTACTTATAGGCGCCTTCCCCGAGTTCGGGTGCTCAGGGCAACCCGGTCGAGTCGGCTGCGTAGGGTACCCGATGGGTGACTAGGGCTTAGGCTTGCAGGGGCTACCGGCCCAATGGATTAGCGCCACGTGGGGCCCGATCCGGTGCAGGGGACAGGAGGGTGGTTGTCGCCGGCGCTTGCAGGGACAGGTTCTGCAAGGGTATGTGGCGGCATGTGGCAATGTGATGTGCTGCAGTAGTAGGTGGGCGGCGCTTGTAGCTGATGGGTACAGGGACAGGGCCTGTGAGCCGTAAGGTGACAGGTGGAATGTGGGTCCGAAAGACTAATGTCAGTCCGAGGTTTAATCCTTGGATTAGGGTGCTCAGAGCACAACCCTGCCCGAGTATGTGGTTCGTTCTAGTGAGACGGCAAGAGTTGGTCGGATAATCACTCCTGGTCGGTCGGAGTCGGGTTCCCGACCTGATTCCGAGCAGACGGGAATCGCTTTCCCATTGCCGAAAGTAGTCAAAAGTGGTACTTTATGGTCGGAGCAGATCACGACATCAACAGACCTATTTACACGTTTGACAATACAACCGACTAAGGATAGTTCTTACGATTTTAGGTGAGGGACCAATTATTCGGCTTATTTGACTGGGGGTAAAAAGTAGGTCTACCACTCCACCATGGTTATTTTGTTGTCAAAATAAAGGTGGTGAAAATATCTATTTCATTTCCGATAATGCAGTGATTTAGTATATTTTATATGTATAATTGGGTGACTAGAATTTAGCTTTTTTTGGTTTTTTTGTCTGTCTCTTCCTCTCCTTTTTAATGAGGTTCATTTTATATATATGAATGGTCTCCATTTGACTTGACGGTTGTAATTTTATTGTAAATTATGTATAATAATTAAATGACTTACTTATAATTTTATATAAAATTTTTGTGCAACATGATACGATTTAGCAGTTATTGGTATAAAATACAAGTATTACTCAAAAAAATTATTATGAAATCACCTAATTATTTATATTACATATAAGAATAATAAGAATGATCGATGAAAGCGTGTTGAACCGCCGGTCCAAAATACGCCTGCAAAGTTCTTGTTGATCTTGGATATAACTTTCAACAAATACTAATGGGGATTTGGATTTATCTTCTAAGAAGCATTATTAAGTATCGTCAAACTTGTTAATTGGGGGTAATATAAATATATATATATATATATGAGGAAATAAAACAGCAAAATAGAGTATATTTTAAGGTTCAAACTAGAATTGCACTAACTCTCCTTTGTTGAATAAAGACCTACCCCATCATCTTCGGTCTTCCACTTATTTGGTCTATGTTTTTGATACTATCGATCATGCGCATATAGCTAGACCTTTAATGAAATACTCATGCATATATATATATATATATATATGTATATGAATATGCATGAGCATTTCATTATACTGAAAATTTCACGACATTAACGAGAAATAATTCACCACTTTCATTGTCCTTCATTTGCTAAATTATATAATACGACTTAAGCACATTCACTGATTATTTAGACGGCAAAAAACTATTTTTCGATGGCAATAGTCTTTTAATTAAAACAGGGCTATTCTTAAAGACATTTTGATTATGATTATTGTGTGGAATCGAGTCATGTGTGTAGCTTTGCTACGTGAACGTGCCGTGCCGGCTCTAAATTATATTACTGGCTCAATGCTATACTTTGCTTCCGGTTGACACTTTTGTCAAATGATTATATTACTGTCTTGTGTTGATGAATTATAACAATTAGCATTCTCCCTCAAATATTAAATTTTTTAAAGTACTCTCAATTCTGATTCTGAAAGCTAATTTATTAGCACCAATTTGGTTACTGATGAATCAAACTCCACAATGTACTAGTCATTGAGGAGCAAAGTAATGTTTATAACTCTCTTCAATATCTGCTAACTGTCATTTCAAATCTTCGGAACAGCGACGTCAAAGAAATCGTATCAAGCTCTTTACTTGGTTCAAGGAATCTCACACGAGCCCTGTTTTCTTTCTTTTTTTCTCTCCCTGTTTTAGTTTTTTTCCCCTGTTTTCAAGATTAGATGAAACATTAAATTACGACTTATTTTCAATATATATATGTGTATATATATATATATATATATATTGCATGCAATATTATCTCAACCTCATAATAACGACGACGGTATGAATTGAGAAACGACGACAATATCTTCCCGTAAAATAAGAATATAAAAAAAAAAACGACACAAACTCGAAAAACTACGTACCATAAAATTTAAAAAAAAAGGCCAAATAATTTAAAAAGAAAAAACATAAACGACAGTAAATTAAATTAAATGAAATAAAATAAAATAAATCTACACGATGGACAAAAAAAATTACGGAAATGAGAGAAACGAAAGACCACATAGAACATATGTTAAAATGAAGGGTAATTTGTCTGTTTAGTCCTGCATTATGAAATTATGTCAGTTTGGTTTCTGAATTTTTGATTTTGATCAATTTAATTCGGAACTTTAGATTTAGATAGTTTTGATCTCTTATATTAAAATTGACAAACGATTTCTGAAATTTAACATCGACAAATGTATCCGTATCGCATAATAATAAATTTTTTTAAATTAATCATTACATTAAGTCCAAAAGGTTTTAGTTTTAAGGGTTTAATGAGAGCAAGAGGAAATTTTTTGTAAATATGGAGTTCAAACATGATAATACACAATAAATTAAAAAATATATATATATAATTAACAATTTTAATGTGAGGAACCAAAACTGTCAAAAATTAAAATTTCGAGGACTAAATTGATCAAAAATAAAAAATTATGGGACCAAAGTGATAGAATACAAATAGTTCAAGGGCTAAGTGAATAAATACCCTAAAATGAAAATAGTTAAAAAAGATAATAATTTTGGTAAAAAAACAACGATTAAGGATTAAAATGGCAGCTTTAAATAACAATGATCTCAAAACAATATCAATCTTTTTTTTTTTTTTCCCCCTCAAGAAAGATAAAATATCAATCTTTTTTTCTTTTTTTTACACATTGACATTAATCTGATCTAACAAAGATAAGCATTAGTTTTCAAAATGTAAAAACTATTTTCTTGAACAAATTGGACAATAAAAACTAGTTTTAAAGAGAGTGAATAACACACTCCTCTTAGCATTCTCCACACCTCCTTAGTAATTATATTTTTTTTATTAAAAAAAAAATCCTCAACTTGTCAAATCCCTCCTTCCATTGGGAACTTGCGAATGCTGGAGTCCCTGGACCTCTCGTGGAACTTAATAAGTAATCATAGAATGAGCCTTGTGTTTTTTTTTTCACCTGTTTTTCCCTGTTTTAGTTTTTCAACCCTGTTTTGAAGATTGGACGACAAAATGAAAGGACTTGTTTTCTTTTTTTTTTTTTTTTTTTTTTTTTTCTTTTTCGTGCAAAATTATGTCAATGTCAAGTTTTATGTCAATGTCAGGTTTACCATGAATGAAATAGACCAACTTCACAGTTGATAAATTAAAAGTTGGAACAGTAAAACGACAAACATCGTATGATTTTCCTCGGTGCAAACGACGGAAGTTTAGTACCAATACGAGGAAAACGACGTCTATTGGTAATAGGAATCTAACTTGATCTGCCAAGGGGAATGGAGGGGACGGGCAGTGGTTCTGCAGAATTGTCAATTCCGTAGATAGCTCCTCTCTCTCTCTCTCTCTCTAGCTAGTATGCTTTCTTATTCTTTTTTTTTTTTAAATAGATTTTTGTTGCCTAGAATGTTTCCGCGTATTGAAAGCTAAAAGTTGCGGAAAAACTCTAAAATCTTGGTGGATCTTCAAAGATATAATTCAGTATGATTAAAAAAACTAAGAAACGTCAAAAAAAGACAAAATTGCGACGTCCTTTTAATTTTTCCTTTGCCACTCAATTTTCACCACCTTTACCCAAAGTGTAAGTTGATCCATTCTCGACTGTTTTTTATATGGGTGATCCAAAGTCATCACCACCAGGTTCATCGATCTTTCTAAAGTCATCACCACCAACCTCTGATTTCAGCGCCAACAATCACGGAAGATCGAAGCGTGTTAAACCTCTGGTCGTATAAAAGCATCCGCTATGAAGTTTTCTCAGTAACAAAGAATCGTTTCACACTTAAGCTAATTTACGGTTTTAAAAAATGAACTCAGAGAGTGAAGATTGGGCCATGGAATCATAAAAAAATTTCGCATATCATAAAAATTATTAATTATAAAAATAAAAAAATTAAAGCTACTTTGCAAAGTTCTTCTTGTTGGATACAACTTTCGAGCTCTTTTAACCAAAAAAGCTTATTAATAAAGTATAAGTAGTTCGTCGTTGCAAGAATTACTAATGAATTTGGCTTCTATCTTCTAGAAACCATCATTAGTACTGTCGAACTTGTAAATTGGGCAACATATGAATAATATATATATATATAAAAGAGGAATTAAAACAGTGAAATAGAGTTTCTTTTTCTTTTCTTTTTTTTAAATAAATGGTGACCTGATTCAGTAGATGTACCATGATATTTCGACTAGATTGACACTTGTTTAGCACCTTTATCTTCTACCCATCCCATATAAAATTAATAAACAAAAGAAAAACACAATGGAGTTTGTCAAGAAACAAAACAACTCCAATTAGAGAAGAGAAATCCACAAACAACCATTATACAACTGTACACTACTGTCATATAGAATCTATATGCAAACAAGCCTGATGTCTCAACAAAACTCTTTTCCAGAAAAACCCTTGAGGGAAAAAAGAATGCATGATTCAAGACAAATAAAGTATCTCAACGACAAAATTAGGCATCATTTGATCAATTACAAGAAATTTACAAACAACAATAGAACTTAATTTTGTATACGAACATTTTTGGAATAGTAAAGTGGTGAAATAAGTAATAATTGATATTTAAAATCTATTTGGTGGATTGAAAGTGATAAAAGTTAACAGAGGGCTCTCAATAGATGCCCTCATTATCTAGATCTCCTCGAAATTTTCATTTTCCGAGTGAAATGACCAAAATGGATATGTTTGGTCTCTCTGTGTATAAGGTCATATATCTGAAGAAATAACTTTGAAGGGACAACGCTTTTGATACCATTGGTCATAACATAGCAAGACTTTTGACTGACGTGCTCCTGCATATATATACATGGCTTGGATTTTCTGGTTTTAGCACTTCAATTAGCTAATTTGATTTCTCCCTCTTGTTAAATCCCACAATGAGAAACAACATTTCACCGCTTTCATTGCCCTTCATTTGTTCAATCCTACTCGGCCTTTGCACACTCGCGGTTTCTCGCGAATGTCTTGGCTCTCAGCAATCTTTGTTGCTCCAATTGAAGAACAGCCCAGATTTCGATGGTGAATATTCGACGAAGCTCGTGACGTGGAACGAAAGTTCTGACTGCTGCTCCTGGGAAGGTGTAACCTGTAAAGAGGGCCTTGTCACCCATCTCGACTTGAGTGGCGAGCACATCTATGGTCAGCTTGACGATTCAAGCACTCTTTTCAATCTGCAACATCTCAAGAGCCTTGATCTGTCTTATAACAGCTTCAACTCTACAATCCCCTCAAGGATTGGTAATCTCACAAATTTGAGTCTTTTGAATCTAGCATATGCAGGCTTTAGCGGGGACGTGCCAGTTGCCATATCCCGTCTAAGAAGCTTGGTCACTCTTGATTTATCCTCTTCTGATGAGTCCGATGAAACGAAGCTTGTGATACCAAATTTGAAGATGCTCGTTCAGAACCTCTCAAAGCTTCAAGAGCTACGCCTTGATGGTTCAAACATCTCAGCATCTGGGAGCGGGTGGTGTCACGCATTATCATCCTCACTGCCTAACCTTCGTATCTTGAGTTTATCCCGTTGCTATGTTCCCGGCCCATTGGATGAGTCGCTTGTAAAGCTTCAATCCTTGTCAGTGGTTGATCTAGAAGGTACCAATTTGTCTTCTCCAGTACCACAATCCTATGCAAAATTGTCAAATTTGACTTTCTTAAATCTTCGTAATTGCGGGCTACTAGGAACATTTCATAGCGGGATATTCCAAATACCAACACTTCAGATCATTAAGATTTCATTAAATCACTTTCTTCAGGGTACTCTACCAGAGTTTCAAATAAATAATTCTCTTCAAGAATTACATCTCTCTTCCACTAGGTTTGCAGGGAGGTTACCAGAATCTCTTGGTAACCTTCAGAACCTATCCATATTGCAACTTTCCAAGTGTCAATTTAATGGCATACTTCCAAGTTCCATGTCAAACCTCGTCCAACTTGTTCATGTTGATCTATCAAGAAATAATTTTACAGGTTCAGTCCCATCTTTTAATTTGTCCAAGAAACTCACCAGTATATATCTTTCTCACAATGGTCTAGCCGGTGAAATTCCTTTGTCTCTATTTTCACTTCCACATTTGGAAAGCATTTTGTTGTCCAACAACCAATTTAGTGGTCCCATTCTTGAGTTTGAAACGACATCGTCTTCATCGTTGTATACCCTGGATTTGAGTCACAACAATCTAGAAGGGCTAATTCCAGCATCCATTTTCAAACTTGGAAATCTGACCGTGCTATATTTGTCTTACAACAAGTTCAATGTCACCGTAAACCCCAAAATGTTTCCTGGGTCTAGCAACCTTGGTTCGCTTGATCTTTCATATAATAGTCTCAAATCATTTCCTGATTTAAAGAGTCTATCAGGGTTACTATATTTGGATCTTTCTAATAACCAGATTTCAGGAGAGATACCTAAATGGATTTTGGAAGCCGGGAACAAGAGTCTTTCATATCTGAATCTTTCACATAATAACCTTGTGAGCGTGCAGGAACCATTTGTTTTCCTTAAACATCTTGAAATCCTTGACCTACACTCTAACCAGCTTCAAGGAAACATCCCTGTTCTTCCAAGAAATCCTTATTATCTGGATTTCTCAAGCAATAATTTTACTGCCTTTCCACATGATTATTTTCGCAACATGTCGGGGTTACTTTTCTTTTCACTCTCAAACAATAGTCTTGCAGGAGATGTATCTGAATGCATCTGTGATGTCAACATTACAGTTCTCGATTTGTCTCTTAATAATTTAAGTGGAAGAATACCTACATGCTTACTTGAAACTAGTGATTCACCTGAGATCCTGAATCTGGGTAATAACAACTTCAAAGGCCCAATTCCTGATGTGTTCCCAAGTGGTTGTTCATTGACGGCATTAGATCTCAATGGAAATTTCATTGAAGGGGAGATTCCAAAATCACTAGCCAATTGCTTTGATTTGGAGGTTCTGGACCTTGGGCACAATGAACTGATCGGTGAATTCCCCTGCTTGGTGAAGAACTTATCCAGTTTGCGTGTCCTCATTCTCCGATTCAACAAGTTGCATGGTAACATTGAGTGTCTAAATGCTAATGGAAGCTGGCCTGTGCTTCAAATATTCGACATCGCTCACAATAATTTTAGTGGAGAACTACCAAGACGATGGTTAACAAAGTTGCAGGGAATGATGGCTGATGGAGATGATCCCTATTCAGTTGTTCTAAGCTTTGCCGGACCTGTTACCTTCGCACATTATGTGTATAAGGTGATAGTGATCTCCAAAGGGATAGAGATGGAGCTGCCGAAGATCCTAACTATCTTCACTTACATCGATCTCTCCAGAAACAACTTCCATGGACCGATACCAGCGGAAATGGGTCAACTCAAAGCACTTTACTCCCTCAACTTGTCTCATAACTCTCTCACAGGTCAAATCCCTCCTTCCATAGGGAACTTGCGAAAGCTGGAGTCCCTGGACCTCTCGTGGAACAACCTCAATGGAACAATTCCAACACAACTCCAGAGCCTCACTTTCCTCGAACTTCTAAACGTCTCATTCAATCATCTGGTTGGAATGATCCCAACAGGCAATCAACTTCAAACGTTCTCAGCCGATTCCTACATCGGAAACGAAGGACTATGCGGGTTCCCTTTGACAAAAAACTGCTCAGATAAACTGCCATATCCAAAGGAAGACAACCATTCAAATTCTGGGAGGAAGATCGATTGGACTCTCTTAAGTGCTGAAATCGGACTCTTAACTGGGTTTGCGATTGTTGTTGCGCCGCTCATGTTTTCCCGCATATGGAGGATAAAGTACTATGAACGTGTTGATGACATCATTATCGAGATCTTGCCATTATCTGTGTCCAGGAAGTGGTTTCTGTGGACGACCCCGTAACTAGAAATAGCAGACTCGAGCTTGATTAGTGCGTGCCTGGTGAGTTAATAACTCTGTTCTTGTCTCTCTCTTTTTTCTTTTTCTTTTCTTTTTCTTTTTTTTTTTTTTTTTTTTTTTTTTGTTTTTGTTTTGTGAAGAGTTTAAATAATAATTCCATTCCCTTGTGTGATATTTTCCTGTAATTTCTCCGATCTCAAACTGCTTAAAGTCCAACTTAAAGTCACGAATCAATTTGGAAGGAAATTAATTTAGAGAGAAACAAGGTGGTAGTGCATTTGAGGACAATTAATAAATCTTGTTTCTTTCATTTCTGTCAACTATTCAGCTCTTTAGGCTTTCCAAATATAATATTAAGACTTTGGAACAATTTGTAATTTCTCAAATTTGATATTGTAATACATAATCATCTGCTATTATAAATATAGTCTTAAAATATTGCATACTTATTAGATTCAGCTAGTTCACGCTTAAGATGCTAAATATTTCATTTTGGTTGTATAAACATGACTGAATTTTCTTCGCTTATATTTTCACTAAGCTATGAACGTGTTTGTCCTTTTTCGCTTCTTGAGTTGTTGAATTAAGTCATGTTTCTAGCTCTGTGATACATGGACTGGCCTGCTCTTTCATAGTGTTGGTTTTCTCGAATGTAGGATGTTGAAGGGATGTGCTTGGCTGGGGATTTCCGTTGGTGTGTCGAGATTGTGTGCTACTTAACTCTGTTTCGTGAGGATGCTTTTGTATCAAAGGATTTTAATTACTGTTGTGTGTATTTGGAAATAAAAGGATCTCGTGGAATTCCAATTTGTATTTGAAAAGACTTGTTGGATTGGTTATGTCCTTTTTCTTATGTTTTGCTTCTTGATCGAAGAATTGTGTCGTGTTTGAAAGTAGGGTTCTTGCCCGTGGGATGCAACGGGTGAAAATTTGGAGATCGTATGTTACTTTTGTTTCCTGTGGATGCTTTTATCAAACCATTATATTACTTATGTTGATGAATATTAACAAGTAGCTTGTGAAACACTTCTGTCTTTTTTTCTTTTTTCTTTTTTTTTCTGAATTTGAGAAGACTTTGTTAGATTATTGAATTATTTTTTTGCGAAAACAGAAAATCTGCAAAATTCTCCACAAGAACATTGAAAAGACGCCAAAAAAAAAAAAAAAAGAAAAAAGAAAAAAAGAAAAAAAGAAAAAAGAAAAAGATATCGAGTGTAAACGACAATTATGGCATTAGACGGCAGCTTGAATTGAGAAACGACAACGAGCTAAAAACGACAATTATGGCATTAGACGGCAGCTTGAATTGAGAAACGACAACGAGCTAAAAACAAGAATATCTCTTCGCTTAAAAATAAATAAATAAAATAAGAAAAAAACTTTAAAAGAAAACTATATGAAAAAGTCGAAAAACCACAACAAAATGAAAAAACGGCAAAGAATTATCAGATAAATAAAATGCGAAAAAAAATTATTACATGATCGATGAAAAAAATTATAGGAAATAAGAGAAATGAAAAAAAAAAAAAATCACGAAAAAGAAAAAACAAATGTTAAAACGAAAATAGTAAACATATATATATATATATATATATATATATTTAAAAGAATAATGAAGATTAAAGGCAATAGTGTGTTTTGGACAAACCATTTTAATGGTTATTATGGGGACTCTAATTTAATATCCATTTGGTAGGCTATGATCAACAACCACGTTTCTAAAAGTTTACACGAAAATTACCACTCTGTAGAATGGGTCAATCAATAAGAAGTTGGCATTGGTGTGAAATTATTTGCATATTTTAATATTTCACATTAACTTAACTCAACTCCAAATATGAATTTTTACTCTTTAAAAATTCCTAACACATTTTTTTACATTACACTATTTAAATGTTACTTTACTAAACTATCTAAATATACATTTAATTTAAATACACAATTTAAATTTTACATTGGAATGCAAATATTGAGTTTAAATAAACATTTGAGTATAATTTATAATAAAAACTCTCGGAGTTTCTGCTTGACAATTTAAAACAACAATGTCCTCAAGACCACATCAATCTCTCTCTCTCTCTCTTTCTTTATTGCAGGTACAAAACGATATTTTTCCTGTTAAACAAATACAAATTGATGTTTTAAAAAAAGTTTAGGAACTATTTGTGTGACAAATTTGACTGCATACTAATTGTAAAGAGTGGATTTGTTTTCAAAATGAAAAAGATGCCCTTCTTTGTTTTGCTATTTTTCTCCTCTTTTTATTTTTAATTTTTTTTTACCAAGACCTATTTACACGTTTGACAATACAACCGATTAATGATGGTTCTTACGAATTTAGGTGACGGACCAATTATTCGGCATATTTGACTGGAGGTAAAAAGTAGGTCTACCACTTCACCATGGTTATTTTGTTATCAAAATAAAGGTGGTGAAAATATCAATTTCATTTCCGATAATGCAGTGATTTAATATATTTTATATCTACAAGTGGGTGACTAGAATTTAGCTTCTTTTTTTTACTTTGTCTCACTCTTACTCTCATTTTTAACGAGGTTCATTTTATATATATATGAATGGTCTTTATCTGACTTGACGGTTTTTACTTATAGTAAATTATTTATAATAATTAATTAACTTTCTTATAATTTAATATAGAATTTTTGTGTAACATGATATAGTTTAACAGTTCTTGGTGTAAAATACAAATATCACCGAAAAGAAAAAGTATAATGAAATCATTTAATTATTTAAATTACATTTAAAAATAAAAATAATAAGTTCAACAATCACATAAGAGAGTATAATATATATATGTAACGACCCTTCACGGACCGTTACAGTTAACTTCTTATTTAATCATTCATCTCTTATAAGATTGCAGAAATATTAAGCTTGAAATAAAAATCTTTACATAACGGAAAAACTTTACTTAGATAATTTTAGAAAACTCTAGAATTTTTTTTTTAAAATTATATCAAAATTTAAACTTCATAATTAATATATATATATATTTTAAAAACCCAATTCATGAAATAAAAATTTAGTCCATATGAAACATCCAATCAAATAATAATGAACTAAAGTCTCAAAACTTTATTTGAAATAAATATAAAAAAATCCATCTTATGATCGTTCCTCCCGTTTTCCTATCACGTATCGTCCCGCAATCCGCTCCAAGCTCCTCCAACATTATATCTTACCCTTTCCTTTATCTGCAACATGAATTAACTTATATAAGTAAGGGCTTAGTAAGACACTTAAATCTCACAAATATAAATAAATATTTTTCTTTTATCATCGTAAATATAAACATCAGTTAAAACTTTTTAACTTTTAAAACCGTCATATATTGGGCCCGGCGTTGTACCATCATAGCGCGCTAGTCACGAAAGGGTTGGAGTAGCAAATCCCAAACCAACAGTGACAAAAATCCGCTCACCGGACAACATCGTCATTAAGGGTGTACAACGCCATTTTAAAACATAAATTACATATACATACCATATATATACTTTTTATCAAAACATCATCATAAGATAAGTATTATTTAAGAACATCATAACATCATCATCAACATCAAAACATATACTTCTCAAATCTTTAATTCATGTTGCAGGTGAGAGTGTACTTACCTAAACGCCTTACTTAACCTTTTCAAATTTTCCGCTGGTGACGCACGATTGAGGTCTCGGGTGCTCGCCTTTAGAACCATTCATGCCATGAATAATAAAATAATAAAATCAACAAAAGCTCATAATAATACATCAAACACATCCATCATATCATAGCAGCGCATAAAAGGCCTATTTCATCATTCAATAACATCACGACACAAAAATTGAACAATTTCATGAAATTACAAATATTTACAGAAACTGTCAGTCAGACCTTTGTCCATTCAAAAATTCATAAAAATTCATACAGAGCTCCGAATGATCTGAAACTAATTTTAAATGAAAGTAGACATCCAGTCTAATGATACCTAATTCATAAAAACGAAAGACCGTTTGGACCCTCAAAGATAGTTTTGAAATTATTTTCTAAAATTTTACCGAAACTGGCAACCGGACCTCTGCCTGTTTGAAAAAATCACAAAAATTTATAGATATCTCCAAATGATATAATAATGATTTCAAATGAAAATAGACATCTATAGTTTTCTAACAATATCAAATTTGTTAAAAACGGAGACCATTTGGATCCTCAAAAACAGTTTTGAAATGGACCGCTAAAATTGTATAGAGTCTGGCAGCCGGACCTCTTCCTCTTTGAAAACTCATAAAAATTCACACATAACTCCAAATAATATGAAACTGATTTTAAAAGAAAATAGACATCTAGGGTTTTCCAACAATATCAAATTTGTTAAAAAATGGAGTCCATTTGCTCCCTTAAAAACCATTTGGAATTCTTATCTTAAAATCTAGAAATTCTAGTAGCAGTGGTCAAATCCGAAAATCATTAAAAATATAAAAAAAATTATCACCACAATATACATGATTCATACACACACACAAAACAACCCTAAGACATCTTTCTAACACATAAAATTATTCAATCCACATACCAATGAAATCATAAATCAAGAAATCAAAAACCCTAATTTCATCTTGTTCACAAAATCAACCATATCGCCATTCTTTCGATCATCATTCGATAAATATTCCTCATCCTCTCCTCAAACTCACATGAAGACACTCATCAAGAAAATCATCCAATCCCTCAAAGAATCCCAAACTAAAATAAATTATAAAAACATCCTCATCATCAAATAATATCGAAACATACCTTGAAATCCTTCGATTTTGACTTTAAAGAATTTGGAGGTTTGACAGATTTTTTATTTTTTATTTTTTATTTTTTATTTTTTTGTGCGTGTGAGGAATAGAGAGAGCGAAAGAGAGGGAGAGATATGCAAAGGGTGAGGGTTGAGAAACCAAGGGCAGATTGTGTGGAATTAAATTGGGAATCAATTGAAAATATATTTTCTGATATAACATTTGGTTATGGGCTGTCATTTTGGGCAAATAAGGTTGTCTTGCAATTAGCAGATTAAATGGAATACAAAAATCTCTCCTTTCCTCTTTTTTTTATACACGTCCCTTCCCCATTTATTTCCTCCTTTAGATTTCCCAATATACACATATATTTTCATTTGACTAATCAAATGACTTAATATATAAATATATACGTTGTATATATAAAGGCAAATATTTAAAGTACAATCTGTATATATATAAAATAAAATATACTTATAACATATAGTATATACATATAAACATATAACATAACCAAAATATGGTATATATATATATATGCTTTATATAATTTACAAAAATAAATGCAACAATTTCTTTATTATATATGTATTTAAGCCATCACATAAAATTATCAAATCATCAAAAAAAAATTCATCAATTTGACATGAACTTTGTTCTAGCACATCGAGTCCTCGTCGTGTCATCTGTGAAAAATAACTCAACATAACATTAGAATTAAGAAATTATTATCTCATCACATTATCTATGTTAATTTTAATGTTAATTTTATGACGTTATAGTTAAGTAGCATTTGGGGCGTTACAATATATATATATATGTATAATCATTTACTACTAAGTCGTTATCTAAAAGACTAGCGATTAGAAGTCCAGAAGACAATTTTGGAATATGTAAATTCTACGATAGTTGCCTCTTATATTTTTTTATGAACATTATGAGATTTTGATGAGAACCATCTATTATGAGTACAACTAACTTGTAAATTTGGTTATAAATGAAATCTATATTAATCTTTCTATATATCTCCATATCTAAAACTCTCAAAAACCAAATCATCTTCATTCCACCACGTATCCTCAACTTTGGTTCCCTTTTTTTCTTTTTTCTTTTTTTTTCTTTTTTTTTTTTGTTTTGCTTTTTCCTTCTAATGTCATTTTATTTTCTTTATTTTTATATACTATACTCTGATATCTTATTACACTTCAATGGGTGCCACACGGCAGATTCAATCCCCATCATGTGATAATTTTACAAAAAATTACATTTTTTGTTTAATTTTTTTGCTTTACTTATCTATCCCACGTTCGCAAAGTGCGTTTTCCAATTAGTACTAAGAAAAAAAGTGCCCAATTTTTTTTTAATTTTTTCAAATTACACCTCTTTACTTTAATAGCAAAGTAAGAGACATAAAGAGAACCAATGGGGTGTGCAGAGTTAAAATACTTTTGGCCAGTCATGACAGTAAATTTAAATAGAAAATTTAAAATTTTATAAGAGAAAATATTGACAAAAAAATATTTTAAATTACGTGATTAAACTTTCTAAATAGGGGCTTTTTACTTTTCTTCCCATCCCATGAATAAATTGTGCAACATTGAGTTTGCACTTCTGCTATGTGTCCTCAACTTTGTTTTTATTTTTATTATTATTTTATTTTTTTAATGCCTTTTATTTTCTCCCTTTATAAATATAATATTCTTATCTCTTATTACATTTTAATGAATGTGTCCTCAACTTTGTTTTTATTTTTAATATTATTTTTTTTATGCCTTTTATTTTCTCCCTTTATAAATATAATATTCTTATCTCTTATTACATTTTAATGAGTGTTGTAATGAGTACAACACGACGGATTCAATATCCATCACGTGATAATTTTACAAAAAATTACTTTTTTTACATAAATTACTTTTTTGTTTTGTTTTGTTTGACTATCTTATACACTTCACGCGTTTTCCAACTAGCATATACAACTAGCATATACAACGACGTGTACAAGAGACAAGAGATGCGCAATTTTTTCTTTTTCTTTTTTTTTTCTTTTTTTTTTTTTTTTTTGCTGGAATTAAAAGCATGTTAAAAAAAAAATAATAATAAAAAAAAAAAACCCAATCTTTCATCATCAATTAATTAAAAAACGAGTGTGTTTGCAATCTTATACAGGGAATATCATTCAACACTCGGATCTTTTGGCAAACTGATTTGTTCTCAGAAAAACCAAATTTCAGGTCCAACACGGTCTATTTCTAATTTTGGTTACATAGAACAGTTTTGGTAAATGAGAATCATTACTTCATGTATTTCTGCAGGAACTTCCTATGGAAATCATTCCTGATGGTATCATTGATGAAGCGTTTCGGCGTCTTGGTCTCGCCACGAGCCTGGTTTTTGAACACCACATCATCGTCCCATCTGAGCCAAAACAAGAGTACCCAGAAAGGCAAAATGGCGGAATTAGTACAGATACTAAAGTGCATTACGAGAGAAAACAATGGCTGCTTCATTAACTGATTGGAAAATGGCGTTTTACGAAAACTAACCTTCTTTTCACATTAAAAGATGTTGGATTATTAAGCAGTGGATTTCCTCTTAGAAGCTCCGCTTCCTTGGTTTTAAGCTCTTCCTCCCGTTCTTGTCTTTCCTGCATATAGAATGAATTAAGTCTCAATGGAAAATGAAACCACAAACCATTATCATTATAGGGTTAAAATGCCGGCCTCTCCGTACACATATGCTTAGAGCTACTAGGCAGATTAACTTATTGGGGGCACAGTAAACTGTCTGTCTCATAAATGCTAAACTCAACGAAACCAGAGAAATGCACGAGTGGCAAAAAATTTCTAATTCATTGATTTGTCAAAGCCAGGCGAGGCAAGAATATCTAGAGAATTCCAAGCATGAATCACACCTGTCGAAGCTTCTCCTCTGCTCTTTCCTTCCTTATTTGTTCAAGCTCAGCCATCAGAGCTTCTGTGTCATCCTCGTCATCGTCATCATTATCATCATCACTATTAAAAAAGGAAAGGTTATTTCAGCTAATAACATGTATTAACTGTAAGCTCCAACAACGAACATTTAAATTGCTATTCTTGTAAATCAGTAATCGCATAATTAGACTAAACATGGACATGGGACTGCATTAGCTAACTAAATTTATAGTGGCAATAAAATAGAAAGCCAAAAACTCATGTCACGTCAAAAGGACCAACACACAAGAAAAATAAGCTCAGAAGTGGGAAAATTAAACAAAACCTATTTCTTCCACTAAAAACATCCAATTAGCTTAGAAATGTCAAGTTTTATCATACACAGAAACATTATAAACTAGAATGAAATAAAGTAGCAAACAAATGCAGATATACAGAGGAAGTATTATGTCACCTAAATTGATCCTCAAATTAAGAAAAGAAGCAAACTTCCACAGACCATGAATTTGAAAACAGTATAAGCTAGTTCCAGACTAAACATTCACGAAACATAGATCTATAAATAACAAGTACGCATGTTGCACTTAGTTGCTCATCAACCAAGTCAAAGCATGAAGTACACACTACAGGGTTGATTGCAAGTAAATAAACGACTCTGATTCAGTAAAGGGTAGCTACCTGTCATCTTCGCTTTTGACTTCCACATCAGAGTCATCGGCATCTACACTACGTGGTATGATGCGGTCTTCAGTGTCTCGCTTTGCCCCTAATGAAATAAGTAATTTAGTGAATTGGTGATATTCATTATAGTTTGGTTAAGTGATCAAGTATAGAAACTATAATTCACCTTCCAACAGAAGATGGCTTCCCTTCCTTCGATCTCTGTCATCTGTACCGGACAAAATCAGTATCAGCCAAAGTTAACAGTAAACAAAGCAGACGACACAACAAAAAAAAAATATGAAGACTAAAACTTTGCAAGAGGAAAGGCTAGTTGGATATAACTTACCATAAGACTTGTCCTTAGATGAGACGTGCCTTCGTTCATGCTCTTCCAACTCCTCGCGGAGGTTCCTCTTCTGCAATTCTTCGTGCGTGTCCTGTCCTTCTTTCCTATCATTTACAACACAATGACATACGAGAGTTAAAATTGGCTGAGAGAGAGGGAGGGAGGGAGGGAGGGAGAGAACTCCATATGCTAACACAGATAACATAGAACAAAGACTATTGACATATTGTTGAGCAAAAGAATAAATTATTATTGAGCCACAAAAAATAACAAAAGAGTTGCACCCAGATTATTCCTTTAGAAGAAGATTGATATGTTGATAACAACTGGCTTAATTCAAAATTTTATATCAAAAGGGAAGCACCCAGATTATTCTTTTAGAAGAAGATTGATATATTGATAACAACTGGCTTAATTGAAATTTTTATATCATTTTAACTTATGTATTAGTTATATTAATAAAGATTGATCATTAACCAAAAAGTATACGCACAACAATCTAAGCAAAGAGTTGGTATGTGAAGCTCCTATTGAAAATCTAGATTCTAGCTGCTGAAACAAATACTCATATTTTAGGATAAATATATCAGGGAAAATCAATATTGTACCTGGATTTTAAAGTTGTATGAGATGCAAGATCCCTCGACGAGTACTTTTGTGAAGGGCCAAAAATCCGAGTGCCACCTTGTTCATTCCCACCTTTAGCAGGAGCCCATGTTGGTCGAGCCGCAGTTGTCATGCTTGCTCACTACCTATCTTAATTACCTGGAACACCACAAAAATGCTTCAAAACCCACCGCAATCTATGAATCCGTAGTCACTACATCCGTACAAATTAGAATGGCCAATATTAGGTTGATTAACTCGTATGAGTTACACACGGTTCAAATGCTTCAAAACCTGCCACAAACTCTATACCCCACAATCACTATATCCGTAAAATCAGTGGCGTAGCCACGTTGGGCGCCTGTAATTTTAGAATTACAAAACTTAGATTCTTTTTTAAAGTTTCAATCATGTCCCAATATTAAATTTGTAAATATACCTAATTTCAAACTTAAAACCCAGAAGTAAACAAAAATTCAATTACACTACTATTCGAAGTCGAACAATATTTTAGTTCAATATTGCGTTTAATTCACGCCCCATGAAAATATATATATATATATATATATTTCTAGGTCCGCCATTGTAAAATAAGACAACATTTCTTCAAGTATTTGCTTGATTAGCACACAATTATGTCCAACAAAAACATGCCATAATCACCAATTCCACCAATAAGAACACCAATTACAAATGCTCCAAAATCCAGCACCATTCAAAGTAAATACCCATGCTTCAAATTTAGAACGAACCCAAAATCCAAAGAAACAAAGAAACAAAAAACAAAAAACAAAAAAACAAAAAAAAAAAGATTCTTGATAGGAAGAGTTAGAAAACAGCGAATTCAATCTTCGATACAAAAAAAACCTGAAAACCGAGTTCTAATTCACGAGAAACACATACAAGAGAAGAGATGCAAAAAAAGCTTACGAAAATCATGAAAAGAGTGGGATCAAAAGGGCGAAATTGACGAGCGGAACAGTTCAAAAATTGTAAGAAATTGCTTACCGGAAAGATGAAAAATTCGGAATCAGGAGGTAGGGCTTCGCGGCGGAAGACGACGGCGATGAAGGACGAGTTCGGTTGGGGATCTCGGGAATTTGAGGACACGACGCTGAGAGATCTTAGGTATTTGGGACCTTTTATTTTTTTTTTTTTGGACAATTCGGGTCATAATACCCGCATGTATAATGTATTTATACATGCGATTTTTTTTATTTTTTATTTTTTTCTTTTTTCTTTTCTTTTCAAAGGGAGATAGAGGGAGGGTTCGAGTCAGGATCGAAACCCGAACCCGTCAATGAAAAGACGATAAACGACGATAGTTATGCATCAAACGACAAAAATAGTAAAAGGGACAGTAAATACGACAATTACTAGCAAATGACAAAAGATTAACAAAATGACCGATTGACATCTTCTGTCTAATTTTGGTGTTTCAAATAGTGTCGAACTAATTATATTTTGACATATCATTGAAAAAAAGTTAGATTTTAAGATATAAAAAATCAGTTGTAAAGCATTTTAAACTTTTTAAGATGACGTGGCATAATATTATTGGTTATACATCATTTGGGATTCAAAAATTAGATAGCGGATGTGGGGGCAAAATGACAATGAAACTAGCAAACCATGTGTTACACATTTACTGACCAGGAATTCAAGAAATAAGAAATTAATTCCACAAAATACAATTAAACTCCACAGAATTAAAGTTTAAACTTTTATTAAAATGTTTAATAATCTGATGTTTGCTTTGTCATGAAATTAAAATGATTAAGAATAAGATTATTATAATTACAAAAATACCTTCATATGAAAATAAAAATAAATAAGCCATTGTTTGGTAAATCATTTTAAACCAAATCTACTATTAGTAAAGGTACACAAACCCAAATTTCAAAAACCATACAGATGACCCAAAAACAATTAAGAAAGTACCAAACAATAAATAAATAAATAAGATAACAACAAACAAAAAACAAAAAACGACATGACAAATGGTAGACAACAAACGACAACCAAACTTAACCACAAATAAAAACCACGGTAAAAGGAAAAAAAAAAATTTACAAGAAAACGGAAAAAGGAAAATACAATTGTAAAACCACAATATAGAAGGGGGGAAAAACACACCGTATTAACAAAGGGTAAAACATGTGGACGGGAAAACGTAAAAAGCTAAAATAAACAGAAACAAACGACAATAAATAGTATCAACGACAACATATCGGCAAACGACAATTGCAAAAAAAAAAAAAAAAAACCACACACACACACAGAGAAGACGACAAAAATTAGGTGGCAAAACATAGAACAGTGGACAAAAATTTAAAAAGACCGAAAAACCCCACCAACACACAGACTTAGGCGACAATAAAGCTTTAAACGACGTCAGGAATTGACAAACGACAATAAAGCAACATGGGAGAACGACAATGCAAAAGCTCAAACAACAATAAATAAGGCAAAAATTAAAACGAGAACATTTCATCTTCATACACCAAAAACGAAAAAACTTGCAAAATGTTTGGTTCATATAAATCCAATTTCACTTGGTGCAAAACCAAGAAGTTATAACAAAATACCATAATAAACATCCCACCTACTTTTTGTAATCTCACTCTATAATGATATTTCTCAATAATAGAAACTATGAAATTTAATCATCTACACAATAATGGGAAAAAAATCTTGAATTATTGTTTTGTAGGTTTCTTAATCAAATTAAACCTACTCAACTGATTCAGTCTAGGCAACCGCAGAAAATTATAGAAAAAACTTACCAAACAAAAAAATAAATAAATAAGAAGAAAATAAGAGGAAAACCAACAAATGTATGGTATATATAATTATAGGGGGCTATTCTTATTGAGAGAATAGAAGTAAACTTGGGTCTATTTGAAAAAGTAGAATTTCCTTACATGGGTAAACGACAACAATTATTTTCCACCCAGTTCAATGGAAGGTTCCAATAATATTTACTATAAAAGTGAACAAATTAAAATATAGTTGTACTTCCATATTTGATTGGTTTGTTAGATAGTTGGATTTGGGTTTGCTTATAAGACAGTTTTCTTTTCTCCTAATTTTCCTCCTGAAATTGAACTAATTCAAATGAACCATACTAATTGAAGTTAAAAAAAAAAAAATTGTACGGTTATCTCTTTTCCTTTAAATTAACGTATTAAAGTTTGAAAAAAAAAAAAAAAGGGTAAAGTGCAATGTGATTATCTTGTGGTTAGAAGTTGATTAAGATATATTATATTTCTTAATTTATTACTTCTCTTAGATTAATACCATTTTCTTAGTGATTAGTGTATTGCTAACTAATTAAGGTTGGGACTATAAAGATTTTCCATCTTTATATATATTCCTAGAAACACAAAAAGGAAAATAAATACAAAAATAAAGAGTTTTGTGACGACTACTTTTAAACTTCAAATTGAATAAAAAAAAATTATATATTTATAATTTTGTTGGTGCAGTAAAATAGGAAAAATGTTGCTATCAATTGTAGGACAAATAGTGATTAGTCCAATCTATGTGAGTCCCCACAGGTAGCCTCATTATGTGACCATCATTAAGTGAATGAAGAAAACAAAAAGATACGTACGTGGGCTTCTTTCTCTTCGCCTCCACCAAGCTTATAGCCATTCAATCTTTATATGGACTCAAACATGATTCATTTGTTTACCGATTTGCATGCATATATATATATATATATATATGTAACATTAGTCTTCAGTCTCACGACCATACCAATATGACAAAAGTAAATTTTTTTTTTCTAGTCTTACTTAACTATAAGATGATCTTTATATAAAACTATGTAATAATCTTTACGTGTAATATATTAATTTTAAATAAACTTTTATTACGAATCATAAATATTAATCGAAAATGTTACACGTTAATTATATGAACATCACATGTTATTAACCAAAATGTTATATTGCTAGACATGTACCGGATTAAAAACTTTAGCTAATTTATTTATACGCATATTCATTTGTTTTACTTTTCTATTATGATCCAAAACTTCACGTTGCATTTAATGGAACTAATTCTGATTTGGAGTGACGTAGCAAACAAAATCTTTGAAGAACCATGTTCATTCAGACTCATGCTAGGCAATGACGGAGGTTAGACAATTTTTTTTATTTTTTTATTTTTTTAGTGGGACACTGTCAAAAAATTATTGACAATTTTCTTTTCAATATGGACATAGTTACATATGGTATAGGGTTTGAACTAACTTTTTTTCATATAAATTCAACTTTTTTTTTTTTTCCATTTCGTTGTGAGAGTAAATATTGTATGTAGTAGTAAAAAGGGGTTGAATATATTTACTCAAAGAGGGTAATAACTTAATTATTTAATGAAGACACAATTATAATTTTCATATAAACTAGAAGAAACAATTTTAAGTATAAAAATGGAATAAAAAACTTGAGGACTTGAGGGTAAGGTGGCTCCATCTTAGATGCTAGGAGGTATATATTATTGGTCTCGAATAATCACATACAATAAAAAGTGAATCTTCTAACATAATACTTATCGATAAAGTTCATTTATGTTAATTATGATTCTTAAGATCGATAATATTCTCAAATAGTTTTTTTTGTTCATTTAACTTGCTAGGCAGCCTAAACAAGCAATCTAATAAATATTGCCTTTTTTTTTTTTTTTTTTTTGCCAAATATAAAATGCAAGCAACAAACTTTCTTTTTCTTGGTGCCAATAATGACCGTCCAAGTTGAACCTTCAACCGCAGAGAAGGCGTGTATTTTGAGTGTAGCCAAAGTCTAAGCTTTCCCTATTTCTTCTCTTTATTTTTGTAATTAAAGAAACGTATATATTTTTATATTCTCATACAAATTACTTGCAAATTAATTGTGATTAAGAGGTTGCCAAAATTCCCATAACTTTGTATTCTGTCCATTTCATTACGTGATTGCGTTTCTCTTAAAAGAGACCATGAATCTTAAAAAGTTTGACACGTACATTGAGGCTAAAGGTTGGCTAAGATATTAAAAGACAGTCAAATTCTAGTCAATTACGAAATATAAGAGTTAACATATATGTTTTTTTTTTTTTTTGGATATTTCACATTTTTTTATTAATTAAAATATTAATATTTTTCTACACGTACCAAGTTAGAATATTAAATGGGTAAATATGTCATGTTTCTTAATTAGACAATTTTTGTTTATCAAAATTAAAATATATCTATATTCATTTAATAAACAATAAATAGGATTGAAGAGCTTTCTTCACAAATACATCAATAGAAATCTAGAACTTCAAAATTTTAATTTTGAGTTTGATGACCACAATAGCAATATCAATCTAGAACCATGTCTAAATCATTGTTTATTAAGGTGAGAAGCAATATCAACATGAGAAAATTAATTTGAAAATTCCGCTATAATAACAATATCAATATATTAAAATATACAAATCAACAAAATAATTCAATGGGGGGGGGGGGGGGGGGGGCCAAGGTTGTCACGTTTCTTGTGACACCCATGTGGGACTTGCCTCCGAACTCTCTAGCTTCAATGAATATGATATTTTTTGGTGAAGCTTTATTTGTCCTCCTTTTAAGAGATAAAACTGAAGGCTCTTATCCTTTTCTCATTCTCATTTTGATGACTTATTTCTTAACTAATCCGAAATTAAATTCCAATTAATTAAGGAATTAGTAACAAAACCCTCAAGAACTTAAAGTATTTTGCAAAATAATGCTAATTATGCGTAAAATATTGTCATGGTCATGCAAAAGGATAAGCCAACTTGGCAATCCTCCAATGGATAGAAAAGGAGGGTCCCACAGAACATCAGGCTTACCCCACATCTTGAATTTATGTGGTCAAAATTGCAAAAACACAAAACCAAAGAGGGACTATTATCTGCTAGTTGAATTAGGTGGCCAACCTCAGACGTCTCACCTTAAAAATCTTTACATTAGCTACTGTACCCGCCAGAATTCAAATCAGTTAATATAAGAGTAGATTAAGGGGATGTTTGGTGTTTGAGTTTGAGTTAAGATTTTTAAGTTTCAATAGTAATTTTTGTTGATTTTTTCAGAAAAGACAAAAAAAAATTTCAGAAAAAGATAAAAATTAAGTTGAAAAATTTGAGTTTGAGTGGATGAATTAAACACCCCCTAAGTTTTTGTCCCTTGAACTTTTCGCAAATTAAACCGTCTATGAGTCAAATACGCTTGTTAAAATTTAGATATAAATGTTTTCTGCATATTATATAAGCTCGTTTTAAAACAAAAATGTAAAATTTACCTCATGTGCATGAAGGCGTTTTAGTGTAAATTTTAGCCGTTCTTCTAGATTTTGGGCGCTCTACAATAAGTTACTAAATTCGTAAATAATTTGTTTAAAAAAAAAAAAGAAAAGAAAAGAAAGATTCAGAGAACAATTTTTACACTTATAAGTCCAAGAGGCAAAAGCGTCAATAATTTTTCATAAAAATATAGGTAATAAAAATACAAATAAAATTTGGTTTCTTGCCAAATTCAAACCAAGGTGAAAACAAACAAAGCACAAACGTTGTTATCATATGAGGAAAAAAAAAAAAAAAAAACTATATTGCTTTGTTGCTAATTTTGTATTGGATAGAGATTTGCAGTTGAAAAAGCAGTTGCTGTCTCTCTCTCTCTCTAAGCTTTGCTTCCTTGATAAACAAAAACCAGAGAGAAGTTAGGCCAACTGTTGGCCTGGCTTCCCTCCAAACTCTCTCTCTCTCCTCTTTCTCTCTCCTATGATTCCCTTGGAATCAAAGCAAAATAGTCGTTTTTTTGCAGTTTGATTCTTGGTCACCATCTGAGACCAACTTTACCCTCTTGACGCCTTCGTCACACCTATTTTCCTCTTCTCCTTTTGCTTGGTCCTCATATAAATCTACTTTCAAATTCTTTTCCAATCTGTGTTCAAGTTAAAGGTCCATATTTTTAGTACCCAGTTGAGCTTTCGGCCTCTAGTACATATTTTCTATGTTTTTTGGTTAAGAATTTTCAGGAATTTGAAGTAGTTTTCGTCCAAAAGAGAAGATTTTGGTACATACCCAATAAAGTTCATACCTTTTCTGCTTCAAGTTGGAGCTGGCAAATTTTTTTGATTTGGACGAGCTTCAGTTTCTCAATGGTAAAATCACACACACACACATATATATAATTTTTTCTTGCTTGAAAAAACATACTTTTTAGCAATTCTAGTTCAAACTTATTTTTTGGAAACTCAATCTGTTATGCACAAAAATACAGGACAAACCCGGGTTCAGCAATAAGATTGTCTTGAAATAGTGGCCACACCAAATTCCTAATTAGTCCACAAAAAAGTTTGGAGCTTGACACCATGAACAGCCGTTACTACTGTCCAGCAGACTCCTTGTGCAATTCCACAAACACAATTTCTTTCTCATCGAGCTCGGGTGCTACCGGGGATCGAATCCCCGCCCCAACCACGACGAGTGCCCGAAATAGGCCTCCCCGTGCCCTGCCTTCGTTGTTGATAAGGTTGGCCATGAGGGTGTCTAGAGCAAGGTGGTTCACCTTCTTGAGGAGAGTGTTCCACTACCAAAACGGGTCGAGGTCGGATCTCGGGACGAACCCTTTCAACTCGAGCACTTGGATGGTGCTGGAGCTCATTGCTTTGCTTGTTCAGATTAGCATCTCAACAACTACTCTGGCCATCTCCAAGAGGGAGAGGCCAGTTTGGCCTATGAGGATGTGGATAGTTGGTTATGATATTGGGTGTTTTCTCAATCTTTTGCTTCTCTATGGGCGTTTTAGGTATCTTCATGTTACTCAAGGGGATGCTTTTACCCTTTCTGAATTGGAGCAACAAAGGGGATCAATCGAAGAATCTAGGTAACTTTTTTTTTTTTTTTTACTTCCATTGTAAATTCCATTGGAGACTATCTGAATTTGCCTCTCATTTCACATCACGTTTTAAACTCACATTTTAAACTTTATTTTTTACCTTGAGTTTTAATCTATGACCTCATTTTTCTCTGTACTTTCCCCTTGACCAATAAGTTTTGGATTTTATTTATTTTTTTATTTTAGCAACTTTGGTCCCTAATCTGAAAATTGACCCTAGTTAGGCTCTTTCCTAGGGGTCCCACAAGATAGGAAAATATTCTACTTCAAAGGGTATTTTTTAGGGTAATGAAAAAAGCATGTTACACTTTAGGTGACTATTTTTAATTTAAATTATCACATGATGTGCGTGTGATTAGTTTTGTTGGGTCATAAAATTTGATCGTAGATAATTCAGTTAGGGATTAAAACTGCTAAAAATAAATATATTTAGGTATTAATTAGCCCAAAACAGTATTAAACAGGGCTAAACTGACAAAATAAAAATAATATGGTGAATAACAGTGCCAAAAAAATAAAACTCAAATCTCCTCTTAATTTTTGGTGTTTCTAAATTATATCACATTATTAAAAAAAAAAGTTTAAAATGCTTTATAACTTCATTCAATGAGGTATCATATATTGTTGGTTAGATGATATTTGATATATCAAAATTAGGCAGGTGATCTCATTCAAAAAAAAAAAAAAAAAAAAAGGAAAGAGAAAAAAAAAAAAACCCTTTTCTGTGAGAGCAAATTTGTGAACAAAACTTGTGACAAATGAGTACATGATTATTAACCCGTATTCTAATAATCAAAATTCAGCAAAGAACAATATGAAAATAGACATAATTCAAAACACAAATTAAAGAAGCTAAAATTGCCCTTATTTTTTATTTTTACTATTATTATTTTGGTGTGGTCTGAGTTTGTCATGTGTAACTTGTGTAGGTGCACACACTTGATGAACAAGTGCAGGACATCGCTAGAGCTCTTCTTTGCAATCTGGTTTGTGATGGGAAATGTTTGGGTGTTCGACTCGCGGTTCAGCTCGTTTCGCCGAGCCCCGAAGCTCCACGTCCTCTGCATCGCCCTGCTCGCGTGGAACGCCATCAGCTACTCCTTCCCCTTCCTCTTGTTCCTCCTGTTGTGCTGTTGTGTGCCACTGATCAGTAGCCTTCTAGGTTACAACATGAACATGGGGTCCATTGAAAAAGGAGCCTCTGATGACCAAATCTCTGAGCTTCCCAGTTGGAGATACAAAGCAATTGACAGCAAATTGGATCTTGGAATGAATACAGATTGCAAATCAGACACTTCTGTCGAAGATCCAGTAAGTAACACTCCCATATCTTTATAAAATTGATATACTTTTTCTCCAGAATGAAGAAATATAAAAAATATCGAATTTAGATAATTATATCTTGTCGAAATAACAAACTATTATTATATGTTTGGAATGTATTCCATTTTTGAGCAGAATTGAAATAGCATTATTCAGATGTTCTTTGTTTTTGTTTTTGTCGCTGGTGGAAGGCATGTGCTCTACACGTGTAGGGATTTGGTTGCAAATTTTTTAATAGATATTGTAGAGATTTTCACTGCTTTATTAGGTGGTCTCTGATGGTGAACATTTCCTCTTTAAAATAAAATATGTAATAGATTTTTTGATAGAAAAAAAAAAACTTATAAGGTAAAAAAACTTAACGCACATTAGAATTTTATATTAGGATATGAAAAGACACCTTATTGGTATGACTATGTTTTAAATCATTAGATTTGTATTAGGTTCTGCTAGTTTTGAATCATTTTCTTTTATTATTATTATTTTGATTTGATTTTGTTATGATTTAATTTTCAAAAACATTACATTATTGATTAAAAAAATACCCTATCATAAAAAGCTTTGCGGAATTAATCATACTCCTTCGTTCATATATAACATATAGTTACATATCAAAAATGCTTTTCGGTTCGTCAAAGCCAACCCTGTATGAGAATATAATAGACGTGAGACCCATAAAGATATAGGTAGACCTCACCAATTTAGTGTATAAAAGATATTGAATTGACATCTTATAGAGTCAAATAAATGTGCTCTTTTGACTCATCTATAACTATATTAAAAGAAGAGTTCTGGCAAATATTATTCAAAAATTTGGTTAAGTTAATTTAACTTTTTGTATTAATGTCTTTTTTTTTTTTTTCTTGGTTATTGATTTCTTCTCTTGCGCTTATTGTTGTTTTGCGCCCCACCCCCCCCCCCCCCCCCCCCCTCTCAACTTTTGCTAAGTTTTATTTGCTTTTTTTTTTTTTTTTTTCTTCTAACTCTTACCTTTTTAATTTTCATAAATATCACTTTGTTCAGTAGATTTACTTTCTTAATCTAATTTATCCCTATAAAAATATATTTTAAAGTAAGTATTTACTTTTAATTTTTATTGTAATAGGCTAAAATAATATTATGTCAAAATAGCAATTTTTTTTTTTTTTGGTAAGCCAAAGTATATGCCTTTTTCTTTTAACGAATTAACCTCACATACATTTTTATCTAAATATCCTTTTTCTTCTCATGCATATCCTTGATTAGTTTATCATTGTCTTTTTTTTTTTTTTTTTCCTTCCTAACTCATGTATATAATATTATTTTTTTCAAATATGCTTATTAATATTCTTTTTTTTTCAAATGTGTTCTTACTTAAAAAAAATTTTCTTCACATATGCATCCCTAACTTGATTTGTCCTCACCATTTTTTTCAATTGTCTTCCTCTTTAAACATCCTTTTTCCTTCTTATATAGAACATTTAATTAGTTTTATATTTGATTTTTTCCTATCCAATAGTTTTTTTTTTTTTTTGTCTTTTTATATGGTCTATTTACTTTTATGTATATAATATCAGATAGAAAAACTTTTGATTTGCTTTTTTCTTTTAAATTTTTAATATCTATATTCTTTCTAAAAAAAACTTAATAAGTAATATATATATATATATATATATATGTATATGTAACAAATTAAAAGCACGCACATACAACTAGTGTATGTAGATATTCAAATAACAACCTAATTTCTAGAGCTCAATAGACTTTTTTTCTTATGTTTAATTGTCATTGACAGGAATGTTGCATTTGCCTAGCCAAGTACAAAGAAAAGGAAGAAGTTAGGCAATTACCATGTTCCCATTTGTTCCACCTCAAGTGCGTTGACCAATGGCTCAAAATCATATCTTGTTGTCCACTTTGCAAACAAGAACTACAAAGATAGCATCTTTGAAAAAGAGTTTCAATTTTTCCTTTTTTTTTTTATATATATATTTCTATTTTTTTGGTGTGATTTATTTGTATTTTTTATATATTAAATGGTTACTTGAGTGAGTTTATTGCTTGTACATTGGATCAGCTCACCAGTGACCAAAACTATACAATTTGATAAGTTAGTTAGAGATGAAATTTTTACGTTGGAGTTGGTTGAATTTTCAATAAATAGTTATAAATTTTGTTCACTTTTTAGAAAAAGACAAAAATTGATATGAAAAAATACAATTTAGTTGGAGTTAAACTTAAATATCAATCCTAAAAGTCATATCTTCTTTGAGTACACAATAGCAAGAGAGTGATTTTAGGATATTTAACTACCTAAAGGGTAACAAAGTACACAAATGTACTCCATTTACACTTTGATTTTTAACTATTATATAATGTGATTTTCTGTATAAGTAGCACATAAATTTAAGTTGTATTTATAGCCAATATTTTTTCCTGTATGTGCTTGTTGTTCTTATCTTGCTTGTTGTTCTTATCCTCTTTGACAAAATGCATAGTCATTGCATTTATATCTCTATCAATTTTCCCTTTGTCAAACTCTTCAAAATTCTAAATTAAAAGTGATTGAAAGTATAGTTTAACGATAATGAATTTGACTTTATCAAAAGGAATTTAGATCTTACTAAAAAAAATAAAAATAAAAATCTAAATAAAATCATTTTAGTTTGGGATCATTACTAAAACGAGACGTTTCTGACACGGTTAACTCATAATATTGTATGACTGTCACTATGTCTGTAATGACGACATATAATATATGTCCAACCAAATTTAACATATTTTAAATATTTTTCTCAAATGTGTTTTTAAATGTGCAAAATTGATTTTGTGCTTAGTGAATGGGGTTGGTAAGGTAACAACAAGTCAATAATGAAAAAGGAAATAAATAAATAAATAAATAAAGCAAAGGTGACTAGAATTGTGTATAACCACAACTAAGCAATTAAAAAATGGACCAACCAATCAGATTTCTCGTTTTATGATACACTCTAGAGAAAGATACCATTTGGTCCATTTGTGACTTCTGTTCAGTGCAAGCAGATTGCTCCACGTGTCCCATCGTCCATCATTGTTGAGGACAATCTATACTTTTTTCCTCAAATTTTAGATCTTGTCATAAAATACCTCATAAATTTTAATTTAAACATTTTTCCACCTGAATTTTGGAAAACTTTGTGAATTTTTCCATTCAATTAATTTTTTGATGAACACGCATTTGAAGCATGAGTTACGGATATTAAATGTGAAACACTTATAATTAAGTTAAAAATGTAAATATTTAGGGTTATTCTCTTGTTTTTCTCATATTTCTCTCTTATAAGTAACTTTATTATTTCATATTTTATAAAGGTAACAAGTGCCAGGAGTGCTGTTAATATTTATTATTTTATAATTTTATACTTAATATTTTAAACTGATGCTTCTAATGAGTGTTAGATATATTTTTCATCAAAAATTTAATTAATAGGAAAATTTTGTAAACTTTTTTAAAATTTAAAAGGAAAAAATATTATAAATTAAAATTTGAGGGCATTTGATGATAATATCTAAAGTTCAAAGTTTATTATACGACTTTTCCCAATTGTGAAGTACTATATTGACCCACTTATTTTTTATTTTTTATTTTATTTTTAAATTTTAATGGGGTGTGGAAATGTGGAGTGTTGACATGGGAAAAAAAGGAAAATGGAGAGCCCCCAAAATTTGACAAATTCTGATTGGTGAGTTTTTCTTTTTCTTTTTGTGACAATAATTCTGATTGGTCAGTTTTTCAGTTTTTCTTTTTCTTTTTTGTGACAATAGTTCTGATTGGTCAGTTTTTCTTTTTCTTTTTTGTGAGAATAATTCTGATTGGCCAGTTTTTTCATTTTCTTTTTTTGTGACAATAAATCTGATTGGTCACTTTAGTTAAAATACTTTATCTCTGTTTACTTTGCCTTACTTAACGACCCCAAAAGGACTTTCAAATTACAATATTGTCCCAAAAGGACTTCATAATTATAAGTTCAAAAGGTAAATTACTACACATTTATAAATTTAGAATACAAATTACTAAAATTAAAAATTTAAAGTGTAAATTATAACTGTATGATAAGTTCAGAATACACCGGTAAAAAAAAAAAAAATTACATAAATCTTCTTCTTAATTAACTTGCCAATAATATATTCACTACACGTATTCATTAATCGAACAAAGCATCCAACAAATTGGTAATTAAGAGGAAAAAGAGATAAACTATAAATAAACAAACAAGAGGGAGATATTAAAATAAAAAAATAAAAATAAAAATAAAGGGAAAAGGTGGAGATTCTTTATTACTTCACCCTCGTTTACATTAGTAACATACTATCTATTTGAGAAATCACATCTCTAACACTATTTATTTTTTTAGTTCAACGTTTGACTATTTACATATTTAAACGTTTATAGTCATAATTTTGTTATTTTAAGTCTAAATGAGATGTCTTTTTTTTTTATTTATATTCATAGACTTTCGAGAGAAACAAAACAAGATCTAAATTGATATATTTTTTCCGAACATGTTTTGAGATTTTACACCTTTTCATTTCAAACACTTTATTTTTTTTAACAAAACACATATTTTCAAAGCTCAACTTATCTCCAATTCAAAACGTGTCCAAAACTCCGTATCCAATACCTCCTACAAACGGGGCGCCCTAAATATTTGATATAAATTGATGAAAACTTGATGAATTCAATTAACTAAAAAATAAAATAGTTAAAAAATATGTATTATTGCGTTTGGTTCACTGAATGAAAATAAAATTTTTAAGTTTGAGTTGGTTGATTTTTCAAAAATTAGTAATAATTTTTGTTGACTTTTCAAAAAAAAATAAAAATTTAGATGAAAAATACAGTTTAGTTGGAGTTGAGTTGAAATGTCAAAAAAACTAAATATATATTTTTTTTTTTGGAAGGATCAAAAGAGTGATGTTAGTTAAGTTAAAGTGAGAAATTAAATTAAAAAAGAAAGGAATTTTGGTATCTTTGGTGGGAAATGGCATGATTGTAAATAAGAGCTAAATCAAGTCCGAAAGTTGAATCAGCCACCAGGGGGACAAAGTCCCTGGTTCCTTGGGCTGAAATTTCAAGGTCTGTATTATTACACCACAACACGACGTCGTTATTCACTTGCGCGCACTTTCTCTCTCCTCTCTCTATTTCAGATGCACAAACCAACCCATGGCCAGTCTCTCACTCCGTGACTGATTCTCTTCTCTCCCAAGATCTCTCTCCCTCTCTTTCTCTCTGTTTCACTCTCCTAACTCTGTTCGTGGTTTTCTGGTTTTCGTTTGAGAGAGAAAATGAGTGAAATCAGAGCTAAATTCCTGGAGGTTTACTCCATTCTGAAATCGGAGCTCCTCAACGACCCAGCTTCGAGTTCACCGATGACTCTCGCCAATGGTCGAGCGGGTATTTCCCAATCTCTCTCTCTCTCTCTCTCTCTAGATTTCTTGTTCATTTCATCAGTGTAATGTGCATGGTTTTGGCATATTGGTAATTTCAGTTTTTCTTTTCTTTTCTTTTCTTTTGAGTTGGATTCTTCATGTCATTTTGGAATCTGGGTATGAAGCTAAAGATTAAAACTAGCTTTCTAGTTGCTGGAAAATGCTATTTTTTTATTTTTTTTATTTTTTTCCTTAATAAGTTCCCAAGTTCTGGTTTTGACAGAAAATTTTTGAGCAAGATCTTAATTTGATGTGAAATAATGTTTTTCCTTTAAAATATTGGTTTTTAGCTAGAGATTTTGGTGGGTGTCACTAGAATTGGAATGTGTTTGTCAAACTTGAAACTCAATTTTATAGCTATGTTAGTATATGTACGTACGTACATACATACATGCATACATACATATATGTAATTGTGTCTTAAAATCTAAGTACTTTATTGTTGGAGTTGATCAAGTATTTCTTCCTTTGATATGCTTGTAAACAGGATCAGAAACTATTGTTATATATGAACACCCTTAGATCTGATTCAATTCGATTTCCATTTTCCCCTATGTCTCAAGAATATGTTTTTTTTAAAAGATTTCTTCCATGTTGTTCTATAGAGCAATGCTAGGGGGGCAGTGGTTCCCGCAAAATGGAACTCGTAGATGAGGTCCACTTTCTAATAGTTGTGGTGTGTCGAATATTTTCAATTACATTGATGTTATGTCATAAGCTCTGATAAGGTCTTTTGATTTGCTGCAGATGTTGGATTACAATGTGCCAGGAGGTTGGTTTTTTATTTATTTATTATTATTATTATTTTTTTTTATCTATTCGTCTTGGAGCTTCTAGATTTGGAGAAGGGACTATTTTTCCACAGGTTGTGGAGTATTGTTGATTGTTTTGTTTTGCAGGAAAACTTAACCGAGGGCTATCTGTTATTGATAGCTACAAATTGCTTAAAGAAGGAAAGGAACTAAGTGAAGAGGAAATCTTCCTTGCTTCTTCTCTTGGCTGGTGCATTGAATGGGTATAGACTATAATTACTTGAGACACCAGTTACTTTTTTGGTAGTGTTTGCGATGCGGGGAAAAAAAAGTCGATAGTTATGAATCTTTGAATATGTTGATCTATTAGGAATATTTAGGATTGTTGAAACTTTATTACTGTTTTTATAGTTGTCTATTAATAGTTCTAGTGATTGTAATTTTAATTTTGCATTGATTAATGAAATTGAATATTAGAGCTCCTCTATATTTTTCGTCTTCTTTTCTCTCTAATTACAAATTTCTCTCCTTCTCTGTCTCTCTCTTTCTACGTATGTCTGTCATTAATTTGCTTATCAATTAGGATGTTTACTTGCTACGCTAATTGCTTCCAACAAGATTTCGTGGGAATTTCAGTGTTTTGAATCATTGATTTTTGCAGCTTCAAGCATATTTTCTGGTTCTTGATGATATCATGGATAACTCTGTAACACGGCGTGGCCAACCTTGCTGGTTCCGAGTGCCAAAGGTGTGAGTAATAACACTTTTTTTTTTTTTTGGGAAATATTATTAGTGAAAGCACATTGACGACTCTTGTTGTCTATACACTAAATAAGTCTATTAACCGTTAATCCTAGGTTGGCATGATTGCTGTTAATGATGGCATTATGCTTCGCAACCATATCTCGAGAATTCTCAAAAATCATTTCAAAGGCAAGACTTACTATGTGGATCTTCTGGATTTGTTTAACGAGGTATGCTTTTCTTTCGAAGATGGTGGAACAAGACAAGCAAATCCCTTTTCTCTCTTAATTAATTGCCGGAATTTGTCAATGTCCAGGTGGAATTCCAAACAGCATCCGGACAAATGATAGATCTAATTACCACACTTGAAGGAGAGAAAGATCTCTCAAAGTACTCGTTGCCACTGTAAGTGAACTTGAGACGTGACATCTGTACGAGATTTTGAATCAAATTGGTTTCGCTCTCTCCGTGTTTAACCTGCTAAAAAACTTGTGTTGTGATGCAGTCACCACCGCATTGTTCAGTACAAAACCGCTTATTACTCATTTTACCTTCCGGTGAGCGTAAATCCTTGCTTTGTGCAAATATTTATAGACTTCCCCTCTATATGTTTGTGATAGGTTGGCCTGTATCGGTTTCCATGTTCATCGAGTAAAGGTGTTCTGATATATGATTCTTTGTAATGGCTATTTATGTCTAGGTTGCCTGTGCATTGCTGATGGCGGGCGAAGATCTCGAGAAGCATTTAGATGTACAGAATATTCTTGTCGAGATGGGAACCTACTTTCAAGTACAGGTGATTAAAGTTGCACGTCTTCTTTTGGTTTCTGCTAGACCATAGGAAGATAGAAGGAAAGTTATAACTTCAAACTTAATCTGCTATGTTATCACAGAACTTTCTACTGTAATTTTTAACGACAACTCGACAATGTGTTGTGTAGGATGACTATTTGGATTGTTTTGGTCATCCTGATGTGATTGGCAAGGTATGTAAAGGGGCTATGCTCTCTTGGCAAGCCGTAAAGCAATAGTCTGTTTTTAATATTTCAGATCTCAGTGTTGGCCTTTGGGATTATAGGTTGGCACGGATATTGAAGACTTCAAGTGCTCTTGGTTGGTCGTGAAAGCGCTCGAACTTTCTACCGAGGAACAAAAGAAGTTCCTAAAAGTGAGCCAGAAAATTCATCCTGTCAGTGTGTATGTTGTCTTGGAGAGTGATCTTCACTATGCTTATGCAAAATGTGTGTTTGTTTTGCTAGGAGAATTATGGGAAAGCAGACGAAGAATGTGTTAAGAAAGTGAAAGAGTTATACAAAGTCCTTGACCTTGAGGTTAGTTTCCAAGTTTGTAGAGTTACTTTCTTAGTTTCCAAGTTTGTAGAGTTACTTTCTTAAAGAATTCTGTGGTAGGAAACGCTGCCCTCATAGTACTATTAAACTTTCGACCGTTAGATCATAGTGGGATAAACTAAAAAACCTATTCATGTTGATGATTCTATGGACCTTGATGAAGATTTGACGGTCCATAGTTTTGAAGTACCAATTACGGTCATTGAATTCTCCGATTTTTTTTCTTATACAAGTTTGTAACTTTTGTTTGAAATTTTGGTTTTGGGATTTGTAGGGCGTGTTTGCGGAGTATGAGAACAACAGTTACCAGAAGCTCATAAAATCAATTGAAGCTCATCCAAGTAAAGCAGTTCAGGCAGTGCTGCAATCTTTCTTGGCCAAGATATACAAGAGGCAGAAATGAAAAGTTGGTGGACATGAAGATTATTATTACCATTTCTTTTCCTTTTCCTTTTTTTCTTTTTGTTCTTTCCCAATAAAGGTCAAGGAAAAGGGGAGAAGTGTTTGTTATTTTTACTGTTGTACTACTGAATTTTTTATTTGGAAAGTGTCTTGTTTCTCTGTAATGGTGAACGTTTTGAGTTGTTAATTTGTATCCCTTTGAGGCCAAAAAAGATACTGGTTTTTTTTTTTTTTTTTAATAAATAAATCAGTATTAGTTTTCAGTTTAACTTCTTTTTCATCTTGTTCGTGTTCTTCCCCAAAAAAATTAAAAAATAAAAAGCAAATAGGGAGAAGAAAGAGTTAAGGAATTGGTTATGTTTTACTTTTATTTCTATTTTAGACTTTTATTATTATTATTTTTTGACTGGCTAGATTCAGAAATTAAAGGCTTTTTCATTGGACGTGGGAATAGACTATTAGTATTTACTATTTATTGCTATCCCATCTAGGATTTGCTGAATAATCGCTCTAATTAGTTAAAAAATTCTCACAAACCAATCTAAATTCATTTGTTAAAAAAGGGTTATTTGCACTTATGCACCATGAACTTATTTATAAGTTTGAATCTAAATATTAGAATATTGGAATTTGAGACTCTCAAATTTTCAATCTTGAAAATGTAAACAAATTGATAAGAAACGGCAATTAGGATTCCGGTCTCAATTATCAAAGTTAAGAGGTTTGGTCAACTTGTTTACGAACAATCCAAAAAAAAAAAAAATCACTATCAGATTATCAATAAATTCACCATACGCAAAAATTCAATTTTTGTTAGTTGAATTTATCATCATTTATAGATATCATTTCTACCTATGATTTAAAAAAAAAAAAATTCATGTCAATAAGGTTCTGACAGAGAATAATTAGAGTCATAACCGTCTGTTTTTCAAGTTAAAGGAGGAGAACTAATGACCACAAATTAGTAATTAGGTGTAACCACAAGTTTGAAACAGTAAAAACAAAACCGGTTAAAACTCACAACCATTTTTCCTTATTGATAGGGTAGCTAAAAACAATTCAATTTCACAAAGATCTTAACTTTCTCACCTCTCTCTCTTTCTATGAAGAGATATAATTCTTTTCCGTGCCTATTTTCCTGAGAAATTCTCTGCAAAAAGTTATATTCCCCTTGGTCATTCAAGGTACACAAGATTATTTTCGTTAACAATAAGTTAATTTTTTCCTAACATTTTTATTTTTATTTTTATTTTTTGCCTTTCTCTATTCTTTCTTTCTTCAGCGGAGTAACAAATTGGAAATGGTGTTTCTAAGTTGTAATTTTGAGTCACTTATGTTGTTGTTGTTGTTTTTTTTTTTTTTTTTTTAATGAATATTAACTCATTTTTACATCAATAATCTCTCTCTTTTGTTATGAATTTAAGCATGTAAACATGTCAATACAAGATGTATTTTTTTCCATGAATGTTTGAATTTTCTCCCTTTATTCTATTTTTCAATATATTTTACAACATTATTTGAGGGCTGAGGCTAAATAAAACATTTTCAATCATTGATTTGATTTTAATGCTATAAGATCTTAAAATTATTTCATGCTCTATTCTATTAAATTAAGATGTTAGACTTTTTTTTTTCCATATATTTTTTCATTATAAGTAAAAAAAAAAAAAAAAAAAAAAGGACAACTGATATTCATCCTACACCAGGTCCCTAACTCGATTTATTGAAACAAAGGAAGAACATTTTATTTTTCTTGTCATTTACACATATTGTTGTTCTTTTGGTGCAATTCAAATAAATAATCAGAACAAGCGAAATTATGGATGAAAAAGTGGAGCAAAAGTCACTCCAGAAGATGAACGAAAGCAAGATGAACTTCAAGCTAAACCTACCGGAGATTAAATTGGATGAGTTGGAGAAACAAAGACATTTACTTGTGTCCCCAAGAGCACAACAAGCCGTGACAAAATCCCCTAGTGCAAGGTGGAATTGCCTCTGCTCCCCCACCACTCACGCGGGCTCGTTCCGGTGCCGGCACCACCGAGGCTCCGGCTTCTCCCGGGCGGGATCCATAGGCTCCAACCTCTCGGAATTGGCCCGAAAATCCAGTGCTATTAGCGACTCCCTTGAAGCTCAGTAGCCTCATCGTGAGATTGCATATTGTGAAGATGACCTATGATATATATATATATATATATATAATATAAAATAAATTACAAATGCATATAAGTATTGAGTAGGGTGACAAAAAAATGGCGTAGCGACCTAAGTTATTTACTAAATTTTTTGTTATGTGACAATTTATTTACAATATTCGTAACGATTAGATATAATTTGGATCTTATTATATTGTGGTGCTATCTATGTAGAATTATCTTTAAACATTTTGGATGTCAAGTATTCTTACTTATAGTTTCATCCAATTAAATGTTTTGTTTATGGAACGAGGGAGAACGAGAGTTCTTCTAGGAACTAATTTGCATATGATGTTCAGATCAGTCGATTCGGTTTTTGCCAGATTTGGAAACCAATCCGTCAGTTTTGATGTGATACCATTTGTTTTGAGGAGGTACTAATTTTCCTTTTTCACACGTTTTGCTTATTTATCTTTGAGAATATTTCTCATTTAATGTTTCATTTGACTATTTTTTAGTATATTGATCATATCTAGTTGTGAGCATATGTAATACAGTTTTAAACCTTCAAATTCCATATATATATATATATATATATATTTATAGAGCAAGTTTGTTAAATTTGATAAAATTATCATGGTTCAAAACTATACCCTATCAATAGTGAGAAAGAGAGAGGATGCATTGGAAAATATAAAAAAAAAAAAAAAGAAAAAAATTCTAACAATATATAAGAAGTGGTCGATACTTCTTACTATTTGAAACGAGTGTTTTGGCTGTTGTTGTTGTTTGTTTTATTAATTGATTTTGTGGGTTTTGCCTCTTCTTGTTTTTTTGCACATTTTTTTTTAACCTTTTCATTTTTTTATTTTTTTTTATTTTTTTATTTTTTATTTTTGTTGTTGCTGTTGTTTTTTTTTTTTTTTTTTTTTTTTTTCTTGATTTTGTGGGTTTTGCCTTTTCATGTTTTTTTGCACATTTTTTTTTAATCTTTTCAGTTTTTACTTTTTTAAAAAATAATCTTATACACTTTTAATTTTAAATTTGTATAACAAAATATTTTTATTATAAAATAATTTTCTTCAAATATTTTCCTCAGTCAAAATTTTTATAAATGTCCTATTAAATTTCCTTTGACAATTGTTCTTTATTTAAACACTATTTTTTTAAATAAATTAATACTATTTTCTTACTCATATATTCTAGTTAACTTTTTAGATAACCGATTCGTTTGTTTGTTATTCAAACATTTTGTCCATTTATTTTGATCATTTTATGATTTTTTTTTTAATTTTTGTTCTTTTTCCAAAACCTTACACTTTCTCCTTTCTGTTTACCCCTCTTTAAATAATTGATTTTTTTTTTAGTATATCCTTACTTTTTCCTTCTATTTTTCTCATTATAATTTCTTTATTTTCTTTAAATTCTGTAAAACTATATCTTAATGAAGGACTTTTTATTTTTATAATTTATTTATATCAAAATGATTTCCCCCCCCCCCCCCCCCCCCCCCCCCTCTCAAATACATTCTTACTTAAAGATCCTTTTTACAATATCCAAAAAACAAAAAACAAAAGCATACATAACACACACATGCATAGCATGTGTTTATAAACTAGTATCGAATAAAGGAAAAAAAGAATAATAGTAAAAAAATAAAATAAAACTCTGGTCAATCTTAATTATGTATTCCATCCAGGCCATTGTCTTATAATAAGCATACATGCACGAGAACAGAAAAAACCAACAGACCACGAACACGAACACGAACACGAACACGAGCACGTATAAAAACAGCCCTTTTGGAAGCCTACGTATACCATCCAATCTTCACTTACTTATATAACAAATTACAACTTATATTGTAGTTTAAAAAAAAAAAAAAGAGTAAATTGAAATACTTGCAGTAACTACTTTTTAGCCAACGATCGAACCTTAGTCAAGTGTTTTTTTCCTCTACGATGAGCTTTCATGTTTGCCTCATCACACCTTACGTTACAAATCTCGCACCACAGAGACGAATCATTCGGCCCGACTGTTACTTTCTTTTGTTTCATTGGTTTTTGTCCCGGAACAACGTTCTTTGGCTTGCCTTGAAACCTTTTACCCGCGATACCACTAAGTTCCCATCCGCTGCTTGATACATTGAACATGTTTCCCGGCCAATAAGTGGACCGATCAGATTGCCCACCCGAGATAACACTAGGTTCCCATCCGCTGCTTGATTCATTGAACATGTTTCCTGGCCAATAAGTGGATCGATCGGATTGCCAACCCGAGATGACACTAGGATCCCATCCACTGCTTGATACATTGGAAATGTTTCCCGGCCAATAAGTGGACCGATCAGATTGCCCACCCGAGATAACACTAGGTTCCCATCCGCTGCTTGATTCATTGAACATGTTTCCCAGCCAATAAGTGGACTGATCAGATTGCCCACCCGAGATAACACTAGGTTCCCATCTGCTGCTTGATACATTGGAGATGTTTCCCGGCAAATAAGTGGACTGATCAGATTGCCCACCCGAGATAACACTAGGTTCCCATCTGCTGCTTGATTCATTGAACATGTTTCCCAGATAATAAGTGGACTGATCAGATTGCCCACCCGAGATAACACTAGGTTCCCATCTGCTGCTTGATACATTGGAAATGTTTCCCGGTGAATAAGTGGACTGATCAGATTGCCCACCCGAGACAACACTAGGTTCCCATCCGCTGCTTGATACATTGGAAATGTTTCCCGGCGAATAAGTGGACTGATCAAATTGCTTCGGGATGTGCGAGAAGATAACCTTGGGAAAAACTGTCTGGTTGTTTGAACTCCTTCCTGGATCCTCCACAGCTGAATTATCAAATGTCTTCGGACTAAGTGTCTCGTTCTTTGCTTTCACTGCCTTGTCCATCGCACGCTTGTGTTTTTTACCTTGAAGATGGGAATCGAAAACCCCCTGGATTTTGAGTGTTTTTTTGCGTATGGCACATTCCCAATTTCTCTGGACTATATTAGAAACAGGTGTTTGAGGAAGTTCTCCTCCAGTTTGAACTCCATCAAATTTTTCTCTAGTCTCAGAAGGTAAAGTAGTTATGTTCTTAGTCCTAGTGACTTCAGGCTCTACTCTGCTAACCTGCAAATACATTGCAAAAGGAGTTTTACAACAAAAATTTTAGTTTTAATCATCTCCGTCGCGATCGTGGAAAAGCATACAATAGTCAATTTTCGGAAGTTGGTTACCAAGAATAAACAGTGGACAGCCTGCAACTTTCTTTAATGAAACATAATAAAGACCAGTGAAGCAACTATATATACATTGACAAGATGTGGTCCAAAATTTGAATGTATAAACCTGTAGTTTCCAACTATTTTGCAAATCTTTTTTCAACAAATCCAAGCTACAAGTGATTTTTTTTTTTTTTTAAAGCAGAAAGGGTTGATATTCATCAGAATTACGAGGAAAAAAACGTTCTTTTTGTTTTTCCAGTTACTAAAATCTTCCTTACCCAAAAAAAAAAAAAAAAACACAGAGATAAACTTATAGACCGTTCAAAGATTACCTGCATAGCTGCTTTCACTTCATTCTTCTCTATTTCCTCCACAGCTTGGATATCTTTCCTTGCTACATTAAGCCCGTTAGAGGTTGCCTGAAGTAGTTGAAACATGGTCAGATAAATTCATCTAGAAGTTGATTAATTTTTCCTTAATTTCTTTAAAATCATGCACAAACAAACGATTTCGTTTCAAAACGAAAGACTGGAGAATAAATTCAATGTTCCCACTTGCCATGAGTATAATTGGTTAGTAAAAGTAATAGTAAGTAATGAAAATAAACAGATAATTTAGGGGTTCGTGAAGCAGAAAATGTTGTCTAGTTAACATTGTTCCCACCCCCTCGACATGTTAACTTCCGTCAAACCAAGCTAATGGCGACTAACTGTCAGAGTATTTTGAAACCAGCATCATAAAACTTACCTGATTCACCACTTCATTGTCTACAGATGGAGCAGCTTTGATCTCTTTGACATCAGGATCCTTTGTGCTACCAGACTATAGCAAAAGAAAAGTGAGAAAGAGAATTCACATTACTGAGTGTCCGAATAAAATCAAGATCCAAAACAAAAGTTAAGTCGAAGTATCAGAGTCATATAGTTCCAACTATATTCCAAGTTTTTTTTTCTGTTAATCCAAGCTACAAGTCAATTTTTTTTAGCAGAAATATTGATTTTAATTGCAATTATAAGGAAAACAAACGTTCGTAACGATTTTCCAGTTACTAAAACTTTCCATACCAAAAAAAAAAAAAAACCAATAATACCACGTTCAAAGTTTACCAGCATAGCCGCTTTCACTTCATTCTTCTCTATTTCCTCCACAGCTTTGATACCTTTCCTTGCCACATAAGGCTTGTTAGAGTTTGGCTGAAGTAATTGAAACACGGTCAGAGAAATTCATCTAGAAGTCAATTAATTTTTCCTTAATTTCTCTAAATTCATCCACAAATAAACAATTTCGTTTCAAAACGAAAAACTAGAGAATGAATTCAATGCGCCCACTTCCGTCAAACCATGCTAGCATCAGCTAACTGATGGAATATATTGAAACCGGCATCATAAAACTTACCTGATTCACCACTTCATAGTCTATAAATGGAGCAGCTTCGATCTCTTTGACATCAGGATCCTTTGTGCTACCAGACTAAACCAAAAGAAAAGTGAGAAAGAGAATTCAGATTACTGAGTGTCCGAATAAAATCAAGATCCAAAACAAAAGTTAAGTCGAAGTATCAGAGTAATATAGTTCCAACTATATTCCAAGTTTTTTTTTCTGTTAATCCAAGCTACAAGTCAATTTTTTTTTTAGCAAAAAGATTGATTTCAATTGCAATTATAAGGAAAACAAACGTTCGTAATGATTTTCCAGTTACTAAAACTTTCCATACCAAAAAAAAAAAAAAAACCAATAATACCACGTTCAAAGTTTACCAGCATAGCCGCTTTCACTTCATTCTTCTCTATTTCCTCCACAGCTTTGATACCTTTCCTTGCCACATAAGGCCCGTTAGAGTTTGGCTGAAGTAATTGAAACATGGTCAGATAAATTCATCTAGAAGTCGATTAATTTTTCCTTAATTTCTCTAAAATCGTGCACAAATAAACGATTTCGTTTCAAAACTAAAGACTAGAGAATCAATTCAATGTGCCCACTTCCGTCAAACCATGCTAGCATCAGCTTAACTGATGGAATATATTGAAACCGGCGTCATTAAACTTACCTGATTCACCACTTCATTGTCTATAGATGGAAAAGCTTTGATCTCTTTGACATCAGGATCCTTTGAGCTACCAGACTAAAGCAAAAGAAAAGTAAGAAAGAGAATTCACATTGCTAAAGTGTTTGAACAAAAATTAACATAAAAAACTGAAGTTAAATTGAAGTATCGGAGTCACATAACACTTTGATGCCAGGTATTTTCTCTACCAACTTCTCTATTTACCTTGTCAGCAATGATTTCCTCGAGCGCTTCCGCCCCATTCTCCCTTACATATTTCTCCACCTTAGCAAGAATTTTCTGTGTCTCTGCGGAGGCCTCCTTCGGTTTGTTGAACCAGTTTATGATGATTTGGGCATCCATCGACAGCAATGAACTTGTAACTTGTTTGTAGACATAAAAAGCACCATCAAAAGAGGGTATAACCAGCAAGCAGACGATGATCAGCCTAAGGTAATGCCAGAATGGAAACCTGACATCTCAAGAATCACGTTGTGAGAGACAAGCAAACGCATTGAAATCGATTTAGTACTCTCCACATGATAAACTACAATGAGACCTAATAATCCCAGGTAAAACTATTTTATCATTAAAAGTTTCATAACAGGCAACTAAACATGAATGCTAGATACAATCTTCCGCTCGAAAATTGGAACAGCGGGAAAGAACGCAAAGGGGTTGCATCATTTTGTGAAACACAGCATCAAAATTTGTGAATCGACAATTTACATATATAAGAGAAGCATATAGTTTCAATGGTGAAGGATATAAGAAACCAAACTTATTCTTCTCCAAGTGTATTTGCACAATGAGTCATGTCATTATGAACGTTAAATGCAAACTCTAGGCCGCTCATTGCCGTGGGACCCAACATGGCGCCCACATGAATTAACTTCCCAGATTTTGCACTTGCTCTACTCGCGAGTGCATTTAGCATTTCCCAATGAACATCCTCTTACTTTTTGTTTGTTTTGCTTGTTACTTTGTAAGTACTAAAAGGAAGGAAAAGCAACCTAATTCATAAAATTTTGTACGTATTTCAACAAACATTCTTAAAACACAGATTATCATCCATGACCATGAATAAAGAAATTTTTTTTTTTTTAAATGTAGTAGAGTGGAATTACCATTGATAGAGACTTAAAACATGTTCAAGAAGCAAAATCAAAGAGAAGACAACCCAGTAAGTATTCAACTTTTGAGTGTCCGCAAAAGAATTTGACTCAATCGCCCTTATGGAAGCAAATCTGTCAACACAAAACCGTCATTAAGGAAATTATTTTGTGTACACACACATACACACACACACACACACACACACACACACATGTATTTAAAAAAATTAAATAAATTAAAAGAAAGCGTACAGAGGAAACGCCAGAGCAAGAAGAGGCCTGCATTAAAAAATCATAAAAAATAAATAGTGTTAGAACAAGAGATTAAATCCAAGTAACGTTGTTGTGAGCCAAAAAAAGAAAATAAAATAAAGAAAACAGAACAAAAAAAATTTTTTTTTTTTTTTGGCGTTTAGAAAATTGCAAACGTACCATGCAATAACATCAACGGAATATTTAACGAGAAATTGAAGAAAACCCAGAAGACCCATCTCGGAGTTGCTTTGATTTCTGTGTTTGGTGTCAAAGAAAGGGTGGGGAGAAAATGGCGAAGACTAGGACAGACTAAAGAGAATAAAAGTTTGTGAAGTGAAAGGACAAAACAGAGGGAGTCTACGCGAAGAAGAAACCTTAAGAGTAAAGTAAGAGTATATGTTCTAAATGGTCATGAACTTTTTGAGGAGGGATACTTTAGTTTTTTGTTTTTTTTAACCGTGTTAATCTTAAATTTTCTAAAAAAAATAACGGTTTAGCCCTTTCTGTTCACATCTTTTAAATTTCTAACAGAATCTTACTAAAATGATTATTTTTTAGACTAAAATGACTAAAAAAATCATCTCCTCTCTCTCCCTCTCTCTCTCTTGGTCTACCCCCCCAACCCCGACTGATACTCCCTTTTTCGGTTTGTTGTCCCCCTCCTGCTCCCTCCCGCCACTGTTTGCCCCCCTCCCGCCTCCGTCCCCCTCCCCCAATTCGCGATCTGCGTTTTTGGTCCCCTCCTCCCACCAAGACGCTGATGCCATCCGCCTCTCTCTCCTTTCGATTTGGTTCGCCCCCACCACACCCCCCCTGGCGCCCCCCACGCCGCCTCTGCTATTGAACTCACACCCTCTCTCTCTGTCGTAGATCGCCCCAACCCCCACAAACTGAGTTTTGAGAAAAGAAGAGAGAGAGAGGAGAGAGAAATGAGTAGAAACTTTTTTATTTTTTATGATTTTTTTAATTTTAATTAAATTAATTATTGTTAGATTGTTAAAATATTCTCACAATTTAACGAATTTTGACGGAAGGAATTATAATGGTCAATAAAAAAAGAGTTTAACATCATCTTGATAAAAAAAAAATAAAGATTCAATCATCACCTTTAAAAAAATTTAATGACTATTTAGATTAATTATTCTAAAAATAAAATGGAAAGAAAAAAATTCCACATAAAAGTGAATGAGTCGCTTTCACACTGTGTTTGCACTTTCTTTTATTAATATTTTTTTTTCTCGTTTTAAACACTTGTTCGTTCATAGGGAGTAGCGTGGCATTGGTCGAATTACTTTTGGATTTTCTTTTTTAAAAACAGCAATAATAATTATAATAATAAAAATAATAATTAGACACTTTAACGGATTCTTTTTTTTTTTATTATTATTTTATTTTAAGAATACCCTTTTTCTGGAATGTATAACTATCTCTTATTTATGATTGTTCCAACAAAAATTATACGAAAACAAGATAATTAATCTGATTAGTCCTTGAATTAGGGAGAATTAATCAAATAGCTGATATTGGGATTTAACAAAATAGTAAATTTTGAAAAAAAGTAGAAAATTATAGCATATTTGATTGGAAAATCCCAGTTTTGCCCCATCCCCATCCTCTTCTCTCTCCTGTCGCCGTCGCGAACCCATCGAAAAATTGCAACAGCAAGAAATGGAAGAATCGCGATGCAAGAATCGTAGCAACATCCATCTCAGATCATCTAGAAGAAAGAGCCGGAAAAAATGGCTAGGAAAGTCGCTGGAAAATCGCAATGAAAATCACTAGAAAATCGCGATTTCCTCTTCGTCGCCGAACGAACTGAAACTCCAGCTATTAGGTGGGAAGACAGTCGCTAGGAAACTCGTGCTCACGGCTCACACGGAAAATTGCAATCTCTGCCTCGCGACAGTGAAATCGCGAGTGAGATTCTGACGAGATCTCGTCGTTGGCACGCGAGATCTCCAGCCGTCTTCTCCACGCCGAGCAAGCCGTCTTCTTCGGTTTCTAGTTTTCCACGCACCGTGCATGCTGTCTTCTCCGGTGACGACCACTTGTGTGGTGGCTTTGGTGGGTTAGGGATTTGGATTTGGGCGTTGTTTTAGGAATTTTTTTTTATAAAATAATTAGGGGCTGAATATGGATCTTTTGCATATATAAGCCAAAAATGAACCACCATTGCAAATATAACCTCCGGTCTAATTGCTTTTTATTTTTATTATTTTTAATTCAATTTTTAAACAAAAAGACCAAAAGCTCCTTCAACTATCTTCAATTAAAATTATAAAAAAAAAACATAGAAGATCGGGCGGCAAAAGGAAGTCAAAAGGTCCTTCAACTATCGTCATAATTTTTTTTTTTACCGGACCAGTTGTCGGTTTTGCCGGTCATGACACCCAAGTGATATAACGATTATTCAAACGGGCCAACCGGACTGAGCATTCAGGTGGGTCCGGAATTGTTTTATATGGAATGCTTGTCGGTCTTTCAGGTCATGACACCAAAGTATTTTTGTATTTTTAATCATAGTTTTCCCAGTTATCCAGACCAGGTTGATTTTTTCCCCGGATCAGTTGTCGGTTTTACCGGTCATGATACCCAAGTGATATAACGATTATTCAAACGGGCCATACCGGACTAAGCGGTCAGGTGGGTCCGGAATTTTTTTATATGAAATGCTTGTCGGTCTTTCAGGTCATGACACCAAAGTGTTTTTGCATTTTTTATCATAGTTTTCCTAGTTATCCAGATCAGGTTGGTTTAATTCCCAGACCAGTTGTCGGTTTTACCGGTCATGACACACAAGTGATATAACGATTATTCAAACGGGCCATACCGGACTGAACGGTCAGGTGGGTCTAAAATTTTTTTTATATGAAATGCTTGTCGGTCTTCATGACACCAAAGTATTTTTGTATTCTTTATTATAGTTTTCCCAGTTATCCAGACTAGGTTGATTTTTTTTCCCGGACCAGTTATTGGTTTTACCAGTCATGACACCCAAGTGATATAAGGATTATTTAAACAGGTCATAACGGCCTGATCGAAAAAACAAAGAAGATCACCCCGGTCCGGATAAAAATATTCCTGACCGATATGACCGGCTAGACCAGTCATGATGGTCAGGAAAACCATAAAAACTAGAATAGTGTTTACTTTGGTTTGGTCATCGAAAAAATAAATAAGATCACCCCAATCTGGAGAAAAATATTCTTGACCGGCATGACCGGCCCCGGTCATGAAAACCATAAAAACCAGAAAAGTGTTTACTTTGGTGTGGTCATTGAAAAAACAAAGAACACACCGGTATGAAGAAAAATATTCCTGACCGGCATGACCGATCAGGCCGATCAGGTCGGTCCGGTCAGTCAGGTCGGTCAGGCCGGTCAGGTCACTGTACTGTATTTATGACGTGATTTGCAGATTTACAGATTTTACAAGCCAAAAATTAGTGCAAAATAGGTTGAATCATTGTTGTTTTTCTATATTAAGCTCCCAAACTATGAATGCTCAACCCTTGAACAACTTCGAAAACGATTTCAATAAAAAAAATTTTGAGGGTTTGAGATGAACTTACCAAAATTTTAGAGATTTTACAAACTTTTAGTACTTACTCTCCTCTCCTTGTGGCTGGAAATCGATACCCGGAATGTGAAAAAGGTGCAAGATGTTAAACCGATTATAAGGATGGTCGTTTTGAGAGGGATGATGGATATGAAAAATGATGGTAGTTTTGAGGGGGTGAAGGAGATGAAACCAATGAAAGAAAAAAGTGGGTTTTTTTTTTTTTTTTTTTTTTTTTTTTTTTTTTTTTTTGCTACAAGAGAAGATAGTCCTTCAGGATCCCCTTTTATCTCATATTTCTTTTATTTTTATTTTTTACTTGTAAAGGGTATTTTGGAGAAAATAAAAGATTCATTAATGAATGAGGTTAGCCTTGCAAAGTTTTCTCTTTGAGGTCTAGTGTTGCAACATGATACCTATTTGTATCTCATATTTGCAAAGGGCCTGCTGAATATGCAATTATGAAAAAGGTAAAAATAATAATAATGATATTTATTAGTAAAGAGTTATATTTACCAGACATAAATTTATTCAAAAATATATATATTTACCTGACATAATAAATCTTAGGAAGATTAGTCAAAATAGCATAATAATATATAAACTTTTAAAACAATAGCATAAATTAAACCATTGCTACCAAATAGCATAATTACGATAAAATAACAAGGTAAAGAATAAAAAATACCCCTGATTATATATCCCTATTAATCTATATTCTCTAACTCTCTTTATCACCTTTCGCCGGAGATCAACCATTCTCTCCCAACGTTGGAAAAGTCACGATCGCCGCCGCCCTTTCCGCCGTCCCAATCGAACATAGATCGTGGGAATTGCGATCCAAAATCACGATCTTCCTCCTTGGCGTCTACTCAGTGTCACCGACCCTCCCTCGAGCGCCTGCTTCCTCCAACTCGCCGAGTTCATCGTCTTCTCCGACAACGGATTCTTCTCCAGCAATATTTTGGTTAAAGCCTTGCGATCGCGATTTTGCAACCTCATTGAACCTCCGATATTCCCGCTGAATACCCCCAAGCGACAAGCAACAATCACCTGCCACGAGATCGCCGGCTGTCTCCGTCGCCGAACTCGTCGCTCTAGCATCGGCTTCTGGCAGCAATGACCATTCCTGGTTGTGAAGGGAACATCGTCGGCTTGGGTTTCCTTCGCTACGGCGAGGTTCACCATTTTGCAACACCGACAGCAGTGGCGGGCTCTTGGAGAAAAGACTAAGGTTTATGCATTTGGAGTTTTTCTAATTTGGGGCTAATTTGATATTTATCTTAATTTAGGGGTAAATAATGTATTTTAAATAAAAGTTTAAATTACATATTTACTATATAAATCAAAAAACTGGAAATAAAAAACATGATTTACTAGTAATAATTGAATTTACAATTTTTTCAATTTGGATTTACCAAACAATCATGGGTAAATAAATGGATTTATAAATCTATTTATTTTACTCGATAAATCCAAATATTTATAGATAAATAACCAAATTTACTTTATAAATCTATTTATTTTACTCTATAAATCCAGATACTTACACATAAATAAATGGATTTACTAAGTATGATAAACAAAAATCAATATATCCAATTATTTTTCTGTAAATATTGGTATTTTTTATTTATTTTAATTTATTTGCCAAGTTCGGTATTTATAAGATAAAACTAATATTAATTATGTAAATCTGATTATTAACAAAGTAAATATGATTATCTATAGTTTAAAAAAAATGATCATTTACTTGTAAATTAAGTATTAATGATAGTATATGGATGTGTTATTTATAGGTAAATATGATAGTTAATTGATAAATCCATTAGTAACAATTTTTAACAGAGTTCAGTATTTATAAATCCTTTTATTTTGCTGAGTAAATCTAAATATTTACTGGTAAATAAACAGATTTACTTGATAAATCTATTTATTTTACTCAATAAATCTAAATATTTACTAAGTATTCTTAAAAAAAAAAAAGATTTACTAAATAAATGTTAATAATTGCAAAAAAATATGTTTAAGTTTTATTAAATTTCATAAATTACAAAATGTATCCCAAAATTATCCCAAATTAAGCCCTAATTCAATCAAACCCTAACCCTAAATCCCCAATTGTTGTCGCCACCGCCGCCGCTGCTTCTGTCGCCGTCGCCATATCGCTAGAGAATGCGTCCTAAAGCTTTCGAGAGCATCCGCCGTCGCCCCATTGCGATTGAGCTGGCAAAACATTGTTTCGCTGGCGAGATCGTTCGTAAAGCTTCTGAAGCCTCCACCACCGCATTATAATCACATATCCGGGAGACGCACGTAGTCTGCAGATTGCAATAGCACGAAACGTCCAATCGCAGACCGGAGATCGCGACCTTTGTTTCTCCATCGCGACGATCTAATCTTGTCGTCAACGTGAGATCTGAGGTTCGCCACTGACCGGACAAGAACGACGATCGCGGCATTGATCTGCACAGCCGCTGCTCGCATCATGAGCCCACCGAAGCACTGTTGGAGATCTCCGGTAGCTACAATTCAGGCAACCATGGGTTGGGGGTAAAAAAGTAATTCTACCCCTAGAAAAAGTCAAACCTGCTATTTTTTTCAATAAAAAGTCATACATGTTATATATTAACAATGGATATAAAAAATATGCTATCTATTATGATTTTCCTTTTTACATGTATGCCCCCACCCCCACTGAGCTTTAGATTTTTTTTTTATTTTTTTTATTTCTCAAATTAAGGGGAAAAAAAAATAGTGACATGTGCTTCCTTGAAATAGAAGGCTGGTCTCCACCGCTGCTGGCCACCCTCCAACCAGACTTTCAATCGATACTCCAACAGACTTCTCAACCCTAGCTAGCAAGTTACCTGTAGTCACCAACCAGGTTTTTTACGGTTAAAGCGTACAAGTGGTGGTAGATTCTCAAGTGCAGCTTGCCGGGGGCGGGTGGCGGACGCTGATCAGTTGTTAGTGATGATCCAAGTGAGGTTGGTGTGACTTGGCTGTTAGGGAACAATTAGGGTTAGTTATTTATTTATTTATGTTTTTTAAGAGCTCTTAAAATCACTTCTACTTGGATTTATTAGCAGAAACCTAATAAAAAGATCCTTAGTAAAGGGAAAGATAGCATTTGTAATAGCATTTTTGAGGCTCTGAGAGCTGGAAGGGTAGAGAAATCATGTTTTAGAAGTAGTTGGCGTGTAATCTGTTATACAACTAAAATTTTATATTTTATATATATATATATATATATATTTTAAAAGCCTAATCCTCGTGAGTTTGAATTTTATTACAGATGATCAGATCACCAACATGGAAAGTACTTCACACAGTACAAATTGATCGTGTGTGTGTGTGTACGGAGTTGAGATGTATATAGTTCAGCTTGTAAGAAATTATAAACATAAAGAAACGACAGTAGAATGTTTACACTCAGTTACGAAACATTTCTTTGTTAATGGAAAGTAATAAGCACTAGACGGTGATAAGAGTTCCTTGCACTTTAAGTCTTTGGAGTTTATTTTAATGAATACGTGCTTAGCACTGTACTGCCTTACAAAATTAATATTATTATTATATATATAGGTAAAGCTGCGCTACAATCTCTTTTATACATCCTATTAGTATTAATAGAATTCATTTTTAAATCTTTAAGATGTAATCGAACGATTAAGATGTTACTTCTGTATCATAATTATCATATATCTTACCTCATATTAATAAAGATAATAAATAAATTAAATAAAAAAAACCACCTCTTCCCTTCCTCGACACCGGCGACGGACCACCTGACCAGATCTAACCCCCTCCCCCGATGCTGATGAGGCCAGGCGCCCCCCCGACACCGAAAAGACCACCCCTCTCTAGTGCTCGAGCCCCCCCCACCCCCGACATCGACACCAACCAAACCCCCCCATCCCCGCGCTCGAGCCCCTCCTCCCCTCACCCTCGACACCGACCATACCCCCCTCTCCCCATACTCGAAAGCCCCCCACCCTTGAAGCCGATCAGACACCCCCCCCCCCCCCCCCGGCGGCTCTCAAGCACCCCCGTCCAGACCCAATGACGAAATTTTTTTAATTTTCTTATTATTTTTATTTTTTAATTACTTAATCAAATACTACTGTAAGATAAAGTGTATAATAACTATCATACACAAGAAATATCTCAATCATTTGATTGTATCTAAATGGTTTAAAATTAAGCTCTATTGATAAGGTATATAAAAATGTTTTTATCGCAGTATTACCTAAAATAATAATAATAGTAAAAGATTAAAAAAAAAAAAGTTGTACATTTGACTCAAGTCTAACACATTTGACAGTAGAAAACAAATGAGAACATAACACGTGGCTCACAAGGTCAGAGACCCTACAATCGAGAATTCATTAAACGACACAGTTTTATGTTGTCGTTGGGTTGTTTGTTTGCCGCCTTCTCTTCCCTTCTTTTTTACCTTGGGACATCCTCAAAGTCCAAAAAGAAAAAAAGAAAAAAATAATTCTCTGCTTGTCCCAATCCATCTCTCTCCAGGAAAAAAAAAAAAAAAAAAACCGCAGAGGTAAGGAAGAAGTACCACTTCTAATTCCTAAAATTTTTTTTTCACCTTAATTTTTTGGATTTTACTTTTTTTTTTTTTTTTTTCTTTTTTTGGTCTTGGGTTGATTTTGTTTACACAGTACCATGATGTTTGGTTTCCGAGAAAACGCGAGAAAGTTAAATTAAGGGATTTAGAAGCTTAGTCGTAACTTATTTTGCATTGTTTTAGAGACCCAATAACGAAAAACCGAACTTTATTGATTATTTTCAGTTAATTTTAAAGCTCTAATCTTGTTTCAATTTGCTTCTTTTTTTTTTTTTTTTTCAATTATTTTATGGGAATCAGGTTTTGACGTGATTTATGTGTTGGAAGATGTTGATAAATGTGGTATTCTTAAGATTAAACTGATTTAGACATAATTAACCTTATAATTTTACTCAAAAAAAAAAAAAAAAAAAGCCAATGTTGATTTCTCAGAGATTGTAGTTTAACCATAGATATGGATTCTGTGTAACTATAGATATGGATTATGTTGTTCCAATCAATACAAATTTTACGAGGTGTTACAGTTTTAGTTCAACAAATACATATGTTAAATAAAATTTCCTAATGTGTGAAGATAATTTTGCTCCTTTAATCCCCGAGATTGTATTTCCTGAGAAGCGGGTTCGTTGTTGATTTGTTCAGAAAAAACGCTTTACGATAGTCCTATTAAACTTCTTGGGGGTTGAAGATGGTATAAAGTGTTTATATTTGTGAACTGCATTTGTCATATAGTACCTTTTTTTCATTAGAGTTTACTCGCTAAATGGTAATTTCATTTAGAATTTTCCGTACGTATTTGGTGTCTGTTGTTCTAAAACGGTCTGTCACAATTTCAGGTCATTTTGTGTCATCTTTGTCAAGATGTCGGTATATACTGCAGCTCGAAGCACTGTTGTCAACTCGCCTCAATTAGTACCAGGTATACAAAAAACTTTGGACCGCTTTCATGTTATTTCTTAGCGTTTGTTCCTTTCTGCTTATAAGCATAAAGGTTTTGCATGGGGTGATGTGACGGAACTAAGCAAGAATGAAAGAAAGTACGTAGAAGTGTAGATATTTGAATACAACCGAGCCAAGAGGTTCGTTTCATTCTAAGTTTATAGTTAGGGGATATAGAGTTGCAGAGATGCCAGTTTTCTTTCTCGTATGAGGCTTGAAAATTTATTGGCGACAAGTTGGCACAAAGTAAGACGTGGGTCCATGTTAATAATCGAAACCTTGCAAATAACAATGCTCCTTCCCCGTTTGGAGTTTGGAACCCAAAGGCAATCTTTGAGTTAACTTATCCTCTTTGTTTTGGTGCTCAGCAATTTTTCATGGTGTCTGTTATGAAGGTCACTAGACCAAGATTGATTAGGTGTTAATTTTGGTTAAAAGAGATGTGTTGTGACTTGCTTCTCGATAGATTTCTTCATTGCTACTTATTCACTGCAATTTGTTTTTCATTCGAGGAAAAAATTTTGTGCGTATGGGTGATACCGAACTGTTTTAACTGTTCTGTATTTGCACACAGCAGGAAGAGTGGGATGTAAGCCACAAGGTAAATCCGGAGTAGGAAGAGTCGGATACCGTTTTAACCCGTTGGTTGCAAAAAGGGGACAAGGTCAGAGTGATAAAATAGGACCGGTTAAAAATGTCAGGTTAGAACCTGTTGAATGCAGTACACACTTTCCTTTTGTGGAGACAAGAAAACCAGTCATGCACTCTACTCAAAAACGATCTAGTGCTTTCATCTGTGAGGCTGCTTTGGTAAGCTTTGTCATTGCATATCTCGCTTTGTACTTGCTTTCTCTGAAAGTTTGCACATTTTGCATGTTCAATGTTTCCGTCCTGTGGATATGAATCCTCCCAGGAGGAAAAACGTTTATATCCTTACTCGTTTTTTGTTTTACAGAACGCCAGATGCGCTGCAGAGCAAACCCAAACAGTTACACGTCAGGCTCCCACAATGACTCACATTCCAGGTAATAGCCGTTGTTAGCATAACTTTACGTAGTAAGTGTTTTCAATACCTGTTTGCGGGCTCCCTGAACTTATCGTAGTTGATACTTTCATACCTGAAATCTTTTTCTTTGCAATTTAGTCATTGAATTAAATGAAATATTAGCAATTAGTTCAACTTGTTAAGAGAGGTTATGCTGAGAATTGGTAGAACGATCCCGAGGAAATCACCTCGAGCTATACTTTGCATGCTTGTGCGTTTCTGAAGTTGTACTGTATTGGACATGTGGTAACCCAAGTATGAACCATACATGTACCTTCCCAGTCCTGGTTACTGCTTACAGGCTCTTGATATCCGCAGTAAAATGTCGAGTATTGATTCATGAATCTGTTATTATTCGAAGAGATAATCTGTTGTCGATTGAATCATACAGCCAAGGAAAAGTTACCGGATCTTGATGATGGTGGGACTGGATTTCCTCCTCGTGATGATGGTGACGGTGGTGGTGGAGGCGGCGGCGGCGGGGGCAACTGGTCTGGTGGATTCTTCTTTTTTGGGTTTCTTATTTTTCTCGGCTTCTTGAAGGATAAAGAGAGCGAAGGACCTTACCGGGATGACAGGAGAAGATAAGGCAAAATTTTGAGCTCTACATTCATGAAGTGTTGATATTTAGCTCAAAATTAATAGCTTGAGTATTAAAGTCTGGTTTCATTCTTTCTGTACTGGTTAAAACTTTCTTAGGAGTTTAATTACTAGTTATAAATTGTTTTGGGATTCAATATTATGAATGCTAAGCTTGAATTACACAATATATGTATATATATTTTTTATATTTATATATATATTTATATTAATATTTGTGTTTATGTTTATATGTATTCTAAATTCCTTTTGGCGTAAGGGAAAAATGTACCGATTGAAGTCGGATTGAAGTTATTGAGATGGTTTTGAATGAGGAAAAAAAAATTATTAAAAAGTAACAAAGTAGAAGTTCATACGAACCTAAAATTATAAATAAATAAATAAATAAAAGCAACCTAACATAACTTGAGAATTAAAGTAGATATTAATATCTATGAGAAAACAAGGCTATTTCCTCTTTATAACTATTTTCTCATTAACATAGGGTTCAAATGGAGGCTTCACATATCCTTGTTAATTAGGCACAAGATTTATTATTGAAAGCAATAATTTTACACCAAAATTTCCCTTTCCCTTTGCCCTTTTTTTTTTAATTTTTTTTAATTTTTAAGTTTAATATCCCTTTTGCTTAAGTACCAATTTAACTCCACATACACACATGTTATTTTACAAGTTTATATATGATAACTACAGTACGCAAAGAAAACATATAAAATAAGAAGTCCACAAGGTCACTCAAACGTAACATAAAATATCTCCACCAAAAGGGTCATAGAAAAACCTTGTACATGCATATCACATGTCGAAACTAGTGTTTTATCAGAACTAGTATTTTTTCCCTCCTTTCTTAATACATTCTTGAATTATATTATCATAACAACGTTGAAATGCTTGTTTGTACTTGTTTTCCCTTTTCCTAATATATGTCAATTCGCCTCTACAAATTTTATAAGCCTCTCTTTTGCATTGTTTTTCCCACAATGATTCATGGTGATGAGGGGCATGCTCAACATGCAGAATAATTAGCAAACTCCACAAAATAATTATGATAATCCCTACACTAATTACATGCTCGAAATTCTTATCCATAATTTTTTTTTCTTAACTTGGTTTGGTATTTTCTTAACCAATTTTCCTACACACACAACTATGTGCAACTTTAAGACTTTACAACGGTATTTATAATGAGGAAAAAAAAAACCATCATGGTATATTGTAGTTTAACACTTTATCGTGTTAAATTATACCTTTGCATTTAAAAATTTTTATTGGGGTTCCATGTTATTTAGGGTTAAATTAACTTTTTAAATTTTTATTTGCAAGTCCAGGAATACGAATTCATTTATTACAAAGGGTAACAACAATTAATTTTTCAATGCTTGTGTTACGAACACGGCATCATCAAATAAAATGTATTGATAATTTGTATAGGAATATACTCCTAGAAATAGAAAATGTTTTTTTATAGGGTAAATAAGTAATTTGATCTCCTGTAAAAGGCCAAACAATATGGTTTTCTATTCAAATTTTTTTTAAAAATATAATTATTATTTGATTTATTTAATTTTGATGATTATTTTTATTTTTTGCTTCCTTTACGCAGTGATTCTTCATATTAGTATATTTAAACATATGTAAAATATATTTTGTAGCTTGCGTTCCATATTACCTTTTGAAGACGGTGTTGTACACGTATATATCTGCTTAATCGTTTATATTTTGACAGTGAATAATTTAAATTGGAGGCCAAAATCAAAATCCATTAATATTTCTTACGATAAAAGAAAAGAAAACGAAAATCGAAATAAAAAGAAGAAGAAGAAGAAGAAAATAATATATTCATTGATAATTTATAATTTTAACAAAAGAATTTATTTAATAAAATTTACTTCAAATATTTCAAATATTTTAAAAACCGCTGCTTCAAATTTATTGCCCCTTTCCATACTCGAGAAGATGCATTTGAATCCCATTCTAGAATTGTTGGAATCTTCATTAAAGTTGTAATTGACCAATAAAACAACACATTCAAGTCCAAATATTCCTATTACATTCCAAGAGCATTTTCAAACGTAATTTAAAATCCATATACCAAAACTGAATTTTGGTAATTACATGGTAAAATTACTCTCCAACATGATGTTTTTCTTTACAAATTTAAATTTCCTCGTTCCAAAGTTATTTTGATTCTCCTCGAGTAAGAAACACAATCAATTTCTAATACAAAACGTTAAAACAATTACACCGGACACCAATTTTTATATTATTTAATCGTCCCTCACGGTTTTCTGTATTTTTACTTAACGTTCTTGATTATTTACTTGTTCATACATAAACTTTTTAGTTCAGGATCAGGAACATTCATGTAAGATTAGACAAAATTCTGCTAAACAAAAACAAATAGAAAATAATTTCATTGCAAAGAAAGAAAGAAAGATCTACTTCTCGATGCTTTAAGTTAGCTCATTGGTCGTTTCTAACTTCCCGTTGATTATAAAAATAAAAATAAAAATAATAACAATAAAACAAAAAAAACAAAAAAAGGACAACAAAATTCTGCTCTGGCATAGCAAAGGTATTTGCTAAACCAGCCTAAGAGAAACAAAAAGGCACTAAAAAGAAGCACAACAGAATTACACAAACCATTTCACATCATCGGATGGCACTTTCGGGAGGTAGCAGCTCTGCACTCGGAGTGCGGTGTTTTTGACGCCGAGCTGTTGCCTCTTGACATACTATTGAATGATGCAGAGCGGTTTAAGTAACTTTGTTCCTTTCTGTTTTAGCCATGGCCTTGTTGTAGTTTGCCTCGCTTCATTCTAGGATTTCAATGATGGCTGGCCTATTTTGTTGGTCTGGTCCATGTTGTTTCTGAAGTTACGACATTTCCGTAATAAACCTGCTTCGATGATTCATCCCAGTACGCCTGAAAGCGGTTTAAAAGGGCCCAAAAACAAATTTATTACATTTTTTTTTGGGGTATAAATATACTGCTTTTGAAGCACAAAATAAAACACAAATGTAGATAAAACTTTTGCACCAAAAGTTAAGTACCTGCCATCCAGATGGAAGATCCTTTGAAAGTTCAGTTAAATCGGGCTGCTGCTGCTGCTGCTGTTGGTTTTCATCGTTACGTGTCTCGGATGAGGTTTGTGCAGCTTCACGGGCTTTTTGAGCTCTCCTACGCTTCACCCGCTCCCTCCTATACATGGGGCTGTATTAGTAAGTTATTCAAAAATATTTGTTAATAACTATTAAATAAACTTTTTGGAGATTTTTTAGGTTACCATACCAATCACCTCCCAGTGGCTGAAAATTAGCGTTATCTTTGGCCTCTCCGCTGGCGATCTGTTGAGCATGCCATTCCTGCAACCAAAAGCATGTAAGGGGACCAGAAGTAATAGAAAAATAAAACTAATATTACAAAGGAAACTATGTATCAACCTCTATTTCCTTTTGCCGCTTCCTCTCCAACATCTCATAAGCATTTTCTGGTTCTTCCTCATCTCCACGCAACTCTTCTTTTGCTGCTTTCCACTGGCAAAGTAAACACAACAGTGTCCGATTACTTTTAGAAAAAAATTTTGATTTTAGCAGTCATAACGCAGATGCAATTTTGCAAAATTGATTAGCACCTAGGCCAAAATGCATACCTTGTTTACTAAACTAGAGACTTTCTTACTCGATCTCAGGGATGGAGCAACTGCAACTGTCCGCTTTTTACTACGCACAACTGGGAAAGAAATGACAGACCGAGTCAAAAAACATATACAGATAAATTAAACTGAGCCAAAAAAGGATTTAAAAAATCCAACATACTAACATAAATGTTTACCTTTAGATTGAACCTTAGTAACTGTTGAGGTAGCTGGAACAGCAGCAGTAGCAGAGACGGCATTAGTTATCGGCACTGCAACACTTTCTTTGTCCAGAACAATTGCAGGCACTTGGATGGTGGCTGTGGTGGGCAGAACCTCTGTAGATGACCTATCCATCTCACCACCGATGGCAGCAACACTATCCTTTTCAGTGGGTAATGTATTGGAGCCGGATTCAACAGATCCCATACGATCAGAGGCAAGAGCTTCATAGCTAATTGGAGTTGGCTTCCCGTGAAACTGAGACAACTCTGATGTACTAGTCCCTGGAGCAGGAGGCACTCCGTCTAGGTGCTCATAATAAGCAACAGGCGCAATTGGGTTAGCTGTGATCTGAGGGGTTTCAGCATACGGGTTTGGAATAGCATTGTAGAAGACTGTTGCATTGGGAACGGCAACTTGACCTCCTTCTGCATGTCCATAAAAGCTACTGCTCGCGACGTCAGTAGCTACATGCCCATAATATTCAAAACTGGAACTTGTATATGCCATGTTGTATTGTTCTGCATATGCAGCAGGTGGCCCTGTTTCAGGGTAAGATGGGGGCGGAGGATAAACGGGTTCAGGTGGCTCATCCGGCGGGGGTGGAGGAATCTGTTCGTTATCTGGAGGTGGTGGGGGAATCCACTCCTCGTCTGGGGGAGGCGGTGCAGTAAATACATCGTCTGAGGCTATAGTGTGCTCTGCAGGCTGAATGGGCTGAATTGGTTGATTTGGTGCAGCAAACTCCTTCGAACCTGATTCATCAACAACAACTGTATTGCCTGCAGATGTCACATCTTCAACCTCCATGTCAACGTCCATGTCAACATCTTCCAGAGAATTAGACTCGTTATTAAGAAATAATTTATCCCCATTTACGTGTTCACCAGAACTACTTTCTACATGCACGTTAGGAGATGTGTTGACAACGGGAGAAACATGGGTATTATCTGAAATAGGAAAAAGCGCCATATTTTCTGTTCTGTATGCATCAGATTCATGCATCATGCTCTCTTGAAGTTTGTCACCAAGTACCGCAGATTCAGCAATCTTGTAAATTTCGATGTTAATGGCATCCTCAAGCCGTTTAAGTTGCCTTTCCGAGTACACCCAGAATTGATGAAGAGACGACCCAAAAGACGAAAGTGTTCTCATATCAGAAAGTCTGATCTCAACTTCTAAAATGTATTTTGAGAAGCAGTCCTGACTTTGCCGTTCATCCTTAGACCTGAGACATATTATTTAGTAATTAGGAAAATATCACAAAATAACTCCGAAATTATGTTAACAGAACCATGAAATCCTAGGTAGGCACAAAACACAAATAAATGGAAATAATAATAATAATAATAATAATAAAATAAAAAAGAAAGAAAAGGGTGAGCTTACCCTCTAACTGACTTCAATCTCTCTAACAAAGTCTCGCCATGTTTGATAAGACTGGAAGAAAGGTCTACGTGTGAATCACGATTCCCATCACCCAAGGTATCATTGACGGAACCAGAGTTGATGATATCGTTACCCTTATTTGTACAATTTTGGGCTTCACTTTTCACTTCTCCGTTCCATTCTGCCGGATGGAACCCTTCAAAACCAGTTGCAGCCGAAAGATCATCCAATATCACCTCTGAACTCAAGTTGGGTTCTTGTGCATTAACGGAGACATCCTCCGTTCTCTCGCTAATAGCAGGAGCTTTATGATTACCACCCAGCTCAGACGCCCGAGCCAATACGTCTGGTATTTCCCATGAAGTTTCCCCAGTTTCTGTGTTCCAGTAATAAAACTGATTACTTGCCTCGTGCATTACCATCTGCCAACCCGAACTAAGATCTCCCAACAGTTGTACATCAGATGTTCCGGAAATAGAGACTTGTTCTGTCTCCGAATCTTCGCATAAATCACTTGAGGCCACAGCAGTGCTTTCTCTTTTATCCGTGCCTTCTAGCTTTTGGTAATTAAGTGAAGCAGAATCTTTATCAATTTTATGTTGTAACTCCCCAGTATTGACCTCGACATCTACTGAAGCTTCTCCATGAAAAACCTCAACCTGATTTAACAAGAGAACGATAAGGCACGATAACATATGACGTCAATACAAAAATTTAGCCTACAAGGTACAGAGAAAATACAGTGCACATGGGAAGAATGCCAAGGTAGTTTTCCGCAGCAATACAGTGGCATGGTAATCAAATTCGTTAATTACCTCATCCTTATTGCCGGGTGAAGAATTTCCGTAGCAGCATTATCTAGTTTCTTAGCCGAGTCATCTTCTAATTCGTCGTCACTATATTGCCCAAGTAGGAGCAGTGGATTGTCCGGTTGCTGGCCTGCATACAGAAGAAATACCACCACGTCAAACACTTATAAGACCCTAATACAACATGAGCTTTTGGAAGATTCAAGTATATCTTTTATTATATGGACAAAGAAAGTGTTTTAAGAATCGCTAGATTCAAAATGATAAAAGTTCCAGCATCTATTCATCACACAGCCACCTGTTACACATCAAAGAAAGAAGTCAGCAGTGCAAAAAACAAAAACAAAGCCAGAGGCATACGAACCGATAGACAGATATCCTTTGATGCGGCGAAAAAGGACACAAGGAGTGCAAGTGACTCATAAATTCACTGTGGCAGGGCCCGACCTGATCCGACAATGTATGGTATTGTTTCTCAAGACTACAGCCACCCTACAGTCTGAAAACAAATTCTTGGGCAGGGGGAAGCAAAAGAACACAACAAAGTCGAAACATTTTTTTTAATAGTTCCATAATTCCACCAATATAATGTTGAGCACAAATGTCCCTTCTACATAGTCCTTTTTGAAGAAAACTGACGGAACGGAACCCACCTGAAGAAGATGGTGAATTGGGTAACCCAGGTCGGGGTTTCGAATCTGTATCTACTCCAACCTCATCATGTACAGTGGAGCCACCCAAATCTCCTGTCAAGCCCAACAAAGCACTCAGATTTAAACCCAAAACAAGAAGAAGAAGAAGAGGGTCTTTCAGTGATCCATTGGGCATTTTCCCGAAAACAAAGTTTTTTTAATCAACTGATAGCACTCTCATTTGTTTGGTTAATTTTTCGGTAAACAAACAAACATAAACGAAACCACCCAAATCCTCTATTACAAAGCGCCATAAACAAAAACAAAAATAAGAAGTTTCTCAGTAGTCCTTATTTTTTTCAGAAACAATTTAATAAACCAATATGGATTCTGAATCATTAGGAAGATGCTCTCAGCAAACAAACAGCCAGCAACGAGGAAACCACCCAAATACTCTATTAAACCAAGCCGAAGAAAGCACCAAATTTAGAACCGAAAAAAAATTATTCAGCTTACCCCCAAGAGAAAAGAAAAAATATAGAATTTTTCATTAGTGAATTTGATCAACCAATGCACGTTCTGATTCACTAGGCAGATTTTCTCCACAAATAAACAAACATGCAAAAAATACAATAATAAAAAAAAATCTTCCACTAATCCCATTATTTTCCAAAAACAATATAACCAACCTATACGGATAATTAGGCAGATTTTCTCAGCAAACAAACAAGCAGAAACCTCCTAAATCCCCTATTAAACCAAAGAAACCACCCAAATTTAAAGCTAAAACAAAGTTTCTTCCTTTCGTCAATATGATCAACCAATGCACGTTCTAATTCACTAAGCAGATTTTCTCGACAAACAAACAAGCACGAAATGAATTCACCCCATCCCCCTATTAAGCTAAACCAAACACTCCAATTTAAAACCAAAAATCCAGTCTTTCAAGCTTCAACCACTACAAATTACGATCCATTCGGCAGATTTTCTCGTCAACCAAACAAACAAACAAGCTCAAGCTCACAAATCGGGAAAAAAACCCTAATGAAACTACAAGCAGAAAAATCAACTATTTAACAACACAGATAACTATATATACAAACACACATATATATATATATATATGTATATATGAATATACCAGAGGGTTCCGCAAAGAGGTCGAGCTTAACTCTGCGACCAGCGTTGCTCATGGCTGCGAGACGACGCTCTTTTCTCTTCCCCATCGACACAGAACTCTGCTTGAATCAAATTGAGAGCTCTTCTTCGATATTCTGCTTATCGAATCGAAAGTTTTAAAATTTTCGATTTTCCTAGGGTTTCACTTTCTCCGAGTTCCAAATTGCAAATATATATATATATATATATTCTCTGTGTGCAAATATATATGTGTGTATATATTTGTGCATACAATTAGACACCGTACATATACGTACATACAATTATATAAACGGCCTTTTGCACCAGTAGCCCCAAATTTATTTGAATTGGCAAAATGGTCCTCGATCTGAAAAGATTTAACACTAAAGTCCCTGAATTTGAAATTCTTGGCTTATAGCTCCAAGTAGAAAATAGATAAAGATTTAAAAAAGAGAAAACGACAAAATCTAGAGGCTTCACAAAACCTAAAGAGAAACAGTTAAAACATATGAGAAGAAAGAATAATAATGCTCGAAATCATTTACATGTCACGTGACATGAAAACAGAGATGGGTCATGGAGTCGAATGAGATGAATAAATAATAATAATAATCTCTTGACTCCGCATGAAGTCATCTACATGTCACGTGACATGAAAATATAGATGGGCCTCGGATGCTCATAGAGAAATGTTTGGTTGCAATGGAAAATATAAAAAGTTGGTGAGGATCGTGTGTGATGGTGTAAACAAAAATTAGGCAAACATATATGTTTGAATAATCAATTGGGCGGCCTAGAAGCCTGAGCTACCAACGAGGGAGATCAAAAGGATGAGCTTGCTTTCGTCGTTGGAGTCTATACAAGTACTTTATTACAATACAGGTAGCGTATTTAGTAAAAATATCTTAAAATATATTGTACAGATACCGATTCACTTTTACAGTTATTTTTAGAGAAATTAAGATATTGTGTAAGCTTATGAACTAGTGATATTGAATGTTGTTATCTTATGCTTCTGATTTACATTCTAGTAGTCATTGTAAATCAAAAGCCCATTTTGTTAAATTGTACCATACAGTTTAATGATTTCCTACTCATGCATGTAGAAACTCAGAGGTCATTTTAAGGAGAAGAATAAGAATTTATTAACCTGATTGAGAATTATGTGGAGAGGACCATTTATATATATATATATATGTGTGTGTGTGTGTGTGTGTGTGTGTGTGTGTGTGTGTGTGTGTGTGTGTGTCAAAGTGCAATTCCCATATGCTTAACACGTGTTTGTCTTCCTCTCTTTTTTTTTCCTTTTTCTTTTTCCTCCTTTGCCTTCTTTTCCGTTTGCTATTTCTTCTTTTCATTTTTTGGGCTTCTTTATTTTGCCCCTTCACCTATCTTTTTTTTTTCCCTTACTTGTTTTTTTAAAATATATCTTTTTATGTTTTTTTCTTCTTTATATATATATATATATATATATCAATACCATATTAAAAGAGTCAATTCAACTAAATTTTCATCTTGATGACTACGTGACATTTTTTCAACCATTTGGTTTCTTTTTGTTTTAATTAACTTGGTTACTTCTTCTTTGCCTTGGTTTTTTTTTTTTTTTTTTTTCGTTTTTCAATGTTGTAGGTAACAATTAGAACAGACAAAAAATATTTGCTCATTTTATTATTATTGTTATTGTTTTATTTTACATAATAAAAAGAATCAATCCAACTATATTAATTTTTTTGTAGCCCTCAATATGTCACTTTTTTTTTTTTAAGATTTAGTTGTCTGTTGCTATTTTTTTCTTTCTATTTTATTTCCAAAAAAACTTTGCTTACTGCTTGATGTGACACCTAAGCTTTTTTATTTTTCTTTTCTTAATTTTTTCTCCTCTGATTGCCATTTGCCACTTTTTTTTTTTTTTTCGTTAATATACCCTGTTAATAATAAAAGTCTCAAACTTGCCCCAATCTAGCTACATTTTTTTCTTTTCTTTCTTTTCGTCTCTATAGAAATAATTTTTCTAAGATATATCGCCTGCTTTTGAAAACTTTGAATACATGTATCGCCTGCTTCTGTTGTAATCAAGAGAGCAAGGAAAATTACACATTATTTTTGTATTTTGTTCAGATTTTTGACCGGGCTCAACTTTGTTCCATAACATAATTCTCTAGCACTTTCTAGTTTACAACGTAGGACTAATATAACAAGACAAACAATTACGTTCTTTGCGGTTAGGTGGCTCGACCCCACATAAGCTGATCCTATAGGACAAAAACGACACAACTTTAGCAAGCAAGAAAAAAACAAACGACAGTTTTCAAATGAAAAACGACATCCCAATGAGCCCTAGAAAGAAAGATATGATTAACTCCTTTTTTAAGTACAGCATTCCCACAGTAATTGAAAGATAGGCGAAACACGATTTTGAGAAAATGATCTAATTTCACTGCAAAAAGTAGCTTAATATCTCGAAAAACAAAAACCATAAATATAAGTTGTCCAAAACCATCCTCCAAAATAAGCCACCTAGGGTGGTCTGTACGAAAGCAAAAGGTAAAAAAACACTAAAAACTTAAATTCTAGAAAAAAAGGTTCAGAGACACGGTTCAGGGATAAGAAGAGGCTGGCTGCTTAGTCGACTTCCTCCATCTTGCTGCCCTCGGCATCAGCTTCGGCGTCCTCAAGTGGGGGCATGTCAGCATCGCCTTCACCAGCATCCTCGTCGATGCTCAACCCGAGCTTAAGCATCCTGTGGATTCTGTTGCCGAAGGTGTTGGGGTCGTCAAGGCTGAAGCCAGAAGTGAGAAGGGCGGTCTCGAATAGCAGGAGGACGAGGTCCTTCACTGACTTGTCGTTCTTGTCGGCATCAGCCCTCTTCCTCAGCTCCTCCATGATGGGGTTCTCGGGGTTGATCTCCATGGTCTTCTTGCTCGACATGTAGCCAGCCATGCTGCTATCCCTCAATGCTTGCGCCTTCATGATCCTCTCCATGTTAGCAGTCCACCCGTACTCTCCAGTCACCAAACAGCAAGGAGAATCGACCACACGGTCAGACACCACAACCTTCTCGACCTTGTCACCCAAGACATCCTTGATGACCTTGCAAAGCCCCTCGAACTTCTCCTTCTGGGCTTCCTTCTTCTGCTTCTCATCTTCGCTCTCGTCAAGCTTGAGGCCTTCCTTGGTAGCAGAGACAAGCTTCTTGCCCTCGAACTCCTTCAGCTGGCCAACGGCGTACTCATCAATGGCATCAACCATGAAAAGAACCTCGATGCCCTTCTTCTTCAGCCTCTCAAGGAACGGGGAGTTCTCCACAGCCTTCTTGCTCTCACCAGTGATGTAGTAAATGTCATTCTGGCCCTCCTTCATTCTAGTGACATAGTCCTTCAAGCTGGTCAGCTCATCGCCACTCTTTGTGGAGTGGTATCGCAGCAACTCAGCAAGCTTGTTCTTGTTCTGGGAGTCCTCGTGGATGCCGAGTTTCAGGTTCTTAGAGAAAGACTCGTAGAACTTGTTGTAGTCCTCCTTGTTCTCAGCAATCTCGAAGAAGAGCTCAATGCACTTCTTGACCAAATTCTTGCGGATAACCTTCAAGATCTTGTTCTGCTGCAGCATTTCTCTTGAAATGTTAAGAGGAAGATCCTCAGAGTCGACAATACCCTTAACAAAGCTAAGGTACTCGGGAATTATCTCCTCACAGTTGTCCATGATGAAAACTCTGCGAACGTACAGCTTAATGTTGTTGGGCTTCTTCCTGGTGTCAAAGAGATCAAACGGAGCCCTCTTTGGAACAAAGAGGATAGCCTTGAACTCCAGTTGACCCTCGACTGAGAAGTGCTTCACAGCAAGATGCTCTTCCCAGTCGTTTGTCAGGCTCTTGTAGAAAGCAGCATACTCTTCCTTGGTGATCTCCTCCGTCTTCCTCATCCAGATGGGCTTTTGCTTGTTAACCAAGGACCACTCGTGGGAAACCTCCTTGATCTTCTTCTTTTTCTTCTCTTCCTTCTCCTTCTCTTCGTCAACATCCTCGACCTTTCCTTCCTCATCCTTCTTGTCCTCCTCATCCTCATCATCAGAGATCTCCTTCTCGGTGGTCTTCTCAACCCAAAGAGAGATCGGGTAGCTAATGAACTCAGAGTGCTTCTTAATCAAATCCTTCAAACGGCGCTCCTCTAGGTACTCGAGCTGGTCCTCCTTGAGGTGCAAGGTGATCTTTGTACCCCTGCCAAGGTTCTCGCCAGAAGTGTCTCTGGTGACGGTGAACGACCCACCAGCCTGAGACTCCCAAACATACTGCTCGTCGTCATTGTGCTTTGCGGTAACAATGACCTTCTCAGCAACAAGGTAAGCAGAATAAAAACCCACACCGAATTGTCCAATCATGCTCACATCAGCACCAGCTGCCAAAGCCTCCATGAACTCCTTGGTCCCGGACCTCGCAATGGTACCGAGGTTGTTCACCAAGTCTGCAAATACACGCAACAATTGAGAAGTAAACAGGTAAGCCAATTGACAAATAGATTCACACCGTGCTTAAAAACAAGTCAATAAAAAGAACAGGAACCAATTCAGGCACGTACCAGCCTTGGTCATGCCGATACCGCTGTCAATGATCGACAGGGTGTTGTTGGTCTTGTCGGGCACAATGTGGATAAAGAGCTCTGGCTGAGCATCTAGCTTGCTCTTGTCAGTCAAACTCTCGAATCGGATCTTGTCCAGAGCCTGTTCAGAACAATCATATACATTAAACAAATTCATAAATACAGGTACCCAAAATTCAACATTTTCTTGTAAAGATAAGAAAAATCTCGTAAATAAAATCATAATCTAAGGTGCCCAAATCAAGTTCTGCTCTTTCCATAACACAAACAATGTACCCACAAAATCAATCAAATTTACATAACAATCTGAGTCAACGAAAATTCTAAATTGCCAAGTTTTGCTCTTTCCAAAACACAAACAATATCCCCACAAAATCGATAAAATTTACATAACAATCTGAGTCAACTTAAATTCTAAATTGCGTATCAAATAAATAAACAAAAATAAACGCATAAAAAACTGAGAAAACCTTCAGCAAAAAATTGTATTTTTCCTTAAACAAAGCGAATTTTTCCATAAACAAAGCGGAAAAAAAAAAACAATAGAAAAAAACGAAAACATCACAATAGCAATTCAAGCTACACGTAAAACCTAAAAACAAACGAAAAAAAAAAATCATCTTAATCCTAAACAACGCGGAAAAAAAAAATTAAAAAAAAATCAGATAACGAATCACAACTCGTGATCTAACACATGAACAAACACAGAACGTATAATCAAAACCAAAACACCAAAAAAAAAATTCAAAAAACGTACGTCGGAGGCATTGCTGATGAGCTCACGGAGAAAGATCTCCTTGTTGCTGTAGAAGGTGTTGATTATGAGACTGAGAAGCTGGTTGATCTCAGCCTGGAAGGCGAACGTCTCTGTTTCCGACATGGCCGAAGACGACGGCTACGACTGAGAATCGGAGAGAGAAAGAGAGAGAGAGAGAGAGATCTAGGGTTTTAGAGAGAGAAACTGAGAGACTGAAAGAGATGAGCAAAAGAAGTCGAAACGAAAGTATTTATAAAGAGGAAATTTAGGGTTTCTAGATCCTTCTATTGCTAATTAATCGGATCATTTTTTTTTTTTTGGGGGAAATTTCTTCTGATATTGGGAGCGGGTGATCGGGTTGGTGAAACTTTGTGCCACGATGTACTTTGGACGGCAGAGATGAGATCGTTACGCTATTACGTAATTTAAATTTTCGGATCCTCTGACTGTAACCCGATTCGGCAAGAATCGGGTTTTCAATGGGCCTGGAGTCAATGGCCCAAGTAAACCTCAATCTGTACTAGTGGAATCTTCTAGACTCAAATATGAAATCATAAAAAGTAATAATAATAACAACAACAAGCCATATCAAAAAAAATAAATAAATAACAACAAGAAGCAACACTTTTTCATTATTAAAGAAAAGAAAAACAAGTGGCACTTTTTTTATTATGTTGTTTAATAAAAATGTTAGGGACCTCATATTTCTATGGGGGAAGAGTCAATATCACATAATTCTATTCATGACTTTGATATTATAGCAGAATTTAAAATATTACCACTCAATAACATAATTAGGATAACTAATAAAGATAAAATTTCAAAAATACCCATGGATATCTCTCTTCTCTAGGTATCTTCATCTCTCTCTCATATGTATGTCTTTCGCTCTCCCCCCGTCGATCGGAGATCACAACAGCGACGGCACGGGATTGGATGGCGACTGAATCGAGATCGTGCCGGTGTCGTGATTTTATCATCACGTTCAAGAGATTCCGATCGTGACCGAAGAAGGCAACCGCAACGAGAACCAGGCGAGCTCGCTCCTTCTTTCGTAAGTCTCCCATGAAGATCGCAATCGGATGACCCTCCCATGATCTGCGATGGCCAATCGTCGCGACTAACTTCTCCGTCCGACCTTCACCATTGCAACAGTGTGACGATTGTGAGATCTGGCCACAACCGTGACAACAACGACACGACGTTGTGAAGTTGTCGTCTTTGGCAGCGATCGACGAGAAATGACAAGCAACCACCTCCCAACGTCGACAACTTCCTCTCCGACAATGACTGTCTATAGTGACGGCGCTGATTGAGGTTGACTAGGGTTAGGATTTTTTCGATTTGGGGTAGTTTTAGAATTTTTAATAAGTTGGGACATTCTAAAAAATCTTAACTAATTAGGTAATTTGAGAATAGAAAGCCAAAAATAAAATTAAATGACGAAAATAAAATTAGAAAAACAGTAAATAAATAATTTTTGTAAATACTTTTATTTACCTAATCTAAAAAATGTATTTAAAAATCTGTGAATGTGAAAAATTCTATTTACAAGTAAATACATTATTTATTTATTTATTTATTTATTTAATTGTAAATACTTCATTTATTTATAAGTATAGTATGTATTCGAAAAATCTTTTAAACACGTTCTCTAGATTTTTTTTTTTTTCTGTTTATCGTAATAAATATGAAGATTTACCCGTAAATATTTGCCAAAAATAATCAATTAATCACGTAAATCAAAATATTTACTAATATGTATAATATTTACATTGTTCTGAAAATAATTAATTAATCAAGTAAATCAAATATTTATTGATAAATTTTAGTATTTACGTGTACATATAGTATTCACATTAAATAGAATATTTACGTTAATTTAAAAATTATCAATTTATCAAATAAATCTTATATTTACCATTAAATCTTAGTATTTACTCGTAAAATGAGTGTCTAAAAATAACAAAAATTCTATGTAAAAAGCAGTAAATATATTATTTGTTGGAAAATAGTGATATTACCTGATTTGTAAATAGGAAATCTAATATTTACTTGGCAAGTCCTTTTTATTTTACTTAGTAAATCCACATATTTACATATAAGTCCTATACCAGCAAATCATATATTTACTAGTAAATTCAAAAATTACTTAATTTTCAGTTTTTTGATTTAGATGATGAAAATAATATTTACTAGTAAATCCACTTATAGTCTGATAATTTATTTTACTAGTAATAATTGGATTTAAATCTAAATATTTACAAGTAAATAAAATGAATTTAATTAGTAAAATAAAATGGATTTACTGAGTAAGATAAACAAAAATAAGTACATCCAATTATTTTTTTTGTAAATATTGGGATTTTTTAGTTTTTTTGTCAAGTTTTGTATTTACAAGATAAAACTAGTATTAATGATGTAAATATGATTAGTATCATAGTAAATATGATAATTTACCTGTAAATTCAATATTTACGACATTAATTTATGTGCTATTTATAGGTAAATCTGATATTTATTTGGTAAATCCATTAAGAACAATTTTTACTAAGTTAAATTTTTATTATCTGATATTTGCTATGTATTTACTAAGTAATATGTATATTTACTAGGTGTAAATAAATGTATTTACAAGTAAATAAGTTAAAAAGTATTTATAAAACATTTTCTATTTACAAAAATCCATAATATTAATAATTATTGCAAAATAACCCTAAAATTTCAAAAATCCTAACCCAAATTACCAAACCCTAACCAAATACCCAAGCCCACAATTGCTACAACAGACAGTGCTATCACCGCCAATCTACGTCGCCGGGGAGACCCTTCCCTCCACTAGTCGCCGGAAAAGAAACATGATGGAAGTCGCGATCTCCTCGGAATAGTCGCGACATCCTCCGGCCAGCAAAAGTAACTTGCAAAAAAAATCCAACAAATCCCAGACCAAAAAAAAAAAAAAAAATCCCGGACAAACATTGTAGTGGCCATTGAAGCCTCATCGCTTGAGAAACACCGCGACCGAGATTAGTTTCTAGAAGACCATCGCAATCGAGATTCGCCGTGCTATCATGATCTCTGGTTGACGGTGCGAGAGAGAGAGAGAACGAGACACAGTAAGGTAGAGATAGACAAAGCAGGGGAATAGAAAGAAAGAAAGAGAGAGAGGAGAAAGAGAGAAAACGGTCTCATTGCCTTTGGAATCCCATCGCCGACATGCGATCTTTTCGGTTGATGGAGAGAGAGAAACGTAGTAGGGAAGAGAGAGATAGACACATCAGGGGAGGAGAGAGAAGAGAGGGGAGAAAAGGGAGGGGTAAAATGGGAAAGAAATAATTCATTTTAAGAAGAAAATCTAAAATATGTTATAATTTACAATGTTTTAAAAATCCTACTATATATTTCATTAGTTCTTTTAAAGGGTGAGCATTTGGTAGAGACTATTTTTAGACCGTTGAGATTCAATTGAATGGTTAACGTTGATGGTGTACCATATTATCATACACCTTACCTCACATAATACTTCCCACCCAAAATCTTCTCCGTCGCCGGTGATCTTTCCGTCGCTGGTGACGGATGCCGACGATCCACATCCGGCCCCCGGCCGGGCGCCGCCGCCGGTGATTTTCTCTCTATTCTCTTCTCTCTTCTCTTTTCCCTTTCTCTCTTCTCCTCTCTCCAGCGGCGACTCACCTCCAGCCCGCCCACCACCGGCCCCAGCCCCTGCCGGCCGGCCGCCGGCGACCCCCCTCTCTCTCTTCCCCTTTCTTTCTCTTCTCTTCTCTTCTCTCTCTCTTCTCTTCTCTCTCTCTTCCCTTTCTCTCTCTTCTCCTCTCTCCCGCAACCCCCCACCCCCGGCCCCTAGCCAACCCCAGGCCCCCGGCTTGCCCCGTACGCCCCCCTCCCCCGGCCTCCCCCCACCCCCCCGGCCCCCCGACACCCCCCCGACGACCCCCCTCGGCCCCTCTTTCTCTCTCTTTTCCTCTCTTCTCTCTCTCTCTTCCCTACTCTCTCTCTTCCAGGCCCTTGGCCCCCCCACCCCCAGCCGCTCGGCGTCCCCCCATCCCACCCCACCCGCGAAGAGTGGGGGGGGGGGGGGGGGGCGAGGGCCGAGAAGAGAGAGAGAAAGGAAGAGAGAGATAGAGATAAGAGAGGAAAAGAGAGAGAAAGAGGGGGCCAGGGGGGTTGATGGGGGGGTGCCGGGGGAGGGGGGCCTGGGGTGGGGGGCGCACCGGGCAAGCCGGGGGGTTGGGGGTGGGGGGCGGCGGGAGAGAAGAGAAAGAAAGGGGAAGAGAGAGAGGGGGGTTGCCGGCGGCCGGGGCTGGGGCCGGTGGTAGGGGGGCCGGAGGTGAGTCGTCGCGGGAGAGAGGAGAAGAGAGAGAAAGGGGAAGAGAGAGAGAGAAAATCACCGACGATGACGGCCGGGCAGGGGCCGGATGTGGATCGCCGGCGTCCGTCGCAGGCGGCGGAAAGATCGCCGACGACGGAGAAGACTTTGGATGGGAAGTATTATGTGAGGTAAGATGTATGATAATATGATACACCATCAACGTTTCAACCATTTAATTAAATCTCAACGGTCTAAAAAAATGCTCTACCGGTAGAGACCCTAAAGACTCACCCTCTTTTAAAATATGCTAGAAGGTATAATTTCTCTTTTTCTAATAAAAAATGTTGGTCCCGGTGGACCCCTTTTTGAAGATCTTATATTGCAAGACATGCTCTTTAGTTAGTGTGTGGTACTAGATAATATATATTGTTTGATTTTAATAGAAAAAAATTTAAATCAATTTAAGTATATAGGAATTATAATTTTTTTATTAATACGTTTTTGAAAATGATCATCTTTATTAAAATAACAAGTTGTATTTATTACCTCTAAAAAAAAGTTTTAGTTGTAATTGTAAATGAAAAATAAGAACTCAAGTTAAAAAATGAACAAAATGAACTAGTAAATAATGATTTTTTTTTAAAATTTATATCCCGCTCCCGATAAATAAACAAGCTTAAGATTGAAATTGGATCCTCAATACTACTCTTCTTTAATTAAAAAACTCATAATTCGGTAATAACTCATTAAAAAAAACTTCAATATTCAACATTAATGTGAGGTTACAGTAACTAATTAGTAATCCCCATAAACAAATAAAAATGTACATTTATTTTACCCAAAAAAAAATGTACAATTTAAAGGGGAAAATATAAAAATTGATACTATCTTTCGATAATTAATTTCGTTTATAAATAAAAAAATAAACCAAAAAATAAAAAAGAAAGAAAAAAAGGAAAAAAATAAAAAAAGGAGAGACACAAAAATATAACAAATTTGACACAAAGCTCCAATCAACTGATTTCACTCTCATTTGCAAAATAAAATAAATAAAATTAAATAAAATATTTCACTCTCTCTGACCAATCACCAATCTAGCTTCACATTCTGTCATGTGGTCCAGAATAGTTGTCCATACATACTTCCATACTTCCATGGATATTAATTCACAGAATCAAAACTCTTGAAGTTCCCATCTTTCACAAGTTCAATCTTTAAATATATATATATATATATATATATATAATCTGTTTGAGACCTCTGCTTATCCATTATTATTATTATCAACAACTAGAAGAAAGAACACCCACTTGGGGCATTTCTGCAAAGGTTTTTGGGAATATGGAAACTCTTCCATCTCAAAGCTTGCTCCAACTTCAACTCCCATGTTCTTTCAGATCTACAAGGTACTAAAAACTTTCCCTTCAAATGGGCACTTTTTTTTTTGGTTTTTAAAATTCAATTATATTTCTTTTTCAAAATTATTAATATGTAATTGACAATCCAAAAGATGGTTATTTTCAGTTCAAAAAATAAGTAATTTTCCAATTGTGCTTCAAATTGACGTCTAATTGACACAAAAACACCGAAGTTATCATCTTTGGTGCTTATAAGAACAATTTTCAGGTCCATTCTTAGTGAAACTTTTTCACCAACATTTATGTAAAATATATATGTCTGTGTGTGTTTGTTTATGTATATGTACACGCTATATATTTGTGTATATATGTATATATATTCCTAGATCAGTGTCTATGGTTGATGTCAATTCTGTGTTTTTGTGTAAAACCAGTTGTGTTAATAATGAGCAAGCCAAGAATGGTGTAGCAGTAGTGGCTGAGAACAAGAAACACAGAATAAGACCATTGACAGTGAAAAGGTTTCCAAGGAGGGTGTTTTTGCAGTTTATGGGGTTCTTCAAGTTCAACTCTCTCCTTTTCCTATCAGAACCTGCTTCTGTTTCCGCTGCTCCGCTGCCCGACATGAATGATTCACCCGAAGTCATTCGGTAAATGTTGTTCTTTAGTTCCTCCTTTTTTTTTTTCGAACTATACCGGTTCTCATGTCGGGTCTATGTTTCGGATTTGAAGTGTCCAGGACCTTAAAGCTTCCCAGTGGTGTGAGAATTCAAGGTACGAAAAGATTCCACATAGTGTTTGCTTGAGAATTACAGTGGATTTGTTTAGTACATTTGTTTAAGTGAAAAGCATGATCGATTTGTTCGTTCTTATTAGGCGAAAACAGATTAAGAACATAAATTTTTTGGTTTAATCCCATTTTTTTTTCTCTGAATTATAGCCCTTGTCCCACTTTTGTTGCTTCATATTTGGGGCCAAAGTAGAATTATTTTTACCTCCAACTTTTAACCGAGTTTCGCTATCGAAATTCGGATTAATCCCAATTTGAACATAGGAGCTTGCGTCCGATGCAGCGAACTGGTTTTGTGATACCCCTTTGGTTTATTTTTTCCAAGAAAATGATTTTTTCTAGCTGTCTGGTATAAAATTTACATGTTTATTAAAATGTGGTACTAGTTTTCCTATTAAATACATAGACATCTTAAAAAATATCTCGCCCGCAAGAATCCTAGCAAATTTCCTTCGTTTTTTTTTTAGAGATACTTGAAGGAGAAGGAGAAGAAGCAAAAGAAGGAAACACAGTCCAAATCAACTATGTGTGTCGGCGCTCGAACGGATACTTTGTTCATAGGTACATTTCTCCTACTACAATGCTTGTCACACAAGTTATTCTTGTTTTCCACTCCTTTTTTACTTTTTCTGAGCTTGAAAATTTGTCCCCCAAATCCCAATGCAGCACTGTGGATCAGTTCAGCGGAGAAAGCTCTCCTGTTATTCTTCCTTTGGATGAGAATCGGGTTAGTTTCTTTATTCTCGACAATACTAAGTCTGCTAATATTTCTGTAAGTTTCCCAAAATGTTTGACAAAGAATCAGTTGACCATTTTTGACAGATTATAAGGGGTTTGAAGGAGGTTCTTATTGGAATGAGAGTTGGAGGTACCTTTTCTTATTGTCGTTCGCTTTCCGCATATGTGACTTACCCGTGATCTTAAAGAGAATTATTTCCTAAGATACAAAGAAATACCCTTTCGATACCGCGTAATTCTAAACTGTTTGACTTTCATCAATGTTTATTCTCAGGAAAGCGAAGAGCATTGATACCTCCTTCCGTGGGATACGTAAATGAAAATTTAAAGCCAATACCGGAAGAAGTAATCAAATTTCCCCGCCTACTCATTGTATTCCTTTTGCTTTTGCCTTTTGCTTTTAATCTAGAATCTCTTTTGTTAAATGAGCCCTTTTGCTTTTTGTTTCTTTCTTTGGCTTTTCTTATGAGGAATTCCTTTCCCATTACTTTGTTTTTTCTGTTTGGTAATTTTTTTCATTCTTATAGTTGCAAATTTTTCATGAACTCTTCCTTTTAGTACCCACATACTTTTGGAATCTTTGGTTGCAGTTTGGCCCTCGCCGTAGCCTCTTGTCTCACGCAAAAGAGCCGTTGATATTCGAAGTGCAGCTTTTGAAATTACTTTGAGTTTGTAATTAAATATCAGTGCTTAAACTTCCAGTCAATATTTTGATTTTTCTCTTAGCCTATTTCACACGTGATAAATTCATTTGGCAACCTCACAAACATTGGTCCCATAGATGACAATTTACTATATCCGTCGTTCTCATACATTCTAATGCATTATGCAACCGTGTCAGAGTTTAGGATTGCTTTACCTTTTACGAAACGCTTTTATTGGTTTTCGTGTCAATCATGAAACAAAATCAGCCTTGTGCTTACTTCTCAAATGCATTGTGGAAGTGCATTTGATTTTCTGTAAATCCCTTGTCAAGCGTTTTATCAAATGCAACTTTGGCTAAAACTTTGTGGACATCCAAAAGCAAACCTCTAGATTCACTCTCAAACTGGCCTTTGGTTATACCAACAAGCTATATCTATAATTGTGTATTGACAAAGTTTCGTCCAACATTAAATTAATATTCTCTGACTAATAATTCAAATTAAAATCTTGGTGATTATTTTGTTGCTTTGCTTACTTGATTGTTTTATGAGTCTTTTTGTGTTCTCAAATAGTCTGTCATGACCTACTACTCGGGAGTGCGTTCTTAACAGCAATTCACTTCATTTACGCAAAATCCTTGGCGCTTCAATTATCTTCCTAATAAATTTCTAGATAATGCTCTTCCTCTGGGTGAAAAATGATTTGGGATTGCATGGCTAAAAACAGCTGTAACCTTTTGTTGAATGGAACGGAAGCCATTTTTAGATGTTTATTAAGTGGTCATCTGGATCACCATCTAAGAACTGTTTTAGGTACAATTTAAAAAGTTTTCTATGATAGTTAATCACAAAAAATTGAATTTATTATTTAAATTTACTTTTCAAACTTATGATCTAAATAGATAATGGATGAACAAACTTGTTACCAGTAATCCGATACATCAACATGGACTATCCTACTCAAACCCGGCATAAAAAATCACAGATTGCATATGGAAGTGGTGCGATAGACAATGACGAGCGGGACTAGCATTTGTCCCATATAGAATAACTTATAGTGGAAGTAAGGTGCGGAGACTTTTCAATGAATACCTTGATTGACCAAAATGAAGAAGTTTCAGAGGCATCTTCTGGTAATGATTCTACTACGATGCCACAAATTCGTAAACTGATCCCAAGTAATCGTTGTTGTTCGTTTAATTCTTAATCTCAAGTGTTTAAATTGTAACACTTTATTATTCCTAGGCAAATTTTTGTGCTGGTGGTATCAATCTTGTGCTTTAAGCCATTTTAATAGCAATGACCATGAAAATATAATGAAATGCCGTTTTTTCAACTGTATAAAACACATGAACATAGTTTGAAAACCATTCCCTATATTTTTTTAAATCACCAGCCAATTGGGTCATTGTCAACCATTTTCATGTGTTGGTGAGTTTGGAAGAGTCATGATGAACCTTTATTTGCCATTTCAGAAGGAAAAAAAGAGAGAATATGGCAAATTACCTTCAAAAAACAAATTTTGGTGAGAAAACTAAAAAGCAAATTTTAATAACAAGATTTCTAATAAAAATAATTATAATATTAACGTAAATGAAAACCGTACTAATCTTAAAACGATTCCAAAGAAAAACGACAACAAAAAGCAAAACCATATAAATCGAAAACTAAAAACGATTTCAAGGGAAGAATGACAAGATGCGAAAACGGCGCCATCTGGAGAACGACAATAAACTAAATACGACTTATCTTACAACAACAGGAAATCCACAATGTCAACCGAAAAGCAATATTTCTAGAAAACTACAAAAAAAAATCGAAAAATATGTCAAGTTGGAAAACGACAACATACAAAACGAATGAAAGAAGAAACGACATCATAAAGAAGAACAAATTCAAATGAAGAAACTGCAAGAAAAGGAAAAAGAAAGTAAAAACAACATCAATGGAAGAAACGACAACAAACGAAAAAACGACAGCAAGTCAAAAATAACAAAAATGAAAACGAAAGTGATGAAACAACACAGAAACCATAAAACGACATCACTGGTAAAACGACAACAAACGAGAATAGACATTTTTATGTGGAAAAATAAAAATGAATTACGAATGTAACGAAATAAGACGAAAACCATAAAACGACACAGGTAAAAGACAACAAACGAGAAAATAGGCATTACGATGACAAACCTAAATACGACATCATCAGAAAACGATAATAAACCAAGAACCAACGTCATGTACGTAGAAGACATCAATTTAAACCGAAAAACAATAATTTCGAAAAAGAAAACACAAAAAAAGTTTGTGAGAAACCGGGACTCAAAGTTGAATCCATTTTCCTAAGAAAAATGATGTTACTATAAAAAAGGACAAAATTTATTTGAGCAAGAAAAAAAAATCGTACAAAAGGCATTTATGTAGAAAACGATAACAATCTGAAAATAAGACTAAATATACAAAACAAGGAAGCTTTTTAGCTAAACATTAAACCACGAATAGGGCATTTAAAAAATCAAAAGTCATTAAAACAACAAGGAAAATGATTCTTTAGCCAAAAAAGAGGGGAAAAAAAAACAAGAAAAAATATTTAAAAAAAAAAAAGAAAATATGAAGATCCTAAAAACAAAAAAGACAATAACAATAAAAAAGAGAAAAAAACAAATAAAAAATTATTATATCAACTTCCAAATTCCAACTAGACTTAAAAGAATTTTCGGTATACATCTAAAAAAAAAAAAAAAACACCACTTAAAAATTTTTTACGTCGTCGTTTTATCAGTTCCATCTTCGCTTAATAGCAAAGCATTCCGTCGATACCGCAACAACAACTAGTCGGAAAAACAGAGAGAAACCAGAACAGACCCACCAAAGAAACGTTTCGACAAAGAAACTCTCCTAACAAAGCGAAAAACGTTTTTGTTCCTGAATCTCCATCGCTAAAGCCGCGTGTTTGGCAGCCAAGAAAACAAAAAACATGCAGAAAATGGCTCAGGAATGGTTTTCGCAGAGCACCGAGGGCTCGGAGAAACCCTCGTCTTCTCTGCTGGCGGATTGGAACTCTTACGCCGCTTCACAGCCCGACGAGAACTCCTCCCTCGGCCTCGGCTTCGATCTGGAAGCCGCCGTTCGATCGGCCAACGACACCGTCTCCGGCACCTTCTCCGTGTAAGCCAATTCTCTGATTCCTCAGTTTTACGCCGAGAAAATCTTTGTCTTGAGCTGAATCTTACACTCGTGTGTATATCTGGTTTTGGTTATTTGTTTCTGTTATTGAATCTGTTTTGTTCGGCGATCGATCTGGATTTATTTTTTATTTGAGATTTCGGATCTTTTTTTTTTTTTTTTTTTTGGATTACTAGTTAACGGATCTTTGTTGACTAAGAGAATTATAGTTTGAACTTAGGTACAGAGAGAAAGTGAAGGATTCCAGGAAAGTTCAGCCAAGATTAGAAAATCAACTAGAGTTAGATATTAAAAATGGAAGTTCATGGTCTTTGGAACTAAAATTTACCTGAAATTTAGGGAATTTAGACAGTTATGCGACGAAAGGTCGGGTCTTTTTTGTAGCTTTTGGAAGCTTTTGGGAAAGGAATTTTGGTTTTCTTGTAAGTGGAGTGTGTGAAGGAGTTGGTATTGCTGAAGTTCATCATACTGATTTTATACACTGAAATTTGAGTGGACTTTTTTTCAAAAGATTAGAGCTTTCGGGACATTCACCGTTGTAAATGGCTTCTTTTTGCTGATCAAGAAGTTTTTTACTAGTCTTATTTGCGACTTTAACATAATTTGATCTGATTTTATGCACGGAAATTTTAATGCACCTTTTCTTTAAAAGGTTAGAGCTTTCGGGAAATTAGCAGTTGTAAATGGCTTCTTTTTGCTGGCCAAGAAGTCTTTTAGTAGTTTTAGTTGCAACTTTTCGGAAGCCTAATTTGAATGTTCAAGTAAACAGTTAAAATGAAGTGAGAAATGTTGGTGGGGAGGATTCTAGAAAGACGTAGGCAAGATAGGAAAATCAGCTGGAATTTAGGGAGTTAAGCTTTTTATGCTATAATTTTTCCTGGAATTTGGGGATTTGAGGTAGTTCATTGTTGAAAGAGCAGATCTTTTTGTGTAGTCTAAAAGCATGGATGAATTGGACTTTGGCGTGCTTAGAGGTGGAGTTTGTGCAGGAGTTAATATGGAGGTAGTTGATAATTCATACTTCATTAAGTGAATTCAACGGCCTTTTTCCATAAAAGATTAGACGGTTTTATGGAATGCATGGTTGGACTCTGTTTGTGTTAACACGTACACTTTAGTCTTAGTTCCCACTTTTCGCTTATAAAAATTCATGACCTACACCTACAGAAAGTAAATTGTTTTTGATTGCGAACCAATGCAATAATTTAAAGCAGACAGTTTAAATGATTTGGTTCAATCATTTTCCTAATGATGTCATTATAAGTTGATAGTAGAAATCATTTTATCCATTCATTAAGTAGGGAAATATATCAATTAAAGTTCAGTGGAAAATTCTTTTTGATAAGGTGATTTGGATTAATTTCTAGCTCTGTGTTGGTTTTTCTGGCTTGAAAAAAATTAGGAGAATGTACAAGGGGGATTGAAATGGGTTTTGATGAAGCTTGGGTCAAACTTAAATTTTGGGTAGCCGTGTGGATTTATTTTGGCAAAGAATTTAGGAATTTGATGTTTCAAGAGTTACTGTGATTTTGTTGTAGGTAACTCTTGTCCTCCTTTTATGGTCGAAGTTGATGTTCCAAGAGTCACTGATAAGTAAGAATTTGATTAAAGAAGTTGCGAAATTTGTTTGTCGAAGTTTAGAGGAATTATTTATATATGACTTTTTATATACTGTGATCCAGATGGGGTATGATTGATAAGTGATACATGGGGAAGTGTGTTTCTGTTTCTCAATTTGTGCAATTAGCCAGTTGCAACATTTTGTATCATCATAGTTCTTAGAAACTCTCGGTTTCACTGTCTCTTGAAATGCCAACCTTTGAAGTAGTCATACTTGAGTTGTACTGCAAATTAATTTCCTGTTCGTAATGCAATCCTTTATTTATCTTATTGCATTCCCTATTTATTTTGAAATTCTTTTGAAGAAACCAGTAGTGATTTTTATCTGTCATATGCTAACAAGGTCCTATCTTGAATATTGTTGCTTACTGATGGTGAAAAAAGCATCTGTGATGGTGTTGCTACTATCTTCTGTAATCATTCATGTAGTTATGTGATCTGTTGTAAACCTTTGTAGGGTTTCTAAAGGGGTGAGAGACCTACCTGGGAACTTGCAGTCAGCTACTAGTAGCGTTCCATCGGGAAAAGCTCTCATGTACTTTGGTCTTCTCCTGGCATCCGGGGTGTTCTTCGTCTTCCTTGCATTCACCATGTTCCTCCCCGTTATGGTCATTATGCCTCAGAAATTTGCTATCTGCTTTACACTTGGTTGTGCCTTTATTATTGGGTCGTTCTTTGCCCTTAAGGGCCCAAAGAATCAGTTCGTCCACATGTCTTCAAAAGAGGTACTTCTGGCACACAGACCTTCTGCCTTTGTAACGTTTTATCAATCTAATTTGATGGCACATGTTTAATATTTTCCTTTCTTCTTTTCTGTAATTTATGCAGAGACTTCCTTTTACATTGGGATTTCTAGGCAGTATGGTCGGTACCATTTATGTTTCCATGGTGCTTCATAGCTACATTTTCTCTGTGTTCTTCTCCGTCATACAGGTATCTCATATGAATCTTATGCCCTTTTCATTTTCTTTTCTTCTCTCTTTTCGCCTTAAACGAGGATGCCCTATACTGTTATTTTCTTTTACTAAAACAGCACTTTCCATGATTTTTCAGGTTCTCGCACTTGCATACTATGCGTTTTCATACTTTCCCGGTGGATCTGCGGGTTTGAAATTCCTGTCATCTACCCTAACCTCTACGGTAATGAGATGTTTTGGGAGGTGACCTTGACCTTTGTACACATTTTGTCGCCATGTATATTTCTCACTCGAGCTGAGATTTTTGCCCAATGTAGTTGTAACTTGGGATGGCCTGAAAAAACAATGTGAATTGAGGCCATGATTTATTGAATTAATCCAGATTTCTGTGTTTCACTTAAAAGTCCTTGTGCCAAAAGTCCTTGTGCCAAAGAACATTGCACTTTTATCTGCCAAAAGTGTCTTAGGTGAATGAAACAAAAATATTTGGATAATGGTCTGTAAAATACGGTGAAGATGTTCGATTCTTCTTCCGTTTATCTAGTTTCCCGTTGGATAACAAGACTAGAATGGCTTTTCTGCATGGTGGGAGAAATTTACTTGATCATTTTGGTTTGGACATCTCTCAAAAAATACAAGGCAATGAAGATTGCTATTAGCAAATTACTTGCTTGTGGTTTTTGGAGTCGGTGCTCATTTGTGCGTGCGTGAACCAACCCTAAGTACAAACAAGGAAGAAAGAATGCCTCTTGGGGCTACCAAGAATGATTCGAGCCTGTTAAGTCGGAAATCCCCATGAGTTCTTTCATATCATGATGGAGCTAGAAGTACAAGTTAAGGTAGAGCATAATTGTACTCTTTTGTGCGTGCGTGAACTAACCAAACAAACGAACAAACAAAGAATGCCTCTCAGCGGTTCTGAGAATAATTCGAGCAGGGTAAAGGGAAACCCCCCCGAGTTCTCTCATATCACGATAGTGCTAGAAGTACAAGCTAAGGTAGGACAGAACGGTGCTCGTTTGCACGTGCGTGAACTAACCCGATTAACAAACAAGGAAAGAGTGCCTCTATCTAAGAATGATTCGAGCCATATAAAGGGAAACCCCCACGAGTTCTCTCATAAAATGACAATGCTAGAAGTACAAGTCATGGTAGGACAGAACAGTACTCTTTTGCTCGTGCGTGAACCAACCCAACAAATGAACAAGGAAATTACGCCGCTCGGGGCATCCGAGAACGATTTGAGCGGCATAAAGGCAGTGCTAGAAGTACAAGTTATGGTAGGACAGAAAAAAACAACAAGACTAAGCAGCTATGAGTGGTGATAATCCGATCCCAAAAGAAGATTGGGTAAGCTTAGTTGTCAATGGTCCAATATTGGGACACTGAGTCTTCCTAAATGCATAGCAATGAATAACACATTTGATGGGGTCAGTGTCTCCACTCAGCATAATAATTCAAAAAGGATTTTATTTTTAGCCAATTGTTTTTGTGCACATAATTTTGGGAATGTAACACAACACACCTGCCCCAACTTTTTTGCTTTGTATTTTCTCGTCTTTGCCTTGGTGAGCTTTTGTTGAACTGGAATGGGCTAAAAAGGGCTTCACATAAAAACCTTATTTATTGCAATTGGTCATGTCCCTACTGTTGTTATACCTGTCTAGTTTAGTTGCCATCTTTTACTTTGGACCTGTTTCGCTGAAATTTTGCTTTTACTTCCAGTAAGTAAAAATAGAAGTAAAAGCTGTGATTTTTTAGTAAGCATTTGAAATAAATTCAAATTTTTTTTAATGTTTTATAATAAGTAGTAAAAATGTTGTAATATCTATCTTAAACTCTTATTTAAGTTTCAAAGTGTATTCAAAAGAGCTTTTTTCTGAAAGCTAAATTTTCTGACATTGACAGAAACTCTTCTGGAGAGAATCATCCAAACAATTCCATAAACAAGTTTTGGACTTAGTAAGTCAAAAACAGCTTCTAAAAAATTCTGTAAAATAGACTCAATTATCGGAGTCTTTTGCAATATGATTTCCCTATCAATAGTTCATGTTTGTGAACGTTATATCTGATTAATATCTCACCAATATAATTATATGTATAAACAAAATTAACAGAATAGAACATAGATCTAATGATTAATAACGATGTCTTGTCCGTAAATTACTGAACTTGGAAATAAATGGCAGTAAAATTCTATGCTTTCCCAAGGGCTTTGTCTATAGCTTTGGCTTAGAGGTTTTTGTGTTGAAAACCCAGCTTTGATTAGGCTAGTCTTAAGGGACAACTCAATAGTGGATGACATTATTTAGCTAGCATTATTAGTCTTCCCCAAAAGACAAAAGATGATTAAGCCCCAGTTTAGTTCATATCAGTCACTTGATTTGACCCAATATTTTATTTGAGTGGCTTCATCAAGACCCATTTCATTTCACCATCATCATCATCATTATATATATTATATGTACGTGTACAAATTTGTTCTTACAAATCCCAAGTCCACAAATTGATTTAAAATTCTAAAGATGGACAGCATAAAGCATCAGCATAAGAATTTTGACTGTTTAAAATCTTGAAGGAATTGCTTGTCAATTTTGTGCTTTAGGCAAAAAGACGAATTTAATAATTTTGATTGTCTTGTATAGCTTCCTCCACGTTAAACCCATTACCCGTATTATATAAACAATAAAAAAGATTTAATGTAACATTGAAGTTGGACGGTTAAAAAACAATCTCAGGATGATTATTTTTTTTGATGTTACATTTGAAGTGAGAAGTGTCATGTGACATAAATATTATGTTATTTTTTTTTTCAGAATGATCATAGAAGAAACATTTATATAAGAATAATCTCCTGTCTTCCAAACTTTCAGTGATCGAATTTGTCTGGCAAATGTGAATTTTTATTTATATACTTATAATTATTAGTTGATTTATATACAACTTTATGTGTAACATAATATAATTTGGAGCTGTTATTATCAATTAAATATATCAACTTAAATGTTACATATTAATAATCTTAATATTACATGAAATAAGTTTTATATCACAAGTGCCAGACATAAGACTTTTTTTTTTCCTTTAAAAATAAAAAGATGATCTATTATTAATATAATGAATATCTAATAAAATAATAGATACAATCGATAGAGATGATTCCTCTAATCAAATTAGTTCATCGTCTAAATATATATATATATATTCTTAGTCGTAGAGGGTTATAAAATATTACGATAGAAAAAGGCCGTCCTAGAACTGATATCCAGAAATCAAGGAAGGATTAGGAAAGCAAGACTGTGATTAGGGGACAATGAATTGACCTCCAATATGACCCTTAAGGCAAGAAATACATTGCATTGGTAAAGGCTTGTTTTATATGTGTAACAAAAACCATAGAAAAGAAAAAGCCTACCTCATCCACTAACTGAAAACAAAGCAAAATAATTAAAAAAGAAAGGAAAAAAAAAGAAAAGAAAAGAAAAGAAAAGAAAAGCAAAGCAAAGTGATGGGGGGGGGGGGGGGGGGGGGGGGAATTCAAATATCAAAAGTTTTAATCTATAGTTTTAATGCTAAACATCTATAACCAAAAGCCAAAAGGCAGAGCCAAGATGGGGTTCAAATTAGGGAACCTTAATTAAAACTATTGCCTTATCACTTGGGCCACCACTTGCAAAAAAATATGTATTATATATATTTAAAATAAAATAAAAAAGAGGAAGAAAAATTAGATGGGTATCCTAACATCTAAGCCGGCACTAAAGTTTAACGAACTCGGAGATTAAAGGGTAGATTATGATAATTAAAAGAGACTTAAAAAGGATGTTTAGATGCTTCATTTAGTCAAAACTAAGTGATTTGAATGCAATTTGCAAACTAATTATGCATCCACGTTGATTTGATTGTTAAAAGCTAAGAATGCATGGTTTTCTTTTCGGCTAAGTGTATTATTGACATCCACTAAGTAACTAGTCAATTGTTATAATTTGGCCCAATAAAAAGTTAAAAATTATACAAGATCTTATTGTCCAAATAGATTCCATTAGATGGGACATTGGTGTTGAAAGAGTCAAAAATTTGAGAAAGTATGATTGGGAAGAAGAAAGATAGAGAGAGAACTCTTCATTTCTCGAAGCAAAACTAAGCAATTTGTTTGGTTAAATGAAGGAAATTTCAGATCACCATTATATGATTTAAATTAAAGGACGTATATGATATGAAGTTGGATAGTGCGAAATATATTATCATATCTGTAGAATCAATAGTTCAATATACTTGTTTTATAAGCACTTTATATTTGAATCGTATCCGTAGAATTCTTTGTAAATTTATTGAAAAGAGTTAAAGTTTGAGAAAGTAAAATAAGAGAGAGAGGAAACAATTTCATTTCTTAATTCAAGACCAAGCAATTTACTTTGATAAATAAAGGAAATATTTATGATGAAATAGTAAGAAATTTTTGAATACCATTACTTCATTAGACATACTTTTATAAGTATAGTTTAATTTAAATCGAACTGTTATAATTCTTTGTAAATTAATTGGATGAAAAATATTTTTAAGATGGTAAAGGGTCCATGGATTTGATGAGATTGCGTATAGGCAATGACAAATCTTGGTTTGGATTCCATCATGGCCTAGGCGTATCATTATCATTATTTTAGGGGTTTATAATATATATATATATATATATATAAATATTTGTTGGGGTGAATATATCCAATTTGCCAACTCCATAGCACGTGTGGCAAGACCCAATCACAAAAGGTCTCGATGATGGCACAAATGGTAGACCATTCCAAGGTCCCATCTCCTTTTGCAACTTCAAAAAACAACTCTCACCATTTTGTTTGAGTGTGAGTGTACAGTTTCGCTAGACTTCAATCCTCATATTGCCGACTAAAAAATAGTATTAAATATCAAACTATATAATATTCAACACAAAACTTAATGTCATGTAATAATGTACATTTAAATATAATAAAATGCATGTTATTAACGTTATGTGTGACTAGATTATTCATGTTCTCATACAATAATGAGTTTCCTATTTGCTGGCTGTACATGTCTAATATATGTAACTTTAACTTTATATATTTAGATACATGTAATTATAAGTTCATTCATACTTAGTTTTATTTGACTTATGTATAACAAAATACCATTTGTAGCTGTTAATGTAATAAATATGTACTCACATATATGTTACATTTCAATAATTTTAGTGTTATATTAATCTTATATTAAAAAAAAGTCCTTCTAATTTATACTTAGGAAAACCAGATAAATTAGCTACATTAAGAACATGACCTACTTGCCATCTCTACATGTTGAAAAATGTGATGGCTTGAAAATTCGTTTTCTAGAGTTGAGAGACAGTATTTTACAGTAGAATCTTCTATTTTGCACTATGGATAAGGACTCATGTTTTAGCTGTTAGAAAAAATTTACAATAGTCCGATTTATGATTGGAACACTTATAGATTAAACTGTCATATCTAATTTTGAAAACTATTTATTTTGCGAACTTTTCTATTTTGATTTGATTTTGACAAAAAATTCCAACGGTAAAAAATGTGCACTATCAATAAGAAGTACCATTGTGGGAAGACCCTGTCTTTTTCTCTTCTTGTTTTTTCTTTTGGCCGTAAAAGAAAGGTTTTAAAAGGGTGATGTACCCCAATAACCTTGAAAATAGAGTCTCGTGATATATCGAAATAAGTCATATATCCCGATCACTACAATGTGATCGATTTGAATACAAGACTTTATCAAGGAGAACAATCCGACTTATCATCCCACACTCGTTAGCTTTCAAAATTTTTACCTAATAAGGTTCTAATCAGACATCTTCCTTAATAGAAAACTTCATGGGTTGTCGCTCGACTGTAATTTTGTTTAGGCGGATTTCTCTTTAAAGTTGTAGGTATTTTTTTTCCTTTTTTCTTTTTTCTGGGGTGCTATTTAGTTCCATTTTCCGTATCTCAAATTTTCTTCTTTTCTTAATAATTGTTAGTTTCTTATTACATGAGAAGGTTTATTGTTGGGTACGAAGGTAGTTAGAAAGTGACCATTTTTCTTTCACATTTGATGCAACCTATTTGATTAATATAAATATAATAGTAGTAATAATAATAATAACAACAGAAACTCAAAATAATAATAATAATAACAATAATATATCTATTAAATCTTATAATTTATAAACCCTACTAAGTCAATATTTTATGATAACGACCCGCTCCCATTCTATATCCCAAAAAAAATTATATATATATATATATATATATTTTAAAAAATTATCCAAATTCCTTATGGTAATTATTCCACTACCAAGCTTATATAATAACCAAAAAGGTTGCTTCCACTTCTTTCCCTCTTTCAACAAACATGTGCAAGCCCTGATACCAAAACCAAAATCTGACACGCAAAAAAAAAAAAAAAAAAAAAAAAAAAAAAAAAAAAATTATAAATTAAACAATTTGCACTAGCTAGAAAGGAAGAAGTTGTAAGGTGACACCCATATATATACATATACATAGATACATATATGTGTGTATATATATCTATATATTTATATATGTGAAAGTGTAACTTGAACTTTTGTCTTGTAACTAGTATCATGCAGCCACTATGTTTCAGTGTTTCAATTAAAATGCTCAAAATGCCATAAGAAATACCAACAGTCTCAAAGCCATGTCATGTGACTCCTTTATATTTGCTTCTACTAGCCATTTGACAAAAATCAGATTCTTATCACACCTGGATCTGAATCAAATAATTTTGTGTACGTACTTGATATCTATATTACTCATGTGATGAGATCTAAAACCCTAACAATTATTCAATGTGATTTAGATCCAAACAATTATCCGTCTAAGACAGGGAAATATCCAAATCAGTATAGAACAATAAATTTGATAAAAAAAATCACATAAAATAAGAATATATATATAAACTGACTAAACATGAAATGAGTATGGTGATTTATAATTAAAACCCTATCGATAAAGTATTTTTCATAACTTACTTTAAAATTCTCCTTCTTTTTATTATATTCTATGGGTACTTCTACGATATGATAGGTTGTTTTATCGATAGAGTACGTTTTTTATTTGCTGATTAAATTTTAATGATCGTATCTACTATAATCTTTTATGTTAAAAAATGTACCATATAATACAAAAGAGCTTTCACTCAGAACTCGACTGTTAAATATGATTGATCTGATTTAAAGAGTTCGTTAATCTATCGATGAGGTTGTAAAAATTTATTTCAGTCCTATCGTAGAAGTACCCATATCATATGGTATTCAATGGCATATATCTTGAAGCAAATGGGCTATTTCCTTTCACTTTCCTCTCTAAGCACTATGTGTCCACTATTGGATTTGATTAATTAAGCAATCACTTTCCATAGTGTGAAAGCAATGTAGTCCAAGCTAATTCCAAAGGTCATTTATATCATTTTGAAGAGAAAGAAATGGGACCCTATCACATCAAATGGATTATATATGAAAGTAATTATACAAATTATAAGCAAAATCATCAAACATAATATCACAGAGATATGTGTAAGATTCATATCTTGATTGAAAATTATATAATTTGCTTGATAAGATATATGAAATCACAAACCAATATTTTTCATAGGACTCTAGGATATATGCAATCAAGAGATTTGATGTTCTTGAGAAATTTTTGGTGTCTCAATGTTTGATAATTTTCAAGAAGAAGAAATCATAGCATACCAGGAAAAAAAAATGTTGTGACATCTAATTATATGTGATCATCTGTTATATTTTTGGCAGCTGTACATTTCTTAATTTCTTTTTAAACTCTATCTGAATTATCTTGTTTTTACCTTCTTTTTTTTTTTTTTTTTTGCTGTTTTGACAAGAAAGTAATTACAAACTGTTTTTTCAAACTCTAATTTAGAAAACAGGTACATCGTTATTTCAAAAATGAAAAAAAAAAAAAAGGAAATAGTGATTAATAATGTCTTGTAAAGAAGTGGAAATATACATTTTTTTCTTGATGAATTTTATAGCGGGGTTTAAAAGGACAAGGACAACACCCTATCGTAATTACGCAATTCAGTGAGATCTTCATATCTTTATCAAGCTAGAAAATTTATATATCAAGCTAGTAAATTTAGTGAGATCATGGTATATTTATCAAGCCAGTAAATTTATATGATATGATTTATGTATTGTGGTCCAAAATCACGTCTATGCCATAGTACATTATCTTAAAATTGAGATAATTTTTTAATTTCTTTTATATCCGAGCACAAAATTCGTCTCCTAAAAAATAAAAAAATAAAAAAATTTAAAGAGGGAACTTTCTGCTATTTGATAGGACAATTTAACTACCCATTACTGCATGGTGAAAAATGTGACATCATTCCATTCGTGTGCATCTTTAGTCCAATATCATACAAAAATATACTTTGTTTCTTTAGACTAGGAAACTTTTTAAGGGGTTTTGCTTTTCTTTTACAAAAAATCTTCATTTATTTAATATGAACGTGGTGGGGGATATTAGAGGAGGGACCATTTTGGAAAAATAATTTTCTCTCCTCCTATCTTTAGTTTATGTCCTTTTCCCTTCTTTTAACGTTAGTCTCTCTTTACTTTTTACTTTAGCATATACAAATATTCTCTTTTCGCTAACAAATATATATATATATATATATATATAAGAAATGTCATTATATTCGATCAAAGAATTTATTCAACGGTCGTAATTGTATATTTAAAAATTTAAAACAACGAATTGATTTATACTGAAAAATATTACATTAAAAACACTTCGTTGTTAAAATCTCTTTCAAAAGAAAAAGAAAAAGTTAAACATTGTTTACCGAATAACCATCGATCCATATATATATATATACACATGCATATATATATATATATTAATGTTTCTTTTTCCCCTTTCCCTTTTCCAATTGGTAATTTGTTTTCATGCTGTTAGGTAGTTCAGCATTTCATGTCAAGAGTACCTATCAACCATGTCCAAAATCAACATAATAAGTTTCTTTCTGTTTATAAAGAGTGAAGCACTGTGGGGGAGGGAATTGAAAGTTTTCCATCTTCCTACAATTGAATCACATGGGGCCCCCCCATTAAGCGCTGATTGGGTTCATGGAAAATGCATCATTACTAAAAAGAAAATCAAGGAAAATTTTTTAGTTGGGATGGTGGGCAAAGATCCTCGTTATCATAGATATCATCAAAAGAAAGTACTAGTGATTATGTTCAGGTAAATATGCACTTCCTTGGGAACAAAAAAACAATCCATATATTCCGGAATCGCACAAAAGAGATAAAAAATAACTGAGGTTGTTATTTGATTAGTTGAATTCGAGATCTTACTTATTGTTTATATCAACTTCAGTGATCTTTATCATGTGGATATTCTTAGGTGCCATGGATTTGGTTGCTAATAACAAGATTTGTGAACTATTCTTAACTAGCAGTTTTTTTTTTAAAAAATAATTTTTTTAGGGAAATTTATTCCAATTCTATCACTTAAAAAAATTAATTGTGTAATCTGTGTGCATGTGTGTGTGTGTGTGTGTTTTTTTTTTCCCTTGCAATTATTATAAACGTTACCTATGTTTTCTATAATGCTAAAATGATACAATGTTATAAAAAAAATATATTTTTTTCAACATGAAATATCTTTTATGCCCTTTTTTTTCCTAGTAAAATTAAGAGAGGGAAAAAAACAAAAACAAAATGATACAACTTTTCACATTTTTTGCAAAATAGGATTTTATGCAGGAATGTCATAAAACAAAATGATAACAAAGTGATACTTTGAAAAACGGTGAAGGTATCTAAAATAGGATTTTATGCGAGAATGTCATAAATTTTATACATTCTTATATTTATGCCCTTCATAGTATTAAAGTTGACAATTTTACTATTTTATAACATTAAAATTATCAACTTTAATATTAGAGTGGATAAAGTTATAATGAGGTATTCAAAACATGACTATGCATCTAATTTTCTCTTTTAGAATTATACAACTATAGAGTACTTCGTAATAATTACTAATCACCTAAGATATCAAAATAATATATATATATATATATATATATATCTATTTCCATTCTATTATTAAGGAATAAGGAATATTGGTACGTATTAGACATTTTCTAGTAACATATGAGAAATGACATGGTTCAAAGTTATTTCATTTGATATCAGTTTTATTGCTAGTTATATATACCAATATCACCTAGTCATTTATAGTGATGATTATTGTTAAGGAATTTAAATCCCATTAACTCCTTTTATTTTTCTTTATCTCTCTCTCTCTCTCTCTCTCTTTTATTTTTATTTTTATTTTATTTTATTTTATTTTTTAAAGCAAACTGAACCACCCTTTTAATTAAAAAAGCTGCATTAGGTGCACTTGTTCATCAATTTATTCCTCTGACAAATCCAAATAAAGTGAAACTAATTAAAGCTACTTCTCTCTAACATGAAGGAATTACATCTAATGTCATTTAAAGTTTTTCTTATCTAACTATTACCTAGCTTCAATTATATACCACAACATTCCTATTAATTTTAACTATCAAATATATGATTATATTAAGAATTTGATTTGATTTATATTTATTTTAATTTAGGATTTTTTTAATTCAAGAGATTTGTTAGATTTGGATAACTTACTATTTTATGTATTTGTAACTTATATTATTTAAGAGTTCGTTTATAAGGCACCTTACTAGTAAATTTTTCTCTTTATCCTAGTTCGTGACACAAGGACATTTATCTTTTTTATGTTCTCTTCTCTGTTTTATTATATTATTATCGATATGTTTTACAGTTGTAGACTATTAGATGTTTATCACATTTATGTTCTTTTTTTTTTTTTCTTTTTTTTTTTTCCTTCAAGCTAACAATGTAGAACAAAAGTTGAAAATCAAAATACCATTTAATTTGTTTTTAAATTTTTATTTATCTACTGTTACGTAGCTGCAATCGTATACATTTTCTCATTAACTCTCCTCTTTCATAAATTTTTTTCCCCAAGAAACAAACAAACTAGAGAAAGCTGTAAATCTTGTTTCTTTCCAATAAAGCCCTTGACATAATAATTGTGTAATTCTTTTAAGAAAAACGTCTTTTTTGTTTTGTGCATGTCTTTGTGTTTGATTTGAGAACTAATACGAATTATTTTAAAAACTCTAAGATGGTTTGATGTTGTCCCTTCCACTCAAGGCCAGCCTACCTTACTTTGTTGTCGTGTTTAATACTTTTCTACTAAGACCATCCGACAATATGACCAGATTTGCAGTTTATAAAACCACAATATTACTTTTTTCAATTAATAAAAACCCACAATTCACTTTGTTTTGAATAAATTAATTAATTAAAACCACAATATTAATATATACATACATATATATATATATATATATATTACATATTTCTCTCTATCATGTGCACTTCACAACTCCACCAGATTCCTCACAATATATATACATATATAATAAACAAAAGCAATATAGATCTCCATCAAGGATTTAAAAAATTACCTTACATGCCCCATTATGCTTCTATAGAATAATATACAGATCCCTAGTTAAATCCACACTAAATAAAAGAAAATCATTTGTTTTAAACATTTTTTATTTTTATTTTTTATATTTTCTAGGAAAAACCCAGTTGACCTTATTAGCAAATCTTGTTCATTATATGACTCTACAAATTGAAGGCCTTCAAAAAAAAAAAAAAAAAAAAAAGTGTCATTTTTTCCTCAAAAGTTGTTAGAGAAAATAAAGTACTTAATTAGTTAGCATGCTAGCTTCTAATATAGCTAATAAAACTTATAGAGAAACAATGCTGTTGATAACTAGCACATGGCTGGCTTGGCAATTGGTGACCACAAAAAAAAAAAATATATATATATAAATAAATGTATATATATATATATAATGGACCACTTTTGTACTATGGCCTATTCAAGAAGATAATGTGTTTTAGCTAACTATTTATAAGAGCTAATACAAACAATTAAAGTGTGCTGAGATAGTTGGTTTGATTCATTAAGCTCAAACTGTTTGGGTGATAAATAAATTCATTAATAGAGAGCAGATATGGTGAAAGGACTAATTTTTACTGTCCATTATGTTGTTTTTTAACCACTGAAATCGAAAAACGTCTATAAAAGTTAGTGGGGCTTAAAAGGTAACTACCAGCTGGAAATTTACCATGTGTGGCTTAAAAAGACCAAGCAAAGATGGTACAACCGCCAAACCCCAACAATAAAAATGGGAAAAACAAGATATTCTTCCATGATATTCAGCACCACCGGTTTCATTTGTGCATGTCCCGTTATAAAAGAAGGAAATATATATATATATATATTTTTTTTTTCAAAAAATTATATGTCTGCAGAATATAACAAAGAGGTTTAAATCCATTTGGAAAGAATGATCCAAAAAACTTTCACCTCATTATTGACAGAAGTATAAAAACAAAAGATGACCCCATCTTGAGAAAATAAACCACACCCAATTAAACATTATTAAAATTCAGAATTCGATATTCTATAGTCTCCCTTTTATATCTCTATTATGATATTGTATTAAGCGGTATTAGTGTGTGATATCATGAGTTAAAATTGAACATAACTTTTGAGTATAATTGAATTAAGTAATTTTCATATCATAAGTGGATCCCCGAGATTTTCAAAATAACAAAAGAGACGGAGGATGCATCAAACCATGAGTAAAAAATGACATGTCTTTCCAGTAGAATTGGATTAAGTCAGGATGCAACCGATGTTCAGATAATGTACTATGTGGTGTTGGGTGTGTGATGTTATGAGTGAAAATTAGACCCATTTTTAAGTTTTCGTTCTGGTGATGAACTTCAAGATTTTCAAAATAACGAAACGGATGGAAGACGTGATGACACCATTGATAAAAAAAAAAAAAAAAAAAAAAAAAAAAAAAAAAAAAAAGAAACCCATCTGCATCGAACAATATCTCACAATTAACAGCAAAACCATTACGCAATAATAATAATAAAAGAATAAAGAAGGGTAGTTCTCTCTCTCTCTCTCTCTCTCTCTCTCTCTCTCTCTCTATTGGATCCAGATCTTCTTAATGCATTTCTTCTATAAACAAAACATGGGGTTCACCCTCTACAATCCCAAAACAGATCACTTCCTTCTTCTTCTTCTCACTCTTCTTCTCTTCTCTTCTCTCAGAAGCAATGTCTGCTTCTCTAAAAATTCTCCTTTTTCCCAGTAACTTGTCCTTCACTTCTCTACTCTTCTTCTTCTCAATAACAACCACCTTTTCTCTTCTCTTCCATTGTTGCCACTCCATTGATGAACAAGGCCAAGCTCTCCTCACTTGGAAAAACAGCTTAAACGCCTCGAGTTCCGATTCGCTAAGCTCATGGAATCCTGCGGATTCGAATCCATGCGACAACTGGTTCGGAATCCGCTGCAACTCCAATGGCCAAGTGGTGGAGATAAGCTTGAAATCATTGGACTTGCAAGGCTCATCATTGCCTTCAAACTTTCACTCCTTCAAGTCCTTGAACACCCTTGTTCTCTCTTCCACCAATTTAACAGGGAAAATCCCGAAAGAATTCGGCGAGTACCGCGAACTTATCATCCTCGACGTAAGCGACAACTTCCTCACCGGCGAAATCCCCGCGGAGATTTGCAGCCTGAGCAGGCTGCAGAGTTTGTATCTGAATACTAATTTTCTTGAAGGTGACATCCCTGCAGGGATTGGAAATCTCTCGAGCCTCACGAGTTTGACGCTCTACGATAACCAGTTGAGCGGCGAGATTCCGAGGAGTATTGGAGCGTTGAGGAAGCTAGAGGTGTTTAGAGCCGGAGGGAACAAGGAACTCAAAGGTGAGCTGCCATGGGAGATTGGGAACTGCACCAACTTAGTCATGTTAGGCCTCGCCGAAACCAGCATTTCGGGAAGCTTGCCTTCGTCGATCGGAATGCTGAAAAGAGTTCAAACCATTGCTCTCTACACTACTCTCCTTTCGGGTCCTATCCCGGAAGAGATTGGAAACTGCAGTGAGTTGCAGTACCTTTACTTGTACCAGAATTCGATCTCCGGTCCGATTCCGAGAACAACTGGGAAGCTGAAAGACCTCCAAAGCCTATTTCTATGGCAGAACAGCCTTTCGGGGTCAATCCCTGACGAAATAGGAGGCTGCAGAGAGCTCAAAGTCATGGACTTCTCCGAAAATCTCCTCAGAGGAAGCATACCAGCAAGTTTTGGTCAGCTGTCCAAGCTTGAAGAGCTTCAGCTGAGTGTCAACCAGTTTTCGGGTTCCATACCATCCGAAATCGCCAACTGCACGGCGTTAACTCATCTCGAAGTCGACAACAACGACCTCTCGGGCGAGATTCCCGCGCTCATTGGGAACTTGAAGAGCCTGACACTGTTCTTTGCCTGGAAAAACAGGTTGACAGGGAACATCCCTGAGAGCTTGGCTGACTGTGAGGAACTTCAGGCTCTTGATCTGTCATACAACAATCTGTTCGGTCCAATACCGAAACAGGTTTTCGGGTTGAGGAATTTGACAAAGCTTCTTCTACTTGCCAATGACTTGTCTGGCTTTATACCTCCTGATATAGGAAACTGTTCCAGTCTTTACAGATTGAGGCTGAATCAGAACAAACTTGGTGGTACTATTCCATCGGAAATCGGAAACCTGAAGAGCTTGAATTTTGTCGATTTTAGCAACAACCGTCTTTTTGGTGCAATCCCTCCATCGATATCCGGTTGCCAAGGCCTCGAGTTTCTTGATCTCCATTCAAACAGTCTCACTGGTTCTGTCCCCGATAGTCTCCCGAAAAGCCTCCAGTTTTTGGACATGTCAAGCAATAGGCTCACTGGTGAACTCACTCACACAATTGGGACATTAACAGAGTTGACAAAGCTCAATCTGGGAAACAACCGGCTCTCCGGAACCATCCCGTCCGAGGTCTTCTCCTGCACCAAGCTGCAAATGCTCGACCCTCGGTAGCAACATGTTCTCCGGCGAAATCCCAAAGAATTAGGCCAAATCCCTTCGCTCGAGATCTCGCTCAACTTGAGCTGCAACCAACTCTCTGGCCAAATCCCACCTCAATTCTCCGACCTTGACAAGCTCGGAGTCCTTGACCTCTCGCACAACAATCTCTCCGGGGACTTAAACTCCCTCTCGAGCCTCCAAACCCTCGTCTCCCTCAACGTCTCGTTCAACGACTTCTCTGGTGAATTGCCAAATACCCCATTCTTCCACAGGCTTCCACTCAGCGACCTCGCATCGAACAAAGGCCTGTACATTTCAGGATCAGGCGTCGTGACACCGGTGGGAGGAGCAGCCTCGGCGCGGCACAAATCAGCTGCAATGAAGCTACTAATGTCGATCCTGATAAGCGCTAGCGCAGTACTAATCCTGCTAGCGATGTACGTCCTTGTCCGCACACGAATGGAGACTAAAGCGCTCATGGAAGAGGACGGCAGCTGGGAAATGACCTTCTACCAGAAGCTAGACTTCTCGATCGACGACATAGTCAGGAACCTAAACGTCGGCCAACGTGATAGGCACCGGTAGCTCCGGTGTCGTCTACAAGGTCATGTTCGCGAACGGGGAGACACTAGCCGTGAAGAAGATGTGGTCCTCCGAGGAATCAGGAGCATTTGCATCAGAGATCAGAACACTCGGCTCGATACGACACAAGAACATAATTAGGCTCTGGGATGGGGATCGAACCGGAACCTGAAGCTTCTGTTCTACGACTACCTTCCGAATGGGAGCTTGAGCTCGATGCTCCACGGCGCGAACGGGAAAGGGCCTCGGCGGGATGAGTGGGAGGCAAGGTATGAGGTGGTGTTGGGAGTGGCTCATGCTCTGGCCTATTTACACCATGATTGTGTGCCTGCAATCATGCATGGAGATGTTAAGGCCATGAATGTGCTGTTGGGTCCTTGTAATGAGCCTTTTCTCGCCGATTTCGGTTTGGCTAGAGTTGTCGTCAGCAGCAATGAAGATCATGATTTCTCAAAGCTGAATCACCAAAGGCCTCATCTTGCTGGCTCTTATGGATACATGGCTCCTGGTATGTAAAATAACTAACTTAACTAATTTTCTTTTGATCATGAATTATTGGTCTTGTTGTCTAAGTTTGAAACTCATGATTTTGTTTTTGGTGATCTGAATTTGTACGTACAGATTCTGAAATTGGATCTAGAATTTTGACCATTTATATGTTTTTTAGTATACCATTTCCAAGTCATAATTTTCTGGTGTTCCTACCATAATTTTTGGTGTTTTTATTGAACTCATGATTTTGTTCAGGAAAAAAAAAAAGTTCATGTTTTTTATGTTCTAAAATTGTACAAACAATTTCCAAATTGGGATCTAAAATTTTGACTATTTATGTGTTTTTGGTAAACTGTTTATTGTTAGTTATTGAAAAATGGCATCATTTTCTGGTGTTTAACTGTATATATGTATATAAGAGGAGTATCTAATTTGACAGTCGTATAGGTCTAATATATATAATTTTTATTTAGACTTATGTTATGACTTTACTTGTAACATGTTACTTTTTAAATTTATACCACAAGGGATAAATATTAACAAAAAAATATTATATATTGATGAGTTACTATTATAAATCATTAATCTTTAAATGTAACATGTATCGAACCATACAGCTGTCGGATATAAGATTTTATCTAAATATATATATGTGTAGATGTTTTATCTAAGTTCCAAAAAAAAAAGTTTTGATAATTATCATGGTATTTATACGTGGATTGCAGAACATGGTTCGATGCAGAGGATAACAGAGAAAAGTGACGTCTACAGTTTCGGAGTGGTTCTTCTAGAGGTGTTAACAGGGAGGCACCCACTGGACCCAACCCTGCCAGGGTGGCGCACACCTGGTTCAGTGGGTCCGTGACCATTTGGCCAGCAAGAGAGACCCATCTGGCATCCTTGACCCAAAGCTGAGAGGAAGGGCTGACCCAACCATGCATGAGATGCTCCAAACCCTGGCTGTGTCCTTCCTCTGCCTCACCACCAGGGCTGATGACCGCCCCACAATGAAGGACATTGTGGCCATGCTCAAGGAGATTAGGCATCTTGATCAACCCCTAAGGCCGGATGAGTTGGCTGCTCACGTCTCGAAATGCGGATTACACACCAACACCCCGTCGCCTCCGCCTCCTAAGACCGCTTCCCGAGACTCGTCTCATTGCTCCTTTTCATTCTCCGATGATTCCATTTCAAAGTGAAAAAACAAAAACGGAAAAAAACGTCGTTTATCACCACTGATGACGCAATCATTACATACGTGACAGTACATTAAAATTACCCACGTAATGAAATGGGGCCCGAGGCTATATTAATAAATAGTTATTGTGCATATTGCATTGGGAAAGTTAAAAAGGCCAGGTAGAGCAGTGGAGAGAAATATGTTATCGGAGGAAAGTAAATTTTAGGGTGAATATTTTCCTTTTTATTATTATTTAAGATTGTAATTTTACAGCTATAAATGGTTGTTATAGATTGTGGGTAATTAAGATATTAATCTAATTATAAGATTCAATTATTAATAATTGTAGTAGATCTACAAAGAATGGTAGAGTTTAATGTTTGTACTATCTTGGAAACAGTGATGCCTAAACTGTCTTCACAGACCGAGAGAGAGAGAGAATGTAGAGATTAAAACAATGATTGGTACGTTTGGATTTACGTAATTAGAATTATTGTAAGAGAAATGGGATTCCAAACATCTCTCTCTATGTATAGAAATAGACGTACATGTGTGTGTGTGTGTATATTTATATATGTCCTTTTCTCTGTTTCTGTGTATAGAGCCAGTCTTTCCAGCAATGCTCACATGCTCTCTCACTCTCTATATATAATAAATAGACATCTCTGTTTCTCTCTCTAACGTTTGATGCATCACATGTCCATGTGCTGTCTGAGAAAGACTTTCCAGCTAGAACAAAAGGAAAAAAATGAAAGGAAAAAAAAAAACTGTAAGAGAAATTTTTATAATCTTTTGGTTTTGAATTAAGACACTGAATGTGACCAAATCATGTTCCTATTGGAAAGCTAGCACAAAATAAATGCCTAAAAAAAACAAAGTAAGAGTCTTTGTGTAACGTACTGCTGAGGATGGACCGATATCTACATTTCAGTCATGGCATTAAGACTGGTTAGATGGAACTTTTGACCAGGACTCTCAAGGTATATCAATACTTTGTACATAGATATATAGATATACATACACACATACACACACACACCACAGTTTGATCATTTACTTTTCTGTCTATCACAAACATGTAGAAAGAGAGTAATCTACTGTCTCATATATATATATATATATATATAGATATAAATAGTCTACTGTTCAGTGATCATCTATGTCTAATAAATGTAATTTTTATTTAGATATATATAGTTATTAATTGATTTAAATTCAGCTTTATTTGTGACATGATATTTTTTTTTTTGAAGCTGTTTTTCATATCACGCGCTATTAGCTTTACGTTACAAACACCGTTTTCAGAAGCCGAACATGAGACCACCTATATATATGTGACCACTATATATAATTTGGAATAATAAGGGTATGGGAGGGGGAGAATTGTGTATCATTAAACTCCAACACAGTTGGTGAACTTTTTGTGCAGCTCAACACGTGTGTTGTACACCCGTGAGAGTGACTCGAATCCAAGCTCTCATTTAAAAGATGAGAACCTGGCCACTACTCTCTCTCTCTCTCACTCTTTTTCTTTCTTTTCTTCTCTTTTAGCATCCATGCCCCTCGAATTTTCCATGGTTTGAAACTTCGTACTCGAACCGTTCTTTCTTAGTAACTCAACCCAAAGTTTCAAAACAATAGCACTTAACTCTCGTTAACAGGAATCGGATTTAGAAACACGGTAATCATGATCCATATTTAACCTTGTTATCGATTAGAATTAATTGTTACAATCTCAATAATTCACAACAAAAAAAGTTTAAGGGACAAAAATGCCAAACCACGAGAAATTCAGGAGACACGGGTACTAAAAACCGAAATCCGAAACAGAAGTCACGCGAATGATTGACCAAGTGATCTCATCAAACAGTTTTGAAAACCGAAAACAGTAACAAATTGGTTTCCTTGAGGGTAGTTAGTTACACAATTTAATGTTGAAAAAACAATGACATTTGGATTTGAGATCTCACCAACATCTAATTAGTATGTCTTTTAGCTGTGTTGTCACTAATGTAGGGCTCAACCTACCTAAACTAGGGGTGTGCTAAAACAGGTAACTAGTACACTGACAACTGCTGAGGCAACTTTTTTTTTTTTTTTTTTTTTTGGGTGACCACAAAAATTTGACAAATTAGACCAGCCCCCCACATCCAATCAAAGATTGCATAATTTACATTTGGATTGGAAAATTGTGGTCCGTGGCATTTGAACTCTCCGCGGTCTTGTCATCGTCTAGGGCGGGGTGATATGGATTCCAACTTCTTTACTATGGAGCCGATAACGTCCCAGTTGAAGCCACGGTACTGAAGCCATCGAATGATCCTGGCCTTCCTTGTCTCTTTAGGCATGTTGACGCTTCGCAGCCATTGCTTTGAGGCCTGAATGAACAGCCGGTCCATCAAGAGCTTTGACAAGCCGTGACTTGACCTTTGAAATCCGTCCGATTTTTCTCCTTCATGGAAGACCAATTGTATCGCCTTCTCTACGTCAACTTCGCTTACCTCCCTTGCTGAAAAGGGCCTGAGTTAAGAGGAGTAAGATATTGATGAACAAATCTTTCTTAATAATTGGGATGACGTACGGAGAGAATCAAATCGGATTTCAAATGGTATATTATCATGAGATCATGATTGAATTCGAAAGTTGTTTGAAAAAATGACCTCCAAATAGTTGATAAGATAAAAGAAAAGGGTAACTAGTCTAACTACAGCTTGCTTACCTGCTTGACCCGCCGTGGTCCCCAGCTTGAGGAAGGACCATCTAGAGTGACAAAAGCCTCCGCATACAAGCTATCATCGATCAACACCTCTACGAAAATTGAAAGGATCAAACTTTGACAAGACATGTTTGTATTCTAAATGTCATGAGAATTGAAAATTTGCAATTCCCTCGCGTAAATTAGAGAAAGACAGTAGTAAAAGATTCATACTTAGAAATCAATTACACACTAGTACTGAGATATTAGTAAAACCGAGGATTGAATGATGTGATATCTGTTCAGATGATGAAACTTCCTCGTTCTTTTAAAGTTTCGAAAAGAAAGAAATGAAAAGAATGGCCCAGACATTACTCGTATTGCATGCATTTGAGCCCCGCCCAATAACTCGGTTAGTTTGTTTGATTGTGGATCCACATATGTATGTGTTTTTATATTTGTCTGGGCTAAAAAAGGCATCAGTTCATTGAAAGAACATCAGTTCAAAGAACCAATAGAACTGGCTGATGAAAATCAAAACACAATGATATTCAAAGTCATTGAAATGCACCTGCTCTTGAAGTCATTTATAACTTCGTCAACAGTTTTTGCAGAGAGAATCTCTTTCCACACAGTTTCTTCTTCCGTAGTTCAACAGCGGTAAAAGCTCTACAGAGGAAGGAGATAACAAAAAAAAGGAAAGAAGGAAAGAAACATCAGAAAGAGAGTGGATTCTTCGGTTACAAGCAAACATCCAGATTTTCAATTCAAAAGAGTCTCTCAAATCAAAAAGCTAGTAAGATATGTAACAAACAGATAGTTGCAAATACTGCACTTGATCTTAGCCAAAATGCCCATAAAGGTTCAAAACACGTAACAAACTCAAACCAGATTTTACTAATGGGTGTGTCAATTTAGAGAGTCCACCGGCAACAAAAAACGATGAAGCCAGAAAGAAAAAAATAATAATATAACTCTAACCTCGCTGCAAGTAACTTTATTGCCATTTCCTCAGCATCCTGCTTAGTTTATTTCCCCAAGGTTGTAATTCATCCGTTCAGAAAATCTGTTCTGTTGATGATTACTTAACTCTTCTACAACTTCCTCAGGCTCTTCCATTGCATAATCATCCTCAGCAATCTCCTCAGGTTCTTCCATTAGATAATCTGGTTGCACGCCAAAATAAAACAGGACTTTAGTTGTGACAATTAATATGTAATTATATATATGTGTATATATATATGGATATTTTTCACTCAAGCAATCTATATCACAGTGATAGTTGAAGAATCGAGAGATTACTCTACCTAACAAACACCATAAAAATCTGGACAGATAATATGATGAAGTTGGTGTTTATGGAAGTAAAATAGCATCATAATCATATTAAAAACAGGTGAAATCAAAGGACATTACTTGGATGCTATTGCAGGTATACCGTACACGAAGAAAGATCAAAAGGGCTGTATTTACCTGAGAATTGGGAGCTTCTATCATAATGCATAATTACTTAACAGGATAAAAACTACGAAAATTTAACAATAAAGAAATGACAGTTCAAAACAACACAGGATTGGAAGGGTCTCTCCAAGTCCCATCAAAGACTTCACAAACACGCGCATGTATACAAACACATATATGGATGTAGATACACACACACACACACACACACACACACTCACATGTATGTAGGTGAATGGAAAAGACTGGTGATACCTTGTTCAGCATCATTAAACTGTAAGTTACTAAGGAGCAATGGGCTTTGATATTGAGGCTTCCTATCAAAATTGAAACTTTTCTTTATAACATTTCCACCACCATGGCTAAGCCCATTATTTCTCAACGAACTTGCTTCTGTAAATTCACAAATTCTTCCTTTTTGGAAACCTTCATTAGCTCAGAACCATCCAATTTGTTACTTTGAGAAGATTTCTTAGGAATGTATCTAACAGGACCCGAAGAAGAACCATAGTCTCTGTTTCCCAAGCATGTAATTGCACCCTTTTCCTAACCCAAAAAAAAAAAAAAAAAATCAGTGACCCAGTTTTCCCATATCAAACACAAATTAGACTCCTAAAAAATTTCGGAAAAATATAAATGTAAAAAATTGGACCTTTTATACTGCTTAATTCAGTTGGGATTTTCCCCCCCCTTAAATACAGGGGAAAAAAAAAAAAAAAAAAAAAAAAGAATCTAACCACCAATTTTTGGGTTTTATGTTATATAAATAAAATTGAACCTTTAAAACTGCTTAATTCAGTTGGCTCCCCCCCCCCCCCCCCCCCCCCCCCTCCCCCCCCCTCCCCTCCCAAAAAAACAAGGAAAAAAAAAAGGAATCTAACCACCAATTTTTGGGTCTTCTTGTTTATATATATATATATATATATATATATGTAAACCAATAATCCGAACTTGTTAATAAAATTAAAAAGTATAATAGATAAAAATTGAAACTTTGCGACTGCTTAATCCAAAAACAAGGGAAAATAAAGAAGAAGAACCCTAAACGGAAATAGAAGAGAAGAGTTTATGGTTACCACGGAATGAGAAAAACCCGAACTTGAAGTTGAAATTGGGATTTGAAGCTTATAATTCCAGCGGAAATCGTCATTTTCCCCAGTTCGATTGAGAATTTCACACACTCATGAGGGCGTAAAATCGAAACCCTAATCGTTACTGTGTCAGAAGACGTTTCTCCTCGTCCGTGATAGGTGTTCGTGAAAAATTTAAGACGACAGTAATTTAAGAACGACAGCAAAATTAGGACGATGTCAGCGGAGGAACGACAAATAACTGAAAACGGCAACAGAAATGGATAGGTCAACGATTAAACGACAGCAAACAAAAAGGACAATGAAAAAAGGGAATTAAATTATAGTTCCAATTCTAATTTAGCCCTCAAATCTTAGGACCGTTTGGGCATGTGTGGAGAAGGTGTTTGGAGATTGTATTGAAAAATTTTAGATGAGTTCTACAAGATTAAAAATAGTACAAAATTTTGAAATGTGTTCGAAAAAATATACAAAATAAATCTAATCTTATTCATTTTATCGTCGTGAGCATTTTGACATAAGCATTTTGATTTGAAATGAGAAAGTTATGTATTTTTAAAATTTGAGTTTTTAAAAATTAAAAATAAATAAAATTTGATGTCCAATTGAGAGTTTTGGATCCCCAAAGGACCCTTAAAGTATCTTGTAATTAATACTCAAACAATTATTTGTCTTATAACAGTCATTCTTTCTAAAAATTGCTAAAAATTGGACTATAATTACCACGTTAAAATTAAGTGTGTTTTATTCAAGATTAATTTTATAAACATAATGTTAGAACATAAGTGTTTTGAGAACTTATTATTTTCAAAATTGAAATCTAGAAGATGAAAATATTAAATTAACCATGACTAAGGTAATTATAATCTAATTTTCAGTATTTTGGAGGAAATGATTATTATGGAATAAATTAATAATTCAAATTATTAATTCTGGGACGTTTTAAAATTCTAGGACTAAAATGAGATGTGTCATATAATGTAGGGGTCAAAGATGAAATTAATCCAAAAAAAAAACAACCATAGAGTTAAAAACGACCAAATATGGAACAATGACTACAGAGAAAAAGGAACAAATAAAAACGACAATAAAGTATCATAGACGTAAAAGGATAAAAGTATCAAACTACTCAATAAACGGAAAAATTATGAGCACTGAAAATTAATAACAATATTACTTGAAAACAAGAGCTAAAACAAACAACATTAATTGAAAACGGTAACAAAATTTCAGACGACAATAACTATTAAAGGCAAACTGAAGAAAAACGACATCACAAGAAAACAGTAGCAAAAAATACTGACATTATTTAAAAACAAAAATAAGGGAAAACGACAACAAGTAGAAAACGACACAGAGAATTGAAAAGAAAAGGACAAGAATAGAAAACCGGATTGGGAGGAAAAGTCAAATAAAAGCGACAATAAACCGGAAAGGGTAAAAGAGGGAAATAGCATATTCAATATAAATGATGGAAAATTATAGCATAATTTTATTAGGTAGTGAAAATTATAGCATATTTTAGTTTATATCTTTCCAAAATACCCCTATCCACCATTCTCTCTCCCAAATCAATTTTTGTCTCGTTGTTGGCGACAACGCCGTCACTGTGCACTCGGGCATTGTCACCAGTGACGTGGATCGTGACTCTGTCAGCACGAATTCTCGGTGCGGCTGGTCTTGTGCGACTCCTGAATCAAAAAATCGCGATGCTTTTTTCACAAACGACGTCGACAGCGACAACAATATCATATCTTGATTTTTTAGATCTGGTTTTGTCAAAAGTGGGGCTGTTTTTCTGGTTTGAGTCTGGATTTTCTTGTCGTCTTTCGAGTCTTGTTTCGCCGCCGTCACTATTGCGAGTCTCGAGTTGCGCATCTCATAGTCACAACTACATGTCAGCGAGGAAGTTTCGTCGCGTTCTCCCGCTTCAACGGCATGGGGTGGGGGCAGTGCTGTTAGTCTGGATTTTCAGATATGGTTATCAAAAGTGGTTGTTTTGTATTTCTAATAAAATTAGGGGTTTTGTAAAAATAATATGAAATTATGTCTATTAATCAATTAAATAGGCAAATTTAGTTAAATGCTTTAATGTGTAATGTAAATATGTTATTTTCAATAAAAATTCTGAGAATTCTTTGGTGTGTTAATGTATTATTTTTTAAAAGAGAATACAATATTTTGTTATAGATATATATTTTCAAAAAAAAAAAAAATCCAACATTTTCTTGTAAAAACATTATTTCAATTAGAAAAATCCGAGAATACAATATTTTCTTGTAAATCTAATATTTTTAATAAGAAAATCCAAACCAAAAATACTATATTTTCTTGTAAATAAAATATATATTAATTGTGATGGTCTTGGTAATTAAAAAAGATTAATTGTTTCTTGGCCGTATGCAGAAATCCATGTGACCCAACCATTGTGTTGTGTGCCTCAACTTCCGATCTGGTTTTAAATTTGTGCTTTTTAACTAGTTTGAGTGATTTTAGCTTATAGGTAGTTTTAAGGCTACTGAAGGGAAAGAACAAAACAAAAAACAAAAACAAAAAACAAAACAAAACAGAGGAAGAAAAAAAGAGGAGAAAGAAAAAAAAGGGAAAGAAGAAGAAGAAAAAAAAAAAAGTAGAAATAAAGGACTGGAAGAAGAAAAGCTCAAAGCTCAGAGCAATTGAGTATACTTGCACAATTTACCCAGTCATTCCCAAAGAGTACTAAAACTAAAGAAATGATGGTGAAGAAGCTCTTATTCGTTAAAGAGGTTGAAAAGTTTTGTATAAAATTACGTTTATTTGTTATTGGTACTTGTACTTGAACTTAAGTTACTTTTTCTCCCAGAGTTGACCGATCATGTGATCTCTTGTTGTAAATAGATTGTCTCAAAGATGGATTTTCATGTAACTTTCCAACTAGGAAAGAAGATCTATCGGGTTCGTTGGACATCTGTCATGGTATTTTGCTTATTTTGCATTATTGTTGACTTATTTATTAACCTTCTTCTTTTTTAGTTTAAAACTGGAATATGGCTTGGTAATTTCAGGGTTAAGGTAGGAGGAAATTCTTCGGCTTCTCTTTCTACTGCTATCAAGATTTTCAATTTGAAGTCCTTTATTTTGAACAAGAGATTTTGGAGTTTTTGTTTTATATATATATATATATATATATATATATATTTTTTTTTTTTTTCTTTCTAGTTTGTTCTCTAATGTATGATACCAGTTCACCTTTGATTGAATTATAATCTTTTCATTTGTGAAGGAAACGTTCCAACAAAATTCAAGTGATTTCTTGGTTAGTGGCCAAAAATGGGTAAATGTTTTGTAATTTTTTCAAGAACTATGTCCCAAAAATGTTTGAAATTGATCTTTTGTTATTTTCCCACACTGATGCATGTTTGTTTGTTTTTTCTTCCCAGGGGACCAAAGTGATTTGCGTATGCCATCATCTTTTATAGAAGTAGAGTTTTCCTCTTTTTCTTTTTTTCTTTTTTGTTTTGTTTTTTTTTTTTCCTTTGTTTTTGTTTTGTTTGTTTTTTTGTTTTTTTTTTTTTAAGAAGACCTACATTGACACCCCTGTGTTTTTACTAATTACAGAGCCACCCCCCATGACCAAAGAATTTTACGTTAACACTGCAGAGCAATTGACAAATTATATGAACACTCCTCTTAAACCTACCTTAGAAAAACAAAACTACCGGAACAATTTAGTCAACTATGGCAGAAGAAGAGTCTTTGATCATTAAATTTTAACAGAACAACAAAACTACCTTAAAAAATAAACATAAAACTAATCTAAAATATATCAATACCACAACTTATAGAAACAAGTTTTCTCTGAACTCCAATTTTAACGAAATTCAACAAGATTAAACTATCAACGTAAAGACTTAACAAAATTAAACATAAATGAGAAATTAACAACAATTAAACAATATCAATAAGGGGTTGTTTTACAAAAACACAGGCAGTGTCAGTGTAATTCCACGGATCAAATATATACTCAGGTGTGCCCTTTGCCCTAAGCACAATACCTGCACGGCTGCAGGCTGGTCATCTTGATTTGTAACATTTGAGATTTCATTGTGAGAATCCCTTGCAACTCCCTTGTTTCTTTCGGAACCGTGACCATTTGTACAACTCATTCTGTTTATTTCTACGTCTCTAGATAGCGTTAAATATACAATCACATCTTTATGATCATCAATCTACCTAAAATAATTGATTTTGTCACATTATTTTCATGTTACGTAAAACTTTTACAGAAAAAAAAAGAAATTTTTTTTTTATGGTCTGCTTTACCTACTTGTCTGCACTGCATTTATCTCATTTGGACTTGACCAATCATTGGTAACCACACCGTTCACGTGATGTAACCGATTGCTTGGAGAACCAAGATGCCAATATTTATCGATATTATCGTTGAAAATACTCCATATTTGCTTGTTTGATACCAGCAACAATATATAAGACATGCTCATTAAAAAAAAAAACTAATATTAATAACAACAAAATACAGGATATCCTAAGATGCAAAAAGAACTATATCTAACTTGAACTACTCAATCTTCCAAGCGTAAAGGAAATGCAAAACTGATGGCGAGTCATGATCATGATCGAATTCGCTCTCGCTAAAGCACACTTCATTGCAATTTCTTGAATCGAGATCGGTGTCCGTCAATTCGAGCGCCCCTAGCTTGAAGATGAACAGGCCATGGCCTGATCCAGGGGTGGTGAACAACTACATCCCAAAAGATTTGAAGTGGCACATTGTTCACCATCACGGTCTCATTCCCTCTTAATCTCCAATTCAAGTTCATAACCTGAATCACCACCGCCCCTTCCACGCTTATCCACATCTCGTCACCAGGCCCTGACAAAGAGTTCTCAATGACAATGTCATGCTCTTCTTACCGGCATTCAACATTGCTCTAGTGCAAATAAGCCTTTTGCCGCATACATTCTCTTTCTTGCTCTACAAGGTAGCTTCTTCCAAGGATGGTCTTGACCTTGTTCTCTTATAGGCATCATCCTTGAAGTCACCTAGCAATAGAACTACCTCTTCCTTGCACACCAAGGCAACATAGTAATCCGAGGATGGCTCCGGGGTGCTTGAGAATTTCGCCCGTCGGAAATCCCAAAAAATCTCCACACGTTGTCCATCCATGTCAAAGGATGATCATTGCCCCTTGGGGGGCTAATTTTTGTGCATTTTCTTGAAAATAAGTCTAAACCTTTTTCAAAAGATTGTGTTTTGGACATTGCCTAAACCATTTGTTTCACAACTCTGGAGGGCTTTTCATTTTTTTTTTTTTGAACTTAATTAATAAATTTTAGAACCCCAAAGCTTGGTTAAAAAAAAAAAGGAGAGAGAGAGGTGCCAAATCCAAACCAATTTGCTAACTATTTATAGTAATCCGAGGATGATTTTCAAAGAAATTAGGCCGCCGAGTTCTCCGATAAACTTTGAAAAATATCAGCAACATTCATGTTACCTTGAGACCAAACCCAGAAGTTGAAACAAATTTATGAAGGTGATTTGAGTGCACCAAAGAGATGAATTATAGGAGTTTTTAGCCAAGCAAATGGTAAAAAAATGCAGACACTAAGGGGGACAAAAACTACAAGTTGTGAACACCAAAAAAAAAAAAAAAAAAAGAAGAAGCTAATTTCAGAAATTTGTTATTATCTTATTAGAGGGCTATAAATCCAAACGGAAAATTTCTTTTCTTTCTTTGTTTATTTCCTATAAATAATTTTTATTGTTTCTGATCTTCGAAAGTTAAAAAGGTTGGCACTTGGCAACAACCTAATTGCTTTATTTGAGATTAAATTTTTTTTTACTATTTTAGTCAATAGTCAACATTTTTTAAATAAAAAATAAAAAACACTCTATTTCTGATTAGTCTATTTTATTTATTTATTTATTTTAAATTAGGAGTGAGATAATTCAAACTCTACACTTTATTGTAAAATTACTGCTATACATCTTTGAAAACATGGTTTCACAACTTTGCCAACTTGCAAACAACTATCTATATAACTTTTGGTATATGTTAGTTCATTCAATTATATAATACACAATCTTTATTTGCATGAATGAACAAAATTTTAGACCACTTGAAAAAATATATATATAAATATATATTTATATATATGTGCGTATATTTTAGTAAATATTGATTTACTTAAATAAATCACCAATTTACTGCTTTTGTGGTTTGATCTTGGCTATCTCCTGGATTTGATCCCCTTTGTGGTTGCGAGTTCCAATCTGTTCAACTCCGGAGTACATGGTCTGCAATTTGTATTTTTTTTTTTGGGTCTAATTTGTGAATTCATCAACGCAAAATTACAAACTTTGTCACTAAAGCTATTTATAGCAATTTAAAAATAAAATAAAAAATAAATAAAAAGAGAGAGAGAGAGAGAGAGAGAAGCCAACATGATCCCATAAACACAAGCATTGTATTTAGTATTTTTTTTTTTCCCTTTACAAAAAGAGTAATCCATGAACATGCATAGGTAATTTAACAGAGAAAATTTCCTATTTATATGTATAATAGAAACGACACCTCTCTCGATAAAATCCTTAGAATTCACGTTAGGAGAAAAAGAAAAAAAAAGAAAAAAAAAAAACATGCAATCAAAGCATTATCATTCTCTGTACAGAAATCTAATGCATTTTCAGGCAATTGTGTTGCAAATAACTCGCTCAAGGTAGCATGAAAAATTTTCCACGAGGGGTAGATCGGCTTCTTCGAAATTCTGACGTCGTTACGTTGTTTGCTTCCTTCGGATTCCGCATTGCACCATTTGGCTGCTTGTTTTCTAGTTTTCCAGCCAGTAAGGGCTCTACTGCAGGCACTAGTCCTCTGCATAGTAAAAGAGACCAAATGTTCATTGTCATTTATTTCTAAGGGAATTTGCATAAATGGTCAAAATTTTGTGTCTCTTCTACTACAAGTAGAGAAATGATTTAATTTGGATCTATTTTGATCCGCTAAATTTTTCTAGTAAGTTATTGATTTACTAAAGTAAATCACCAATTTACTCTTAACAATTGGAGGACACTAAAAAAGTGTCTAAACAAACATTTATGACATTATTAAACTAAAGAAGAACTTTGATTTTACCTTGGTTCATGATTTTGTGAGTTTCTTGAGAAGAAGTTCTTTCTTGGCTTTCTCATCTCCAAAGCACCTTGCAAGGGTGAACCGAGATGAACATGCTCGTTTTCCGGCTCGGAATAGTCACTCTTGCTAGCCTCCTCCATCCTTTCGCCGTAATCCAAGTCGGAGAGGAAAGTCATCATAGCCTCGGACTTCTGCATTCTAGGCGGTACTTGATGTTGCTTGGTCTTGGCCTTGGTACTCTCCGGCTTGGTTTTCCTAACACCGCCTTGTCTTATGTTTAGCGCCTGTTTGAATTGCTCATCTTCGTGTTCTTGTTGTACCTTCTTGAAGCTCAACTTTTGGATCGAGTAGAGTGCCTCGGAAATGTAGTCCTGCCTTGTTGAATCATGCGAATTGTTGTATGGCCTTGACGTAACATTGCTATAATTGTTGTTGTTAACTTGAATTCTTGAGTTGGTGTCATTTGATGGGTTCATTTGTGTTGTGGCAAGAGATTTGGTGGCGGGAACTCTAGCAGGAAATGGCGCTCGTATGATCGGTTGGTTGTCGAGTGTCTCGGGTTTGACTTTGCTCCTTACGACACTCCCCCTCTCTGTGGATGCTGATCTTCTGATAGGAGGAGAAGGTGATCTGAGGTTTCGAGAGCTTGCTAGTCTTTCTTCGGTTAAGAATGGCATCTTCGGTACAATCTCTTTCTCCGTCAACCCCGAGGGGAACCTTGACCTCCTTTGCTTGCCAGAAGAACAACTTCGGGCCTGTTCATGAGATTGAGATCAATACCAGATGAAATTGGTAACGTTTCAAATCAAATGTCATCAAAGTTGTTATCGAAACGTCGAGATAATAGTTGGGATCCCTAACATTAGTCGTACTTAATTTAATTCAACAGGAAATAGAATGATGTTATCTCATCCTCTTACTTACCTCAGAAATCTTAGAATCCTCTTGAGAGGCTTCAGCCTTTAAACCGTTGTTGAGACCATTTCTCGGGAAACGATAAGGCGAAACCGCCCTCATTTTTTGGGATTCCATGGCGGGTTTCATGGTTCCGCCTTTGTATTGTTCTAGTTCAGCTTCTTTTCTCTCCAGTGCTAGTTTGAGGTTTGATATCTACATCAAAAAACATGTTTAATCAGTAATTTCTCATCACAATTGAAAAAAAAAAAAATAATAATAACACGAGTTAGAAGTAGAATTGCATGAAAAATTGAATTTTTTACCTCGTCTTTAAGGTCTCGAATTTCACCGGTTTCTTTGTTCGATTTAGCTGCCCCGAGTTCTATGCAAGAAACCCTCTCTGCAAACTTGAGAGTACTAATTGTCTCCCCAAAAGCATTAACTTCAGATTTATGTGTACAAACATCAATGTCTTCGCATGTCCACCTGGTCATTACATGAAAAAATTTAAGATAAAATTATCGAATTTTTTTCGTCTCAAAGTCGAGTTTATTAAGAGAACATATTTCTTTATATTTTACCTAGAGAGTCTTGTAACACTTGTGTGAGCTTGCTGTTTCTGTAAGGAATATGTGTGCTCTTCTGGGCAAGGGCGGAAATGACATCTCCGAGCGCCGAAAGTGATCTGTTAATGTACTGCGCTTCCTTTAATCTCTCGCCAACTGCCTCGGATTTGTCCACTCTTTCACTTCCAGCCAAGTCCACAAGATGGAGGCAACCTCTTAGAAAGGTCCCGGAAACCAACTCTTTTCCTTGGACGTGCACTGTTAAGACACTTTAGATAGAATAGGCAAGTCCAAAATGTCACTAGTTAGAATAAATTGACACAAATAATAGCATTTATCAACTTGAAATGTCGACAAAATGGACTAAAAAGGACCATCTTTTTACCTATGAGAACGACTGCTCCGCTCATCCAAAGCCGTTGCTCATACAGCACGATCCCTTTGGCCGATTTTCATCAATTCGAGAACGTCTTGAGTACAAGTGACCGGAACTAGACAGGCATCGGGTACATTGAGGCCATTCAACTGAGAGTTGTTTCTTATATCTAACGTTCATGTAGTTAAAGGTGCCAAACGGGTTCAAAACAGTTTCGGAATCTTACGGTGTCTAGTAGTACCCACTTTACTTGAGTTGTGATGCAGGGAACGTCGTGTTACTAAACAAAAAAACTTAAAAAAAAAATGGAAATAATTGTCTTTAAAAGGATATCTTCTGTTGGAGCCATCATTGACTAAAAGGTCTCTCACTTGCTCGTTATAAATTTCGATCATCTGTACGGCAACTTCATATCTTACAATCTGCACCCTTTCCTTCGATATCTTAAAAAGATCGCCTAGAGCGCGGTAGTTCACACCCCACGTTTCCTCCGTCGTCAGATCAGGACCACTCTGTAGAACAAAAAACAAATAGGCATATCGGATGCGTGAATTGAATTCCATAGTTTTAAAGAATTAAAAACCAGAAAATATATACATATATGTATATTTATGTGTGTGTGTGTGTGTGTGTGTATCGAAGCCACATTCATAGCAAGATAACTTCTATTACCATAGTGTATGTCTTCCCTGAGCCTGTTTGTCCATACGCAAATATGCAAACGTTGTAACCATCCAGAACGGATCTAACAAGTGGCTGAGTGTCCACATATATTTGCTCTGCATATAGCAATGAAAACCACTTTGATCAAAATTTAGTCTCTTTTTTTTTTTTTCTGAATAAACAAGTTATAAGGTTAGAAGGGGGCCATATCCCGACAACCCCGAGGATGTATGCGTGGAATATGGACAAGTCCATGTACCCTGATTACCAGGGTGGTGGAACTGATTCGAATCCAAGACCTTATCGAGGAGAACGATCAGTCTTCTAGAACATAAGATTAAGAAAAAAACATGTGATACCTTGTGTAACATTTGTTCCAAAGACTTTGTTGAATGTGAATATCCTTCTTGAATCTTTTCCTTGCTTTAAGGGATTGACAATCATTATATTCCCATTTTCTCCGATATAATCCACTGTGGACTGCCCACTTGATTGTCCTCTCAAGAAGGGTCTCACTCTACAATATACTCTAATAGTCCCTGTTGAAAAGGCATAAATAAATATAAGATTCGATATATGTGAACATATATATACACACACACATATAGAAAAGATATGAAATCACCTTTGAGGTCTTGGACTTGATTGTACAGGTTACGGTTTTCTTCTAGCACTTTTTGGTAGGAACTGGAGGCCACTTCTAAGTTCTTAACATGGTGCACTAAAACAAAAACAAACCCAAAAAAAAAAGTTTGTAAATTCATTTACACCTTGTAATTTGTACTCATACCAATATAAGTAACAATTTAACCACATGAATTATAGTATTATATGAATAAAATCTTTAGATTCTTACCAATCATTCTGAGGTCTTCTTCCCATTTTGAGTGTACCAAATTTACATCTCTTCTTGTGTCTAGGAAAGACGATTTCAGTTCCTGAAACAAAGTTAAAATTTGGAAAGATGTTAGAGAGATAAAATTGAAATGACTTACAAGAATGGAGGACTAATACTTACTTGAAGCTGTTTCTGATGAATGTCGATTATCCGAGCATGCTCGTGCGAGTGAGTCACTATATGCCGGACAGTTTCACGTTTACCACCACAAGTGCAGAACGTGGCCAAATCACTCGCAACCAAACTAGTTCTCTGGCTAAGATATCGCGAAATGGTTTGAAGGAAATCTGATTTCGAGAGAGTATTGATGTCACATTTCAATAGCTTCTTCAGAAATATTCCAAGCTGAAGAAAAGAAACTAGTTGTCAGCTTTACCACTTACAAGTATCCGAAAATTGAAACTAATAAAAAAAAATTGGCGATTACCTGGGTGCCTTGAGACACAAGCAAAGCCGAGAAATCCTTGACTACCTTACTGAGCAAAGTATCGACAACCTAAAAGAAAATAAAATCGTCCGATAAAATTCGTGTTTTTTTCCACTAATTTATCGAAAATTTTGTGTAGCATGTATGTTATCATAATTTTGTTTCTAATCAATGGTAATTGTCTTACCTACCATTGCATTCAAAGGCAAATCTTCTAACCCATCACCACACTCTTGAAGAAAAGCCTGCAGAAGTCCGAGTCCAAATCGATCGAAAAGGAAGGTAAGAACATTGGCAACTCTCGATTCCTCGGCTGAGACCTCATCGGAGAAGTGGAGAAACTCCAAGAGCTGCTCGTATTGTGAGGACTCAGATTCATCCAGTGACTCATCAGTACTCTCACTCCCAACTAAAGAGGGCGGGCACTCCTTGGGGAAGGATGTGATCCGCACCGTCCCTCCATATCGCCAAACCCCTATTCCGCCAGATTGCTTCCATTCATAGTACCCTTTGAGGCATAGAATGCAGTCCACAACTATACTTGATGAGCCTCCCTGTAAACCCGAAAAGTTTGATTTCTCAAAGAGTCAAGTTTCGCATAACAAATATGTTTGATAATGATTCCGAAAGTGACCAAGAAGGAGTGATGTGTTATGTCACCTTTTCCAAATCGGACGCTTCGAATGTCAGGAGCTTCATGTTTTTGACAGCCTCAAGGAAGTTCCTCATGTTCTCAAAGTACTGAATTGCGGACTGTGCCGGCCCCTCTATTGACTGGACCGCGATCATCGGATTTTCCACCACCTTTTTCCATAATTCGAAAAGAAATGGATTGGAAAAAGAAGCCAACTTTAAAATCAGTACGAGAAAGCAATGTGGCATTCAAGCATGCACGTAGAGTAGCTAAAGAGCTTACTCTATGTGTTAGTTTACCAATTCGCCCAAAAGCTGAACAATGTGCGATAATGCAAATAAATATTGATTGGACAGGCCAAACATGTCGATGTTTATTAATGTCCTAAACATAATAAACGACCAACTCACATGACAATTTAGAGAGCGCAATTAGAGGTGTTTGAACTTACGACCTAATCGACGCAAACATACATGGCAAAGTACGAAGAATGTTCAATTGAGTGAAGTCCTAACCTTCGAAACAGCACCAGGGTTAACTTTGTTGAGAACATTGCAGAGAATGAGGCCATTTCTAAGTGCAAGGCAGAACTCTTCTTCGGACGGCTCTTTGTAAAGTGTTTCGGAGGCGCCTTGGTCCATCTGTCTCAGCCATTGTGCGGCTTGGTACCTCCTTGAAGCTGAAACAAAACAAAACATATCCTGTTAATTCCATGTACAAAATTTCTTAGCGAAAAAAGTAAGTATACAATAAGCATCGGATTCGCATTTGTGGAAAATTTTTGGTATCCAGTCTTAGCTTTCTTTGTTTGATACACTAGAGTAAGATTGAAGGCCAGAAATAGAAGTCAATTAACACATGTTACTAAATGGTTTTTTTTTTTTTTTTAATTATTTTTTTTAATGTGTTTCCCTCATCTATTTTGAGACATTTTAAATCCTCTTCCATCAAAATTTTCCACTTTTAAATATTTTAATACGAGAACTAATTGGAATTTTTGAGATTCTTCTTACCCTGTCACCCGAAATTTGAAAGCATCGAATTTGTGTTTGCATGAAATACCATAAGAAAATTTAGCAGATTTCTAGGGGAAAAAAAAAATTTCAATTTAGCTTTTCAGATTAGTTCCCAAATTACATGCCTCAAATACATTGAAATAAGAAAACAGGGGAAACAGGGGAAAACAGAGCCGAATGGGGAAAGTTTGGGTCTAAGGGGGTGTTTGGTGAATGAGTTTAGTTTAAGATTTTTTAGTTTTAATAGTAATTTTTGTTAACTTTTCAGAAAAGACAAAAAACTTTTTCAGAATAGACGAAATTTTTTTCAGAAAAAAGACAAAAATCATGATGAAAAAAGTACAATTTAGTTTAAAATAAACTTTGAGCCAAACAAGGCCTAAAAGCAGGGAATGTTTCTCCGTCAATGAACTATTTTTCAATACGGCCCTTTTCGTGTCTCTTCTTGATATGTTAGACTAAGTTAAAAATTAACGACCCGTAATTTAAAATTACTCTTAATCATAGATCATACTATTAAAAGTTGATATAAGACTAAAACAGTTACTTATTATTAAAGTAAAATACAATTCTAACTATAAGTTTTTTTAGAAAATATACTCGACAATTTAGTTAGTGTCAATAAAATGAATATTTGTTATTCATTTTGTTGGTTAGTTCATAGCCTAGAAAAGGTGCTATAAATGGTGGACATAATTATTGCTATAGAGATCCATAATATATGCTTAAAGAAACATTTTTCTTAAGGCTTAAATAAGATCAAACCAATCATTAAATCAATCTTTCTTTAAACCACCTTTAGTTTATATTCCTACACCTTATCAACCTTTTTCGATTTAAGTAATTGAGTGTTGGTGAGACGCTCATTGCTATCATGGGCTGTAATCTTTATTCCCACCACCAAAATTAAGATATTAAAAAAGGTAGATCTTACCGGACCACATTTTAAAGGCCATCTTCCAAATTAAAAAATTAAAATAAAAAATAAAAATAAAAATAAAAATAACAACCATATAGTTCTAATATTAAGCTTTAGATGGCCCTACTTTTTGGTGGGTCCACATTAACACAAAGTGATTGAATTAATTAAGATCACTCTATTTTCAATCCACAATAAAATAAAATAAAAGATATCAACAATGTCGAGTACCATTATTCATTATATAGAACTCATATATAAGATCTACCGTCGTGAATAACGGTACAAAATAGACCTCACACACTGTGAATCATGGTACTTGACACAAACAGCACGGAATAGTATTGCTCTTTTCAAATTTCAACTCCCTATGTACATTATGTGGTACTAGTTCTTTTCTCCCTCCAAAAGAACCTAAGCATTCTCTAGTCAAAAAAGAGAGGACACCAGAAAAAAAAACAAAAAACAAAATACTTTTATGTATATACAAACAAAAAATATTCTAGCAAAAAAAAAAAATTACAAAGAACATCTGGGAATTAGGAGAGTCTATCCCATTTCAATTTATTTCTCCAATGTAAAAAATTTTCATTTCCTATTTTCAAGTAAAAAAATTATACTAGTTGCAAAAAGCTAATATATTTTTAGAACAGTTATATATATATATATATATATATATATGCGTGTGTGTGTGTGTGTGTGTGTGTATGAAGTACCTGCTTCTTCTGCTTTTCTATGAGCCAATTCATAGTCGTTTATAATCTCTTCATTGTATGCAAATGGAGCCTCAGTATTGGAGGCTAGTAATTTAAGTCCTCTCATGTTCTTGCAAGGAGATGTGAATATTGCATTTGAGTTGCTCTCTTGTGGCATTTCTTTTCTTTTTTTTTCTTGACACTATTTAACAATATCACACTGCAAAAATTTGAAAAAAAAAATGAATGAAGAACAAGACAAAAACCTCTATCACATTAAAATCTGACACTGAGATGAAGGCAGTAGACAAGGAGAATCATTTTCTAGGGAACAAAAAATAATCTGATCACATACTAAAGAAAGAAGGAAAGTGTTGAAGTGGTTCTCCCAACACCAATTGGTACCCTGTCGCCTTTACCGATTCGCTCACCTGAGAAGGACACTCCGACGCTTAAGTCAGTATTGCATTTGTGGTTCACGGCGGTGGAGCGGTAGAGACGACAGGGTACAAAGTAGTGGTAGGACGACCGAAAACACTTCCATTTTTGGAGCCATTGATCATACACTAAACTCAACATGACAAATGAAGTTTAGGAACATATGAAAAGAGCAATGAGATGTATGAGTTCATACCTTTGAAGGGTCTTGATGAAAATTCTGAAAAGAAGCCGAGAAAGTGAGAGAAGGAAAAAGAAAGAGTTAGTCTAGTTGGAGTTTAAGTTTGTAGTAAAACTTTTAGATCTGATCTAACCCAGAAGTGGAAGAAGAAGAAGGATGAAGCAAGATTCTCGTGTGTTGAGTGAATGAGCGTTCAAAATCCAGTGCAAGCTCAATAAATGCTCGTGTTAGAAAGAAGAGAGAGAGAGAGAGAGAGAGTTTAAGGAAGAGATATGTTAAAAGAGACTGAAATTGCAACGTTGGTTTCTCTGTCTAAATGGTTTCAAAATTAAAAATAAAAAATAAAAAATAAAAAATAAAAAAAGAGTGCTATGACACTATGTGTCGTAGCCACAGTGCATTAACGGTGTTAGTACATTCGTTTTAGGAGAATTCTGCGGTAGAATAACAGCACACACAAAAATATATATATGTGACGCGATTTTGGACCTCCTAATTTTTACTAAAAGCTGTTAATTTTGCACACTATTTTTTTATTCTTGTCTAATTCTGTTGTGTGATCCGATGATCTACAACTATCCTATGCATATAAATCACCTGTTTGTGTTAAAAAATAAAATAAAATAAAATAAAAACTAATGGACCGTTTGGTGTTCCAACTGCAATTGGAATTTTTGATATCTGTTTTTTTTTTATAAGTCATTCGTTTTCAAAATTTAATCCTAAATTCACATATATTTTCTCTCTTTCATTTCCAAAATACTCAAAGTTTAAAATTCATAACTTTCTTATTTCAAATATAAATAAGTTGATTTTTGTGTCTAAATACTCGTAGCGATGAGATAAATGAAATAAAATTCATATTGTAAATTTTCTCCAAACACATTTTAGATTTTTACACTATTCAAATATCATAGTTTATCTTTAATTTATGTTTTAACTAAACACATATTTTCAAATATTCATCCATTTCTAATTTAAAGAAAGAAGGAAAGAAAGAAAAGAAGAAAAAAAACAAAAAACTTTAAACGTCAACTATAATTTGTGTTCCAAAACAGGCCCTAACATTTTACAAGCATTTGTCAAAGAATGGTAGACCACTAGACAGAATTCAAAAGAGGGCAATGGAATGGACATGGTTTATTTAGGGGATTTTGACTTTTTGTTTTTTATTTTTTTTTTGCCCCTCCAAGTGGTGACAAGGGAAACTAATTGTGTTGTGCCACGTGTCCAGTCTTCTTCACATGTGGGACCCTTTGACTGGATGGCAGGATCTGGCCAAAATGATGGCACTAAAATAAGGCTATTTGCTTTAAAAAAGGTTTGCTCTTTGGACTGCATAATTTTATGTTTGCATGGGTTGTCCCTACACGTAAATATATTTATATATATAGATATACATATTATATGTCGTTTACCAAACACCATATGGCCGTTACTGGTAGATACTGATCTTGTACTTTGACCCATCAACCATGATGCTAAATCTGGTCCATTCAAATTGTTACTTTGATTGTTCTTTGTCATGATCTGGCTGATACATCAATTGGAGACCAATTAGATTTACTGTAGAAGTTAGCGTAGTAAAGATAATTCATTTTGATAAGGGTTTGACTCACCTATCTCAGTTTCGTTTACTGTTACCGTAGTAATGATCACATTAACAAACGTTCAGGGTCCGTTTGGCACTCTAATTTCATATGGTTTTTTATCACTTGGATTTCAAAATATTAACTCTATACATAACTTTTTCTCTGTTATATTTTCAAAAAACTTAAACTTTAAAAATCCATAATTATCTGAAAAAGAAACTGAATATTAGAACATTTTGTGTATATTGAATTGATTGTTGAATACAAATGAGAAAGCATATACATATAAAGGACATCAGCTAGCCTATTCTAGGAAACTATATATGTATAGACAATCAATTACAATCAATCAAAAAGAATGGCATATATACAATCGAATCAGCAGCAAACCTCATTCCCATAATCATGGGATTCTTTATTCTTTCCCGTAATACTTTCTCATTTCAAATCGAAATAAGATGATTTTTATATTAAATTACTCGTATCGACGAGACGAATAAGACACGATCTATTTAGCATATTTTTTTCGTTTTAAATTTTTGTATTATTTTCTATACCACATAACTTTTTTAAAAGTCCTCCCCCCCCCCCTCCACAAACACACATTTCCAACTCAACTTTCAAAACTCCATCTTCAGATGTCCCCCAAATAGGCCCTTAATGTGTTAAGAAACATTGATAATTTATGATTAATAATCACATTAGAAAGTTGTGGCTTTATTGAATATTTGTTTGTGCTTAGTGTAAGTTGTTGAACATAAAAGAAAGAAATAAATAAATAAATAAAAAAAGAGAGAGAGAAGTAAATATAAAGATATTTCAACGTTTAATATTCTATATTATACTTACACCAATATGAAATTATTTTAATATCATCAATCCTGATCTAACGGCTTTAATTGTTTTCATCTTATGGTAACTGTACGTGAGACAAACCCTTAAAGATGATACATTTGATTAAGTTTGCGTTTGATTTATCGGTTGGAAATGAAAATTTTAAGTTATAGTTAATTGACTTTGCAAAAACTAGTTATAAATGTTGTTGATTTTTTAGGAAAAAAAACAAAAACAAAAACAAAAACTAACATGAAAAAGTACAGTTTAGTTGGAATTTAATTTAAATGTCAAAGAAAACAAAATTTTAATACAAATGCATAATATGGGTCTGGTTTCCGTCGTTATAAAGGACCAATCTCCCACTGTAATATAAGAAATAGAGGGGGTAAAAGTACATGAATGTAGAATTGTGTAATATATTGGTCTATAATACATGAATTTCTTGCTATCATACTTTTACAAAAAGTGTTTATTACAAAGAATAAATGAAACTTTAATTCCCTTTATTTTTAAATGTATCATGTGAAAATGAGCGGTGTAACATAACATTTGTTCTATATTAATATTAACTTTGCAATAAGGAGTTACTTACCATACATTATTGTTACATTTTTTTCCCATTCATTATTAGGTAGGATAAATATCATATTACAACGCATGTTTTATATTTAATAGAGTTGGATTGGTATTTCATGAAAAATCTAAGACAAATCCTTCGAACTTAAAACAATTAGACGAGCCGTTCATGTTTTATAATTTAAAGTATAATTACTACCCGGATAGGTCCGGGTTGATAGGCATAGAAACGGAAACTGACCATGTACAAATTTATTAGTTTTGTGAAAAAACTTTTATTAGAGTAGCATTGCCAAATAATTTCTCATCTAAACTATCTATTTCTTCGCGTTTGGTTAAGAAGAAAATAGGACTCGTGACAAATCTCAACAGATTCTCTTTGAAAAACTAAATTAATTTTTAATTTTTAAATCAAATCATTCCAATTTCAGTTGGTGGGTCCATGCGAAAAGTAATAATATAAATGAAAAACCCACATATATATATGTATATATATATATATATATATGAATGGAAAAATGACCTATTTGTCCTCATGGGAGAAAAAGGTATCAAGCAGATAAAGAGAGTGGTGGTTGGTTCACATTCTTCTTCATGGAATAAAGGCAAAGAGGAAAGTATACGTTATGTTTTTTTATTTTATTTTTTTTTACATATTTTTTGAAATGAAAAAGAGGGCAAAAGGCCAATGGGGTCCACTTTCGAACGTTGGATCCCTAAATTTAAATGATTGCACAAACCAAGCTTTTTTTCAATGGTCTTTTTTTACATTCTGTAACCCATTTAATGGACCACTTAGTGGAAGTTTCTCCCTCTCCCAACCCCAATTATGGTCTAAATTTTCTTTTGCTTTCTTTAGCTTTTGCTTGGATTAGTTAAAAGCTAGCTGAGTGAGGGGACAAGACTTCTCTTCCAAGCATGTACTCTTAATAGTCAAAATGTGAAGATTTCTACGGTTAAAAAGAAATAAAAAAAAGAAAAAGAAAGAAGCTATTTTACGCTCTTTTTCATCATCATAGAGTAGATTTTCTAATCATTCGATTAAATTTTTACAAACTTAATTTATTAGTGAAAAAATCCTTCCCTACCATAAAAATTCATGTTGATAATATTATCAAAATTCAAAGTTATAATTGGGGAAAAGAGAAATGAAACATTTAGGTGAAAATGGGGTCAAAGATCATTTACCATGACTCAACTTTTCTTCTTCTTTTTTTTTTTTTCTCCCTCACAAGAAGTACCCTCTTTTTCTTTTTCAATGCTTCTTTTCTTTACCATTCTCTCTCTCTCTCTCTCTCTCTTTTTTTTTTTTTTTTCTTTACATCAATAAAGATTTAAGGAATGGGACTAGCATATATTGGTTGGGGGGTCTCTAGTGATATCTAACAGCCACAATTTTAGCCGCATTTATGCAGCACTCAAAGGCACTTGATGCTGCACATTATAAGCACAGGTAAAGTTGATTTCCATTATTTTTGTGTAACACACTCAAATATGGTACTTTAACATGAAAAAAAATTGTACATAGTATATACATTTTATCAAAATCTATATACAACAATTATTATTTGAATTCTTTTATGATAGGATATCTCTGTCAATATTACGTGTTTCTAAACGTCATATAGTATTATAATGAAACAAAATATACAATGTTAACGGATTTTAATACAGATATTAAAGTGTTTCTTTCGTATCTTATCAAACAATTCTGAATAATACTACACTTGACTAACTTTTGCTATGCAAGTTTCTAGTTTATTGTTTCAACTTAGTCCAAGAAGACTCTAATAAAAGTAACAAGAGAGACAATTTTTCTAATTCCACTCAATCAGGGCTTGTTTGGCAGAGTTTCCTAGAAGCTGCTTTTGGCTTCCTAAGTTCAAAAGTAGCTTCTGGAGGTGTTTGGATGATTTGTCAGAAAAACTTTCAGTCTCTAGAAGTACTTCTAGTCAAAGCCAAAAAATGTAACTTTTGGTAAAAGCTCTTCTAAGTAGACTTTAAAAGTTGTAACATAATTTAAATTGGAAGGTATAAATTTTATTTTAACGTTTTCATTACTCATTACAAAACTTTAAAGATCATTTTGACTTTAAAAGCTCCTTGTTATCAAACATTTACTGAAAAGTTATAGCTTTTACTTCTCCTCTTCTATTGATTAAAAGTAAAAGTAAAAACTCTATCAAACAATGTTTTAGTTATCCTTATGGAATTGGTTATTATATTGCCCGTCCTTTCCCTAAAAGTAGATATATATATATATATATATATATATAATACACTAGAGTGACAAGTTTTACTAGTGTGCCGCAAAAACAAGAAGTTATTGCATTCTCTCATCTTTGGGAAGGAAAGTTTATGGTGTGTGCATGACAAAAATGATTCTTGGGACCCCTAAATAAAATGATTTCACGCATGCCCCTCTCTCTCTCGTTTTTTTTTTTTTTTTTTTTGCCCCCTCTTTCGTGTGTGGGGTTTAGGTTCAAGAAGCTAAAAAACAATGGTATTAATTAAGCTTCCTTATGACCATTGTCACGCCTGCTGCAATATATTTTTTGTTTGTTAAAATGACCTCCTTTTGTCATAAAGAGGTTATGATTTTGCAAAATCGAATATTTTGGAAGTTTTGCCATTATCTACATGAATCATTTGTGTTGTTTGATGTGTCTAATTGAATTGACTAATCCTTAACTACCCTTGGTGAATTAAACTTATTTAAAGATATAAATGTTTCAGTAGTACCTGTCTACATGTCAGATTTAACCTAAAAAGTAATATAGAGAACTCTAAGGACAGTAGTTGGAGTAGTTGGAGAATGTGAGGATAAGACCACTAGAGATTGATTTCTCTATAATATATATGTATATACATAATCTCTGCTTTTTAAGTCTGGGGTGTATTGAATGTCGAAAACTTAGGGTCTGCTTGACAATATACTTATTTTAAATTAAATTATATTTTTTTATTATTATTTTTATCTTTTTTTGAAAAAATTTTGTCTTTTCTGAAATTTTTTTTTGTCTTTTCTGAAAAATTACTATTAAAATTTAAAACTCTTAAACTAAATTTATTCACCAAACACCCCCTTAATGTTATAATCCTCTCATTCTATCGGTGCGATCAGTGAGATCATCTAATGTTCATTAGGATGGGGGCGCATCACCGATCCCTTAAAAAAACAAAAAAACAAAAACAAAAAAAAAATAATAATGACGACCACGACCACGACAACTTGCTAGTTTTTCAAAGTTGGTCGTCCCAATGTCATATGCCACGAAGCTTTAAAGCCTGCTTTAGTTTTTGTGACGATGAGAAAGGCCCAAATAAGAGTCTTCATCTGAACCTACTTTGTTAAGGACACATTCGGAACCCCCACTTCAGTTCGAATTTCCCAAATGGTTTTTATCTTTTTTTTTTTTTTTTAATAAACCAACTGTTTATATATCCAAATTTCTTAATTTCAGTTTTAAAAAACCTCAAATTTTAAAAGTACACTTTATTTTTTCAAGTTGAAGTTAAATACTTTTTTCTTTTAATAAATTACATAGAATGACAAAATGAATGAAATAAGATCTATAATGCTACTTTTTTTTTCAAACATATTTCAAGTTTTTATTCTTTTAATTAGCAAAGTTCATTTTCAACTAATAGTATATTTTAAATCATTCATTTATTTTCAGCAAAAATATTTTTAAAATTCCAACTCTAGTTCATGCTCTAAAGGGAGCCTAAGCTTAGCATAGTTGATATTGGGTTATTGGTCTGTGGCCTTGACTGCTCTTTCTGGGCCATAAAAAAATAAAAATAGCCTCCAAAAACTCCAACTTGACCAATTTGTATTCATGTATTGGGCCTAATCTCACTGTCAGCCTATGTAAAAGTACAGGTGACACATATAATCTCCTACCCTTATTTAAAAGCACGAATCCTTCTTCAACAGTTTTCATATGATAATCATGTTATCACTACATAGCTATTTATGCGTTGGCCTAGTTAATGTCACGTGATGTTTTGTTTTTTGTTTTTACTTTTACTTTTATTTTACTTTGTTTGTTTATTTCACACACGTTTCACGCGTGTAATACAACTAGTATATATGAAAAATGCCATGTAACCTGATTCTTGCTCAAACACATTCCCTCTCAATTGGAAACTATAAATGGGCCTCATTTCTTCTGCAAAAAAGAAAAAAAAAAATCAGCTTACAAAATAGTGTTTTAGCCTATAAACTTTTGACATGTTTCTAGAGTTAAAACATTCCACTTTGGAATCAATATAGCTAGTCATCATATTCCAACATGTAAGGCAAAGAACATTTGGCATTTTACTTCAGGTTGTTAATCTGAACTGATAATCACATTTAAAGAGGTTTTTTTTTTTTTTTTTTGGTTATCCCTTATACATTATGAGATTTGTTACTCTTATTTATTAAAAATAAAATATAACACTTTCAGCTTTTTAACTTGAAAGCTCCTACGTAAACATCTTCCCTCCTGCATGTTGAGTTAGTCACAATGGAATAAAAAAAAAAGACTCACAATTAATCAAATAAGAACTTCTAAAGTCAATGAACTCTTTGTCCCTTTCGCATTTGTTTTTCGTAGAACCTTGTCCATTAGAAGTTTCTTCGTTATATCTTGGAAATAGCACTTAATATAATAGCGTTACCTTTACATTCCTATGTATAATTTATTTTTTCTTTTTCCTTTTCCCATTGAGAAAGTCATATATATGACACATTCTTTAAGGAACGTTGTTGTGATAATTCCAACAGGACAAATAGGATTCTTAATTAATCAAATGAAAACTTCTAAAGTCAATGGGCTTTTTAAAACTTTTTTACGTGCCTTTTGTAGAACCTTGTCCGTGAGAACTTTCCTTACTATAACTTGGAAATAACACTTAATGCAATCTACTTTCTTTTTTATGTATTTAAATTCCTATCTATGATTTTTTCCCCCTCCTTTTTCACATTAAAAAGGTCATATATATATAACACACTGTTTAAGATAAACCTGACCCCAACGAGATCAAAAGGGCCAACGAGATCAAAAGAACTCTATTAATCGAATAAGAACTTCTAGGGTCTGTTTGGTTTACCAGTTTGGTTTAAACTAAACTGTACTTTTTTCATCATGTTTTTTTTCTTTTCCCCAAAAGTTTTTTGTCTTTTCTGAAAAAGTCAACAAAAATTACTATTCAAACTTAAAAATTTCAACTCAACTCAAACTGAACTTGTGCACCAAACAGGCTCCTAAAGTCAATGAGCTTCTTTAAACCTTTTGTATACAACTCTGCCCATTAGAAGTTTCCTCGTTATATGTTGGAAATAGCGCTTAATGCAGTCTACTCTTTGATGACCCATGTAGGATTTGTAAGAGAAGAAAGCGTAGAAAAGAAAGGTGAAATCGTTTTGATTCGAGAAACCTTGTCTTTTAGAAGTTTCCTAGTTATTTCTTGGATGTAACACTTATTGCAATATTCTACCAAGACTTTTACATTCCTATGCAAAAATTTCTTTTTTTCTTTTTCCTTTTCCCATTGAGAAAGTAACATATATGACACATTGCTTAAGATATACTGCTGAGCTAATTTCAACAGGGTTAAAATACCTCATAATTAATTGAATAAGAATTTCTGAAGTCAATTCACTTCTGTTTACTTTTATATAATCCTATCCATTAGAAGTTTCCTCATTAGCTTCAAAAGGTCATTTCCTCGTTCTACCCCCGTCGGCCAACTCTTATTTGATTGGAAAATAAGGCCCTACAAGAGGAACACAACACAAATAAAAAGGACCAATATTTATCTGTATTTTCACATGATTTCAAATTATGTGATAATTGACGCATTATCACCTTGAAGTGTGGAATGAAGCTGGCTCGTAGGAAATGGTACATCACAAAAGATGTGGCCCAACAAGCCTCGACACCCATATGAGAGAACCAAAAATGAGATATATGTCCGATAAATTATAATAAATAACTATTTTCAGTAAATTATTTAACGTAAATAACAAATTTATTAGGTAAATAAAATTGACAAATTATCTAATAAACTAGATATTTATTATTTTTTAATTCAAATATTTTTAAAACATGTTATTTACTTCAATCATATGCCGAAAACAGTCACCCTATATTTTCAGAAGTCATTGCCTCCAAATGAGCTTCCAAGGTGCTTACATGGGTTCATAGAGAGAGAGAGAGAGAGAGGGTAGAAAGACATGCTATTCGTAAATTCACATCAAAGAATCTCCTCCATTTGAAGTTCCTTTGGGATATCATATGACCTTAATTTTTTTGGGTTTTTCTTTTATGGTAAGATTTTATACTTATAGTGTACGTTTCTAATCATAAAATCTGATCAAAATCATATCAAAAAAAGAAAAAAAAAATGTGTATTTTAGATAATTTATCATACTTATATGATGATTGAAAAACATAACCCTATCAATAATACTGTATTTTTTCTGTCATGCCGTAGAATCTCTTGATTCTTTCACCGTTTCCCTATACATTAATGTCTATTAAAAAAAATGGCATTCTAGCCTTCCCCTTTTCCGGAATGTGACTTTTATTTTTTATTTTTTTGGGCTAATGAACTGGAATGTGACCTTGGAGAATCATGTGTATGGTAAAGGACTACGGACAAGCCAACTTTTTGGTGGCATACCAACTTCAGCAAGCCCTTCCCTTTCAGCTGTCCCCATATGAAAACCATATGCTACTTTTCAGACCATATTTTAAATACTTTGCTTCTGCAAATAAAATCATAAAGAACCACAAAATGCTCCATAAAGTACACGAATAAAATATGCTTATGGGAGTATATTATTTTTATATTCAGAACCTTCACTTTTATCACATCAAGACGCGAGTGTTCGAGTTATGTATCAAACATATATTCAGATTATGACGTGTTTTTGTTAATGGAGTTTTTGAGTCCTTTGGTTTGTTAGCTGATGAAAGTCCAGGGACCACTGATGGAGGGAAGGAAGGACCGAGGGAGACTTAAGTCCCCCCTCAACTCTTCTTCTTCTTTTTTTTTTTTCCCTAAAAATATGTAATAATTTCGTAGTAATCCCGCAAAAATGAAAAAAAAATTTACTTAAAATGTTCTCTAATTATCCATTACATAGTGATAGCCATTCTGATAAAGAATTATGGTTTGTTACTGCGAGAACAAGATCCTATATCATCTCATCGATTGTCCAATATTTTTACGTTGATCAAGACTGTAAAGATATTATTGATCCTCGTGTATATATATATATATATATATATATATATATCGTGGATATATATACATTTCAGAGGCTTTTTGTTTTTGCTGCATCACACCTATGCTGTCAACGTTAATGTAATGTCACACAGGGCTACAAGAAAAATCAGATATTTTTGTGTATGATCTTCTACACTTGCAAAGAGCCACATGAAAAAATTAGTCAACAGGGCCAAATGGTGCTCTAGCTCAGGTGGTCAGGATGGGGTAGGTTGAAAAAAAGAACCCGAACTTAAATTCTGAGCACAACAAATAATGAACTATAAAAATGATCAACACAAGTGAGTTAATACTAATTTATTTTATTTTATTTAATTAAATATTCCTTTGTAAAATTATGGTCTTCAAAGATATGAGAATTTTTATCGACTGTCATATCTTTATCAAGTTTTATAAAATTTACATTTTTTTTACTGAAGTTTTTCATGATGAAATATCTCTATAGATAGTATATGTTTTATAATATAAATTGTATACAAACTAATATAATTTTAAGTAGATCTAAAAGTCTAAAACAAAATTATTTCAGTAAAGTATTTTCATACTCTATCGTAGAATTCTCTTTTTTCAGGGATGGGATCGAAAAATTCGCTAATAAGTAATACTGATAGAGTATACCCTACCAAAAGATCCTCCAATTATATGCAGACAACATTACACGTATTAAAGGATTTATCGCAAATTAAATATGTTGTGTGGGCCTAAATGGTTCTTCTATAGTGGCCAAAAAGACACGTGAACTTTGTTATTCTTTAGAATCTGATCAATTCACTATGGAGCCAAAAGAAGAATGGGAAAATGATAAAGAAACCACCAAAGTCAGTGTCAATCTCTTTTATAACAAAGCAGAAGATAAATATCAAATGGGAAATGTTGAAAACTGCATGTCAAAGATATTTTCTTTTTTCATGCTATACTTAACCTTGAGCTTATCCTTTTATCTCTATCCAGTTTCTAGAAGGATATGGTTAAGATTTTTTTTTTTTTTTCAGTCATTGTTAGTAGGGTTCTTTAGACGCTGATAAAAATATTCGTTAAAAGTCATATAACCGAGTTCATCTCTCAACGAAGAACGTGTTACCTCAATCCCACCGAATATGTTAACAAAAACAATACGATTTGATGTGATCTCTTGCATTCTAAATTGAACACTAGATTAGTAGAAACAAATCTTTATATCTTAATTCTCAAAAAATGTCACTCGTACTCAAATATTTAGTCATATATTTATCACAATAGTTCATTACGTCTAAGTCATTCTAGTAAGTGGTAAAAGGGTCTTGTATATTAGAATAGTTATCTTTTTGGATAAAATCAAAAGTAGAATATCAATTCTTAAGTGGTAGCTCTTATTATTGATGAAGACTTTTGGCCAATAATATCCCTTCATTGTCAACTGTGATTTTTGTAATCCGATGAAAAAGTTAAAAGGTTAGTGGTCAACTTCGGGACTGTGACATTTCATTAGGTGGAACCCATGATTATCTAAAAAGAACATGATATATTAACCATATTGATCTTTGGATTTGGATTGCCATCGTTGCTAATGTAGATTGGTAAGACGCTCATTTTCCTCGCCTCATTGAATACTAGTTTGAGTCATCATCACCACGTTGGTCAGGATATATAGACAATCTAAATGGTGAGAGATTCATAAATCACACGGATAACATCCACCTCCATAAAATTATCTGGATATTTTAACCTCTACTAATATAATGCTTTTGGGTTTCAGCCAATATATATATACATATATTGATCTTTGGATTTTATTTTATTTTTAACCTTTCAGTTCTCAAACTTTTGAACTTTTGGCACTTAAAGTTCTCAATTTAAGGAGTTAGAAAACTTCCATTTTTCTTGACGTCTTAGGTCTCATTTTAAGAATTTGGACAAATGAATCCCGACGTTCCATTGTTTTAACGTTTGGTAGTCCTCGAGTGATGTTTCTTTTCTTACATCATCAGAGCTCAATATTTGAAGAATTACTTGCGTCTTATTTTTTAATCAGTTTTTTTTTTTTGGTTTTGTTTTTGTTTTGTTTTTTGTTTTTTGTTTTGTTTTTGTAAAGAAAAATACACATAATGACAACTAATTGTGGTGTTAATGTATTTAGTTACTAATTTGAAACCAATTTACCAAAAAAATACCTTCAAAAAAATATACCCTAATATTAAGGATGGATGATCAATTTCTCAATACTATTCATGAATTTATTTTATTTCTATTTTCTATTTGATGGTGATTTGTTTTGCTCTCGCCGAGATCATAGACTGTACTTGCTCCAGATCAACTGAAATTAGTTGAACTGATCCTTCTCTTGTGAAAGGTTGGTACGACACCCTTAACTTATCTTATCTTAATCTTATTAATTATTTTATGGTGAGCATATAGTATGTCATACGAGAAACATAAAATCTCAAAGATATAAAACTGAGAAATATGTCATGATAGCTTTAAAACATAACAATCATGCACTCAAACAAGGCATCAAACAATTTCTTCAAAACAATTTGCATTTAAAAGCATTAGTTTACATACTGTAGGCGAGGTTTATACTTACTAAACGATAGCTCATAAAAAAATATTCATACCGTAGGTAAGAAACTTCCACTGTAATAGATGGACTACGCGGACTGCGAAGCGGATATGAAGGACGGGATGGGATATCACTACGCAGAAGTTCTGTAAATATTTTGAGTATTAAATTATACTAATGAGTAATGTTTAAAAATGAAAACATGTTTAAGGTACTGATAAGTAAGTACTTATTTTAAGTACTTATTTAATAACGATCAGTAAGTTTTTATATTAAAATATTAGACTTGTTTTTGTTAATTCCAATGATATGTACTTATTAATTATATGTCATGTAAAATGTATGTATTAAAAAAAATCTTCTGTAAATTTCAAGTATTATGGCGGAGTAAGTATAGAAAGTGTAGTAACGACCACGTAAGCAGGGTTGTTACAGAGTATTATAATAATTACCATTATGCTAGAGTAAATTAACAGAATAAAAAACAACAAGCTATGTAAATTATAAAATAAAAAAAAATAAAAAAAAGGCAAAAACATTTTGGATTTGTTTAAACACATGCTCATAATTTACACTTTTTTGTGGTTGCATATATAATCTAACAGTGATTGCATACCTGACTCTATTATGAGGTGTAGAATTCGAAATCTCCACTCCTAAATTTTTTTAAAAAAATGTGCACTTATTTAATCAATATCAAATAGAACAAGCTTTTGTGGATCTTAAAAAGAAAAAAAAAAAAAAGAAAAAAAAAAAAGGAGTTTGGCACAAAGACGTTTCCAAATATTGATCTCGGATAACATTTAATAGAAAACATCAAGTGGCGACTGACATACACCAAGACAACAGGAGTCCGGGTCCAGTACTTGTCCAAATTCTTAAATTAGGGACCCAAGTCTCTAAGATGATGAGAGTTTAGGGACGTAGATGTCATACTTCTTAAATTGGGGACCAAAGTACTAAAGATTCAAAAGTTTGGGAACCATAAATGCAAAAAGCCTTGATCTTTTTTTTTTTTTTTTTTTTAATTTTGTAAAAAGACCTTGATCTTTTGATCATTTAGATTCCCTTAAAAAAAATGTAGAATTTTGGGTTTTTTTTTGGTATCAGTGCCACCTAATTTTTCATTGATTGTCATTTTGCACCTGGAAAGAAAAATTGTAGCAATCAACTCCCACAGTTCAAATTTTCTAACAAATTAAAGAAAAAAAAAATAGAGACGTAAAATTGGTCACTGCTCAAGGGAATGGCGTGGCCTGTTTATATCATGTCATTTTTAATTAATTAAAAAACTAATTAATTGCTTCAAAGTCGTGTTCTTCAGGTGCATGCTTGATCTATTGTCAAACCACTACGATATTTCCTTTTTTATTTTATTATAAATACCACTACGATATTTCTTAGATATTTCCATGGTATTTCTAAAGTTTGCATAAATTCGGCTTTTTTTTCATAAAAGAAAAAAAAAAGAGAGTAAAAAAAGGTTTTTGATATTACGGACCTAGTCACTAAAAATTTCTCAAATAAATTAGGTTAGGGTATTAAAATAGAGCCGTTGTGAGGGGTGCCGGAATTTAAATATGAATTATTTCATATTTATTTTATGGAAAGTTGGGGCTTGTGACGCCGATAATTCTTTTTTACATATTTAGTTCATATATTTCTTTAACTAAATATATTTCTTTATTTGTGTTCTTGTTATGTTCTTCTGATAGTATATTAAGACACGTGTTTAATTAAAATAATTTTTTAATTGATATAATATGACATAATAATTAAATATACATTTGTATTGAATTATCATGATATTATTGAATGAATACGAAGGGGATATGAATAAAGGGACATATGAGTTTATTCTTGTTCCTACTTTTACTAATATGAAAAATAATACTTTATTTGAAGGATTTATTTTCAAAACAGTTAAATAATATAGAATCCTTTTATAGAAGTAAAAGTATGATAAATTAATGGAATTTGATAGGAATTCGATAATTTAAAATCATGTCTAATTGGTATTATGATTTTAAAGGTAAATTATTGATTTGATCCCTAACCTTTTTATGAAATTATAATTTGGTCCCTAATTTTTTTTGTGGCTAAAAAGTTCCTAAACTCCGTGAAAAGGTGCAATTTGATCCTCTTTTTTATTTTTTATTTTCCCTGACAAATGTTAAAAATTGGATAGAATAGATCACATGAATGATACATGCAAGTTAAATAAACTAAATTTTTTTTCTTAGTTACCCTTAAATAGTAAATTATGTGTGATTAACATAATTATTTTTTGATAAATTTTTAATATATGTTAGCAAAAAAAACCATAAAAAGTTTAGGGACCTTTTCGTCACAAAAAAGGACGGGGAGCAAATCAAAACTTCATTAAAAAAATTTAGAGACCGGATGGACAATTTATTCTTTTTAAGTAGGCAAGTATAAATTTTTTTCTTTACGCTTATTGGTAAGTTAATAGTTGAGCCATGTATAGTAGTGTTTCTCCATTGATAATGTACGGTTTTTTTTTTTTTTTTTAAATGTAAAATTCATTCAATTAAAAGGTCTTACAGACACCAAATATAATGTAGATGACCATGTGATGCACAATACAAAGCACTCGATAAAAACCGGTTCCATCAGTAAAATCTGATGAAGTACATGGAAAATGATACAAGACGAGACCTGATATCATGAAAATTCCTCGACACATCAATTTGAGCACACAGAAGGCTCTTTTTGAAACCACTACAATCGATAGAAGCTTTTAATCCATCGAAATCATGTAGCATGTAGCACTAAGGCCACAAACATCTCCACTAAGACTTATGGCTAGTAGAATTTCTAACTTGTCGAGACATAAATATGGCATACCAAAAACAAACTCAAACGGTGGGAGAACCACCTCTATTATTATAATGAAAATACTGAAACTATATGGCAGAAATATTAACGTATTTATTAAACTAAAACATTAAAAACTAAAGATTAAAGCACGACAGTCGCAAGCTTTTAAAAAAAGTACAGTCGATAAGAAGATTATTAGAGTAGGAGGAACGCTTTTGGGAACAAGCGGTGAAGCCGACAAAATGCATTTAAACAGCAGAACGTGAAATACACTTGCTATCACCGTCAGCATACGAAACCAGAACCACCACCTCCACAATAAGCTCACCTCCATTCGGAACAAAACCTCGAAATAGTACAACCACCAGACAAAAAAACATCACAAAATACCTTCAAACCGTCTGAAAACTATCCTCTAAACAACATCATATCTGCTCTAATGAAGCTACCCGCCAAATACAGCCACCACCATAAAAAAACTCACAACAATACGAGCCCAATGACCAATTTTTAAGGTCGGAGATCCAACAACATACCTGGAGGCAGTCTTGGAACCTCAGCCAACTCACTTTCTCCTTTTCTCTTTTACTTGTTTCTCAGGGCCGGCTGCTTCTCTATTTTCCTAGGGTCACGATAATATACGTTTTTGAATACCAAATTTTTTTAAAACTATATCAAATAAAAAAACGTAAAAAAATATAATATAATACAAATTTAATAGTTTAAACTAAGCATTAAAAAAAAAAACTCATAGGGGTATTTTCTCATAACAACTGAAAAATACTCGTAGCTAAAAATAAAAATAAAAATCAGTGCATGAACTTGGGGAAAAAAAATTCTGGTCTTTACACAGGGAAAGCTACAATAGCGTCCGTACTGTACTGTTACATTGATTAGTGATATTCTACCTAAGGGTGTTTGGTGTGTAAGTTTGAGTTGAAATTGATAAGTTTAAATAGTAATTTTTGTTGACTTTTTCAGAAAAGACAAAAAACTTTTTCAGAAAAAGACAAAAATTGAGTTGATGGGTGTAAGTTTAAACTTACACCCCAAACACCCCAATTTTGACATTGATTATAAGGGTACAAGAATTTGAACACAATTAAGTAATATAACCCAAAAAAAATAATAAAAAATGGTCCTAATCAATTTCAGATTGATAAAATCAAATCATCATCAAATTTAAATGAGTATAAGGTCTTTTATGTTCTATCGGTGGTTCCTAAAATGATGTGGATGGAGTGGGACAACACCAAATAATTTTCTTTTTTTTTTATTAAAAAATTGATTATTTTCACAAATGATTCATGAATTATACAATAATCATTTTTATACTGATTTATGACTTTAATTTGACACGTCATACAATTTTGAATTTTTTAATGTTACGCAAACGATAGCTATGCTGATATTTCAAAAAATAAGTAAAAGGAAATTAAGCACATTTATATCATGTGAGCTTTCATTAAGATCAAAATTGTAAATAAGCATTTTGGAAAGGAAATGTATCTCCAAATACCTCATATGATACTTTATATCTTTAGTAAAAATACAATTCATTTCCAAAATTTCTTTGATAGAGATACAATTCCCTTTAAAAAAAATTACAACTATACTTATAAATAAAGCTTATGTAATTAGAACATGTTCATTTCTATCCAATTTTTTAATTAAAGTATTAACTGGGGACCATGGCGTAATAGTAGAAAAAATCAGGGATGTATAATGTGTAAAATCAAAAGTCAGGGTCAATATAAGATATAAGATGTATAGTTTGAGGTCCATCATATAAATAAACAAAAATAAATAAATAAATTCCCATCTTACAGCAAATTAAACGACATCGTATTGCCAAGATCACGAAAATCCATAAGGATGATCTTAAGAACACCGTAAAAGCGGTACATATAGTAACACAAGAGTTTCCCTCAGTGCTCTGAAAGAGAAAATTAAAAAATAAAAATAAAAAACAAAAAAGAATCTGAAAGTGGGACCCACTTCCGATTCACTGCCACGTCGGAACATAAATCCGATCTTAGATTTCGCACCAAAATTAAAAAAAAAAAAAAAAAAAAACCACCGTCGTCCAGTGTTTTTCACTGCAACACCGTACGGCTCTCTGAATCGAAGAAGAAGAAGAGAGAGAAAGTGGGAGGAGAGAGAAAGAGAGAGTAGCTGTAATTTTGCAGGAAATCAAGGACTGTTCTGCAAAAAGGAAAAAATTTTATTTCAGGGTCTACCTCACTTGACGCTCATATTAATCCCCCCACCACATATACACACACACACATATATATAGTCCCCATTCTGTTTCCTGTCCGTAATCAACTCTCTCTCTCTCTCCTCTCTCTGCAACTTTCTCTCTCTACAAATCCCTCTCTCTCTCTCTCTCTCTTCTGGAATTCTCGCGGTTCGATTCGAACTTACTCACCAGGTAAACTCGCATTGCTGGATTTCTGGATTTACTCTTTCCACACTTCAATTTCTTGTCCTAACTTCAAAGAACAAATCTTTTTTTTTTTTTTTTTTTTTCGTTTCTGTAAATTTTCAATTTGATTAGTTTGATCGATAATTTTTCGGTGTCGGAAAGCATCGGCATTCACGGTTGTTGGATCTGCGTTTTGATTTCGCCGAGGATTCGCGTCATTAGAACGATGCTTTTAAGTTGAAAAGTTGAGATTTTTATGAATTTTGATTTTCTTGTTCTTGTTCTTGTTTGGTTTTTGTGTCGTTTCCGTGACGGATTGTTTCGATCAAGTACGCGGAAAGTAATGTCGTATGCGGAAACGGGTTGCATACGTGTGTTTGCGTGTGTGTGTGTGTGTAAAGAATGTCGTGTTCATTGGGGTCGGCTGCATTTGGACGTTTGATGATTTGAGACCCACAAGCAATGTAATTGCAATTTTGTTTGTGTTTGTTGTTGCCCACAAGTGTTTGATTTTGGTCTAGTTTTTCTTTGGTAGAGAATTCTTTGATCCAAATCTGATCAAATGACTTGACAGGTTTGCTTGGCTGAATTTGATCCATCTTTAGTTTAGCAATCAAAACTAGAAAGGACAAGACAAGTTAGGTTTGATTGTTCAATACACCAAGATGTTTGGTTCTGATTGGTTTGGAGTTTGGACTATAATTTCACTAACAACCCTAATAAGAGTAACGTTGCAGAAGATTACAAATTGATGATTTGAAACCCACAAGTAATGTAATACTGTTGGCAATTTTGTTTGTGTTTGTTGTTGCTTCCTTTGATTAGCAACTGAATTTTTCGTGTCAAATATAAAAAGGGTTGGTGTCTTTAAAACAAGTCTTTGGTTTTTAGCAAGTTTTATCTAGTTTGGATCTGCTCACTCTAGTCAGATACACTTAGTGTAAATATGCTAGAAAATTATTTTCATCCACATATGACCAAGTGACTTGACAAGCTTGCTAGGCTGAATTTGATCCAGTCTTTGGTTCAATAATTAAAACTACGAGTTCAAGTTAGGTTTGATTGTTTTATTTTCCAAGATGTCAGTTTCTGATTGAAATAAACCGAATCTGATGATCAAGAGCGACCATTATTGCAATGAAAGTTATATTTTCTCTCGAGAATGTAGCCAAGAGCTTTTACATTTGTTAACTTTGTCCTTGCATGAGCTCTAAGTGTTTCTCTGATCCTTGTTTGTGTTCATTATATATAGTTCTTGGCCCATGGCTTCTCAATCGGTCGTGGACTTAATAGAGGCCTCCTCAGGGGTTCATTTTTCTGGATTTCACATGAATGGTCTGGTGAAGCAAAGCCATTCATCAGAGGTGGAGCAGCCAACAACCTCTGCTACAGAAAACGTGCATATGCAACCTTTTGTCATAGGTAATGTTGAATCTGAAAACTATGTTCTTGAGATATGATTAACATTTTTTTTTCTTGATTTTCTTACTTGAAGTGGCTTGACCTATACCTTCTTTACTAAATGGCATATGAACCATTTTGTTTATAAAACATTCTTGTACTTGATTATATTATGATCCTATCAGTTGAAGAAAAAATGGCATGCCGAAGATACCCATTATAAAGTTTTTGATTGAGACTTTATTAAATTCATTGTATATGCTGGACTGTGGTTCAGGCATGTGTGTGGTCTTTCTAAGAATGCATCATAGGAGAAGGCACGATAGTTTTTTTTTTTTTGGTCCCTCTCTCTCTACTTATGACCATACTTTCTGCGTTGCATGACAGGGGTTGCTGGTGGAGCAGCATCTGGCAAGACCACTGTTTGTGATATGATTATACAACAACTTCATGATCAGCGAGTCGTTCTTGTTAACCAGGTAACGTTATCCTGCTTCATATACACATTTGGTAATTAGCTTGAGATAAAATCTGGTAGACCTCGTTTATATGAATATACTTCTCCACTGCATAACTTTATATTTACCTATCTCAACATGGATTCTTTTTCAGGATTCCTTCTATCATAATTTGAAAGAAGAAGAACTTGCCCGGGTACAGGATTATAACTTCGACCATCCTGGTGAGGAGATTTCTGGTTTAGTCAAATTGTAATTTATCTAGGAGATAGAATGAAATCATAAATAGTGTTCAACTGCATTTGAACGCAATTAATGAAGGCATGGGCTGTATGCAATTTGATGCCATTTCTTGGACTGTACATTTTCTCCTAAGAAAAATTCTGTAATGAAGTTTAATTATTTACTTGAAGCAGTAAGAAGCATAGTTATGGTGTTCAGTTTTCTTACTTGATGCATGTGAGTATGTTTGTTTTAATGTAAAATTCTTTTGTTTTCAGATGCATTTGACACTGAGAAACTCTTAGCTTCTATGGATAAGTTGAGGAATGGGCAGGCAGTAGATATACCAAAGTATGACTTCAAGAGTTACAAAAGCAATGTGTTCCCCCCTAGAAGGGTAACGTTTGATTCCTAAGCATACAGGTTTTATTGACATTCCATTCCGTTCACAGTTGCCTCTAGTTTTCCGCTCACAGTTGCCTCTAGTTTTCATGCCCTTTTTATTCTAGTAGGCAAAAAACTACGAAAGTTAAAATTGTTGTTATAGGTGCATTTGTGCATGCATGCCTTTTCAGTGCGAAATCTCTTTACTGAATTTATAATACTCATTGTTCTACTGTCTGTGCAGGTAAATCCTTCAGATGTTATAATTTTGGAAGGAATTCTCATTTTCCACGATCCTCGTGTACGAGAGTTGTTGAATATGAAGATCTTTGTCGATACAGGTCATGGTCTTAACATTTTGTCTCCATTGCTTATCTTAGTTACGACCATACTTGCATTTACTAATATGAAACGTCTGCTTATGTCACCGCATAGTGTTACTAAGTTGGGACACTTCACATTGTAAAATTTTCAGTGCAGATGCTGATGTTCGTTTGGCTAGAAGGATAAGGCGTGACACGGTTGACAAACACAGGGATATTGGTGCAGTTCTTGATCAGGTTTGCAATGTTCATGTTTTTACGTTATCAATCTTATGAAAGAAAAAAAAAAAAAATGCTATCAAAGTTATAGAAGTATGTAGGTTTAAAGTGTCAAGACATGCAGTAAACTTACAATTCTGGGGACAATCATGATATTGCAGGAACTGGTCAATTTGATGAATATCGTTGTTTCCCGAGTTACTTGATTGAGTTTAGTTGTTTTCTTAATTTTTTCAGTCACTTGAAATTTTTCACTCAATGAGTTTTTGAGGCTTCATTACTACAGTTACTCTCCCCCACCCACCACGATTCCTGATCATATAAGTTTGATTGAAGCTAAAATTGAATTTCACCTTTCCTCTAAGCGTATTTTTGTGTTAATGCAGTACTCAAAATTTGTGAAGCCTGCTTTTGATGACTTTATTCTTCCTACAAAGAAATATGCTGATATCATTATTCCTCGTGGAGGAGATAATCATGTGGCAATTGATTTGATTGTGCAACACATCCGTACAAAGCTCGGCCAGCATGACCTTTGTAAAATATATCCTAATCTATATGTCATACAATCAACTTTTCAGGTATCCTACCTTACCCAGTTCAGCTCCGAACTTTTGGTTGTGCTTTTTAAATTTAGTGATTTATTCATTTATGTATTTTGTCTCTAATTGTTACTCCTCGTCTGGTGCAGATACGGGGTATGCATACTCTCATACGTGATTCTCAAACAACAAAGCATGATTTTGTATTTTATTCCGATAGGTTGATTCGTTTGGTATGCATATGTTCCCTTCCACCTAGGGTTTATTTGATAGTTGTTAAATTCTGTGATGAGATTCGGCAGCTGACTTCCTTAATTGGTCATTGGCTATTGTTTTCTAATTTACTGCCAGGTTGTTGAACATGGCTTGGGCCATCTACCGTTTACGGAAAAGCAGGTGACCACGCCAACTGGTAAGCTGATATTCATTTTGACTAAAAGTTTATGTCAAGCATTAGATTGTAGAATCCCAAAAGTCATCTTGTCAAGATATTTTTTCTTGATGTTTTTGAGATCTCGTCATGGCATCAGGCTATATTCGGATGAAATCTTTAGCTATAATTGTTCAATTTGAGTTGTTGTTTTTGTAGTCTACTAATATATTATAGTTCTTTTGAGATGGTATCCTTCGCTTTACATCTTCTGTTGTGGTTGCAGGGTCTGTGTATACTGGTGTAGACTTTTGTAAGAGGCTATGTGGTGTATCTGTTATCAGGAGGTAATATTTTCAAATCAGTCTCTGCTAGAAATTGGTTTTTTAGTTTTGTTTTTATTTTATTATTTTTTTTAATGTCAGTAGTTAGGGTTTTTTCAAACCTCAAACATGGTTACTTGGTATTGACGTTTGCATAAGGCTCCATTTGGTTCGTGGGTCCAAATTCTTGCAATTTGAACAATTTTGATTTGAACATGAAAATTTGAACCAGTGATTTGAATTAGAATTTGAACACATTGGACCCCATTAGTATGTTTTTTACTATTGCAATTCAAAATAGTGTAGGTGGGACCCATTAGTTTCAACTTGCATGAAGTTAGGGGGTTCAAATCCTAAAATCGTGGCTTCCTCTTGTGCTGTCTCGTATTTATTTTTAAATATTGAATGTTCATTCCTGTGATATTTTTTTAACATTTTCCTCGTATTTTAGCGGTGAGAGCATGGAGAATGCTTTGCGAGCATGCTGTAAAGGTATCAAGATCGGGAAAATTCTTATTCATAGAGAAGGGGACAACGGTCAACAGGTTTGGGAATCTTTTTTTGTGTCTTTGCTTGTTCTTTACCAATGTATTCGAGTCTTACTTCTGGCTGTTTCCTCTACACTTTCTTTACTTGGCAGCTAATCTATGAGAAGTTGCCCCAAGACATCTCGGATAGGCATGTCTTATTATTGGATCCCATCTTAGGAACAGGTTCGTGTCTTTTCTTTCCCATGGTTTTGCGCTTTTTCTAATTCCTATACGTTGCTACACAAATAGTTAGACAAGTAAACCTTACAGTTACTCTTCTTCAGGTAATTCAGCCGTTCAGGCGATTTCCTTACTCTTAAGAAAGGGCGTACCGGAGTCCAACATCATATTCCTCAATCTCATCTCTGTAAGTTGAAGTAGCTATCAATTGCTTTGTTTCCCTACTCTTAAGAGTACGGCATTGTGCAGTTCCGAACTATGAGATTTGCATTCCCTACTCTTAAAAGTTCAGCATTGTCTCATATCGGAAATATTGTTCGAGTTTTTACCGCATTTTGTATCTAATGATTACTTTGCAAAATTTGTTCACCAGGCACCTCAAGGAATACATGTGGTGTGCAAGAGATTCCCAAGGATTAAGATTGTGACATCTGAGATTGAGATTGGTTTGAATGAAGATTTTCGTGTCATACCAGGCATGGGAGAGTTTGGAGACAGATATTTTGGAACAGATGATGAGTGACTCAGCAAAAGATAAGAGAAGTGGCTCCTCCAAAAGTTATATTAAAAAAAATGGTCCACTATATAGATATATCTATCTATCTATATATAAATATATGTTTTGTCCCACCCCATTATCGTTACTCGTCAGCAATCCCTAAAAATCAGCTGAGACTTGCTTTTTGACTCATATTCTGGTGGCTTCTACTTTTTTTAAGAGCTGAGAAATTTTTGACTTTCATCTTTTATTATATATACATATATATATATATATATATATATAAACATTTCCCACTCTTCCATTGCCCTTTTAATTTATGATATGACAAACTATATTAGCAACTAAATTATACATATAATTCAAAGGCAGGAATTTGAATTCCGGTAAAATCAGGTGTGAACTTACTGTTAAATTGTCAATGATGGAAAGTTGAGTGGTAATGGATTGTGGACAGAATTTGATGGGTGGTTAAGGTGAAAGCAACATTATACCAAGTTAGGACTAGAATGAAAATCCAAGATAGTGGCTGAAACTTGTGGGGAGTTGGTACAATCCAAAATTTGTTATTTCTGTTTTGTTCCAAAGTTGCCTCCCAAATTATATGAACGGATGAGGATCATAGCTATGTATATTCCACATAATATATATATATATATATATATACACACACACATGGAGAGAAAATTTTACTGATATATAATTGGCCACTTGGCTATGAGATCAATCACTCATTGCTTTATCCGAGGATGATAACCCTTGTTGGGCTAATCTCTTGACACGTGGCGGTGCACGGCATGAGGTGGATTCTGTTGGTATATTCGCTGAGGAGCTTATCTATATAGATTGTTGGTTGTGTGTGTTTGTTTTCCGCGCTTTGGTCCTGCATTTTATTTTTTTTGCACTTTTTGTCTCGCATAATATTTTACACACAACTCTATCCAAAAAGTTATCCTAAAATAAGCCATAACCATGTCGGCCTTCGTTGGAAAGTATGCTGGTAAATACAATCTCTCTCTCTCTCATCATTGGTTTAGTGTATAGCATCGTGAATGAGTATTTTTTTTCACACACACACGTGTGTATATATATATATATATATATATATGAATTTGATTGAAAAAAGGAAAACTACTAGGGTGGACGAATTGAGTTGTTGATTGTTATGATGAAGCAAAACGGATGTGTTTGGGTCTTGTTACCGCTTTACCTGAAACGTCTTGGACACATGGATGTATAAAAAATAGTCATACATATATATATATATATGTATATATGTTTGTATATGAATATGTAAGTACTGAAAATTGGTGAACATTATTACGTTTGCTCCGGTGAAGCAATTCTTCAGTAAAGTTGTCAACATTTTTATCTGCTATCCTCAAAATACCCGAAGAGCAAGCAACATATATAACAAAGACCTTCTGTATAAGTACCTATATATATATATATAGAGAGAGAGAGAGAGTTGAAGTCAACAATATGTCATTCTTTCTAGCTTATGTGAATATCTATGTAGTGTAAATATAGCATTTGACGATTCATAAATCTCATGATTATTATTTAAAAAAAAAAAAAAAAAACTTGAGATGGGATGATTCAAACTTTACATTTAATGATAAAATTAGATATTAAATTACTACGAAAGTATAATTACCGTAACAAATTATGATTATTTTTGAGGCATGAGTTTATAGCATTTATCATAATGTCATATTAATAAATATAATCTCGTCACATATAGACTTTTTTTCTTTTTTAATAATTGAAACGTTCTCTATTAATCAACTTTTCTATTGTTTCTTTTTGCTTATACACACACACACACACACACACATATACACGTATGTATATATATAGCACTGTCATAGTGTTATTGCACCAGTCACATATATACTGATCATGTACTAACTTTGAGTCATATATAACTTTAGCATTTGTGTATTTTATATATGTGTACACACACACACACACATAATAACTCAGTAGCTAATGTAATGTCCTATCAAATATTATCTCAGACGAGCTCATCAAGACAGCCAAGTACATCGCCACCCCCGGCAAGGGAATACTGGCGGCGGACGAGAGCACCGGCACCATCGGAAAGCGGCTGGCGAGCATCAACGTCGAGAACATCGAATCAAACCGCCAAGCCCTAAGGGAGCTCCTCTTCACCTCCCCCAACGCCCTCTCCTACCTCTCCGGCGTCATCCTCTTCGAGGAGACACTCTACCAGAAATCCTCCGACGGCAAGCCCTTCGTCGAGGTCCTCGAGGAGAACGGCGTCGTCCCCGGGATCAAGGTCGACAAGGGCACCGTCGAGCTCGCCGGAACCAACGGCGAGACCACCACCCAGGGCTTTGATTCCCTCGGCGCCAGGTGCAGCCAGTACTACAAGGCCGGCGCTCGCTTCGCCAAGTGGCGTGCCGTCCTTAAGATCGGCCCCACCGAGCCGTCGGAGCTGTCCATCCAGCAGAATGCTCAGGGCTTGGCCCGCTACGCCATCATCTGCCAGGAGAACGGGCTGGTGCCCATCGTTGAGCCGGAGGTGCTCACCGACGGTCCTCACGACGTTAAGAAGTGCGCCGCCGTCACCGAGACGGTGCTCGCGGCGGTCTACAAGGCGCTCAACGACCACCATGTGCTTCTCGAAGGGACGCTCCTTAAACCCAACATGGTTACGCCCGGTTCTGATAGCCCTAAGGTAACGTGTATGTATATATATGTATGTATATTATATATATACAAATGCATGCAATCATTATATGCTCTAATGATAAATTATTATCTTATTATAATTAATATTATGAGATTCATTTTAGGCCATAACGAAAGATAATAGTGTGATAAAAGCATTATCGGTAATTCATAATGTGACTCATATAAAATGAGTTGTAATGTACATATAAAATTTAAGGTGATTTTTTTTTTTTTAATATGACTGTGGTGTCGGATATTTTTAATATCTTAATAATATTATTTTTTAAGAAATATATTTATGATAAACATATTTTTTTTGTTGTTGGTACTATTAGTAATATAGTCGTTACAAGGATTTTTTCTTTGTGCCATGTAGTTGTGGCTAAAAATAGACAGGAAAAAAAGAAAAAAAAAAAGAAAAAAGAAAAAAAAAGAAAAGAGCTTTGACAATTCCAAAAATTGTCACAAAATATTTTTATCTGGAGGTTGAAATCTTATTCTCTACAAAAATAAAATATAGTGGAAAAATGTTTAAACTGAAGCCATGCAACTAAGGTAAAATAGAGCTAATGGTATATGCCAAATTATCAATAGAAAATCTACCAAATATTGTTTATTTTTTGGTCACGTATATATATTTCTGCAAAAAAGAAAAAAAAATGCTTTAGGTCGTCTTTGTCTGCACATTTCTTTGTTTTGGCATTCGCTGAAAATAAAATTTAATTTTTGTGGTGAACATTGCATACATAAATTTAGCCTACGCTAAGTCTGCAACCATCGCAAACATGTTATTTATCCTTATTTTTTTTAATGAAAAAAAAAAAATATATATATATATATATATATTTTCCTTTTTATTGCTGATCAAGAAAAGTTGCATCTTGGATCATAGGTAGCGGCGGAGGTGATAGCGGAGTACACGGTGACAGCACTCCGCCGGACAGTGCCACCGGCGGTGCCAGGGATCGTGTTTCTATCGGGAGGGCAGAGCGAGGAGGAGGCGACGCAGAACCTCAACGCGATGAACAAGTTGGAGGTGTTGAAGCCATGGACATTGTCCTTCTCATTCGGGCGAGCCCTTCAGCAGAGCACGCTCAAGACATGGGGTGGGAAGAAGGAGAACATAGCCAAGGCTCAGGAGGCATTCTTGGCCAGGGCCAAGGCCAACTCTGAGGCCACTCTTGGCAAGTACGCTGGAGCCAGTGACACTGGCCTTGCTTCTGAGAGTCTGTTTGTTAAGGGTTACAAGTACTAATTAATTCATTAAGCCCTAAATCACATCATTATCTCTCTCTCTCTCTCTCTCCCTCTCTCTCCTCCTTTTCTAAAATATGGGGGTTTTGGGACATATATATGATGTGTCCTTGAGATTAGAAATTGTATTTTTTTGTTCTCTTTTTGTTTTCTTGATCTTCATCTTCTCTCTAATTGGTATGTATATATATATATATGTTCTACAAATTGTGTACGTTCATATGCACTCATTTTTATTAAACTTCTAACTGTACTTAATGATTTCAGCTAATTTGCTCTCGAGTTTAGTGAACCTACTTGTAGTGTGTGAATATATAGGGTGTTTGGGTGATGAGTTTAAACTCATCACCGTCAACTCAATTTTTGTCTTTTTCCTCAAAAGTTTTTTGTCTTTTCTGAAAAAGTCAACCAAAATCATTATTTAAACTTACAAATTTCAACTCAAATTCGTTCACCAAACACCATTAAAATCACCGTTCGGATTAGCATCTCAATGAGAGTTCATATTAGGTGAAGTGGTAAGGGATCTAATATAAGAATCCACACAACTCAGGATTTAAAATCCAGTTTCAATGGATAACCCATGCATTAAAGGTGTACTCTTACCATCATCAAAAGGGAGGCGGGTAAAAATCGAACATGAATTAAAAACATGAGGAGTGGCCTTGGAGGCGATGGAAGGCACGGTCGTAGGACTCTTGGCAGCATGAGTTAGTGAGTGAGGAGTGATGAAGATAGACAGGATGGAAGAAATAGAGTGAGGAAGAGAGAGAGTGGAAACTTGATAGAGGGATGGAAAAGAGAGTGAGAACTTGAGAGAGTTTTTTTTTTTTTTTTTTTTTTTTTTTTTTTTTTGAGTTAATAAAAGATTGCTTGAAAGTACTGAAGATGGGGGAGAAAGTTTCAAATTTTTTTAGTAGAAAAATGAGAGGAAAAAGTCAGCCCTTTTTTCTAAAATTTTGGAACATCTACCGGTTTTTGAAAAAAAAAATAAAATAGACAATGTATAAGCTAGGTTTTTTAAGTATACAAAAGGAAGTAAGGTCTCATTCATAAATAGCATATCTTAATTAACATATCTTAAATGTAAATTAATTTTAAATTTTTTTTAATTTAACATGAGGAATGGCATGTCGTTTAAGCATTGATAAAAAAGTTTTTAAAAAAAGTTTCAACCAAAATGGTGAGTTTTGGTTGAAAGTAGGTGTAATTTTTACAACTCAATAATGTTTTGATAATTCATTAATTCGTTTTAGCATTTAGTTTTTTTTTATTTAACTAAAATTTTAAAATAAGATGACATGGAATAACACTATTAGAAGATAATTAATGACACATGAAATCTTAACAACATATCTTAATTTAAAAAAATAAGAGTGAAGAAAAAACTATAAAAATTTTAAAGAAAAAAGAATTTAGGGCCCGTTTGGCGTATGAGTTTAAACTCATCACCATCAACTCAGTTTTTGTCTTTTTTCCCAAAATTTTTTTGTCTTTTCTGAAAAAGTCAACCAAAATCACTATTTAAACTTACAAATCTTAACTCAAACTCAAACACCAAACAGGCCCTTAACAAAAAGCATAAGAAAATACAGAAGAAAAAAAAAAAAAGGCAAAGTGAGGAAAGAAAGAAGAAGAAGATGATGATGATGAAGAAGATTATGACCCGGCGGGCGGGATGGAGTGCTGATAAAGAAATGAGGGGATTTTTTTGTGTTGTTAATAAAAATTGAATAAATTAAATGAGAAGGAAGGAAAAAAAAAAAAAAACCCAACGCCACGAAGAAGAAAAGGAGGGGCGGGGGGTGCGTGGGCGGGTGGTGGGGAATGGTGTGTTGATAAAAAAATGAGGGGCTTTTTTGTCTTTTTAATAAAAATTGAATAAATTAAATGAGAGAGAAAAAAAAAAAAGGTTAAACTTGCAATGGTGTTTCATTTGGAGGTTATATATGCAAAAACCCTTTTCAATTTTACGTCCTCAGGAATGTGTGAAATTCTCAATCGAACTGGGGAAATTGACGATTTCCGCTGGAATTATAAGCTTCAAATCCCGATTTCAACTTCAAGTTCGGGTTTCTCTCATTCCGTGGTAACCATAAACTCTTCTCTTCTATTTCCGTTTAGGGTTCTTCTTCTTTATTTTCCCCTGTTTTTGGATTAAGCAGTCGCAAAGTTTCAATCTTTATCTATTATACTTTTTAATTTTATTAACAAGTTCGGATTATTGGTTTACACATACATACATACATACATATATATATATATATAAACAAGAAGACCCAAAAATTGGTGGTTAGATATATATATATATATATATTTTTTTTTTTTTCTTGCCATGTCCTCCTCTTCCTCCATTTCCTCCTCCTTCCGACTCTTCACCACCAAAATCCCAACCTCCCTCTTCTTCCCCCACAGAATTCCCCCAAACCCCCATCCTCTCCCCTTCTCGCGACGAATCTCCTTTGAGAGAATGGCCGCCGCCACCAACAATCCGCCGTTATCGGTCTCCGCCTCAGCTTCGAGCCCTGCCTCCTTGCCATCCGTTGAAGAAGAGCTCCCTCCGAAGCTTCTAGAAATCGTACGGCTCTTCCAGTCCGTACAGGAGCCGAGAGCCAAGTACGAGCAGCTCCTGTTCTACGGCAAGAATCTGAAGCCCCTCGACGAGGTTTACAAGACGAGGAAGAACAAGGTCGAAGGTTGCGTGTCGCAGGTCTGGGTTAGGGCTTACCTTGATTCAGAGCGGAACGTGGTTTTTGAAGCCGATTCCGACTCGGTCCTCACCAAGGGACTCGCGGCCTTGCTCGTTAACGGCTTGTCCGGTCGGCCGGCGGAGGAGGTGGTCAGGATTTCGCCGGAGTTCGTTGTTTTGTTAGGGCTCCAGCAGAGCTTGACGCCGTCGAGGAACAATGGATTCTTGAATATGTTGAAGCTGATGCAGAGGAAGGCGCTTGAGTTGCTTGTAGAGGCCGAAAAGGGCTCGGATAGTTCGAATTCGGAGGCGAAAAGTGGCGATAAAGTCAAAAGTTCCGGTTTTGGAGACAAATTCAATGCCTTGGAGGGTCGATTGGAGACGGAAAAGAGTGCAAGGAGCGAAATTGGGGCGAGTTCGGAGGCGAAAAGCGGGGATAAAATCGAAAGTGCCGGTTTTGGAGAGAAATTCGACGGCTTGGAGGCGGAAACGAGTGGGAGGAGCGGAAAGGAGTTGAATTCGGGATCGGGATCGGGGTCGGGTTTGTTGGGGAGGAGGGGGATGAGGATTAAGGAGAAATTGGAGAAGGAGCTGAGTCCGGTGGAGTTGGAAGTGGAGGATATATCATACCAGCACGCCGGGCACGCCGGGGTGAGAGGCAATGAAGATGGGGAGACTCATTTCAATGTGAAAATTGTGTCAAAAGAGTTTGAAGGGAAGAGCTTGGTGAAGAGGCATAGGCTTGTTTATGGTTTGTTGCAAGAGGAGTTGCAGAGTGGGCTTCACGCCTTATCAATTGTGGCAAAAACACCCTCTGAAGTTGCTGGGCAGTGAAGGAAAAAATGAGGTTCAGTTTTGGTTTAAAGAAAGTTTGTTACTTTGGATTATTAGAAACATTGTACTCACAGTTATTAATATTATTTTTTTTTCATGATCCAATCATATTGTAAACATATTGAATCTTTATGAAAGCAATAATGAGTTACTGGGGATCTTTTTCGTGTGCTATTTCTGATTTTGTTCTTTATGTTCATGTAATGAACTGATTTGGCATGTCATGAACTTCTGTACGAGAAACAACGGCATTGTTTCTCTGATTCGATTCCCTCGAGGATGTAAAATTTATCTCTCTCACCACCCCATGGTGTAAGAGACAAATGTGTGCATTTCCATCAGGGTTGTATGTATCTTTTGAATGAAGATTGAGAGAGCTCTCGACTTTGCTTTATAACTCTTATTGAGTAGTACTAAATGGAAGTATTGTAACTGAAATGTCATTTTATTGTCATTCACAAAAATAAGAGGTGGGGTAATTGAAAAAGGATGTTTATTGGGTTTTTGGTGGTTAGAGCTCTCTCTCTAACACCAAGCTCATTGTCGAGATAATTCAATCTGACCCTTCTCTTATGCAGTTTTTACATTAGTCTCCTTTTGGGCTTTTGAAAGTCTAGCCCAATTTAATATAAGATTTGTTTGTTTTCTTTTGTCCACTTGCCGAGTATAAATATTTTTGGGCTCTCCGTCATATATATTTGAACAACTTAGTTTGAGAATTTTCTGTCGAGTCAATTGTCAACTTTTATTTATAATGTCAAGTTGCAACTACCGGTCAATTTGCCTTTGTCTTTATCACCTTCACCTTATGTTCGGTCTCCTTTTTATAATATGATATAGAATACAACAGATATGTGATAATTTTGAGAACCATTTATCTGTATTTGAAGGTTAGATTTGATCGGTAGATCATGGAGGTTGGTTATGGAAGTTGAAGTTCTTCTTGGACCGATTGATAGTTATTTCTCTAACCATTTATGTGAGCCTTCACTGATTAGAGTGGAAAATTAGAAAATTCCCATTAGAGGAAAACAAGAAAATAAACGAGTGAGTTAACCGAGGAGTTGATTACCATGAAGCAGGTTAAGGACGACCATGGACTTGGCGGTGCGAAGATAGGACAGGCGGCTCCTCCCCCCCCACCACCGCCACCACCTCCACCACTTCCCTGGTTTTGGGCTAGGAAGGCTGTTCCGGAGAGTGTTACAAAGCAGGAAATCGCCAAGTTCTGGAGGCAGAAACGTATCGAGGAAGAAGATCATCTCCTTGCTGCTATCAAGGCTGCTGCACGCATTAGGGCGCGTAATCTCTCGGTAAGATTCCAATATAAAAAGCTTTAAATTATTTAGATGCATCCTTACTATACAGCGGATAGAGGTGGATTCTTCTTAGGTACATTGAATCTGTCGAAACATGAAGCACCTAGCTTGGATTTAAGATTTACATATCAGAATGGCCTTTTCGGAGGCGACGCATATAGGAGTTTAAAGGATTGAATCAATTGTTTAGAACATCTTGAGTTTCTCACAATTCTAACTTTTCGTGGTTGCGTAGGAAGAAGATTACAAGTACTATGAAGAGTCCTTGAAGGATACGGAGAACGAGGCTGAAGAGAAGAAAACCGCTGCAACTAGTGACAGAAACAAGGATGCGAATAGCAACGAAATTCGGGTTGGAATAAAGGACTGGTTAGTTGATTTTACTTTGTCTATTTAGAGAACTCAAAAGAGATGTGATTCTTGCTTAAAACATCCATGTTTGCTTTTTTGCTAAAAGGAAATCTTTTGTTAAAATTTTACAGGTGGACAAAAAGCAAGTATGCATACCTGAACCAACCGGCAATCGAGTCGAAGAGTCCTCCAAAACGAAGAACCTCCACTTACATTCCTAACTGTATTTCTTTCGAGCGTACTCCTCTCTATCCCACCTCTCTTGGTGTATTTTAGACCATCAGATGCTTCAATTGATTTGTGTTCCTTAAATTATGTGAACTTCATTTGCTTTTTTTCCCTTCGGAGTTGGGTATTCTCGGAATAAGTTTGCTTCTTGCAGGCAATAGAAACGTGTTTGTATTGTAAATATCGTCCTTGTATTGGTTTTGCCTTTTCCGGTGTCTAGCTCTGGAAAACAAGTGTTTCATTTCTCATTGCTCTTCACCTGCATATTGAGGGTCCGTTTGACACACAATCTCGGCACCATTCAAAAAGTTTTTTTTACAGTGTTCTCTCTCAAAATTACTTGCGGACATTCTCCTAAGAAGTTTCAAGTTTCTTCTGGGTAATTACTCTGGCTGCGGCAAAGCATAGTCGAAGTGCATCATCAATTTACAATAATATATAATATAAGATCATAGTTTTCGGAACATTAACATGATTAGGAACTAAGTCAATGTTTGATCGGAGGGAAAGGAAAAATGAAAGTGAAAGAAAATAAGAGGGAGAATAAAGATTTTGTTTTTTTATTTTTATGTTGTTTGGTATTATGGAAGGAGAGAAAATAAAAAGGTTGTGTAATTATTATTATTTTTTGTTTATATAAATATATAATATTTTATTTTAAAATCAGGGATAAAAAAGTAATTTTAGTAATTATTACATGGATTTTAATTTTCCTCGTACTTTCGAAGGGAATGAAAAAGTGGATTCCACTATAATACTTTTCCCTCATATTTTCCATCATCTTTTCTTTTCCTTCTTATCAAACAATCAACTTCATTAACCTTCTTCCACTTTTCCTTCATCCCATTTTCTTCCTTCCTTTTTTCCACTCTACCAAACATAGCGTAAGTGTTTGGTAGATGGGAAAGAAAAGTAGAAGAAAGGAGTAGTAGATAACCTTCGATATGAAGGGAAGAAAATAAAAATCATCTTTTTTATTTGGTATAGAGATGCAAGGGTAAGGAAATGAAACTTTTGTTTGTAATCAAACAAATAAAATCCCGTAATAATTTCTCTAATTTAGGAGAGATCAAAATTAAGTTATTTTGAAGAATTTAGAATTCTCCCTCTTATCCCTTCCATTTTTATTTTATATTAAACAATCATAAATGTCAAAATCCTTCTTTAGATGTCTGCATTATTCTCTTTTCTTTCCAACCAAATACATTCTAAAAGCTTATACATTATGTTCCCTAAAAAAAAAAAAAAAATAAAATAAAATTGTAATCATGCTATGTAGATAGAGCAAACAGGATGTTAAGATAGTTATCCATAATTTGTAATGGATAAATTTATTCCGGCATTTGACTTTTATATTTTGGCTAGGAATATGAGGTAGTTGGCGGTGACTTGAAGTGGTAACCAATTTATTGGTCTTTTTCTAAATTTTCACATTATGAAATTCCTTGTCGTATAGAATTAGCTAAGGAAAAAATATATTAATAACACCCTTGACGACGAGAACTGATAAAAATACATTAAACAAACGACTTGATTGGATTGGCAAAATCAACTTCTAATCAAGGTTCTCAGAAGAAAAATAAAATAAAATAATCTAACCAAAGTTAATGCAGCATTGGAGAACTATAATTAAAGTTTCCAATTTGAAAATTTCATGCTTAACAATAATGTCCTAATACATGTGGGTAACATAAATGCTGCTACACCCTATACTTATGCAATATGTCTTCCCCCAAAAAACAATAAAAAACACGGGATTCCACGTTTGGAAACATCGATCACTTCACAAGCATATTAAAACAGAACAATAATATGTAAAATTAATGAAACTTGATGAATATTTTATGTTAAAAAAATGGACTGGTGGAGGTATTTCTTTATGCGCTACTGAAAAATTCTCTTGCTTGGTTGTACATAACTTGGACAGCATCTGTTTTTATGTATTGACCCATTAAAGGAAAAGGAAAGAAAGTAAAGAGTGACAATCTCACTTGCAGTAATAGTATGTACAAGTCATTTTTCCTGAACTCACAAGGAAATTAAAGGATAGACATACATTTAGCATTATTTATCTCTTAAGAGATGCAGTTTGTCTTCATTGGTCAACATTAAGGCATTTTAATTTTCACTTTTTTAATTTTTTAATTTTTTTTAACTTTTTAATTTTTTTGCTTTCAAGTGTTTTTGGTTTCTAATTAGCTCAATTCAGTTTGCTTTTCCTCCCTCAAAGAAAATAGTTCTAACTGCTATGTGATCCTATTCTAATCTTACGTTTTTTAAGGATGCCTTATCTTGTGGTCAATTTTATTGAAAAAAAAAAAAAACCTTTGAGTTATTCGAAGAATTTGGACCTCACTGTTTACTTTGGTGTCTCTATGATAGAAACTATTTATCGTTTTCGGCAAAAATTACTCTTTACATTTAGATTACTTTTTTAACGATATGATCTTTTAGTGTCTGTATTTAAAATTGACCACGCAAAACTACTTCTAATAATAGATCATATCATTGATAAATAAATTGAACTGTTACAATAACAGTTATTATTAGTGGTGAATAATAGTTCTTCTTATAGTTTGTTTTCTTCTCTCTTTATTTATTTTATTTTTTTAAATAGAAGGCTACTTTTTAGGGAACTTCATAGAGGGCTTGAAATTCAAATGTTTATATGGGACAATTTCTTTAAGCAAACCGACTAAGCAACGAACTCATTTTGGTAGCACACCCACATGGATAGATGGATTGACAAGGGTAGGTGTCTTTGCTAGTTTCTTCCCTTCGTCTATCTGGGTTCATTCTTGTAGCCTTTCCTTAGGCCTCGCTCCAACTTCGACTGTTGGAGTATGGTTTGGTGATAGCTAGGTAGAACCCCGGATGGTCGACTGAGAGAAATTAGTATAAAAAACCTGTCTCTTTGCCATATCCAGATAAATGGATTCCTGCCTAAGAGGCTGAAAACCTGAAAATGATGGGACCACCCTCAGTTCCTTTTTATTCACAAAAAAAAAAAAAAAAAAAAACTCATTTTGGTAGCACAAAAATAGAGGGTGGAGCCCTTATTTGAAGATTCCTTAGAAACCAAGTCCGTTTGGTATATCTCTAATAGGTCAATGTTTTTCTCTACAGTTTTGGGACTATATATGTGGGTTCTGTAGCTAGCAAGGCTGCAATGATTTGAACTCTTATAATAAAGATGATGTAGTTGAATCATTCTATGAAAGGTACTAATACTTTATTATGGAATCATTTGTTATTGTTATATGATTAAAAAAAAATAACACTTAGTTATAGATGACAATTCGAGGCGTGCTTTAAATTTTTTTTTTTTTTTGAACTTCAGGATGGGGGATTCGAACTCTAAATCTTTAGGTAGAGTCAGGTGTAATATTATCGCTAGACTATATCTGCAATCACGAGACGTGCTTGTATCTATTTATACAATTGTGTTAGTTCGAATTAGACTCACCCATCATTTATTTGGTGAAAACGTCAGTCAGATCAATATTGTCACAAGTTTTTTTACAATATTTTACAGGTCAATTTGTTTGTGATTGAAGTCTTTAATATTTTGTTTTTCATTTCCTTTAATCACAATTTGTTAAAAAATTATTTTTTTATCGACTGTTTATCCATATTTTTTTATGGGGGATAATTTATCAATATTAGGCATATAAATTTTTTTAAAAAAAAAGAGAACAGATATAATCAATTAAAGTGTCGATTATTTAGGTCGAGTTTGAGTAGTGTCGAGTCATGAATTTCCAACCCTTGGATTGAGTTTCCATTCAAATAATCCTAATCCATGTGGCACCTGAACTTTCTTGCTCGTTAATATTTACTCATTAAAATAACAACCCAAACATTATTTAATTATGTATACAACTTTTTTAAGGAAAAAAAAAAAAAAAAAAAAGAGCAAAAGTGATCATGAGACGGAAATCACCATAGGATTCTAGTTGATTCTGCATATATATGACCGACTAATCTTTTTTCCATATTTTGAGCTTTAAACACATCGTAATCCAAAAAAAAGTTTTTATCTTATTAAGAAAAACATTGATAATGGAGATTCCTTTTTATTTTTTTAATTTGTTGTTTCTTCTTTTCTCCTTGTTTGGTGGGGGTCACTTGTGCTTGTCTTATAGCCACTATGTTTTGTTTGTTTGTTCATGTTATTTAATAATAATAATAATAATAATAATAATAATAATAATAATAATAATAATTATTATTATTATTATTATTATTATTATTATTATTATTTATTTATTTATTTTTGTTTTGGTGGTTGTGCTTAGTTTCTTGTGTGGCCTCCAATTTTTTGAGCTAGCCAACAAGGATTAACAACCAATTAATAATAATACGTTTTTGGCACCTCTTGATCTACCTGAATTATTTATCCTGTTATATATGAGTATGACTAACGAGATTTTACAAAAGATTAAAGTTTTCAATGAAGACTTACATGAAATAACTGATTTTGAATGTGCACAAATTAAAAAATAATCATAATAAATGAAAACGATAAAAAATCATCAAAATGAAAAAAAAAAAAAAAAAAAAAATCATCAAAGTTCAAAGCTGTTAAAAAAAGGAGAAAATGTCAGTAAGGGCAGAAGTCCCTACACATTTTCATGTCCTTCCATCACTGATAGTAGAAATAAATCTAAATTCTTAAAAGGAAAATTTTAAACGGAATTTTATAATTTTTTAGCACCTTGAACTCCTTATAATTTGACACTCTCATTCTTGAATTTTCCATTTTGACAATTTAGTTCTTAAATCAGCCCAAAAATTTGCTAAAATTTAACTCTTTTTATAAATTTTTTTTTAAACTCCTTTAATTTAGGGAAAAGAAAAAAACAAACAGAAATATCAAATCACGAAAAGGTTCTAGATATAAATTGAATAAAACCGAATTACAATATGAAGAACATCTGATATGACAAAGCTCCTGCATGCGAATTTGTTGAAAATCATGAAACATTGAAAATTCAATTTCCACAAAAAGAATATGCTGTTTATATATATATATATATATATATGTATATATAATTGGACATGTATATATCTCAATCAAAGCAGAATATATATAGCCAGAATAAATAAATAGGCACAAGAAGAAGATTTAGATTATACTTTTCCATATCTTCATCTCTTTGTTCTGCAGCTTCTAGCAACTAAAATACCAGTAGGTGGACCTGTCATCTGAAGTTGACACCTACCATGCAACCAATAAGTAAAATGTAACATTCCCAGTGTTGCCCTAACCTTGAAAGTTGCCCTCATATTGTAGTTCACCCTATTGCTTTGAACTTGTGTCCTAAGTTCCACAGCATGGCTTTGAGGCAAGTAAACCAAGCTCGATATCATGTGGACCGCCTCTAACCGCGTTTCTCTAGGCCTTTGAGTGAACTGCTGCAGCGACTGAGTCGATATGAGCCTGTCGGCAAAGTAAAGCTCTATGGCTAAGTACTCGAACCGTATGTCGAGTTTCCTATTAGGGTTTGAGAAGTTTGCCAGGAAGGTGAAGTCCCCGTTTAAGTACTCGGGGGAGTCGAAGTAGACGGTGCTGAGGCGTGCGTTTGTGGTGTCGAAGAGCGGGACTCTTGGTCTGACGACGAGGAAGATGATGAGAGTGGCGATTCCGAAGAAGATGAGGATGAGGCTGAATACGAGGCACAGAATCGCGCAGCACCATACGAGAGGGTTGGTGCGGCGGGGGCGAGTTTGTCTTAGTATTGGCTCCTGCTTTGTTGAGATCTTGGTGCGGATAATGTTTGGAGTGCTTTTGGGTGTTCTTGTCTCACTATTCACATGAGCTTGCTTTGATATGACTATTTGGTTGAGTGAAAAGGGTGTGACATGCTTTTGAGGCTGCGGTGGTGGTGGTGGTGGTGGTGGCGGCAGCGGTGGTAACGGTAACGGCAACGGCGGATCACTTGGAGATGGAGAAGGAGAATTAGGAGCCGGAAGGGCTGGCATTGTTGTGGAAGTGTTCAAGAACAAGAAGAAAGAAGAGAAAGGAAAGCAATGAAGTAAAAAAAAGAGAAAGAGGGTTGTTTGTTTAAATAATTAGGAAGTCCATTAAACTAAGTAAAGCAGAAAAGAGGGCTTTTGATTGAGGTAGTGGGGTCAAAAATGCTTTTGTTTTTGGTATTGGGAAAAGTGAGCTAAAGTTAGGGTTTGAATGTTGTTTTGCTTTTGGAATAATGGAAGCAACATTTTGGCACTGTTTGATATAGTCCTAATAGAGGAAGTGGCGCCTTGTACTGCAAAGTGATCATCTAGACACACAACCTTACATGTCCTTGAACTCCAAAGTTGTAAAAATTGGTCAATTGGTAGTACACATTATCATTTAAAAAATGTTCAACAATTAGTGGTCAAGATTGTGTGAGCCATCTTTGTTTTTGTGGCTTTCCTCCTAGAGCTTTTTTGCATGGTTGATTCAAAGAAATGACTGATTTTTTCAAGCGGAAAAAGTTATTCATTTATCAGAAAAATCTCATTTTATCTGACTAAAATAGTTAGTAAATCTCGTACTTACCGAATATTTTGGATTATTTCTTCATTAGTGATAATAATCAGTTTTTTTTTAACAAAATAATTGTTTTTAAAAATAGACTACTTACTATGACCTCTCTCTCTCTCACACACACAGACACACACCGCTTTATCTTAAAAAAAAGAAGAAAAGAAAAAAAAAAATAACTATTTCCTCTCTCAGCACCAGAGTTCGAATCTTTACGTCCTCATGACATCTTCTGTGGGAACTATGAACTTGTGATAGACTAGATAACTATGAGTCAAGCCTAACAGAAGAATGAGTCAGATTCTAATATTGTTCAACATGTGGTTTCACATAGATTCCCAAACGGACGGTAGACGTAGACAGGAGGTGAGAACACCACAATACATTCCCCTCTTCGGCTTTCAAAGTTCTCATTATGCCCTTTGGGCTTCTGGGCCTTTGTTGGAGTTGGCCTTTTTTCTAGCTGGACCAGAGGGTTTGGGCTTAATTTTCGACTTTTGTCACTCTCCTCATTGAACTAGCCAGCATTCAAAAGCCTAGTCAAAAAGAAAATGTCAGAGGAAAATAAAAGGGATTGAGAAAAACAATCTCCAAAGTTTCCGACAAGGATAAGTAATCCAATTATTGCAAAATCCAGTGCTGGCTTGGACCAGCAATATTGTTGCAGATAAGTCTTTTATTTTTTAAAATTTTTTTATTTCATATTCTTAATGATATCTTAATTTACTGTCAACATCCTATAAATATTCAAGTACTATTCAGGTCTTCGGAAGCAACTGAAAAGTAAAGTTCTATGTCAACTTCTAATCACCAAGTTTCATATTGTTTACTTTGCCATTTAGCCTTAGTATTATTGCACATAATTTTTTTGTTTTGTTTTTTGAAATAGGGAATTATATTCAAATAAACAAAGCTTACAAACACCAATTACCCCGTAGTATACGAGACAAAACCCTCAACTAAGATCGGATCTTAATAAAATCTGATAATTAAAGCTCGTTTTGAAAAAACATCTACAATCGATGAAATCTTTTGTAGTACTAAGATCACCACTAACTCCTTATAAACAAAATTCCATCGGAATCAAAACACTGCCAGGATATAAATCTGACAGACCACAAACAAACTTGAAAAATTGCAATTAACATTTTACGTTTGCATGCATATGATCACTAACTGTGTGATAAGTTAACTACATAAAACATGCTCCATAATTAATTACCACAAGGTTAAAATGATTTGGGGAGCATGGCGGGGCAGGGACGCGAATTCAATCCCGCATTTTTATCATTATTCAATAAGAATATTGCTGGTCATCAAAGGAAAAGTTTAGGCTTGCCCTTCTATCGCCAACATTCGGTTTTTTGTTTTTTGTTTTTTTGTTTTTGTCTTTAATTAGGCAGTTTTTGTTTGCTTATTTTATATATGGAACTCTATTAACCAATAATAATGTAGATCGGAGTTGTTGTTGTTATTATGCTTGACTTTCCTTTTAAAAAAAAGAATGCTTGACTTTAGCATGTAACCAAAAAAAAAAAAAAAAAAAAAAACCTAAAGTTTTAAAATCATAATGCTAAGCATATATTTCATCACATTAAGAAGCAATGGCGACTGATGACATGTAGCACTTTAGTAGTCTAAAAGGTGTAAAAAAATAAAATAAAATAAAATTGTAGTCTCAAATTTATAAGTACTAGTAGAAGTATTCCCATTTAAGCTGGTTAATTATGGAACCTTAAACTTTATGGTGGTATGTAGTGTGTGCATAAATATGTATATATATATATATATATATATGCCTTTGCTATGGTCCTCTTCAGAGGATGTTTGCTTCCGACATATAAACATGAAAAGAGAAATACCATTTGGGATGATGTAATAATGGACTGATATAATTAAAATTATTGGTGTTATACGTATGTTGAATAAATATCATGTTATATTTCTTATTTTTATATATTATGTTGTAAGGATAGTATTCTAGTGAGGACCTTAAACAAAGCCATATATATACTTTATAAATATATAGATATATTAGCATGAAAAAAAAAAAAAAAATCGTTCAAGGCTTCCAAAACAATTTTGGTCTCTTTAGTTTCTCATAACATATGTCTCAAACGAATGATTAGTGCTACTTAATGGTGGTGTCTTTATTCTCTCTCTTTTTTTTTTAAACTACTATTCTTAAAAAAAAAAAAATCTTTTTCATTATTATTTTCAAAGTGATCATTGAACTTAGAAAAAGAATTTTCATTACATAGAATTCAAGAAACTAAACATAAGTAGTTTACAAAAAAAAGTTCTAAAAAAAAAATTCTTTTCTTTTAGATTGTAGTATATGTTTGGCCCGTGGAATTAGAGGGAAGGACATTCTTTTATTCAAGGAACAAAAAAACATCATGATTATCAGGAATTTAATGGTTTACTTTGTTTTTTTTTTTTTTAGTATCCCAAGTAGAGCTAGCAATACGGGTTGCGACACAATGACATGATTCTAAAACGACATGAATTTTGTGGGTTCGGGTTGGGAAAAATAAGGGTTGGGTCAAATTCGGGTAACCTGAATTGGACACGAGAAAAAAAAGGTTAATTTCGGGTTGGACTCGTCTAACCCGAATACGAACCGTATTTTTCATGCGGGTCAATTTCGGGTTCGACCCAAACATGACCCATGTTAGACCTGAAATTAGTGTTTGATCTGCTTTTTGAATAAAAACCCTAATGCCCCTTTAGATCTGGATCCTCTCCTTTCGAGTCCAACGCCAACCTCCTAACTCCTAAGTCCAAAGTTCCGAACCACATCTCTCCCTTTTCGATGGATCTCAAAGAAACCTTAAAACTTGAAAACAAACCTTAACTTAAGAGGTAAATTATTATTCTTGTTGGCTTGAAAACAAACCTTAAAACATGTTATTTTATCAATGGTATGTTCTTGTTGAAGGTAAATTATTATTCTTGTTGGATTTTTATGAATTTGGGATATAATTTGCTTAAATTGAATTTGTTTTTGTGTCAAATTCAAGTTGCAGGTTCAATTTGGGTCAAATTCGTATTGCGGGTCAATTTCGGTTCGTATCGTGTCAATCAGTTATGAGTTCGTGTTGTATTCGTGTTTCGGTTTGAAGAAATTTTTGTGTCAGGGGTCATGTATGGGTTGGGAAAGATAAAAATCAACACGATTCCAATATGACACGAACTTGACACGTGACATGAATTGCCATCCCTAATCTCAAGTAATAATTTCACCACATTTTTTATCTTAAGGTGCCGAACCTCTTTAGTAGGTGTTGTTTTATTATTATTATTATTTATTTTTTTCCTCGCTGACTGAGCTTTACTTTTACGCTCACATTATGACTTTCTTATTTGGAAATTTTGTGTTGGTGAATATTTTTAAAATGAATATAATATAAAAAAGTTAAAAACAAATTAATATAGCGATTAAAAGAGAAAAAAATAAAATAACATTTAAAAAAAAAGTAAAAGTAAATTGTAGTATAAAATTTTTAAAATAATTATAAATATATTTAAATTTATGATTAGACAATATAAAAAAAATTAATTATCCTTCCTCTTCTCTTTCTCTCTCTCTCTCTCTCCTCATCTATCTTTCTCCTATAAATTTATTATTTACTAGAAAATTTAAAAATTTATGTAAATTTATTATTTATTAGAAAATTCAAGGATTTGCTTAAAAATTGAAGGATTTATCCGTAAATATAAATTATAATTTATCACCTTTTAAAAAATCTATTTTAAATTTCTAAAGTATCTACAAAATATACTATTTGTTATAATTGTCTCGATTAAAATTATAATTAGGACAAATTTCACTTTTCTTCTCCCAAACTTTAGATCTTGTCACAAAATACCTCCCGAACTTTAATTTGTAACATTCTTTCCCCTCAAACTCTGAAACAGTTAAAGATTTCCCTCCTTAATTGAATTTTTAACGTCAAAATTCACGTGACACTTGTTGGCAGAATGAGTTGGGGGTGTTAAATATGAAATTACAAAGTTATTCTTATAATTAGATTAAAAAAAAAAAGTAAAATTTTGCGACTGATTGTCATTTTTTTCCATGCTACTCTCTTATGTTTAACTTCTTAATTTCACATTTAATAAGAGTAGTGAGTGTCATGTATGCTGTCAATAAGTGCCATGTATAATGTCAATGAGTGTCACTTCATAATTTCATATTTAATACTGCTGTGAAGTGCGTTTTCCGGTAAAAAAATTTAACTAAAGGTGAAAATCTGTAAATGTTTCAAAATTCGGGAGGCAAAGAATGTTACAAATTAATTTATCACTTTTTGGAGATCCTTTGATTCTCATTTTTTTTTTGGTTAGTAAAAACTCATCACTTTTATTTAGCAAAAACCTAATTTTCCCCTTTAAACCACGCCTTGGTCCATGGTGCATAACTGGCTGTGATTCCACAGCTAGAAGAGGCAAATCCCAAAACGGAATACTGAATAAATTGTAAGATGTTCTATAGAAAACAAGTGATTAGATGGCAATTTTTCAATAATGAGCCATGTTTTAACTCTGTATTTCTCCCCTGTTTTTCTCTGTTTAACAAAACGTTTTATTTTTCGTTAATTTGTTTTGTTAGGGGATGTTTGGTGAATGAGTTGAGTTGAAATATTTAAGTTTAAATAGTAATTTTTGTTGACTTTTTCAGAAAAAATAAAAAAAAATTTCAAAAAAAGACAAAAAACATGATGAAAAAAGTACAGCTTAATTTTAAATTTGTCTAAATGCCAAACAAGTCCTAGTCTCAATAAGAAAACATAAACAAAATCTAGCAACCAAAAAAAAAAAAGGTTTAAATTGCAATGGTTTCACATAATAAAAAACTGAAAGATGCCCAGTCATAAATAAATCTTGGTAAACTAAAGTTGCATAAAAATATACTTTACAAGATTCTTGTTTGTTGGGATTATTGCTTTCGAGCTGTTTTCAAATCTTCAATCAAACGTGTAATTTGGACTAAAAATAAAAATAAAAACATTAAAAAAAGGGATGAGTATGGAAAAAGAGAGCTTATTTTTTAACACAAAAGTCAATGCTCTAACATTTAAAAATAAAAATAAAAATCATTGCTTTAAGGTTGAAACTACAGTTGCGAAAACTCTCCTTCTTTCTTGATCTGTTTTCAATATTAGAGATATTTGGATCCAAAGCTATTTTCTCCACGGCCACAACAACTTGGGTAGGCATTTTTTTCTCTTTCACAAGGTATCTTTTTCTTTTCTCTTCCCCACCCCACAAGAAAACATTGGTTTTCATGTTGTTTCAGATTAATGTCCAAAGGGGATGTGGAAATGCCTTATATTTTGCTTAAATCATCTGGGAGCTAAAGTAGTACTCTATATAATTGACTGTGAAGTTTCATTAGGAAAAAATATAAATTAAAAAAAAAAAAAAAAAAAGGAAAAGAGAGAAGAAAAGGACTGGATTTTTGTTTTTGTTTTCGTTTGGGTTACTGAAGTCCGGTTTTGATGAAAACTATAATTTTCAGATTGTTTTGGCAGAGTCAAGCTTCTTGTTTGTTATGCTGTTAGTTTTAACTCTTTTTTGTATGTTCCAATCTTAATGTTCTCGCTAAACTTTTTTGCTACAATATTAGATTTCATTTTGTTTGTTTTCAGTCAATTAGATGGTATTTGACCTCTTACCCAAAAAAAAAAAAAAAAAAAGAGAGAGATCTTCTTTTGTAACAAAAATAAAGTTCTTACTCTAAGCTGCAGATAACAGTTTTAATCATGTTAAAAAAAAAAACGAGAAATAAAAAAGAAAAACTACGGTTGAACTGACTATTTATTTCTGATGTTTTCAATGCAGAGGTTTCTTCGATCTATGAACTGAGTAGTTGTGCAATTATCCCTTCATTCAAAGCCATCTCGTTCCGGTGATTCTCCGAAGGTACCTTGTTCTTTCTTTTCCTGCACTTCCTGATTTTTCTTTCTTTCTTTTTTGTTTAGGCTCTAAATTCCTACTACATATTTAAAGTATTCTTACTTCTTTGTTATTTTTTCTGCAGAATTTTCCTTCTTCGATCTCTGACTACTTTCTCTCTGAAGATTAGAAACCATGGCTGCTGAAATGGTTGGAGGAGCTCTCCTCTCCAGCTTCCTTAATGTCCTCTTCGACCGGATGGCCACGAAAGAGGTTGTTGACTTATTTCGAGGAAAGAAAGTCGTTGCTGATCTGCTTGCTGAGTTGAAGATCAGGTTGCTGTCAGCTAATTCGCTGCTGAATGATGCTGAGGAGAATCAATTTCGAGATGTCAACGTCAAGAACTGGCTTGAAGAGCTTAAAGAAGTGCTTTACAAAGCCGACCATGTTATGGACAAAATCAACACCGAAGCTTTGCGGCGCAAGGTGGAAGAAGGTGAATCTGCAAGCAGCGCAAGTTGGATCTTCAACTTCATGCCAAAGAATGTTGCATTTGAGAACACTGTAAAATCTGAAGTGCAGGAGGTCCTTGACAGGTTAAAGCTTCTTTTAGACCAAAACAATTCCCTTGGTCTGAAAGACGGTGTTCCTGGCAAACAATTACAAATTCGATCACATGCTCCTTTGCTAGAAGAATCTCAAGTTTGTGGAAGGAATGGTGAAAGAGAGTCTCTTATAGAGTCCTTATTGTCAGACGAGGACGGTGGGCAGAACGTATCTGTGATTCCTATAGTGGGCTTGGGCGGTATTGGCAAAACCACTCTTGCTCAGGTCGTTTATTATGATGGCAAGGTCCAAGAACATTTTGAATCGAAAGTGTGGGTGACTGTAACAGAAGAATTCGATGTTTTCAAAATAATGAGAGTAATTCTGAAGACCATCACTTCGAAAGAATGTGACATGGAGGACTTGCATCAGCTTCAAAGTGCGTTGAAGAATGCTTTGATGGGAAAGAAATTTCTTATTGTTCTCGACGACGTTTGGAATGAGGAGTTTTACTTGTGGGATCTTTTAAAAAGCCCGTTTGAATTTGGAGCAAAAGGAAGTAAAATCGTTGTCACGACACGCAGTGCAAATGTTGCATCAAAGATGGGAACTGCTCGGGCTTATAATTTGCTAATAATCTCTGATGCTGATAGTTGGAAATTGTTTGCAAAACATGTACTCTTTGACAAGCTAGTTGTTGGTGTGCAATCTGACTTGAAAAAAATTGGATTTGAAATTGTCAAAAAGTGCAAGGGTCTTCCTTTAGCAGTAAAATCAATCGCAGGCCTTTTGCGTTCTGTGTCAGATATAGAAGAATGGAGAAGGGTACTGCAATGTGATGTATGGGAGTTGCAATTTGAAGAAAATCAGAAGCATGGAATTCCTCCAGCTCTATGGTTGAGTTACCGTTTTTTACCTCAACAACTGAAGCGATGTTTTGCTTACTGCTCAATATTCCCCAAAGATTATGAGTTCTATGAAGTTGATAAAGAAAGATTAATCTTGCTATGGATGGCAGAAGGACTTTTGCATGGAAAAGGAAAAACGATGGAAGATGTTGGAAAAGAGTACTTGAATGCTCTAACATCAAGGTCATTCTTTCAACAATCAAGTAGAGATGGAGAATCAATACTCCATATGCATGATCTTGTGCATGATTTAGCTATCCGTATGTCAGGTGAGTTTTATTGTATACAAGATGATAGCAATTATTTGCCTGGTTACCGCACAAGAAACATTTGTCATCTATCATTTAGTATGAAACTTAGACACCCAATAAAATTAGAGGACCTGACCCGAACAAAGTGTATCCGTACTTTCCTAGCTTTACCGTTCTCCTATTCTGTTTTTTTTAAGAAAAAATTGATGCTGAAGAGCCTTCATGAATTCTTTCAAAGAGATGGGAATTGCTTAAGGGTGTTTTCTTTGTCCCAATCTTCCATCACGGAGTTGCCTAATTCAATTGAAAATCTAAAACATATGAGATACTTGGACTTATCTGATACGAATCTCAAAGAACTACCAAGTTCAGTTTGTACACTGTATAATTTGCAAACGCTGATTTTATCAAGTTGCAAAAAACTCGAACTATTGCCGATCAACTTGTGCAGATTAATCAACTTGCGTCATCTTGTGATCAGAGGCAATGCTTTAAAAGAGATGTCGCCCCAGATGTGCAACTTGACAAACCTACAGACCTTAAGTGATTTTGTTTTGAGCAAAAACAGTGGCTCTAGGATCAAAGAGTTAGGAGCATTGAAGCTTTTGCGTGGCAGCCTTCGTATTTCTGGGCTTGAAAATGTGGTGGATGTTGGGGGATGTTTTAGAAGCTGATTTGAAGAAGAAAGAATGTCTTACAGAGCTTATTTTGAAATGGAATGGTGGTGAAGCTGATGATGCATCAAAAGAAAAGGAACTGCTTAATGCACTTGAACCCCATAGGAAGCTGAAGAAACTCGGAATCGAAGGTTACAGAGGTACAATATTCCCAGATTGGGTGGCAAATCAGTCGTTTGGTGACATGGTTGAAGTTAGTTTAATAGATTGTCAAAACTGTTGCTTGTTGCCATCATTTAAGCAGCTACCTTCTCTGAGAAAGCTTGATATTAGTGGAATGTACGTGTCAGGGATAGAAAATGAGTGCTCTGGTGCTTCCTTGACTAAGCCGTTTCCATCCTTAGAATGGTTATCCATGAATTCTATGTATGCATTGGAGAGGTGGCCTATTGGAGCTAATCAAGAATGCAGGTTTTACCCTTGTCTCAAGCTGATTTATCTATTTAACTGTGATAAACTAAATGTGGGATTGCCTGCTGGTTGTCTTCCATCCTTGGAAAGTATTTCTATTGAGGATTGCAAAGAAATAGTGGGTGTATTTCCAGCAAGTCAAGAGATTGACATCGCTTATCCCTCTCTTGAGTCCATTGTGCTACGTAACTGTGAGAAAGTGGAGTTATTTTCAGAAGTGGGCTTGCCCTCTCCTAATTTAAAACTTCTTGAAATTTCGAATTGCCAAAAGCTCATTGCAAACCGCAAGAACTGGAATCTCCGAAGACTCTCCAGTCTTCAAAGCTTATGGCTCGGTGGATGTGAAGAATTGGGAGTGAATTCGTTTCCTGAGGAAGGACTGCTTCCATCTACTTTGACTTCACTCAGAATCATGAAGTTTAGAAACCTTAAAGCACTAAATGGCAAAGGCTTTCAGCACCTTACCTCCCTTCATCATTTAGCCATCTATTTTTGTGAAAAAGTAGAGGGCTGGCCAGAAGAAGGGCTGCCCCTTTCTCTTTCTACCTTGGGTATCGTTGAATGTCCCTTGCTAAGTGAACAGTGCCAGAGAGAAACAGGGGAAGATTGGCCCAAGATTCAACACATCCCCACAATAATTATCAATGGCAGAAAAATATGAGAGAAAGATAAATCGGAGGATGTCCTGTGAAGAGAAACTGAAACCAACAGGCTTTTCAAACTTTCCAACCCAGGTATTTTTACTCTGCTTACGTCTTATCCATTATAAATAAATACTGAAGTAAATCAATTTGAAACCAACTTTTCTTATCTAGTTACTTACTCTGCTTTTAATATTCACCCATTTTACTTTTGTTTCTTTTTCAGTAAATAATATCCCATTTTCAGAATAAAAGGACCCATATATATACATACACATATCAGTATATATATATTCACACACACACACACATGTATAAGTATACATATACATTAGGACTAAAGAAATTGTCAATGTTTCACTTGTGCTGTTGCTGTCCCAAATATTAAGTTTATTCATATTTGCTTTCCACTTCAATTAACTTCTTCAGGTTGAACCAGAAGTTTTGTTATGAATCAAAACTTTATTGTGGTACTTCTACCTAATGAGCTTAACCGAGGTACTTAGCAAATATATAATTTGTTATTCTGCCATCTTGATCATCATCTAATTTTCAGTACTTATTTTCCTGCCTGGTTAAAATATTTCAGATTACTGTTTCACTCTGTAATTACATAAAATACTGAGCTGTGTACTTGTTATTTGTTTTTCACTTCTTGAAAATCTCAATCTAATTGTGTTTGTTGCTCTGTTATGTGCTCTTGGCCTACCTATTGATCTTATTTAAAAGTGTGTTGCGGTTTCTCTTGTATAAGATGTGGGGATGAAGATGGCTGGAGATTTCACAACTTAGATAGTCAACACGGTTTCATGAGCAATTTCCTGCAATTATCCACGTGAGAAGTTGATTGTTTATCTCTGTGCAATTATCCACTTGAACCAGAGGCCTACATTGCAAAGCACTCTGATATGAAAGATGGCATTTTTATCACAGTAGTCGGCGAAGAACTTTTAAATATAAATGCAGACGGCATAGCGGAAGCTCTGAGTTGGGATTAGAAGATGATTTTCATTGATTTGAAGGTCAGGGTTTTACAAGACTTGATTCTGACAGGTTGTGTTTCTAATCCACAAGCAATCCATGAATTACTTAGCTTCGTTTTGGCTAGCTTTCAGGTTTGAATCTAAAGTTTTCATCTCATTTTTTGTCTTTTTCTAAAAAGTCAACAAAAAAATATAACTAGTTTTTGAAAAGTTAACCAATTTCAACATAAAAATTCCATTCGAAACCCGTCCATAAAACACAAGCTTAATCCAGAAAAGAAACAGTTAGTGAACACATAGAAAAGCTTTGTTCTTCTTCCTTCTTTTTTAATTTTTCAACCCTACTTAACTTTAATCAACATTCACTTTTCCTATAGTGATCTCTTTGAAGAAGTTTGATTACATGCAACAACTAATTTCAATATTATTTATGCTCTTAGTTCAGGAGCTAGGTCTACTCTTCTTCACCTTGGCCCTCTTTTGAATCTGATTCGAATAATCCCTCTCTTGATCCCGTGGTAAGATCCAATTACTCGTGTTTTCATTTTTCTTTTACGTGTGAATGTTTCAAAATTTTTCATGGTTTTGATCCTATTTTCCGTCTTTTCCCCTGAGAATTTCGACAATGCCCTTTTTCCTATTAGATAGGATAACAAGTGGTGTTGATATTTTTGTTTGCACTGCAGAGTGCTGACCACCTTGCAATTGCAACTAAGGCACCAATCGCAGCAATTAATTAACAAACACCAAGTCGATGTGCTTTTATAATGCTTCTGATGATGGCGGTTCAGAGTTCAGATTCCATGCTTTCCAAGATTGAGATATGGTCACATTTCCAATTTGCACAAGATCAGGTTTTGAACCAAAGACCAGGAATAGTTGGCTATCCCTTTAAAGGTAACCAATTTTTCTATTTGCTATCTTTGTTGTGCCAGCTAAAAGTTAAAACTTTTGAGTTGACCTTCCAAAGAAGTAATTTTTTTAAAAAACTTGTTCAGTATTTTAATTTGGGGCTGGATTTGGAGTTCAAGTGCATTTTCCAATTTTGAATTGGTTGTGACATGGGCCTACCAGATACGTGGCATTATAGAAGCGGACAGAGTGGCAAGCAAGTCAAAGAAATCAGAAGGACTTGAGCAAAGTGGCAATTTTGAATTCGAGGGGAATTAGTTATCATAATGTAAAAATAGTTTGTTCATTGTAAGCTATGGTTATTTGAGAGTTTCTATTGTCAGATGGCAAATTTAGAAAAACTGGGGTATTCGAGGGAGTCCTGGGATCAATTTGTTGCAGTAAAACTCGGGTTTGGGGTGTAGAAAAGCGAGAGACAAAACAGATTGTACAAGTTATGTGGTTTTAGTGGATTGCTCTCTCTCCGGGTCCGGGAGGGCCAAGTGGATGTAGGACACATTGTCCGAACCACTATAAAATTGTTTGTGTCTGCTTCTTGGATGCCCTCTATTTTTTTTTTTTTTTTAAGCTTTCATTTTAATTTGTTTCGTATATTTGATGCGCTATAAAATTGTGAATTTGGTTCTACAATGTTGATGGTCTTTTTACATTAAGAACCTATTATTTTTTTTTTTTAAGGAGAGAACCTATATTTTAATCATATTGTTTTCTAGTTAACCAAAAAAAAAAAAAAAAAAAATCCTTGTCCTTATCAAAATTCTTCGGTATTATATGAAAAAAGAAAAATATCTTATTAATAGAATGAAGCTATATGGAAATACTTCAAAAATTCACCGAATTTAATGATGATCTAACCGTCAACACAATATACTAATATGTCTATATATATATATTGACTATAATTAAGAAATAAAAATTTCTGAACCTGAATTGCACACTCACACATTTACGCATCATAAATGATTAAAAAAAATTATTATTATTATATTAAAAAACGTGTTGAACCAGCTGAGTGTAAAAACACATGGTGTGATAGATATTCATCGGTGACAAAGCTGACATTGATTTTGATTTCAGATCTGACTTGGAGAAGTTAAACCTATTCTGAGGAATGGGCCATCCAATAGAGCATGAATAATTTAATACAGCAAAAAAAAAAAAAAAAAAAAATAAATAAATAAATGGAAGGAGAAATTGAAAACTGAAGTAAATTATGTATGGTCCTTGTTGTTGGGTAGAGCATTCCAGCTGTTTTCCCCAGCAATAAAGTAACTTGTCAGTTTTATATTTACCAGCTGTTTGGGAGCACTTTTGCAAACAGTGAAACACTGTCTCATTTGTAAATATGGATGTTTGGAAAAATTTTTAGTTTTTCAAAAAGTTTTTTTCAAAATTTATTATTTCAAAATTTTTTAATATAAAAAATTAACATAACACGTATCTTAAAATATATATATTTTTAATTATTTTTTTACTAAATATAAAATTTCAAAATAACTTTTTTTTTTTCAAAATTTTTTTTATCTCAAATTCATATTTTCAAAACTTATCTCAACTCTAAAAGTTCCAACCACAAAACTTCATTTGTGAAAGTTCCCTCAAACAGGTTCTTAAATTATAGATTACATTTGAATATTTATTCAAACTGATATTTATACTTTAATGTCAAATTTAAATTGTGCATTCAAATTAAGCATGTGTTTGGTGTACGGGTTGAAATTGAATTTTTTGGGTTGGATTTGAGTATAATTGAATTATGTGTTTGGTGAGATGTTTGAATTGTTGGAGTTAAAAAGTACAAAAACTCGAAATATGTTCGGAAAAAGATCAATATAGAGCTTGTTTTGTTCGTCGTGAAATTCTACGTAATTTTAAAATCTCATTTGTACTTGTATATATAAAGTTATGGACTTTTAAAATTTGAGTTATAAAGTTATAATAATAACTGTAAATAATTAAATTGAGATTGACTTTAAAAAAAAAGACAAAATGAGTAGTGTTTTAAATAGTGTAAAGATAAAAAATGAGTGTAGTACATATTTATGAAAAATATAGCATTCGTTGGTATCTTAGTTTCAACTCAAATTATTCATAAATTATTCATCTTACTTTTATTTTTTTTTATTTTTTTTATTTTTTCTAAAAAGTCAACAAAAATTATAACTAGTTTTTGAAAAATCAACAAACTCCAACTTAAAAATTTTAACTTCAACCGTTGAACCAAATGGACGCAGAAATTTAGATTTAAATTAAATTATCGTGAAATAATAAAACTTTTAAATAAATCCAATTCAATAATTAACTAATCAAATGCTTTTTGTATTTGAGTATAAAAATAATTATTAAAATAATTCATCTAAACGGGATATAAAATTATAGATAATAAAGTAGTATTAACTAGAAGTTTTATTTAATTAGATTGAAAAATACGACGGAACTTTCAGTCTATGTTTGGAGAATCATCTCAACTCAAACTCAACTCAAAATTTTCATATAAATTTTCATCTTTTTCTGAAAAGTTAATAAAATTTATAACTACTTTTTAAAAAGTCAATCAATTTCAAACTTAAAAATTTCATCTCAACTCAAACACCAAATGAACTATAAGTTGTTTTATGACAACTATTTTCAACTTAATTATGATATTTTATAATACACATTTTCAACTATCAATAGTTTATTTGCTTACTTATTAGAGTGTAGCCTGATTCAAAATGAAGTCATTCTATCATTATTATATTATTATTATTATTTAACTTAATTATTTATGTGATAAAAAGTAAAATTATAGGGTTTATATTATTAATTAGTGATAAGTATGTTAGTTTTTAATTATACACATATTATATTCATCAGCTTCCGTTTCATATTAATCACGACAAAATTATGTATTCTTAATGGCATATACATATAATATATATAGACACACACACTAGGAGACATATCTATACATCCCATGTGTCGTGCTAGTCATTTTCTTTGCCATGATTATAGCACGAAACCACCACATGCAAAAGAAATTAATTACGAGCTATAAAAAGAAATTATAGCACTTTCACCAAAACAAAAAAGAAAAGAAAATAACCTTTTCTGAAGCTTTTTTTTTTTTTTAAATAAAAAATAAAAAGTCAAGTTCTACTAAATTTATTTATTTATTATTTATTTTTTTTATTTAAACATTTCGAGTATTGTTACTTTTAATTTCATTATTAGTGAATTCTATCTCTTCTACTAGTCTGTTATAAACTCATTACCGGATTTCAATATATACACACACACACACACACTCATTACCGAGTTAAAACTTTATACCCTTTTAATCTTTTAATTTTCTTCTTTAATTTCAATAGACAATATTGTATCTTATATTATAAAACTGAAAGTTTTATTAACATAAAATGATACAATACAATGGTGTGTTTGGATAAATCATATTCATAATTATTATTGAACTCTAACGTAAAATCTATTTGATTGACCAACTACATGGAGTGAATTATTTATATGTTTAACCGTTTCACAAGAATTCAACTGATACATATACAAATTTTCACTTTTTAAAATCAGTATCATATTTATTTATCTATCTTTACACTTCTCAAATGAAATCTTTAACAAAAATTCAATATGAATGAATATTCAAATGTAATTTATAATCCAAACGATGTTAAGATTAGCATGCATTTGGTCAACTGGTTTGGACCTAAATTTTTTATCTTTTTTCTTTCAGTAAAAATTATAACTAATTTTGAAAAATAAACTAATTTCAACTTAAAAGTGTTGTAATTTATGATCCAGACGATGTTAAAATTAGCATACATTTTATAAATCAGTTTGGATCTAAGATTTTCATATCAATTTTTATCTTTTTCTTGAAAGTAAAAAAAAAAAATATATATATATAACTAATTTTTAATAAATTAATTAATTTTAATTTAAAATTCTATTTTAAAATGACGTGCAAAAGCAACATATAAGATGAGAGTATACTTTTTTTGCTTAAAAGAGTAGACCTCCTTTTACAAGAGTATGGTCAAAATAACTTGTTGTGGGTCCCACTAAGCAGACCTCCATTTCAGGGCATCTCCAGACACCATTTCAGCCTGAGATGGTGTGGGTTGTGCTCCAACCCGGCAGTAATTTTGACACCATTTTGGTGTGAAATTTGCTACTGTGAGCAGTAGAAACGTAAGAGGGTATTTGGTGTGTAAGTTTGAGTTAAAATTGATAAGTTTAAATAGTAAATTTTGTTGACTTTTCAGAAAAGATAAAAACCTTTTTGAGAAAAAGACAAAAACTTTTGAGGAAAAAGACAAAAAAAAGTTTAAACAGGACCGGTTACCAAACAGATCTAAATATACGTTTTCACTGTTCACTCAACACCATTCCCCCCTTTTTTTATTTTGGTTTTTTTAATTCACAAAGAGCCCAAAATATATTTTGTTTTTTATTATTACCCCAGTTTCATTTTTCTTAACAAATTTATTTCTATTTTGCTACCAAAAAAAAAAAAAAAAAAGAACTACTTCAGATAACTGAAAGAACATCAATATCTTTTTTTTTTCCTTTACTTTTATGTTTAATTATTAAATTGAATGTTTTGGTTTGTAACTTTTTGATAAATGTATTTTTTTAATTAATATATCAATAATAAATTGATTACTTTAGTTAATAAGGTATAATCTATTAATTTTTTATTTTTTGTGAATTTGTTAAATAATAAAATATATTTTAGTGGATCAATATGTGAAAAAAAAATTATATATATGGGTGAAATTTATAAATTCAATAAATAGTAAGAAATTAACAAAAAGAAATATAAAAAGAGATAAAAAAAGAATACACAGGGAATATGTTTTTGATATTGGAAATGATGTAATAAATTGGAGATAAATTTATTATTTAATATGACAATTATATTTTGACGTAAAAGTTACATTATTTTAATATAATGAATTGGAGATGTCTTTACAAAAGTAGACCTTTTTTTACAAGTAAGCTTAAGAGTGGGTCCCACTAAGCAAGTTCTAGGAAGTAGGAACCATCATCAATAATAGCATGTTGTGAAACAAAAGAAGGCAAAAACAGAGAGAGAGTTTCTTTCTTCTTCTTCTTTTATGAACAAAAGTTGTTTGCTCTGAGATTAAAACTACATTTGCACTCAATTCCTCCTTTGTTTCTGATAGGTTTTCCATAAATCTAAGCTTTCCTTGATTTTTCATGAGTTGAGTTGTTATGCAAGATTACTTCCTTCACTCAAACTGTGGGAGAGATTGTTAAACCAAAATTTGTCTTCCCCATTGTTACAACTATTTTCGTGATTCGAATTCTAAGGTGATTTTTCTTTTCTTTTTGCTGCACTTTCTAATGTTATTTAATCTGTCTTCCCCATTGTTGCAACCATTGTTACAACTATTTAGTGAAATATTATTAAGGTCATCGTGTTTGTTTATTTATTTTTCCTTTTTTTTTTTTTTGGTTGGAAATTTTGTTATTCATGTTGATTCAATGTCACAGTTGAATGAAGAAATGCTTATTTTGGTATACAATGTTAGGAAATAAAATAACAGAGTAGGGGTTTTTGTTTGTTTTGATGAAATAAAGAAAGAAAGAAAAATTAAATAATAGAAAAAGAGTGAAAAATTAAATTAATCAGCTTGTTTTGACAGTGTTAAGCTTCTTTTTTGTTATGATGTTGGTTTTTAAGTATTTATGTGTACTATCTTCTTGCCCTTTTTTTTTTTTTTTTGGCTACAACAATACTAAGATTCCAATATTATCATTTGGTCTCTTGTTTGTGTTCAATCAACAATGCTCTAAGCTTGTTTTCTAACAAAACAGAAAGTTCTTGATCTAAGCTAATCATTAAGTACGCTTTCACATTTGAAATTTGGATTAGAAAGATCCGAGTTTCAAACTGCGTTTCAACTAACAACTCTCTTTTCTTTCCGCTATTTTCAGCATACCGAGCTTTCTCTGATATCCGTATTGTAGTGAGTTGTGGTGCAAAACTCCCTTCATTTTGAAGTCCTTTGAGCCATTAAGAAAACTATCTCCTCCAGTGCTACTACTAGCATTAGCACTTTCTCTTGATTCTCATAAGGTATCTTTTTTATTTTTTATTTTAGATTTCATTCCCTTCGCTTTCTTATGTCCTTAAATTTAGGGATTTATAGTTAAATACCCTTTTTTTTAAGAAGTTTTTTTAATAAATGACCGAAGTTTTTAAAAATTAGTTAAAATACATTTTTTTTTTTCAAATATGGTTAGTTAATTGTCTTAAATGATTAATTAGTGATTGATCACATAATAGTCAATCACTGATTAATCATAACGTAAATAATCAAATTTCATAGTTGATCAAATTGAGGTAAACTCATAGTCAATCACTGATTAACCAAAGTTGAAAAATGACAAACGGTCATTTTCCTAAATAAAAAGACGTTGGGCCATCTACTAGATTAGGTGATTAAAAAATGTCACTCTGCCTAATTTTTCTTAAATATAGTAAATAATATATTTTTTTAATGCTCCGAATTTAGTCAATAATATTGGTGTTGATGTCTTGTTTTTCTCCGTATTTGATGTAGTAATGCTTATTTGCCTATCTTATATGTTGGGAATTAAGATAATCTACAATAAAGTAATACTGATATAATATCAACTATTAAAAGGAAATTACCAAGTGACTAAGTTATACACACACATGTATAGTTACAACTTACAACTCTCTTTTCTTTAATTTAATGAATAAGTTATTTCTTCAAAGGTATCTTCTTGGTTAAAAATTTTGGTATTTTTGTTGAGTCAATGTCACTAAGAGACCAGTCTTTCTGTTTGATTTGATGAAATAAACCATTTTTAGCTTGTTTTGATGAAGTCATGCTCCTTGTTTGTTATGTATTGGTTCACAAGTTGAGTTTTTAACTCTTTCGTATAACTTACAATTTTATAGCCCATCTTTTTACCCATCTTGTTTAAATTGTGAATTTGAGCTTATGATCCAAACACGGGCTTAATGTTGTAGTTAAATTTCAATTCCATGTACTAAGCTGTCCCTCTGAGATGGAGAAATAACCACATGTTTAATATGAGAAGCATTAATTAATAAATATTATATATTTATTAATTTTCCAGAAAGCCTTTAATTTTGCAAGCTAAAATAAATCTTCTTTATGCTCTGTTAAATCACGTGCAATTTGTGGTGACAATGATTTTCAGCTCATATTCTTTTTGCTGCAGTGTTTAGCTTTGTTATGTTTTTTTTTTTTTTTTTTTTGGCTACAACCTTAAATGATATTGGAACCAAAATTTTTATTTATATAAAACAACAGAAGCCCTTGCTATAATGTTTATACCACAGTTGTTAAGTATTCTTACATCTTTTTTATTTCCCACAGACGTTTCCTTCACCGATCTTTCAATTCTCTTTGAAGAAAAGCAACCATGGCTGAGGCACTAGTGGCGGGTGCGCTTCTTTCCGGCTTCATTAATGTCCTGTGTGATAGGCTGATGACTAACGAGGCCCTTGACTTCTTTCGAGGAAAGAAACTCATTGCTAATCTTCTACTTGAGCTGAAGATTAAGTTGTTGTCAGCTAAGGCACTGCTGAACGATGCTGAAAAGAAACAATTCCAAGACCAAAATGTAAGGACTTGGATCAAAGAGCTTAAAGATGTAATTTATGGGGCAGATCTTGTGATGGACAAATTAAACACCGAGGCTTTACGATGCGAGCTTGAAGAGGGTGACGGGTCTGGAAGCAAAGCAAGCAAGTGTTTGAAATGCATACCAACTTTGTTTAGGACATCTCTATTTGAAAAGGCTGTGAAATCAGAGATAGAGGAGATCCTTCGCATACTAAGTCTTCTTTTAGGGCAAAAAGATAGTCTCGGTATAAAAGATGGTGTTGATCAGATTAGACCTTCACAGAGATTGCTTGCTCCATTGGTGGTAGAAGAATCTGATGGTTACGGAAGGGAAGCTGATAAAGAGGCCATCGTTAAGTTGTTGTTATCAAATGGTAACTGTGGGGATAAGATATCTGTGATTTCTATTGTGGGGATGGGTGGTATAGGCAAAACCACTCTTGCTCAGCTTGTTTGCAAGGATAGTAGAGTAAAAGATCGTTTTGCCTTGGAAGTGTGGCTGACTGTATCAGAAGAATTTGATGTTCCTAAACTAACGAGAATAATTATTGAATCAATCACTTCTAAGAAATGCAACATTGAAGAGCAATATCAACTCCAAAATGAGCTGAAGAAGCAACTGATGGGTAAAAGATTTCTTTTTGTTCTTGATGATGTTTGGAACGAAAGTTATCAACTTTGGGATTTTTTTAAAAGCCCGTTCGAATCTGGAGAACATGGAAGTAAAATCATCGTGACAACACGCAGTAGGACTGTTGCATCAATTATGGGTAAAATACCATGTTATGAACTAGGGATGATGTCTGAGGAGGATTGCATGAAGTTATTCAAGAAACATGTCTTTGGCAATGTAGACTCTGAGATACCTCTAGATTTGAGAGAAGCTATCATTGAAGTAGTCGAGAAGTGCAAGGGTCTTCCTTTAGCTGTAAAATCAATTGCCGGTCTTTTGCGTTCGGTTTCAAATCCAGGGGAATGGAGTAAGATACTGCAGCATGATGTATGGGAACTTCAATTTCAAGAAAATCAGAAGAATAACATTCCTCCAGCCTTATGGTTCAGTTACCATTTTTTACCTCCACAGCTAAAGAGGTGCTTCGCTTATTGCTCCATATTTCCCAAGGATTATGAATTCAAAGAAGCTGATCAAGAGCAATTAATTTGGTTGTGGATGGCAGAAGGGCTCTTGCAACCTGAAGAAGGAAAGGCAATGGAAGAAGTTGGAGAAGAGTACCTAAAAGCTTTAGTATCAAGGTCATTCTTTCAACAATCAAAGAGAGACGGAAAATCAATTCTCCATATGCACGATCTTGTGCATGATTTAGCTATTCGTACGTCGGGTGAGTTGTATTTCATACCTGATGGCTGTAATTTTTTGCATGACTGCAGAAGCAAGATTTATCATTTGTCATATAGAAAAACTTTCAAAGACACGAAAAGATTTGAGGGCTTATCCCTAATCAAGTGTTTACGTACTTTATTGTCTTTACCGTTGTCACATGACTACCCAATTCAGTCAACATTGACAAAAGAGGTCCAGGAAGATCTATTACTAAGGGCTGGAGGATGCTTGAAAGTGCTTTGTTTATCTGATTCTTTTACCCTTGAGTGCCTCGACTCAATTGGCAATCTAAAGCATCTGAGGTACTTGGACTTGTCTCATACTAAACTCAAAGAATTACCAAGTTCAGTCTGTACGCTGTACAATTTGCAGACGTTGTTACTGTCAAGTTGTACAAATCTTGAACAATTGCCGACCAATATGTGCAGCTTAATCAGCTTGCGTCATCTTGTGATCAGAGGCACGGCTTTAAAAGAGATGCCACCACATATGTGCAATATGACAAATCTACATACGTTAAGTGATTTTGTTTTGGGCAAAAACAGTGGCTCTAGGATCAAGGAGTTAGGAGCATTGCCGCTTTTGCGTGGAAGCCTTCGTATTTCAGGGCTCGAAAATGTGGTGGATGTTGGGGATGTTATAGAAGCTGATTTGAAGAAGAAAGAATGTCTTACAGAGCTTATTTTGAAATGGAATGGTGGTGAAGCTGATGATGCATCAAAAGAAAGGGAACTACTTAATGCACTTGAACCCCATAGAAAGCTGAAGAAACTCAATATCCGAGGTTATAGAGGAACAATATTCCCAGATTGGGTGGCAAATCAGTCGTTTGGTGACATGGTTGAAGTTTCTATAGTAGATTGTCCAAACTGTTGTTTGTTGCCACCTTTCGGCCAGCTACCTTCCCTCAGAGTGCTTGCTATTAGCAGAATGTACGTGTCAGGGATAGACAATGAGTGTTTTGGTGCTTCCTTGACTAAGTCGTTTCCGTTCTTAGAAAGGTTATCGATGAGTTATATGCATGCGCTGGAGAGGTGGCCCACTGGATCTAACCAAGAAGGCGGGCTTTTCCCTCGTCTCAACCATATGTCATTAAAATATTGTGACAAACTAGATGTGGGATTACCTACTGGTTGTCTTCCATTCTTGAAAAGTATTGAAATTTGGAAGAACGACGAAATGGTGAGACTATTTCCAGCAAGTCAAGAGATTGACAACGCATATCCCTCTCTTGAGTCCATTAAGCTGTGTATCTGTGAGAAAGTGGAGTCGTTTTCGGAAATGGGCTTACCCTGTCCTAATTTAAAACGACTTCATATTTGGGCTTGCAAAAAGCTCGTTGCAAACCGCAGGAACTGGAATCTCCAGAGACTCTCCAATCTTCAAATCTTAGTGCTCAGTGGATGTGAAGAATTTCTAGTGAATTCATTTCCCGAGGAAGGATTGCTTCCATCTGCCTTGACTTCTCTTGTGATTAATAATTTTAGAAACCTTAAAGCCCTGAATGGAAAAGGCTTTCAGCACCTCACCTCCCTTCAGAAGTTAGACATCAGTTATTGTCAAAAAGTAGAGTGCTTGCCAGAAGAAGGGCTGCCCCTTTCTCTTTCTACCTTGATTATTGTTGGATGTCCTTTGCTAAGTGATCGGTGCCAGAGAGAAACAGGAGAAGATTGGCCCAAGATTCAACACATCCCCACAATAGATGTCGATGACAGAAAAATATGAGAGAGAAATAGAAATGGAACTGGGGATTTGAAGCTAGCAGGGCTTTCTCAGAAAATGATCTCGATTTTATTATTCCAGGTAATTTTCTCTGCTTACATCATCTATTATGAATGCTGAGCGATCAGAATCAATTTTCTTATCAATGTATTTTACTCTGCTTTTAACATAATACTCATTTTAAGTTTTGTTTCTCTACAATCTCATTTTCAAAATATAGAGAGGTGATACCTTTATGTACACGTATATGTATATGTGTATGTGAATATATGTATATAATATGATTTGGTATCGTTTTTTGTATGTCATTCTTTTTTACTTACTTCAGGTTCTTCAGTAAATATTTTTGTCTTACGTTTTACAATTGACTCATGATTAATTCTCAACAATCGTCTCTTTCCCCAAAAATTGTTGCTGGTGAGGAATCAACTTAAGTTATATATGACAAATATGACAAATTAAGATACTATTCTTTGAAATCAAAGAAATTGTGAAGGTTTCAGTTGTGCTTTTGTTGTGCCAAAATATAAATTTAGTCATACAAGTTTGATCATTTTTGCTTACCGCTTTCAATTAAATTTTGCAGGTTGACAGTTCAGACGGTGAAACCAGATGTTCTGTTATGAATCAAATTCCGGACTTTCACTTCACGATTATGCTGTTTATTAGCGAGCTCAGGAGTCGATTTAACTAAATTTTACAGTGGTATTTCTACATGATGAGCTTAACCAAGGTACGACACACAGCAAATATGTAAATTGGTGAGCTGTGAACTTGTTATTTGTTTTTCATTCTTGAATCGCTCAATCGAATTGTGTATCTAGCTCTGTTATGTGATCTTGGCCTGCCCTTTGATCCTGTTGAAAAGTGTGTTGTGGTTGCTCTTGTACAGGATGAGGGGATGAGTATCTCTGGAGATTTCACAGGTGGAATAATAAGGACTTTTATGGTTCTTTCCATCCTAATGATGTATTTATCAGAAGATCAAACTACTGTCTTAAATCATAAGGAGATGGTGGAGTTCCGTTTGTTTCTTATCAAGAAAATGGAGTAACCAACTTAGATAGTCTACACGGTTTCATCAGCAATGTCCTGCAAGTATCCACCTGAGGAGTTCATTGTTTATTTGTGTGATGAAGGCGGTTTAGGGTTCACATTCTATGCTCTTCTAGAGGCTTCTCATTTTCTCTACGTATTGGATGCTCTTTTGCAAATTGTTCGATAGGTCGAACTATGGGCACCAAAGCCCTACTCTGCAATGCATTCTTCTCTGAAAGATGTCATTTTTCACAGAAATGGTTGGCGACTAAGGTACATAGGAAAAGCAAATTGGAAGTTTTTGACTAGTATATCCTTCGTCAAACTTTGAGCTAAAGCTTTGAAAAAGTGTCTAGTAAAAAAGAAGAAAAAGGAGTACCTAGCAGGACGATTATCCAGGAAAACCAAATGGGATTGATTCGTTTTTGTTTTGGATTTTTTTTTTTTTTTTTGGTTTTTTGTTTTTTTAAGATTTTAGTTGATAGGCAGTGAAGGAACTCGATTGCAAACTTTCGTGTAGATGGCATGACGAAAGACACCCATTTGGCCTCTCAAATTTAAAGCTCGTGCGTACTTAAGGTTGCTTGTTGTCGGCCGTTTCTGGCTTTAGTGTTTTTTAGAATTACTTCTAATAATTGAGTCTTGCATGGTAATTGTATAACTGATTTTATTGAGTGGACTTTGTTTTTCCGTCATTTATAGGTGCCAAGGGTTAGCGTAGCAGATGCCATCAGAGGTGAAAAGTGGACTTGAATTACTTAGCGTGATTGCCCAAGTCCAAGTGAAATAAATGCGATGCAGACGAGTATGTTATATCGGACCATAACTTTTTCGTAAAAGTGTCGTGCATGAAAAATAACAATGTAATAAAACCAACTGTCTTGGCTAGATGGGTGATCATTTAGCTTTTATGACAAAACTTACGTGATCACATCACATTTCTATGCTATCTAGACCTGAAGACACGAACATAATTAGCTGTCAAAATGGCCACGGATCCGAAAGTAACAGGGCAGCCGCACAAAAGATTCTAATAACGGAATCTCAAATGTCACAAATGAAGATGATCAGCCAGCCATGGGGAATTATCTGTAGAAACCTGACTTTCTTTTTCACTATTTTCTTTGTCTTCTGTTAGTTTCATTTGTCCCACATTTTGTTTCTTATTTTTTGTCCTCTGGTTTAACCAGTGAAAGGCAGACTGACGAGGAAAGCAACGCAGTCTCAAAAGCAAAAGCCATGATTTCTCCAATTTTCTATAGGTATATATTCTCTTTTTGCTCTCTAGTTTTCTTTATTGCAGTGAAGTTATACCTGTGTTTCATAGCAATTCAGTGCCAGCAGTGAACACCTAGAAAAGCTTTGTTCTTGTTCAATTACATGCAACAACTAATTTCAAAAATGTATATGCTTTTAGGTCAGGAGCTGGGTCTACTTTTCTTCATCTTGGACCACTTTTACATCTAAGCTGAATAATCCCCTCCTGATCCTGTGGTAAGATCTAATTACTCGTGTTTTCATTTTTGCTCGTGAATGTTTCAATATTTTTCATGGTTTTGATTGTATAATCCGTCAATGCACTTTTTCCTGTCACGTAGGATAACAAGTTACTAGGTGCTGATATTTTCGTTTGCCCTGCAGAGTGCTGACCACCTTGCAATTGCAATTGAGGTGCCAATCGCTGCCATTGATTAACAAACACTGAGTCGCTGTGCTTTATACCGCTTCTGATGGTGGCGGTCTGGTGTTCACATTCTATGCTTTCCAAGATTGAGATGTGGTCATATTTCCAATTTGCACAAGATCAGGGTTGAACAAAGACCAGGAATAGGCGGCTATCCCTTTGAAGGTAAGCACGTTTTCTATTTGCTTGCTTTGTTGTGCCAGTTAAAAGTTAAAACTTTTGGGCTGATCTTTCAAAGAACTAAAAATTTTTTTTTTTTTAAAACTTGTGTTCAGTATTTTAATTTGGGGTTGAAGAAGCTTTGCCTGGATTTGGAGTACAAATGCATTTTCCAATTTTTGAATTGGTTGTGAGATGGTACACGTGACCTACCGGATACGTGGCGTTATAGAAGCTGAGAGAGTGGCAAGTTAGTCAAAGAAATCAGGACTTGAATTAAGCAGCAGTTTTGAATTCTAGGGGAATTGGTTATCATTATGTACAAGTAGTTCTGTTCATTGTAAGCTATGGTCATTTGAGAGTTCCTATTTTCGTATGGCGAGCTTAGAAAAACTGTGGTATTTAAGGGAGTCCTAGGATCAATTTTCTTGCTGTAAAACTGGTGTTTGGGGTGTGAGAAAGTGAGACGAAAAAAATTGTACAAATTATGGGGTTTTAGTGGATTGCTCTCAGGGAGGGCCAAGTGGATGTAGGACACATTGTCCGAACCACTATAAAAATGTTTGTGTCTGCTTCTTGGATGCCTTTTTTTTTTTTTTGGCTTTCATTTTAATTTGTTATTCAGGTGGTTGGTGCGCTAGAAGCGCTTACCGGGAATTTTTCTTGCGCATAACGTGTTCTTAATCCATAGTTACCGACGTAGGAAGTCTCAAGAAATAGAAGATAAACAGAGATTGGCTTCTTCAAACCAAATCTCAAAGAGAATTTTTCATTCAAGAGCAAAACTCAACCAAAGCAAAATACAATATTGAGATCTCCCTTCCCCAAAAGAGCCAAACAGCACTAATACAAAAGCTAGTAGCTCTGCAAAAACCACGACACAAGAAAAAGAAAGGCCAACGACAATAAAAATTGTGAACGACAGAATGACAAACAGAAACATAAACGCAATAAGCTAAACGGCTTGTCGTGTTAAGACCAGCCTCCCATGTAAGTCATGGTTTTACCTGTTTGGGAAATATATTGGGTCTTTTTGAATTCCTTTTTCTTAACACGTATCATTTTAAAAATAAAAAATAAAAAACTTTAATATTTTGTTTGTGGGAGAGCAGAGAATGATTGAGAATATTTCCCCTAGCCCTGATTATTTATTTGTTCCTCCCCTGTTTCTCATGTTTTAGTACATGGCTCTGTTGATTGTATATTCTAGCGGTAATTGTACAGTTATGTTGTTAATGAACATAAAGCTAGTAAGAAGATAACAGAAAATAGTGAGTGATATTTTAGATGATTTTACAATGATCTTGAATTCACTTTACAAACAATATAAGATTTAAATATTTCTACTAGTCTATGGATTAATCCTTAATTAACTATGAAAGCATAGAACGATTAGGATAAATTATACAAAAAACAAATATTAAACAAAACCGATCGAAGCTGTCATGTTAATTTGGTTGTCATGGATTTTTTCTCTCTCGCATCTCTGCCGACCACATAAACTTAAACATAATACAACCCATCATATTTGATTCTTGTCCATAGTAATTGAGATTACCGTAATCAATTAACCAAGGAAAAGAACCAATTTGGGCTTCTTGAATAATTAGTTTGCATTGGATTCCTTGAATAAAAAATAAGGTAAATTGCTCATTTAGTATAGCAATTGAGATTCTTGTCCATAGTAATTGAGATTACCGTCCTAAATTAATGAAAATGATTACTATAACAATGTTTTTAATATTTTAGGATTATTCCAGTTAAAAAAAAAAAAGAGAATGCACCGCTACAATAATCATTTTCATTAATTTTTGAACGGAATCAGTTAGTAAATTAATCAAAAAGTGATGCTAACTAACATATTTCGTCTAAAAATTAATGGAAATGACTATTGTAACAATGTTTTTAATAATTTAAGGTCATCCCAACTACGAAACAAATAAAAAGGACTAAAGTTGTACAAATCTAAAAATTTATGGACCAATCTAGTAATTTACCTTTAAAAAATAAACAAAGTTAATGTCAAATTGCAATATACTATTAATTGAGTCTTGGGAATAATCAAGAACAAAGGAGTGGTGATAACATCAATACTACATTATGCAAATTGGCCCCTTCCCTCATGTTCTTGGAAGTACCATCACGTATTGCCAAGTTTTCCGATGTCTAAATTTCGAAGAAAGATTTTTTTTTTTAAAAGAAAATTAAAAATGAAAAGATTTTTTATTTTTATTTTTGAATTGTCATACTAGGAAATAAGCAAGGTGACGAGGAAAGCCAGCAAATTTTTTTTTTTTTTTTGTGCTAAAATAAAATCCAAAAAGAATGTTCGTGGAAAGCTCTATATATAAGAGAATTCTACCCATCAACAAAGAGCGCGTCACTCTAACATCACCTAATGTACTAATGATAAAGTTACATGTGGACATGATTTAGACTCTCTTGATCTGAGTACTAGATTAGAGGAAACAAGACTTTATATTTACTATTCAGTACTTGAAACTTTGACAAAGTCCCTCCCCACAAGTTCTAGTAGGAAGTATCGATAGTTTTTGTCCATTTCGAAAACGTGTAATTGGACTGAAAGGAAAAAGAATATATATATATATATATATAAAGAAAATAATAATAAAGAAAAGAGTAGTGAAACAGACACCTTATTTTTTAAACAAAATGTGTTCTTTTGATTCATAAAGAGATTGATAGACTCAGAACTTCCCTACGGTTACAACTATCTTGCATAAGCATTTTCACTTGATTATACAAAAGGTATAGTTTTCAATCTTCCCACGCTTTAATTTAGTGAATAGTATTTGTCTTCATATCTTTTTTTTTTTTTTTTTTTGGGGAAATATTTGTGTTAATGGTCCTTCACGGTAAGATCTAAGAACCATCAATAACAATTTTTCAAAGGTGTAAACTGGACTAAAAGAATGAAAAATAATATTCCCTAAAACAATAAAAGGAAAAAAAAAAAGAAAAAGAATAGGGTATTAACAGATTCCTTGCTCTAGGGTCCAAACTACAGTTGCAACAACTTTCCTTTCATTCTATTATTTGCAATAGGAGCTTCTCTTGATTCTCTGAAGGTATGTTTTACTTAAATTCTAGTCAATAATATTGGTTTTCATAGTTATCTACATTGGATTTGGGAAAAAAGAAAAGGGAGAAAAATGGCTGGATTTTTGTTGTTGTTGTTGTTTAGTGAAGTCTGGTTTTGATGACAACTATAGTTTTCGGCCTAATCATGTTTATCAAATTAACGTTCTAGCCAATCTTTTTTGCTACAATAATTAGATTCCAACATTTTATCTTTTGGTCTGTTTTCAAATAACCAAATAGTTTTTGTTATTAACTACGATATAACATTGATTAGTATATTAATAACCAAGATTAAGTGGTAGACCTCTTTTCTACCTCTTGTTAATAATAAAGGATGAAAATATCGATATCGACAGGAGTATCGGTAGTTCAATTTTATAGAAATTTCGAAGATATTATCGATATTGGTGAAAATATGGGAAAAAATACATAAGTTACGGAAATTTGCTTTAAAATATCTTCATAATATTTTAGGATAGTACATACATTAAAAAGATATCTAAATACACAAGTTTTACATTAAAAAACATATTATATCTTACGTATCTTTATACCAAAAGGAAGTCCTATGAGGTTCAAACATGGTTGGGATGCTATCCTAATTCAAGCAATATTAGTGTCATGACATGTTATTTGAATAGAGTTGAATATAGTTGTGAATATGTTATATGTGGGTTTGTATTTTCATAAAAAGGAAATTGTGCAAAATTTGTAGAAGTCTAGAAGAATATATTCTCTTAGTTTTTGTGTGTTACCTTTTATTTTATTTTTTATCTTTTTTTTTATATATAATATAATTATAACATACTAGTTGTTAGTTGTTTTCTCTCACTATTTAGTTAAAAAAAAAAAAAAAAGAAGATAACTATAACATGATCAAAAAGATAGTAAATGATAGAAATTCGAAATTTCTGAATTTCCAAACCAAAATTTCATATATTTCTTGATATTTTGTAAATTTACAATATGTTTTAATGATACTGATATTTTACCGAATTTTGTCGATAATTTCTGATATTTTCCCGATAAATTGACAGAAAAGATATTACATCTAAAATATATTTTGGTACCCTATTAACATAGAAATTTCTGTGGAAATTTAGAAAACATCGTGGATATTTACGACTATGAATTATAAACGTGTAAAAAAGTAAATAAAAGAAAAGAAAAGAAACAGAGAACTTCTTTTGAATTCTTGGAAAACATCATTAAGAGTAGTCAAAATGTGTAACTTGGTTTAGATAAGTGAGAAAGATACGAGCAAAAAGAAATAACTCAGGATCCAATAGTCAAACTACGGTTAAATTAATTGACACTCTTTTCTATATTTTATTTTGATACTACAAATGTAAAGTCTTCTCACTTCTTTGTTATTTTCCTGCAGAACTTTCCTTCTTTGATCTGTTAGTACGTTCTCTTTGAAGAATAGAGACCATGGCTGCTGAAATGGTGGGAGGAGCTCTTCTCTCCAGCTTCCTTAATGTCCTCTTCGACAGGCTGGCCACGAAAGAGGTTGTCGACTTATTTCAAGGAAAGAAAGTCATTGCTAATCTGCTTGCTGAGTTGAAGATCAGGTTGCTGTCGGCTAATTCACTGCTGAATGATGCTGAGGAGAAGCAATTTACAGACCCAAATGTCAAGAACTGGATTGAAGAGCTTAAAGAAGTGCTTTATAAAGCAGACCATGTTATGGACAAAATCAACACCAAAGCTTTGCGGCGCAAGGTGAAAGAAGGTGAATCTGGAAGCAAAGTGAGCAAGATATTCATGTCCTTGCCGAAGTTACACAGTGTATTTGACAACACTGTAAAATTTGAAATACAGGAGATCCTTGATAGGTTAAAGCTTCTTTTAGACCAAAACAATTCCCTTGGTCTAAAAGAAGGTGTTCGTGGAAAACAACTGCAACTGGGATCTCATGCTCCTTTGGTAGAGGAATCTCATGTTTTTGGAAGGAATGTTGAAAAAGAGTCTCTTATTGAGTCCTTATTATCGGCAGATGATAGTGGGCATAAAATATCCGTGTTTCCTATAGTGGGCCTGGGCGGTATTGGAAAAACTACTCTTGCTCAGCTTGTTTACTATAATAGCAAGGTCCAAGGAGGTTTTGAATTGAAAGCATGGGTGACTGTAGCTGAAGAATTTGATATTGTCAAAATAACAAAAGCAATTTTGAAGACTGTCACTTCCATGGAATACGACATTGAGGACTTGCATCAGCTTCAGAGTATGTTGAAGAATGCTTTGATGGGAAAGAAATTTCTTATTGTTCTTGACGACGTTTGGAATGAGGATTATAACCAGTGGGATCTTTTGAGAAACCCTTTCGAATTTGGAGCGAATGGAAGTAAAATCATTGTCACGACACGCAGTGCAATTGTTGCATCAAAGATGGGAACTGCTCGGGCTTATAATTTGCAAACCATGTCTAAAGGTGATTGTTGGAAACTGTTTGCAAAACATGTACTCTTTGACAAGCTAGATGCCGGTGTGTATTCAGATTTGCAAAAAATTGGATTTGAAATTGTCAGGAAGTGCAAGGGGCTTCCTTTAGCAGTAAAATCAATCGCAGGTCTTTTGCGTTCTGTATCAGATCTAGAAGAATGGAGAAGGGTACTGCAAAGTGATGTATGGGAGTTGCAATTTGTGGAAAATCAGAAGCATGGAATTCCTCCAGCTTTATGGTTGAGTTACCGTTTTTTACCTCAACAGCTGAAGCGATGTTTTGCTTACTGCTCAATTTTCCCCAAAGATTATGAGTTCCGAGAAGACGACAAAGAGAGAGTAGTCTTGCTATGGATGGCCGAAGGACTTCTGCATGGAAAAGGAAAAAGGATGGAAGATGTTGGAAAAGGGTACTTGGATGCTCTAATATCACGGTCATTCTTTCAGCAATCGAGTAAGAATGGAGAATCAATTCTTCATATGCACGATCTCGTGCATGATTTAGCTATCCGTACATCAGGTGAGTTTTATTGTATACATAATGATAGCAATTATTTGCTTGATTACCACACAAGAAACATTAATCATCTTTCATATGGTAAGAACTTGAGAGACCCAAGGAAATTAGAGGACTTACCCCAAACCAAGTGTTTACGTACTTTCCTAGCTTTGCCATTGTCAATTGTTTCCCTTTATAAGCCGACACTGATGCCGAAGAACCTGCAAGAAAAATTACAAAGAGGTGGGGATTTTTTAAGGGTGCTCTCTTTGTCCCAATCTTCTATCATGGAGTTGCCTGATTCAATTGGAAATCTAAAACATTTGAGGTACTTAGACTTATCTTCTACAAACCTCAAAGAGCTACCAAGTTCAGTTTGTACGCTGTATAATTTGCAGACGCTGCTATTATCAAGTTGTACAAAACTTGAACAATTGCCGACCAACATGTGCAGGTTAATCAACTTGCGTCATCTTGTGATCACCGACACGGCTTTAAAACAGATGCCACCAGAGATATGCAACTTGACAAATCTGCAGACGTTGAGTAACTTTATTTTGGGCGAAAACAGTGTCTCTAGGATCAAAGAGTTAGGAGCATTGCCGCATTTGCATGGCAGCCTTTGTATTTCAGGGCTCAAAAATGTGGTGGATGTTGGAGATGTTTTAGAAGCTGATTTGAAGAATAAAGAGTGTCTCACTGAGCTTGTTTTGCAATGGAATGGCGGTGAAACTAACGATACATTGAAAGAAAGGGAAGTACTTAATGCACTTGAGCCCCATAGAAAGCTGAAGAAACTCATAATCGAAGGTTACAGAGGTACAATATTCCCAGATTGGGTGGCAAATCAGTCGTTTGGTGACATGGTTGAAGTTCGTTTACGAGATTGTCGAAACTGTTGCTTATTGCCTCCATTTGGGCAACTACCTTCCCTGAGAGAGCTTGAAATTAGGGGTATGTACGTGTCAAGTATAGAAAATGAGTGTTTTGGTGCTTCCTTGACTATGCTGTTTCCATCCTTAGAAAGGTTATCCATGAGTGACATGTCTGTGCTGGAGAGGTGGCCCACAGGAGCTAACCAAGAAGTAGGGCTTTTTCCTCGTCTCAAGCATATTCATTTAAGAAGTTGTAACAAATTAAATGTGGGATTACCTGCTGGTTGTCTTTCATCATTGAAAAGTATTGAAATTTGGAATTGCAATACAATGGTGGGTGTAGTTCCAGCAAGTCGGGAGATTGGCAACGCATTTCCCTCTCTTGAGTCCATTGACCTACGTTTATGTGATAACCTGGAGTCGTTTTCAGAAATGGGCTTGCCCTCTAATTTAAAACGACTTGAAATTGTTTTCTGCGAAAAGCTCATGGCAAACCGCAAGAACTGGAATCTTCAAAGACTCTCCAATCTTCAAACCCTACGGCTCAGAGGATGTGAAGAATTGCTAGTGAATTCGTTTCCGGAGGAAGGACTTCTTCCATCTGCTTTGACTAATTTTATGATCGCGAGCTTTTCTAACCTTAAAGCCCTTAATGGAAAAGGCTTTCAGCACCTCACCTCCCTTCAAAAGTTAGCCATCATTGAATGTAGAAGATTAGAGAGCTTGCCAGAAGAAGGGCTGCCCCTTTCTCTTTCTACCTTGAGGATAGTTGGATGTCCTTTGCTAAGTGAACGGTGCGAGAGAGAAACGGGGGAAGATTGGCCCAAGATTCAACACATCCCCACAGCAGAAATTGGAGGAAAATAAATATGAGAGAAATAGAAATCCAGCTGGGTATTTGAAACAATCTTGGCTTTCTTAGAACATGATCATATTTTTATTTTTTTAGGTAATTTCAATCTGCTTATGTCATCCATTATGAACGCTGAGATAAATTGATCATAAACAATTTTTGATCTATTTATTTTACTCTGCTTTTAACATATACTCATTTTTGCTTTGTTCCTCTTTCATCTCATTTTTAGAAAATATATCCATATATAGTACCTGCATATGTACACGCTATTAAGACATATCTTGTTTTGTATTTTACAATATTGACTCATGATATATCCTCAACACATGTCTCCTTCCCCAAAAAAAAAAAAAAAAAAAAAAAAAATGTTGCTGTTGAAGCATCGATCTCCTTTAGTTGTACATATTATACATATATTGGTTCTCTGTATCATCCATCCTATACTACAAACTCGAATTCCATTCCTTGAAATTAAAGAAATTCTGAAGGTTTCAATTGTTCTTTGGTTGTGTGAAATATAAGTTTATTCATATAAGTTTGTTCATTCTTTGCTTACTAGTTCAATTAACTTTTGCAGGACAGTTAAAACAGTTGAACCAGAAGTTTTGTTATGAATCAAATTATGAACTTTTGCTTCACAATTTGTGCTGTCTTGAATAGTGAGCTCAGGAGATGATTTAAGTCACTAATTTTATTGTGGTATTGAAATATGATGAGCTTAACCAAGGTACTTAACAAATATATAAGTTGTTTTTCTGCCATTCTGAAATCATCATCTAATTTTTAGTAAATTTTTTCTTGCCTGGTTAAACTGTTTGGTGGCATAAATTATTTATGAAAATAATGGTTCAAGATACTGGTATTGGGACATAATTTAAACTGATGTATTGTTCTAACGTCATAAGTACTGACCAATCTGCTGCGCACTACATCTACATAAATTTGACTCATTGTCTTGAGTTATGTTTTTAGTGAGCTGTGAATTTGTTATTTGTTTTTCACTTATGAATCGCTCTATTGAATTGTGTTTCTAGCTCTATAATGTGCACTTAGTCAGGCCTTTGCTCTTGTTTAAAAGTGCGTTGCGGTTGTTTTCAGGATGTGGGGATGAAGATGGCTGGAGATTTCAAATCAACCAACTTAGATAGTCAACACAGTTTCATCAGCAATATCTTGCAGTTATCCGAGAAGTTGAATGTTTATCTTTTCGTTGATGGCGGTTCAAGGTTCAGTTTATACGCTGAAGGCCTCTCGTTTCTCAAAGAATGGAAACTCTTATGCAAAATGTTCAACGTTGAACCAAGAGCAACAAAGGCCTTCTTTGCAAAGCATTCTTCTATGCAGGATGGATAATTTTTTCAGGAATGGTTGGCTGTTGAGGTAATTATAAGCTAAGTCAAAGTTTTGACTTGTATATCATTTTGTCTAACTTTGAGCTAAAGAATCGAAAAACTTTCGAGTAAAAAGGAAGAAAAGGAAGGGCCTAGCGGGGCTTTTATCATGGAAAACAAAATGGGCGTTATTAATTTGATATATTTTTCTGATTTAAGTTGATGCATATGCGGTGGTTAGTGATGGAAGTTGATTGCCAAATTTGCAGTACATAAAAATGATAAAGAGACCTAGTTGGCCTCTCAACTTCAAAGCTACGGCCATGAATGCTTTCGTAAGCTTGCAAACTGATTTGCTTGCTCATTGAGGTAGCAAGTAGATTTCTCTCTAACCCAATTTTGGGGTTCTGTAAAATTTTTGTTCTTACTTCTTAGAACTTCTCGAATACTTGAGTCTTGCTTAGCTACTGTTAGCATATTTTAACGAGTGGACTCTGTGTTTCTTTCACTTATAGGCGCACAAGGGTAAGTGTTTCCAGATTTCTTGGGAGGTAAAGTGGTCTTGAACCATGACTGCTCACGTCCAAATGAAATAAATGTGATGCAGACAAGTAGGTAAAGCGTGGAATTTCTTTTTTTTTTTTTTTTCTGTAAAAGTCTTATGTAGCATGATAAATAATGTAACAAAATCAAGTATCTCAGGTAGATTGAGAATTATAAATCTTTTATAACTTAACGTAAGCGATCACATTTCTTAGGCTATTTAGAGCTAAAGAAATAAACAGAATCAGCTGTCAAAATGTCCACGATCCGGAAAGAAACAGGGGAGCTACACAAAGGACTGTCGTAACGAAATCTCATATGTTACAAATCAAGATGGTCAACCTGCATCCATGTACGAATTCTCTGTAGGAACCTGATTTTTTACACTATTTTCTCTTTCTTCTTTTTAGTTTCATTTGTCCCACTTTTTGTGTCTTTTTTTTCTTCCCCACGTTTGACCAGCGAAAAGTGCACCCACTAGGAAGCAATGCGGTCTCAAAGCAAAAGCCATGAGTTCACATGTGAGTTTGCTTATTTTCAGACTTCTAAAGTCAAATGTGATCACCTTGTATCTTGGCTGCATTTTCATTCACGTGAAAAAACTTTTGAAGGCATCACTTCCATAACTTATCAATCAAAGAAAACGACTATTAAATCCAACTTCATTATATCAGCATCTAGCCAAATTTAAGGACAAATCTAAGTCATGTCATATTTGCAGTTTCATAATTACCGTTGGGGCACTTTCCCACAAAGGCTGACGGAGTAGCGGAAGCTCCGAGTTGGGATTAACAGATGCTTTTCACGGGTTTCGAGCTCAGGCCTTTAGAAGAGCTGATTCTGAAGGTTGTGTTTCTAATCAACAATTTTGCCGTTCAATTTTCGGAGACAAGTTGTCATCCTATTTGTTAACAAGCCAACAATCCAGAAAAGAAACAATTAGTGAACACATAGAAAAGCTTTGTCCTTGTTCCTTCTTTTTTATTTCCCTCCTTTACTCTAATCTCTTTGAAGAAGTTTTATAATATGCAAAAACTAATTTCAACAATGTTGATGCTTTTAATTCAGGAGCTGAGTCTACTCTTCTTCACCTTTGATCACTTTAAAATCAAAGCCGAAAATTCGCTCTTGTGATCCTCTGGTAAGATCCATTTACGCGTGTTTTCATTTTTCCTTTGCGAGTGAATGTTTCAAAAATTTTCATGGTTTTGATCCTATATTCCGTCTTTCCCCCTGAGAATTTCAACAGTGCACTTTTTTCCTGTCACATTGGATAACAAGTTACTAGGTGTTGATATTTTCGTTTGAACTGCATAGTTCTGACCGCCTTGCAATTGCAATTGAGGCGCCAATCTCAGCGATTAATCAACAAACACCGAGTCTCGGTGCTTTTGTAAAGCTTCTGATGATGGTGGTTCAGAGTTCAGATTCTATGCTTTCCAAGATTGAGATATGGTCACATTTCCAATTTGCACAAGATCTGGGTTGAACCAAAGGCCATAGTAGTTGGTTATCCCTTTAAAGGTAAGCTCCTTTTCTATTTGCGCTCTTTGTTGTGCCTGTTAGAAGTTAAAACTTTCAACTCGACCTGGCCAAAGAAGTAACTTCTTTTCTTTTAACTTGTTCAGTATTTTAATTTGGAGTTCAGGAAGCTTTGCCTGGATTTGAAGTTCAAGGCTTTAGAAGAGTTGATTTTAAAGATTGTCCTTCCGGCCTACAGTACTTCCGGTGCGTTTTCCAATTCTCGATTTGGTTGTGAAATGATACACATGGCCTTCCGGATACGTGGTGTTATAGAAGCGGACAGAGTGACAAGTTGTTCAAAGAAATCAGAAGGACTTGAACAAAGTGGCAGTTTTGAATTCTAGGGGAATTAGTTATCATAGTATATAAATAGTTCTGTTCAATGTAAGCTATGGTCAGTTTAGAGTTTCTATTTTCTGATGGAGAATTTGGAAAAACTGGGGTATTCAAGGGAGTCTAGTCAATTTCCTGCCGTGAAACTCCTGTTTGGGGTGTGAGAAAGTGAGAAACAAAACAGATTGTACACATTATATGAATTCGTTTCCCAGGAAATTCCTGCCTCCATCTGCTTTCACTTCACTCAACATCTGCGAGTTTAGAAACCATATCGCACTAAGCGGAAAAGGCTTTCAGCACCTCATGACCTTTCAAAAGTTAATGATTCGTGACGAGTATGGTCTTTCTATCTGACCATTTAGAAGCTCTTCATTTGATCTTGCTCTTCATTTAATGAACTTTGAAGTTTAATAGGTAATATATATTTTAAAAGGCATTACCAAAGCTTCTTGTTTACTGTCTCTTTGATCGTTTCTTCGATTTGACAATTATTATCCATGGATCGTCACCCTTGAGCTCTCTCGACCGGCATGTTTTTGGTGGCTCTCCGGTGACACCATAGCTTCGAACAGATGACCTACGAACTTTTAATCATCTGTTTTATCTCAGACACTAAATAGAATTGTTTATTAAAAAAAAAAAAAATGACTGAGAGGTTCGGAATAAGAATAATGAGCCCCTGTTTTAGCTCTGTTTCTCCCCTGTATTCCCCTGTTTTCAGTAGAGAAGGAATTTTTGGCTTTTCTTATTTAAAATAATATCGTTGTAGAGAGATGGGCCTTAATCTAATTAAGCTTTGGCACTCACTAATTATAATTACTTCTGTGAAATTAACAATTTAATAATTTCTTTTTTTTTTTTTATTTATTACCAAGACCATCATATGAGGAACTTGTCGGATCATGCATGCAAAATTTTTTACGTGCTAGGAAAAAATAAATAAATTTATTCAGCAGAGGTTGTGGAAAGTTTTATTTTATTTTTTTTAAAGCAAAATCTAATGGTAATACTATACTTAACTCCATCAAAAGGTATAGAGTTCGAATCTCGCATCTCCAATTTCAAAAGGAAAAAAAAAAAAATCAAATTGTTAGTCCAAAAAAGTAACTAAAAATGTTACAATAACCTATTAGAAGAGTGTTAGTTCTTAAAAAAAAAAAAAAAAAAAAAAAAAAAAAAAGCGTGAACTTTTACTTAAATTCACAAATTATGAATTCTAAAAAAAGTCGGCTAATTCTCTGTAGCAAGAAAGACGTGTCAAAAACGCGTTGATTAGTTGCCACCGGAGTCAGGAAGGAAGAATCTCAATAATTTTAGAAGAGATGGGAATTGTAATTCTACTTCTTCGGAGGTATAGTGACAGATAAAGAAGCTCGATTAGAAAGAATTGATGGGAGAAATTTTTTACTCTATATATAATCTTTTTGATGTATAAATTATATATAGAAAAAAAAAAAAAAACTCGGAAGCATCCAACCGAAAGTCGAAAGCCTAATAGAAAAAATAACATCATTTCAATCACACTTTTTTTTTTTTTCCTCAAAAGAATATCAAAGGCAGGGAATCAGTTTTAAAGCAAACGACAAACGAGCTTATCTGGCTTCCACCATATAAAATTTATATTAATATATACATTATGATATGAAACGATAACTAAGACAACTTTTATTTAAAAAAAAAAATTTAAAAGTAGAAAATAAGAAAGCTCATGAGTAGCCAACAACAAGTAATTAATCACATTTTCAAGGCGTAATTAAGAAGAGGTGGGATGATGTGTTCATTTATAAAGAAATTAGTTGGATCAACACTAGTCTTTACCTGAATCAATATGCAGAAATTATTCTTGAAATACTTTATACCCCAAATGCTTGCTTGTGTGATACTTGTGGTGTCACCCTCATTGAGGTTATTCGTCCCAATATCAAGGTCTCTAAAGTTGAAATATGTAGCTCTTGGATTTTGGGACACATAAGGAGTCATGTCATTGTAAAGCTTTCTTAACCAACTCACAGGCTTTTCTTCTTCTTCTTCTTCTTCCCAACGCACCATGTAATAAATCATGTAGAGGTTTCCGGCTCGGTGTGAGAACGGGATTGCGGATTCCAAAATCACGTTCATTTTCCCTCCGTAAGGAAATGCAGAGATGACTGCTCGTCCTACGTCTTCTTCGTACAACCTTTCCAAAAGTGTTTCAAGCACGTCATCTGGAATAGGCTCTTCACAAAATCAGATTTCCCTTTACGAGGTGACGAATCGAAATTAGATGTACTATCGAGCAGAACGTCTAAGGATTCTCCGCTTCTGAATCGATTGAAAAAGAGAAAGGATTCCACCCACCTCATTTCGGAGCACTCTTGTCTTTCCAAACCCAACTCGGGAAACTCCCTTTGCATCAATTCAAGTAGCCTATCCACGCCGCCGTGGAACGTGCCTCGGACATTAGCTTTTACTACAATTTCCGTGCTGTTTTTCCCTTTATCTTTATGATGAATTTTAGAACTTGCAAAAGTTTGGAATGTCACGCAAATTGTTAGATCCTCATCAACTTTGTTAGCCCGGTGTTGCCACCGATGAACGAACTTTTTTGTCGCATCGTGTTCCATGTTCCTCCAAACATCAAACACGGTCACTGTCGATGGCACTGGAACTAGTCGAACTTTCCATGCTAGAACAATTCCAAAGCTTGCTGGTCCGCCTCCTCGTATGGCCCAAAACAAGTCTTCCCCCATAGATTTCCGGTCAAGAATTCTTCCCTCGGCATCAACCAATTCTGCATCAAGAATATTATCTGCCGCGAGGCCATACTTTCGCGTCAAATAGCCATAGCCTCCTCCGCCGATCTGTCCACCGACACCCACAGAGTGGCAATCGCCCGCAGGGAAGCCAAGATTTTCAATTTTCTCACCGATTGTATAATAAAGTTCACCTAGCGTAGCTCCTGCTTGAACCCAAGCCGATTTGCTCTCTACATCAACGCTAACCAAATTTAGGTTTCTCAAGTTAATTACGACGAAACCGGGACCATTAAAGTAGGACACATAAGAAAGGCCCTCTGCATCATGGCCACCATTTCGGATTCTGATCTGCATGCCATGTTTCTTGGAACAGTAAACTGTGGCATGGACATGGCAGACATGAGACGGCGTGACGATAACGGACGGTTTCGGTGTCGACGGAGAAGAAAACCGGTGATTTCTTATGGATGAATTGAGAACAGAGGAATACAAGGAATCGTTTGAAGAATAGAAAATGGGTTCATGAGTGGTGGTAGAGTTGGATACATTGGTAACAAGGCACTCTAGAAAGTCTTCTGGAGTGTTTGCTGAACCTGCAACTAAAACTGAAAAGTGAAAGATGAAAATTTTGGAAAACGATGAAGAAAATCTAAAGTACTTCATTTTAATTCTCTGAATAGTTTGTTTTGCCACGAATATTATGTATAATGTGAGAGAGGGCGGAGCCAGAAATAGTGGGGCTGTATATTAATTTTTTTGTTTTCAAGATAATATAAATTTTAATGGGGTTTGTGAGAATTTTTAATTTTAGTGGGATTATAAGAGAATTTTTAATTTTTGTGGGGGTAAAATAGTAAAATTACAAACTTTTTTTTATAGGATTAATTTTAATAAGGATTATGTGAAATTTTTTTTTATGTTTAATAGAGGCAAAGGAAGGACTATATGGGAATTTTATATTTATAATAAGGGTAAATTATAAAAATTATAAAGTTTTTGGGACAAAACTAGAAGAATAAAAAATTTGCTCCTCCCCACTAGCACCCCTTAAATCCGCCCCTTGAAAGGATACCAACAATATAACAGCCAAGTAATGTTTTTATATGTTATCTTTTGTTAATATGTATCATCCATGACTATGTTGATAGTTTTATACCAAACTTAAATAAATGTTAGATTTTTTTTTTTTAAGATACTGGTCCGTGACTTCTATTTATTAAAAAGAAATGAAAATAAGTATAGATTGCGAATCTAGGAGTTCCTATTCATACCTACTCCTTGCTACCTGTTGAGCTAGCTCCAACGGGATAGAATCAAATTGTTTGAAATTATTGGGTTTGATTATGAGCTCGATCCAATTATCTAGCTACTACTTAAAAAAATTATACATGCGCTTCTTGAGCAAAGGCTATTTTGGTAATTCAATATGTGGAACATGATCGACGAGAGGATTTATTTGTTGTGAAACTTTTATTTATGTGCAACATGATAGACGAGTGGATTTATTGATTCAATTAAACATATAAAAACAGCTAAAATTTTCTGAGCTATCAAGAAAAAGTTATTAAATCAATTTGTATGGCATCATTAAAATTGTACACATGCTTCTTTAAAGAAATGTGGGTATGGATGTCATCATTGGGTTTGATTATGACATCAATATTTTTCTTTCAAATTTGGATATTTATATTTTCCTCTTATACTGTACTTAATAAAGAAATGTAAATATGATGTTTGGCTCTCTATCTAAACAACTTTGCATCCCGTGGGTGTGAAATTAATATTAGATTACACATGTAACCGTGATTAGAAGACAAATTCGGAAGCCTTAAACAGAAATCTTCTTTCCTGAACCAAAGCAAGAATGTTTGTACGCAACTTAGAGGTTTAAAATGAGAGTAAATGAGCCCTGTTTTAACTCTGTTTCTCCCATGCCTCCCCCTGTTTTAATTCCTTTTCCCCGCTTTCATAATCGGATATCACGTTATGAAGAGTCTTAATGCAAAAATTTATGAAGTTGAAGAACAACTAGGAAAAAATTGAGGAACTAGGGTTGAAGAGTGGAGGGATTTTTTTTAAAGAGAAAATAGGATTGCAAGTTGTATATTAGGAGAAAAAAGTGAATGGAAAGAAAAGTGGAGACATAAAAGAACCTATCCCAGCTCCAAAAACAGAGAGATCTTTGAAAAAACTTGTTATATTTGTATAAATAATTAAGTTACCTTTTTTTTTTTTTTTATACTTATTTGTCAATTAAAACAATGCTAAATATTTGGAAATATAGTATTTTGTTGGTCATTCATTTTCTTTCTGCCTCACCATATTAAATAAGATTAAAAAAAATAAAAATTTTCTCTCTCCTTCATATTTTCTCTCCTTTTTAAGTTTTCTCTCCTTTTCTTTTATCCAACGGGGTGTAAAGGTGTTGGACCTATCTCTTGTGTAAAAGAGGAGTATTTTCATAAATTAATTATAGTGAGAGATGAATCTCTTTCTATTTATTTTTAGTAAATTTTTTTTTCTTGATGTTTCACGTTTTAGCTCTCTAAAAGGGCATTCAAATAAAGTCACGATTTCTAAATAAATCTCTTTAAATAGACTTCCTGACCCTGATCTCCATCTTAGATTTCGACACCATTACCAGTCCCGAATCCCTTCTCCTATCATGGTCTTGAATATTGACTCCAACCTCAGTCTTGGATCTAACCCTTCCTGGTCTTAGAACCTACCGATACCTGAATTTTTATTTTTATTTTTAATAGTTTTGTTGAAACAAATCTATGAGGATTACTCACAGGAACTTTATGCATGATTCGCTCCAGTGTGCATTTCTGATGATCTTATTATTACCATTAATTAATTAATTTTATTTTATTTCCTAAAGGTACGTATTGAACTCCTTTGTATAATTGTATCACACAACCAAGAATAGGAAAACACACAAGGGAAGGTTAAAGAACCAAGGAACATAATATAAATGAACCAACAAATCGGCAAATGCCTAATAAAGCCTAACAAACAGACCAACAACATAAACAATAATATTCCCACCATTCCATTATTACAAACTTTATCATTTTAATAAACTGTGTGAGGGGATAACTGATATCAGAATTTACTGGTATATGCTAATTAGATTGACACTCACTAACAATTTTATTCTTGATTGAATCTTTCACTCAATATTGTTAATGGAAAAAGAGAAATAAAACAACCAAAATTGGCAAAGAGAGAACTAAGAGAGCTAAACTAATATCCAGAAGCCAGACTCAAAGAATTGAGCTAAATATCGAATCTTTGATACAAGTCTCAAATATGCATAAGAACCCTCTACCAAAAACGTAATAAGAAAATGATTTTATTAAAAAAGAGCACATATTATTTATTAAAGTCGACAAATTATGATATCTTTATTTATATACATACATATAGATGAAGGACATGGTCCCTAATTTAGAAAGTGAAAGATAAGAAAGCTCATGACAAACCATCAATTAAGTATAACTCTAATCACCTTTTAAATGCGTAATTAAGAAGAGGTGGGATGCTTTGTTCGTTTGTGAAGAAATTAGTTGGATCAACTCTAGTCTTCACACGAACCAACCTGTAGAAATTATTCTTGAAATACTTTGCACCCCAAATGCTTGCTTGTGTAATACTTGTGGTGCCACCCTCATTAACGTTATTCATCCCAATGTCAAGATCTTTGAAGTTGAAATATGCAGCCCTCGGATTTTCGGACACATAAGGAGTCATGTCATCGTAAAGCCTTCTTACCCAACTCGTGTGCTGTTCTTCTTCTTCTTCTTCTTCTTCCTCCTCCTCTTCCCATTGCACGGAGTAATAAATCGTGTAGCGGTTTCCAGCTCGGTGCGGGAATGGGATTGCGGATTCATAAATCTCGTTCATTTTCCCTCCGTGAGGAAATAAAGTGATGACTGCTCTTCCTACATCTTCCTCATACAATCTTCCCAACATTGTTTCGAATACATCATCCGGAATAAGCTCTTTCACAAAGTCAGATTTTACTTTATGAGGTGACAAATCGAAATTAGATGTCCTATTAAGTAGAGCGTCCAAGGATTCTCCACTTCTAAATTGATTGAAAAAGAGAAAGGACTCAACCCATCTCATTTCGGAGCACTCTTGTCTTCGCAAACCCAATTCGGGAAACTCCTTCTGCATCAATTCAAGTAGCCTATCCACGCTGCCGTGGAACGTGCCATGGACGTTAGCTTGTAGCACAATTTTTGTCCTAATTTTCCCTTCAGCTTTTTGTTCAATAATAGAACTTACCGACGTTCGGAATGTGATATAAGTTGTTATATCCTCGTCGACTTTGTCAGCGCGGCGTTGCCACCGATGAACGAACTTCTTTGTCGCATCGTCTTCCATGTTCCTCCAAACATCGAACACAGCAACCGTCGACGGCACTGGAACTAGTTGAATTTTCCATGCTACAACGATTCCAAAGCTTGCCGGTCCACCACCTCGTATGGCCCAAAACAAGTCTTCCCCCATAGATTTCCTGTCAAGAATTCTTCCCTCAGCATCAACCAGTTCTGCATCAAGAATATTGTCAGCCGCGAGGCCATATTTTCGCGCCAAATAGCCATAGCCACCTCCGCCGATCTGTCCACCAACACCGACCGTGTGGCAGTCGCCGGCGGGGAAGCCAAGATTTCCACTTTTCTCCGCAATCCTGTAATAAAGTTCACCTATGGTTGCCCCAGCTTGAACCCAAGCGGATTTGTTCTCGACATCGACGCTAACCGAATTTAGGTTTCTCATGTCAATTACGACATAGCCGGGAACTTTAAAGTAGGACACATAAGAAAGGCCTTCAGAATCATGGCCACCACTTCGGATTCGGATCTGCATACCATGTTTCTTGGAACAATAAATAGCGGCTTGGACATGGCCGACATCAAGCGGCGTGATGATAACAGACGGTTTCGGTGTTGACGGAGAAGAAAACCGGCGATTTCGTATGGATGAATTCAAAACAGAGGAATACAAGGAATCGTTTGGAGTGTAGAAAATGGGTTCATGAGTGGAGGTAGAGTTAGAAACATGACTAACAAGGCACCCTATAAAGTCTTGTGGAGTATTTTCTGAAGCTGAAACTGAAAATGGAAAGAGAAAGATGAAAATCCTGGCAAACGATGAAGAGAATCTAAAGTACTTCATATTTATTTTCTGATCAGTTTGTTTTGCCACAAATATAATGTAAGAGTGTAAGGATACTAGTAATATAACACCTTATCTTTTGTGAATATCTTTCACCCAAGACTATGTTGATACTATTATACTGCGTATTATTTTATCTGTGATTCTTATTTATTAGAGAGAAATGAAAATAATAATATTTTTTGAATCTAGAGGTTCCTATCTGTACCTACTCCTTCCTACCTGTTGAGCTAGCTCCAGTGGGATAGAATCAAATTAGATGAAAAATTATTGGGATTGATTATGAGCTCGATCAATTAGCTAGCTACTAAATAATAAATTATACATGCTCTTCTTGAGCAAAGGCTATTTTGGTAATTTTATGTGTGGAACATGATAGACGAGAGGATTTATTTATTCAATTAAACATATAAAAACTGCTAAAATTTACTGAGCTATCAAGGAAAGTCAGTAAATCAATTTGTATGACATCATTAAAATTGAACACATGCTTCTTCAAAGAAATTTGGGTATGGATGTCATAATTGGGTTTGATTACGACATCGATATTTTTCTTTCAAATTTGGATATCTATACTTTCCTCTTACACTCTACTTAATTAAGAAAGGTAGGATATTTTCTTATTGTAAATATGATATTCGGCTCTTTATCTAAACAACTCCGCATCCTGTGAGGAAATCAGATGTGAAATTAGCATTAGATTATTCTTATAACTGTGATTAGAACGTTTGGACACAACTTAGAGATTGAAAATGAGAGTAAATGAGTCCTGTTTTGACTCTGTTTCTCCCCTGCCTTCCCCTGTTTTCGTAATCGGATGAAGGACTACTCTTAATGCAAAAAACTATGAACGTGAAGAGCAGCTAGGAAAAATATTGATCAGGAACTAGGGGTAAAGAGTGGAGGGATTTTTTAAAGAGAAAATATAACTGCAAGTTGTTTAATAGGAGAGAGTAGTGAATGTGAAGAAAAACTGGAGATCGAAAATAACCTATGAGTCCCATCATTTTTAATCCCAGCTCCAAAAATAGAGAGAACTTTGGAAAACTTAGGGCCCGTTTTAGGTGAGCCTATAGACGATGTTTTGTCATCTGGACTTCAAAACTCATAAATCTACAACTCATTTTCTCTCTCGTCAATCTTCAAAAAATTCAAACTTTAAAAGTCCGTAACTTTCTTATTTCAAATCGAAATGAGACGAATCTTGTATTAAAATTCTCACAACGATGAGATGAACGAATCAAGATCTATATTGCATATTCTTTTCAAATACATTTTAAATTTCTAAATTATTTTTTATATCACAGTTTATTTTTAATTCATATACTTCAACAAAACACACATTTTCAAACCTATCTTTAAAACGCCGACTCCAAAAATCCCCCGAAACAGGGCCCTTACAGCTTAGTTAAATTTTTGTACTTATTTATAAATTAAAACAATATTAAATATTGGGACATATAGTATTTTGTTGATCACTTGTTTTCTTTCCGCCTCACCTTATCCAATAAGATTATAAAAAATAAAAAAAAAATTCTCTCTTCTTTATATTTTTTCTCTTTTTGAAGTTTTCTCTCCTTCCATTTTACCATACAAACCAAACAAACGGGGTGTAAAGGTGTTGGACCTAGATCTTGTGTAAAAGAGTTATCTTCCATAAATTAATTGTGGTGAGAGATGTATCTCTTCTCTATTTATTATCAATATTTCTTTCTTGATGACCGATCTGAACTTTAGTGTTTCACGTTTTGGCTCTCCAAAATGGCATTCAAATAAAGTCACATGATTTCTTAAAAAAATCTCTTTAAATAGAATTCCTGACTCTGACCTCCATCTCAGATTTCCCCAATCCCGTATCCCTTCTCCTTCCATGGTCTTGGATATCGACTCCAGCCCCAATCTCGGATCCGACCCTTCTCAGTCTCGGAACCTACTGATACCTGATATATATATATATATATATATATATATTCTTTTCTTCAATTAGTTTTGTTGAAAAAAATCTATGAGGATTACTCGCAGGAACTTTATGCATGTTTCGCTCTGGTGCGCATTTCTGATCTTCTTATTATTACTATAAATTAATTAATTAACATTTGTTTCCTAAAACTACGTAACTCACTCCTATGTATAATTGTATTAGACAACCAAGAGTAGGGCAACACACAAAGGAAGGTTAAAGAACCAAGGACCGTAATACGAATAAACAAACAAATTGGTATATGCCTAATAAAGTTTAACAAACAGACCAACAACATAAGCAGCAATATCCCCACGATTCCATCATCACAACTTTTCTTTTCAATAAATTATGCGATGGATAACTCATGTCAGAATTTACTGATACATGCTAATCAGATTGATACTCACTAACAATTTCATTCTCGATCAAATCCTCCACTCAATACTATTAATAGAAAAAGATAAATTAAAATAATGCTAAAAAGAAATAGGAGAAACAAAAACAACCAAAATTTGGCAAAGAGAGAACTAAGAGAGCTAAACTAATAACCAGAAGCTAGACTCAAAGTATTGAGCTAATTCTCGAATCTTGGATAGAAGTCTCAAATATGCATTGTTACAAAATCTTTAGCAAAAACCTAGTAATAAAATGATAAAAAGAGCACATACTTACTTAAAAAGTCAACAAATTATGATATAATTATATATATACATACATAAAGATGAATGATATGGTCCCTAAAAGACTTTTATTCAAAAAGTAAAAGATAAGAAAGTAATGATAAACCAAGAATTAAGGATAACTCTAATCACCTTCTAAATGCATAATTAAGAAGAGGTGGGATGCTTTGTTCGTTTATGAAGAAATTAGTCGGATCAACTCTAGTCTTCACCTGAATCAACCTGTAGAAATTGTTCTTGAAATACTTTGTACCCCAAATGTTTGCTTGTGTAATACTTGTGGTGCCACTCTCATTGAGGTTATTCATCCCAATGTCAAGGTCTTTAAAGTTGAAATATGTAGCTCTCGGATTTTCAGACACATAAGGAGTCATGTCATTGTAAAGCCTTCTTACCCAACTTAGATGCTTTTCTTCTTCTTCTTCTTCTTCCCATATTACGGAGTAATAAATCATGTAGCGGTTTTCGGCTCGGTGCGGGAAGGGGATTGCAGATTCTGAAATCTCGTTCATTTTTCCTCCGTAAGGAAATACAGCGATGGCTGCTCTTCTTGCGTCTTCTTCGTACAATCTTTCCAACATTATTTCAAATACATCATCTGCAATAGGCTCTTTCACAAAGTCAGATTTCCCTTTTCGAGGTGACGAATCGAAAATAGATGTCCGATTAAGTAAAACGTCCAAGGATTCTCCATTTCTGTATTGATTGAAAAAAAGAAAGGATTCCACCCATCTCATTTCGGAGCACTCTTGTCTTTGCAAACCCAACTCGGGAAACTCCTTTTGCATCAACTCAAGAAGCTTATCGACGCTGCCATGGAACGTGCCCCGAACGTTAGCTTGTACCACAATTTTCATGCTATTTTTCCCTTCAATTTTTTGATCAATATTAGAACTCTTGGATGTTTGGAATGTCATGTAGGTTGTTAGATCCTCATCGACTTTGTCAGCACGGCGTTGCCACCGATGAACAAGTTTCTTTGTCGCATCGTGTTCCATGCTCCTCCACACATCAAACACAGCCACCGTCGACGGCACTGGAGCTAGTCGAATTTTCCATGCTACAACGATTCCAAAGCTTGCCGGTCCACCACCTCGTATGGCCCAAAACAAGTCTTCCCCCATAGATTTCCTGTAAAGAATTCTTCCCTCAGCATCAACCAATTCCGCATCAAGAATATTATCCGCCGAGAGACCATATTTTCGCGACAAATAGCCGTAGCCTCCTCCGCCGATCTGTCCACCGACACCGACAGTGTGGCAATCGCCGGCGGGGAAGCCAAGATTTCCACTTTTCTCCGCAATCCTGTAATAAAGTTCACCAAGCGTTGCTCCGGCTTGTACCCAAGCAGATTTGCTCTCGACATCGACGCTAACCGAATTTAGGTTTCTCAAGTCAATAACAACAAAACCCGGAATTTTAAAGTAGGACACATAAGAAAGGCCTTCAGTATCATGGCCACCACTTCGGATTCGGATCTGCATACCATGTTTCTTGGAACAGTAAACAGTAGCTTGGACATGGCAGACATGAGACGGCGTGACGATAACCGACGGTTTCGGTGTCGACGGAGAAGAAAACCGGCGATTTCTTATGGATGAATCCAAAACAGAGGAATACAAGGAATCGTTTGGAGTGTAGAAAATGGGTTCATGAGTGGAGGTAGAGTTGGATACATGACTAACAAAGCACTCTATAAAGTCTTGTGAAGTTGCTGCTGAAGCTGCAACAATTAATGGAAAGAGAAAGATGAAAATCTTGGAAAACGATGAAGAGACAGTAAAGTTCTTCATTTTTACTTTCTGATCTGTTCGTTTGGCGACAAATAGCCTAAAGGTTTTTTTTTTTTGGTTGAAAACTTAAAAAGGATATTTTTTGTCTTCTTATTTATCTATTTTATTTTTTTTATTACCGAAGACTATTGACTTTTATTTTTGGACCTCAATAACAGTGAGATTTATTGGGAGAATGATATTTTGGCTCTGAGTTTCTGGAAGGAAATAAAAAAAGGAATTGCAGCCTTTCATTGTCACTAGAAAAAATAATAATAATAATTGAACCGTTTCAATGAAAGTGGGACCGTTTCTTACAACTCTATCTTTGTTTTTATTATTTATTTATTTATTTATTATTATTATTATTATTTTTAAATATGTCTTTTATTATACGTGGATGATAATTTTTCACGCTCATGCATAACTCACAAGACCCTACTTAAGTGGGATGGGAAAAATTAGGTCTAAACATATTCAAATTATAAATGATTAAAAATTTAACTCGTAATGAGATACATGATGGAGACAGATTTAGGGGTCTCGATCCTATTTCCCATTTATCTGTCTCGTTTAGTTTATATTATTTTTATATTAACGACATTATAAATTATATATTATAATGCAGAACTTTAAATATTAAACTTTAACATTATGGATGTAAAAAAATTTGAAAACTATTGTTTGTTTATTTTAATTTGAAATATATTTGTATGCTTTACATTCTAATTGGAAAAATGAGGTATTTTGTGGGTATCCCGAACCTATACGGGAAAAACCCGTCCTATCCTTGTCAATTAAAATGGGTTATAGGACGGATAAGAGGAATATTTTTATTCGCAGACGAGTTGTGGTAGGCCACTTGTAGTGTCTGAAAAATTCACAATGTTAATTCCTAAATTAATTACGAATAAAGTTGTGAATTGTACATATTAAGAGCACATTTTAAAGTGTACTTGTAATTAATTAATTAATTTAATTAATTAATTAATTTTGGACTATAGTGCTATGAATGAATAAATTGAAATTGTGATATATTAGAAGAAATTGGTACCAATAGTTTTCTACTAAGAAATTGATTGGAAAATTTTGAAGTTTCCATCAATTAGGTAGTCACATAAAGAAAAAGTGGATGATGTGATTTATAATTTTTATAACTATGTCAAGTGCATGAATTACCTGAGTTAAATAAGAATTGAGCTATAAATATGAACAGTTCATGAAAATACTATCATGAACAGTAAGTTTCATGTTACGAAATGCTTAACGACATGTTTCATTAATTTTTCGTGTTACTTGATTAATGTGAAAAAAATTAAAAAAATTCTTAAAAAAATGTAATTACATAAAACGTGATTTCAGAATTTCAATGTTAAGTTCATGATTTTAATTAATATATGACAACTTGAAAAAATATTTTACTATGGTTTTGAGAAAATTTACAGTTGACAAAAGATTCTGAATCGTTAAAGTGAGTTAGAATATTGTTACAACTATCAAGTGAATTAGCTGTACAAAAGAATTAGGGGGTGTTTGGTAAATGAGTTTGAGTTAAGATTTTTAAGTTTCAATAGTAATTTGTATTGACTTTTAAGAAAAGATAAAAAAAATTTTCAGAAAAAACAAAATTTTTTTTTCAGAAAAAGATAAAAAAAAATATAATTTAACTTGAGTTAAATTTGTATGTCAAACAGGACCTTAGATTTTATTCTGAGCATGAAATTAATAATCTGTCAAAACCATAATTGGGAATGCAAAGTTTATAAATTAAGAATTACGGTGGATTGTTATTAAAAAAAAAGAAAAAAGAAAAAAGAAAAAAAAAGTACATGGGGAAGTGATCTTCAGACCACGACCACAGCTTAGTGTTCAAGAGCACACTTGTTGGTCATAAGACCAAATTTTCTCTGTCCCTCTTTTTCTCTCTTTTCCCCTTTCTTTTGCCTTCTTACGCTAGCTTGCTGCTATCACTGGAATGCCAGTCTCCGGCCAGCTGCAGCAGCCACGCGCCGAGGACCCATGGAGCTTGTCACTTGAATAGCCCGTATCCGGAATTTGGTGGCCTCCCGTGCCGCCGTTCGCCGGAAATCAACGTTCAAAGTTTCAACGCCATGAGCTTTCAAGCGAGATTCCGGTGAACTCCGACCTCCATTTCGTCGGCAAGTTGTACCATCGTGTTCCCTGTGCCGAGAGGAACAAAACCCACTAACGTTCGCTCCGATCATTGCCGGAAATTTTCCGACCTACCGCCGCCCCCAATTCGGTTTTTGTGTCTTTTCTTACAAACCGAAGATCATTTGAAGAAATCAACACCGGAAATGGGTTCGTTTTGTCAAAAACTACGAGACGGTGCCTATCTCCGCCCCTTTTACTGAGCCAGTCAACGGTGGTCAACCCAGTCAACTGTTTGACCCCCGGTCGACAAGTTTCAGAAAATCGCCTTCCGGGCATATTTTCGACGATCCGAATACGTTCGAGACATCAGATTTTGAAGACGGAGTTCCGAAGGTTGAGATTTGCGACTCAAAGTTTCGCCGCTCAATATGAAACGTTGTTTTGAACGCCAACAGGAATCGTCCTTCCCAGCCGGATGTTGCTGAACGATTTCGGTAGTAATCTCGGCTACTTTGACTACTTAAGTTATTTATTGGATTAATTATATGTTTATTCATGTGTTTTGAACGAATATCAATATTAAAATTTTTCTTAAAATATTTGATATTCAATTCGATAAAGTGAGATTGGTTTAGAACAACAAAAATACATGCATTGCTTTGATATAATATAAATGCTCGGGGTGGCATGTCTTGCAGTTACGGCGCGCCAAAATCTTTTTATAAAGTATTTAATTGCAGGTTTGAATTTTTGGATATTAAGAAAAATAAGCTGATATGTTGTCGGATTTTTATAAATCCGACCGTAATTGGTGATTGAATTTATAAGTAGTTTTACAAGTTACCATGTTAGGCTCGAGCAATTTTATATTCTAGCGTTCATGCCTTAATTTATAAGTGGAAATGATTCATGAAGTAGTATATAAATGATGTTCATTTTCTCACCAATAAGTTTCTTTTTTTAATATGTGTTTTTGCATATGATATGAGGGTAGTAATAATGGATATTTCTCCCTATTCTTCATTGATTAATAAAATGCATTCTCAGCTGATGTTCATAAGAATGCCCAATTTTCAAGTTGTTACATGGTTTAACTTTTTGGTATTTTTATGTGGAAAAAAAAAAATTTATTGTTTTCCAGTTTATTTGACTCCAAAGTCGAGTCTTGACTGTTGTATTCGATCCTTGATCTTTAAGTTTAAATATGAGAGGATCATGAATTTTCTGTATTCTTTGAACCAATTTAAATGGGAATAACATTTAGGAACTATGAATAGGTTTTAAAATTAAAAAAAATATATATATAAAGTCATGTTGGTAACCGGTCCTGTTTAAATTTTTTTTTGTCTTTTTTCCCAAAAGTTTTTGTCTTTTTCTCAAAAAGTTTTTTGTCTTTTCTGAAAAGTCAACAAAATTTACTATTTAAACTTATCAATTTCAACTCAAACTTATACACCAAACACCCTAAGTTTAAGATCTAAACAAGTAATTATGTTTATGAAGTTAATTAACAGCTGTGGCCTGTTACACCACCCCCCTGAACCGCTCCATTGGCATCCTTTCTTGTAAATTCTTTTTTTCAAAGTTTCATTTTCTTTTTTATAAAGAGATTGCATTTTAGTTAATTCGTTAGCTACTTTTCGTTTTGTTTTTGTTTTTATTTTTTTTTTATTTTTTTCCTAAGAAAATGTATGTTGTGTGCTGAAGAACTTCAAAAAATTATGAGATAATAGATTAAAAATTTTGGGTTAATCATTTTTAGTTCCCGAATTAAAAGTTAAATCTTATTTTACTCACTTACTTTTAAAAGAACTAAAACTGAATCTTTTTTCGATCAACTTGTTCAAAATTAATACGTCCTATTGTTAAAATTTGAAGTAATTTCACGAATAAACTACTCATTTTAAAATGTTTTAAAAGGCGGAAATCAAGACTGGTTCTGATCTTTAATCCAGAAACTAAAAAGAGAATTAACTTTATTTATTTTCTTCTTTTTTTTTTCTTTTTAAATAAAGCTAAACTAGATAATATCAATTTGTATCTTGTTAACAATCTTAAGACATAGTTCTAGTTCCAGGTGCCTTTTTCTGCGCCTATCTCTTTGTTGATCAAATTGTTTTCGTAACCGTTCTCCTTTTGGATTGGTTGAGAAGAAGAAAAAATTGAAGACGCTAATTCATGAAAATATATATATATATATATATATATATTAGGAACATCAACTTTAATCTTAATTTCTACATACAACACGTGACGACATTGATATTTCTTAAATAAGGAAAAAAAAAAAAAGTAGTTGAAAAATCAAAGATAGGAATGATTTAAAATTGATGAATATTGTTATACCAATTCTAACATATATAACATACGAGCTAATTTATTTGTATTCAATTCTAAACATAAAAGTCTATATAATAATACGAAATAGGCCCTAAAAGACCTTTATTTGAAAAGTACAAAACAAGAAAACTTCATGACATCAAACAATTAAGGATCTCTAATGACTTTTAATTTATTTGTATTCAATTCTAAACTTCATAAAAGTCTATATAATAATACGAAATAGGCCCTAAAAGACCTTTATTTGAAAAGTACAAAACAAGAAAAATTCATGACATCAAACAATTAAGGATCTCTAATGACTTTTTGAATGAGTAAGAAGAGGTGGGATACTTTGTTCATATGTGAAGAAATTAGTCGGATCAACTTTAGTCTTCACATAAATCAACTTGTAGAAATTGTTCTTGAAATACTTTGTACCCCAAATGCTTGCTTGTGTGATATTTGTTGTGCCACCTTCATTAAGGTTATTTGTCCCAAGGTCAAGGTCTCTAGAGTTTACATACGTAGCCCTCGGATTTTTGGACGCATAAGGAGTCAAGTCATTGTAGAACCTTCTTAACCAACTCACATGCTTTTCTTCTTCTTGATCTTCCCATCTCAAGGTGTAGTAAACCATGTAGAGGACTCCGGCTCGGTGTGGGAATGGGATAGCGGATTCCGAGATCTCGTTCATTTTCCCTCCGTAAGGAAATACAGAGATGACTGCTCTTCCCACGTCTTCTTCGAACAACTTTTCCAATATCATTTCCAACGCGTCATCTGGAATAGGCTCTTTCATGAAATCGCATTTAACTTTCCTAGGTAAAAAATCGAAATAAGATGTCCTATCGAGTAGAACGTCTAAGGATTCTCCGCTTGGGAATTGATTGAGAAAGAGAAAGGATTCCACCCACCTCATTTCGGAGCAGTCTCGTCTTTGCAAACCCAACTCGGGAAACTCCTTTTTCATCAATTCAAGTAGCTTATCCACGCCGCCGTGGAATGTGCCCCTGACGCCAACTTCTACTCCAATTTTGGTATCGTTATTAGAACTCGCAGCCGTTTTGAACGTCAAGAAGATTGTTAGATCCTCATCGACTTTACTAGCACGGCGTTGCCACCAATGAACGAACCTCTTCGTCGCGTCGTTTTCCATGTTCCTCGAAACATCAAACACGGTCACTGTCAATGGGACCGGAACTAATCGAACTTTCCATTCTAGTATGATTCCAAAGCTTGCAGCTCCACCGCCGCGTATGGCCCAAAACAAGTCTTCCCCCATAGATTTCCTGTCCTGAATTCTTCCCTCGGCATCAATCAATTTTGCATCAAGAATATTATCAGCCGCGAGGCCATACTTTCGCGACAAATAGCCGTAGCCTCCTCCGCCGATCTGCCCACCGACACCAACGGTATGGCAATCGCCGGCCGGGAAGCCAAGATTTCCGCTTTTCTCGGCAATCCAATAATAAAGTTCGCCTAGGGTTGCCCCGGCTTGAACCCAAGCGGATTTGCTCTCGACATCGACGTTAACCAAATTTAGGTTTCTCAGGTCAATTACGGCATAACCCGAAAGTTTAAAGTAGGACACATAAGAGAGGCCTTCAGAATCATGGCCACCACTTCGGATTCGGATCTGCATACCATGTTTCTTGGAACAGTAGACGATCGCTTGGACATGGGAGACATGAAACGGCATGATGATAACCGACGGTTTCGGGATCGACGGGGAAGAAAGTCGGCTGTTTCTTATGGATGAATTGAGAACAGACGAATACAAGGAATCGTTTGGAGTGTAGAAAATGGGTTCGTGGGTGGAGGTAGAGTTGGAAACGTGAGTGGAAAGGCAATGGAGAAAGTCGTCATGAGCGAGTGCTGAAGCTGCAAATAAAAATGAAAAGAAAGAGATGCAAATCTTGGCGAACGATGAAGAGAGAGTAAAGTTGTTCATTTTTGCTTTCTGATCAGTGCGTTTTTTTCACAAATGTTGTATTTAAAACTGAAGGGATATTGTTGTCTTTGTAATTTTATATTTATTTTTGATAATTTGTTTGACCGAAGGCTCTTCTTGATGTGTCTATACTGACCTTTACGAAACATGAGGACAATTTTTATTTTTTTTAATTTTTTTTATCAACGATATGGCGTGTTTGACTTTGGCATCTTGAATATAAAAGCAAAATAAAAAATCTTAGGCTTCAGATTTGAACGTTCTTATCTTATCCATCCTTTTCTTGTCATCCACTGAGCTAACTTTGATAAGGAAAATCAGTTTAAATGAAATTGTTGGATTTTATTATGAGCTCTATTTAGGTAGCTAGCTACTAAATATGCAGGCTAAGGGCCCATTTAGAGGACATGTGAAGATGGTTAAAAATATGTGTTTTGAAACCAAAAACTTTTGAAATAATTTTATGATTTAGAAAATAATACAAAAATTTGAAATATAGCTTATCTTATTTATCTCATTATTATAAGTATTTTGATATAAAAATTATCCCATTGCGATTAACTTTTTCAAACGAATCATTTAACCTTATAACAAGTCACTCGTTTCAAAACTATTTACAAAAGTGACATCAATTCTCTTTTCAACCCCACACCCCCACCAAACGTTTTGACACCTTTAAATTTCTCCAATTCTAATTTACCAAAATGTCACTTTATTTTTGTGCATTTACAAACCAGCACCTTATCTTTGGATTTTTAAATAGCTAATTATAATGTCAAGAAACACTGAACGAACAGGTTTCCTTGTATGATATAAAATATTAAGGGATCGGCAAATAATATTCTTGGTTGACTCAAAAAAAAAAAATCTTGGTGCGCAACATGCATGGGATAACAATTAAAAGGTCCCGTTTAACAAAATTTTATATTTTTACTCGGTTATTAGTAGAAGAATAAAAGTAAGAAATATGGTTTTTGATGTATTTGGAAACCATATCTTTAAAAGTTAGGGCTCGTTTGGGGGTAATATCTGAATATAGTGTTTTGGAAGTTAAGTTAGAAATGCGTGTTTGGGGGAAATATTTTTGAAAAAATTCTGTGATATAGAAAATTATGCAAAAATTTAAAATGTGTTCAAGAAAAAAATATGCAAATGGATCTTGTCTTGTTCATCTCGTCATTACGAATGTTTTGACATAAAATTCATCTAATTCCGATTTGAAATGATAAAGTTACGGACTTTTAAAACTTGAGATTTTTGAAAACATAAGAAAGAAAAAATTTCATGTAAAGTTAAAAATTTAAAATTCAGATAATAAAATATCATCTCCAAATGACATCCCAAACACTCCCTTAGAATTAAAATTAATATTTTTAACACTATTCTATTATACTGTATTTCACTTGCTTCTCCTGCCAAGTATGTGTAATGATTGAATACTTGCTCCTTTTTGTTTTGTTTGTTTTTTACGTAGAACAAAATCGATACACGCGCGTGTAATGAGTGAATAGTTGTGTAGGACAAATTGATACAACAAAAGGTCAACGTTTTGCTTTCAAATTTGGAGATGTATTACTTATTCACGTTATTCCTATATTCCTATATTCCTTAGGAAGGGAAGGATATTTTCTTTGGTAATGTCTTTTGTACTGTGATTGTATGATCCGTCACATATAATATCAAGATTAAGACTTTATAATTTTTCTATTTTTTGTTAATACTTAACGTTTGGAGTAACATGCTACACATAAAAGCGCACAACATTATATATAGATTTATTAGTAGTTACATGAGTATGTAAAAAAAAAAAAAAATACATATACTAAATCTATACGGCTGTCAAATATAAAGATCATACTATTCTCTTATTTTTGACATTTCATTTGTCATCCTTTGTATCATAGATTGAATAAGATAGATTAAGACCACATACTATTTTCTTATTTTTTAGAACGATAAGAATATAAGATAGATTAACAAACCTTTCATTTAGTTATTGTGGTAGGTTCCTGTCTTCATTTTTCCTGTCGTTCAGCACGCCAAAGTAGAAAAATTGTTTCATGTTCTAGAAGTGAATGAGCGCGGTTGATCACAGATCATTTCTTCTCTCTTCAAGTTTACTTTTATAGGTTGGATGTAATACCCAGCTTCACTGGGAAAACTATTTTAGTTCATTTGACTTCTTTATAAAATACAACTTTTCCCTTAAAAAAAAAAAAAAAATTGTCAACAATAGTAATTGTTGACATAGCTTTTAATGATAATTCGACACAAATCACTTTATTATTAGGTGTAAAATGTATAGTTCAGATCCTCTAAAAAAGAATGAAAAGAGCTTGTGACAATATTCATTTATAATTTTATCATTTGATTGGCTTAGCTAAGATTGTATTAGATCTCTCATTCTAGAAAGATATAATGAAAGGTTTGGTTAAGTGAAAAATAAGCAAGGTTAAAATGAGGATCTTCCTTTTAACCTTTTGGTCAACTACATATGCTGAACAACTAGTCATCCACCGCAAGTTCTAGAAAACATCAATAGTAGAGAAAAATTATTTTGCTCTCTATTTTCGCAAGTTATATTTTGCTTTCTTTCTAGATTCTTTTTCTTTCTTTCTTTTGGTCTTTCTAATGTACTTAAAGGCCCAGTTTATTTCTTGTGTCTAAAGTTCATAATTTCATAGTCAAAATAGCATTTTAGTAATCACATTTCAAGCTGATATTTCATTTTTATATTAGAATGAAAATGAAAATGAGACTTGTTTTTAAAATTACGTCTCTTCCTAATTTCACCCATTCTATTTCAGACTACATTTTTGGATTTATTTCTAGTTTTAAAATATCATAACATTTTTGTTTAATGGATTTATTTCTAGTTTTAAAATATCATAACATTTTTGTTTAATCTTTGACTAAGAATATTCTTTTTCAATGTGATCATAACAAAGAGAGGAATAAATCGATATACAAATTTCGTTCCAGAACAAACAAAATGACTTCTAATATCAGAAGAAAATTACTTCTCATCTTAAAAATGTGCTAAAAGTAACTTACGAGAAAAATGAACCCTATTGAGCGAATAACATGTGAATACACGTCCTTTTTTGTTTGTTTTGTTTTTTTTCTCCCCCAAGTATTTGATGTAGCAATGTTGTTGAAACAACAGACACAGACTGAGTGTCACCCACCCCCCCCCCCCCCCCCCCCCTTCTCTATTTTGTTATTTTGCTAGAATCTTTGAATTTACTAATCTAAAGAAATTTCTAACATTGGAGTTCCATAATGTTAACATTGTCTCAAAGCTGTCTTTTTTCTTTTAATTTTGTTTATATGAGGAAACCGTTACATATTCCAAAAAATCAGTGCTACTAGCAAAATCTATAAACTGAGGAACAAATGGAAAAATGACAACCAACTAAATATTTGTAATGGCTTGTTTTTAATCAATTAGTAGGTATTCATGACCTCATGTATATACAAAAGCATAAATCAAATGATATAATAATTGTCATTACTACTAAATAAACAAGATAAAGAGACCTCTGCTTTGGGTTTTTTATTTTTTATTTTTTATATTTAATGTGACGGACGCCACTATGTGTAGTTCTGTACGACTGATGTTACCAAACGGTCAATATTAGTTATGGAAGAGGACAAAACTGTAGCATAAAAAACAGGGGCAAAAATCCCAAAAAAAAAAAAAAAAAAAAAAAGGAAAGGAAAAGAAGAAGAAACGACAACATTAGAAAAGAAGGTGGAATTTGGGTCAAAATTAAACTCACACATAATATGCTCACTAATAATTTTGCTGGGCGGGGTACAGCTGGCGGCTAGCTGATGGGCTTCTTTTTTTTGGGGCCTTAAATTTTATTTTGCTTGTAATTTTGGCCCAAATATCTTATTTTCCTACAAAATAATTAAATTAAATTAAAACTAAATATTCCACACAAAAATATTTTAAATTAAATTCATGAGAAATATTTAATAAAAAATATTTATTTGACAATTATGTACAGTAAAAATGCATTTTTGTGCATTTTTTAAAGGCATTAATAAGAAACGACAATATCAGAAAATAAGGCATCAACAAGAAACGACAATACATTAAAGCTACCAAATTAAAACGACATTAATATTAAAATTAGAAATCATGAGAAATATTTAATAAAAAATAATTTATTTGACAATTATGTACAGTAAAAATGCATTTTTGTGCATTTTTTAGAAGGCATTAATAAGAAACGACAATATCAGAAAATAAGGCATCAACAAGAAACGACAATACATTAAAGCTACCAAATTAAAACGACATTAATATTAAAATTAGAAACCCTCCCAGAAGGCCTGAACAAAACAATAGCAAAAGTCACATCGACGTATGATAGATCATGTCTGTGATTAAATCCCAAAAAAAAAAAAAAAAAAAAAAAAAAAAAAAAAAAAACCATACACGGTGTGGGGGGGGGGGGGGGGGGGGGGGCGGGGGGGGGGGGGGGGGGGGGTGGGGTTCTTTTGTATCAATCTTAGCAAATGTTATTTTGAACAGCAAACCAAATACTCGCGTCTATTTGGTCCAATGATCGGAGTTAAAATTTAAGTTAAAGTTGGATGATATTAAAAAACAAGTTATACATTTTGTTTAATTTTTTAGAAATAGACAAAAACTGAAATTAAAAATTTGGTTGGAACTAAGATAACAAACACTGAAACTTTTTGGCAAGAGTACGCTATTGGTAGAATCTTTAAATTTTCTAATCTGAAGGAACTCGGTAAAACATTTATTGGAGTTCCCCTAATGTGAACATTACCTCAAACGCGTCGGTTTTCCTTTGTAATTTGTTTTGTATAAGAAAAAATTGAATTTCAAATGTTCCCCATAATCAGTGCTAATCACAAAATCTATAACTGTGATGAACAATTGAAAAAGGACAACCAACTAATATATTGTAACGGTAGTCTTTAAGCAATTAGAAGGTATTCATCATGACCTCGTGTATATAGAAAACATGACCAAAAGATGTAATAATGATAATTAAATATGGTAGGAGAATTAATGTAAATAATCGTATCTATTGTTTTAGGAATTTGTAATTATCGAGTTAGTTTTTTAGTTTAATTTTTTAACTTTTTGATTTGTAAAGTCCTTAATTTCAAGATGATTATCTAGATTAGAAAATTTTGAATGTCGTGACTTATGTATATATTTTTTAATTTCATCAATAAAAAGGCTATGTCATGTTGTCCAAATTCTATATTGTAGAGGGTGAATTCTACAATTAATTAATTGAAGGGCCAATGACTGAGTTTAGGATTCGTTGAGTTAGACGGGTGCGTGAGGAATCGATATGAAGCGAGAGAGAATGACAAAAAGCAATAACGTAAGTAAATAAATGAGACACAAAATTTATAGAGGTTCACTTATTTAACGAGAGCTACTCCTTTGTTGGGTGGTTCGAGAGTTCTTCCACTATATTTGAAAAAGAGGTTACAATGAGATTGTGTAACGGAAGCAGAGAGAAAGGGGAAATACAAATAATAGTTCGAAGAGAGAAGTATGTAAGGGATCTATGTGAACGAATATGTGCTTGTGTATATCGGTGAATCCGAATAAGTGCTTGTGAGTATGTGTGAATGGAAAGATCCCCTTCTTCTTTGTGTGCCTCCTTTTTTATAGTTGAGGTAGGCTCCTTAGTTTCCCAATTGTGCTATTGATTTAAGCCTTGAATCAGTCGGTTGACTTTCCTTTGTGGGCTTGATTTGTCCACTGATGGGAGTTGATTTTGGGCCTTTAATCCTTGATTGCAGCCATGAATCTTTCTCCATTTATAGGCGAGATTACCTTGATTGTAGCAGCAATTGTTCCCAATTTATCTCCCTTGAATTATCTCTGATGATTACATTAGATGATCCAGTTGTTAATTCCTTAATCAAGGGGGATCCCGAATATATTATTTGTTGTCCAGTGGTGGAAGGTCGTGTATTGACTCATGGAGCGATTTGCTCGATTAGCCAATGTGACTCGTTGAGGAGTCATCAAGACGGGTTCGGATTGTCACATGTATGATGAGAGATGAGGTACGAAATCTAATCTCAACATATATCGTATATGAGCAATCCCCTCTACTCTTTACTTTTCCGCAAACCCTAGCCACCTCAAAGCGGGTCAACTAGGACCCATCAAACGGGTCGATCGGACAGCTACTGATGGCCGCACCAAATCTACTCCAAACCTTCTGAAACAGAAAATCATCATGGCATCCTTCTCAATGCGGCCGCAATCTTCTACACTTCTACACTTTATGGCAATCGTCTGCCTTCTGAACCCCCTACCTACTGGCTACTATCAGGCTTGCAATGCCCAAGGTCACACACTGCCAAATGGTGTCCCACTTTTCTCTAATGGCGACTCCAACTCATGCTCACTATGCCGTCACTAACACCATCAACAATCAGAATTGGCTTCTTGATGGTGAGGCATCACACTATGTTACAGCTGACTTGAGTAATCTTTCCATTTATACTCCGTATGATGGCTCCAATGACACTGTGATGGAGATGAGACGAGCCCTTCCTATTATCTACACCGGTTTTATCACTCTTTCTACACCCTTTCTTACTCTATCTCATTGCAACCCAAAGACTCTCAATCTTCAAACCTCATCGCTCGGAGGATGTGAAAAATTGCCAGCAATATTTCATTTCCCAAGAAAGGGACTGTCTCAGAGTTAAGTAACCAGCTTAAGCCCTAACTGGAAAAAACTTTCACCACGTCATGTCCCTTCATCTTTATATATCAGTAACTACGCAAAGTTGAGTGCTTGCCAAAAAGGGTTTTCTAGTGTTTGATCAATTCCTGATTGACTACTATAATGAATATTGAGATTGATCAATCTGTGATTTACTATCCATCAATGGATCATTTTTTTTTAAAAAGAACGATGATTTTCTTAATTAAACACCACTTTGAGATATCTATTAAGAAAAAAGTACTTAGAAAAGGATCGTATTGTTTTGCTTTTTGCTGTTTATTCCGTGAACTTACTCCCTCTCTCTCTCTTTCTGGTAGATTAAAATAATCTACCAGATAAAAACGACATTAACATTAAAATGAGAAAAACTCTCGCCGCACCCCAAAAAAAAAAAAAAAAAAAAAAAAAAAAAAAAAAAAAAAAAATCTCATCAATTTTGATGCATGGTGACTAAAAGAAACGTAAGAACCATAAACAAGAATAAAACAAACAAAAACCTTCAATCTACATGTACGACAAATATTTTGGGAAAACGACACATGTAAAACTAAAAGGAAAAACCTCTATTATTACAATTAAATTTAAGGAAAGAAAAAAAAAAAAAAAAAAACGATTGTTAAAGGCGAGTTCTTTTATTCATATAGAAGAATGAATGGCGGTAAAAGAGAGGAACTCATTGGATGCTACTTTGTAAGAAATTAAATTAACTAGAAATAAAAAATAAAAGTTAATAAGAGAAGAACATAAAAATAGTTACTTATGTTCAGTATTATGAGTAAAGACTTTATTAATAAGGAACATTATGCGTCGGGCTCACCATATAAATACAAAACTAACAATCACCTGACTAACATATTTTCTACATATAAATAAATTCAAAATTTTTAATAATATATACCATATACAAAATAACAACTTTCCTAATATTATAAGAACTTCCCTAAGGATCCTTTGTGAAGGATTGAGTACTATAGTCTATGTTTAAATATGAGTTTCTGGGTAATTGTAAGCACAACCTAGTGATAATTTCACGTCCGACTTTGTCATAAGATCTTGAGTTTGAACTTCTTGTTCTCAAGTAAAAAAAAGTAGGAGGTTGTGGGTTTTTTTTTTTATTTGTTTTTTTTTTTTAATGTAGAAGAAATTGTTGTGTTCTTATATTTTTGTTGTCATTTTAATATAGATTGTTAATTTTCCATCATGATAATCGGCATTAGGCGTGCCAGCATTTTGTTGCTATCAGATTGTTTATTGTTCTGACGCATTGTCCTAGAATAAACACGTGATTACTACCTTAAACGCAGACTAAAAATCATCAGAAAATCAAGTAAACATTTAGAAGATTGAAGATTATTAAAATTTGGAAAACTGATCGAGACTGCTTGGAAGGTTCATGATCCAGTCGGATACAACCCTAATAATGGGTCATTATCTTTGAATCTTTCTTCTGCAGGAAGAACGTAAAATCAAAATGGTTGATTTCGACATAAGAATTCTTGAAAAATTAAAATAAGAAATAACTAAATAAGAGAATAAAAGAAGAAGTAGGAGACAAAGGATTAATATGGTTTTATGTATTAATTAGGAATAGAGCGAGTATTTACTGATAAGGAGCACTATGAATGCACTTCCATAAAAATACAAGTTGACAAGTGAAAAACAAGTTAATTTAGTTACCCAAAAATATCAAATATTCTATAATTAAGAAATTTCCTATTTTCTTAATATGAAAATTAATACAAATAAGTTTTAAATATTCTATATTATAGTCAATCAATCTAAAATGAGAAATAATCATAAAAAATAATTTCAATCAATATGTGTATCTCAACTATTTTATTATGCAAAGCTTTTTACGACAATTTTGAACCGAAAGCCTTTTCCGGCTAACATGTTTCAGGCCTTCAGCAAAATCTGTAAATGAGAGCTTTTCGGCAAGATATGGGTACCGTTCGCGAACTGAGCGTGAATGAGTGGAAATACAATTCTAATTGCAAACCTTTTGTATGCCATTTTTTTTTTTTTAAATTTCTTTTGATGATTGATTACAGAGCCAATTAAAAATTCCAATAGTCTTGGAAATTAAAATAGATGCCTGGCTAGTTCATTGCATCAACAATTAAGTCAGAAAGTCCTTTTCAGTCAGAAAACAAATCATTGAATAAACATATTTAGATGGTTCAATTGTTAAGTGGGGGCATAAGTAGGAAATTTTTTATAAGAATGGATATAAACAACATATATTAATTTTTGAACGGGACCACAAACATAAACTTTCATGTAAAATATGAATAACACTAGAAGTTTTTACAATTTTAATTAAAAATAATAACTTTTAAAATTAAGTAGGACCACGTATCGCCGTACACAAAAGATTAGACCACGAAGTAAGTTTTGTAATTGCCAAGTCACATATTAATATAAAGGTCCGGAATTTAATCCCACACTTTGAAGTTTAAATTAAAAAAAAAATCTCATATTGCTTGAGCAAAGCCATATATTCCCTTAAAACAAAAATGTGAGAAAAAGTCATAAAGGGGGAAAAAAAAAAAAAAAAAAAAAAACTAATCTGCCTATCAATACAAAGAATGAAACAAGACAAAGAAATAGAATGTGCTTGGGTTTTGAAGATTGTTGTGAATGGTGGTTCACAACCAAAAATTAGGAAGAAATAAATAAGATTAATAAAATTAAAATAAATCAGAACACGGGCCGGCTTCCAATTTTTAATGACAGAAAAAGGTAAATGTTCAAAGGTTCAAAAGTTTATGTGAGACAAACCTAATAAATATCTCTTATGGAGTTGAAATTAGGGAAAAAATTAATATTTTCATCTAAGAATTGCATTATATAGTTATTACTATTCATTAATTAGAGTTATAGAAGATTAATGCCGGCTAACTTCCTATAGGATTTGACGACTTCTACCTGAAACGGACTCGTGTTTATATGTTGTACTTATTTGATACATGAATAGGTTATTAATATATTCCACCGAAAAAAAAAAAAAAAAAAACAAAGAATAGGTATTACTAACTAGTAAGGAATCTAGAGATAAATCATAAAATGTGATTTCATATACCATTCTTTATTTATTTATTATTATTTTTTTAGTGAAGTTCATTGTATCATTCTTTTGGTCAAAAGTTCTCCCTCTTTTTTTTTTTTTTTAATATTGGAAAGATTAAAATGTGTAGATCCCATGGATTTACATTTTTCTTTCCTTCCTATTTCCACTCTATCAAACAACCAAAAATTATTTCTTGTACCCCTAATTTCTTTCCTTCCTCCCCCTTTCCACCCTATCAAACAAAGACTTGGGGAATCTGTCATCTTGTTATCAGAAATGGACACTAGTCGTTACATGTCATCAGTAAAGGAGCATTTGGGGATGTTGTTCTCACTAACTTTTTATTATTCATTTTTTAAAAGACGCTAGAAAAATATAAGATTTTTTTTTTCCCTTATTAGGATTTAATTTTTTTGTGTACAGGCCACAATAAACTAACACCCTTTCACTTTTATTTTTGTATTTTCAATAAGAAAAAAAAAAAAATATATATATATTATATATATATATATGTTTCCCCATTGAAGTAGAAGACACCGGGTTCCGTCTTGCATGAGGTTGCCTTTAAGACATGTGCCCAATGGTTAAGAAATTAGATAGATTCAGTTGCTGATAATATATTAACTTCAATGACTCATATGAGACGTACAGTTCTGAGGCAACGGAAAACATTAATGATCAAATCATTAACCCGTTGTTGTATAAAGTCTTACTAATCTTTCCAATGTGGGTAGAGTTTATCAACCAAATGCTAAACAAAGATAAACGAGGCAGAATAATTTTGAGCAGATATAGAATATGATTCAAAATTACAGAAACTTGTGGAATTCAAAACTTGAAGCGAACAATAGACTTTGATAATCAACAATTGGACTCTTGCTCAGAAAGAGGGAGATTATAGTTCCAGCGTTTGGGACTAATTACACGTTTTCTCATTGACTGCTTCTTTACATTTCTATTTCTATTTTTATTTTTTCATTCTTTCTTCAATTTGTAATGAATTTTTATATTATTATTAATCACATTTTCTTCTTATCACAAAAAAAAAAAAAAAAAAAAAAAAAATAATAATAATAAAATAAAATCGAATCAAATCAGAGTCGCCGGCCTCCCGTGTAGTATTTATATAATATGAGACATTGCAGTGATGATGAGTTGAAAAGGAAAGGATAATGTCATGGTTGTTTACAAATACATATCAACCTTTATGTATATATATAATATATATTTGCCATATATATATTTGCCATGCATACTTTTCACTTGGGTCTTCTAAGTAGTCAATGTGAACATATGGGTTTCATAATTGACTTTTCAAAATTTCTCATTTCGATTTCATTTCACTTAAAATAGTCGTATAAAGGCATTATATATTTGAGCTCTTAGGGCCCGTTTGGGGTTATATTTGAAGACGGTGTTTCGGAAATTGAAGATAGTTTGGTTTGAGAATGTACTTTTGACAAAATAAACTGTTGGAAAGAAGAGTGAAAAGTGTAAAAATTTGAAAGGTGATTGGAAAAAATGAGCAATATGGATATTATTTCGTTCTACTCAAATATTATGCAATTTGAAAAAAAATCATATCATTTCGACTTAAATGATAAAATTATGGACTTTAAAGTTTAAATTTTTTTTTTTTTTAAAATGTTTGGAAAAGTAAAAGTAAAACTGGAGGAAAATGATAAAACAAATTGTTTTAAAACATTTGTTTCCAAATGTACCGCAAATATTATTTAAACAATTGCCTTGTGAATTCATCACAGAGATAATTAGTTTCATAAATCTTTAATTTTACATTTTCCCCCTCAAATTTTAACAAACCACCCTATTGATGATAGTGTTAATTTTGAATAGAAATCGGCATTTGACTTGCATATGAATTATTTATTGAGGACACGAAAATTATCTTTATATATTTTAAGTCAAATTAGTAAGGTTAGGATCATTAATTAAGTTATATCAAATTAGAGAAGTTTGAATTAACTTTGTCATAAATGTAAATTGGAGTTAAAAAATTAAATAAAAATAAATCACTTTATGCTTTTAATTAACGACTCAAGTACATGTCACATGTCAATTTAAAAAAAAAAAAAGAAATTAACACCATTTTCAATGGACTGCTCTGCTACAAATTTGCAAATACAAAGTCTAAATTATCAAAAATTAAAAGTTTGGAAGGAAATTACAATAGCGATAAGTACAGAGGGCAACTGTGCCAAAACAGTCTATACTTTTGGCCTACAAGTTGTTCTTTTATTTAAGTATACCTTCATGGGATATCATATATCTGCACACAAACACAGAAAAAACAATGGCAACAAGACCTGATCAAGAAGTTGATTTGTTAACCAAGTTGTATGAAGCATCAATCAAAGGATCTTTGCTTACCTTCAACTCATTGATTCAGAAAGATCCTTTAATCTTGAGTAAGATTTCACTAACCCTCTTCAATGAAACTCCTCTACACATAACAGCTTTACTTGGCCACCATGATTTCACTAGAAACTTCTTTTCCACAAGCCAAAACTTTCTTCCGAGTTGGATTCCCGCCAACGCTCACCTCTTCACCTGGCTTCAGCCGAGGGCCACACGGAGGTAGTCCGAGTATTGTTACAAGAAAACGGAGATGAAAAAATGTGCTTAGCCAAAGATCAAGAGGGGAAGATTCCTCTCCATTATGCTGCCATGAGAGGTCGATCAACGTGATTAAGCTGTTGATCGGCGCGAGAAAGGAGTCAGTTTTGGAAGTGATGCCTGATGGACAAACAGTGCTGCACTTGTGTGTTAGATACAACCACTTGGAGGCTCTCAAAGTGTTGGTCAAATCAGAAGTGCATACGAGAAATGGCCGGTTCCTCAACTCCAAAAGGGAGTGCTGATGGGCATACTATTTTGTATTTAGCTGTGATGCTAAAGCAAGTTGAGGTAAGTATTAGCGAAAACTTATTATTTCATCTTAAGGAAAATTCTTATTCTGAATATAACTATCTTCATTTGGAAATTGGAATTTATTTTTATTTATCTTAATTTATAAAATTTCTCTATCATAGGTGATGTATTAGCATTAGACAACTTATATCTGATATAATAAGATTATAAGTTGCATCGATATGAGTTCATGTACATAGATACATACACATTAAATATCTTTGTGTCTCTTCTCAGTTTTTGCTTTAATCTTTTCTTTTTTAATTTTTAAAGTAAGTTTCTTCATATCCAATCAAAGGTCTATCCGATGGTATCTAATCTATACAAATATATATATTTTTTTATTCTAGAATTTGTTAGAAATGTTTTAAAAATCTTAAGGGAAGAAAAAACTATTGTTATTTCCATTTTTTTGGTAAAGAAATTCTAAGGGCCCGTAAGGGAGATTTTTGGAGACGGAATTTTTACCGTTGGGACTCTTGGAGTTGAGATGAATTTTAGAAATTAGGGTTTGGGGTAAAAACTTTTGAGAAAAAAAAGAGTGTTTTGAGAGTTTTCTTGTTTAGTGGAAGAATAATTTGAAAAAACAAATGTTTTGAGATGCGTGTTTTTGTTGATTTTTATATAAAAATTTGGTGAAATAGTAAATTTTTAAAGAAACTTTAGAAATCCAAAAAGTCCTCCAAACATCCATTTGGTGGAACACCGTCTGGAAAAAGTGTCTTCAAGCAGGGCCTAATAGAAAAATACTTTGAGTACCAGCGACGTTGTGAACTTAACAACTAATAAAAGGTGTATCGCACCTCTGTTAGTGTATGATGTCAACTTCACTAAATTTGGCTAGCATTGATGGAATCACAAATTATAAGCGAAAAACTTATAATTTCACCTTAACTATGCAGACTGTGAAATACTTGCTATCAATACCTGGAGTAAAAACAGGAACAGATGATATAGGGAACCATAGAGGTCTCAAAGCCTTCGAGCTCCTAGAGCACTTTCCAGGAACCGACTTCATCAGTGACATAATCCGACATACGTTTAAGGACCTCGGTTTCGAAAATTCGACTTCAGCAGCAATAACCCGAGATCATAATGACGTTGCTCACAAGAAATCACAACCAAATCATCAAAAGGCAAGCCAGAAAGTGGTTCGGGTTCCTGAAATACAAAGGAGATTGGATGGAAGACAAGCGAGGCTCTATCATGATTGTGTCTACGGTGATCGCACCATGACATACCAAACTGCCATCAACCCACCAGGCGGAAATTTGGCAGGAAACCGTAGACGACGGAAAGAGCAACATTTATAATTGCAGCAAAGAAGACAAGTGCTTAGCTGGAACCTCAATTCTAGCGCGTTACGATTCGGGATTTTTGTACAACGCTTTCCAGGTTTGCAACAGCATTTCTTTCTTCACGTTCGCTCAGCGTCATTCTTCTGCTGATCAGTGGTGTCCATATGAAGAACAAGTTCTTTATGTTCCTTCTAACTCTCACTATGTGCGTGGTGGTGACGGCACTTGCAGCTACCTTCTGGCTAGGTATGAGCATGGTGACACCCGACAACTCCTACGAGTCGGTGAGCAAGATCATGAATGTATCGATTTCGGCGTGGATGCTGTTGCTTGCTTTCGTCATTTTGTTCCATGCCGTACGATTTTCCTATTGGATTGTGAAGAAGCTATGGCGCAAGTATAAAGCAATGAAGGAGGGAAGGATGGGCTCCCGACTAACTTTTAATGTTATTTTTATTACCATTATTATTGTCATTATTATTATTATTATTAGTATTATTGCTTGTATAGTGTTTTATTTTTACGCAATTTCCCGTTGGTAAAATATTGCTACCTATGTAGGATGCAAATATTGCTAAATAATTTCGCTCTTTTTAAGACTAGATAAGCTTTTTAAATTCAAACTACTGTTTTAAGTAAAGTTTGTTAGTGTGGTGTACAACTTTAGTAGGTAGCTAAAGATCGGAGTGGATCATGTATTCTTTTTTCCCTCACTCAAGCAGTTCTTTCCATGTACTAGGTATTTGTTGAGTCATCTCTTTAATTCCTTTGCATAAGGAGATTAGATTTTATTTTCTGGAAGTCGCTTTTGTTGTTATTATTATTATTATTATTTTTGAACTCTCAAAGATTGAAGATCCATCGTTTCCAAGTTGGGCAATTGGAAATTATGAAATTCAGTTTTACCTTTTGAAATGAAGTGAACCTACAGTTTTCATTTTTCAGGAACAAAGGATCTCCCAATACAACCAAATTCATTCGAAAAGTTGAATAACACCCTGTTGATGGGTAGCCGAGATCTCCAAGATGACCTGATTTACCAGAGATGATTTCGGCACCCGGGGATCTTCGACAAGTGGTTTTAGATATTTGAATCTCAAATATTATTCAACATATTAGGACATTGGTACTCAAAATCTACTACTTTTAAGATTATTTCTACATTCAAATTCAAATATAATTTGTATTTAGAATATTAGTTATAGGGTTATCTCTTAGAAACTATAAATACATGATAAATGGCTTTCGGAAACCCAAGAATTCACATTTTATAGATTACATCCCTTGTAACTCAGAAAAAGATAGTGAAATCCTAAGTGACGAGAGATGACCATAATTAGCTTATTGATGGTGAACCTCTATATATTTTTGTCAAATAAAACATTTAGGATTACTTTTACCGACGAAATTGTTTTGTTGTGTAAGATCAACAATTAATTATACTTTCTAAAGTTTTGTTTGGCCAAATTTTTTTATTTTAATTTTGGTGATCAGTCGAAGAAAGAAAGCGAAAATTGTGATTTTTTAGTATAATAGTTCGGTCCACATTTTTAAAAGTGTCTGATGGGTCAAAATGGTTTTTAATATTCTAATAAATAAAAAAAAATCATGATAAAGTAATTTCCTACTACTTAGAAAAGAGGGATTACACGACGGGTTTTACCCGTCGTGTAAAGTTTTCACGACGGTACCTTGACGTCGTGTAATCCAGCGTCGTGGAAGATAACACGACAGTTTTTAGTACCGTCGTCGTATCTGGGCTTTACACGACGGTTTCAAAACCGTCGTGTAATCACGGGTAAATAGATATGTGGCGGAAGAAAAAAATAAACATTACACGACGGTTCCGGGCCGAAACCGTCGTGTAATCACCCTAGATTACACGACGGTTCCGGCCGGAACCGTCGTGTAATCCACAGTGGATTTTCCCACTGTGGATTACACAACGGTGCCAACCGGAACCGTCGTGTAATCCACATATATTATACGACGATTCCGGCTCGGAACCGTCATGTAATCTACTTATTATTATAAAAAAATTGGGTTACACGACGGTTCAACCGGAACCGTCGTGTAATCCACATATTTACACGACGGTGTCGGCTCGGAAACCGTCGTGTAATCTACTTATTATTATAAAAAAATTTGGGGGTTTTTTTTTTTTTTTTTTTTTCACACAGGTGGCCTAATCTGTATGTTATCCCAATACACGATTCAAGATATTAACTTCATTAATCGAACTAAAAATACACTCGAATTACATTACAAGTTTATACATCATAATTAACGAATTCCATTATATGTGCAGACCATTCTCCCCTAATCAGATCCAAATCCTCAGCAGTATAAAATTGTTTACTTTCAAGTGCGTCAAATTCCATTCAACAACTATATCCCTCATAAAACCTAAAATAAAATAACCACATTCAACACTTCCCTCTTGGAGAGGACAGGGACGGTTCGAGAATTTGGTTTTACAGTCTCGTCTCCTCTAATCCCTTCTCCGGTAGTAATCTTCCAATCCGCGAGGGGCCTAGCAAATGGTAAAATTCAAACTAATTAAGATGCATATAATTAAGATTAAAAAAAATAACATATTCAAATTAACTTACATGTTCATTAGCTCAGTAAAATCGTCGCGCTTCTTCTCCCGAAGAGGATCAAATAAAGGACGAGGTCCTCCCATGGGTCAATGACACCCAAAACCCATGTCTCCCTCTGTTATGTGGCACAAGATAAAAGCCGTTCTTTGGGTGCGTCACGCAAAAAGCTTAGAAGATTGTCGGCTCGCTCTCTCCTTCCAGCATCTTCAGTATCTGTCTCACCGGTGAGATCAGCTTGGAGACACAAACACAAATTCTCTGCTTGCCCGTTAATTCTACAAAGTTTCCTCCCAAATATCTGCATAACCGTATCAAAATGTTACTCTACATGAAATATATAAGATTTTCCAGATAAAAAGAAAATTTAAGATAAAGAATGTCGTACCTCATGTAGACTAATATACAATTCGCACTGATTTCTTGTAAATTAATGAACTCATATATATCTTCAAAGCTCAGAAAGACAGGCATATCAAAACCCATAATCGTGTATGGTATTGGACCTCAATCTGATTACCTTGACGCATGGAACTATGTGCATAATAAGCCAAAGGCCCATCGCCCTGTTCATGTTATTAAAGTCGAACACCAGTTTTTGTTCTTGCGCACCTTGTTGTACCTCAGTTCGAGAGTCGATTGTTTTTATTTCCAGCCTTTTTTTTGTCGTTTTTTGTTGCCAACTGCTGGGTCGGGAACGTGACTAGGCCCTCGACTCGCCTTGTTCATACTCATGTCGAGCTCAACTAAACTTTTAGGCCAAGCAACAAACCCATTAACAGCATCCTCCATAGTGGTTGCGTCGTACGTCGGTATAGGTAATGCTGATTTTTTTAATTTGGGCACGTTGATTGACACTCGCACGTTCCCTTCCCCCAGTGGAATCCCATGCACCGTATCGGTGGGGAGGCTCTCCCACCATACTCTTCCAAACGCAACAAGCAACTGTCCACACTGAACTTCATCGAAGATATAGAGCTTACACTCCTGACTGTCGACCGGCATGGTTGGCGGCTCAGCAACTCCAGCTTGTTTTTCTTGTGCAGAACAACTAGCCTTAAAGCTGTTGTGTTGGTCTACGGTTTGCACATTCTTGGGATCAACCGACGGCTCCACATCTCTGTTCGCACATAGACCACGCACCAACGCCTTTAATTCCTCTATTTCACGTCTCATTGATTGTACTTCATTGTCTTTGTTCGAACTGCGACTTAGGTTTAAAGTACTGAGACGGCTTTACGAACTTTGATTGGCCATGGACACGGCCTTTGTGTTCAGGTCTAGATAATGCCTGCGACAATACATCATTAGTGCCAACTGACTCGAAAGTGCCTTGGCTCTCCTGTGTGTTGTACTCCACCTACAAGATTATTAACAGAAATCATTTAACCAAAAGGGTTGTAAGTACGTATAGTTGTGATGAAGAAAATCATTGTTAGTTAGTAAACTTACTATCAACTCGCTAGCATTTTTACACGCTGGGTTTTTCAACTCTCCATCAGGTCCCGTCTGTTGCTCAAGCACCAAACCATCTCTTCTCTCCCATTTCCCATTCTTCTTAAACTGTAATTAACATCGTTAGTATAACTGGGATACGATTTAGTACAAAAAAAATTTATTGACATACCATTCCTGGTCGAGCTTCCTATATCCGTCTCGGCCTCCTCTTGATGAGTATTCGTTGTTTGTCCTTATTTCGCTTCCACGATCAGATAGTTGTTGGAATTGCGAGGACGTTCTATACTGACGAATTTCATCCAATCCTCTTCTTCAATATGGGGTAGTTGTCAATAACTTTTTCGGCCGTGTCCACACACTTTCTTCATTTATAAATTCCTCGACAAATGTCTTGTACAGATCGTACCGAAAATTCCTTGCAGCCTCACCACCATGATTTTAAACAAGTGTTCCGAAAGCTTTCTTCCACGTTGAAAGAAGTAACAGTTTCCTTCCAAATAATTTCTTTCAATCCGTCTAAATCACGAGATCTCCAATCTTGAATCCATATTGGAACGTGCTCTCTAGCGAGCACGCCAATCCAGCTCATCAATTCGTCACTGTGCTTCCCTTCCGGTTGTCCTTTCTCGTCAAACGTGACTTGAATTCGTTCACCTCTTTTCCTTGCCATATGGACACGTTTCATTATTGTTGCCCTTCGCTTGCCCTCGACAGTGGGATCCATCGGGTTTCTCCTTCGTGCTCGTCCCTTTTTGGAATGTTCCATTGTTGTGGTTCACCTACATTTATTGGCAAAAAAAAAAATTTATGTTAATGGGTATTCGAACTTTTTTCTTCCTTTTTTTTTTTAATTTAACTGTTATTATGTTGGCACAAATAAAATATAGTGGAAAATATAACAAAAGTTTTAATTGTTTTTTTTTAAATGCGGGCCAGAGGGGCGCCTGACGCCAGACGGGGGGCGCCTGGCGCCCCAGACGGGGGACGCTTGGCGCCACACAAGGGCGCCTGGCGCCCCACACAAATTGGGACCAAAAAATGACAAAAAAAAAAAAAAAAACTCGAAATAAAGCATAAGTGCATAACGCTGCCCTAGGACAAAAATAACACTCTAGAAATTCATGTTTATGCTTTTATACATAAATATATGTGATTGCTTCTATATTATTCCTCCAAAAACTCAAGTTGACATTTCATCGAGCATATTGTGGGCGGGAAAAATTCATATGTATGTAAAGTGTAAAAACCATTCACAAACCATTAATCTACAACCCATGCTAAAAAATTGAATTTAGTGACAAACAACAAGACAAAATCCCAAATTTATTTTAAGTTGTATATGTAGTTACCTTAATTTTCTTGGAAGATGAATAGACACTCCAACACCAATGAATCGGCGGCGGCAACGGCGGAGTTGGCGGCGGCGGCGGCAATGACGGAGTTGGTGGCGGCTTGGAGGAGGAAGTGGGCACTTGAGAAATTTAGAGAATGTGAAGAGAAATGAGAAGGTATGTGGAGAGAAAAGGTAAGAAAGTTGTATTTAAGTAATGGGTTTGCGCGCGGATTTCAAAAACCCAAAGTTAAAAATTTTCAAAATTTTTCAATCTTACCACGACGGGCCATTGAGGGCCCGTCGTGTAAGCTACTCCCAAGGGCCCGTCGTGTAAGCTACTCCTATGGATTACACGACGGGCCCTTGGGCCCGTCGTGTAAGCCACCGAGGGACGTGTAATCTTTCAAAAATTTTGAAAATTTGTCACCACATTCCGACGGCCACATACCACTGTGTTGTATACAAAAATTACGCAAACACGTGTCCTGATTCAAATTTAATATTCAATATATATATATAGCAATCAACATAACAAATTAAATATAGTATAGATCATGATGAATTATAATAGAAATTAATTAATGTACTTATACACAGTAAATGACATAATGTTCAAGTTTTTTTCTTTTTTCTCTTTGCTGCCTCAACACGTGTCCATTCAATATCTGGTCGAACCAAGTGTGAAACATCATCATCGAATTCGTCAATCTCCTCACCCGGTGGCATTCCCTGTGTGAAAGATGGAATGTCGGAGCAATCTTCCTCATCTTCTTGCCCATCACGGTACAATTTTGGCTTCATGGGCACAACTAAGGACAACTCTGCATTGCTGGGATCCGTTGTATAAAATACTTGGATGCTTGTGATGCCATAATGAATGGATCATTTTGTATCCCAATCATCTAAAGTCCACAACTGTGATGTCATCACTGTCAATCCTTACATAATTATTGTCTGCCCATTTGCACTTAAAGAGTGCTACATGTAAACCACAGTAATCGAGTTCCCAAATATCTTCAATGAAACCGAAGTAGTTCATAGTTCCATAAACTGGATTCTTGTCCTTTGCAGATGAAATATGCATTGACTTAGCACGGATACTAACACCACTATTTTGAACGGGATGCTTCTCATCTCTTTCGCGAGTGTAGAATGTATAACCATTGACGAAGTACGATGTATACCGTGTAACAATCGTCGACGGACCTCTAGCGAGGTTCATTAACTCTTGCGAACAGCCGTCCTTCTGAAAGACATGACTTCGTAGCCACAGACGAAACGTCCGATTGTGGTCATCGTGTATCAACTTTTCATTTCGTCATCTTCTAGGATATTTATCTCTTATTTCCTGTAGGTGAATCTCGATAAAGGGCTCAACTTCAACCCTATTATGTAAAGTATAGAGACAAGCTTTCTCCCATTCACATCGATTTACCTGCGATGGAACGCCGACGGATAGTCTTTTCCAGTCAATGTTTGTAGTCTTCGGCAACCCAATCGCCTCCGCGGTGGACAAATACTCGGAGCAAAATTCGACCGATTCCTCCGCAATGTAGCTTTCTACTATACATCCTTCTGCCCGATTTCGGTTCTTGACATAACCCTTCAAAACCTTCATGTACCTTTCAAAAGGATACATCCATCTCAAGTACACCGGTCCACATAGCTTCAATTCCCGGACTAAGTGCACCGTTAGATGAATCATTATGTCAAAAAATGAGGGTGGAAAGTACTTTTCAAGCAAGCACAAAGTCTTAACCAACTCTAATTGTAGCGAATCTAGTGTCAATGGATCTATTACCTTAGAGCATATCGAGTTGAAAAATGAGCATAACTTGGTAATTGCGAATCTCACATCCTTCGTTAAAACTCCTCGTAACGCCAGCGGTAATAACTGTTGCATCAAGATATGACAATCATGTGATTTCATGCCAATCAGCCTCAGATCCTTCATAGACACCAACCTTTTCAAGTTGGAAGAATACCCGTTGGGCACTTTTACAGAAGCCAGCCACTCACAAAGCTTTCTTTTTTCTTGTCTTGATAGTGTGTACTTCGCCGGAGGTAAGTAAGTTGCATTCCCTTTCTTCGTGGGGATCAAGTTAAGTCTAATATTCAATTCCTTAAGATCCAACCGTGCCTTCTCACCATCTTTGCTCTTATTGGAATGTCTAGCAATGTGCCCACTATTGATTCACACACGTTTTTTTCAATATGCATCACATCCAAGCAATGACGAACAAAAAGTGTCCTCCAATATGGAAGTTCGTAGAAGATTGACCGTTTTTTCCAAGGGCCGTCAACCACGGGATCATTGTTACGCCGTTTTTCTTTTCCCGAGCACCACTTTCAAATCCTTAACCATCTCATAAACGTCTTCGCCGGTCAAAACCCGGGGAGGGTTTCTTTCTTCCGTTTTGCCATCGAAAGCCTTTTTCTGTTTGCGGTATCGATGATTTTGTGGTAAAAATCTCCTATGACCAAGGTAAACGGTTTTCTTACCATTCTTCAATCGGATGGAGGATGTTTCTTTCATACAAACGGGACAACCGATAGAACTCTTGACTGAATAACCAGATAGATTTCCATAAGCAGGAAAGTCATTGATTGTCCACATCAACATTGCACGGAGTGTGAATGTCTCTTGACGGTAAGCATCTCTAACTTCGATCCCCTTTTCCCATAAGCTCTTTAGATCATCGATTAGTGGTGCTAAGTACACATCAATGTCATTCCCTGGTTGTTGAGGACCAGATATCAATAAGGTCAACATTAAGAACTTTCGCTTCATGCTCAACTTCGGAGGGAGATTGTAGTTGACAAGTATGACGGGCCAAGTACTATGCCTACTACTCATATTACCATGCGGGTTAATTCCGTCCGCCGACAAACCAAGACGTAGATTCCGTGGTTCCGCACAAAATTCAGGATGATCGGCATCAAAGGTCTTCCATTGTGGTGCATCGGCTGGATGTCTAAGCATACCATCTTCAACACGTTTATCATGCATGCAAATTCTTGGCATGCTCGGCATTACGGAATAAATGTCGTAGACGCGGTGCCGGAAGAATGTACCATAACACCTTTGCCGGCACACCTTTGCTGCCATTCGTTGGCTTCTTGCCTTTCTTCCATCTTGACTCCTTACAAACCGGACATTCATCCAAATTCTCGTACGCATTTCGGTAAAAGGGCGCAATCATTTGGACATGCATGAATTTTTTCATATTCCATTCCCAAAGTGCTCAACGTCTTCTTAGCTTCGTATATACTAGCAGGTATTTTATTATCAACCGGTAGAACCTCTCTTAGAAATTCTAAAAGAGCCGTGAAACTAGAATTTGTCCACCCTCCCGATGCCTTCATGTTCCATAATTTGACCAATGCGGACAATTTCGTATATTTACTACACCCGTCATACAAGGGCATCTCGACATCATTCATCATTGCTTCAAATAACTCCGGACGATGCACAAACTGTTCTTCCAAATCATTAACCATATCAAATAAATTATCTCCTACAACTTCCTCAACAACATCATATTTCGCTTTGTTGTTCGATGATGGATTAAAAAACATTTCACCGTGTAAATACCACGTTTGGTACAAACAAATAATCCCACGTGCAAGCAAGTGTCTTCTAACTTCATCAACTGGATGAGATCTATGATTTCCACAATCCACACAAGGACATCGAATCTTATCATTCTTCATGTGAGTTTCCGCAAATGACAAAAATTCTTCAATCCCATCTCCATATTTTCTAGTCAATCTATTAGCCCACATCCATTTTCGATCCATTTCCAAGAACCCGACCTAAATCGATATTAAATTTATCATACAAATTATTCAATAATCAAGTTTTTGCATTTAAAAACACAATGTATAGTCAACAACTAATCTGTCACGCCCCGACTTACACCATCTACGTAGGGGAACGACTACGTAGACGTGGGCCGGGTCGTCACCTTACTTATATACTTAAATTAAACTTGCGGAAAATTTGGGAAAGATTTTTTTTTTTTTATTTTTATTTTTTTATAAACCTTTTTCTTTTTAAAACTTTCAACTTGAACTTTATCCTCAAACTTACACTTACTGATAGGTACTTACTTGAGTACCGAACTTTCAAACCTTCCTTGAAGGCCATCTAAATCATGTTGTAGACCGAACCCGAACTAAGGTGGGTTGGTACCACAAGAGGCAACTTGCTTGCCTTATATAAACTTTGTCACCCATACTTAAAACGTCATGAAAATATGAAAACCCTTTTTCATTACAACATATTTTATAGAGTATATATTTTTTTTTTCAAAAGCTGTGGCAGTGTCCATCCCACATTTCACAGTCCGCAGCACCAGCCTTCCACAGTATTGCATCAGAGATTGCTGGCAGGATACTTACCTACAGCATAGACGTAAGACGTGAGCTTTCGCTCAGCAAGTACAACTATCACATTCGCGACACAAAACATATCATTGTGCATGAACCAATTATAATCTTTTATGAATCAATTATGGATTTATAACATAATTTAGTTCTATTCCTTTACATATCATGTGTGCTCGTACCGTGGTACATAGCCAAGGAATGGTTGAAGGTGGCAGTCCGTTTTAACTCAAACCATGAAACACAAAGTTTAACATGGAGTAGTTTAGGTAGCCTTCCAATCCAACTCAAACCATGAACCATACCATTTAAACCCGCCTTTGTGGCAAGTCGGCACGACACAACATTCTACTTGTCTTGTTCTTACCAAGTGGTTTAATATTAGTGAACATGCTTCATGATGTCACAATATTATAACATAATCAACATTAGTCAAAACATGGCCTTTTTGAAAACATGGCATTTCTGAAAACATGGCATTGCATGTCATAACATAACTTAGTATATCATAGCTATAGCATAGCATAACACATTATCACATATCAGCACATTACATCAGGCAACAAAGGGCCTATGCTGTAGGCGGAGTTGTACTTACCTCTCTCGTTATGTCCTACGAAGTGCTGCTCCTCCTCTGGGTACAGCGGCAGGTTTCCTCCTGCTAGTTGAAGGACATAGGTAAGGGTCTAATTAGTATTGTGGAATGTTGGGGATCTAACCAACATGTCTACATATTCCTAGTTGTATGTCCCCGATACTAGATGTCTTACTGGGTTACAAATAGTAACCCTATACCTTAGCCCAGTTTGTTAATCTTGGTGTCCTTTAGGGTTATCTTGGGTAACCCTTAAGGTCAAACTAAAATCCACTTGTTAGTCAACCAAAGTCAACTATGGTCAACAATGGTCAACTTCGGTCAACTATGGTCAACCATTGTTGGGTCAACCTTGGGCCTTGGGCTAAGCCCAGTAACTCGGGTACTATTCCCGGTTACGGTCCGTAATCGGCTTGCTTACTATATTATCTCAAAAATTCTATTTTCCCTTACTTGGAAAATTTAGGGAAATTAATCCCAAAACTTCATTCTTAACTTATAAAAATCCTTTACTTAAATCGTAAAAATCCAAACTCTTGGATTAGTGCTTTATAAAATCATTTGAGGTTGAAAACTGCCCTTGGAACAGTTTTCCATAATCAAAACAATAGTTTGTAGTAGAAAAATAGTTTTCTAGAGACATTTATAAAGCTAGTGGTGCAGGAATTTTCGGATTCCCTGCGCACCCTTCGAAAAACGATCCCAGTTTAAAAATTGGTTCGTAATCTGAAAAAGTTTTCTTCATGAAAGTTGTAGCTATCAAAAAATACTAAAACTTTCGTGTTTTGCAAAAATTCCAATTCGGCCTAGATTCGTCCCAGTTTTTGTTTGAAACTGGCTGACCCCGAAAAAACTGAGTGAAAACTGGGTCTGCGGATCAGCCACGGGTTTTGGGGTAAACGGAGGCCATTGGAGCCTTATTTTGAAAACGGTTCACGTATCCCCCTAGGAAATATCGTTCCGAACAACTTTCGTGTTTTAAGTTTCTCCAAATTCGGCCTCTAAGGGCCTCAAATTTCCATTTTACCGAAACTGGTCAGTTTTACCCGAAAATGGCAGTTTTCGGTTTTAAGTTCGTTTTACGTCCTATTACGCGCACTCTACCTCAACCGCTTGCAGCGGGAGCTTAATATCAGTCATGCAGCGCTTTCTAACGTAAAACATACATCCATGCAAATCAAAATTAACATCATGCATTAAGCACAAAACCCTAATCAACATAACAAACACTTAACATGCAATATTGAAACCACTAAACCCTAACCATAATTAAATCAAGCACATGCTCTAATTTACTATCTAAGGCAGCAAATTAAAGTGAGCTTATGCTCATACAAATCAAGCTTGAAATACATTTAAATTTCCCAAATGAAATTTAAATGAAACACTTAGGGTTTAAGGATTTATACCTCACATAGATCCAAGATTTGGCTTGTTTTTCTTTCCCCTTTCTCCTTCACCACAGCCGGCCTTCCCCTCCAATTGGGGTTCCAAAATTTTCGGCCATAAACATAGGAAACAACACACATAAGCATCTAGATCCAAACTCAATAAAAGACTTAGGGTTAAAGGGATTACCTCTAGGGTTTGAAATTTGATTTCTCAAGCTTGGATCTCAAATTTTTTTCCCTTTCTCTTGGCTGCCACCACAACCGGCCCTTGGCCAAAATGGGTCTCCAAAATTTCACAATTTTTCTTGCTTTCTCTCCACACAAAATCCGACCACCCTACACTTAATTCACTCTTGATTTTGGCTTGAATTCTTTCCTTTCCTCTCTCACTCAAATCCGGTTTTGGTGGGGAAAATTTTTGGCATAGTAAGGTTGCTTTTCTCTAATTCTTTTGAATTATGGAACCTCCTATTTATAGAGGTTGGAACTCTTTGAATTTTGCAACCTTTAGTCCCTAAACAATTTTGAAATTGAGCACTAGGGGGGGGGGGGGGTATGTGGTCGGCCATGTGGAAGGCCTTGGAGGCCAAGTACTTGCTCACCAAGGCAAGTGCTTACCTCATCTTGATTATGTCACCATGCCTACATCACTTGTTGACATCATCAAGCAAAATTTGCTTGCTTTCCAAGCCATAGACAACCGGCCATAGCATGTGTGGGAGCCAAAAATTGGCTTGCTCAACAAACCTTCTAGAATATCCACTTGTTATCATGTTATCATGCCATGTGTGAACCAAAATTGGCTTGCTCATCAAGCCACTTGGTTGCTTACCTCTCCTTGCTTACCTCATCTTTCTTGCATCACCAAGCTAAAAGCTTGCTCTCCAAGGCACAAAGGGAACCGACCATTATGTGCCATGTGTGCCAAAATTGGCTTGTTCAACAAGCTTGGTTTGCCTTGTTCACCAAGCTTCCCAATGTAACCGAGCAATGTAACCGGCCATTGGCTTAGTTCAACTCTAGTTGGAGGCTTGGTTAGGAATATCCACAAATTCCATAATTCAAAAATTACATACTTACTTACTTTTCTTAAAATTGCACTTTAATCCTTAATGACAAAATATTTGCACTTTAGTCCCTGTGAGGTGGACAGTGTTGGTGGAGCCACTTGGCTTCAATTCCATACATAATGGTCCACTAAATTCCCAAAAAATCCTTAAATATAGGGTTTCAGTTCATTTCCCTATTAACTTAATCAATACTAATACTGGTTTTCACTTAAAACAGTATTGTTTCACTAAATTGCAGTCCGGAGTTCATCCTCGTAAAATTGGACTGTGTATGGATTTTTCTTCTTAGAACTTGAAACTGCTAAATCCCCATTGCTCCAAATATTATTCACGATTATTCTAGAGCGATCTCATACCTTGACTTTTTGGTCAACTTTGACTATCTTGGTCAAACTTTGACCATCATGAAATCATGAAATTTCAACACGTCATTTTCCTTAAAATGCCTTATACTGGCCTAAGTAATCCATCGTTGAGTCTCGTTACTAGTTAAATGAGAACTCAAACTTATACCGATATTCCATTCCAAACATGATCTAGACTTAAGTTTTCCTCATTCAAAGGAAATCTAGAGTCATAAAAATTCGGGTTATTACATAATCAAACCGAAAAAGAAAAAAAGAGAATATATACCATTTTTGACATCTACAATAAATCGTCCATAAAAATCAAATAAATAAAAAGAAGAGTAAGTAATAATCACAATACTTACAAATATTTAATATACGAGAGTGTTGGTTTTGCAGTGGAGGAGACGTGTGTTCGCAAGTGTCTGTGATGTTTTTCGCGGCTGCGCGATAGATCTGTAATGAGATAAAATGAGAGGAATTGAAGGGTAAAAAAGTTAGGAATACACGACGGGTTCTTAAAACCCGTCGTGTAAAATCGGACTTTACACGACGGTTCCAAGGAACCGTAGTGTAAAGTGGCTCCTCGAAGAACTTTACACGACGGTTCATTTGAACCGTAGTGTAAAGTTTCGTCGCGAGGCACTTTACACGACGGTTCTTTGGAACCGTAGTGTAAAGTCGGACTTTACACGACGGTTCATTGGAACCGTAGTGTAAAGTTTCTCCGCGAGGCACTTTACACGACGGTTCTTTGGAACCGTAGTGTAAAGTCCGACTTTACACGACGGTTCATTGGAACCGTAGTGTAAAGTTTCTCCGCGAGGCACTTTACACGACGGTTTCAAGGAACCGTAGTGTAAAGTCGGACTTTACACGACGGTTCCTTGAAACCGTCGTGTAATCTCCGTCGTGTAATGTACTTTTTGTAGTAGTGTTTATACGGTTTTATTGAAACTCCTGTACAAATTTTAGAGTCAATATGTTTTGAGAAGCCACATTTACTAATTATAACTGGAAGCTCTTCGGGATAAACAAAGCTCGTCTAATAAATTATTTAAATGCTTAAAAATTAGTTTTTAGACAGAAGATTCCTCTCTAATACGCTGCCATGAGAGGTCGAATTGACGTGATTAAGCTATTGATCAGCACGAGAAAGGAGTCAGTTTTGGAAGTGATGCCTGATGGACAAACAGTGCTGCCCTTGTGTGTTAGGTACAACCACTTGGAGGCTCTCAAAGTGTTGGTCGAATCGGAAGTTCATACGAGAACTGCCCATTCCTCAACTCCAAAGAGTCGGCTGATGGGAATACTATTTTGCATTTAGCTGTGATGCTAAAGCAAATTGAGGTAAGTATTAAGGAAACTTATTATTTTATCTTAGGGAAAATTATTACTTTGTATTTAATTATCTTCATTTGGAATTTATTTTTATTTATTTTAATTACGTACATAGCCAGTGTTGTGCGCCATTTAGAATTTTTTGCCACTGTCGTACAACCACTTACTTTTCTGACACGGATTGTACTTCCAGTTTTTTTTTTATTTTTTTATGCTAATATTGTTTTTCGATTTTGCCCCTGCCTGAGGTTCATTCTTCTAGTTTCCATATTTCCCTCTCTCTAACTTTTTATATTCTCATCGGTCTAACTCTGTGATTCCTCTCTCTCATCTTCCCCTCTTTCTCGCTCCTCTCTCATTCTCTCTCTCTGGTTCTCTCCCCGTTGTTTTTTCTCCTTAACGGTGGCCGGAACTCGTGGTAAGACAGCGGAGAAAGACGGATCTTGCGCCAATGCCGCGCCGGAGATTGCACATCTGAGATCGTGATCATCCACCGCCGCTGTAAGATTCTCTCCCCGTTGTTCTCTCTCTCTAACGGTGGCCGGAACTCGTGGTAAGACAGCGGAGAAAGACGGATCTTGCTGTAGTGCCGCGCCGGAGATCGCACACCTGAGATCAAGCTCATCCACCGCAGCTGCGAGATCGCAGTCAGAGATTGCACCGGAGATCGTGATCACGACGGAAACCATAGCACGAGACCATGGAACCACATATCTGTCCTCAAGCACTGACAACCGTCTGAGATCGGAGATCCTTCCTCTTTTTTTGAAGCTCGATTTCCGATTGAAGCTCGATTTCCGATTGAAGCTCGCACACTTTGGAGACGCCGGAGCTGGCCGAAACTCTCTCTCTTCGAAACTCTCTCACCTGGCTTTTGTGATTAAAAATTAACAGGTATCTCTCTTTTCATAGTCACTATCTTTGTGTGTTTGTGTTTGTGTTTGTCTCTGTTTGTGTGTGTGTGGGTTGTTTGTGTGTTTGTGTTTGTCCCTAAATTTGAGTCCTAAAAGCCAGAAATGCATTGCATGAAGAAAGCAATGAATCTGAGAGAAGTAGACCTTAATTCCAACTATATATATATATATATATATATTAATTGCTAAGACTAAACTTGCATAGTTTCTTTCTTATTTACCAAATAGATTGATTTTTCCTAATTTCCTTGCTATTTCTTACATGGTTTTTGTTCATATGGAGTTGAAATTGAAATTGACATTCTACATTTTTAAGGAAGAGAGAGTTCATCTTTAGATGTTGATATGAGAAATGGGTCGAATGACAAGTTTAATGAGCAGGACATGATTGGGCTCTTTTGAACAAGAAAAAACAAAGGTAAAAGCTTAAAGCAGGGCTGGTGTAGACCATCTGTTTTATATCCTTTTAATGGGATTGTCAATCTGATATGAGAATGATTAGTTTGTTATTATGAAGAAAGGTTCCAAGTTTCTTTGATTCTTTTTCCTGTAGTTTTACCTTTCTAAAAGCTCTTGATCTTTATACAAATTGATCCGCCATTATATTTTTGCTTTCAGAGATCATGTTTTGCAGTTATATTTGAAAATTTAGGCCATTGATAATTTTGGATATTTTTGTGTAAAATTTTTTACTCCAGATACTTTTTTTTTTTTTTTTTTTTTAAACATACTCTAGATACTTTTGGGTAATAATGTTTTTGTAATTCGGTGATATTTGTTGGAAAAAAGTAGTTTATTAGAATATAAAAGTTATTTTATCAGATATTTTTCAGAGAATGAAATTAGTGGTCGGGTCGGAGATGTTCTGACAGATATGTTCAAGACAAAAAATATTTTCGTAGAATATTCAACATATTCAATTAGAATATTCCAGTGAAAAGTATCTATGATTGGAGTCCAAAACATCCTACTATTCATATTAAAAAAAATCTTTATTCTAGTATAATATTCAAAATATTCTAGTAAACTACCCACAATAATCTACTATAATATTTTAACGACCGACATTAAAAGTCAGAGCCGGAGACATTTGACTATTCATATTGAAAACATAAAATATTCTAGTAAAATAATTAAAAATTATACTAGAATATTTCAATGACCAACCAGAAATATCTCAGCATTCATGTTGAAAATTGAAAATTTTTAGTAGAATATCCACAATATTCTATTAGAATATTCCGACAACCGACGTTGATAGCTAGAGCTGAAAATGTCTGATCAATCATGTTGAAAACAGAAATATTCTAGTAGAATAACCAAAATATTCCGACGACTGACACCAATGGTAGGAGTCGGAGACATCCAACCATCTATGTTGAAAATAGAAAATCTTTTAGTTGAGTATCTAAAATATTCTATTAGAATATTACGATGACCACCATTGGCGATTTGTGCCGGAAAATTTCGGCTATTTATGTTAAAAACACAAAATATTCTTGTAGAATTTCCACAATATCAGCAATTTGGTGTCTTGTAGATTTTTTTTATTAGTAAGGGTAATTTGGAAAAAAGTGTATTTTGTTGATATTTGACCAATATCCTTTAACCTTTGACTAGTACTCTTGGGTGGCAAAGCAGTGAAGTGTTCCAAAACCATGTCAAAAATGTCAAGAGGTTTTGAAATAGTGGCATCTGTGACATTCTCCCAAAGAAAAACTATTGTTATTTCAAGGTTTATTTTTTTTTTTTTGGTAAGGAAATTTTAAGGACTCAAAAACTATTGTTTTTTGATTAAAAAAAAAAACAGAGTGATTGCTGATATAGTTTAATGATAATTCTACTCAAACTACTTCATCAGTAAATGTAGAATTCAAATCCTCTGATCCTCATCCGTAAGTTCAAAAAAAACAAAAAACAAAAAAAACAAAAAACAAAAAACAAAACTTGCCACAATATTCAATTACAATTTGATCGTTTGATTGATTTAGCTGAATTGTATTGGATTTCATATTCTTGAAAGATGTAATCAAAAGTTTGTTAAGTGAAAACTAAGCTAGATTTAAAATATAGACCTCCTTTTTTTTTTTTTTTTTTTAATGAGTAATGTAGACCTTTTAACCTTTTGGTCAACTTTACATGCTGAGCAACTGGTCATCCACGGCAAGTTCTAGAAACCATCAATAACAGAGAAAATAATTTTTCTCTGGATTTTCCCAAGTTATCTTTTTCTTTCTTCTCTTTTTTTTTTTTTTTTTTTTTGGTTAGATTTTTTCCTTTCGTTCTTTTTAACTTTCTAATGTACTTGAGCACCAATTTGTTCCGTGTGTCCAAGTTATTTCGTTTTGATTGCAGAATTAAAATGGCGTTTGATACTCACATTTCAAGCTGAAATTTCATTTTCATTTCATAATAAAAATAAAAATGAGACTAATTTTTAAAATCACCTCTCCCTCAAATTTCATCCATTTCATTTTCATTTCAAAGTTGTTTTTACAAAATAACTTGTTCGTTTAATCTCCGATTAAGATTATTTCTTTATCAATGTGTTCATAATGAAGAGAGGAACAAAACCATATCCATATACCCTAATACAATATGTTAAGATTTTATCAAATTTGTTAGAAAACTACTTTTTGAAATGATTGTTTTCAATATCTATCCAAACACAATTTCATAAAATTATTCTCTTTTAGAATGACAGTTTAATTGCGCATCTAATGCCATTTCAGAATCAAACGAAATAATTTTTCATTTGAACACAAAAATTGTCTTCTCATTTCATTACAAAATTGACTTCTCATCTCAAAATGCACTAAAATAAAACTTATGAAATAAGCCTAAAATTAAGGAATAATATTTGTGTTCACGTCTTTTTTCTTTTTTTTAAACATTTGATGTAGCAATGTTATTTTGAAACAGCAAACACAGACTGGGCTTTTTGCAAGCTTTAAGTTTCGATTAACATTTCAGTTTAACTCCAATTAAACTGTATATTTTCATATCAGTTTTTGTCTTTTTTTTTTTTAAATTCAACAAAATTTATAACTAGGTTTTGAAAATTCAATCAATTTCAACTTAAAAAATTCATCTTCAATGAGGGAACCAAACGTAAGCGTAGTTTTTTTGCTTGAATCTTTGAATTTTCTAATCTGAAGAAACTCTGTACAAACATTTCTTGGAGTTCCATAATGTGAACAATGCCTCAAAGCTGTCGTTTTTCCTTTGTAATATGTTTTATATGAGAATACTGAATGTCAAATGTTGCAAAAAAATCAGTGCTACTCACAAAGTCTATAAACTGAGGGACAATTGGAAAAACGAATCAACTAAAAATTTGTAATGGTTTGTTTTTAAGCAATTAGAAGGTATTCGTGACCTCGTGTATATATAACAAAAACCAAGATACATATTAATAATAACTACTATTTAATGAACAATGATAAACATTGTTGGAGAATGTGAATAACTGTCTTATTATTTTTATAATTATCTAGATTTTGAATTTATTTAATTTGTAAAGTCTTTATTTAAGATAATTATGTAGATTAGGAAAGTTTGAATGCTTTTATTTTATTAATGGAAAGGCTATGTCATATTTTTTAAAATTATATATGGTATCAGAGCAATGGGATCCCTTTTCTTTCTCTACTTTCCCGCAAACCCTAGCTGTGTCTAAACCGATCAACCAGATGCATCAAACCTGTAACACCCCTCTTACATAATTTAATATCATCTAATTAACAGTAAAGATAACCTTTTATTTCCTAATCATACATAATTTTCATAAAAATAGCGGGCTAATTTAAACTTTTATAAAATAATATAATATATTAAGACTTCTTCATTGACCAAACTTATATATTTATAAATTATATTTACATATCAAAAAGGTACAAGCCTATTTTCTAGACAAAACCTAATTACACATACATACACATGCTTATATAAATCACCATAAAGTAGTAAGACTCAAAACATAACCCACAAGTCATTCGTTCTATATGCATCGTATCATGAGCACAAAGAGCGCCAGCCAACCTCTAAGATCTACTCAGAAGAGTCATTATCTGCATTATAAGGACACTAGTGAGCTGATGCTCAGTAAGTAAAAACAATGCATGATGATAATTCTATTGTAGTGCTCGCTCTGAATTATAGAAGTTTGCCATTCAATTTATAACATTCAGTAAATATAACACACGCTGTATATGCTGTACTCATCTCCGGATAGAATAGGAAACTTTATTTATTTTTTTAAATATTAAAATGTTTCATTTCAGCTGGCTAGCTTTAGTTTGGGAAAAGTCCCCTTTGCCTCAGAACTTCATTTCCCCATTGTCTCTGGACAGCCCCCTTTGCCTCGGAGCTTCATGACTAAAGAATAGCCCCCTTTGCCTCGGAGCCTCATTTATTTAAACACCCCTTTGCCTTGGGGCTTCAACTCGGCTACGTAGGCCGTTATCATGCTTACTTAAATTTAATCTCGGTTTTAAATATTTAAACTTATTGAAAAATTTAGAATAATTTTTTTTAAACACCATATAAATAGACTAGTCCATATAGGTAAACTTTCCGTGCTTACACATTACTTGTTTACAAAAATATACAGACATACATGCTCCTTACATTTAACTCAAGTCTTCAAACATCATATATATAGTATAACACAATTTATTTAAATATATATATATATGGTTCAAAAGAGTTTGCGGAAAAATCTGCATAGTGGTATCCCACACCGCCCTTCACTTGCCGCATCATCCTTATGGCTCACCAATTAAGCTGCAGGCTTTTTACCTCCAGTATGAAATATACTAATGAGCTTATGCTCAGCAAGTACAAACTTAATCTCACAAAACATAACAAGTATCGTGCAACTTATGCATGAACCATTTATGGTCGATTATGAATCTCTTATGCTCCGTTATGGACTTATTATCTTGCTTAACATATAAGCCCTTTGTGTACGTACCAAATGCGTGCAATCCACAGAAAGTTAGGGTTTGCAGGGTCCCTAACAATTATGGGAATCATATACGTAACCCTTCACGATCTACGGAAGGTCTTAGAATTTTTAAGCATACATAATCCTCCACGATCAGCAGGAGGTTGGTACGATACTTTACTTGTCTTCATTTAGTCTTGGCCTAGTTATTTAATTCTTGATGAGGATGTTTAAAATCATACTTCCACATGAAGTCTTTAACAAAGACTAGTTTCAAGACTAAGATTCTTAACGTGTGATCTTATTAGTCATGATGCATATGATATATAAATATGACATGACATAAAGATCAGTGGCATAAAACAACTTGAGACATGTTTATAAAACATGGTACTATGTTAAAACATGGCAGTATCGTAAACCATGACATAATAGTAAAGTATGTCATAATCATAAAGTGTAGCATATACATGATCATGACATAATAGTAAAAACATGACATACACATAAACATGGCATATCATGACATACATGTAAACATGTCATGCTTGAAAATAATTTACTATTTTTCATAACAAAAAATTCTCATTCTATTTATTATCACTCTCTCACTTTTCCCAATTATTCGCCCACTCCAGTACCCTCACAGATCATTCTCTCACTTTCCTCTCTCACTCATCTTGTCGCACCCACTCCATTTGTGTGCACACCCATCATTCTCAATCTTTCACTCTCTCACTTTCCCCAATATTGTCACGCCCACTCCACCCCTAACCATCCCATCGCCCGCCCCTCTCGAATTCCTCCGCCCATGCCTGAAGCCTCCACCGCACTTGCTTTCCTCCACCATGCCTAAAGCTCACCACATGCGACCGGATTTCAGACACATAGAGTCAAATCCTTTCAATTTCAAACCGGATTTCTCTTCGTCTCAATGCCAATCATGTGTAAGATTACTTTCTTGATTTTTTTGAGGTTTGATTTTGAAGTTTTTGGCTGGTGTAGAGTAAGAATTTTGGTGTGAGGACGTCGGGTTTCGTTATGAATTCTTGGAGGAAATTGAAAATTCTGGAATGTTATCCGTTTGCTCCTTTTGCATTTTTTTTGTTTAAATTTTTGTGAAAAAGTTGAATCTTTGAGCTTTTGGTGTTTTATGGGACAAGGTGGGAAAATGAAGACATATTTGTGATTTTATGTTTACTTTTATAAGAAGCTTTAAGTTGCTGGATTTATCAAGATGAGCATAAAAATATTATCTGTAAGAACCCGAAATTGTGATGAACCTATGATTTCCTTATAGACAAGGAAAATCTAAGACTGAACCATGTATGTTGATATGAAGTTCATGATCTGAGTTAAATATCAGTATATATTTGAGTTCTCGTTTAATGAGCTACGAGACTCAATAGTAGTTTGCTTAGTCAAGCACGAGGCCTTTTGAGATAAAAAAGGGCAAAATAGGAATTTATGATTTTTATTTCGGTCAAAGTTTGACCAAGTTGACTTTAGGTTTGACTGAGACGATCCTGCAGTGTAATCAACAGTATGAAAATTATACTGTGAAAAACCGTCATTACAGACAAATGAGCAGGAATAAGGTTCAAGACCACCCTAGAAAAAAATCAAGCACATTATTTAAGACGATAAGGGCTAAGTAGCTCTAAGTCATAAGAAAAATTTATATGCAGCCTAGTTAAGTGTAGATGAATTCTAGACTATAGTCCAGTATGACAGTACTGTGTTTAGTGAAAAACAATATTGATATTATCTAAGTTAGTAAGGAAACGGACTGCATAATTATATTAAGGGATTTTTGGAATTAAGTGGTTAATTATGTATGCATTGGAAGCCAAGTGGCTCCACCATTGTTGGCCACCTTTTGTAATACCCGAAATTTTGATGACTCTAGATTTCCTTAGAAACAAGGAAAACCTAAGTCTGGATCATGATTGGAATGGAATAACAGTATAAGTGTGAGTTCTCATTTAACTATTAACGAGACTCAACAATAGACTACTTAGCCAAGTATAAGGCGTTTTAAGGAAAACGGCATGACAAAATTTCATGATTTCATGTTGGTCAAAGTTTGACCAAGAAAGTCAAAGTTGACCAAAATGTCAAAGGGTTGACTAAGAACAGTCAAATGTATGACTATACAGTAATAGGATAAGCAGTAAAGGAAATATACTGTGAAAATTATTTTTTCGGACAAGATAGCTAGAATAAGCTATGAGACCACCCTAGAAAAATCAAGCACACTAAGTTGGATATCAAGGGCCAGATGGCTTTAAGAAATAAAATAAAAAAAAAATTTTATAGTCCAACAATACACAGATAAATTTTGGACTGCAGTCAAGTAAAACAGTACTGAATTATACTGTGTATTAGTGAACACAGTATTGGAAATATCTGTGTTAGCAAGAAAATATACTGCATTTTAAGAAAAAGCCAAACAAGGCCTTATGATGATGTCACCCTATTTTAGAATTATGACATCATTTTTAATTAAAGAAAAATGGTGGAAAGAAATAAAAAATGTTGCCACCTTGCACAATGATGGCCGGTCATGTGGAGGTCTAAAATACAAATATTTTGTCCTTAGGGGCAAAATTATAATTTTTAAAACTATGATGATGTAAGCATGAGGTAAGCACATGATGTCATCAAGATGATGTCACAATGATGCAAAAAAAAACTTGCCATGCAAGGGAAGATAATGGCCGGCCACATGTAGGGGTGAAATTACAAAGATTTTGTCCTTAGGGGCCAAAATGCAATTTTTGGAAAATAGGTGATGTAAGCATAATGAGGTAAGCATGATGATGTCATGATTTTGCTTGGAGAACAAGGCTATGGCCGGCCACATGACACTTGGAGGGCATAAATGCAAATATTTTTGCATTAGGGGTTAAAATGTAATTTTTGAAAAAAAATAAATCCAAAAATTAAGGATTTTTGACCTATAAATAGGTGAAGGGGGCAGCTGATTTTGCTCAGAAAAAAATAAGGAAACACCCCAAAACTATGGCCAAAAATTCTCTCACCCTTCCCCCTAAAATCCGAAGCCAAAAAGGAAGAGAAAAGAAAAGAAAGAAAAAAAAAATGAGGAAGGATTTGAGCTAGGGGGTGGCCGGATTTCTTGGTGGCCGGACTTTGGTGAGGCAGCCATCAAGTGGCTGAAAAATTTGGAACCACTAGGCCAAGGGGAGGCCGGTTGTGGGTAGTGGCAAGGAAAATGAAAAATGGTTGGAACCAAGCTAGCAAACCTTGAATAGGTTAAGGTAAACCACTAAACCTCTAAGTTTTTATTAAGTTTGGAGCAAGAAATTTATGTGTATGCTTCATATGGTATGGCCGAAAATTAGGAACCCCATTTGGAGGGGGATGGCCGGTTATGGTGAAGGATTAAAGGGAAAAAGTTTTAGACCCAAAACCGAGCACAATCCTTGGATTGATTAAGGTAATCTCCCTTTGACCCTAAGCTTTTCAATTAGAGCTTAAATTTGGAGATTTAAGTGTATTTTTATGTTTGGGATGTAAGAGCATAAGCTCATTTTATTATTTCATGCAATGGTTTTAATGCTTATTATGTGCTTGATTAGGGTGCTAAGGTCTCAATTATGATTATGGTGCATGATTTGATAAGTATGCTTGCATGATTATTAAGATTGCATGCATGCACATAAGGTGTTTGTGATTTGTCCCCAATATGCCTAAGAAGTTATAGGTCATGCATGTTTATGTTTGAGCTAGATTAGAAGCTTGATTGATGAATGGTGATGCAAACCAAATGTTTTGCAAACCTTGGTTTGGTGCAAGAACACCCAAGGGTTTTGCTTTGCATGAAAATGTTTGAATGATGCATGGATGTATGTTTTACGTTAGAAAGCACTGCATGACTGATACTAAGCTCCCGCTGCGGGCGGTTGAGGTAGAGTGCGCGTAATAGGACATAACACGAATTTAAAACCGAAAACTGCCAGTTCGGGTACAAACTGGCCAGTTTCTGGAAAAGTGAAATTTGAGGCCCTTAGAGGCCGAATTTAGAAAAACTTAAAACATGAAAGTTGTTTAGAACGGTTTTTCCTAGGGGAAAAAGTAGACAGTTTTCAAAAATAAGGTTCCAAAGGCCTTCGTTTTTACAAAAACCCGAGCCTGGGTGGTCAGTCCCAGTTTACACGGCCAGCCAGTTTCAACTCAGAAAATGAACAAGTTAAAGGCATAACTGGGTTTTTCTCAAAACACGAAAGTTTTAGGATTTTTCGAGATCTAAAAATTTTATGAAGATAACTTTTTCAAAATCGGAATGGATTTTTAAACTGACACGGTTTTATAAAGACTGTGTAGGGAACAGGAAATTCCTGCACAGGATTTTCTAAAATAACACAGAAAAACTGTATTTTTGCACAACACCAATGTTCTGACTGTGGAGACTGTTCCAACGATAGTTTTCAGTATTCAATGATTTTTATGAGGCTTTATTAATTAAAGGTTTTGAGCTTCATTCACCAAATTTTTCCAAGATAAGGAAAAAGGGATTTTTAAGCCAAAGTTTTGTAACAAGACGATGGTGGACGATAACCGGGAAGGATACCCGAGTTACTGGACGGGGTCCAAAGCCCAAGATTGACTTAGGATAATTGGACTAAGTTTGACTACCTCAAGGGTTACTCAAGGTAACCCAACAAGGTATTAAGATTAAGTTTGGATCTAAAACCCAAAAGGATTATAAATTAAAGATGACCAGGCATAAGCCAAGGTTAGGATGATACCTAACCCTATTCACGTATGATGGGGGTTAATACCCAAGGTTACCTTAAGTAACCAAGTAAGTCATCATAAGTTATAGGGGGGACATATAATTAAGACTATGAATGGGTATTGGTTAGGTCACCAACATCTAAAGGATATAATTATGAAGCCTTATACTATGTTTTTTGAAATAACAGGAGATAGCCTGTTGTTGTGCCTCAGCTTGGAGTCGCACGATATAGGACACAGCTAACCAGGTAAGTACAACTCCGCCTACAGCATAGGCCCTTTGTTGTTACTTGCCTAATATGTTATAGGTTATGGTATGGTATGTTAAGTTATGGTATGTTAAGGTATGTTATATGTTATGGTATGTTATGGCATGTTATGGTATGGTATGTTATGGTATGGTATGTATGGTATGTCATGGTATATTATGAATGAGGTTATGTTATGTTATATGTTTTAATATTGTGACATCATGAAGCATGATCACTAATAATGAATCACATGGTAAGAACAAGACAAGTAAGATGTTGTGTCGTACCGACTTGCCACGAGGGCGGGTTTAGATGGTATGGTTCATGGTTTGAGTTGGATTGTACTGGCTACCTTAACTACTCCATGTTAAACTCTGTGTTTCATGGTTTGAGTTAGAACGGACTGCCGCCTTCAACCATTCCTTGCCTATGTACCACGGTACGAGCACACATGATAAGTAAATGAATAGAACCAAGTTAGATTATGAAACCATAATTGGTTCATAAGAGATCATAATTGGTTCATGCATGATGACATGTTTTGTGTCGCGGATGTGATAGTTGTACTTGCTGAGCGAAAGCTCACGTCTTACGTCTATACTGTAGGTAAGCAACCTGCTAGCAATCTCTGATGCAATACTGTAGAAGGCTGGTGCTGCAGACTATGAAATGTGGGATGGACACCGCCACGTGTTTTGAAAAATATACTCTATAGAATATGTTGTAATGAAAAAGGGTTTTCATGATGTTTTAAGTATGAATGACAAAGTTTATGTATGTATGGCAAGCAAGTTGCCTCGTGTTGTACAGATCCGCACTAGGTCGGGTTTGGTCCACTATCCAAGTATGATAGCTTTTGTATGAGATGAGAAAGCTTGGTACTCAAGTAAGTACCTATAAGTAAGTATGAGTATGAAGTTTCAAGCTGGAAGTTTTAAAATAAAGTTAAAAAAAAAAAAAAAAAGTTCCCAAATTTTCCGCAAGTTTAGGTTAAGTAAGTAAGGTGACGGCCCGTCGGGAGAAGTCGGGGCGTTACACCTTTAGGGACTAAAGTATAAATATTTTGTCCGTAGGGACCAAAATGTAATTTTAAGAAAAGTAAGTAATGATGGATAAGCATGTAAATATTGGTTTATAGAATTTAAGGATATTCCTAACCAAGCCTCCAACTAAGCCAATGGTAAGACAATGGTTGGTAACAAAATTTAGTTAGTTTGGCTACATTTGAACAAGCAATTAAGTTAGAGATAAGTATGGAAATATTTTTGGTTGGTTCAAGCCAACACATAGCCGGTTGTCATTGGATGCTTAATGATGTAAGCATGGTGAGGTAAGCAAACACTTGCTTGGTGAGCAAGTAACTTGGCCTCCAAGGCAACCTATCATGGCCGGCCACCTCACAAGGACCAATGGGCAAATAATTTTCTCTTAAGCGCTATTATGTAATTTTTGGATTAAAAATAAATCCAAAAATTAAATAATTATCACCTATAAATAGGTGATTTGGGGTGGGGGGGGGGGGGGGGATTAATTTGCTTCACTTTATGTGAAAATACCCCAAAACTATGCCAAAATCTCACCTCACACTCTTCCCCCTTAGAAAACCGAGCCAAATAGAGAGTAAAAAAATGAATAAGAGGGTCGGATTTTTGAGAAAGAAAAGCAAGAAGGAAATTTGTGATCCAAGTTGTAGATCCAATCTCAAGGAGTTAAGGTAACCCTCCTAAACCCCCTAAGCAATTCCATTAAATTTTGATTCAAGAGTTTATGTGTATTTCAAGTTGGGTATGTAAGAGCATAAGCTCACCCTTTATTTTACATGCAAGAGCTTAAGGTGCTTGATATGTGCTTGATTATGGTTTAATGGTCTTGATTTATGGTTTAATGCATGTTTTGATATTATGTGTAACGACCCGCCTAGCACAGGCCGTTACCATGCATACTTACATATATTTCATACATACTTAATCGACAAAACAACGGAAATATTTTTTTTTTTTTTTTTTTGTGCAGTGTGACTCGCACACGAGAGCGTACATAAAATATAACAATTAATAGGCAATAGTTGTTTAGCATATCGCAACTTAATAAACGTAAATAAAATAAATTAAAAACGTATAGCGGTTCTACATTTCCCACGGTTCACAGTCCGCCAAGCCTCGCCTCTCCATCTTGCATCAACAATTGCTGGCAGGTTGCTTACCTACAGCATAAACGTAAGACAGTGAGCTTTCGCTCAGCAAGTACAACTATCCTATACCGCGACACAACACAAAACAATATATATATACCTAACATAAACTAAGCAAAGCATAGCATTACTTAACTTAACTTAGCGTAACTTATCCTACATATGCATGAGCCAATTATGCTTTCTTATTCTTTCTTATTATACATAATTTGCTTACTTAACTTAACTTAACATATGGGCCCCATAAGTGTTCGTACCGGGCGCGCGACTATGAATTGGTTGGGTTGGCCAATCTTTTTCCAACTCAATCCATAGTCCAACCCGACCTTACGCGGGTCGGTACGACACAGGTAACTTACTTATTTTCATATCATTCTTTATCTTATACTTGATTTCATTCTTATTATTGGTGAACATACTTTGTGATGTTTCACACAACTAAATCATAGCATGTTTTGATCTTAACATGTTTTTAACACTTTATGACATATACTAAAACATAGCATTTTACACATAAAACATAGCATAAAACATAGCATAAAACTTTTCTTAGCACCTAATATAAAACATGTAATTAACATGGCATATAAATAACACAGCAAAGCAACACTACAGAACATACAATAAAGCATACATTTAAAGCATACTTAGGCAAGTATCAAATCAAAGCCTATGCTGTAGGCGGTGGTTGTACTTACCTTGTTTAAAACTGCTGTGTCCAGTTATAATCTCAAGTTTGCTGTGACACCGTTGCGTATTGTATTCTGTTATCAACAAAAAGAGTAAGGATTAGAACTGTTGGTAAACCAACATTCTTATATAACCGTAGTTATATTTCCTTACTTTGCGTTACGTGAACCTACTTGGTTACTTTAAGTAACCCTAAGGTTTAAATCTATCCTACTTGGATTATTATTTCTGACTTTAAATCCCAAAAATTCATTTGTGTTTTCTTTTTAGAAAACCTTATGTTTTTTGGCACAAAATCCCTTATTTAATTTAATTTTTAAAAATTTAGAAAATCATAAGGTAAAATTGTAAAAATCATCGACTATTAAAAACTGCCTTTGGAACAGTTTTATAATGCCAATTAATCATTAAAAACACAAAAACACCATTTTCTGAACCATTTCTAAAAATTTTGTACAGAAATCTCCCCATTTCCGTACCATCTTTGAAAATCAATTTCATTTAAAAATCTAAGCCGATTTTGGAAAAATTATCTTCACGAAAGTTTTAGCTATCGCAAAACCCTACAACTTCCATGTTTTACGTAAAACCCAGTTTGGATCTTAACCTATCCAAAATCTTTGTTGATCTAATTCTGGTCGTGTATGGCTCCTGGGCAGGTCAGACCTGGTTTTTGCAGAAAACCAAGGCCATTGGAGCCTTATTTTGAAAAACTGTCCACGTATCCCCCTAAGAAAAATCCTAATCTACAACTTTCGTGTTTTGAGTTTCTCCTAATTCGGCCTCTAAAGGCCTTAAAATTTGCTTTTCCCGAAACTGGGCAATCTCACCCGAGAAAGCAGTTTTTCGGTTTCGATTTCGCTTACGTCCAATTACGTTCACCCTATCTCAACCGAACGCATCGGGAGCCTAATTCAAACATGCAGGGCGTTTCTAACGTTCAACATTCATCAAACACATCAACCTAAACATTTTACACAAATAAACAAAACCCTAAACAAAACATATACACCTAACATGCATATTAACAACCACCAACAAAAACCCTAAACAAAACATATACACCTAACATGCATATTAACAACCACCAACAAAAACCCTAAATTTTCAAGCACAAACCCTAATTTCTAAGCTAGGGCAGCAAGAGAAACCTATGAGCTTATGCTCTTGCAAAACTTGCATCAAATACATTTAAATTTCTCCAAATGAAATTTAAATGAAAAGCTTGGAATTCAAGGGTTTTACCTTACTAACAACCAAGAGTTTGGTTGCCCTTTCTTCTCCTTTTTCTTCTTTCACCACAGCCGGTTGAAATGGTGGATTGAAGTCCAATTCCTGCTGCTTTCCTAGTCCCAAGTTCGGCCACCAAGCTGCTGCAAATCCACCCCACAGCTGCTGCAATTTCCAGCCACCAAAACTCTTGTTTCCTCCTTGATTTCTCTCCCTTATAGCTGCCCTTTTTGGCCTAATTTGAGCACCAAAATTTTTGTGCCCAAGGGTGATGTTCTAACCCAAAATTCAGCACTTAAAACCCTAATTCCCCCTTAGTTTTTGAATTTTTTTTTCCCTGCCTATTCCTTGCTGCCCACAGCCGGTTCTAAGGCTAGGAAAAGACTCCCAAAATTTTTCTCAATCTTCCTTGCTTGCTTTCCTCACAAAAGCCGATCCTCTCACTCTATTTCCTCCTCAATCTTGGCTGCAAATCCTTCCTCTCCTTCACACTCAAAACCGGTTTTGTTCGAGCAAGAAATTTGCAAGAGTTTAGTTGCTTTTCTCTATTTTTTTCTTGATTTATGGACACCCCTATTTATAGAGGTTGAGAAGTCCTTAAATTTGCAACATTTGGTCCTCCAAATCTTTGGAAATCAGCTCATTCTCCCCCATTAGCTGTCCGGACAGCTCACCCCCAAAAACAACTAAGAATACTTTCTAATTTTTTTCATTAATTAGAGGAATGATGTCATAATTAGAAAGTTAATGAGGTAAGCCCACTTTAAGGCTTGTTTGTCACTTTTTACCATTAAACAGTCCATTCTTAAATTATCACAGGTAATTCCAATACTGAATTCACTTATACTCAGTATTAGTTAATTGAACCGCAGTCCAAAATTCACCTGTGTTTAAATGAACTGTATAAAAACTTTCTCTTCACTTGGAACCACTTGGACCAAAATATTCTAATTATTGTGCTTGATTTTCTATGGTGGTTTTGAATCCTAAACATATCATTTTAATCATAAAAATAGCTTTATGCAGTACAATATTATACTGCGAACTATTAAGTCGTACAGCCTTTTTCTTAACTTTTTCGGGTCAATCTTTGGCTTTCTCGTCCGCCATTGACTTTCTTGTCAACCGCTGACTTTCCCGCCAGATTTTGACTCCCGTGGTCAACAGTTGACTTTTTGGTCAATCGTCGGCGTTTTCGGTCAAACTTTGACCAACATGTAAATTTTGGCGATTTTGCTCCTTTTCGCCTAAAAGGTCATTTGCTTGACTAAGCAATCATTTTCGAGTCTTAGAATATCATAAAACTCACAAAAACGAAATAAAAACCCTTAACCGGGCTTTTTCATGTGTATCTTAAAAATTTGTACAAATTTCTTAAAATAAAAGAAATCGTGTAAATAAAGAAATACTTGGTATTATAATCTTCCCCCCTTAAAAATTTTCGTCCTCGAAAATTAGAACAAACTGGGGTAATTTTTTCTCATTTCCTCTTCTAATTCCCAAGTGGCTTCTTCAACCTTGTGGTTTCGCCATAATACCTTAACCATGGGAATTGTCCTATTTCGTAAGACCTTCTCTTCCTATCCAAGATTCGAACGGGTTTTTCTTCATATGTCAAATCCGTTTGAACCTCCACTGGTTCCTGGCTGAGTACATGGGAAGGGTCTGGTACATATTTCTTGAGCATCGAGACATGGAATACATTATGCATCGATGCTAACTCTGGCGGTAGGGCAAGTTTGTAGGCTACTTTCCCGATCCTCTCGAGGATTTCAAATGGTCCTGTGTACCTTGGGCTAAGCTTCCCTTTCTTGCCAAATCGCATTACTCCCTTCATAGGAGCAATCTTGATGAATACCGCATCGCCGACTTGGAATTCCAAAGGCCTTCTACGCCTGTCAGCATAACTCTTCTGGCGACTGAAAGCCACATCAAGCCTTTGTTTAATCTTTTTAATATCCTCTGAAGTCTTTCTGATGAAATCCGTGGTTTGAAGCTGCTTTTGTCCCACTTCTTGCCAATGAATAGGGAATCGACATTTTCCTCCATATAGTGCTTCGAACGGAGCCATACCGATCGATGCGTGATAACTATTGTTGTAGGAAAATTCGATCAATGGCAGCTTCTGATCCCAGTTTCCCTGAAAATCCAGAACGCATGATCTCAACATGTCTTCCAGTGTTTGGATGGTTCGTTCTGACTGGCCATCGGTTTGGGGGTGAAATGCTGTACTGAACTTCAATCTCGACCCCATAGCGTTATGCACACTTGTCCAAAATCGAGAAGTGAATCGTCCATCACGATCCGAGATGATCGATTTTGGTACTCCGTGCAGTCTAACAACCTGGGAAACATAGACTTCAGCCAATTTCTCCACTGAAAAGGTAACTTTGATAACGATAAAATGGGCTGATTTGGTTAATCTATCAACAATAACCCAAATCGTGTCGTTTCCACATGCAGTCCTGGGTAGTCCCACAATAAAATCCATGGTAATTTGCTCCCATTTCCATTCAGGAAGCTCTATTTTCTGTAATTCTCCTCCGAGACATCGATGTTCCGCTTTAACTTTCTGACAAGTTAGGCATTTTGACACGAACTCCGCGATCTCGTTCTTCATGTTCGGCCACCAGAAATTTTCTCGAAGGTCTTTGTACATCTTGGAAGCTCCCGGATGTACGGAGTACGGTGTCTTATGTGCTTCTGTCAATATCTGGTCCTTCAGAAATTCGAAGTTAGGGACACAAACCCTCTCCTTGAAGTACGTAACACCATCGGCAGAGGTCTTGAATTCCTTATTCTTCCCGTCAAAAAGCTGGGCTTTTACCAATAAGGGATCCTTTCCTTGATGACTCTTGATGGTTCCCAACAAATCGGACTGAAGAGTCAAAGAAGATAATTTTCCCGTCAACAATTCCAGGTTGAACTCAGAAATTTCTCTCTGTAGAGGCTTAGGAAAAACTTCAATGGACATTAGCATCCCGAATGACTTCCTGCTTAGCGCATCTGCTACCTTGTTTGCTTTACCAGGATGATAAAGGATTTCGCAATCATAATCCTTTACAAGCTCTAGCCATCTACGCTGCCTCATGTTGAGCTCCTTCTGAGTAAAAATGTACTTGAGGCTTTGGTGATCTGTATAAATTTTGCATTTATTTCCATATAAATAATGCCTCCAGATCTTGAGTGCGAAGACTACTGCTGCAAGCTCCAAATCATGTGTAGGGTAGTTTCTTTCATGATCTTTCAACTGTCGGGAAGCATAGGCGACCACCTTTCCATGTTGCATTAAAACCGCTCCGAGTCCCGTTTTGGAAGCGTCGCTGTAGATTACGAAGTTTCCCGCATCTACGTCCGGAATTATCAACACTGGAGCTTTCGTCAGCTGCTTCTTGAGCTCTTGGAAATTTTCTTCGCATTTCGAAGTCCAGTCGAAACTCTTCCCTTTTCGCGTCAGGGCAGTGAGAGGTGCTGCAATCTTTGAAAATCCTTCAACAAATCGTCGATAATAACCAGCCAGTCCAAGGAAACTCCTGATTTCCGTGACATTTCTAGGTCTGGGCCAATTACTAACCGCTTCTACTTTAGCAGGATCTACGGAAATCCCTTCTTTTGACACAACATGTCCCAAGAAATGCACCTTTCCCAGCCAAAATTCACATTTAGTGAACTTGGCGTACAACTGATGTCGTCTTAACGTCTCCATCACTATTCTCAGATGCTGTTCGTGTTCCTCCTGGGACCTCGAATAAATCAGTATATCGTCAATAAAGACGATGACGAACTTATCCAAATACTCCTTGAACACTCGGTTCATGAGATCCATGAAAGCTGCTGGGGCGTTGGTCAGTCCAAACGGCATAACCAAGAATTCATAGTGTCCATAACGCGTACGGAAAGCCGTCTTGGATATATCTGATTCCTTGATCTTGAGCTGATGATAACCTGATCGCAGATCAATTTTTGAGAATACCATTGCTCCTCTGAGCTGGTCAAAGAGATCGTCTATCCTTGGAAGAGGATATTTATTCTTGATTGTGATCTTGTTCAGCTCGCGGTAGTCGATGCACATGCGTAGCGATCCATCCTTCTTTTTTACAAATAAGACGGGCGCTCCCCTCGGAGAGTGACTCTGTCGGATGAATCCTTTGTCGAGCAGCTCCTGCAATTGTACTTGAAGCTCTCTAAGTTCCGCAGGTGCCATACGATAAGGTGCCTTTGATATCGGAGCAGCTCCAGGTAGTAACTCGATCTCGAACGATATTTCGCGTTCTGGCGGAAGTCCTGACAAGTCTTTTGGAAAGACATCCACATAGTCCCTTATAATAGGGACATCTTCTGGCTCTAGCTCCATTTCTCGATCCTTATCCACCATGTTAGCTAAGTACCCTTGACAGCCGTGAGCTAACATTTTCCACGCTTTCATTGCTGTAACCAGTCTGGTTGCAGATCTCCGAGATTGTCCGTAGAAACTAAACTCCTCCTCACCGTAAGGATTGAAAGTTACACATCGCCTCCGGCAGTCGATCTTAGCGTTGTATTTGCTCAAGAAATCCATTCCTAAGATCACATCGAAATCCTGAAGTTTGATCGCGATGAGATCTACATGCAATTCTCTGCCACAAATAACTACGGGAATATTTCGTATCCAGAAATTGGACCACAAAATTTCTCCGGAGGGCAAAGAAGTTTTAAAAGGTTGTTCTAATTTATCCACACTTCTTCCTAACTTCTGGCCGAACTCCAGGGATACAAACGAATGAGTGGCACCAGAATCAAACAAGGCAATAGCATCGTACGCAGCAATAGTATCGGGAGTGGTGATAGAGATCTGACCTGTCACCACCTGAGAAGTTCCTGCTTCAGCATCTCCTCTTGTATAGGCAAAAATTCTAGCCTGGGGCTCAGGAGCCTCCAACCTGCCTTGCGAAATTGAGGGTCCTTCAATTTTAGCTTGGATCGCATGCAGTTGGCTGGGTGCATTCCGGTTGGGATATGGAAGGTTCTGGTTCTGAAAGTTCTGGTTACAGTTCCTGGCGTAATGTCCCTCCTTGCCGCACAGATAACAAGCGTTCGTCCCCACACGCCCTGGTGCTTCTTGCCACATTTGGCACATGATGGGTAGTCGACACTGTTACCCTCCCTTCCACGGTTGTTTCTTTTCTGTGGGAAATTTCTCTGTTGGCCCTGTCCCGTGAAATTCCCTTTTCTCTTATTTCTCCCGAACTGCTTGGCATTCTAATTGGGGTTGCTGGTCTGGCTTTTCTGGTTGGACTCAGTGTTTTGACGAGGCTGTGTCTGTTTAACCACTGCCTTCTCTTCTTTCCGGGCCTTGAAAATCTGAGCTCTGGCTTCCTTGTCCCGGTTAATCCAATATTCGGCTCTTATCGCCCTACTAACACAATCAGATACCAGGGTAGGCAGATTATCACCAGCGCTCACTTGTTTGGCAATATCTGTCCGGAACATTTTCATCATTCTTCTGACCTTTTCTTTTTCGGTCTGAACCAGTTCCGGACACATACGGGCTAACTGCTTAAACTTCTGTACGGCCTCCATAACCTTCATCGACCCTTGCTGCAAGCTAGTGAACTCATCTTGCTGGACTGCCAGTATTTCTGCATTATAATACATGGCACGAAACTCGGTTATGAAATCCTGCCAACTCATGGCCATGATGTCCCGGCGCATCTGTACCGTCGTCCACCAGTGCCTTGCATCTTTCTTGAGGGCAAATGAAACGCAAAGAACCTTCTCCTGTTCTGTAAGCCGCATGAAATCCAAAATAACTTGGATATCAATCAACCGGTTATTAGCGGCTACGGGATCGGTAAGTCCTTCAAATTCAGGTGCCTTCATCCGCCTGAATCGCTCGTAAAGCAGATCTTCCCGCACTGGCTGCACATTAACTTGCTCTCCCACTTGTGCCATTGGAACCTCAGCATTCCGGGGAATCTCCTGTCGGACCTCTGGGACTGGAGGTACCACTGGCAGTACTTGATAGACTGGAGGTGCTTGGTGAACTGGAGGTGGAATCTCATCCACTTGGGGTCTCTGGTTTAACTGGGCTATCTGATCCCGTAGTCTATTTGTTTCTTGCTGCTGTTCAAGCAGCTGCCTTTGTAGGTTTGTTACCACTGTTGCCAAATCTGGCACAGGTGGGTTTACCGGTATAGTTCGCCGTGGGCGTACCATTTTCTACATTTCACAAGAAAGATATTATTATACTGTTAATATCTCTTCTTTCATACATAACTCATCGTATCGTAAGGCAATATTTAACATTACATACTTATCATAACAATTAATATACATATGCTTAACTCAGCACTTGGTAATCCATAACATAACCCTTCATATCATATACATCCCGTGGTCGCACGGTCCTTTGTACATTTTCAAAAATACATCCTATTTACCGTACTGTAAATACATGCCTACGTCATCGTACCGTATATATACATAGGGTCAAAATGTGATGGTAGTGTCTACCACTTAACCATCCTACATAAGTACAAGCCTATATCCAAAAAGTAATAGGCTAATACATACAGTCTCAAAATACAAAAATATATACATACTCAGTCAATCTACTCCTAATCTAAGTCTATTATGGTGACTGCTGAGACGTCGGAGTCAGCCTCTCCGTCCTCAAGTGGCAACTCCTCAGGATCCTCCTCAAAGTCATCCCCCTCATCGGGCCACCCATAGAATACTGGCTCGTGCTCAGGATCCTCGTCGTCGCTCGATATCACGATGAGTGGGGGGTCCTCTGGCAGGTCATCAAGAGCGTCCATGTCATCGTCCGTAGCCTCGTCGTCGGCCTCGGCCTCCTGAGCTGGTACCTCATGCTCCGGATCAGCGACCATCGGGTCCTCTAGATCAACAGGACCCGGCTCGTATACCGGCTCTGGCTCATACACCGGCTCTGGCTCGCCGATGTCGTCAGCCGGTGCCCCTGGCTCTACCGGGCCAGCCTGCATGGCATGAACAATGGCCTCTGCACCCAAAATATACTCAGTCATGTGTCCCACCGTCATGTCGGGTGTGGGTGCTGGGACGTACTGTCGGATCGGGGGAGGTAATCCGTGGCGAAGGACCAATAGGGCCTGCATCCCCGGGCTGGATAAATCCTGGGGAACGTGAGGAAGCATCGCCTCCTGGAATCTCCGGCAATAATGCCCCATAGTCTCAGCTGGATATGCACGCCAATCCTCGATAAAATGATAGTAGCACTTCGAAGTGCATATCCTGATAAATCTTAGGATCCCGGTAAGGTGCGTCCGCCCCCGCGTCCGGTATCGGGCCGTAGCGAGCGATCACTAAGGTGCGAAAATGTCCCCACGTGCGCTCTGGCAAAGCTGGCTCTCCCAGCATCATCCACCAAGTACGGGTGTCACCGCGCAGACAACGGCTAGCTAAAGAGACCTGAAGACGAGCCTGGATATGACTCGTACTGAAAATCGACTCCATGTCGTACAGCCATGCTGCCAATGCCACGGTCCGTCTAGTGCCATCGAACAGTAGAGGGAACGTCTCGTAAAACAAGGTAACCGCCTCTCGATCCTCCTCCACTCGGACGGGGTCCATGATGTCGTATCTATAGGCACATAATAAAGATTAATACATTAAAATAAAATTTTTAACTTACAATGATGGCGGCGATGGCAGGCTGACTGTGAAACCAAGTCGCAGGAAACCGCTCTGATACCAACTCTGTAACGACCCGCCTAGCATAGGCCGTTACCATGCATACTTACATATATTTCATACATACTTAATCGACAAAACAGCGGAAATATATATATATATATATATATTTTTTTTTGCAGTGTGACTCGCACACGAGAGCGTACATAAAATATAACAATTAATAGGCAATAGTTGTTTAGCATATCGCAACTTAATAAACGTAAATAAAATAAATTCAAAACGCATAGCGGTTCTACATTTCCCACGGTTCACAGTCCGCCAAGCCTCGCCTCTTGCATCAACAATTGCTGGCAGGTTGCTTACCTACAGCATAAACGTAAGACAGTGAGGTTTCACTCAGCAAGGACAACTATCCTATACCGCGACACAACACAAAACAATATATATATACCTAACATAAACTAAGCATAGCATAGCATTACTTAACTTAACTTAGCGTAACTTATCCTACATATGCATGAGCCAATTATGCTTTCTTATTCTTTCTTATTATACATAATTTGCTTACTTAACTTAACTTAACATATGGGCCCCATAAGTGTTCGTACCGGGCGCGCGACTATGAATTGGTTGGGGTGGCCAATCTTTTTCCAACTCAATCCATAGTCCAACCCGACCTTACGCGGGTTGGTACGACACAGGTAACTTACTTATTTTCATATCATTCTTTATCTTATACTTGATTTCATTCTTATTATTGGTGAACATACTTTGTGATGTTTTACACAACTAAATCATAGCATGTTTTGATCTTAACATGTTTTTAACACTTTATAACATATACTTAAACATAACATTTTACACATAAAACATAGCATAAAACATAGCATAAAACTTTTCTTAACACCTAATATAAAACATGTAATTAACATGGCATATAAATAACACAGCAAAGCAATACTACAGAACATACAATAAAGCATACATTTAAAGCATACTTAGGCAAGTATCAAATCAAAGCCTATGCTGTAGGCGGTGGTTGTACTTACCTTGTTTAAAACTGCTGTGTCCAGTTATAAGCTCAAGCTTGCTGGGACACCGTTGCGTATCGTATTCTGTTATCAACAAAAAGAGTAAGGATTAGAACTGTTGGTAAACCAACATTCTTATATAACCGTAGTTATATTTCCTTACTTTGCGTTACGTGAACCTACTTGGTTACTTTAAGTAACCCTAAGGTTTAAATCTATCCTACTCGGATTATTATTTCTGACTTTAAATCCTAAAAATTCATTTGTGTTTTCTTTTTAGAAAACCTTATGTTTTTTGGCACAAAATCCCTTATTTAATTTAATTTTTAAAAATTTAGAAAATCATAAGGTAAAATTGTAAAAATCATCGACTATTAAAAACTGCCTTTGGAACAGTTTTATAATGCCAATTAATCATTAAAAACACAAAAACACCATTTTCTGAACCATTTCTAAAAATTTTGTACAGAAATCTCCCCATTTCCGTACCATCTTTGAAAATCAATTTCATTTAAAAATCTAAGCCGATTTTGGTAAAATTATCTTCACGAAATTTTAGCTATCGCAAAACCCTACAACTTCTGTGTGTTACATAAAACCCAGTTTGGACATTAACCTGTCCAAAATCTTTGTTGATCTAATTCTGGTCGTGTATGGCTCCTGGGCAGGTCAGACTCGGTTTTTGCAGAAAACCAAGGCCATTGGAGCCTTATTTTGTAAAACTGTTCGTGTATCCCCCTAGGAAAAACTCTAATCTACAACTTTCGTATTTTGAGTTTCTCCTAATTCGGCCTCTAAAGGCCTTAAAATTTGCTTTTCCCGAAACTGGGCAATCTCACCCGAGAAAGCAGTTTTTCGGTTTCGATTTCGCTTACGTCCAATTACGTTCACCCTACCTCAACCGAACGCATCGGGAGCCTAATTCAAACATGCAGGGCGTTTCTAACGTTCAACATTCATCAAACACATCAACCTAAACATTTTACACAAATAAACAAAACCCTAAACAAAACATATACACCTAACATGCATATTAACAACCACTAACAAAAACCCTAAACAAAACATATACACCTAACATGCATATTAACAACCACCAACAAAAACCCTAAACTTTCAAGCACAAACCCTAATTTCTAAGCTAGGGCAGCAAGAGAAACCTATGAGCTTATGCTCTTACAAAACTTGCATCAAATACATTTAAATTTCTCCAAATGAAATTTAAATGAAAAGCTTGGAATTCAAGGGTTTTACCTTACTAACAACCAAGAGTTTGGCTGCCCTTTCTTCTCCTTTTTCTTCTTTCACCACAGCCGGTTGAAATGGTGGATTGAAGTCCAATTCCTGCTGCTTTCCTAGTCCCAAGTTCGGCCACCAAGCTGCTGCAAATCCGCCCCACAGCTGCTGCAATTTCCAGCCACCAAAACTCTTGTTTCCTCCTTGATTTCTCTCCCTTATAGCTGCCCTTTTTGGCCTAATTTGAGCACCAAAATTTTTGTGCCCAAGGGTGATGTTCTAACCCAAAATTCAGCACTTAAAACCCTAATTCCCCCTTAGTTTTTGAATTTTTTTTTTCCCTGCCTATTCCTTGCTGCCCACAGCCGGTTCTAAGGCTAGGAAAAGACTCCCAAAATTTTTCTCAATCTTCCTTGCTTGCTTTCCTCACAAAAGCCGATCCTCTCACTCTATTTCCTCCTCAATCTTGGCTGCAAATCCTTCTTCTCCTTCACACTCAAAACCGGTTTTGTTCAAGCAAGAAATTTGCAAGAGTTTAGTTGCTTTTCTCTATTTTTTTATTGATTTATGGACACCCCTATTTATAGAGGTTGAGAAGTCCTTAAATTTGCAACATTTGGTCCTCCAAATCTTTGGAAATCAGCTCATTCTCCCCCATTAGCTGTCCGGACAGCTCACCCCCAAAAACAACCAAGAATACTTTCTAATTTTTTTCATTAATTAGAGGAATGATGTCATAATTAGAAAGTTAATGAGGTAAGCCCACTTTAAGGCTTGTTTGTCACTTTTTACCATTAAACAGTCCATTCTTAAATTATCACAGGTAATTCCAATACTGAATTCACTTATACTCAGTATTAGTTAATTGAACCGCAGTTCAAAATTCACCTGTGTTTAAATGAACAGTATAAAAACTTTCTCTTAACTTGGAACCACTTGGCCCAAAATATTCTAATTATTGTGCTTGATTTTCTATGGTGGTTTTGAATCCTAAACATATCATTTTAATCATAAAAATAGCTTTATGCAGTACAATATTATACTGCGAACTATTAAGTCGTACAGCCTTTTTCTTAACTTTTTCGGGTCAATCTTTGGCTTTCTCGTCCGCCATTGACTTTCTTGTCAACCGCTGACTTTCCCGCCAGATTTTGACTCCCGTGGTCAACAGTTGACTTTTTGGTCAACCGTCGGCGTTTTCGGTCAAACTTTGACCAACATGCAAATTTTGGCGATTTTGCTCCTTTTCGCCTAAAAGGTCATTTGCTTGACTAAGCAATCATTTTCGAGTCTTAGAATATCATAAAACTCACAAAAACGAAATAAAAACCCTTAACCGGGCTTTTTCATGTGTATCTTAAAAATTTGTACAAATTTCTTAAAATAAAAGAAATCGTGTAAATACAGAAATACTTGGTATTACATTATGGTTAGGAAAATTTATGATTTGCATGTATGCCTAGAAGGTGTTTGTTATATGTCCCCATAGGTTCAAGAGGAAGTGTGGTATGCATGTATGTTGGAAATGGAATGGTATGTGAATCAAGAGCTAAAACTAACCCTAAAACCCTAGTTTGGTACAAGATTACCATACGGGTTTGCATGGGTATGAACCAATGCATGTGGATGAAAAACGTTAGTAACACACTGCATGGTTGGCATAGGCTCACGGTTGCGACCGTTTGAGGTAGTGTGCGCGTAAATTTTACATAAAATGGACCATATGCAAAACTGCCAGTTTTCGGGTAAAACTGGATAGTTTTCTGGTAAGTAGATTTTGAGGCCCTTAGAGGCCGAATTTGGGAAAACTCAAAACCACAAAGTTGTAGAAAATGGAAAATCCTAGGGGATATCTCAGATTGTTTTTAAAAATAAGGCTCCAAAGGCCTTTTTTATTTTTATTTTTTTATTTATGAAAACCTGAGCCCTGGTCTGCCCAGACTCTGTGCACGGTAAGCCGGCTTCAACATGGAAAAAGGACAAGTTAAAGGCAGAATTAGGTTTTGACTAAAACATGAAAGTTGTATTATTATTTGAGGTCTACAAATTTCTTGAAGAAATCTTTCTCAAATTCTAAACAGATTATTAAGATAAAATTAGATCTTAAAAACAGTGCAGGAAACATGAAATTCCTGCAAAGGATTTTCAAAAAACAGTGCAAAAGCAGGAAATCCCTGCTCATGCACTGATAACTGAAATTAAGAAACTGTTTTCAAAGATTGAAAAGTTTTGATTTTTAAAGAAAACTTGACAAAGTTTTGTCAAGAAAGGAGAAAAATAAATACTTGGGCCAAAAAGTATTTTAAAAGCATAATAACAAAAAGATGACCGATAGTAACTGGTTAAGATACCCAAGCTATTGGGTTGGACCTAAAACCCATGGTTACCAATGTTAACCTAATAGGGTATTGCTTTAAAAGTAATTGGGCCTTAGTGAGATAATAACCTATTAAGACACTATTCACGTATGACTGGGCCTGGTACCCAGGGTTACTAGAAGTAACCTAACAAGATATTGTTTAAGTATGTTGGGCCATGAGTCCTAGGGTTACGGCTAGTAACCGAACAAGTTATTATAAGAAGATGTGGGGGACATATAACTAGGGTTACTCATGGATGTTGGTTAGGATACCAACATTTTAATGATTATGATTTATGGTAAGATAGAATGTGAGTGGCTCTTATCTTACACTATGTTTGGAAATAGGAGTATGAATTGTTGTCGTGCCATGTTTGGACGATAAACCAAGAGCGTAGGACAACAGGTAAGTACAACTCCACCTACAGCATGGACAAAACGTTTTTGTTGCATGACATGTTTATCAAGAAATCATGAATTGATTTACATGATTTACAGATGCTGTATGTTATGATGTTTTATGTTACGATGTATTATGTCATGATGCTTTATGTTATGATTGATATTATGTTATGTTATATGTTTTGATATAGTGACATCATGCAGCATGTTCACTATTATTAAATCACATGGTAAGAACATGTTTTTAATTCATAAGATAAGAGAAGACAAACTAATGATATTGTGTCGTGCCGACTTGCCATGAGAGCGGGTTTAAATGGTTTAGTCTATGGTTTGAGTTGAATTGAATTGGCTGCCCTAATCACTCCATGTTAAACGGTTTGTTTCATGGTTTGAGTTGGATTGGACTGGCCGCCTCCAATCACTCCATGGCTATGTACCACGGTACGTGCACGTATGACATGTAAGGGAACAAAACCAAGTTAATATAGAAAGCATAATTGATTCATAAGAAAGCATAATCGGTTCATGCATTCTTGTACTTAAATTGTTTTGCAGATTGAATATTGTACTTACTAGGCATAAGCTCATTACTTACGTTCATGCTGTAGGTAAGCAACCTACTGGCAATACTTGGTGCAAGACTGTGGAGGGCTGGCACTGCACTGCAACTGTGAAATGTGGGATGGACATCACCACGGGTTTTGGAAAAATATGTTTTGTAAAATATGTTGTATTATGTTATATGTTATGATATGTTATAATGAAGTAATGGTATGGGTAAGGAAAAGTTTCAAGTATGATGGCAACAAGTTGCCTCGTGTTGTACCGATCCGCACTAGGTCGGGTTTGGTCCACGATTTGAATATGATAGCTTTCCAGTGTGAAAGTGAAAGCTTGGTACTCGAGTGAGTACATATAAATATGTATGAGGATAAGTCTAGTTTAAAATAAAGTTTTAAGGAAACAAAAATTTACTCTGGAATTTATAGTATGTTAAAGGTATTTGAATTAAGAATTAAGTTAGGTAAGTAAGTACGAAGTCACAGCCCTACGTAGCGTAGGTCGGGGTCGTGACATTATCAGTCTTGCTCTTCTTTTTTTTTTTTTTTTTTTGCTCAACATGATGATTCAAATTGAAGAGGCTGAATTTGTTTTTGAGGTTTATATTTTTTTATTTTCTTTGATGGATCTCCCAACATTCAAGTTCAAATAGTTGCAATTATTATGCTTTTTCCCCCCACACTACGAAGTGGAGATTACTAAATAGACACATTATTTCGAAGAATTAATTTGGCTTTATGTGAGGAATAGGATAGTCAGCAATAACTGAGCTTTTGGGCTTTGGTGTAGTTTTGGTTGATTGAGCTCTGGTTTATATCTGAAAATGAAAAGTAATCCGTATCTCAGGTTAAAACATTCAAATTTATGCAGTTTTCTTTTTATGTAGGATTAACACTCTATATATAGTGCCAGTGATTTTGAAGGAAGTTATCAATGATTTTAACACTTTTTTTTGTGTGTCCTTTTTTGCAATCTATATTGTAGGGAGGAGAACTAAACTACGCTTTGGGAGATTTTCTATTCAAAAAGTGTGACCCTGATTGTCGTAGAAGTAGGAGGAGAAGTAGATAGCCAGCTTGGTAATTCTCTCATTAAAGATCAATTGTGTTTTTGTTTTTGTTGTTTTCTTATTTTTCTGATCTGGTCATTGTATTGCTAAATCCAATTTATACTTTAAAAACATTTTAAAGTTATAATATATAAACTTATTAAATAATAGAGGGTAAATATGGACAAGAGTTGGATTTACATTAAGAATCGTCTCTTGAAGGAGTATAAGGATGGAGTGAAAAAGTTTATTGAACTAGCACGTAATCACCTAGATAAGGATGGGAAGTGCCGATGTCCTTGTAAGAAATGCTTGAATTTGAATTTCCACCACATAGATTTGGTGGAGCGTCATTTACATATCTACGGTTTTCGCACGAGTTACGTGAAGTGGACACAACATGGTGAAGACCAAGAAAGTACCAGTCACAATGCATGAGACGATAGTACTAGTCACAATGTACGAGATGGAGAATGTGTAGATGAAGAAGAGACTGATGATTTTGACGACAAAGACGAGATGATGAATGCGCTAAATGATGCATTTCCACACAACAGCTCACAATCATTGGACAATGGTGCAGATGGAAATGAAGGTAATGCTTATGAAGAAGAGTCTTCAAAATTTGCTGATTTGTTTGCGGAAGCTGGGAAGAAGCTTTACTCTGGGTGTACAAAGTTCTCTACATTAACTTTTATAGTTAAGATGCTTCATATAAAAGTACTGAATAAATGGAGCAACCACTCATTTGATTTGTTATTGAAGTTAATTCGAGAGGCATTCCCAGAAATGAAAGATCCCGAAAGTTATTACGAGTCGAAGCGAATGATGCAAAACCTAGGCCTGGGGTATGAAGTCATCCATGTGTGCAAGAATGATTGCGTTTTGTATTATAAAGAAAACAAGGATTTGAGAAGATGTCCCATGTGTGGTCATTAAAGATATAAAGGTGATATTGTCCAAGGGAGAAACATTCCACACAAAAAGATGCATTACTTTCCACTCACTCCAAGATTGCAGCGATTATTTATGTCGCAACTCACTGCATTTGATTTGAGGTGGCACAAAGACCAGCGTGTTGAGTAGAAGATTTATTTAAATAAACTCTTCAGGAACATCCACTTATCGAGAATCAAGTACTAAAAATCAAAGTATGTTCAATTTAATTAAATCTTGTTAATTATTTTCAATGATGTTCTTAATTAAAAATTTTCATTCTCAACAAAACAACCAAATGTTCGAGGAGCTACTCGACGTTTGGGTGTTGAGAAGTTAGCGGCAAAAGAGGGAAAACTAAGCATAAATTATAGAGAACGGAGCTTCGTGTACATGGAACACATGCATTAAAGTTTGCTAATGCAATTGGTTCTATTGTACGCCATTATTGTCCACTTCATTACAGCGGTTGGGGAAAGGTTCCAGATGATGCAAAAAAAGTATGCATTGAAAAATTGAAGGTATTTTGTTTCCTTAACTATTCATGATAACTATTGTATTATGGTTAGAAAAAATTTATGAAACTTAGCAATTGTTTTTGTAGGAACATTTTGATATGGATGTAGAAGACAAATCCCATTTGAATGACGTTATAGATAACACTTTTTTTTAGAGGTTCAAAAATTTTCGATACAAATGTCATGTCAAGTACAAAAACATTGTTGAGAAGCGGTTGAATCCATTAGATAGCAATCCATATCCTTACGTGAAGGATGAAGATTGGAAAAGGATGAAGATTGGAAGTGGATGTACACAGAATGCTTTGAATCTGAAACATGGAAGGTAAGCTTTTATATTTATATAGAGTTTGATATGAGTTTAATATGAGAAATGTGTTTTCTGGAATGTGTATCTTGTTTACACATTCCAGAAAACACATTTCTTTATCAACTCGTTTGTTTCATCTCCGATTAAGACTATTTATTTATCAATGTGTTCATAACGAAGAGAGGAACAAAACAATATCCATATACTTTATTACAATATGTTAAGATTTTATCAAAATTGTTAGAAAACTACTTTTTCAAATGATTGTTTTCAATATCTATCCAAACACAATTTCATAAATTATTCCCTCTCAAAATGACAGTTTAATTACGCATCTAACGCCATTTTAGAATCAAATGAAATAATTTTTCATTTGAAAACAAAAATTGACTTCTCATTTCATTACAAAATTGACTTCTCATCTCAAAATTTACTAAAATAAAACTTATGAAACAAGCCTAAAATTAAGGAAAAATATTTGTGTTTACGTCTTTTTTCTTTTTTTAAAGTATTTGATGTAGCAATGTTATTTTGAAAGCAAACACAGACTGAGCTTTTTGCAAGCTTTATTATTTTTTTTGCTAGAATCTTTGAATTTTCTAATCTGAAGAAACTCTGCACAAGCATTTCTTGGAGTTCCATAATGTGAACATTGCCTCAAAGCTGTCGTTTTTCCTTTGTAACATGTTTTATATGAGAACTGAATGTCAAGTGTTGCAAAAAAATTAGTGCTACTCACAAAATCCATAAACTGAGGGACAATTGGAAAACCGAACCAACTAAAAATTTGTAATGGTTTGATTTTAAGCAATTAGAAGGTATTCATGACCTCGTGTATATAACAAAAACCAAAATAAATAATAACAATAATAATAACTACTATTCAATGAACAATGATAAACATTGTTGGAGAAAGTAAATAACTGTATTTATTATTTTTATAATTATCTATTTAGTTTTCTAGTTCAGATTTGAATTTATTTAATTTGTAAAGACTTTATTTAAGACAATTATGTAGATTAGGAAAGTTTGAATGATTTTATTTTATCAATGGAAAGGCTATGTCATATTTTTCAAAATTATATATGGTACCAGAGTAATTTGCTCATGGGATCCCCAGATTGAAGATGCAATTTCTTGGGCTAATGATGCAAGTCGTTTGCCATCCGGACCCATGGCTCAAGGCAAGGCAGAGTGACGTTTCGAAAGAAGCCGTTTTAAATTCACCGGCGAGTTTTAATTATTTCACTCAAAGATATAGGACTTCTTGTTGTCGTGTTTTGAGGACTTCTTAAAGGGACATTAAAATAAATAAATGGGGAGGAGGAATTATAAGGTCTCCAATTTAGAATTCATCCTTAATGACAAATGATGATGATGATGATGATAATAATAATAATAATAATAATAATAATAATAATAAATTTACCGTTAGGATTAAAAAGAAAAAAGAAAAAATAGCTTACGTACAAATCTATAAGCATGAAAAAAAAAAAAAAAAAAAATTAAGCAAACAATTAAAAACAGCCAAAGAGAGCATCATTAGGATTTTCCTCATGAAAACCCTTCCTACTGTAAGTGTTAAGTTTGTAGGATAAATTTTTCTTAACCGAATTTTTATCCAGTCCTTCAAATGTGATAATATGCCAATTTCTCCCAATAACCCGAAGCAACAATTTCTACCTTTTTTTCTTGATAATGCTTGTTTACATTGGTAAGAAAACTTGCTTGACTTAACCGGCACTCCACTTTGGGCTATATGTCCACACGGTTTTGTTTTTGAGCTCACCCTAAAAGGTCTCATACCATTAAGAGGTGGTTTTTTTTTTTTTTTGTTTTTTGTTTTTTTTACTAATAAACAATCACATATATCCATCCCCAAGCGATGTGAGACTAAACAGTTACTCTTTTTCTTGTAGGGAATGATGACTATCACAAGCACCCCTCCTTTTGGGGTCCAATGTCCTTGTTGGCCACACTTCTAATTGAGTATATGCTCTGATACCATTTGTAAACGACCTGTGCCTCCCTTTGGTATAATATTGTCCACTTTATATCTTGTGCCCGCATAGTTTTGCTCTTAGGCTCATCCCAAAAAGGCCTTATATAATTATAAAGTGATATCTTTACTTATGAACCATCACATATATCAATCATCAAGCAATATGGGACTGCATATGTAACGCCCCGACTTCCCACACCGGGTCGTCACCTTACTTACATACTTAACTTAAACTTGCGGAAAATTTGGAAGAATTTTTTTTTTTTTTTTTTTTAACTTTAAAACTTTATTTCAAAACTTCCAACTTGAACCTCATGCTCAAACTCATACTTACTTATAGGTACTTACTCGAGTACCGAACTTTCAAACCCTTCTGGAAAGCCATCATAATCAAATTGTAGACCAAACCCGACTTAATGCGAATCGGTACTACATGAGGCAACTTGCTTGCCATACATACATAAACTTTGTCATTCATCCTTAAAACATCATGAAAACCCTTTTTCATTACAACATATTTTATAGAGTATATTTTTCAAAACTTGTGGCGGTGTCCATCCCACATTTCACAGTCCGCAGCACCAGCCTTCCACAGTATTGCATCAGAGATTGCTGGCAGGTTGCTTACCTACAGCATAGACGTAAGACGTGAACTTTCGCTCAGCAAGTACAACTGTTACATCCGCGACACAAAACATATCATTATGCATGAACCAATTATAATTTCTTATGAATCAATTATGGATTCATAACTTAATTTAGTTATATTCCTTTACTTATCATGTGCGCTCGTACCGTGGTACATAGCCAATGAATGGTTGAAGGCGGCAGTCCGTTTTAACTCAAACCATGAAACACAAAGTTTAACATGGAATAGTTTAGGTAACCATCCAATCCAACTCAAACCATGAACCATACCATTTAAACCTGCCTTTGTGGCAAGTCGGCACGACACAATATCCTACTTGTCTTGTTCTTACCAGGTGGTTTAACATTAGTGCACATGCTTCATGATGCCACAATATTATAACATAATCAACATTTACCATAACATATCATACCATAACATTACACGCTATAACATATCATCACATACCATCACATTAGGCAAGTAACAACAAAGGGCCTATGCTGTAGGCGGAGTTGTACTTACTTGGTTAGCTGTGTCCTATTTCGTGCGACCCCAAGCTGAGGCACAATAACAGGCTATCTCCTGTTATGTCAAAGGACATAGTATAAGGCTTCATAATTATAACCTTAAGATGCTGGTGACCTAACCAACACCCATTCATAGTCTTAGTTATATGTCCCCTCCTATACTCATGATAGCTTACTTGGTTACATAAGGTAACCTTGGATATTAATCTCAATCATACATGAATAGGGTAAGGTTATCATCCTAACCTTGGCCTATGCCTGGTTATCTATCCATAATCTTTTGGGTTTTAGATCCAAACCCAATCTTAACACCTTGTTGGGTTACCTTGAGTAACCCTTGAGGTAGTCATTCTTAGTTCAATTATCCTAAGTTAACCTTGGGCTTTGAACCCTGTTCAGTAACTCGGGTATCCTTCCCGGTTATCGTCCATCATTGTCTTGTTACCGAAAGAAAGATAACTTAGAGTTCAAAAACTTGTTTTTCTCTTTGCTTTGGAAAAACTTGGTTCTCTTTGTTCATTTCTTATAAAAACCCTTGAAAAATTGTAATTCTTTGAGAAAGGTTTGTAAAATTTATTAACTGTTGAAAACTGCCTTTGGAACAGTTCCTACAGTCAAAACATTGGTGTTGGTGCAAAAATACAGTTTTCCTGTATTGTTTTCGAAAATCCTGTGCAGGAATTTCCTGTTTCCGGCACAGTTTTTAGAAATCCGTGTCAGTTTAAAAATACATTCCGATTTTGAAAAAGTTTTCTCTATGAAAGTTCTAGCTCTCAAAAAATCCTAAAACTTTCATGTTTTGTGAAAATTCCAGTTCCGCTTGTATCCTTGTCAGTTTTCATTTGAAACTGGCTAGTCGTGTAAACTAGGTCTGGGCAGACTAGGCTCGGATTTTTATAAAAACGAAGGCCTTAGGAGCCTTATTTTTGAAAACTTTCCACGCATTCCCCTAGGAAAATCCCTTCTGAACAACTTTCATGTTTTAACTTTTATCAAATTCGGCCTCTAAGGGCCTCAAATCCAGCTTTCCAGAAAACTGGCCAGTTTTACCCGAACTGGCAGTCTTTGGGTTTAAATTCGTTTTACGCCCTAACACGTGCACACTACCTCAACCGGCAGCAGCCGAGAGCCTACAATCATCATGCAGCGTTTTCTAACGTAAAACATACATTCATACATCATTCAAACATCTTTATGCAAGGCAAAACCCTTGGGTGTTCTTGCACCAAACTAGGCTTTGCAAAACATTTGATTTGTATCACCAATCATCAATCAAGCTTCTAATCTAGCTCAAACATAAACATGCATGACCTATAACTTCTTAGGCATGTTGGGGACATATATCAAACACCTTATGTGCATGCATGAAACCCTAAAAATCATGCAAGCATAATTACCAAACCATGCACCATAATCATAATTGAGACCTTAGCACCCTAATCAAGCACAAAACTTATTGCATGGCATAAGAAAATGAGCTTATGCTCTTACATCCCAAACATGGAAATACAGTTAAATTTCCCAAATTTAAGCTCAAATTAAAAAGGTTTAGGGCCAAGGGTTTACCTTTAGAGTTTGGATGTTGGTTCACAAGCTTGGATTCCAACTTTTTCCTCACTCCCCCTTGGCTGCCATTGCAGCCGATTCTCCTCCCCCAAATGGGTTCCAATTTTCGGCCATTCCTCATGAAAACAACCACATGAGTATCTAGTTTCAAGCTTAATATAAAAACTTAAGAGTTTTAGAGATTTACCTAAATCAATCCAAGAGGTTGGCTTGATTGATTCCAACTTTTCTCTCCCTTTTTCCTTGGCTCCACACAACCGGCCTCCCCTCCAATTGGGGTTCCAAAAATTTTGGCCAATTAAATTGAGCCTCACACACTCACACAAGGTCTGGCCATTACCAAAAATCCAGCCAACCAATTTTTTTTTCTCTTCCTAGGGTCAGTTTTAGAGAGAAAATGGGTATGGGAGAATTTTGCCATAGTTTGGCTTGTTTTTCCAAATTTTCCACCCAAAAATCCGCCCCCCTTCACCCCCATTTATAGCTGATTTTGAACTTTCAAAATTGCTAAAAAGTCCTTGAATTTGGATTTAATTACTTTTCCAAAATTGCACTTTAGTCCTTGAAGCAAAAATATTTGCACTTTGACCCCTACAAGTGTTGGCCGGCCATTGCATGACTTGGTGCCCAAGTTTTGCTTACCTCACCATGATGACATCATCTTGATGACATCATGTGTAACGACCCGCCTAGCACGGACCGTTACCGTACATACATACATACTTAACTTGTTTTACATACTTATTTATTTAACAAATATAGTGGAATTTTTTTTTTCTACTACTGGAGTACTGTTTGAAATAATATAAACATAAAATATTAAGCATAAATTTACGGAAGACGTAGTGGCTTATCCCTTCTTTCACAGTTGTCCCGCCAACTCCACCATTTTGTATCAAAAATCGCCAGTAGGTTGCTTACCTACAGCATAGACATAAGGCGTGAGCTTTCGCTCAGCAAGTACAACTATTTTATCCGCAACACAAACAATTATAACTTAGCATAACCTATCATAACATATTCTAATCATGCATGATCCAATTATGCTTTATTATGCTTATTTTATCATGCTTTCTTAACATACTTTCATTCCTTAACTTGCTTATGGGCCCCTTATCATGAGTGATCGTACCGGGCGCGCAACTATGGAGTGGTTGGGGCGGCCAATCTATTTCCAACTCAATCCACAGTCCTACCCGACCTTGGACGGGTCGGTACGTCACAGGCAAGCTCGCTTGCCATCATATTTATTTGTCATCTTGACCTTGTTCTTATTATTTGTGAACATGCTTCATGATGTCACATGAATATAACTTGTAATCATATATTAATCATGCCATTTATTTGATATTTCAAATCATAGCACATAACATACATTGCATCATACATCATGTACAACCAAAAAGCATATGTTGTAGGCGGAGTTGCACTTACCTCTCTTACTATGCCCCTCTTAATGCTGTTCTCCTACTGGGCACAGCTGCAGGCCTTCTCCTGCTTTAATAAGGACATAGGTAAGAGTCCAATTCTCATTGTGCAATGTTGGTGTCCTAACCAACATGCCTACGAAATTTTAGTTATATGTCCCCGATACTAAATATCTGGTTTGGTCATAAATATTAACCCTATCATTTGGAAGTAATCATTCTTTGCTTATTTCTTAAGAGATTACGTTGGATAATCCCTTAGGCTAAATCTTTGACAAACTGCTGGGTTCCTTAAAAAAAAAACTTAGGCTTTGGGGCTAAGCCCGGTAACTCAGGTATTATCCTTGGTTATTGTCCGTAATCGGCTTGATTACAAATTTTATCTTAAGAAACTCTATTTTCTTATCCTTTTTGCCATTTTGAAAAATTTAACTTTAAATCCCTTTAATATTTTTGTAACCATTTCAAATCTTCAAAACAAATCTTTATAAAGGTCGTTTAAGATTGAGAACTGCCTTTGGGACAGTTTTAAGCAAAAATACAGTTTTTTTTCGAAAACTGTTTGTAAAAACTTATGTGCAGGAATTTTCGGTTCCCTGCACACTCTTCATAAAACAATACCAGTTTATAAATCCATTTGGAATTTGAAAAACTTGTCTTCATGAAAGTTGTAGCTCTCAAAAAATGCTAAAACTTTCATGTTTCACGAAAAATCCAGTTCTGCTTATATTTGCGTCAGTTTTTGTTTGAAACTGGGTGATTCTGAAAACTGGGTCTGGGCAGACCAGCCATGAATTTTTGTAAAAACGGAGACCACTGGAGCCTCATTTTTTGGATTCTGCCCATGCTGTCTTCTAGGAAAAATTGTTCCGAGCAACTTTCATGTTTTACAATTTACCCAATTCGTCCTCTAAGGGCCTCTAATTTTTACTTTCCCGAAACTGGCCTAGTTTCGAATCCGAATTGACAGTTTCGGTTGTTAAGTCCGGTTTACGTCCTATTTCGTGAAATCTACCTCGACCGATCACTTCGGGAGCCTACATGGCAAACACACAGCGCTTCTAACATCCCACATGAACCCATAAACTGTCCAATTGGATCCATGCAAACCAAATCCAAAAGCTTTAAGCCTAGGTTTGCATTGACCCTAACTTTTTGCATACATCACATACGAGCATCAAACTTTGCTCCCTAAACTAGCATGCTTCAAGCACTGCCTAAGGGCAGATTTTCGAACCAAACTAGGGGACATACAACCCTAAGCATCAAGCATGAAAATAAATCATAAATAAACACAAACAATGCAAGAATTTTAAGCCATACACCCCTAGATCTACAAATCAAGCACATATCACAAACTTAGGGCATAAAATGGGAAATGGACTTATGTCCTTACAACCAAATTGAACTACCTTTTAACCTTAAATTTGAACTTAAATAAGAGAGTTAGGGCTCTAGATTTTTACCTTAAACCAAAGTCAATTTTGGTCACAAAATCTCTTCTCCCCCTAGCTCCCTTGGCTCACGGCCACACCTCCAAATGGCACCAAAATTTTTTTGGTTGATCTCTTTGGTAGATTCACTCCAAGCCGAGCACCTCACCAAGGTTTGGCCCCAAAAAATTTCAGCTTTTCTCCTCCCCTTATTCACTCGGCCACACACCCTAAAAACCCAAAAAATCTCTAAACTTTTCTTGGCTTTCTCCTAGCTCAAACCCGAACTCCTATGAACAAAAACCCCAAGAAAATTTCTGATTTTCTCACCCCCTTCTCTTCTCCCAATTTCCGGATTTTCAAGAGAGAATTTTGCAATAATTTCCCCAAATTTCTTGAATAAAATGAATAGGCTCAAGGGGTATTTATAGAGGTTGGGAAACTTTGCAAAATTGTCAATTAGTCCTTAAAGAAATAAAAATTTGCCCACAAGGGGTCTTAGGTGGCCGGCCAATGGAGTCTTCTAGAGCCAAGGATTTCTTTCCAATTTTAATTAATCCCTTAATAAGGTCATAATTCAAAAGGTGGGTGATGTAATCACCCTTAGAACTTGTTTGGCCTTTTTCTTGATAGGCAGTCCAAATTCTTGTTAACACAGATATTTTCAATACTGTTAACTTGTTAATAACAGTATTTTGTCACTAAACTGCAGTCCAAAATTTATCTGTGTAAAATTTGACTGTATAAAATTTTTCTTATAATTTGAAGCCCTTTGACCCAAGATACCTTAACTTATGTGCTTGATTTTTCTAGGGTGATATTAAATCTTAATCTTAACATCTTGTCTGTAAAATGGTTTTTTGCAGTATATCTTCCATACTGCTCGTCCATAAAACAGTATCATCATATGGTTGACTTTTCTGGTCAACCCTTGACTTTTTGGATCAACTTTGACTTTTTAGGTCAAACTTTGACCACCATGCAAGGCCATGCAAACGTGAAATTTTCTATCCCTTTTTCTTAAAATGATATATACTTGATTAAGCAGTCATTTTTAAGTCTCATAGTATCGTGAGAACTTATAATTTCAAATAAAAGACCTACCTCAGGTTTTTCATAAATACCTTTAGAACATAACTCAAGTTTCTTTACAAGAGAACGTAAGGTCATAAAAATTTAGTTATTACAATCTACCCCCCTTAAAAATTTTCATCCTCGAAAATTAGAATAAATCGGGGTAGTTCTTTCTCATCTCATCTTCCAATTCCCAGGTTGCTTCTTCAACCTTGTGGTTGCGTCATAATACTTTAACCAGGGGAATGATTTTATTTCTTAGGACCTTCTCTTCTCGATTCAGAATTCGAACTGGCTTTTCTTCGTATGTCAAATCCGCTTGAACTTCCACTGGTTCTTGACTAAGCATATGCGACGGATCTGATATATACTTCTTTAACATTGAAACATGAAATACATCGTGCATCGCAGCTAATTCTGGTGGCAAAGCAAGCCTGTAAGCTACTTTCCCAATCCTTTCAAGGATCTCAAATGGTCCTGTATATCTTGGACTGAGCTTCCCCTTTTTGCCAAATCTCATTACCCATTTCATAGGAGCAATCTTAATGAACACGGCATCTCCAACCTGGAATTCCAATGGCCTTCTACGTTTATCGGCATAACTTTTCTGTCTGCTAAAAGCTATGTCGAGTCTCTGCTTGATCTTCTTGATATCTTCAGAGGTCTTCTTGATGAAGTCTGTTGTTTGTAGCTGCTTCTGTCCAACTTCTTGCCAGTGGATGGGAGATCGGCATTTCCTTCCATATAGGGCTTCAAATGGTGCCATACCAATCGAAGCGTGATAACTGTTGTTGTAAGAAAATTCGATCAATGGCAACTTCTGATCCCAGTTCCCTTTGAAATCCAGAACACATGATCTCAGCATATCCTCCAATGTTTGGATTGTTCGTTCCGACTGGCCGTCAGTTTGGGGGTGAAAAGCTGTACTGAACTTCAGTTTTGACCCCATAGCATTGTGAACACTGGTCCAAAATCGAGAGGTGAAACGTCCGTCACGATCTGAAATAATTGATTTTGACACTCCATGCACATAGACTTCAGCCAATTTTTCCACTGAAAAGGTGGCTTTGATCGCAATGAAATAGGCTGATTTGGTCAATCTATCCACCACAACCCAAATTGTGTCATTTCCACTTGTCGTCCTGGGTAATCCTACTACAAAATCCATAGTAGTTTGCTCCCATTTCCATTCAGAGAACTCTATTTTCTGTAATTCTCCTCCAGGATGTCGGTGTTCAGCCTTAACTTTCTGGCAAGTTAGACATTTTGACACGTATTCTGCTACTTCGTTCTTCATTTTTGGCCACCAAAAGTTCTCTCGAAGATCCTTGTACATCTTGGAAGCTCCTGGATGTACCGAGTATGGCGTCTTATGAGCCTCTGACATGATCTGATTCTTCAGAAATTCAAAGTCGGGAACACAAATCCTTTCCTTGAAGTAGATAGCGCCATCGACAGAGGTTTTGAACTCCTTGTTCTTTCCGCCAAAAAGTTGTGCTTTAAGCAAAAATGAATCTTTTCCTTGATGCGTCTTGATGGATTCTAACAAATCAGACTGAAGAGTCAGAGAAGATAATTTCCCCGTGATCATTTCTAGGTTGAATTCGGAAATCTCCTTTTGTAGTGGCTTAGGAAATGCTTCGATAGACATTAACATGCCCGAGGATTTCCTACTTAAAGCATCTGCTACCTTGTTTGCCTTTCCAGAGTGATAAAGAATCTCACAATCGTAGTCCTTTACGAGTTCCAGCCATCTACGCTGTCTCATGTTGAGCTCCTTCTGAGTAAAAATATATTTGAGACTCTGGTGGTCAGTGTAGATTTCGCATTTGTTTCCGTACAAATAGTGTCTCCAGATCTTTAGTGCGAAAACTACTGCTGCTAACTCCAAATCATGCGTAGGATAATTCCGTTCATGATTCTTCAATTGTCTTGACGCATAGGCTACCACCTTCCCATTTTGCATCAGGACAGCTCCTAATCCGTTCTTGGAAGCATTACTGTAAATTACGAAATTTCCCGCATCAACATTAGGGATAATTAACACGGGCGCACTTCTCAACTTTTTCTTGAGCTCCTGGAAATTCTCCTCGCACTTCTGAGTCCATTCATACTTTTTATCTTTTCAGGTAAGGGCTGTGAGTGGTGCAGCAATTTTAGAAAATCCCTCGACGAATCGTCGGTAGTATCCGGGTAACCCAAGAAAACTTCTTATTTCCGTAACACTTTTGGGTACCGGCCATAAACTTACTGCTTCCACTTTCGAAGGATCTACAGAAATTCCTTCTTTTTACACAACATGTCCCAAGAAATGAACTTTCTCCAGCCAAAATTCACATTTCGTGAACTTAGCATAAAGCTGATTTCTCCTCAACGTTTCCATTACCAACCTAAGATGTTGCACATGTTCCTCCTTGGACCTTGAGTAAATCAAGATGTTGTCGATAAAAACGATGACGAATTTGTCCAGATATTCCTTGAATACTCGGTTCATAAGATCCATAAAGGCAGCTGGAGCGTTAGTTAATCCAAAGGGCATAACTAAGAACTCATAGTGCCCATATCGAGTACGAAAAGCTGTCTTGGAGATATCCGCCTCTCTAATCCTGAGCTGATGGTATCCTGATCGTAGATCGACTTTTGAACACAACTGCTCCTCGGAGTTGATCGAAAAGATCGTCAATCCTTGGAAGAGGATACTTATTCTTGATTGTAATCTTGTTCAGTTCACGATAATCGATGCACATTCGCAATGATCCATCCTTCTTCTTGACGAACAAAACGGGTGCTCCCCATGGAGAGTAACTTTGTCGGATGAATCCTTTGTCGAGTAGTTCTTGTAACTGCACTTGAAGTTCTCTCAGCTCAGCTGGTGCCATACGATAAGAGGCTTTCGATATTGGTGCAGCTTTAGGAAGCAACTCAATCTCAAAAGAGATTTCCCTTTCTGGCGGAAGTCCCGGCAAATCCTTCGGAAAAATATCTACAAATTCCTTAATAAGGGGAACATCTTCCGGTGTCCGCTCCATTTCTTGATCCTTGTCCACCATGTTAGCTAAATATCCTTGACAACCATTAGCTAACATTTTCCAAGCCCTGATTGCGGAAACGAATCGAGTTGTTGGGCTCCGAGACTGACCATAGAAGTTGAACTCTGTTTCGCCGTAAGGGTTTGAACGTCACGTACCTCCTCCGACAGTCAATCTTGGCGTTGTATTACTCAAAATTCCATCCCTAAGATCACATCGAAATCCTGAAGCTTGATCGCGATGAGATCTACATATAATTCTCTGCCACAAATTCCTTCGGATGTTTTTCGTATCCAAAAGTTGGACCACAAAATTTCTTCGGATGGCAGAGAGGTTTTAAAAGGTTGTTCTAGACTATCCACACCTCTTCCTATCTTCTGAGCAAATTCCAACGATATGAACGAGTGGGTGGCACCAGAATCAAATAGGACAATTGCATCATAGGTGGCGATAGAAATCTTACATGTCACCACATGCGAAGTCCCGGCTTCTGCGTCTCCCTTTGTATAGGCGTAGATTCTGGCTTGCGGTTCAGGAGCCTCTAATCTGCCTTGAGTGATCGAGGGTCCTTCAAGCTTTGCCTGGACTGCATGCAACTGGCTGTTGGGGTTTCGGCTTGGATATGAAGGATTTTGGCCTTGGGTGTTCAAAGTGCAGTTCTTTGCAAAATGCCCTCCTTGCCACAAAGATAACAAGCATTTGATCCCATCCGGCATATCCCCGGGTGTTTTCTCCCGCACTTGTACACACTGGGTAGCTATTGCTATTACCCTCATTTCCACGAGCAATCTTTTTCTGAGGGTAGTTTCTTTGGCCAGAAGTATTTTCCTTTCGTTTATTCCTTCCGAACTGCTTAGAGCTTTGAGCAAAATTGCGGGGTTAACCTTTCTGGTTCATTCATAATTTTGACGGGGTTGTGTCTGCTTCCCCATGGCCTTTTCTTCCTTATTTGCCTTAAAAAACTGAGCCCGTTCTTCTTTGTCTCGGTTAATCCAATACTCTGCTCTTATGGCTCGACTTATACAATCAGATACCCGAGTAGGTGGACTATCACCAGCACTGACTTGCTTGGCGATATCTGACCGAAACATCTTCATCATCAATCTAACTTTTTCTGTCTCACCCGGTACCAATTCCGGGCATAACCGGGCTAACTGCTCAAATTTATTTATAGCTTCCATTACCGTCATCGTTCCTTGTCTCAAACTAGTAAACTCATCCTGCTGGGCTGCCAGGATTTCTCTGTTAAAGTACATAGTTCGAAACTCCGACACGAAATCTTGCCAACTCATGGTCGTAACATCACGACGCATCTGGACAGTCCTCCACCAGTGTCTAGCGTCTTTCTTGAGAGCGAATGAAGCACAGAGAACTTTTTCTTGTTCTGTCAGTCGCATAAAATCCAATATAACTTGGATGTCAATCAACCAATTGTCAGCGGCAATCGGATCTGTTGGTCCCTCAAATTCTGGCGCTTTCATCCGCCTTAATCTCTCATAAAGTAGATCTTCTCGTACTGGAGGTAAGTTTGCTTGTGCTTCTACAGGTGCTATTGGGACCTCTGGCTGAACCTCTGGTCGAATATCAGGTACCGGAGGTACTACTGGAGGTACTCTGACATTTTGAGGGGGAACCTCGTTAGCCTGAGGTCTCTGATTGATCTAAACTAACTGCTCCCGGAGTCTATTTGTCTCTTGCTGCTGTTCAAGTAACTGTCGTTGCAAATTTGCTACAACAGTTGCTAGATCCGGTACAGGTGGATCCTGGTTCATAGGCATTGTTCTGCGATGGCGTACCATCTTTTCTTTCCTATTAAACCATGAGAAAAGATATTATCGAACTAGTAATATCCTTTCTTTCATCATACATCGTATCATAATACATCGGATCATAACATGATCATTCATCTCATAACATGGCTTATGTAATCGTATCGTATCATAACATGATTTTCATGATCATAACATAACATGGTATTTGAACTGTTTCTTGTATATTTACAACAAGTACATCATTCTTACAGTACTGTAAATACATATCTGTTTCATAATATTTCTATATACATGGACAAAAATAGTAATGGGAGTGTCTAACACTTCACCATCATACATAGTCAAAAAGAATGGCGATGGAAGTGACTACCACTTTCCATCAGTACATGCCTATCATGCAAAAAGAAATAAGCAAGTACATGTCAGTACTAAGGTCAAAATAAATATACATGGACGATCAAAATAACGATCTCTATCGTCATCTATGCGGCTGCGTTGGAGTCGGTCTCCCAATCTCCGTCGTCCCAAATGACCTCCTCTGGGTCGTCAGCGAGATCCTCCTGGTCCTCAAACCATCCCGCCTGCTCGTCGTCGCCCTCCTCGTCAGTGGATATATCAATGACGATAGGGTCTGTGTCACGCCCCGACTTACACCATCTACGTAGGGGAACGACTACGCAGACGTGGGCCGGGTCGTCACCTTACTTACTTACTTAACTTAATTCTTAAAAAGTTTTAAGCTTGCTGAAAATTCCAGTGTAATTTTTTTTTCTTTAAAACTTTATTTTACAACTCTTTTACTTTCAAATTTAACTTGACTTAATCTTATACTTCTTCTCGTACATAAAACTTAACTTATCTTCATACATATTCATATGTACTCACTTGAGTACCAAGATCGTGGACCAGACCCGACCTAACGCGGATCGGTACAACACGAGGCAACTTGCTTGCCATACATACTTGAAACTTTTCTTAAACATAACAAAACACATTTAACAAACGTATTTTACAAAAACATATTTTCCAAAACTCGTGGCGGTGTCCATTCCACATTTCACAGTCCGCAGCACCAACTCTCCACAGTATTACATCAAGTACTGCCGTTAGGTTGATTACCTACAGCATGAACGTAAGTAATGAGCTAATTGCCCAGTAAGTACAATATTCAATCCACAAAAACATTTTGACGTGCAAGAATGCGTGAACCGATTATGTTTTCTTATAATTCAATTATGCTTTCATATTTAAACTTGGTTATATTCCCTTACATGTCATACGTGCATGTACCGTGGTACATATCCATGGAGTGGTTGGAGGCGGCCAGTCCAAACCAAGTCAAACCATGAAACTAATCGTTTACATAGAGTGATTGGGGCAGCCAGTCCAATCCAATTCAAACCATAGACTACACCATTTAAACCCGCCCTCGTGGCAAGTCGGTACGACACAATAACATTAACAGGTCTTATCTTAACTCCTGACTTAACTTATCCTTACCATGTGATTTAATAATTGTGAACATGCTTCATGATGTCACGTATCAAAACATACTTCATAAAACAATCTCAATCATAATACATCATAACATAACTTGTCATAACATAACATAATATAACATAACATATCATAGCATAACATAAACTTATCATGACATAAACATATCATAACATAAACTTATCATAACATAACTTATCATAACAAAAACTTATCATAACATAACTTAAACTTATTATAACATAACTTATCGTAACATAACCTATCGTAACAAAAACTTATCATAACATAACTTAAACTTATTATAACATATCGTAAACTTATCATAACATAACATAAGCTTCATAACATAACTTCATAGCATAACTTATTATAACATAACTTCATAACATAACTTATCGTAACATAACCTACATAACATAACTTCATAACATAAAATCATAGCATAAACTTATCATAAACTTAACATAACATATCATAGGTAAATCATGTAAATCAATACATGATTTCTTAAAAACATAACATGCAACAAAAACATTTTGTCCATGCTGTAGGTGGAGTTGTACTTACCTCTCATCCTATGCTCTTGGTCTATTGTCCTATCGAGGCACGATGACTTTTCATATTCCTGTTTCAAACAGGACGTAAGATATGGATCGTTATATTTATTATAAATCATAATTATTAAATGTTGATATCTTTTAGGGTTATCGTGACTAACCCTTAAGGTTATTTGTAGTCAACTCTTGGTTAACCAACGTTAACATTTAATTAACTAATGGTCAACCCTTGGATAATAATGGTCAACCTTTTAGGGTCAACCTTGGGCTTTGGGCTAAGCCCAGTAACTCGGGTACTATTCCCGGTTACGGTCCGTAATCGGCTTGTTTACAATTTTATCTCAAAAATTCTATTTTTCCTTACTTGGAAAAATTTAGGGAAATTAATCCAAAAACTTCTTTCTTAACTTATAAAAATCCTTTACTTAAATCGTAAAAATCCAAACTCTTGGATTAGTGCTTTATAAAATCATTTGAGGTTGAAAACTGCCCTTGGAACAGTTTTCTATAATCAAACAATAGTTTGTAGTAGAAAAAATAGTTTTCTAAAGACATTTGTAAAGCTAGTGGTGCAGGAATTTTCGGATTCCCTGCGCACCCTTTGAAAAACGATCCCAGTTTAAAAATCGGTTCGTAATCTGAAAAAGTTTTCTTCACGAAAGTTGTAGCTCTCGAAAAATACTAAAACTTTCGTGTTTTGTAAAAATTCCAATTCAGCCTAGATTCGTCCCAGTTTTTGTTTGAAACTGGATGATCCCGAAAAACTGAGTGAAAACTGGGTCTGGGGATCAGCCACGGGTTTTGGGGTAAACGGAGGCCATTGGGGCCTTATTTGTGAAAACGGTTCACGTATCCCTCTAGGAAAAACCCTTCCGAACAACTTTCGTGTTTTAAGTTTCTCCAAATTCGGCCTCTAAGGGCCTCAAATTTCACTTTTCCCAAAACTGGTCAGTTTTACCCGAAAATGGCAGTTTTGGGTTAAAATTCGTTTTACGCCTTAATATGTGCACACTACCTCAACCGGCAACAGCCGAGAGCCTACAATCATCATGCAGCATTTTCTAACATAAAACATGCAGTCATACATCATTCAAACATCTTCATGCAAAGCAAAACCCTTGGGTGTTCTTGCACCAAACCAGGGTTTGCAAAACGTTTGGTTTGCATCACCATACATCAATCAAACACAAACCCTAAAATCCTAATTAGGGCAGAAAATTAAGTGAGCTTATGCTCATACAAATCAAGCTTGAAATACACTTAAATCTCCAAATTGAAACTCAATTAAAAAGCTTAGAACCAATGGAGATTTACCTTAATTCACACCAAAATTGGTGCTAAGTTTTAGGCGGTTTTGGGTCTAACACTTCCCCCCCTTGCTCATCACCATAACCGGCCATCCCCCTCCCATTGGGGTTCCAATATTTCGGCCATAAACACAAGGAAACAAAGCACATAAGCATCTTGTTCTAAACTCAATAAGGGACTTAAGATTAAAGGGATTTACCTCTAGGGTTTGGGATTTGGGTTCTCAAGCTTGAATCCCAAATTTTCCCTTTCTCTTGGCTGCCACTAAAACCGGCCTTGCTCCCCTAAAGCACCAAAATTTTCAGCCACTTGATGGCTGCCTCACTAAAAATCCGGCCATCAAGAAATCCGGCCAACTTGAATTTTTTCTTACTTTCCTCTCAAGAAATCCGACCACCACATGGTCTTTTCTCTTGCTTGGGGTTCGGCTTCTAATGGAAGGGAAAGGAGAAATGAAAGGCTTAGAATGGGTTTAATTGGCTAATGAGCAAAATACTTGCTCATCAAGCCACCTAGGTGATGTGGTGTGGCCTTATTGGCTAGCCATTCCCTTAGAGAACAAGGGAAAACTTCTTTCCCTAAAATCCAATGATGATTTGATGAGGTGTCCTCCCCCCCATTGGTGTGGTCGGCCATGAATGCTTGGAATGCAAGTGCTTGCACAACAAGCCAATGCTTGCATCACCTAGCTTATGTCACCTTGGTGACATCATCACCAAAATTTCATTGCCCTTTAAGGCTTCAATGACCGGCCATTTGTTGAGGGTGAGCCAAAAAATGGCTTGCTCACCAAGCTACTTGGTTGATTACATCACCATGCCTATGTCATCAAGCTAAAAGCTTGCTCTCCAAGCCACCAAGGAGAACCGGCCATGCAATGGTTGTGAACAAAATTTGGGCTTGTTCTAGAACATGTGTGGAAGTCAAAATGATGATGTGTCCAAAGGTGGACCTACCACTACCACACCTAGCTTGTGTCGCCAAACTAAAAGCTTGCTTCATTGTAACCAAGCTAACTAGATTTGTAATCAATCATTGGCCTAACATTGGCCTAGTTGGAGGCTTAGTTAGGAATATCAATAAATTCCTATTTTGTCCCTTTCTTCCAAAAGGTCTTATATTGCTTAAGCAAACTATTTTCGAGTCTCGTAATTAATTTTAACGAGAACTCAAACATATACTGATATTTAACTCAAATCATGAGTTTCATATCATCATATAAAATTAAATCTTAAATTTTCCTTGTCAAAAAGAAAATCATAGATTTATCGTAATTTCGGGTTCTTACAGTCTGCTGGTGGGTCTGCTGGCATATCCTCAATATCATCCTCCTCGTCACTGGAGATATCTATGATAATGGGATTTGCTGGTGGATCTTCGGGTATGACCATAATATCGTCCTCCTTCGGGTCGCCGGCCTCCGGGTCACCCTCAACATCCTTCTGCTCCCCGGCCTCATGGGCTGGCATCTCCTGCTCTGGAACTGCAGGGATCGGCTCCTCTGGGGGTGCTGGTCCTACCTCGTATAATGGCTCCCCTATACCAGCGTCGTCCACGGGTGCCTGATGATCACCCTCAGCGGCCCCTGTCGGCTCGGTATCAGCGCGTACCTCAGCCTGCAAAATATCCTCTATTATGTGCTCCACAGACATCCTGGGTGAGGGAAAAGGAACATGCTGGCGAATACGGCTAGGTAAGCCATTCCACAAAACCGTCAATGCCTCCAACACCGGGTGGTCCATATCCTGAGAAACGTAGGGCAACATGGCCTCCTGAAATCTCATGCAGTAATGGGCCATGGTCTCTAGAGGATATGCGTGCCACTCAAGTGTAATGCTGTGGTATCGCATGTCATACATATCTCTATAAATATCGGGATCACGCTGAGGCGCTCCTGGCCCGTAGTCCAGTATCGGTCCAAACCGTCCAACCACCAGCGTCCGAAAATGTACCCAAGTCCAGCTGAGTAGCTGTGGCTCTCCTACCGATATCCACCAAATACGGGCGTCGCCACTCAAACATCGACTGCCCAACGAAACCTGTACGCGGCCCGGAATATGGCTAGTGCGGAAAATAAGCTCCATGTCATATAACCATACTCCCAAAGAGATCGTGCGACTCGTACCGTCAAATAATAACGGATGTGCCTCATAAAATGACGATATAGCCTCTCGGTTCGCATCTACCTGATCCGGATCCATGTCGACGAATCTACATACCAAAATAACATATAAATATTTACGCATAAACTAACTTTAACTTACAGTGATAGTGGCGATGGCAGGCGAACTGTGAAATCAGGTAGCAGGGAACCGCTCTGATACCAACTCTGTAACGACCCGCCTAGCACGGACCGTTACCGTACATACATACATACTTAACTTGTTTTACATACTTATTTATTTAACAAATATAGTGGAATTTTTTTTTTCTACTACTGGAGTACTGTTTGAAATAATATAAACATAAAATATTAAGCATAAATTTACGGAAGACGCAGCGGCTTATCCCTTCTTTCACAGTTGCCCCGCCAACTCCACCATTTTGTATCAAAAATCGCTAGTAGGTTGCTTACCTACAGCATAGACATAAGGCGTGAGCTTTCGCTCAGCAAGTACAACTATTTTATCCGCAACACAAACAATTATAACTTAGCATAGTCTATCATAACATATTCTAATTATGCATGATCCAATTATGCTTTATTATGCTTATTTTATCATGCTTTCTTAACATACTTTCATTCCTTAACTTGCTTATGGGCCCCTTATCATGAGTGATCGTACCGGGCGCGCAACTATGGAGCGGTTGGGGCGGCCAATCCATTTCCAACTCAATCCACAGTCCTACCCGACCTTGGACGGGTCGGTACGTCACAGGCAAGCTCGCTTGCCATCATATTTATTTGTCATCTTGACCTTGTTCTTATTATTTGTGAACATGCTTCATGATGTCACATGAATATAACTTGTAATCATATATTAATCATGCCATTTATTTGATATTTCAAATCATAGCACATAACATACATTGCATCATACATCATGTTACAACCAAAAAGCATATGCTGTAGGCGGAGTTGCACTTACCTCTCTTACTATGCCCCTCTTAATGCTGTTCTCCTACTGGGCACAGCTGCAGGCCTTCTCTTGCTTGAATAAGGACATAGGTAAGAGTCCAATTCTCATTGTGCAATGTTGGTGTCCTAACCAACATGCCTACGAAATTTTAGTTATATGTCCCCGATACTAAATATCTGGTTTGGTCATAAATATTAACCCTATCGTTTGGAAGTAATCATTCTTTGCTTATTTTTAAGAGATTACGTTGGATAATCCCTTAGGCTAAATCTTTGACAAACTGCTGGGTTCCTTAGAAAAAAAACTTAGGCTTTGGGGCTAAGCCCGGTAACTCAGGTATTATCCTTGGTTATTGTCCGTAATCGGCTTGATTACAAATTTTATCTTAAGAAACTCTATTTTCTTATCCTTTTTTCCATTTGAAAATTTTAACTTTAAATCCCTTTAATATTTTTGTAACCATTTCAAATCTTCAAAACAAATCTTTATAAAGGTTGTTTAAGATTGAAACTGCCTTTGGGACAGATTTAAGCAAAAATACAGTTTTTTTTCGAAAACTGTTTGTAAAAACTTATGTGCAGGAATTTTCGGTTCCCTGCACACTCTTCATAAAACAATACCAGTTTATAAATCCATTTGGAATTTGAAAAACTTGTTTTCACGAAAGTTGTAGCTCTCGAAAAATACAATAATTTTTGTGTTTCACGAAAAATCTAGTTCTGCTTATATTTGCGTCTGAAAACTGGGTCTGGGCAGACCAGCCACGAATTTTTGTAAAAACGGAGACAACTGGAGCCTTATTTTTTGGATTCTGCCCGTGCTGTCTTCTAGGAAAAATTGTTCCGAGCAACTTTCTTGTTTTACAATTTACCCAATTCGTCCTCTAAGGGCCTCTAATTTTTACTTTCCCGAAACTGGCCAGTTTCGAATCCGAATTGACAGTTTCGGTTGTTAAGTCCGGTTTACGTCCTATTTCGTGAAATCTACCTCGACCGATCACTTCGGGAGCCTACATGGCAAATACACAGCGCTTCTAACATCCCACATGAACCCATAAACTGTCCAATTGGATCCATGCAAACCAAATCCAAAAGCTTTAAGCCTAGGTTTGCATTGACCCTAACTTTTTGCATACATCACATACGAGCATCAAACTTTGCTCCCTAAACTAGCATGCTTCAAGCACTGCCTAAGGGCAGATTTTTGAACCAAACTAGGGGACATACAACCCTAAGCATCAAGCATGAAAATAAATCATAAATAAACACAAACAATGCAAGAATTTCAAGCCATACACCCCTAGATCTACAAATCAAGCACATATCACAAACTTAGGGCATAAAATGGGAAATGGACTTATGTCCTTACAACCAAATTGAATTACCTTTTAACCTTAAATTTGAACTTAAATAAGAGAGCTGGGCTCTAGATTTTTACCTTAAACCAAAGTCAATTTTGGTCACAAAATCTCTTCCTACCCCTAGCTCCCTTGGCTCACGGCCACACCTCCAAATGGCACCAAAAATTTTTTGGTTGATCTCCTTGGTAGATTCACTCCAAGCCGAGCACCTCACCAAGGTTTGGCCCCAAAAAATTTCAGCTTTTCTCCTCCCCTTATTCACTCGGCCACACACCCTAAAAACCCAAAAAAATTTCTAAACTTTTCTTGGCTTTCTCCTAGCTCAAACCCGAACTCCTATGAACAAAAACCCCAAGAAAATTTCTGATTTTCTCACCCCCTTCTCTTCTCCCAATTTCCGGATTTTCAAGAGAGAATTTTGCAATAATTTCCCCAAATTTCTTGGATAAAATGAATAGGCTCAAGGGGTATTTATAGAGGTTGGTAAACTTTGCAAAATTGTCAATTAGTCCTTAAAGAAATAAAAATTTGCCCACAAGGGGTCTTAGGTGGCCGGCCAATGGAGTCTTCTAGAGCCAAGGATTTCTTTCCAATTTTAATTAATCCCTTAATAAGGTCATAATTCAAAAGGTGGGTGATGTAATCACCCTTAGAACTTGTTTGGCCTTTTTCTTGATAGGCAGTCCAAATTCTTGTTAACACAGATATTTTCAATACTGTTAACTTGTTAATAACAGTATTTTGTCACTAAACTGCAGTCCAAAATTTATCTGTGTAAAATTTGACTGTATAAAAGTTTTCTTATAATTTGAAGCCCTTTGACCCAAGATACCCTAACTTATGTGCTTGATTTTTCTAGGGTGATATTAAATCTTAATCTTAACATCTTGTCTGTAAAATGGTTTTTCGCAGTATATTTTCCATACTGCTCGTCCATAAAACAGTACCATCATGGTTGACTTTTCTGGTCAACCCTTGACTTTTTGGGTCAACTTTGACTTTTTATGTCAAACTTTGACCACCATGCAAGGCCATGCAAACGTGAAATTTTCTATCCCTTTTTCTTAAAATGATATATACTTGATTAAGCAGTCATTTTTAAGTCTCATAGTATCGTGAGAACTTATAATTTCAAATAAAAGACCTTACCTCAGGTTTTTCATAAATACATTTAGAACATAACTCAAGTTTCTTTACGAGAGAACGTAAGGTCGTAAAAATTTAGTTATTACATCATGTGCTTACCTCATGCTTACATCATCATATTTTTCAAAATTACACTTTTTTCCCATAAAGACAAAATCTTTACAAATTTATCCCTCTTAGGTGGCCGGCTCTTGTTCACTCCTTGGAGGCCAAGTTTCCTTGCTTACCTCATCATGATGACATCATTTGCTTACATCACTATTTTCAAAAAATTACACTTTTGCCCCAAAAGGCAAAATTTTTACATTTTTACCCTCCAAGTGGCCGGCCTTTGGAAGGTTCTAGAGCCATCAAATACTTTCCAATTTTCTTTAATCAAGAAATGATGTCATAATTCCAAAATAGGGTGACATCATCATAAGGCCTTGTTTGGCTTTTTCCTTAAAATGCAGTCTATTTTCTTGCTAACACAGATATTTCCAATACTGTGTTTACTAATACACAGTATTATTCAATACTGTTATACTTGACTGCAGTCCAAAATTTATCTGCGTAAAAATAGACTGTAAAAATTTTCTTCTTATTTCCGAAAGTTATTAGGACTTTGATATTCAACTTAGTGTGCTTAATTTTTCTAGGGTGGTCTCATAGCTTATTCTTGTATTTTGTTCAAAAAGACAATTTTAGCAGTATATTTCTCATACTGCTTATCCTATTACTGTACAGTCATACCTTTGACTGTTCTTGGTCAACCCTTTGACTTTTTGGTCAACTTTGACTTTCTTGGTCAAACTTTGACCAACATGAAATCATGAAATTTCATCACGTCATTTTCCTTAAAATGCCTTATACTAGGTTAAGTAATCCATCGTTGAGTCTCGTAGCTAATTAACCGAGAACTCAAACTTATACCGATATTCTATTCCAAACATGATCTAGACTTAAGTTTTCCTCATTCAAAGGAAATCTAGAGTTATCAAAATTGTAATAACAAGTATTTCTGTATTTACACGATTTCTTTTATTTTAAGAAATTTGTACAAATTTTTAAGATACACATGAAAAAGCCCGGTTAAGGGTTTTTATTTCGTTTTTGTGAGTTTTATGATATTCTAAGACTCTAAAATGATTGCTTAGTCAAGAAAATGACCTTTTAGGCGAAAAGGAGCAAAATCGCCAAAATTTGCATGTTGGTCAAAGTTTGACCGAAAACGCCGACGGTTGACCAAAAAGTCAACTGTTGACCACGGGAGTCAAAATCTGGCGGGAAAGTCAGCGGTTGACAAGAAAGTCAATGGCGGACGAGAAAGCCAAAGATTGACCCGAAAAAGTTAAGAAAAAGGCTGTACGACTTAATAATTCGCAGTATAATATTGTACTGCATAAAGCTATTTTTATGATTAAAATGATATGTTTAGGATTCAAAACCACCATAGAAAATCAAGCACAATAATTAGAATATTTTGGGCCAAGTGGTTCCAAGTTAAGAGAAAGTTTTTATACAGTTCATTTAAACACAGGTGAATTTTGGACTGCGGTTCAATTAACTAATACTGAGTATAAGTGAATTCAGTATTGGAATTACCTGTGATAATTTAAGAATGGACTGTTTAATGGTAAAAAGTGACAAACAAGCCTTAAAGTGGGCTTACCTCATTAACTTTCTAATTATGACATCATTCCTCTAATTAATGAAAAAAATTAGAAAGTATTCTTGGTTGTTTTTGGGGGTGAGCTGTCCGGACAGCTAATGGGGGAGAATGAGCTGATTTCCAAAGATTTGGAGGACCAAATGTTGCAAATTTAAGGACTTATCAACCTCTACAAATAGGGGTGTCCATAAATCAAGAAAAAAATAGAGAAAAGCAACTAAACTCTTGCAAATTTCTTGCTTGAACAAAACCGGTTTTGAGTGTGAAGGAGAGGAAGGATTTGCAGCCAAGATTGAGGAGGAAATAGAGTGAGAGGATCGGCTTTTGTGAGGAAAGCAAGCAAGGAAGATTGAGAAAATTTTGGGAGTCTTTTCCTAGCCTTAGAACCGGCTGTGGGCAGCAAGGAATAGGCAGGGAAAAAAAAAATTCAAAAACTAAAGGGGAATTAGGGTTTTAAGTGCTGAATTTTGGGTTAGAACATCACCCTTGGGCACAAAAATTTTGGTGCTCAAATTAGGCCAAAAAGGGCAGCTATAAGGGAGAGAAATCAAGGAGGAAACAAGAGTTTTGGTGGCTGGAAATTGCAGCAGCTGTGGGGCGGATTTGCAGCAGCTTGGTGGCCGAACTTGGGACTAGGAAAGCAGCAGGAATTGGACTTCAATCCACCATTTCAACCGGCTGTGGTGAAAGAAGAAAAAGGAGAAGAAAGGGCAGCCAAACTCTTGGTTGTTAGTAAGGTAAAACCCTTGAATTCCAAGCTTTTCATTTAAATTTCATTTGGAGAAATTTAAATGTATTTGATGCAAGTTTTGTAAGAGCATAAGCTCATAGGTTTCTCTTGCTGCCCTAGCTTAGAAATTAGGGTTTGTGCTTGAAAATTTAGGGTTTTTGTTGGTGGTTGTTAATATGCATGTTAGGTGTATATGTTTTGTTTAGGGTTTTTGTTGGTGGTTGTTAATATGCATGTTAGGTGTATATGTTTTGTTTAGGGTTTTGTTTATTTGTGTAAAATGTTTAGGTTGATGTGTTTGATGAATGTTGAACGTTAGAAATGCCCTGCATGTTTGAATTAGGCTCCCGATGCGTTCGGTTGACGTAGGGTGAACGTAATTGGACGTAAGCGAAATCGAAACCGAAAAACTGCTTTCTCGGGTGAGATTGCCCAGTTTCGGGAAAAGCAAATTTTAAGGCCTTTAGAGGCCGAATTAGGAGAAACTCAAAACATGAAAGTTGTAGATTAGGGTTTTTCCTAGGGGTATACGTGAACAGTTTTTCAAAATAAGGCTCCAATGGCCTTGGTTTTCTGCAAAAACCGAGTCTGACCTGCCCAGGAGCCATACACGACCAGAATTAGATCAACAAAGATTTTGGACAGGTTAAGGCCCAAACTGGGTTTTACGTAAAACACGGAAGTTGTAGGGTTTTGCGATAGCTAAAACTTTTGTGAAGATAATTTTTCCAAAATCGGCTTAGATTTTTAAATGAATTTGATTTTCAAAGATGGTACGGAAATGGGGAGATTTCTGTACAAAATTTTTAGAAATGGTTCAGAAAATGGTGTTTTTGTGTTTTTAATGATTAATTGGCATTATAAAACTGTTCCAAAGGCAGTTTTTAATAGTCGATGATTTTTACAATTTTACCTTATGATTTTCTAAATTTTTAAAAATTAAATTAAATAAGGGATTTTGTGCCAAAAAACATAAGGTTTTCTAAAAAGAAAACACATATGAATTTTTGGGATTTAAAGTCAGAAATAATAATCCGAGTAGGATAGATTTAAACCTTAGGGTTACTTAAAGTAACCAAGTAGGTTCACGTAACGCAAAGTAAGGAAATATAACTACGGTTATATAAGAATATTGGTTTACCAACAGTTCTAATCCTTACTCTATTTGTTGATAACAGAATACGATACGCAACGGTGTCCCAGCAAGCTTGAGCTTATAACTGGACACAGCAGTTTTAAACAAGGTAAGTACAACCACCGCCTACAGCATAGGCTTTGATTTGATACTTGCCTAAGTATGCTTTAAATGTATGCTTTATTGTATGTTCTGTAGTGTTGCTTTGCTGTATTATTTATATGCCATGTTAATTACATGTTTTATATTAGGTGTTAAGAAAAGTTTTATGCTATGTTTTATGCTATGTTTTATGTGTAAAATGCTATGTTTAAGTATATGTCATAAAGTGTTAAAAATATGTTAAGATCAAAACATGCTATGATTTAGTTGTGTGAAACATCACAAAGTATGTTCATCAATAATAAGAATGAAATCAAGTATAAGATAAAGAATGATATGAAAATAAGTAAGTTACCTGTGTCGTACCGACCCGCGTAAGGTCGGGTTGGACTATGGATTGAGTTGGAAAAAGATTGGCCACCCCAACCAATTCATAGTCACGCGCCCGGTACGAACACTTATGGGGCCCATATGTTAAGTTAAGTTAAGTAAGCAAATTATGTATAATAAGAAAGAATTAGAAAGCATAATTGGCTCATGCATATGTAGGATAAGTTATGCTAAGTTAAGTTAAGTAATGCTATGCTATGCTTAGTTTATGTTAGGTATATATATATTGTTTTGTGTTGTGTCGCGGTATAGGATAGTTGTACTTGCTGAGCGAAAGCTCACTGTCTTACGTTTATGCTGTAGGTAAGTAACCTGCCAGCAATTGTTGATGCAAGATGGAGAGGCGAGGCTTGGCGGACTGTGAACCGTGGGAAATGTAGAACCGCTATGCGTTTTGAATTTATTTTATTTACGTTTATTAAGTTGCGATATGCTAACTATTGCGTATTAATTGTTATATTTTATGTACGCTCTCGTGTGCGAGTCACACTGCAAAAAAAAAAAAAATAAATAAATAAAAAATATTTCCGCTGTTTTGTCGATTAAGTATGTATGAAATATATGTAAGTATGCATGGTAACGGCCTGTGCTAGGCGGGTCGTTACAGAGTTGGTATCAGAGCGGTTTCCTGCGACTTGGTTTCACAGTCAGCCTGCCATCGCCGCCATCATTGTAAGTTAAAAATTTTATTTTAATGTATTAATCTTTATTATGTGCTTATAGATACGACATCATGGACCCCGTCCGAGTGGAGGAGGATCGAGAGGCGGTTACCTCGTTTTACGAGACGTTCCCTCTACTGTTCGATGGCACTAGACGGACCGTGGCATTGGCAGCATGGCTGTACGACATGGAGTCGATTTTCAGTACGAGTCATATTCAGGCTCGTCTTCAGGTCTCTTTAGCTAGCCGTTGTCTGCGGGGTGACGCCCGTACTTGGTGGATGACGCTGGGAGAGCCAGCTTTGCCAGAGCGCACGTGGGGACATTTTCGCACCTTAGTGATCGCTCGCTACGGCCCGATACCGGACGCGGGGGCGGACGCACCTTACCGGGATCCTGAGATTTATCAGGATATGCACTTCGAGCGCTACTATCATTTTATCGAGGATTGGCGTGCATATCCATCTGAGACTATGGGGCATTATTGCCGGAGATTCCAGGAGGCGATGCTTCCTCACGTTCCCCAGGATTTACCCAGCCCGGGGATGCAGGCCCTATTGGTCCTTCACCACGGATTACCTCCCCCGATCCGACAGTACGTCCCAGCACCCACACCCGACATGACGGTGGGACACATGACTGAGTATATTTTGGGTGCAGAGGCCATCGTTCATGCCATGCAGGCTGGCCCGGTAGAGCCAGGGGCACCGGCTGACGACATCGACGAGCCAGAGCCGGTGTATGAGCCAGAGCCGGTATACGAGCCGGGTCCTGTTGATCTAGAGGACCCGATGGCCGCTGATCCGGAGCATGAGGTACCAGCTCAGGAGGCCGAGGCCGACGACGAGGCTACAGACGATGACATGGACGCTCTTGATGACCTGCCAGAGGACCCCCCACTCATCGTGATATCGAGCGACGACGAGGATCCTGAGCACGAGCCAGTATTCTATGGGTGGCCCGATGAGGGGGATGACTTTGAAGAGGATCCTGAGGAGTTGCCACTTGAGGACGGAGAGGCTGACTCCGACGTCTCAGCAGTCACCATAATAGACTTAGATTAGGAGTAGATTGACTGAGTATGTATATATTTTTGTATTTTGAGACTGTATGTATTAGCCTATTGCTTTTTGGATATAGGCTTGTACTTATGTAGGATGGTTAAGTGGTAGACACTACCATCACATTTTGACCCTATGTATATATACGGTACCATGACGTAGGCATGTATTTACAGTACGGTAAATAGGATGTATTTTTGAAAATGTACAAAGGACCGTGCGACCACGAGATGTATATGATATGAAAAGTTATGTTATGGATTACCAAGTGCAGAGTTAAGCATATGTATATTAATTGTTATGATAAGTATGTAATGTTAAATATTGCCTTACGATACGATGAGTTATGTATGAAAGAAGAGATATTAACAGTATAATAATATCTTTCTTGTGAAATGTAGAAAATGGTACGCCCACGGCGAACTATACCGGTAAACCCACCTGTGCCAGATTTGGCAACAGTGGTAGCAAACCTACAAAGGCAGCTGCTTGAACAGCAGCAAGAAACAAATAGACTACGGGATCAGATAGCCCAGTTAAACCAGAGACCCCAAGTGGACGAGATTCCACCTCCAGTTCACCAAGCACCTCCAGTCTATCAAGTACCGCCAGTGGTACCTCCAGTCCCAGAGGTCCGACAGGAGATTCCCCGGAATGCTGAGGTTCCAATGGCACAAGTGGGAGAGCAAGTTAATGTGCAGCCAGTGCGGGAAGATCTGCTTTACGAGCAATTCAGGCGGATGAAGGCACTTGAATTTGAAGGACTTACCGATCCCGTAGCCGCTGATAACTGGTTGATTGATATCCAAGTTATTTTGGATTTCATGCGGCTTACAGAACAGGAGAAGGTTCTTTGCGCTTCATTTGCCCTCAAGAAAGATGCAAGACACTGGTGGACGACGGTACAGATGCGCCGGGATGTCATGGCCATGAGTTGACAGGATTTCATAACCGAGTTTCGTGCCATGTATTATAATGCAGAAATACTGGCAGTCCAGCAAGATGAGTTCACTAGCTTGCAGCAAGGGTCGATGACGGTTATGGAGGCCGTACAGAAGTTTGAGCAGTTAGCCCGTATGTATCCGGAACTGGTTCAGACCGAAAAAGAAAAGGTCAGAAGAATGATGAAAATGTTCCGGACAGATATTGCCAAACAAGTGAACGCTGGTGATAATCTGCCTACCCTGGTATCTGATTGTGTTAGTAGGGCGATAAGAGCCGAATATTGGATTAACCGGGACAAGGAAGCCAGAGCTCAGATTTTCAAGGCCCGGAAAGAAGAGAAGGCAGTGGTTAAACAGACACAGCCTCGTCAAAACATTGAGTCCAACCAGAAAAGCCAGACCAGCAACCCCAATCAGAATGCCAAGCAGTTCGGGAGAAATAAGAGAAAAGGGAATTTCACAGGACAGGGCCAACGGAGAAATTTCCCACAGAAAAGAAACACCCGTGGAAGGGAGGGTAACAGTGTCGACTACCCATCATGTGCCAAATGTGGCAAGAAGCACCAGGGTGTGTGCAGGATGGGGACGAACGCTTGTTATCTGTGTGGCAAGGAGGGACATTACGCCAGGAACTGTAACCAGAACTTTCAGAACCAGAACCTTCCATATCCCAACCGGAATGCACCCAGCCAACTGCATGCGGTCCAAGCTAAAATTGAAGGACCCTCAATTTCGCAAGGCAGTTTGGAGGCTCCTGAACCCCAGGCCAGAATTTTTGCCTATACAAGAGGAGATGCTGAAGCAGGAACTTCTCAGGTGGTGACAGGTCAGATCTCTATCACCACTCCCGATACTATTGCTGCGTACGATGCTATTGCCTTGTTTGATTCTGGTGCCACTCATTCGTTTGTATCCCTGGAGTTCGGCCAGAAGTTAGGAAGAAGTGTGGATAAATTAGAACAACCTTTTAAAACTTCTTTGCCCTCCGGAGAAATTTTGTGGTCCAATTTCTGGATACGAAATATTCCCGTAGTTATCTGTGGCAGAGAATTGCATGTAGATCTCATCGCGATCAAACTTCAGGATTTCGATGTGATCTTAGGAATGGATTTCTTGAGCAAATACAACGCTAAGATCGACTGCCGGAGGCGATGTGTAACTTTCAATCCTTACGGTGAGGAGGAGTTTAGTTTCTACGGACAATCTCGGAGATCTGCAACCAGACTGGTTATAGCAATGAAAGCGTGGAAAATGTTAGCTAACGGCTGTTAAGGGTACTTAGCTAACATGGTGGATAAGGATCGAGAAATGGAGCTAGAGCCAGAAGATGTTCCTGTTATAAGGGACTATGTGGATGTCTTTCCAAAAGACTTGCCAGGACTTCCGCCAGAACGCGAAATATCGTTCGAGATCGAGTTACTACCTGGAGCTGCTCCGATATCAAAGGCACCTTATCGTATGGCACCTGCGGAACTTAGAGAGCTTCAAGTACAATTGCAGGAGCTGCTCGACAAAGGATTCATCCGACAGAGTCACTCTCCGTGGGGAGCGCCCGTCTTATTTGTAAAAAAGAAGGATGGATCGCTACGCATGTGCATCGACTACCGCGAGCTGAACAAGATCACAATCAAGAATAAATATCCTCTTCCAAGGATAGACGATCTCTTTGACCAGCTCAGAGGAGCAATGGTATTCTCAAAAATTGATCTGCGATCAGATTATCATCAGCTCAAGATCAAGGAATCAGATATATCCAAGACGGCTTTCCGTACGCGTTATGGACACTATGAATTCTTGGTTATGCCGTTTGGACTGACCAACGCCCCAGCAGCTTTCATGGATCTCATGAACCGAGTGTTCAAGGAGTATTTGGATAAGTTCGTCATCGTCTTTATTGACGATATACTGATTTATTCGAGGTCCCAGGAGGAACACGAACAGCATCTGAGAATAGTGATGGAGACGTTAAGACGACATCAGTTGTATGCCAAGTTCACTAAATGTGAATTTTGGCTGGGAAAGGTGCATTTCTTGGGACATGTTGTGTCAAAAGAAGGGATTTCCGTAGATCCTGCTAAAGTAGAAGCGGTTAGTAATTGGCCCAGACCTAGAAATGTCACGGAAATCAGGAGTTTCCTTGGACTGGCTGGTTATTATCGACGATTTGTTGAAGGATTTTCAAAGATTGCAGCACTTCTCACTGCCCTGACGCGAAAAGGGAAGAGTTTCGACTGGACTTCGAAATGCGAAGAAAATTTCCAAGAGCTCAAGAAGCAGCTGACGAAAGCTCCAGTGTTGATAATTCCGGACGTAGATGCGAGAAACTTCGTAATCTACAGCGACGCTTCCAAAACGGGACTCGGAGCGGTTCTAATGCAACATGGAAAGGTGGTCGCCTATGCTTCCCGACAGTTGAAAGATCATAAAAGAAACTACCCTACACATGATTTGGAGCTTGCAGCAGTAGTCTTCGCGCTCAAGATCTGGAGGCATTATTTATATGGAAATAAATGCGAAATTTATACAGATCACCAAAGCCTCAAGTACATTTTTACTCAGAAGGAGCTCAACATGAGGCAGCGTAGATGGCTAGAGCTTGTAAAGGATTATGATTGCGAAATCCTTTATCATCCTGGTAAAGCAAACAAGGTAGCAGATGCGCTAAGCAGGAAGTCATTCGGGTTGCTAATGTCCATTGAAGTTTTTCCTAAGCCTCTACAAAGAGAAATTTCTGAGTTCAACCTGGAATTGTTGACGGGAAAATTATCTTCTTTGACTCTTCAGTCCGATTTGTTGGGAACCATCAAGAGTCATCAAGGAAAGGATCCCTTATTGGTAAAAGCCCAGCTTTTTGACGGGAAGAATAAGGAATTCAAGACCTCTGCCGATGGTGTTACGTACTTCAAGGAGAGGGTTTGTGTCCCTAACTTCGAATTTCTGAAGGACCAGATATTGACAGAAGCACATAAGACACCGTACTCCGTACATCCGGGAGCTTCCAAGATGCACAAAGACCTTCGAGAAAATTTCTGGTGGCCGAACATGAAGAACGAGATCGCGGAGTTCGTGTCAAAATGCCTAACTTGTCAGAAAGTTAAAGCGGAACATCGATGTCCCGGAGGAGAATTACAGAAAATAGAGCTTCCTGAATGGAAATGAGAGCAAATTACCATGGATTTTATTGTGGGACTACCCAGGACTACATGTGGAAACGACACGATTTGGGTTATTGTTGATAGATTAACCAAATCAGCCCATTTTATCGTTATCAAAGTTACCTTTTCAGTGGAGAAATTGGCTGAAGTCTATGTTTCCCAGGTTGTTAGACTGCACGGAGTACCAAAATCGATCATCTCGGATCGTGATGGACGATTCACTTCTCGATTTTGGACAAGTGTGCATAACGCTATGGGGTCGAGATTGAAGTTCAGTACGGCATTTCACCCCCAAACCGATGGCCAGTCAGAATGAACCATCCAAACACTGGAAGACATGTTGAGATCATGCGTTCTGGATTTTCGGGGAAACTGGGATCAGAAGCTGCCATTGATCGAATTTTCCTACAACAATAGTTATCACGCATCGATCGGTATGGCTCCGTTCGAAGCACTATATGGAAGAAAATGTCGATCCCCTATTCATTGGCAAGAAGTGGGACAAAAGCAGCTTCAAACCACGGATTTCATCAGAAAGACTTCAGAGGATATTAAAAAGATTAAACAAAGGCTTGATGTGGCTTTCAGTCGCCAGAAGAGTTATGCTGACAGGCGTAGAAGGCCTTTGGAATTCCAAGTCGGCGATGCGGTATTCATCAAGATTGCTCCTATGAAGGGAGTAATGCGATTTGGCAAGAAAGGGAAGCTTAGCCCAAGGTACACAGGACCATTTGAAATCCTCGAGAGGATCGGGAAAGTAGCCTACAAACTTGCCCTACCGCCAGAGTTAGCATCGATGCACAATGTATTCCATGTCTCGATGCTCAAGAAATATGTACCAGACCCTTCCCATGTACTCAGTCAGGAACCAGTGGAGGTTCAAACGGATTTGACATATGAAGAAAAACCCGTTCGAATCTTGGATAGGGAAGAGAAGGTCTTACGAAATAGGACAATTCCCATGGTTAAGGTATTATGGCGAAACCACAAGGTTGAAGAAGCCACTTGGGAATTAGAAGAGGAAATGAGAAAAAATTACCCCAGTTTGTTCTAATTTTCGAGGACGAAAATTTTTAAGGGGGGAAGATTGTAATACCAAGTATTTCTGTATTTACACGATTTCTTTTATTTTAAGAAATTTGTACAAATTTTTAAGATACACATGAAAAAGCCCGGTTAAGGGTTTTTATTTCGTTTTTGTGAGTTTTATGATATTCTAAGACTCGAAAATGATTGCTTAGTCAAGCAAATGACCTTTTAGGCGAAAATAAGCAAAATCGCCAAAATTTGCATGTTGGTCAAAGTTTGACCGAAAACACCGACGGTTGACCAAAAAGTCAACTATTGACCATGGGAGTCAAAATCTGGCGGGAAAGTCAGCGGTTGACAAGAAAGTCAATGGCGGACGAGAAAGCTAAAGATTGACCCGAAAAAGTTAAGAAAAAGGCTGTACGACTTAATAGTTCGCAGTATAATATTGTACTGCATAAAGCTATTTTTATGATTAAAATGATATGTTTAGGATTCAAAACCACCATAGAAAATCAAGCACAATAATTAGAATATTTTGGGCCAAGTGGTTCCAAGTTAAGAGAAAGTTTTTATACAGTTCATTTAAACACAGGTGAATTTTGGACTGCAGTTCAATTAACTAATACTGAGTATAAGTGAATTCAGTATTGGAATTACCTGTGATAATTAAGAATGGACTGTTTAATGGTAAAAAGTGACAAACAAGCCTTAAAGTGGGCTTACCTCATTAACTTTCTAATTATGACATCATTCCTCTAATTAATGAAAAAAATTAGAAAGTATTCTTGGTTGTTTTTGGGGGTGAGCTGTCCGGACAGCTAATGGGGGAGAATGAGCTGATTTCCAAAGATTTGGAGGACCAAATGTTGCAAATTTAAGGACTTCTCAACCTCTATAAATAGGGGTGTCCATAAATCAAGAAAAAAATAGAGAAAAGCAACTAAACTCTTGCAAATTTCTTGCTTGAACAAAACCGGTTTTTAGTGTGAAGGAGAGGAAGGATTTCCAGCCAAGATTGAGGAGGAAATAAAGTGAGAGGATCGGCTTTTGTGAGGAAAGCAAGCAAGGAAGATTGAGAAAAATTTTGGGAGTCTTTTCCTAGCCTTAGAACCGGCTGTGGGCAGCAAGGAATAGGCAGGGAAAAAAAAATTCAAAAACTAAGGGGGAATTAGAGTTTTAAGTGCTGAATTTTGGGTTAGAACATCACCCTTGGGCACAAAAATTTTGGTGCTCAAATTAGGCCAAAAAGGGCAGCTATAAGGGAGAGAAATCAAGGAGGAAACAAGAGTTTTGGTGGCTGGAAATTGCAGCAGCTGTGGGGCGGATTTGCAGCAGCTTGGTGGCCGAACTTGGGACTAGGAAAGCAGCAGGAATTGGACTTCAATCCACCATTTCAACCGGCTGTGGTGAAAGAAGAAAAAGGAGAAGAAAGGGCAGCCAAACTCTTGGTTGTTAGTAAGGTAAAACCCTTGAATTCCAAGCTTTTCATTTAAATTTCATTTGGAGAAATTTAAATGTATTTGATGCAAGTTTTGTAAGAGCATAAGCTCATAGGTTTCTCTTGCTGCCCTAGCTTAGAAATTAGGGTTTGTGCTTGAAAATTTAGGGTTTTTGTTGGTGGTTGTTAATATGCATGTTAGGTGTATATGTTTTGTTTAGGGTTTTTGTTGGTGGTTGTTAATATGCATGTTAGGTGTATATGTTTTGTTTAGGGTTTTGTTTATTTGTGTAAAATGTTTAGGTTGATGTGTTTGATGAATGTTGAACATTAGAAACGCCCTGCATGTTTGAATTAGGCTCCCGATGCGTTCGGTTGAGGTAGGGTGAACGTAATTGGACGTAAGCGAAATCGAAACCGAAAAACTGCTTTCTCGGGTGAGATTGCCCAGTTTCGGAAAAAGCAAATTTTAAGGCCTTTAGAGGCTAAACTCAAAACACGAAAGTTGTAGATTAGGGTTTTTCCTAGGGGGATACGTGAACAGTTTTTCAAAATAAGGCTCCAATGGCCTTGGTTTTCTGCAAAAACCGAGTCTGACCTGCCAGGGAGCCATACACGACCAGAATTAGATCAACAAAGATTTTGGACAGGTTAAGGTCCAAACTGGGTTTTACGTAAAACATGAAAGTTGTAGGATTTTGTGATAGCTAAAACTTTCGTGAAGACAATTTTTCCAAAATCGGCTTAGATTTTTAAATGAAATTGATTTTCAAAGATGGTACGGAAATGGGGAGATTTCTGTACAAAATTTTTAGAAATGGTTCAGAAAATGGTGTTTTTGTGTTTTTAATGATTAATTGGCATTATAAAACTGTTCCAAAGGCAGTTTTTAATAGTCGATGATTTTTACAATTTTACCTTATGATTTTCTAAATTTTTAAAAATTAAATTAAATAAGGGATTTTGTGCCAAAAAACATAAGGTTTTCTAAAAAGAAAACACAAATGAATTTTTGGGATTTAAAGTCAGAAATAATAATCCGAGTAGGATAGATTTAAACCTTAGGGTTACTTAAAGTAACCAAGTAGGTTCACGTAATGCAAAGTAAGGAAATATAACTACGGTTATATAAGAATGTTGGTTTACCAACAGTTCTAATCCTTACTCTTTTTGTTGATAACAGAATACGATACGCAACGGTGTCCCAGCAAGCTTGAGCTTATAACTGGACACAGCAATTTTAAACAAGGTAAGTACAACCACCGCCTACAGCATAGGCTTTGATTTGATACTTGCCTAAGTATGCTTTAAATGTATGCTTTATTGTATGTTCTGTAGTGTTGCTTTGCTGTGTTATTTATATGCCATGTTAATTACATGTTTTATATTAGGTGTTAAGAAAAGTTTTATGCTATGGTTTATGCTATGTTTTATGTGTAAAATGCTATGTTTAAGTATATGTCATAAAGTGTTAAAAACATGTTAAGATCAAAACATGCTATGATTTAGTAGTGTGAAACATCACAAAGTATGTTCACCAATATTAAGAATGAAATCAAGTATAAGATAAAGAATGATATGAAAATAAGTAAGTTACCTGTGTCGTACCGACCCGCGTAAGGTCGGGTTGGACTATGGATTGAGTTGGAAAAAGATTGGCCACCCCAACCAATTCATAGTCGCGCGCCCGGTACGAACACTTATGGGGCCCATATGTTAAGTTAAGTTAAGTAAGCAAATTATGTATAATAAGAAAGAATTAGAAAGCATAATTGGCTCATGCATATGTAGGATAAGTTACGCTAAGTTAAGTTAAGTAATGCTATGCTATGCTTAGTTTATGTTAGGTATATATATATTGTTTTGTGTTGTGTCGCGGTATAGGATAGTTGTACTTGCTGAGCGAAAGCTCACTGTCTTACGTTTATGCTGTAGGTAAGCAACCTGCCAGCAATTGTTGATGCAAGATGGAGAGGCGAGGCTTGGCGGACTGTGAACCGTGGGAAATGTAGAACCGCTATGCGTTTTGAATTTATTTTATTTACGTTTATTAAGTTGCGATATGCTAAACAACTATTGCCTATTAATTGTTATATTTTATGTACGCTCTCGTGTGCGAGTCACATTGCAAAAAAATAAAATAAAAAAAAAATAAAAATATTTCCGCTGTTTTGTCGATTAAGTATGTATGAAATATATGTAAGTATGCAGGGTAACGGCCTGTGCTAGGCGGGTCGTTACAAAAATTCGGGTTATTACAGTATAGTTACTTTTTTCCTTGTAAGGACTGATGACTGTCACATAATTTATAGGGTTAAGGGCTTCCCAGCTTTGTTTATATGACATCTTTGGCCGTACTTGATATCATTCACATAAAACTCATTTAATACATTTGCATGACATGAATATTGGCGGGTTTAATGTTAAGAGATCTACTTTGCTAGTTAGTTTTGAAATTCAACATATGCTTCTTGAAATAAATTTTGGTATGCACTAAATCATTGATATAAGATGGATGCTCGGATGATATTTCTACTATAAAAATTTAGTTCATCTTGAACTAGATCTAGAACTACCCTTAGTGGTTTCTGCAATAAATCCTATTTTATATTCATTGAGATCTGCTGATTTTGTATTGATTTTGTATTCCATTCCACTGTAAATAAATGATCTTAAAATAGATCCATTGTGGTCTTCAAAATATATAATAATGGAAACAACAATTCTCGTTTACATCTTAATATCTGGTTTACTTGTAAGCAGTCTTTCTCTTTCTACTTCTATTGATGAAAAGTTAAAAAATCATCATATAATAATTCAAAAATTGAAATAGAAAAGAAAAATGGGAGGTTTGTGATGATTTTTCGTTCTTTTGCACTAGGTAGTCTAATATCCTTATGCATGAAGATAGGGGGGATTATTTTTTATTTTTTTTGGTTAATATATACCTTGAATTTTTTTTTATGCACACTTCTTAATTAAAATTATAAGTATATCCTCATTAAATTTAATTGAAAATTCGTTTAATAAAAAATCAATTATTTTAAGTTAAAAGACCAATAACACTTCATTATATTCGAAAACTCGAGTACTAATAATAATATTATTATTATTATTATTATTTCCGAACTCCCAAAGATTGAAGATCCATCGTTTCCAAGTTGGGCAATTCGAAATTATGAAATTCAGTTTTACCCTTTGAAATGAAGTGAACCTACAGTTGTTCATTTTTCAGGAACAAAAAATCTCCCAGTACAACTAATTCACTCGAAAACTCGAATCACTTGGGTAGCCGAGATCTCCAGGATGACCTGATTTACCAGAGACGATTTCGGCACCCGGGGATCTTGGACAGGTGGTTTTATATATTTGAATCTCAAATATTATTCAACAATATCAGATATTGGTAGCCAAAATCAACTATTTTTAAGATTATCTCTTCATTCAAATTCAAATATAAGTATTTGTATTTTAAATATTCGTTACAGGGTTATCTCTTAAAAACTATAAATACATGATGAATGGCTTTCGGAAACCCAAGAACTCACATTCTATAGATTACATCACTTGTAACTCTGAAAAAGATAATGAAACCCTAAGTGACGAGAGACGACCTAACTACTTCATTGGTGGTAAACTTCTCTAGATATATATACATATATGTATATATATTTTTTGTGTTCTCTATTTTCTGCATTCTTTTACTTTATTGTTTCGTGTTGTCTTGTGGCAGTGATAGTACTCGGGGTTCCCTACCACCATGGGATTTGTTAGGTGAGTTTTACCCGTCAACAACACTCAACCCACAAATTAAACCAAGCTTAAAACCTAATCGCAACAATAACGAAATTCATGATCACTCAACTTACCTCAAAGAAAAAAGGAGCCACAAAGCAACCTTTAACAAACCCCCAACAGTTTCTTCCACAGCCCACCCTGCCCAGACTACCAAAATTCGCACCATCCGTGTTAGCTTCCTTTTTTTTTTTTTTTTAAATAATAATAATAATTTAATGGAGGAGTAGCCAACACACAGGTTTCTAGAGGAAACATTGGGGTCTACTGGATTTTTCCTGACGGAAAGAATTAGATTAATATTTTATCAAATAAAACATTTAGGATACCGACGTAATTGTTTTGTTGTGTAAGATCAATAATTAATTCTACTTTTTAAAGTTTGCTTGGAAAAATTTTTTATTTTACTTTTGGTGATCAGTCGAAGAAGAAAGTAAAAACTATGATTTTTTTAATATAAATGGTTGGGTTCACATTTTTAAAAGTGTCTGCTAGGTCAAAATGGTTTTTAATATTCTAATAAATAAATAAAAATTATAATAAAGTAATTTATACAGTTTTATTGAAACTCCTGTGCAAATTTCAGAGTCCATATGTTTTGAGAAGCCAAATTTACTAACTATGGCTGGAAGCTTTTATGGACAAGCAAGGTACTTTTAATAGATTATTCAAACACTTACAAATTAGTTTTCAGAAGTAAAAATTCAAACAGTACAATTTCTATAAAACTCTGTCAAATAAGCCTTAATATACAATAAGATAACAATAAAAGCGGCAACAGCAAAAAGATAACCAACTAGGAAAACGTCATTAAAATGAAAACGACAAGAACCTTCAGAAACAACAATATCAACATAATATATATATTGTGACTTTTTAGTTTTGATATATTTTTGTTTTTAGTCAATAGAAGAAAAGTAAAATCTTTAACTTTTAATAAATGCTTAAAAATTACATTTTGAAAAATTAAGATTGAAAATCGGTATTCATAATACTATTTTAATGTAATATATTTCACTTGTCCTGTATGGAGTGAATAGTTGCTCATTTTTGTTTGTTTGCAAGTTGATACAACATAGGGCCTAAGTTTTGCTTTCAAATTGTGATACGTTAATACTTTTCTCGTATACTTTTCTTAAGAGGGAATGATATTTTCTTAGGTAATATCTTTTGTCCAACGTTTGATTGGAATAATAAATCAGAAAAATCCTAAAAAAAATCAGTTGACTAGAGATTGGGCAAGACAAAAGATAAACTCATCAACTACGTGTAGTTTGAAAGATTTGTCAAATCCCAAGAGATTAACTGAGTCAGACGTTACAGAGACCCATGGCAAGATTAGAAATTTTAGGATTTAGGTTTCTGTAATATAAGGACAATATTTATATCGATAATTAAGTGAATTTGTCTGTTATGTAGTGTTTTTTGGTTTAAGTCTCAATGAAACGAGTTGAGTTAATAAACGTTCTTTTCGAGCTAGCGAAAAAGTTTAGAGCAACTAGTTTAGAAGGGGATGCTGTTACATTTTCTTTCTCACACTAATAAATCTTTCTGAATGGGAATATTGATGGAACAACTGTGTACTGTAATGGGTGGAGAAATGACTTTGAATATAAAACAATTAGTTGAATTATACATTTTTTTTTACTCACCTTATACTAGTTACGGATTGGTAAAACAATAAGATATTTCCTAAACTCAACCCCCTGTAATAAAACCTTTTATCTCCTTTAACATCAATAACTTTAAGGACTAATTAAAAATTTTCCCATAAATTATAGTCCTTGTAACCCTTTTTGTTATGAATTTCAAATATAACATTCGTTTTTCCTAATTTATGAAACGTTAATATAATACATCTCTATCTTTTAATAGAAATGACACATGTCACACATGAAGCAGGGACTTTTAACACTTCGTTGTTTAATTACTATTCTACTCAGCATCATAGTTTAAATTTTTTTATATATAAATATGCTTGAATTTAAATTTATTATGTTAAAAAATTAAAGAGAAAAAAATGAAATGAAGAAGAACGAGTTCGTCTTCTCCCTCCCCTCTAAGGTTGAGACCCGTCATAACTACGCGGGGTGCTCGCCACCCAAGTACTCCACCGGTGTTGTTGCTTGCCCCCTTCCATGTCCTAACCTTTGAAAGCCTTGAGATCCCAAAAATCCGCCGATGCAAGAAACCTCACCAACCCTATGAGATTTCTTTCCCCACAACCAACGTTGACGATTATTGCATCCTAGACGGCGATATTTCCTTCTCCCACCCGATGGCAATAATCACCTCGCCATCCATAGACTTCGTCACATCGGTAACCAGCTCACTCTAGCCCTCCTCCGTTTCCCATGGACATTGAGAAAACCCCCAGCTCCAGCACGTTGACATGCTGCCTCTGTTCTCCCCGAACAACCACAAAAAAAGTGAGAGTTTTTTGTTTTTTGTTTTACTTTTTAACCTTTTCTTAATTGATTTTTTTAAATTTATTTAGTGTTAGATTTCCTTAATAATCAAACTTTTAATCTAAAGTAGCTTCTTTTTAAGGGAAATCTAAAGTAGCTTTTTAACTCAAATAAGATTTTAAACAAAATAAATTTATTAGAATACCCCCTATATAATGCATCATATTGCAATCGTGTATCAAATTCTATCAAAAAACCTTAATAGAAGGGTAATATTTGTTAGCGTTTCATAGATAGGGGAAACGAATGTTACATTTTGACATTCGAAATGCAGAGTGTTACAAGGATCATAATTTGGAGAGAGATTTTGTAATTAATCGTAACTTTTATATTCTTCGGGCTTCTTATTATATATTCAAAGTTTCCGTCATCTAATCGGAAAAGTTGCATATCTTTATTGATGGAAAAGTATTTTTGCACCTATAAATATATTTCTAACAATTAAAAAGATGACAACTGATTATCATGTAACAACAAGTCATTTATGTTCAATATTCATTAATGATCATAAATTTTTTGACCAACTACCCAATTATTACAGTCGTTTGATCTATATCACACGGTTGAAACAACAATAACCAATAATGGGTAAATATTAGAGTAATCATTATATCATATATGAAGCTCAAAAGCATCAAACTATTCTTTATTTATTTATTTTTCATTTAAGAATATAAAAGTTATGGACTTAATTCTAAATCATACAGCAGACGAGATTTATTTCTATTCAATCTTAAACTTCACACACATTTATACAATATGATATGGTCATTTAAAGACCTTTATTTTGAAAAGTACAAAATAAGAAAGCTCGTGAGTGCATAGTTTGAACTAATTAAGGATCTCTAACGAAGAAGTGGGATACTTTGTTCGTATATAAAGAAATTAGTCGGATCAACTTTAGTCTTCACCTGAACCAACCTGTAGAAATTATTCTTGAAATACTTTGTACCCCAAATGCTTGCTTGTTTGATACTTGTGTGGCCACCCTTATTGAGGTTATTTGTTCCAAGGTCAAGGTCTTTAAAGTTGGAATATGTAGCCCTAGGATTTTTGGACACATAAGGAGTCATGTAATTGTAAAGCCTTCGTACCCAATTCATATGATTTTCTTCTTCTTCTTCTTTCTCCCAAGACACTTGGTATTGAAACACGTAGATGTTTCCGGCTCGGTGTGGGAATGGGATTGCGGATTCTGATATCTCGCTCATTTCCCCGCCGAAAGGAAATACAAAGATTACTGCTTTTCCTACGTCTTCTTCGTACAACATTTCCAACATTTTTTCGAATACGTCATCTGGAATAGGCTCTTTCACGAAATCAGATTTCGCTTTGAAAGATGAGAAATTGGCATTCGATTTCTTACTAAGCAGAACGTCCAAAGACTCTCCACTTCGGAAGAAATTGAAAAAGAGAAAGGATTCCACCCATTTCATTTCCAAGCACTCTTGTCTTTGAAGACCCAATTCTGGAAACTCCTTTTCCATCAATCCAAGTAGCTTATCCACACCGCCATTGAACGTGCCCCGCATGTCAACTTGTAGCACAATTTTTGTAACATTTTTCCCATTATGATCAATAGTAGAACTCACTGCTGTTTGGAAAGTCATGTAAACTGTTAGATCCTTATCGACTTTGTAAGCACGGCGTTGCCACCGATGAAAGAGCTTCGTTGTTGCATTGTTTTCCAGGTTCTCAAAACATCAAATACAGCCACCTTCTTTGGCACTGGAACTAGTCGAACTTTCCATGCTACAACGATTCCAAAGCTTGCTGGTCCGCCACCGCGAATTGCCCAAAACAAATCTTCCCCCATGGATTTCTTATCAAGAATTCTTCCTTCAGCATCGACTATTTTCGCGTCAAGAATATTATCAGCCGAGAGACCATATTTTCGGGCCAAATAGCCGTAGCCACCTCCGCCAAACAGTCCACCAACACCAACGGTGTGACAATCGCCGGCAGGGAAGCCAAGATTTTCACTTTTCGTTCCGATTGCATAGTAAAGTTCGCCAATCGTTGCGCCAGCTTGAACCCAAGCTGATTTGCTCTCCACATCGACGCTAACCGAACTTAGGTTTCTCAAGTCAATCACAACAAATTTTGGGACATTAAAGTAGGACACGTATGAAAGGCCCTCATAATCATGGCCACCACTTCGGGTTCTAATCTGTACGCTGTGCTTCTTGGCGCAGTAAACCGTGGCCTGGACATGGGAGACATGAAATGGCGTGATTATAACAAATGGTTTCGGGGTCGACAGAGAAAAAAACGATCGTTTTGTATGGATGAATTCAATAATGTGGAGTAGGATGACTCATTTGGGGTGTAGAAAATGGGTTCATGGGTGGAGGTAGAGTTGGAAACATGACTGGAAAGGCAATGGAGAAAGTCTCCATGAGTGTGTGCTGAAGCTGAAACTAAAATTGAAAGAGAAGGATGATAATTATTTTGGCAAAAGATGAAGAGATTAAAGTGAAGTACTTCATTTTTGTGTGAGGATGAAAGGAAGACTAATTGCCTTCAAATTTATAGAAGCCAAGTAATCCTCTCATGTTATCTCTTGTATGACATAAAGTCAATAAATTTCCTACCAAACCAATAAAATAAAATTATTTTCTGTTTGACATCATTGGGTGTGACAAATGAGAGGATTATTAAAAAAATTTCTCATTCGCTTAGTTGACAAAATATGCACTTTCAACTAATGATATGAAAATTACACCTGTTAGCTAGCTGGTTTTATTTAATCCATGATATACAGTTAAAAAATTTTAGCTATCAAGAAAACTCGTCATATTTTAATCCATTTGCATGGCATCATTGGCCGGTTTGATCAAGAGCTCTAATTAGTTAGCATGGTTTTTAAATTCTACTCGCGCTTTCTTCTAAGAAATTTGGATATGTATGAACAAAAATTCATTTATTATTATTACTTTTTTTTTTTTTTAATTTGGAAGTGGAGAGATTACTTTAGACGTTATGTTGAAGTTCAGTGTGTTACTATGGTTAAGCTATGCCTACAACTGATTGATAGAAGAATTAATTGGTCAAAATCCTGCAATCCAATGATTAATGTATCATTTTGTATTTTGATATGTTATAGATATGGCCGCGTTTCAAGGACGGAGGTAGTACAGCCTGGTAGTGGCGAGAATATATTATTATTATTTTTAAATATATATCTAAAAATATTTTATGCCCCCCTTCCAAGTTAAAATTATAAACATATCCTCATTAAATTCAATTTGGAAATTAGTTGAATCAAAACTCAATTGGCCAATCACACTTTATTATATCCATATAATTATTGTGAACTCAATTTCTGAAGACAAACAAGACTCTTCATTTTGAAAGATATTATATAGCCATAAATCAAACTAACGCACCCCATAAAAAAATATTATAAAAAGTTTGACTCGGAAAATAAGTAAGAAAATATAATATAAAAAGAACCCTAAAAATATCAGCTGGGTAGAGATTAGGAATGAAAGGACGCAACTTTTACATTGCAGAAATAGACTCAAATATATTTTATTCTTTTCTTTTATACTTTCCTCACTAAAATCACAAGACTCGTTATTGTGCTTCTAAGACTTTTTACTTCGACATTGTCAATAGTTATCTTTTGTAGCATTTAAAAATAAATAAATAAATAAATGGAGAGGATGACCTAAAAAAATAAAAGTCTCTATTTAAATTTATTAAAAAGAGAAAAATCATTATCCAACTTCAATTGCAGACTAAATCAAAATAACGTAAAAGAAACAGCGTTAGTCAAACGTACTCATACTAAATTTGGATTCCTTAATACTCTTTTAAACCCTTTACTTTTGAACATGGAATTTATGGGCATTTTTATTTTCTAAGTCAGTAATTATGCTCTTTGCATATTATTAAGTTCCTTCAATTTATACCAATATCTTCATAAAAACAGATTCTTCTTTTTTTTTATATGAGCAAGTGCATATTTATCAAGTTTTTCACTTGATTTGTCGTTCCTAGTATTTAAAACCCAATATCTTCGGCATTGTTTGAAGAGGGTGTAAAATTACTTTAATACTTGTTGTAAAGTTGTTACTTTATCCTTCGTAGCATTTTTAAACCTTTTTTTAAGTGATCATCCTAAACACTTTCAATTAATTTAAGAATTCACACCAATTAGATATATCACCTAATGAAAATCCGTAGAAAATTATTTTAATAATGTATTAAACCTGTCATTATGAGTTGATATCTTAAGGTATTTAACATGTTTATATTTTTAATTTGTTATAAATTTTGTTTTAGTTTATGCGTTTTGAAATAAAGTCCTAACTCTATTTCTGACCTTTTTAAATGATCAGATCGTTTTTGTAAATATTTCAAAAAATTAAAATTACAACGCTCCAAAGAGAGCGACTCCATAGGCCCATAATTTAGAGGTGGCGTGATGTGGTGGTTCGGCACAATTGGAATATGGACAGAGAGGAAGTTTGTTGGTACAAATTACTATAGCAACTAATAAAAAAACAACGACTCATCGTTTGCAAATACTGGTTTTTGAGTTGCAAAAAAAATAAAAATAAAATAAAAATAAAAAATAAATCCCAAACACCTAGAGAAGCTCACATGCACTTGGTGGCACATGTGGGCGCATGCATTTCCCGCCTAGGCTCCCTTTTGACGCGTCAATAATTGTGAGATTCAAATTTTGGTTTATTTTTTCCAACTTTTTTTGCCATAGTTTTTATTTATTTGAATTATTCACTGTGAAAAATCGTACTTTTGGTAGAGTAAGCTTTAGATTTTGTGCTAAAAATATTATGTTTTTGCATGAATTTTTTTTGGCTATCTAGAAGCTATCTGTGTAGTGTTGTACATCGCATCATGATATTTTATTTATTTTTCGTCCTTGAATTGTTATTTTAAGCGTGAAACTATTTTTCTTTCTTAAATAAAAGTCATACCCACTTCCATTTGACGAGAGCGTTGTTTTATAACCCCTTTGAGAATATCAGGCTTTTTTTTTTTTTTTTTTTTTTTTTTTTTTTTTTAAATGGAGCTGAATTGGTATTCAATTGCTATAGTGGCAAGCTTTCTAAAAGTTGTTTTTCACTTACCGATTCTAGCAGCGTTTCTGAGTAGACATTGAAAGTTATATAAGAGTGTTAGTTAAACGTACATTAGACTTTATTCTAATATTAGAAATAAATTATAAAAACATAGTTTCATAAACTTTTAGATGACTAAAAACAAAGTAAATTAAACCTTTAGAAACAGACTCTTATACTGATATTGTTCACTCTTTATAAATGCATGTTAATCCATTCTGTTGTGTGCATTTGGAACATATTCTCATTTTTTAATCGTTTAAAAATTAAAATTTTACTTTTCTATTCAAATTGAAAAAGTCAATTGGGGTTAGGTCGCCTACCAAACGAGATAGCGCAATAAAGAATATTTATATACGAGTACAACACAATATAGGGTCACAACCAACTATTAACCCATAAATTGGATATTGTTTATTTGTTCAATTTGACGAGTAATCTTGATAGGTATGCAATAACATCTCGATATCAATTTGTAATGGAGGATATATCAATATATCAAAAAAAAACCATCTCAATTTTGAATTTCTAAACTAGACACCATTTGAGAACCATAAGTAGGTTTATAACCATATAAACTTTGCTTGATTCTTAAGCTCATGAAATTAAAACTCAAGGCAAATCCTCATCATTTTGACTTATTTGAGTCACAACACGTCTTCTTATATGTTATTTTCCAATCGCCTAATACCCTCACCTGCTATCTTACAACCATGATCTTCATCTTGTGTAGTATGTTGTCACATTTTGTTAATATTAAAAAATAATTAAAAAATATGTGACATAATTGAAATTTTTGAAGAAAAAAATATCCCCGAGTTTTTGGACATTTTGTGAAAATATCCAAAAATATCCTGGATATTCACGGATATTGCGGATGTTTTTGACATTGTAGACATTTGACGGATACTCCGAGAAGAAATATCCTTACCACCCCCATTATCCATGTTGAGACTTTAAAATATGGATAATATCTTGAAAATATCGATGATGTCATGAACATTTTCATCCTTACGTAGAAGCTATCAAGAAAGTAGCATAAATGAATGGATATATAGCTGACAGAAAAATGGGCTAACCCAACCAATCTTGCTTGAATAATTGATCAAAGGGCCACGGTTTAATAATTGACTATTGTATAATATATGAAATCTTTGAACTTAAAAAGAATAATAATATGCGATGATTAATCTCAACTGCGCCTTTCATTTTGTTGTCAACCATGTACCATAAGTTGTTATTTTTCATTCTTTATGCTCTGTTTACTTTGAATGAGTTATTATTATATTTCATTTATTTAAGAAGTGTTAAAAGTCACTGAGATTCGGATCGTGGCATTAAATATGAATGAGTCAAACTGAAAAAGAAATTGTCGAAAATGCCCTGGTCATATAATTGAGGGATATCTAGGGTTTTAGTTAGGATTACTTTCATTTTTCTGTTTATTTATTATTCCTTTAATTAAATTTTGAATGACTGTCGGTGAATTACTTAAGCATTTTTAGTATTCAATTTCTATTTATGTAGTCAAGTTGTTAAATTTGAAATGATATGATAAATAAGGAATGCAGAACAGCTAATAGAAAATGATAACAACAGATCTAGATTTCTTGTTGTAAAAAATCGTGTTTTGGGTCGAGACAAATAGATTGTACAATTATGTGGTTTAGTATACTGATCTCAGGGATGGCCAAGAAACAGTATAATTGCTCACATCAAGTTCTTGGAATTTTTTTCTTTCACTTCGATATGTTTTTTCGTTGTTTGATCTGTTAGAAGCCTTTTTCTGGGAATTGTTCGTGAACATAACATATTATTTCTAATTCACAGTAGAAGAAGTGAATACCATCCATGAATTATAGGTTAATCATTATGATAAGGTCACATAAAATCGAATCAAGAACTTTTTTCTTTTTCATTTTAGTTAACTAAAAAATTATTATTTATAACTATATTTCTAACGTAAGAAAATAATGTCTGAACTTAATGGGTACACTAAAAATGACACCGGCAAAGCCACCTTGATGTGAATAGGGTGTTAAGTTGTGGAGCCTAACTAATGTTCTACCGCAGAAATATCTTAGGCAAAGGCAGATAAGGATTGATGTTAGGTATTTTACATGTAATTTCGGTTATCCTATTTTGTTTTTAATAAATAGGGGGTGTCGTTATTAGGAATTATGATGAGAGAGGTTAAAAAATGGAGAGAGTACGAGAGTGTGAATTTCTCTTATTAACTTCTAATCATCGTAATGAATTACTCACTGTGAAAAACTCATAAAATTCATACTTTGGTAGAGAGCTTTGATTTTGTGCTAAAAAAATATGTTTTTGCACGAATATTTTTTAGGCTATCTAGAAGCTATGTATGTAGTGTACGTTGCATCATAATATTTTATTTTATTTTTTGTTCTTTTTCTAAGCGTGAAACTATTTTGCTTTTTTAAGTCATACCCACTTCAAAAATCTATAAAATTATGCTTTTGCATGAATTTTTTAGGCTATACTAGAAGCTATGTATATAGTGTACGTTACATCAGGATTTTTTTTTTTTTTCGTTCTTGAAATGTTTTTCTAAGAGTGAAACTATTTTTTCTTTTTTAAGTCATACCCACTTTCAGAAATCTAAAAAATTATATATTTGCATGAATTTTTTAGGCTATCTAGAAGCTATGTATGTAGTGTACGTTGCATCACAATTTTTTTTTTTTTTTTTTTTTTTTTTTTTTTTTTTTTTTTTTTTTTTTTTTCGTTCTTGATATGTTTCTAAGCTTGAAAACTATTTTTTGAAGTCACGTGTTAACCCTTTTTGAAAAATATCAAATTTATTGTCTGTTTTATTAATGGAGCTGAACATAGTATTCTATTGCATTGCTTATTGTGCCAGGTATGTTAGAAGTTGGTTTTCACTTTATTACGGATTCTAGAAGCTCTTCTTCTTCAAAGTGTTTGATGATTTATCAAAAGTACTTTTAATTCAAAAGAGCTTTAAGTCAAAGTAAAAGATGTACTTTTCTAAATAAACTATTCGAAACTAGTATTAGAGTGTTAGTAAAACATTATTAAAAGGATTTAATTATTGTATATTTTTACTCATAAAAGTATAAATAAAAATTTAAAAATCATTTTAAAACTCGTTTTAAACTATGATCTTAAACACTTACTTAAAAGTACCCCAATTTTAACATATCTTCTTCTGCTTACAAAAAGCAAAGCAAAACCTTGACAAATAGTCCCTTTGTAGTGATATTGTTATTGCAGTTCTTTGCAAATGCATGCTTATCCATTATAAATATCCTATGTCTTTGGAACATTATCGTTTTTAATCGTTTAAGAATTAAAATTTGCCTTTTAGAATTCAAATTGGAGAAGTCATTGGGTTAGGTCACCAACCAAACGGAATATATATTTGAATACATATGACAACAACCAACCTGGACTTATGGTTTTAATTAGCTCGTTAAAATGCCACGACATGACATATGACAACAACAAACACAAGCACGGAATGTGGTCATACACAAAACGGCTCATTAGACATGACAATGGACCAACACGACGAGTATATATGATATTATTATTATTATTAATAGAATCCTTCAATTTAAATATACGTAATTAATTTATTAATAACTTATATTACAGCTAAAAATTACTAATATTGTCGAACTAGCATTCGTATCGTACAGAGTAAAGTATGTAATTTTTTATTTTAAAGTACGCAATTATGAATGTGTATATCATGACTTTGAAAACTTAGGAAAAATCAATTCAAACGTTTAGAAGAAATTATTCAAAATAAAAAAATCATAAGCTCTCATAACACAATGTTAGAAAATTCTTTACAAGCAAACTAAAAATATTGAATAAACAATAATTCAGAATTAGTTTATCATTAGATTTAAGATATTTTATATAACTTGATCCATAATGAAATATAAGTATACAAGTTTGAACATTTACGAATCCTTTTGATGGATATACTTTTTTAATTATCTTTCTTACACTGATGAATTTTCTGCATAAAACTATTGTTTGAATAAAAAATTATCATTGGTTCACTTTCTAGTTATCTAAATAGTTAAGATGAATTAGTAAAACAATGTGATCCTATCAGGAGGTCCTCTATTCAAATCTCTTAATTACACAATGTTTAGAAGAAAAATCAAAAGAATTATTCAAACGTTTAGAAGAAATTATTCAAAGAAAAAATCATAAGCTCTCATACACAATGTTAGAAATTCTTTACAAGCAACTAAAATATTGCATAAACAATAATTCAGAATTAGTTTACCATTAGATTAAAGATATTTTACATAACTTGATCCATAATGAAATATAAGTATACAAGTTTGAACGTTTACGAATCCTTTAGATGGATATACTTTTTTAATTCTCTTTCTTTTACTGATGAATTTTCTGTATAAAACTATTGTTTGAATAAAAAATTATCATTGGTTCACTTTCTCCAGTTATCTAAATATTTAAGATGAATTAGTAAAACAATGTGATCCTATCAGGAGTTCCTTCATTCAAATCTCTTAATTACACAATGTTAGAAGAAAATCAAAAGAAATTATTCAAACGTTAGAAGAAATTATTCAAAAGAAAAAATCATAAGCTCTCATAGAACAATGTTTGAAAATTCTTTACAAGCAAACTAAAAATATTGCATAAAAATAATTTATAATTTTTTTTATCATTAGATTAAAGATATTTTACATAACTTGATCCATAATGAAAAATAAAGTATACAAGTTTGAACGTTACGAAACCTTTAGATGGATAAACTTTTTAATTCTCTTTCTTACACTAATGATTTTTCTGTATAAAACTATGGTTTGAATAAAAAAAAAAAACATTATTTCACTTTCTAGTCATCTAAACATTTAAGATGAATTAGTAAAACAACATGATCCTATCAAGAGGTCATCAATTCAAAATCGCCTAATTACCTATGGTGTGAAATCTCATACTTATTAAAACCAACTCAGATAAAGATTACAGGGCCAAATTCTTGAGGAAAAGAGTTCCAAGAAAGGAACCATACATAAAAGAAATGGCTCTAATGGTACGAGATTAACATCATACTAAAGGGTCCCGTACTAAAATTAAAAAGAAGTATTTTAATGTGGAATAGTTATATGGTATACTTGCTGAGCTTTTCGCTCAAATAGTTCTTGTGATGCAGTTTGCAAGGTTAGTACGGTCAAGAGATTGACTAACCCAGAGGTTCCAAGGTCCCTTGACAAGTTTAGTTATTTTTAAGATTTGAGATAATTGTACAATAAGGACAATTTTTGTCTTGAGGATGAATAGAAATCTTTTTCAACTGCGTAATATTTATTTTTGTTTTATTTGAAATTTTAATTAAGGCTAAAGTTCTTTTCGAGTTATTAGCTCGGTAGGGCGTTACACTAATTAAGAAAGTTAAGCAATGGAATTGGCTCCTTGACATTTGGAAATGACTCACATATTATATGAGACTAGTTGTTAGCCGTGTGCTATGCACGTGGGAGTAATTTTGTCCGCTCAATACATATGTTAAAATTTTGATTATCGTGCTATTATTTTTTCTACTTTATTTAGTAATATTAAATTTTAGTTACTAATTTTAATTATTAACATGCAGTTAACATAAACAACCATCGTATAATTTTATTTATTTAGTTAAAAACTATTACGGTATTGTTAACGCTCATAGTTCAAAAATACAAATAGTAATATTCAAATATTACACAATTATGTTTACTCCTATCTAATCTTATTAGTTAAACATTAGCCTTCCATAATAATAGTCCAAACCAAATGAATAAACTCATTAAAAATTAAAAAAATGTATCAAATTTAAATTTGAACATGTGCACATGTACAATACAATAGATTAAACATATATAGATATATATATATATATAGGAAATTCACAATATAAAATTTTAGATGAGTGAAAGAAAGAAACAAAGGAGGCAATTTAAAGAGAAAATGAGTTGGAAGATTATATGAAAAATATGAATCTGAAAAGAATGCAAGTAAAAGATATAAAAGAAAAATATATTTTAATGATAAAAATTAAAAATAGGTTTTTTAATGACTAATTAGATGTATGAAAATGTATAGTAATGTGTGTCTCCATCTTATAGCTTATTTGAGAACAATCATTTTATATGACAATTAAGAAAAAGCATTTATGATGGCCAGGTACATAAAACAATATTTAACAAGAAAATTAAAAACAAACACTTAATAAGTTTTTTTTTTTTTTTTTTGAAAAAAAATTAATAAAAGCTAGATAGAGTAACTGTTTATTAAACAAAATATACTTAAAAATCCACATAAATAAATAATATTGTGGAGAATAATAAAAGAAATACGTTGGTAAAAACATATTAGAGAAATTGATGTGCCGATTTAGTTTTTAAAATTTTTAAAACATAATGAAAAAAAATGTTTAGTTAAGAATGTATTTGGGAGGAGGAAAAAAAAAAACATTTTCACATGTAGTATATTTAAATTTTTTTTTTAAGATGGACATCAAAATTTATGTTTTAATCAAAATATGTATTTTGGTTGGAATGAAGACGTGCATTATTTTTAAAGAAAAACAATGAATTCATGAGCCAAAGAAAATAGAAAAAAATTAGGGATATATGGAACGAAAAATAATTCGAAGTAAAAGGAAAATAATTTTTAAAGTATAAATATATCTGATAAAATTTATTCAATATGATATTAAAACAAAAGATACTTAAAAGTATTCACATGGATAATATAATATTTAAGAGGATAATAAATGAAATATATAAGTAAAGATATATTAGAGACAAATTATTTACTGGACAAGTTAAAAGAAAAAATTATCTGAAAAAACATTTAAAAAATGTAAATAAAGAGTTTAACGAAGGTGGGGAAAAAAAAAAAAAAAGAAACACATAAATTGAAAAAAGACAAATAGGAAATGGGCCAAAACCTCCAATCTCCAAAGGAGAAGAGTAAACCCAGCAACAAAAAAAAAAAAAAATAATAATAAATAAATAAAGCGCCAAAATAGATGGACGAAAGTTTGAACAGTGTACATGTGAGATGAGCTATAGTAAAAAGCAACTCCCCTTTCTATATATGAAATAGATTTAATATCGAGAGAGAGAGAGAGAGAGAATTGAGTAAGTTTTGCAATGAAATTGGCTCGTTGACATTTGGAAATGACTATAACATATTATATGAGAATAAATATTATATATGAGAGAGAGTTTTGGCCAACACAAAAAAATAAAAGATTAACCAAATTTTCTAATTTTCTGATGTAGAAGCAATCAATAAAGCCGTATAAGTGAATATATAACTAATTGAAAAGTGGGCTAAACCAATCAATATTGTTTGAACAATGAGAAGAGCCACCGTTTAATAATTCTATCATATAAAATACGAGTCTTTTGACCTTTTATCTCAACTGCTTTCATTTCAAGTTTCCAACATGTAACATAAGTTGTTATTAATATTGTTTTTTTTTTCTTTATTCTTTGTTTTACATTGAAAGTTATATATATATATTTTTTAATTTTTTATTTGAGAAGTGTTAAAAATTAATTTGAGAAGTGGTCCTATGTCAACCACGAGTATGTAAAAGCATAATGTGACGTGTACCTTGGGCAAGGTCGTAAATCTGAGGGGGGGAAAAACAAACAGAAAAATGCCTCAAAAGTCACTGAGGTTCCGATTTATGGCATGAAAATGCAGTGAGATTTTTGCCTACCAATCACAATGGGTAAATGAGTCAAACTAGAAAAAGAAATTGTCGAAAATGCCCTATTAATTTAGTTGTGGGTTATCTGGGATTTTAGTTTGGATCACTTTCTTTCTTGAGATCTGATATCTTATTTTCCTGTTTTATTGATTATCTCTTTAATTATATTTTGACACATCAATGAATTACTTAACTATTTTTAATATTCAGTTTCTATTTGTAACGACCCGACTTTTCAGGACCGTTAACTAGCTTACTTATTCTTATTTAATTTAGTCTTAACACTTATTTATGTTTGGTTACAAAAATACATAATTATTTTTTCCATAAACTATATTCGTACTACAAACGCCATTTCAGAATCAAACGAAATAATTTCTCATTTGAACACAAAAATTGACTTCTCATCTCAAAATGTACTAATATAAAACTTATGAAACAAGCCTAAAATTTAGTAATAATATTTGTGTTAACGTCCTTTTTTTTTTTTTTTTTTTTAAGTATTTGGTGTCGCAATGTTATTTTGAAACAGCAAACACAGACTGAGCTTTTTGCAAGCTTTAGTTTTTTTGCTTGAATCTTTGAATTTTCTAATCTGAAGAAACTCTGTACAAACATTTCTTGGAGTTCCATAATGTGAACATTGCCTCAAGCTGTCGTTTTTCCTTTGTAATATGTTTTATATGATAAAACTGAATGTCAAATGTTCCAAAAAAGTCAGTGCTACTAACAAAATCTATAAACTGAGGGACAATTGGAAAAACGAACCAACTAAATGTTTGTAATGGTTTGTTTTAAGTAATTAGAAGGTATTCATGACCTCGTATATATAACAAAAGATAATCAAAGGACATAATAATAATAAATACTATTCAATGAACAAAGATAAACATTGTTGGAGAATGTAAATAACTTTATTTATTATTTTATAATAATCTAGTTAGTTTTCGAGTTCAGATATTGAATTTATTTGATTTGTAAAGTCTTTATTTAAGATAATTATGTAGATTAGGAAAGTTTGAATGTTTTTATTTTATCAATGGAAAGGCTATGCCATATTTTTCAAAATTATATATGGTATCAGAGCAACATGCTCATGGGATCCCCTTTCTCTCTCTACTTTCCCGCAAACCCTAGCTGTCTCTAAACCGATCGACTAGATGCATCAAACCTGTAACACCCCTCTTATGTAATTCTAATATCTTCTAATTAACACCAAAGAGAACTTTTTATTTCCTATCATACATAATTTTCATAAAAAATAGCCGGCAAATTTAAACTTTTATAAAATAATATAACATACTAAAACTTCCTCATTGACCAAACTTACATATTTATAAATTATATTTACATATCAAAAAGGTACAAAGCCTATTTTCTAAACAAAACCTAATTACATATACATACACATGCTTATGTACATCACTATAAAGTAGTAAGACTCAAAACATAACCCACAAGTCATTCGTTCTATATGCATCATATCTTGAGCACGAAGAGCGCCAGCCAACCTCTAAGATCTACTCAGAAGAGTCATTATCTACATTATAAGGACACTAGTAAGCTAATGTTCAGTAGTAAAAACAATGCATGATGATAATTCTATTGAAGTGCTCGTGAAATGCTCTGAATTATATAAGTTTGCCATTCAATTTATAACATTCAGTAAATATAACACACGCTATATATGCTATACTCATCTCCGGATACAGTTGGAAACCTTATTTAAAAAAAAAAAAAAAAAAAACGTTTCATTTGAGCTGGCTGGCTTTAGTTTGGGAAAAGTCCTCTTTGCCTCTGAACTTCATTTCCCCATTGTCTCTGGACAGGCCCCTTTGCCTCGGAGCTTCAAGTTTTTTTTTTTTTTTTTTTTTGGCTTTTTTTTTTGTTCGCCTATTCAAATCTAAAAGATAAGAGAAGCATAGAACATACTAATAAATATTATGTTATTAAATAGGTAACAAATAAAGTCCTAGCAATACGGTTGAGTAAGTTTTTACTTACCTTCTGTCGTAGACAAATACAGAGTAGCAAGGATCAGTCTCCCTATTAAGCAAAGTGTGTTAAAATCTATATTAAATACTTCATATGATTAGAGTATTATAAAAAAACACTTGAAATTATAGGTAAAAATTATCAAATTATTTCCTCTATAACGATGACTAAACCACACAGCTAATAGTAATATACTTCAGCTACTAGTAACAGTAGTCAAATTGTTTCTGATAAAACAAACGAGTTGCTTAGTTACAATTGGTATTCACAAAACTTTAATAGCCAAAGCAACATTACACCACTAAAAACCATTCAAGACAATCACCAATGTTGCAATCTCATAATAACAACCCTTCCAAATTGACTACTTCCAAATTATTATCATAAACAAACAGAACAGTAACTCACCTTCAAAATCTACAGGAGTTCAGAAGATAAGATCTTAGTTTTTGTAATACCTATATTTTTCCGACATTACTATTTCCTTTCGAAGGAATTTAATGTATACCATAGAAGTATTATTGAAAGAGAAACTCGGTTAAGAGTTTTTTTACATTTTTTGAGTTTTTCAGGATCAATAAAACTCAAAATGGATTGCTTAGATTAGCAACGGCCCTTTTGAGTCAAAAAGAACGAAAAAGTACAAGATTCAAAGAAAGTCAAAGTTTGACCAGGAATAGTCAAATGGTTGACTTTACAGTATTTTGAAATGCAGTATGGAAAAGATACTGCGGAAAACCGTCTTTACGGTTGAGTTAGCATGTATAGGCTTTAAAAACCACCTTAGAAAATCAAGCACACCTAGTAGGAATTAAAGACAAAAAGGGCTCGGAAAAATAAGAAAAATTTTATACTGTCCATTTTTACGCCGATAAATTTTGGATTGCAGTCAAGTAAAACAGTACTGAATTGTACTGTGTATTAGTGAACACAGTATTGGATTTATCTGTGTTAGCTTAAAATTGGACTGCTTTTTCAAAAAGTAGCCAAACAAAGCCTTAGGATGACATCACCTACCTTTTTGATTTATGACATCATCTTATTTGGATTTATGACATCATAATTCCATGAACCAAGCCTTTAAAGACAAGTGTCTTGTTCTAGAACATTCCTTCTTGTTCTCCAAAGTTCATGGCCGGCCACCTAGCATGCCTTTTTGGAAAATTTTCAAAAATTTAGGGGTCAAATTACAATTTTTAAAAGTTTCCCTTTTTCCTATAAATAGGGGTGACCTTTATTCATTTTATTCAAAATCCTAGCCAAACTCTTGTCTTTCTTCTTCACCAAAAACCGACCATTAGGGAGAGAAAAGGGAGAAGAGAAAAATCAAAATTTCCAAAGGGGTTTTGCTTAGGGAGTGTACGGATTTTGAGTGGAAAGCCAAGGAAAAAGTTTGGAAATTTTTTGAGACCCATTGGCCTAGTAGCCGGTTGTGGGAGAAAGGGAAAGGAAGAGAAAAAGTGAAGTGGGAAGGCTTAGTGGTGTGGCCGGATTTTTGGTGAACCAACCAAGTGACCAAAAGAATTTTGGTGCCCTAGCTAGGGTGAGAACCGGTTGTGTTGACCTAGGAGGAAGGAGAAATTTTTGGTGCCCAAACCCTAGTCTTGAGCCAAGGTATTTTTTCTTTAAACCCTAACCTTTTCAATTGAGCTTTCAATTTGGAATTTAGTTGTATTTCAAGTTGAAAATGTAAGAACATAAGCTCAAGTTTTCTTTGCCCTAGATTGGTTAGGTGTGGTGCTTGATTAGGTTTTAAGGGTGGTTTGATGTTTATATTTGTTATGAGCTTTAATTTGTGTTTATGTTTGATTTGATGACTAGGTTGTATGCTAGATGGATGATGAATTGTATCTCCCCTGTTGTTATGTGCAAGCCGGTTCTAGAAGTGCATGCTAGGTTGTTAGTTTTAATTATGGAATGGTATGTGTATGAATGGATTGGTGAGACAACTTAGAACCATGCAACCTAGGCTAGGACAATGCGGGTTTTGGTTTGCATGGGCACGTTTGAGTTGCATGTTTGTTGATGTGGGACGTTAGAAAATGCTGCATGTGTGCTATCTAGGCTCCCGCGTGATCGGTTGAGTTAGCTTACACGAAATAGGACGTAAAATGAATGTGAGAACAAAAAACAAAAACTGCCAGTTCGGATGTAAACTGCCCAGTTTTCTAAAAAGTGGAATTTGAGGCCTTTGGAGGCCGAATTGGGAAAAAAGTAAAACATTAAAGTTGTAGAGAACGATTTTTTCTAGAGGGCATCATGGACGGATTTCCAAAATAAGGCTCCAATGGCCTTCGTTTTCATAAAAACCCGAGCCTGATCCGTGCCCAGGATTTGTGCACGTGCAGGTAGGTTCAAACGCCAAAACGAACCAGTTAGAGTCCGAATTAAATTTTTCGTAAAACACGAAAGTTTTAGGATTTTTCGAGAGCTAGAACTTTTGTGAAGAAAACTTTTTCAAAATCGGAATGAATCTTTAAACTGACACGGTTTTATAAAGACTATGCAGGGAACAGGAAATTCCTGCACAGGATTTTCTAAAAACAGTTCGGAAAAAAATTGTATCTTTCCCAAAACCACTGTTTTGACTAGGGAAACTGTTCCAAAGGCAGTTCCAGCCCTAAATGATTTTACAAAAACCTATTTCAAGAATATGAATTTTTATGAGTTAAGTAAAAGATTTTTGAAGTTAATTTACCCAAGTTTCCAAAGAAATGGAAAATGGATTTTTAAACCAAATTGGGTAAACAAGATGATTACGGGTAATAACCGGAAGTAATATCCGAGTTACTAGGCCAAAGCCTAAAGCTCAAGTTTGACCCGTATAGGGTTGACCTTAGTTGACCAAAAGTTGACTTGGTTGACCAAGAGTTTGACTACAATTAACCTTAAGGATTAGTCAAGATAACCCTAAAGGATACCAAGATTAATAAAATTGGGCTAAGATATAGGGTTAATTGAGGTAACCTAACAATTATGGACAAGAATAAAGCCCAAGGTTAGGAAGGTAACCTAACCCTAACAGTATGTATAAAGGTTTAGCACATGAGGTTATCCAACGTAACCTCTTAAGAATTAATCCATATTTGGTTGTTTTTAAAATAATAGGGTTACTATTTGTAACCCAGTAAGACATCTAGTATCGGGGACATACAACTAGGATTATATAGGCATGTTGGTTAGATCACCAACATTCCACAATACTAATTAGAACCTCACCTATGTCCTTCAACAAGCAGGAGGGAACCTGCAGCTGTACTCGGAGAAGAGCAGCACTACACAAGACATAGCAAGAGAGGTAAGTACAACTCCGCCTACAGCATAGGCTTTGTGTTGATACTTGCCTAAGTATGTGATGTATACTGTCAAGTATGTTAGATGTATGCTAGGAGTGTATGTCTTATTGTATGTTATGTTGTTATTGCTATGTTGTTGTTGCTATGCTATGTTATTGTTATGTCATGCTCTATGCCATGTTAATTTCTATGTCGTATGCTAAGTTATGAAGTATGATAAGTCAAGGTAAGTTCATGATGAATGTTATGTTATGATTATTAAGACATGAAGCATGTATGTATGAGAACACGAAGCATGTTCACGAAATCTTATAAGAATAATAAGATCAAGTATGACATGACAAGATGAAAAGAAAGTAAGATGGTGAGCAAGTCGCCTGTGTTGTACCAACCCGCGTTAGGTCGGGTTGGACTATGGTTTGAGTTGGAAATGGACTGGCCGCCCCAACCACTCCATAGTCGCGCGCCCGGTATGTACACACAAGTAAGGGGCCCATAAGTAAGATAAGTAATGAAAGTAAGTTAAGAATGAATTGAGCATAATACGAGCATAAATGGACCATGCATTATGATGTGTATGTTATGCTATGATGAATGAAGTTAAGAAGTGGTACGTCATGTATGATAAGTTAAGTTGGAATGTATAAGGTTAGGCTATGTTTGTTTTGTCGCGGTATAGGAAGTTGTACTTGCTGAGCGAAAGCTCACTGTCTTATGTCTATGCTGTAGGTAAACAACTTGTCAGCAATGCTTGATACAAGATGGAAGGGCGTGGCGGGGCACACTGTGAAATGTGGGAGATCAAGCCGCTACTCGTTTTGTTCCTTACGTATTTATGTTATGTTAAATATTCTTGATAAAGACACGTTTATATGTTGCACATTTTATGCCATATAAAAAAAAAAAAATTTCCGCTGTTTTTCGTAAGTATGTAAGTATGTAAAGAGAAGTTCAGTATGTAAGTATGTATGGTAACGGCCTGTGCTAGGCGGGTCGTTACAGTTTTCTTCTTTTATTTTTAATTATCTCAGAGGAAGGCTTGTCTAAGGACATATATACTGATAATGGAGGGAGAAAATGAAGGAGGTCGTAAGAAGAGAGAGCTTTCTTATTTGTTGGTAAGCAAGAATGTAAAATATAGAAGCGAAAAAGATAGTCACCGACTTAATTAATTGACACTTCTCTCTCTTTTTTTTTTTTTTTTTTTTTTTTTCAAATCGTTATCCTCATCTCCTCTCTCTCTCTCTTATTATTTTTTTTAACGCAATAAGTATATGTATATATACATATATAATCCCATCTACCCATACAAGACTACACACACGGATGCATAATATATTACATATCATAATAGGAAAAAATAAAAAATAAAAAATATATTAAATACTATAACTACATGCCACCCGGGCAAATACAATTGTATATATAAAATAATAAAAATATTTACCAAGAGGATCTTATAATTTTACTGTACGTATTTCTCATTAAATTTAATTTTAAAGTATTTTCATTTTATATTTGACATACTAAGCTGCTTAATTGATGAGATTGAACCTTCTTTCTGCATTGAGACACTTAAATAAAGTAGATGATCACTTCAATTTAATAGCATTTGCAATTAATTAAAGAAGAAATTACTAATTATGAATATTCCAATGCATGCAAAGTTTAAGAGTATGAGATGAGAACATGCTTATTAATGGCGTGTATGCTCATGAGAATATCGGGCACTGCAAAACCGGTCAATTGGACCACTGCAGCTGCACCCATGGCCACTCCAAACCTTCTGGCAGTAGCAAATCTATCATGGAGTCTCTCTCAGTCCTCAGGCGTGTCCTCACCCGCATTTCAAAACGTGACGCCACAATTTTCTGCCCTTCGTGGCAACTGTCTGCCTCCCCCTACCTCGGCTACTGTCAGGCTTGTAATGTCCAAGGTCACACCGTCAAATGGTGTCCCATTTTTCACCTAATGGCGACTCTGACTCAGGCTCCATGGCCGCGACGTGCTCACTACGCCGCCACTAGTACTACCAACAACCACAGTTGGCTTCTTGATAGTGGGGCATCGCACCATGTTAACTCCAACTTGAATGATCTCCCCATTCCATATGACGGCTCCGATGAGATTGTGATTGGAGATGGCCCGGGCTTTCCTATTATCTACACTGGTTCCACTACTCTTTCTCCACCTTCTCGTACCTTTTCTTTATATAATGTTTTTTGTGTTCTTACCATCCAAAAGAATATTATTTCTATACCTAAGTTTTGTAACTCTAACAATGTCTCTATTGACTGCTTACTTACTGCTTTTCATACGAACCAATAATGTAAGAAGAAGAAGAAGAAGAAGAAACGAATTAGAAACGACCAAACATTAAAAGCTTTTGACAGTTAAAACTCACCTAACAAATTCCAGATGATGAGGATCCTCGAGAACTATCACGGTCATAAGAACCCACAGAACAGTAAAGGAAAATATGTAAAAAGTAGAGAACATAGAGATTTATAGAAATTCACCGCCTAAAAGCTAGTTACGTCCTCTCTGTCGCTCGAGGGTTTCACTATATTCTTCAGAGTTACAAGTACCAGATAAAAACGACAATAACATTAAAATGAGAAAATCCACCCAGAGCAAAATCAATTCCGAAGCTCGCATCAACATATGATAGACAGTGATTTAAAAAAAAAAAAAATTTAAAAAAACTTCAATCTACACGTACGACAATTATATAGAAAAACGACAGCATAATAAACTAAATAGGAGAAACATAATAATAATAATAATAATAATAATAATAATAATAGTAGTAGTAGTAGTAGTAATAGTAGTAGTAGTAGTAGTAAAACACCTATGTTTAAACGGAGGTTCTTCTTTAAATGTTTAAACGCAGGTTCTTCTTTAACTCATATAGAAAACTGGCTCGCGGTGAAAGAGGGGAAATTGGATGCTACATTGTCTCCAGAGGAGTAAGGATGCTCTTATCAAAGGATTGAATTACTGTTGTATGTTTAAATAGAGCTAGTGTATTTATTTTTTATTCTTTGAATTTAGAAGAGATTGTCGTATTCAAGAACAGGAATCTCCTAAGACTCTCCAATCTTCAAACCTTATCGCTCGGAGGATGTGACGAATTGCTTGCAAGTTCATTCCCGAGAAAGAACTTTATCGGAGCTAACCTTAAAGCTCTAAAAGGAAAAGGCTTTCACCACCTCACCTCCCTTCAAACTTTAGACATCAGTAACTATGAAAAAAGTATAGTGCTTGCCAAAAGAAGGATTTCCAATATCCGATCAATCAGTGATGGACTAGTAATAATGCATCAACCAGTGATTGACTATCTATCAAGTGATATCAATTTTTATGAAAACAATAATTTTCATAATTTTATGAAACTTAAGACGTTTATTAAGAAAATTAAAAATACTTAAAAAAAAAAAAGATCACTTTCCCACTTATCTCCATGAAGTTTTGGTTTGTCTGCTATTACGTGAAGTTTATTGAATTTATTTGTTTATGTATTTATTTTGTTGTTGTTGTTATGATAGATGCCACTATGTGTAGTTGTGTACTGACTGATGTTACCAACGGGACACAACCGCAGCATAAAAAACACTGGGGCAAAATAAATAAATAAATAAAAAGGAGAAGAAGGAACGACAATAATAGAAAAGAAGGCATCGTTAAAAAACGACCTTTTTTTTTTTTTTTTTTTTTGAAGTAATAAGAAACGACAATACATTAAAAGCTATAAGTTAAAAACGACATTAACATTAAAATGAGAAAACCCTACCAGAAAAAAAAAAAAAGAAAAAAAAAAAAAAGAAAATCAAAAAACAAAGCCCACATCTACATATGTTACATGGTGACTAAAAAGAAACGTAAGAACTTTAAACAAGAATAAAACAAAAACAAAAAACCTTCAATCTACATGTTCAACGAATATTTAAGAAAACGACACATAAAAAGCTAAATAGGAGAAATCCCTCTTATTATTAAAATTAAATTAAAGGGGGGAAAAAAACTATGTTTAAACGTGGTTTCTTCTTTATCTCATATAGAAAACTGGCTGGCGGTAAAGGAGAGGAACTTGGATACTACTTTGTAAAGAAATTAAATAAGAAAATAATAAAAGTAATAAAAAAAGAGATTATAAAGATATTTAATGTGGATATGTTTTTGTTGACGGATTCATAATAAATAATTAATTAGTAAAAAACATTATAATGAGCTCACATATAAATAAAATTACAATATACAAAATTAATAAGTTATCTAATACTAACAAATCACCTAAACAAAGAAATTTCCTATATATATATATATAAATAAATTCAGAATCCTAATAAATATAAAATATACAAAATAACAACTTTCCTAATATTGATAATAACTTTCCTGAATCCTAATACTTTGTTTCCTAAGGATATTTTTGTCTAAGGATTAAGTTACTGTGTTTAAATAGGAGCTTCTGGGTGGTTAATTGTCAGTATAATCTAACGGTAATTTCACGACTAACTTTGTCATAATCTATTGAGTTTGAATCCTCCGCCTCCAAGTTTAAAAAAAAAAAAAAAAAAGTAGGAGGTTGTGGATTTATTTATTTATTTTAAGAAATCGTTGTCTTGTATTTTGTTTGTCATTTGAATAGAGAGTGTTAATTTTCCAACTGATAATCGGCATTAGTCATGCCAACACTTTGCTGCTATCAGTTAATTTATTTGTTCTGACGCCATTGTCTTGGAATAAACATGTAATAATTACTACCTTAAAGGTGGACTGAAAAAATAATTAGAAAATTAATAAAATAAAAATACGAAGATAAAAGAATATTATTAAAATTTAGAAACCGATCGAGATTGCTTGGAAGGTTCATGGTAGTCCAGGCGGATACAACCTTATTATGGGTCATTATCTTTGAATCATTCTTGTGCAGACGGACGTAAAATCAAAAAGGTCATTGTTTTTGAATCATGCTTTTTTGTTTTAAAATGTTTTCTTTTGATGATTGATTACATTAGCCAACAAATAATTCCAATATTCTTTGCTATAGGAAATTAAAAACAGATGACTGGCTAGTTTATTGCATTAAACAACATGTAATAAGTGGCAAAGTCAGAAAGTTTTTTTGACTAGAACAATTTGAAAATAAAAATTATTGAATAAAGACATATTTATATGTTTCAATTATTAAGTGGGGGGCACAATTAGAAAATTTGTTTTCCTAAGAATGGATAACAACAACATATTTTAATTTTTGAATAGGACACAAACATAATTTTTCTTGTATATTAGGAATTATACTAGAATTTTTACAAATTTTAATGGGAAAAAATAACTTTTAAAGTAGAGTTGGGGTACATGCCATCACTCATAAAAGATTGGACCTCGTTATAGTTAGTACTGCAATTGTCAATTCATCTCTAATATCAAGGTCCTGAATTTAAATCCCTCACTTTCAAGTTAAAAATTTAAAAAAAAAAAAAAAACTCTTAAATTGATTGGATCAAAGCTATCTTCCCTGAAACAAAAATGTGAAGATAAAGTCACAAAGGGGGAACGTAAATAAGTAAATAAATAAATAAATATACATATATATAGGGAGTGTCTTGTGTCCAACACCGGACTTATCCGACATTATAATTATGACCGTAGATAAAAGTTGAATGGTGGGATTTGTTGAAGCCATACGAGGGGGAGGGGGGCACCCATTAACAAATACTGACAAGCTTATACGCTAGCTTTTAGAATAGAAAAATAATAAGGGTAAATTCTCATTTAGTATATAAACTTTTAATTTTGTGTAACTTTCGTCCATGAACTTTTTTTCATTGGTAGAATACCCCTAAAATTTTAAAATGTTGTTAAAATAATCATTTTCGTTAATTTTGGACAAAATCTGTTAGTAATTTGATCAAAAACTGGTGCTAACTATGGATTTCGTCTAAAAATTAATGACAATGACTATTGTAGCAATGTTTTTAATCATTTGTAGTTATCCAGCTAAAAAAAAAAAGGGAAAGAAGAACATGGAATGCCTCTAAACTATTAAAATGTTGCTACAATAGTCATTTCTGTTAATTTTTAAACAAAGTCTGGTAGTTATTTGGTGAAAAAGTAATGTTAACTAATAGATTCTATCCAAAAATTAATGTAAATGACAATTCTAGTAACATTTTAATAGTTTATAAGGGCATTCCAGTTAAAAAAAAAGTTTAGGAATAAAGTTACATAATATTAAAAGTTGAGGGACCAATTTAACAATTTAAAAGAAGATGGTCTTTTCATTCAACTACAGTTTTTTTTAGTTTTTTTTAGTTTTTTTTTTAGTTTTTTTTTTTTTAGTTTTTTTTTTAAAGAATCAACAATGGGTGTTTACACATGTTCGCTCAAGCTTTCTTGTTGACGAAATTGCGTTTTGGAAATTTACTGAAGGGACCGACCATGGCCTCCACTGTGGCCGCTGCCTAGCCAGCCACCATCTCCGTTCTTCTAGAGCTCGATCAAGCCAACCAACATTTTTTTTAATGAAATAGCAAAGCTCTTTAATTTCTTCCGATTTTAATTACCGGAGTTTTTTAATGCAAGAAATAATTTTTGTAAACTCGTTTTGGTTAGTGAGAAATCGGAGAGGAAGGTTTGTTTCTTTGCTTGCTTTTCGTGTCTTCTTTTGTTGCCCTTGTTTGGGTTCTTTGTTTGCTAGTGTGGTTTTTGTTGTTTCCGTCGTTTCCTTTGAATGAAGGCCAAAAAAAAAAAAGGATAATGTTACATGTACTAGCCTTGTAGATCACACTGTATCATATCAAAATGCAACTTTTACCATAACAATGAGTTACAACGTTGGTGAAGTTATCTAGTACAACAATTTTTAATTTATAATAAGCACTATTTAATTCAGTTGCAATTACGTACAATCAACCCCCTGCCTCAATTTTTATATGGTTTTTTTTTTTTCCTAACGATAGTAATATACATCATTTATATCATGTATTACTTCACTACTATCAATCAGAAACTTTTTTCATTTTGTGACGCGTGTCCAACTTCCACCAACTTCCGTTTCATTTCGTGACGAATTCTACCTGAAAAGGACTCGCGTTTATAGGTTGTACTTATTTGATACATGAATAGGTTATTGCTATTCCACCAGAAAAAAAAAAATGAAGTTATTACTTGGAATCTAGAGATATATACCATTTGAGTAAAGGAATCTGTCATGTTAACGGTAGTCATTACATGATATCAGTAGCGGAGCTACTTAGGAATGAGTGCGAACAATCACGCCATTGACTTTTGTATTTTCAAAAGAAAAAAAAAAATAGTATATCCTCTCGTTGAAGTAGAAGACTGGTTCTATCATTGCATGAGGTTGCCTTTAAAACATGTGCCCAACGGTGGCGTGATATTTTAAAAAAATTTGTTTAACTAATTAGCAATTATCATGTTTTTGGATGTAGAAAAAAAAAAATGTCCTGTCATCTTCCATTCTAATGCTTTTTATGAAATCACGGGCTCGATACTCGTTAAAGAAAAAAATGACCTAATTTAATTCTATTAAAAAAGATGTGTCCATTTTTCACCCCACACCCATTTTACGCCGGCCATTGATCGGGAGTTGCTCAAACTGGAGCTATAAAGTAATACACAATCCTAAGAATATCTTACAACGAGGAGGACAAAAAAAAAAAAAAAAAAATGCATCCTAATCGTTGTAGTAGATCACTCAATTTGCTTAAAAATGGACATTAATATTAATTGTACTATGTGTGTAAGATGTACCTTAGTTATCTACAATGTTCTCTTTTAACGTTTATGAAACTACAATAAATTAGATAAATTTAGCTGCTGATAAAATATTAACTTCAAAGACTCAGATGAGACATGCAGTTCTGAGGTAACGGAAAACATTTAATGATCAAATTATTAACCCTTGAGGTATAAAGTCTCACTTCTTTACATCCACATATCAATATATAAAATGATCTTAAATCCAATATCAGATAGTATCCGACAATTCTTAAACATATATTTCTCATGCATACTCTTCCCTCGGGTGTCTACCTTACAAATTAAGTAGTTAATTGTAAAATGTTCATTATCACTCAGGATTCGTAATTGACTTTTCAAAGTTTCTCTTATCAATTTCATTTCTTCACGTACTTAAAATAGTCGTGTGTGTGTATATATATATATATATATATATCAGTTGACTAGAAAATAAGTAAGCTCGAAGACTGATTCCAAGCAAAGTTGGTTGATCTTACACGCAACTATGCCTGGTACCAAATTTGATTTGACCTTGGATCAAACTCTCTCTTTCTCTCTCTTGCTCGCTCTCGGTCTCAGCCCCATTACAATTATAGTATACTAGACCAAGACATTATTAGTTGATATTTTCGAGGTTTTTAACATGTTCGAAATTTTAATTTTTTTATAAATTTTATTTTGGTTCATGCCGCTCCTGAAATGTAGCCATGGCTCCACCACTGACTGGTGCTGTGGTAATTATCTTTGCATTGATATGTCTATCGCTTGAACTAAATTTTGAATGGTAGAGTTGTCATTGTTTCAAATATTGGATCATTTTTGCAAAAATTTCAAAATTGAGCTACATGGTTAGCTTAGTTTTGGAGAAACAAAAAACACATAAACAACTAGATCAACTTATAAGTCTAATAAATAATGGGGTTATTGCCACAATGGCCCCAGAATTGTACTCTCAGTCTTAAATTCATCTCTGAAACATTTTTATTATTACGAAAATGTCCCTTATTTTGGAATTTGTTAAAAAAAAATGTAATAATAAAATAAAAATAAAACAAAAACTTAACGAAAATTGAAGACCTTCAGATTATGTGAGCTTTAACTAAAGTTAAAATTTAATTTTTTTTTAAAGGAAAATTGTATCTTCAAAATATCTATGTGACCATATCTTTAATTAAAATACAATTTACTTTTAAAATATATCTGATTGTAGCACAATTTCCTTTCAAAAAATAATTTAATTATAAATTTATCTATGAATAGAACTTACGTAATCAAAACCTGTTAAATTTCAATCTAATTATTCATAATACATTGACAGAGGCACTGTTGGTGTAATAGTAGATAAATTCATGAGAGTATCATGTGTAAAATTTAAAATTAGGGATTAACATATAAAACAATGTGTATAATTTGAGAGCCATTTAATTTTAAAGAATAATAAGGTATAGGCTTTGACGAATTATGGAGAATATCCAAGCCATTTTTCTTAAGCATTAAGTGCACGTGTTAACCTAAACTATTAATCTTGATGAAATACATTTATGGCCTGTCATATCAAGCTAGAATAGCTTCCATGACAAGATTTGTAACTAATGAGGAAGAAATAAATGAAATTAGGTTTCATCGTTTTCAAAACAACACGAAAGTATCGAGGTTAGATTACTTGATTTTGTCCATTTGAGCAAAACTAGATGCTTAAGATCCATACGCCTACAAATATCTGGCTTTAAAAAGTTCCTTTCCAAAGCAGGGAAAAACGCGAGAGAGACACCAATAAGTAGGGGAAAAAAGACAAGAAAAGGAAAATAGTGCATGGCTTAAACAATATTATCTTTTTAAGACATTTGTTCAGTTATGTTATTAATTACTCTTATTATCATGCTTTCAATAAGTTTAAAAATTTTATGTTAATGTATGACTTGAAGTTTTGTGCTTATTTGTACGAGATTAATATCATACTAGAGGATCATAAATTAAAGTTAAAAGGAGGTATTTTTTGTGTGGAAATTCATTTATACATATGGTATATTTATTGAGATTTCACTCATGTAGTTATTTTAATGCAGTTTATAGAGTTTATAAGATCACTGGAAGTTGACTAAGCTAAAGATTTTAAAGTCCTACGACTTGAATATAAATTTAAGATTTTTGATTTTGTAACATAAGAACAATCTTAGTCTCGATAGTAAAGATTTTAGATACATGTAAGAGAAGAGTTTAGATACATTGTCCCATTTCTTTTGTCTTATTTTTGTCCCTCCAATTAAATTTGTATATTTGAGTGAATTGTTCAAGTAATTTTAGGATTTAGCTATTTTTTAGGGATTGGTTCATTAAATTTAGATGATATATAACGAATGGTTTCGGGGTCGACAGAGAAAAAAAAAAAAAAAAAAAAACGATTGTTTTGTATGGATGAATTCAATACAGTGGAGTAGGATGACTCATTTGGGGTGTAGAAAATAGGTTCATGGGAGGAGGTAGAGCTGGAAACATGACTGGAAAGGCAACGGAGAAAAACTCCATGAGTGTGTTATGAAGCTGAAATTAAAATTGAAAAGAGAGAGATGATAATTATTTTGGCAAAAGATGAAGAGAATAAAGTGAAGTACTTCATTTTTGTGTGAGAATGAAATATTAATACAAATTGGCTTCAAATTTGTAGAAGCTAATAGTTTGACCAAATGCTCTTTCTATACCTGGAACATGACAAATTAACAAGAGGATTTTTTTTATTCAACGAAAGATATGACGATGAAATCAACCAAAATTTATTAGGCTCTCAAGAAAATTTATTTACTCCATTTGCTTGACATCATTGGATTAAGAACATTGGATTTAAAATTCTGCACGCTTCTTCAAATAAATTTGAATATGTCAAAACTCCATAATTTTAAGTTGAGAGAACAATCACACTTTATTATTGCTATCCAATTGTAATAAACTCAAATTCTTAAGCAATCAAGACTAACTGTCCATTGGGAGAGAGGCTACATAGCCACGGATAATCTAAAATTAAAAAGGATATACAACGTTTGATTGGGATAATAAATCAGAAAAATCCTAAAAAAAAATTAATCAGTTGACTAGAGATTAGGCAATACGAAAGATAAACTCATCAAGTACGTGTAGTTTGCAAGATTTGTCAAATCACAAGAGATTAATGTTGGAAAAATGGCTTGTAAAAACCATTTTAATGGTCATTTTGAGGCTTGAATTTGAGCAGGACCTACTGCATGTTAGTACATGGTGAATTCGTGTTCTTCTCCGCAAGAAGATCGAAATCGAATTTTAATACACTCAAAATGATGAAATGATGAATGAGAAATTGACTCATAAAATTGCACCAATGAAGTTGGAAAAATTAGAGAAAGGAAGTGAGGAAACTCTTTGTGACGCCCCGACTTCCCAAGCCAGGTCGACACCATACATACTTGTTCTTTACTTGAAAATTTGAGATAATTTTTTTTTTTTAAACATATACACATAAGTTATCTTATAGAGAAAAACTTGTCATATATACAGACTATACTGGCAGTATCTTCTTGTGTCTTTAAACTTCTTACAACTAACAAAGCATAATTTATTTTTGAAATATTAACATACTACTGAAAATCAAATGCGGAAAATTTATGCGTAGTGGTATCCCACACCGCCCTTCACCTGCCGCATCGTCCGCATAGCCCACCAATTAAATTGCAGGCTTCTTACCTACAGTATGAAATATAAGGGTGAGCTTTCGCCCAGCAAGTTCAAACATAATCTCACAAAACATTTCAAGCATCTTTAGAACATGGCAATCATCACTAACTCATGCATGAACCATTTATGATTGATTGAATGTCTTATGTTTCATTATAGACTCAATCTTTATTATCTTGTCCTAACATGTGGGCCCATAGTGTTCGTACCAAAAGCGCGCAGCCTCCAGATAAAGCCAGGGTTTGCAAGGCCCTAACAGTTCTGGGAATTTTAACTTGACCCTTCACGATCACGAATTTCGATCACGGAATGTAATTATCACCACTAAACTGTAGCCTCCTTGATTAGGGGAGGTTGGTACGACACCTTACTTGATTATCTTACCATGTGATTTAACATTAGTGAACATATTTCATGATGTCACTATGTCATATCATACTCAACATTTGCCATAATATGGCCTTCTTGAAAACATGTCACTTCTGGAACCATGGAATTTTTGAAAACATGGCATTTCTGAAACCATGACATTTTTGTAAACATGACACTTTTGTAAACATAACACTTTTGTGAACATAGCACTTTTATAAACATAGCACTTTTATAAACATAGCACTTTTGTAAACATAACACTTTTGTAAACATAGCACTTTATAAACATAGTACTTTTATAAACATAGCACTTTTATAAACATAGCACTTTTGTAAACATAGCACTTTTGTAAACATAGCACTTTTATAAACATAGCACTTTTGTAAACATAGCACTTTTATAAACATAGCATTTTTGTAAACATAGTACTTCATAGCCATAGCATAGCATCACACATCATGGCACAACATAGCAAGTATACTTGAAAATAGTCTTTACTATTTTCATACTGTAGGTGAGGTTTGATACTTGCCTGATTTGCTAGATTCCGGGTTCTGATGTCTTAACTCGGATTGCAATTGCAGGTTCCTTCCTGCTATTAAAAGAACATAGGATAAGAATCCTATAAAAGTTGGTAACCTTTCCAACATTCTAGTTATATGTCCCCCCACACATGCCTTGGTATCCTATAGGATTACATTGGGTAACCCTTAATTAACTGTTGGGTTAAAGTCGATATCTGATCAACTAATGGTCAACCCTTGGTCAACTATGGTCAACCTTGGGCTTTGAGGCTAAGCCCAGTAACTCGGGTATATCTCCCGGTTACCTTTCGTAAACTAGTCGCTTGCTATATTCTAACTTGAAAAATTAATTTCCCTTACTTGGAAAATTTAGGGAAATTAATCTCAAAACTTCATTTTTAACTTATAAAAATCCTTTACTTAAATCGTAAAAATTCAAACTCTTGGATTAGTGTTTTATAAAATCATTTGAGGTTGAAAACTGCCCTTGGAACAGTTTTCCATAATCAAAACGATAGTTTGTAGTAGAAAACAGTTTTCTAGAAACATTTGTAAACTTGTGGTGCAGGAATTTCGGATTCCCTGCGCACCTTCGAAAAACGATTCTAATTTAAAAATCGGTTCATAATCTGAAAAAGTTTTCTTCATAAAAGTTGTAACTCTCGAAAAATACTAAAACTTTCATGTTTTGAAAAAATTCCAATTCGGCCTAGATTCGTCCCAGTTTTTGTTTGAAACTGGCTGACCCCGAAAACTGAGTGAAAACTGGGTCTGGGGATCAGCCACGGGTTTTGGGGTAAACGGAGGCCATTGGAGCCTTATTTTGGGAAACGGCTCACGTTATCCTCTAGGAAAAATCGTTCCAAACAACTTTCATGTTTTAAGTTTTTCCAAATTCGGCCTCTAAAGGCCTCAAATTTCACTTTCCCGAAACTGGTCAGGTTTTACCCGAAAATGGCAGTTTTCGGTTTAGGGTTCGTTTTACGTCCTAGACGTGGAACCTAGCTCAACCAGCCACCGCGGGAGCTCTAATACACACATGCAGTGGTTTCTAACGTTCCAAACCATCATTCTTAAACTTAATTGGGGACATACAACTTATCGAACCCTAACATGCGATTCAACCAAATCAATCAAGCATAAGCATACAACTATGCAAGCTCATAATTTAAACTCATAAATCAAACCACCCTTAATCTAAGTCAAGCACAACCCTAAATCCAACTTAGGCAAAAACTTAAATCGAGCTTACGCTCTTACAATCCCTTGGAAAATACATTTAAATTTCTCAATTGAAACTTAAATTGAGAAGTTTAAAGTATAAAGGAATTACCTTGATTTGAATCAAGAGTTTGGCTTGGCTTTTGGGATTTTCCCCTTTCCCTTTGGCTCCTCCTAGAACCGGCCCTAATGGCCAAAATGGGTCTCAAAATTTTTTCAAAACTTTGTTGGTTTCACACAAGAAATCCGACCACCCCTACACTCCGATTGCTCTCGGTTTTGCAAAATTTTCTTCCTTCCTTGCTCACACTTAGAAGTCCGGATTTTTGAGGGAGAAAATGGCAAGAGTTTGGCTGTTTTTTTGAGGCCAAAACCGCCCCCTATGGCAGCCTATTTATAGGTGGAATTTTGGACTTTTTTGCAAATATTTGGTTCACCTTTGCTCATAAGTCCTTGATGCAAAACTAATTGCACAAAAAATTGCACAAAAACCCTCCATGTGGCCGCCCATTAGAGGAGAACTTGGTGGCCAAGTTTTGAATTTTTCCTAAGCTTATCTTATCTTAATCATGATGTCATAATTAAGGATAAGGTGATGTCATTCACCTTATGCCTTGTTTGGCTACTTCCTCCAACAGGAAATCCATTTTAAGCCAATACAGATATTTCTAATACTGTGTTCACTCAAACACAGTATTTATTTAACTAAAATTTATTTGTTCAAAAGAAAACAGACAGTACAAAATTTTTCTTATTTTCCTGAGCCCTTTTTCGTCTCTAATTCCTACTCGGGTGCTTGATTTTCTAAGGTGGTTTTTAAAACCTAATCATGCTATCTCTATCATGAAGACGGTTTTTGCAATATTTTTCCATACTGCTTATTATATCACAGTACCGTCTTACTCTAGTCAACCTCTGACTATTCTGGTCAACTTTGACTTTTTGATCAAACTTTGACCAACATGAGTTTATGAAATTCCGTCATAACCTTTTTCCATAAAAAGGCCTGTTATGGAGTCTCATAATTAATTTACCGAGAACTCAACCTCATACTGATAAAATCATGAATCTTGTATTAATATTCATAATTTTCATAAAATTACACATAAACACATAATACGAGCTTTAGATTTCTTATATACAAGAAAATCATGAGTTCGTAAAAATTTTGGATATTACAATCTACCCTCCTTAAAGAATTTTCGTCCTCGAAAATCAGAACAATTCTGGGTAGCTTTTCTTCATATCTTCCTCGCGTTCCCATGTTGCCTCCTCAACCTCATGATTTCGCCATAGGACCTTAACTAAAGGTATAACCTTGTTCCTTAGCACCTTCTCTTCTCGTGCCAAGATTTGAACCGGCTTCTCTTCATACGTCATATCCTCGTGGACCTCAATTGGTTCGTGGTCTAATACATGGGATGGATCCGAAATGTACTTCTTTAACATCGACACATGAAATACGTTGTGTACATATGCTAATTCTGGAGGCAAAGCCAACTTATAGGCCACATTACCGACTCTTTCCAGTATTTCGAATGGCCCTATGTATCTTGGACTTAATTTCCCCTTCTTTCCGAATCTCATAACTACTTTGAATGGAGCAACTTTGAGAAAAACCAAGTCTCCTACTTGGAATTCTAGAGGTCTTCTGCGTTCGTCGGCATAGCTCTTTTGTCGACTAAATGCAGTTTTCATCCGTCGGCGTATGAGTTTCACGGCCCTCAGTGGTTTTCCGAATAAAATCCGTGGACACAAGTTCCTTCTCTCTTGTCTCATACCAGTGGACTGGAGATCTACATCTTCTCCCGTACAGGGCTTCATAACGAGCCATTCCAATTGAAGCTTGAAAACTATTGTTGTACGAGAACTCAATCAAAGGAAGCTTCTTATCCCAAGTCCCTTTGAAATCCATCACGCATGCTCGCAGCATGTCTTCTAGGGTCTGAATGGTCCTCTCTGATTGTCCATCCGTTTGAGGGTGAAAGCCGTACTAAAAGTGAGCTTTGTACCCATGGCTTGATGTACACTCTTCCAAAATTTAGAAGTGAACCGTCCATCACGATCCGAGATAATCGATTTCGAAATCCCATGGTAGCGAACGATCTGCGCGACGTATAATTCCGCTAGCTGCTCTACTGAAAAGCTAAGCTTGATGGCAATAAAGTGTGCAGACTTCGTCAAACGATCAACAATTACCCAAACAGCGTCGTTGCCACTGGGAGTTCGGGGTAGACCAACTACAAAGTCCATGGTCACTTGGTCCCATTTCCATTCTGGGATGGAAATTTTCTGCAATTCTCCCCCTGGACGTTGATGTTCTGCCTTGACCCTTTGACACGTGAGGCATTTACTGACGAAAGTTGCAACATCATTCTTCATTTTAGGCCATCAAAAGCTTTCCTTCAAGTCTTGATACATCTTTGTGGCTCCCGGATGAACGGATATGGGGTCTCATGAGTCTCCTTCATGATTTGCTCCTTCAATTCGTCCTCGTTAGGAATGCATAATCTATTTTTCTGATAGAGTATGCCCTCATCAGATATGTTGAAATCCGACTCCTTTCCTTCCAAGACCTCATTCTTTGTTCTGATCAGCGAGGCATCTCCTTCTTGTCGCTCCTTCATGCCTTCCAAATGGTAGGTTGGAAAGTTAGGGCAGCTAAATTTTCCGTGATAAGCTCTATTCCAGCTTCCGCTAGCTCCTTCTGAAGAGGTTTCGATCAACGGTTGTAGGGACATTAACGTGGAAGACGACTTCCGACTAAGGGCATCGGCCACTTTGTTAGCCTTCCCTGGATGGTAACGGATGTCTATGTCATAATCCTTCACCAGTTCGAGCCATCATCTTTGCCTCATGTTAAGCTCCTTTTGTGTGAAGATATACTTCAAACTCTGATGATCCGTGTAAACTTCACACTTGATACCATAAAGGTAGTGTCTCCAGATTTTGAGCGTAAATACTACCGCCGCAAGTTCCAAATCATGCGTCGGATAGTTCTTCTCATGATCCTTAAGCTGTCGTGAAGCATAAGCGATCACCTTCTCATTCTGCATGAGAACGGCTCCCAATCCTATCTTGGAAGCATCGCTGTATATTACGAAGTTTCCTTCCTCCACATTCGGAATTGTGAGGATCGGAGCGCGAGTCAGCCTATTTTTCAGCTCTTGGAAGTGCTCTTCACATTTTGCAGTCCATTCGTACTTCTTTCCTTTTCGTGTAAGTGCGGTGAGCGGTGCTGCAATCTTGGCAACCTTCAACAAAACCTCGGTAGTAGCCCGTCAGGCCGAGGAAACTACGTATTTCGGTGACGTTTTTCGGAGCTGGCCATTCACTTATTGCTTCAATCTTAGCCGGATCCACAGATATGCCGTCCTTGGAGACCACATGTCCTAAGAAATGGACCTTTTCCAACCAGAATTCACACTTAGTGAATTTAGCATAGAGCTGGTTTTGCTTCAAAATCTGCAGAGTGATCCTTAGGTGCTCCTTGTGCTCCCCCTTTGACCTTGAATAAATCAAAATATCATCTATAAAGACGATAACAAACTTATCCAAGTAATCCTTGAACACTCGATTCATCAGGTCCATAAAGGCTGCTGGAGCATTTGTCAATCCGAATGGCATAACGAGGAACTCGTAATGTCCATATCGCGTACGAAAAGCCGTCTTGGGGACATCTCCTTCCCTAATTCGGAGCTGATGATATCCGGATCGTAAGTCAATCTTCGAGAAAATTGAAGCTCCTCTCAGCTGATCAAACAAATCGTCGATCCGAGGCAACGGATACTTGTTCTTGATGGTTATCTTGTTTAACTCCCGATAGTCAATGCACATCCTAAGAGTGCCATCTTTCTTTTTAACGAACAGAACTGGGGCTCCCCATGGCGAGTAGCTTTGACGAATGAATCCTCGATCCAGAAGCTCTTGTAACTGAATCTGCAGTTATTTAAGTTCAGCAGGCGCCATCCTGTAAGGTGCCTTAGATACCGGTGCTGATCCAGGAAGTAATCCAATCTCAAAAGAGATCTCTCGTTCTGGTGGTAACCCTGTCAATTCTTCAGGAAAAACTTCTATAAACTCCTTGACTATCGGTACTTCTTCCGGTCTGCTCTCAGTCTCTTGCGTCTTATCCACCGCGTTGGCTAGAAATCCCATACATCCTTCTGCCAACAATTTTCTAGCCTTTAGCGCCGAAATAAACATCTTCGGCTGTTTTGGAGTAGATCCTCTGAAAATAAACTCCTCGCCTCCCATTGGCTTGAACATGACAGTTCATCGTGGACAGTCGATAACGGCGTTGTACTTCCCCAAGAAGTCCATACCCAAGATGACATCGTAGTCGTATAGGTCAATGATGATCAAGTTGACATACATTTCCCTACCACATATAATTATTGGAACGTGACGTATCCAATAATCAGACAACAAAATCTCCCCGGAGGGTAATGCAGTCCTAAATGTTCTTCCGATTCTATCACTAGCTCTACCTAGTTTCTTAGCGAACCTAGGTGATGTGAATGAATGCGTAGCTCCAGAATCAATTAACACGTAAGCATCTTGTTGGCAAAAGGAAGCTGACCTGTCACCACGGTGGAAGGTCCAGCTTGAACATCCTCTTTTGTATAGGCGTAGATGCGTCCCTGAGGTTCCGGAGCTTCCAGCCTACCTTGAGAGATTGCAGGTCCCTCGAGCTTCATCTGTGCAGCGTGATGTTGAGATCCCTGTCCTCTCTGTTGGTTCTGCGGACTCTGAGAATTGAGATTGCAGCTTTTAGCATAGTGGCCTTCCTTGCCACATAGAAAACAGCGACCATCTCCAGCACGGCACTCTCCCAGGTGTTTCTTCCCACATTTCTGGCAAGTGGGATAACTACTGCTATTGGGAGTATTCTTTTTCTGGGGAAAATTCTGTTGATTCCCCTGTCTTCCTGCATTCCACTTCATTTTCTGTTGATTGCTGCCGTATTGCCTGTTGTTGTTTTGACCCAAAGGTCCTCCTTGACCTTTTTGTTGTGAGGTCTGGCCTTGCTTGACTTGGTTCTGCTTAACTTGGGCCTTTTCTTCCCTCTTCTCCTGGTAGAACTTGGCCCATTGTTCTCTATTCTGCCCTACCCAGTATTCAGCTCGAACTGCTCGGCTGACACAATCTGCAACGGTGGTTGGTGGATAGGGTCCACTGTTGATCACCACAGCCAAATCCGAGCGGAACATCTTCATCATCTTTCGTACTTTGTCCCTTTCGGAACTGAAAACGTGAGGACAGAGACGTGCTAGCTGCTCAAACTTTTGCACCGCCTCAGCTACCGACAAATTTCCCTGGCGAAAATTACTGAGTTCGTCCTGTTGAGCTTCCATATCTTCAGTGTTGAAGTATTTTTCTTAAAATTCGTCCATAAAGTCCTCCCAAGTCATTTGGGTAACATCCCACTAGATCTGGACTGTTTCCCACTAAAGGCGAGCATCTTTCTTCAGCACGAAGGATGCACAGAGGATTTTCTCTTGATCACTGAGCCTGAGGAAGTTCAGGATAACCTGGAGGTCAATCACCAGTTGTCGGCGTCAATTGGGTTTGTAGACCCCTCGAATTCTGGTGCCTTCATGTGCCGAAAACTGTCATATAGTTCCTCCGGAGTGCGAACTCGGGGTGCTGGTGGAACAGCTACAGGTACAACAGGTACTTTCGGGAGCTATGGGGTTCTCTGGGATCATCGGGTCAACATCTGGAATTTCCGGTGCAGCAGGCCGATTCACAGGTGCTGGTGGTACCTCGACATCAGGAGGTCCCTGATTCCGCTGAGCCAACTGAGCTCTAAGCCCCCCTATCTCTTACTGTTGGGCTAACATTATCTGTCTTAGTTCATTCAGCTGGGCCGCAAGATCAACTTCTTGGATCGGTACTCTTCTACGCTTTGGTGGCATGGCTCTATACGGAAATAAGAAAATAAACTTAACTTCTTTTATTATAAAATTAATAAAATCATTTCTTTTATATAGAACCATAATCTTCTTTCCATATAAAAGTATAATATGAACATATCTGAATTAATCACGATCTTGTTCATATCTCCTTCACATCAGGAGTACATAACCATAACTGTTGGAAAGATATAAAACTTTCGATTATTTCCGTATGTCACCTAATTGCCGTCACCAAGCTAAGGCACCACCCAGCGTTATCCCCGTGTCCAACATTTTCCAGCATGATCGTTGAAGGAAGATACTTACTATACCCATAAGATCTTAACTAATTCTAATAGTAAGAAAACAACATAACTTACTTGGACCGTTGCGGAGCGATGTGAGGCGAAGTGAAGTAGGCTGGCAGGATACCGCTCTGATACCAAACTGTGATGCCCCCGACTTCCCAAGCCAGGTCGACACCATACATACTTGTTCTTTACTTCAAAATTTGAGATAAATTTTTTTTTAAACATATACACATAAGTTATCTTATAGAGAAAAACTTGTCATATATACAGACTATACTGGCAGTATCTTCTTGTGTCTTTAAACTTCTTACAACTAACAAAACATAATTTATTTTTGAAATATTAACATACTACTGAAAATCAAATGCGGAAAATTTATGCGTAGTGGTATCCCACACCGCCCTTCACTTGCCGCATCGTCCGCACAGCCCACCAATTAAATTGCAGGCTTCTTACCTACAGTATGAAATATAAGGGTGAGCTTTCGCCCAGCAAGTTCAAACATAATCTCACAAAACATTTCAAGCATCTTTAGAACATGGCAATCATCACTAACTCATGCATGAACCATTTATGATTGATTGAATGTCTTATGTTTCATTATAGACTCAATCTTTATTATCTTGTCCTAACATGTGGGCCCATAGTGTTCGTACCAAAGCGCGCAGTCTCCAGATAAAGCCAGGGTTTGCAAGGCCCTAACAGTTCTGGAAATTTTAACTTGAACCTTCACGATCACGAATTTCGATCACGGAAGGTAATTATCACCACTAAACTGTAGCCTCCTTGATTAGGGGAGGTTGGTACGACACCTTACTTGATTATCTTACCATGTGATTTAACATTAGTGAACATATTTCATGATGTCACTATGTCATATCATACTCAACATTTGCCATAATATGGCCTTCTTGAAAACATGTCACTTCCGGAACCATGGCATTTTGAAAACATGGCATTTCTGAAACCATGACATTTTTGTAAACAGGACACTTTTGTAAACATAGCACTTTTGTGAACATAGCACTTTTATAAACATAGCACTTTTATAAACATAGCACTTTTGTAAACATAACATAGCACTTTGTAAACATAGAACTTTTATAAACATAGCATTTTTATAACATAGCATTTTTATAAACATAGTACTTCATAGCCATAGCATAGCATCACACATCATGGCACAACATAGCAAGTATACTTGAAAATAGTCTTTACTATTTCATACTGTAGGTGAGGTTTGATACTTGCCTGATTTGCTAGATTCCGGTTCTGATGTCTTAACTCGGATTGCAATTGCAGGTTCCTTCCTGCTATTAAAAGAACATAGGATAAGAATCCTATAAAAGTTGGTAACCTTTCCAACATTCTAGTTATATGTCCCCCCACACATGCCTTGGTATCCTATAGGATTACATTGGGTAACCCTTAATTAACTGTTGGGTTAAAGTCGATATCTGATCAACTAATGGTCAACCCTTGGTCACTATGGTCAACCTTGGGCTTTGAGGCTAAGCCCAGTAACTCGGGTATATCTCCGGTTACCTTTCGTAAACTAGTCGCTTGCTATATTCTAACTTGAAAATTTAATTTCCCTTACTTGGAAATTTAGGGAAATTAATCCCAAAACTTCATTTTTAACTTATAAAAATCCTTTACTTAAATCGTAAAAATTCAAACTCTTGGATTAGTGTTTTATAAAATCATTTGAGGTTGAAAACTGCCCTTGGAACAGTTTTTCATAATCAAAACGATAGTTTGTATTAGAAAACAGTTTTCTAGAAACATTTGTAAAACTTGTGGTGCAGGAATTTTCGGATTCCCTGTGCACCCTTCGAAAAACGATTCTAATTTAAAATCGGTTCATAATCTGAAAAAGTTTTTTTCATAAAAGTTGTAGCTCTCGAAAAATACTAAAACTTTTGTGTTTTGCAAAAATTCCAATTCGGCCTAGATTCGTCCCAGTTTTTGTTTGAAACTGGCTGACCCCGAAAAACTGAGTGAAAACTGGGTCTGGGGATCAGCCACGGGTTTTGGGGTAAACGGAGGCCATTGGAGCCTTATTTTGGGAAACAGCCCACGTTTTCGTCTAGGAAAAAATCGTTCCGAACAACTTTCATGTTTTAAGTTTTTCCAAATTCGGCCTCTAAAGGCCTCAAATTTCACTTTTCCCGAAACTGGTCAGGTTTTACCCGAAAATGGCAGTTTTCGGTTTAGGGTTCGTTTTACGTCCTAGACGTGGAACCTAGCTCAACCAGCCACCGCGGGAGCTCTAATACACACATGCAGCGGTTTCTAACGTTCCAAACCATCATTCTTAAACTTAATTGGGGACATACAACTTATCGAACCCTAACATGCGATTCAACAAAATCAATCAAGCATAAGCATACAACTATGCAAGCTCATAATTTAAACTCATAAATCAAACCACCCTTAATCTAAATCAAGCACAACCCTAAATCCAACTTAGGCAAAACCTTAAATCGAGCTTACGCTCTTACAAACCCTTGGAAAATACATTTAAATTTCTCAATTGAAACTTAAATTGAGAAGTTTAAAGTGTAAATGAATTACCTTGATTTAAATCAAGAGTTTGGCTTGGCTTTTGGGATTTTCCCCTTTCCCTTTGGCTCCTCCTAGAACCAGCCCTAATGGCCAAAATGTACGACCCGCCTAGCACGGACCGTTACCGTACATACATACATACTTGACTTATTTTACATACTTATCTATTTAACCAAAAATAGTGAAACTTTTTTTTTTTTTTCTATTACTGAGTACTGTCTGGAATAATATAAACATAAAATATTAGTCATAACTTTACGGAAGGTGTAGCGGCTTATCCCCTCTTTCACAGTTGCCCCCGCCAACTCCATTATCTTGTATCAAAGTCGCCAGTAGGTTGCTTACCTACAGCATAGACATAAGGCGTGAGCTTTCGCTCAGTAAGTACAACTATTTAATCCACAACATAAACAGTCATAAACTTAGCAGAGCATATCCTGATATATTCTAATCATGCATGATCCAATTATGCTTTATTATGCTTAATTTATCATACTCTCTAATCATACTTTCATTTCTTAACTTGCTCATGGGCCCCTTATCATGAGTGATCGTACCGGGCGCGCAACTATGGAGTGGTTGGGGCGGCCATTCCATTTCCAACTCATTCCACAGTCCTACCCGACCTTGGACGGGTCGGTACGTCACAGGCAAGCTCGCTTGCCATTATACTTATTTGTCATCTTGACCTTGTTTTCATTATTTGTGAACATGCTTCATGATGTCACATGAATATAACTTGTAATTATTTCTTAGTCATGCCATCTACTTGATATATCAAATCATAGCACATAACATACATAATCTCGCATATCATCTTACAACAACAAAAAATGCCCATGCTGTAGGTGGAGTTGCACTTACCTCTCTCACTATGTCCCTCTTGAGGCTGTTCTCTTACTGGGCACAGCTGCAGGCCTTTTCCTGCTTGAATAGGGACTTAGGTAAGAGTCTAATTCTTATTATGCAATGTTGGTGTCCTAACCAACATGCCGATTGAAATTCTAGTTGTATGTCCCCTAATACTAGATATCTGATTTGGTCACAAAATAGCCATTTAACTGTTTGGAAATAATTATTATTTCTTTTAAGAGATTACTTTGGATAATCTCTTGGGCTAGGTTCTTGATAAAATGTTAGGTTTCCTTAAAACCTTGGCTTGATTACAAATCCTATCCATTTTCTTATCTTTTTGCTATTTAAGAAATTTAGCTTTAAATCCCTTTTTGTAAAAATTCCAATTTTTGAAACAAATCTTTATAATGGTCGTTTTTAAGGTTAAGAACTGCCTTTGGAACAGTTTTAAGCAAAAATACAATTTTTTTTTCAAAACAGTTGTAAACTCATGTGCAGGAATTTTCGGTTCCCTGCACACTCTTCATAAAACGAGTACCAATCTAAAAATTCATTTGGAATTTGAAAAACTTATCTTCACGAAGTTGTAGCTCTCGAAAAATGCTAAAACTTCCGTGTTTACAAAAAACCCAGTTCTGTTTGTACTCGCGTCAGTTTTGGTTTGAAGCTGGCTGATCCTGAAACTGGGTCTGGGCAGACCAGCCACGGCTTTTTGCAAAAAACGGAGACCATTGGAGCCTCATTTTTAAATTCTGCTCATGTTGTCCTCTAGGAAAAATCGTTCCGAGAAACTTTCGTGTTTTAAGATTTACCCAATTCGGCCTCTAAGGCCCTCTAATTCTTATTTTCCCGAAACTGGCCAGTTTGAGTCCGAATTGGCAGTTTCGGTTTGCTTAATCCGGTTTACGTCCTATTTCACGAAATCTACCTCAACCGAACATTTCGGGAGCCTATAAGGCAAACACACAGCGTTTATAATGTCCTGCATGAACCATTAAACTGTCCAATTGAATCCATGCAAACCAAATTCAAAAGCCTTAAGCCTATGTTTGCATTAACCCTAACTTTGCTTCTTAAATCAACATGCTTCAAGCACTGCCCTAGGGCAGATTTTCTGACCAAATCAGGGGACACACAACCCTAAGCATTCAAGCATGAAAATCAACCATAAATAAACACAAATCATGCAAAAATTTGAACCATACACCCTTAGATCTACAAATCAAGCACATACTACTAACTTAGGGCATAAATGGGGAAATGGACTTATGTCCTTACAACCAAATTGAATCATCTTTTTACCTTAAATTTGAACTTAATTAAGAGAGTTAGGGCTCTAGATTTTACCTTAGACCAAAGTCAAGTTTGTTCACAAAATCTCTTCCTCCCCCCTAGCTCCCTTGGCTCACGGCTACACCACCAAATGGCACCAAAAAAAATTTCGGTTGATCTCCTTGGTAGATCTTCTCCAAGCCGAACACTTCACCAAAGTTTGGCCCCAAAAATTTCAGCTCTTCTCCTTCCCTTAATCACTCGGCCACACACCATAAAAACCCCAAAAAAAATTTCTAAATTTCCTTGGTTTTTCCCTAGTGCAAAACCGAACCTTTAGGAACAAAACCCCAAGAAAATTTTGATTTCACTCACTCCTTTCTCTTCTCTGATTTCCGAATTTTGTGAGGGAGAAATTGGCAAGAGTTTGGCTGTTTTTCTCTGATTTTTCCAGCCAAAAACCGCCCCCCCACAAGGCCTATTTATAGGTGAATTTTTGGACTATTTTGCAAATAACTTTTGTTCTCCTTTTTCCTTCAAGTCCTTGGGAAAAATTTATTTCCACTTTGTCCCCAAAAGGACCGGCCAGCCCATAGTCTAGAATGCTCCAATATTATCCCAAAAATTTCTTTTATTTTTCTTCCCTTAATGATGTCATAATTAGGGTTTTAATGATGTAATCAAGCTTTTAAGGCTTGTTTGGCCTTTTTTCATGATAGGCAGTCCAATATCATGCTAACATAAATATTTTCAATACTGTTAGCTATTAATAACAGTATTTTATCACTAAACTGCAGTCCAAAATTTATCTGTGTAAAATTTGACTGTATAAAAATTTTCTTGTAATTTGAAGTCCTTTGGCCCAAGATACCTCAATTTATGTGCTTGATTTTTCTAGGGTGATTTTAAATCTTACTCTTGCTATCTTGTCTGGAACATGATTTTTCGCAGTATATTTTCCATACTGCTTGTTCATAAAACAGTATTATCACATGGTTGACTTTTCTAGTCAACTGTTAACTTTTTAGGTCAACTTTGACTTTTTAGGTCAAACTTTGACCGCCATGCAAAATCATGCAAACGTAAAATTTTCTATTCTTTTGACTCAAAATGGTACATACTGAGTTAAGCAATTATTTTTAAGTCTCATAGTACCGTGAGAACTTAAAATTTCACACAAAAACCTTGTCTCAGGTTTCTCATAAATACCTTTAAAACATAACATAAGTTTCTTTACAAGAGAACGTAAGATCGTAAAAATTTGGTTATTACACAAAATGGGTCTCAAAATTTTTTCAAAACTTTGTTGGTTTCACACAAGAAATCCGACCACCCCTACACTCCGATTGCTCTCGGTTTTGCAAAATTTTCTTCCTTCCTTGCTCACACTTAGAAGTCCGGATTTTTGAGGGAGAAAATGGCAAGAGTTTGGCTGTTTTTTTGAATTTTTTTGACGCCAAAACCGCCCCCTATGGCAGCCTATTTATAGGTAGAATTTTGGACTTTTTTGCAAATATTTGGTTCACCTTTGCTCATAAGTCCTTGATGCAAAACTAATTGCACAAAAAATTGCACAAAAACCCTCCATGTGGCCGCCCATTAGAGGAGAACTTGGTGGCCAAGTTTTAAATTTTTCCTAAGCTTATCTTATCTTAATCATGATGTCATAATTAAGGATAAGGTGATGTCACTCACCTTATGCCTTGTTTGGCTACTTCCTCCAACAAGAAATCCATTTTAAGCCAATACAGATATTTCTAATACTGTGTTCACTCAAACACAGTATTTATTTAACTAAAACTTATTGTTCAAAAGAAAACAAACAGTACAAAATTTTTCTTATTTTCCTGAGCCCTTTTTCGTCTCTAATTCCTACTCGGGTGCTTGATTTTCTAATGTGGTTTTTAAAACCTAATCATGCTATCTCTATCATGAAGACGGTTTTTGCAATATTTTTCCATACTACTTATTATATCACAGTACCGTCTTACTCTAGTCAACCTCTGACTATTCTGGTCACTTTGACTTTTTGATCAAACTTTGACCAACATGAGTTTATGAAATTCCGTCATACCTTTTTTCATAAAAAGGCCTGTTATGGAGTCTCATAATTAATTTACCGAGAACTCAACCTCATACTGATAAAATCATGAATCTTGTATTAATACTCATAATTTTCATAAAATTACACATAAACACATAATACGAGCTTTAGATTTCTTATATACAAGAAAATCATGAGTTCGTAAAAATTTTGGATATTACACTCTTGTCCCACATGGGAAAGATGTCGCACTGAATTACCCACTCCGTGCAAGCTTCATTTTGCTGCACAGTTATAAATTGAGTTTTTAATTAATTTTTTCCAATTTAAACTCGTAATTGACTGCAATTACTCCATGGAGGTTACTGTTGCTAACCTTTAAGCCTCGGAAATTTTTTTCGAATTAATAGGAATACTACCATGATTTATTCCAAAAGTATGAAAACATCTGTAATAACTGGTAACAGCCAAAGCTTTTGGCTTCTAGAAAGTTAAAGCCATTAAAGCCATTGAAAATGGCTAAAACGTGTGACGACCCGCCTTGCACAGGCCGTCACTTGACTTAACTTACTTGAAACTTAAACCTGTTTTACCCCATTTTTTAATCATGAAAATAGTGGGGATTTTTTTTTTTTTTTTTTTTTTTATAGCGGAAGCATTAAACTTAGAAAATATGTACATACTCTCATACACAATAAAATAACTGTCTGTTTTCTCAAAATAGATATATTAATTAAATCATTCTGAGTTGCGAACCCCAACCCGTTCATCATTTCACAGCCACCGGCTTCACCCTCCACCATGCAGTTATTTCAAAACAGGCTGTTTACCTACAGCATAAACTTCAAACAATGAGCGAAAGCTCAGCAAGTACAACTCTTATACTGCGAACCAATTACATAATCTAACCTTACATATTCTAACTTAACTTATCATACATATCGTACCACTTCTTAACTTCATTCATCATAGCATAACATACACATCATAATGCATGGTCCATATATGCTCGTATTATGCTCAATTCATTCTTAACTTACTTTCATTACTTATCTTACTTATGGGCCCCTTACTTGTGTGTATGTACTGGGCGCGCGACTATGGAGTGGTTGGGGCGGCCAATCCATTTCCAACTCAAACCATAGTCCAACCTGACTTGACGCGGGTCGGTACAACACAGGCGACTTGCTCGCCAACTTACTTCTTTTCATCTTGTCATGTTATACTTGATCTTATTATTCTTATAAGATTTCGTGAACATGCTTCGCTTTCTCATACATCCATGCTTCATATCTTAATAATCATAACATAACATTCATCATGAACTTACCTTGACTTATCATACTTCATAACTTAGCATACAACATAGAATTAACATGGCATATAGCATAGCAGCAACAACATAACATAGCAGCAACAACATAACATACAATAAGGCATACACCCCTAGCATACATCTAACAATAACATACTTGGGCAAGTACCACAACAAAGCCTATGCTCTAGGCGGGTGGTTGTACTTACTTGTCTTCGTCGTTCGCGTGATCGAATTTCCTTTCCCGAGCACGCTCGCAGGTCACCTCCTGCCCATGGACGTTTACACGTGAGGTCTCTATTCTAAGATCGTTCAATGTCGGATTAAACCAATATATATATTTTTCGGCTATATGTCCCTCTACTAATACTGTGAAGGGGTCACACGGCGTAACCCACAACGGAATTATTAATTAAGGGTTCATGTAGAGAATCATAATCTTAACTTAAACCTCAATCCGCAAGGTTAACTCTGGGCTTGGGCAAGGCCCTAGTAACTCGGAATAATTTTCTGGCTACTAACGCAGTATCTTATTCATTTTAATCTTGAAAACCTTGAACTTGCTTAAAATATCATTTTCTTGTTTATTTAAGTAAGTTTGGTGAATAGCACCCAAACTTATCTTGAAAATTACAAAACACTTGAAAATATTTCTATAAAACATCTGGGGATCGAAAACCGCCTTTGGAACGGTTTTCGGGTTGAAATGATGTTTGAAAGTTAGAAAAACGTTTTTCCTAGTCATTGGTCTAGAAAATCCAGTGCATGAGATTTTGCTCACTGCACGGCTTTTGTTTAAAAATTCATAACTTAAAATCTAAAACGAATTTGGAAACACTTTCTTCACGAAAGATGTAGCTGACAAAAAGATCTAAAACTTTTATGTTTTAAAATTTTCTAATTCTGGCTCAATTGATACCAGTTTTTGTTTGAACACATGTGAATCGTTTGAACTTGGTCACCCTGACCAGTTCTCGGTTTTTCTTAAAAAAAAAAGGCCATTGAAGCCTTATTTTTAAAATCTGTCCATGCCACCCCCTAGGAAACACCCTAACGAACAACTTTTGTGTTTTAAGTTTTTACCCATTCGGCCTCTAAGGACCTGTAAATCTCACTTTTCTGAGCTGCCGGGTGTTGGACCCGAGAGCAGTTTTGGTGTTAGTCCAATTTTTACGTCTCTATGCGTTGCTCTAGCTCGACCGCCCAAAGCGGGACCTACTAACACATGCACGTCTTCTAACGTCCCTCATACACATAAAATTTTAAATCCCGTGTTTTCGGATTCGACTCAAGGCCGAGACCCCTTGGTCCACGGTTTTGAGAGAAAAACATACATACAACAAAGTTCAATCATATCATCATACAAACCCTAAAACATGCATCTAGAAATTTGATAAACATATTAGGGACATGAAACCCTTAAATAGAAACCCTAGCATGCATCTCTAACACACAAAAAAAAAAATCATAGAGCATATCTCCAACCAAACATGCAAAATAATCACCTCAAAAACCTAAATCAAGCATAAAAATATAACCTAAGATATTTAGGGCTAAAACCGAAAATTATGAGCTTAAGCTCTTACAACTTTTGTGCTTGAAATACATGGTAAATCCCTTGAGAAAATGAACCAAAAATTTGAACCACAAACTAGGGTAAAGTTCGGATTTTTACCTCAAAAAATCCGGGGTGTCACTAGCTTGTTCCTAGTCGAGATTTAGCCTCCAAAGTGCACGGTTTGGACCTCAAAAATGGTCACAAAAATTTGTTAACTTCCTCCCCCAACCAACCTTGGCAAAAGAGAAGAAAATGCCCAAAAAATCTTACCTTAAAAATCCGTGGATCTCCTTAAGCACTAACTCACAAAATGGTTCGTTTTTCTTGGCTCTAGATCACACCTTCACTCAACCCTTGCTTCTAGCCAAAACCGAAATTTTTCTTGGATTTTCTCTACTCCCAAACACTCGGCAAGATGGGAAATAGAGGGGAAAAATTTTGAACAAATCTCTCCTTTGATCACTCAAGAAAAACCGAAGGCTTTTAGGGGGGTTTCTTCACAAAATTTTTGCTAAAACTCTCTTGATCTCCCTAGCTCTCTCTCTTCTTCGGATTTTGGAGAGGAAATGCCAATTGGTTTGGCTGATAATGAGGTGAAGGCTGCTGACTTTTTGGGGTTTGAAATCCCTAGAAATAGTGCCTCTAGCTAGGGGAAATCCTAGGTTTCTTTTCCAAGGTAAATTTTGGCTCAAAACTTGCTATTTGGTCCTCAAACGTTTGCAAGCCATTGCCCATTGGGGGCTTGAGGGGCCGGCTGATAAGGGAGAGAAGTGGGGGGTGGTTGACAACTCATAGATGAGGTGTCACATGCTCATTGGTCCATGTGTGTGGAGGGTTATGTCCTAACTTAGCTTAATTGTGATATAATTAAGCTTAAAGGCTTGTTTGGTTCAATCTTTTTGAAAAATTGTGTAATTTCAACACATTGCAATAAATTTTAATACTGAGTTGCTTAAATACCCAGTATCGAAAATTACATTGCATTTAAAAATATCGATCTGTGAAAAAATCGATCAGAAAATTTTTCTCTTATTTTTCCGAATCCTTTCGCCCTGAACTCTAACTTAGTATGCTTGATTTTTCTAAGGTGATTTTTAATTCTATTCAAACTCATCTTGATCAAGAAATGAGTTTTTAGCAGTAATTTCACATGTACTGTGATCTTAAAATTCTTGTTTGACGTTTTCGACCGTTTTGGTCTAACAGACTTATTGGTCAACGTCGACTTGTCTTGACATGTGCAAATACGACCTCCTTTCACTCATAAAGGTCTTTTGCGAGTTCATGCAATTTGTTTTCGAGTCTTAATAAATCTTAAGAACTCGTTTTACAAAATTAAGTTCTAAAACGAACTTCCTCATGAAATACCGATTACGGTAAATATTTACACGAAATTTCCATAAAATGTGAACCGAAGAAATTCGGGTGTTACAAAACGTTTGGCTGATTTTGGCTAGTTATGCAGCGTTTGGCTTCTAAAAAGTTAAAGCCATTAAAGCCATTGTAAATGGCTGACCGTTTGATTCCTCATATGAATGCCTATAAATTGGCATCCATTCTTAGTCGAAGGATATAGAAGAAAAATACAAACTTCCTTTTCTTTTCTTAGTGATCTGAGTCTAGGTATCTTAAGCGATAGAGTTCGGGCATTTTTCAAGTTCGCCGGAAGCTATAACGTGGGGCATTGTTACCGCTTGTTAATTGTTGTATCCTGGGAAGCAGACGCCAACTGATCCTCGGGCACCGACGGTGAGGAGGCGAATCTGTTTTAAGGAAACCGTGTGACACACGGGCCTCGGTGTTTGTCTACAATTTTATGTTATCTTGTATTATTATATAATTTTGTTGCTAACGAATTCCCATATTTGTTCGTTGTCCTATTTTTCATATTTTGCTAACAATTAACTGAGTCAGATGTTACAAGACCCATGGCAAGATTGGAAATTTTAGGATTTGGATTTCTGTAATACAAGTACAATATTTATCTCGATAATAAAGTGAATTTGTCTGTTATGTAGTGTTTTTTGGTTTAAGTCTCAATCAAACGAGTTGAGTTAGTAAACGTTATTTTCGAGCTAGCGATCGAAAAAGTTTAGAGCAACTAGCTCAGAAGGGGATGCTGTTACATTTTCTTTCTCACATAATAAATCTTTCTGAATGGGAATATTGATGGAACAACTGTACACTGTAATGGGTGGAGAAATGACTTTGAATATAAAACAATTATTTGAATTATACAAATTTTTTTTTATGCTCACCTTATACTAGCAACGGATTGGTAAAACAATAAGACATTTCCTAAACTCAACCCCCTGTAATAAAACGTTTTATCTCCTTTACATCAATAACTTTAAGGACTAATTAAAAAAATTTCCCATAAATTATAGTCCTTGTAACCTTTTTTTTTTTTTTTTTATGAATTCAAAATGTAACATTCGTTTTTCGTAATTTATAAAATGTTAACATAATACATCTCTATCTTTAATAGAAATTACACATGTCACACATGAAGTGGGGGCTTTTAACAGTTCGTTGTTTAATTATTATTCTACTCACCATCATAATTTAAATTCTTTATATATATAAATATGCTTGAATTTAAATTTATTATGTTAAAAAATTAAAAGAGAAGAAAATGAAATGAAGAAGAACGAGTTCATCTCCGTCGCCTCTAAGGTTGAGACCCGTCATGGCCACGTGGGGTGCTCGCCACCCAAGTACTCCACTGGTGTTGTTGCTTGCCCCCTTGCATGTCCTAACCTTTGAAAGCCTTGAGATCCCAAAAATTCGCCGATGCAAGAAACCTCACCAACCCTATTAGATTTCTTTCCCCACAACCAACGTTGACGATTATTGCATCCTAGACAGCGAGATTTCCTTCTCCCACCCGATGGCAATAATCACCTCGCCACCTATAGACTTTGTCACATCGGTAACCAGCTCGCCCTAGCCCTCCTTCGTTTCCCATGGACATTGAGAAAACCCCCAGCACCAGCACGTTGACCTGCTGCCTCTGCACTCCCCGTACAACCACAAAAAGAAGTGAGAGAGTTTTTTGTTTTTTTTTTTTTACTTTTTAACCTTTTCTTAATTGATTTCTTTAAATTTATTTAGGGTTAGATTTCCTTAATGGTCAAACTTTTAATCTAAAGTAGCATCTTTTTAGGGAAACTAAAGTAGCTTTTAAACTCAAATAAGATTTTAAACAAAATAAATTTATTAGAATATCCCCTATATAATGCATCATCTTGCAATCATGTATCAAATTCTACCAAAAAACCTTAATAGAAGCATAATTTTTGTTAGCATTTCATAGATAGGGGCAACGAATGTTACATTTTGACATTTGAATTGCAGAGTGTTACAAGGATCGTAATTTGGAGAGAGATTTTGTAATTAATCGAAACTTTTATATTCTTCGGGCTTCTTATATATTCAAAGTTTCCGTCATCTATCCGGAAAAGTTACGTATCATTATTGATGGAAAAGTATTTTTACACCTACAAATTTATTTCTAATCATTAAAAAGACGACAACTCATTATCATGTAACAACAAGTCATTTAAGTTCAATATTCATTAATGATCATAAATTTTTTGACCAACTACCCAATTTATTACAGTCGTTTGATCTATATTATACGGTTGAAACAGCAATAACCAACAATGGGTAAATATTAGAGTAATAAGTAAAATCATATATGAAGCTCGAAAGCATCAAACTATTCTTTGTTTTTTATTTGTTTTTCATTTAAGAATATAAAAGTTATGGACTTAATTCTAAATCATACAGCAGACGAGATTTATTTCTATTCAATCTTAAACTTCACACACATTTATACAATATAATATGGTCATTTAAAGACCTTTATTTTTATAAGTACAAAATAAGAAAGCTCGTGAATGCATAGTTTTAACTAATTAAGGATCTCTAACGAAGAAGTGGGATACTTTGTTCGTATGTAAATAAATTAGTTGGATCAACTTTAGTCTTCACCTGAACCAACCTGTAGAAATTATTCTTGAAATACTTTGTACCCCAAATGCTTGCTTCTTTGATACTTGTGTGGCCACCCTTACTGAGGTTATTTGTCCCAAGGTCAAGGTCTTTAAAGTTGAAATATGTAGCCCTAGGATTTTTGGACACATAAGGAGTCAAGTAATCATAAAGCCTTCGTACCCAATTCACATGCTTTTCTTCGTCTTCTTCTTTCTTCCAAGACGCTTGGTATTGAAACGTGTAGATGTTTCTGGCTCGGTGTGGGAATGGGATTGCGGATTCTGATATCTCATTCAATTTCCCGCCGAAAGGAAATACATGGATTGCTCCTATTCCTACGTCTTGTTCGTACAACATTTCCAACATTTTTTTGACTACGTCATCTGGAATAGGCTCTTTCACGAAATCAGATTTCGCTTTGAAAGATGAGAAATTTAAAGTCGATTTCTTACTAAGCAGAGTGTCCAAAGACTCTCCACTTCGGAAGAAATTGAAAAAGAGAAAGGATTCCGCCCATTTCATTTCCAAGCACTCTTGTCTTTGAAGACCTACTTCCGGAAACTCCTTTTCCATCAATCCAAGTAGCTTATCTACGCCGCCATTGAACGTGCCCCGCAAGTTAGTCACAATTTTTGTAGCATTTTTCCCATTATGATCAATAGTAGAACTCACTGCTGTTTTGAAAGTAATGTAAACTGTTAGATCCTCATCGACTTTGTTAGCACGGCGTTGATACCGATGAAAGAGCTTCGTTGTCGCTTCGCTATCCATGATCCTCCCAATATCAATTACAGCCACCTTCTTTGGCACTGGAACTAGTCGAACTTTCCATTCTACAACGATTCCAAATCTTGCTGGTCCGCCACCGCGAATTGCCCAAAACAAATCTTCCCCCATGGATTGCTTATCAAGAATTCTTCCTTCAGCATCGACTAGTTTCGCGTCAAGAATATTATCAGCCGAGAGGCCATATTTTCGCGCCAAATAGCCATAGCCACCTCCGCCAAACTGTCCACCAACACCAACAGTGTGACAATCGCCGGCAGGGAAGCCAAGATTTTCACTTTTCGTTCCGATCGCATAGTAAAGTCCGCCAATCGTTGCGCCAGCTTGAACCCAAGCTGATTTGCTCTCCACATCGACGCTAACTGAACTTAGGTTCCTCAAGTCAATCACAACAAATTTTGGGACATTAAAGTAGGACACGTATGAAAGGCCCTCATAATCATGGCCACCACTGCGGGTTCTAATCTGTACGCCGTGTTTCTTGGCGCAGTAAACCGTTGCCTGGACATGGGAGACATGAAATGGCGTGATTATAACGAATGGTTTCGGGGTCGACGGAGAAAAAAAAACGATCGTTTTGTATGGATGAATTCAATACAGTGGAGTAGGATGACTCATTTGGGGTGTAGAAAATTGGTTCATGGGTGGAGGTAGAGTTGGAAATATGACTGGAAAGGCAATGGAGAAACTCTCCATGAGTGTGTGCTGAAGCTGAAGCTAAAATTGAAAAGAGAAGGATGCCAATTATTTTGGCAAAAGATGAAGAGATTAAAGTGAAGTACTTCATTTTTGTGTGAGGATGAAAGGAAGACTAATTGCCTTCAAATTTATAGAAGCCAAGTAATGCTATCATGTTATCTCTTGTATGACATAAAATCAATAAATTTCCTACGAAACCAATAAAATAAAATTATTTGCTGTTTGACATCATTGGGTGTGACAAATGAGAGGATTATTAAAATTTTATCTCAGTCGCTTACTTGACAAAATATGCACTTTAATATATGCAACTTGATAAATAAGAGTGTTTATTTATTCAACTGATGATATGAAAATTACACCATGATGTACAGTTAAAATTTTTTTAGCTATCAAGAAAACTCATCATATTTTAATCCATTTGCATGGCATCATTGGCTGGTTTGATCAAGAGCTCTAATTAGTTAGCATGGTTTTTAAATTCTACACGCGTTTTCTTCTAAGAAATTTGGATATGTATGAACAAAAATTTCATTTATTATTATTATTTTTTTAATTTGGAGGTGGAGAGATTACTTTAGATATTATGTTGAAGTTCAGTGTATTATTATGATTAAGTTTTGCTTGCAACAGATTGATAGAAGAATTAATTGATCAAAATCCTGCAATCCAATGATTAATGTATCATTTTGTATTTTGTTATGTTATAGATATGGCCACGTTTCAAGGGTGGAGGTAGTACAGCCTGGTAGTGGCGAGAATATATTATTATTATTTTTAAATATATATCTAGAAATATTTTATGCCCCCTTCCAAGTTAAAATTATAAACATATCCTTATTAAATTCAATTTGGAAATTAGTTGAATCAACTCAATTGGTCAATCACTCTTTATTATATCCATCAAATTATTGTGAACTCATTTTCTGAAGACAAACAAGACTCTTCATTTCGAAAGATATTTTATAGCCATAAATCAAACTAACGTAACCCATAAAAAAAAAATAGTATAAAAAGTTTGACTCGGAAAATAAGTAAGAAAATGTACTATAAAAAGAACCCTAAAAATATCAGCTGAGTAGAGATTAGAATGAAAGGACGCAACTTTACATTGCAGAAATAGACTCAAATATATTTTATTCTTTTCTTTTATACTTTCCTCACTAAAATCACAAGACTCGTTATTGTGCTTCTAAGACTTTTTACTTCGACATTGTCAATGGTTATCTTTTGTAGCATTTAAAAATAAATAAATGGAGAGGATGACCTAAAAAATAAAAGTCCCTATTTAAATTTATTAAAAAGTGAAAAATCATAATCCAACTTCAATTGCATACTAAATCAGAATAACGTAAAAAGAAACAACGTAAGTCAAACGTACTCATACTATATTTGGATTCCTTAATACTCTTTTAAACCCTTTTACTTTTGAACATGGAATTTATGGGCATTTTTATTTTCTAAGTCAGTAATTATGCTCTTTGCATATTATTAAGTTCCTTCAATTTGTGCCAATATCTTCGTGAAAACAGAATTTTCATTTTTTTTATATGAGCAAGTGCTTATTTATCAAGTTTTTCACTTGATTTGTCATTCCTTGTATTCAAAACCCAATATCTTCGGCTTTGTTTGAAGAGGGTGTAAAATTACTTTAACACTTGTTGTAAAGTTGTTACTTTATCGTTCGTAGCGTTTTTAAACCTTTTTTTTTTATTTTTTTATTTTTTTATTTTTATTGATCATCCTAAACACTTTCAATTAATTTAAGAATTCACACCAATTAGACATATCACCTAATGAAAATCCGTAGAAAATTATTTTAATAATATATTAAACCTGTCATCATGAGTTGATATCTTAAGGTATTTAACATGTTTATATTTTTAATTTGTAATAAATTTTGTTTTAGTATATGTCTTTTTGAAATAAAGTCCTAACTCTATTTCTGACCTTTGTTAATGATCAGATCGTTTTTGTAAATATTTCAAAAAATTAAAATTACAACGCTCCGAAAAGAGCGACTCCCATAGGCCCATAATTTAGAGGTGGCGTGATGTGGTGGTTCGGCACAATTGGAATATGGACAGATAGGAAGTTTGTTGGTCCAAATTGCTATAGTAACTAATAAGAAAACGACGACTCATCATTTGTAAATACTGGTTTCTAAGTTGTAAAAAAATAAAAAATAAAAAACACTAAAGAGAAGCTCACATGCACTTAGTGGCACATGTGGGCGCATGCATTTCCCGCCTAGGCTCCCTTTTTGACTCGTCAATAATTGTGAGATTCAAATTTTGGTTTCTTTTTTTTCAGTTTTTTTTTTCGAACTTTTTTTGCCATAGTTGTTATTTATTTGAATTATTCACTGTGAAAAATCGTACTTTTGGTAGGGTGAGCTTTAGATTTTGAGCTAAAAATATTATGTTTTTGCATGAATTTTTTTGGCTACCTGGAAGCTATCTGTGTAGTGTTGTACATCACATCATGATATTTTATTAATTTTTCGTCCTTGAAATGTTATTTTAAGCGTGAAACTATTTTTCTTTCTTAAATAAAAGTCATACCCACTTCCATTTGACGAGAGCGTTGTTTTATAACCCCTTTGAGAAATATCAGTTTTTTTTTTTTTTTTTTTTTTTTTTTTTTTTTTTTTTTAATGGAGCTGAATTGGTATTCAATTGCTGTAGTGGCAAGCTTTCTAAAAGTTATTTTTCACTTACCAATTCTAGAAGCCGCTTCTTCAAGTTTTTTGATGATCTATCATAAGTGGTTTTTTTTTTTTTTTTAAATCTCTAGAAGAGCTTTTATTTAAATAAAAACGCAGCATTTCTGATTAGACATTAAAAGTTATATAAGAGTATTAGTTAAACGTACATTAGACTTTATTTTAACACTTTTACTTATACATTAGAAATAAATTATAAAAACATAGTTTCATCAACTTTTAGATGATTAAAAACAAAGTAAATTAAACATTTTACAATCAGACTCTTATTGTGATATTGTTGATGCAGTTCTTAGTAAATGCACGTTAATCCATTCTGTTGTGTGCATTTGGAACATATTCTCAATTTTTAATCCATTCTGTTGTATATTGTGCATTTAAAAATTAAAATTTTACTTTTCTAATTCAAATTGAAGAAGTCAATTGGGGTTAGGTCGCCTACCAAACGAGATAGCGCAATAAAGAATAATTATATACGAGTACAACACAATATAGGGTCACAACCAACTACTAAAATATAAATTGGATATTATTTATTTGTTCAATTTGACGAGTAATCTTGATAGGCATGCAATGACATCTCGATACCAATTTATGATAGTGGATATACCAATATATCAAGAAAAAAAAAAAAAAACCATCACAATTTTGTATTTCTAAATTAGACATCATTTGAGAATCATCAGTAAGATTATAACGATGTGAATTTTGTTTGATTCTTAAGCTCATGAAATTAAAACTCAAGGCGAATCCTCATCAATTGACTTATTTGAGTCACAAGACGTCTTCTTATATGCTATTTTCCAATCGCCTGATACCCTCACCGGCTATCTTACAACCATGATCTTCATCTTGTGTATCATTTTGTCACATTTTGTTCATATTAAAAAATAATAAAAAAAATGTGTGACAAAATTGAAATTTTTGAAAAAAAAAATCCCCAAGTTTTTGGACATTTTGTGAAAATATCCAAAAATATCCTGGATATTCACGGATATTGCGGATGTTTTTGACATCATAGATATTTGACGGATACTCTGAGAAGAAATATCCTTAGCCCTGTTATCCATGTTGAGACATTAAAATATGGATAATGTCTTGAAAATGTCGATGATGTCATTAACATTTTCATCCTTACTTAGAAGCTATCAAGAAAGCAACATAAATGAAATGAATATATAGCTGACAGAAAAATGGGCTAACCCAATCAATCTTGCTTGAATAATTGATCAAAGGGCCACGGTTTAATAATTGACTATTATATAATATCTGAATCTTTGAACTTAAAAAGAATAATAATATGCGATGATTAATCTCAACTGCGCCTTTCATTTTGAATTCTCAACATGTAGCATAAGTTGTTCTTCTTGATTCTTTATTCTCTGTTTACTTTGAATGAGTTATTATTATTATTTTATTTATTTGAGAAGTGCTAAAAGTCACCGAGATTCGGATCGTGGCATGAAAAATGAATGAGTCAAACTAGAAAAAGAAATTGTCGAGAATGCCCTGTTCATTATAATTGAGGGATATCTGGGGTTATTAGTTAGGATTAATTATTTTCTGTTTTATTGATTATTCTTTTAATTTAATTTTGATATGTCAGTGAATTGCTTAAGCATTTTTTGTATTCAATTTCTATTTATGTAGTCAAGTTGTTAAATTTAAATAATATGATAAATAAAGAATGCAGAGACAGCTAATAGAAAAATGATAACAACAGATATAGATTCCTTGTTGTAAAAATCATGTTTGGGTGTACAAATTATGTGGTTTAGTATACTGATCTCGGGGATGGCCAAGAAACAGTATAAATTGCTCACATCAGGTTCTTGGAATTTTTTTCTTTCACTTTGATATGTTTTTTCGTTGTTTGATCCGTTAGAAGCCTTTTTCTGGGAATTGTTCGTGAACATAACATATTATTGCTAATTCACAGCTAGAAGAAGTGAATACCATCCATGAATTATAGGTTAATCATTAAGGTAAGGTCACATAAAATCGAATCAAGAACTTTTTTCTTTTTTCTATTTCTAATGTAAGAAAATGGTGTATGAACTTAATGGATACGCTAAAAAAGACACCGGCAAAGCCACCTTGATGTGAATAAGGTGTTAAGTTATGGAGTCTAACTAATGTTTTAAGTAGAAACGTCTTATGCAAAGGCAGATGAGGATTGATCTTAGGTATTTTACATGTAATTTCAGTTATCCTATTTTGTTTTTAATAAACAGGGGGCGTCGTCATTAGGAATTATGATGGGAGAGGTTAAAAAAAAATTGGAGAGAGTTCGAGAGTATGAATTTTTCTTATAAACTTCCTAATCATCATAATGAATTACTCACTATGAAAAACTCACAAGGAAAATTCAGACTTTGGTAGAGTGAGCTTTAGATTTTGTGTTAAAAAAAATGTTTTTGCATGAATTTTTTTTGGCTATCTAGATGCTATCTGTGTAGTGTTGTACATCGCATCATGATATTTTATTTATTTTTCCTCCTTGAAATGTTATTTTAAGCGTGAAACTTCTTTTCTTTCTTAAATAAAAGTCATACCCACTTCCATTTGACAAGAGCGTTATTTTATAACCTCTTTGAGAAATATCAGCTTTTTTAATTTTTATTTTTAATTTTTTATTTTTTTAATGGAGCTGAATTGGTATTCAATTGCTATAGTGGCAAGTTTTCTAAACGTTGTTTTTCACTTGCCAATTCTAGAAGCCGCTTCTTCAAGTTTTTTTGATGATCTATCAAAAGCGTTTTTTTTTTTTTTTTTAATCTCTAGAAGAGCTTTTAATCAAATAAAAACACAGCGTTTCTGATTAGACATTGAAAGTTATATAAGAGTGTTAGTTAAACGTACATTATACTTTATTTTAACACTTTTACTTATACATTAGAAATAAATTATAAAAACATAGTTTCATTACCTTTTATATGACTAAAAACAAAGTAAATTAAACCTTTTACAAACAGACTCTTATAGTGATAATGTTGATGCAGTTCTTTGTAAATGCATGTTAATTCATTCTGTTATGTGCATTTGGAATATATTCTCATTTTTTAATCGTTCAAAAATTAAAATTTTACTTTTCTAATTCAAATTGAAGAAGTCAAATTGGGGTTAGGTCGCCTACTAAACGAGATAGCGCAATAAAGAATATTTATATACGAGCACAACACAATATAGGGTCACAACCAACTATTAACCTATAAATTGGATATTGTTTATTTGTTCAATTTGACAAGTAATCTTGATAGGTATGTAATGACATCTCGATACTAATTTGTGATGGTGGATATAACAATATATTGAGAGAGAAAAAAACACCATCTCAATTTTGTATTTTTAAACTAGACACCATTTGAGAACCATAAGTAGGATTATAACCATATGAATTTTGCTTGATTCTTAAGCTCATGAAATTAAAAATCAAGGCGAATCCTTATCAGTTTGACTTATTTGAATCACAACACGTCTTCTTATATGTTATTTTCCAATCGCCTAATACCCTCACCTGTAATCTTACAACCATGATTTTCATCTTGTGTAGCATGTTGTCACATTTTGTTCATATTAAAAAATAATTAAAAAAAATTTGTGACAAAATTGAAATTTTTGAAAAAAAAAATCCCCAAGTTTTTGGATATTTTGTGACAATATCCAAAAATATCCTGGATAATCACGGATATTACGGATGTTTTTGACATCGTAGATATTTGACGGATACTCTGAGACGAAATATCCTTATCCTCGTTATCCATATTGAGAGTTTAAAATACAGATAATGTCTTGAAAATGTCGACGATGTCATGAACATTTTCATCCTTACGTAGAAGCTATCAAGAAAGCAACATAAATGAAATGAATATATAGCTGAGAGAAAAAATGGGCTAACCCAACCAATCTTGCTTGAATAATTGATCAAAGGGCCACGGTTTAATAATTGACTATTGTATAATATCTGAATCTTTGAACTTAAAAAGAATAATAATATGCAATGATTAATCTCAACTGCGTCTTTCATTTTAAATTCTCAACATGTAACATAAGTTGTTCTTCTTAATTCTTTATTGTCTGTTTACATTGAATGAGTTATTATTATTATTATTTTATTTATTTGAGAAGTGTTAAAAGTCACTGAGATTCGGATCGTGGCATGAAAAATGAATGAGTCAAACTAGAAAAAGAAATTGTCGAAAATGCCCTGTTCATTATAATTGAGGGATATCTGGGGTTTTTAGTTAGGATTACTTTATTTTTTCTGTTTTATTGATTATTCCTTCAATTAAATTTTGATATGTCAGTGAATTACTTAAGCATTTTTAGTATTCAATTTCTATTTATGTAGTCAAGTTGTTAAATTTAAATGATATGATAAATAAAGAATGCAGAGACTGCTAATAGAAAAATAATAACAACAAATATAGATTCCTTGTTGTAAAAATCATGTTTGGGTGTACAAATTATGTGTTTTAGTATACTGATCTCAGGGATGGCCAAGAAACAGTATAAATTGCTCACATCAAGTTCTTGGAATTTTTTTTCTTTCACTTTGAAATGTTTTTTCGTTGTATGATCTCTTTTAAAAAGGAACTACAGCCGTACAAAAATAGTTTTAAAAGGTTTAAATCCAATGAAATTTCCCAAGTGATTTAAAAAAAAAAAAACGTACTATGTTTATGAAAGGTATTTCAAGTACTATGATAAGAAATACTTGATTTATAAAGTTATAATATTTTCAAAACATTAGAATATGGTAACAAGTGTATGACTGATGGTAATCGAATGGGATACCAATTTACTATGTTAGGATTGGCATCTATGATTGCCAATGGTAATCGGATTGGATATTAATCTAGCATGTTATGGTTTGTAGTAAGATAGATAATTCTTATCTTATGCCATGTTTGAAAACAAGAATATTAAACCTGTTGTCGTGCCTGTTGGAATGATAGACCAAGAGTGTAGGACAATTTGTAAGTACAACTCTGCCTACAGCATAGACAAAATGCATTATTGCTTTGCATGTTTTTTAAAGCTCATGCATTAATGTATGTGATGCATATGTTTTATGTTCTATGTAGTTGCATCATGAAAGCATGCTCATTAATGATAAATCACATGGTAAGAATAAGATCAAGTGTCAAGTAAGAAACCATTTTCGAGAAACTGTTTTCAAGTATGATGGTAAGAAAGTTTCCTCATGTCATAACATCCTGCTATGAGGGCGGGTTTAGGTTTGGTCCATGGTTTGAGTTGGACAGGCTGGCTACCCCAATCACTCCATAGCATGACCTACCACAAGGGTGGGTTAGGTCCATGGTTTGAGTTGGATTGAACTGACCACCCAACCACTACAGGGCTGCACGGCACGGTATGTACACTCATGTCCATGTTATGTAAGGGGCCCAAAAACAACACTAAAATAAGAAAGCATTGTCACGCCCCGACTTACACCATCTACGTAGGGGAACGACTACGTAGACGTGGGCCGGGTCGTCACCTTACTTATATACTTAAATTAAACTTGCGGAAAATTTGGGAAAGATTTTCTTTTTTTTTAAACCCCTTTTTTTTAAAACTTTCAACTGACTGGTAGGTACTTCCTCGAGTACCGAACTTTCAAACCTTTCTTGAAGGCCATCTAAATCATGTTGTAGACCAAACCCGAACTAATGTGGGTTGGTACCACAAGAGGCAACTTGCTTGCCTTATATAAACTTTGTCATCCATACTTAAAAAGTCATGAAAATACGAAAACCCTTTTTCATTACAACATATTTTATAGAGTTTATATATTTTTTTTCAAAAGCTGTGGCAGTGTCCATCCCACATTTCACAGTCCGCAGCACCAGCCTTCCACAGTATTGCATCAGAGATTGCTGGCAGGATACTCACCTAGAGCATAGACGTAAGACGTGAGCTTCGCTCAGCAAGTACAACTGTTACATCCGCGACACAAAACATGTCGTTATGCATGAACCAATTATAATCTCTTATGAATCAATTATGGATTTATAACATAATTTAGTTCTATTCCTTTACATATCATGTGTGCTCGTACCGTGGTACATAGCCAAGGAATGGTTGAAGGTGGCAGTCCGTTTTAACTCAAACCATGAAACACAAAGTTTAACATGGAGTAGTTTAGGTAGCCTTCCAATCCAACTCAAACCATGAACCATACCATTTAAACCTGCCTTTGTGGCAAGTCGGCACGACACAACATTCTACTTGTCTTGTTCTTACCAAGTGGTTTAATATTAGTGAACATGCTTCATGATGTCACAATATTATAACATAATCAACATTAGTCAAAACATGGCCTTTTTGAAAACATGGCATTTCTGAAAACATGGCATTGCATGTCATAACATAACTTAGTATATCATAGCTATAGCATAGCATAACACATTATCACATATCAGCACATTACATCAGGCAACAAAGGGCCTATGCTGTAGGCGGAGTTGTACTTACCTCTCTCGTTATGTCCTACGTAGTGCTGCTTCTCCTCTGGGTACAGCTGCAGGTTTCCTCCTGCTTGTTGAAGGACATAGGTAAGGGTCTAATTAGTATTGTGGAATGTTAGGGATCTAACCAACATGTCTACATATTCCTAATTGTATGTCCCCGATACTAGATGTCTTACTGGGTTACAAATAGTAACCCTATACCTTAGCCCAGTTTGTTAATCTTGGTGTCCTTTAGGGTTATCTTGACTAACCCTTAAGGTTATGCTAAAATCCACATGTTAGTCAACCAAAGTCAACTATGGTCAACAATGGTCAACTTCGGTCAACTATGGTCAACCATTGTTGGGTCAACCTTGGGCTTTGGGCTAAGCCCAGTAACTCGGGTACTATTCCCGGTTACGGTCTGTAATCGGCTTGCTTACAATTTTATCTCAAAAATTCTATTTTCCCTTACTTGGAAAATTTAGGGAAATTAATCTCAAAACTTCATTCTTAACTTATAAAAATCCTTTACTTAAATCGTAAAAATCCAAACTCTTGGATTAGTGTTTTATAAAATCATTTGAGGTTGAAAACTGCCCTTGGAACAGTTTTCCATAATCGAAACAATAGTTTGTGGTAGAAAAATAGTTTTCTAGAGACATTGGAAAGGCTAGTGGTGCAGGAATTTTCGGATTCCCTGCACACCCTTCGAAAAACGACCCCAGTTTAAAAATCAGTTCGAAATTTGAAAAAGTTTTCTTCATGAAAGTTGTAGCTCTCGAAAAATACTAAAACTTTCGTGTTTTGCAAAAATTCCAATTCGGCCTAGATTCGTCCCAGTTTTTGTTTGAAACTGGCTGACCCCGAAAAACTGAGTGAAAACTGGGTCTGGGGATCAGCCACGGGTTTTGGGGTAAACGGAGGCCATTGGGGTCTTATTTTGAAAAACTGTACATGTTGCCCCTAGGAAAAACCCTTCCGAACAACTTTCATGTTTTAAGTTTCTCCAAATTCGGCCTCTAAGGGCCTCAAATTTCACTTTTCCCGAAACTGGTCAGTTTTACCCGAAAATGGCAGTTTTTGGTTTTAAGTTCGTTTTACGTAAATTTTACGTGCATACTACCTCGAACGGCTTCGGCCGTGAGCCTACGACGACCTGCAGTGCTTCTAACGTAACACATGCAGTCATATATCATTTACACATCTTCATGCAAAGCAAAACCCTTGGGTGTTCTTGCACCAAACCAGGGTTTGCAAAACGTTTGATTTGCAACACCATACATCAATCAAACACAACCCTAAAATCCTAATTAGGACAGAAAATTAAATGAGCTTATGCTCATACAAATCAAGCTTGAAATACATTTAAATTTCCCAATTGAAATTTAAATAAAACACTTAGGGTTAGAGGATTTATACCTTCCCTTTGGCTGCCAACAAGTCCGGATTTCCCCTCCAATTGGGGTTCCAAATTTTCGGCCTCTCCCACATGAAAATACACAAAATTTGAATCAAAACCTAATTAAAGAACTAGAGGGGTTTAGGAGGATTGGATTACCTTTACTTCTTGAGATTAGATCTAACTTTGGATCTAAACTTTTTCTTCTAACTCCTTGCTCAAGAAATCCGGTTTCCCCTCTATGGAATTTCTCTCCAAATTTTCGGCCTCCACACCATCCTTTCTCTTTCTTTCTTTCTAGCTTTTTCTTCTAATTTTTTTCTAGCTTTTTGCTCAAGAAAAACCGACCAACACATGGTCTTTCTTCTCCCTTGAAGTTCGGCTTCTAGTGGAAGGAAAAGGAGAATGAAAAGCTAAAGTTTTTCCTAATTACATCTAAGGGTTTACTTGCTCAACAAGCCCCCCCTTAGGTGATGTGGTGTGGCCTTATTGGCTAGCCATTCCCTTGGAGAACAAGGGAAGACTTCTTTCCCTAAAATCCAATGAGGATTTGATGAGGTGTCCCCCCCCTAGATGATGTGGTCGGCCATGAAGACTAAGGATGCAAGTGCTTGCTCAACAAGCCAAGCTTGCATCACCTAGCCTATGTCACCTTGGTGACATCATCCCAAACAAATTCCCTTGCCCTTTAAGGCTTCAAGGACCGGCCTTTGCATGTGTGGGAGCCAAAAGTTGGCTTGCTCAACAAGCCTTTCTAGAGCATACACTTGTCACCATGCTATCAAGCCATGTGTGAACCAAAATTGGCTTGCTCACCAAGCTTCTTGATTGCTTATCTCTCCTTGCTTGTGTCACCTTGCATACCTAAGCATATTTCCTTGTTTTCCAAGGATGAAAAACCGACCATAGCATGTGGGAAGCAAAGAAAAATCTTCTCAAACTTATCTCTAGCTTAATTGCTTGTTCCAATGCAACCAAGCTAACTAAATTTGTAACCAACCATTGGCTTAGTTCAACTCTAGTTGGAAACTTGGTTAGGAATATCCATAAATTCCATAATTCAAAAATTACAAAATTGCACTTTAATCCTTAATGACAAAATATTTGCACTTTAGTCCCTGTGAGGTGGACAGTGTTGGTGGAGCCACTTGGCTTCAATTCCATACCTAATGGTCCACTAAATTCCCAAAAATCCTTAAATATAGGGTTTCAGTCCATTTCCCTACTAACTTAATCAATACTAATACTGTTTTTCACTTAAAACAGTATTGTTTTACTAAATTGCAGTCCGGAGTTCATCTTCGTAAAATTGGACTGTGTATGGATTTTTCTTCTCAGAACTTGAAACTGCTAAATCCCCATTACTCCAAATATTATTCACGATTATTCTAGAGCGATCTCATACCTTGACTTTTTGGTCAACTTTGACTATCTTGGTCAAACTTTGACCATCATGAAATCATGAAATTTCATCACGTCATTTTCCTTAAAATGCCTTAAACTGGCCTAAGTAATCCATCGTTGAGTCTCGTTACTAGTTAAATGAGAACTCAAACTTATACTGTTATTCCATTCCAACCACGATCTAGACTTAGGTTTTCCTTGTTCAAAGGAAATCTAGAGTCATAAAAATTCGGGTTATTACATTCTACCCTCCTTAAAAGATTTTCGTCCTCGAAAATTAGAATAATTCTAGGTGGCTTTTCTTCAAGTCCACTATAAATTCATTGTAGTTTATTCTCATTTGAATAACTTAATAAGATCAGGTCTTTTATATAGAACCATAATCTTCTTTCATGTACTAACATATCCTTATACTTCCATATTCCATCATGCATACTTTCCTTTCATACTGCATCACAAGAACTATTTACATGAAAACTGAGCAAGTATATCATATAACTTGCCATGTTTGAAAAGCAAATTTATAACTTTTCCATATTTTAAAAACATATCACACATAGCTTTTAATATTTGAAAAGCATATTGTGTTTTATTATCTTGTCTTAACATGTGGGCCCGTAGTGTACGTACCAAAAGCGCGCAGTCTCCAGATAAAGCTAGGGTTTGCAAGGCCCTAACAGTTCTGGGAATTTTAACTGGACCCTTCACGATCACGAATTTCGATCACGGAAGATAATACTAAACTGTAGCCTCCTTAACTAGGGGAGGTTGGTACGACACCTTACTGTTACTTATCTGTTTATGTATCTTAATATGTTATTACATTTAAGATACTTTTTGGAATCTTTTCCAATTCAATCATGAAAATCAATAATAAATAGTATTGTTGAAAACATATTACTGTTCAAGTGATGCAATAGAAAGTATCCTTGTACCAACTAGCTACTTGTCAGCTAGTAGAAACGTTCTTCTTGCCTTTAGCATTTCCTTTAAAGCTCAAAGGCATAATCATAGTTCTAAGGGATATCTAAAACTCCCAATCATCATCTCAAAATTTCCATTACTTAAATGGTTGCCTTCCGTCGACCTTAATTATCAATTATATGTCGACTTCAGGGTTGGTGCCATCGACCTTAACCTAATAAATTGTTGTTGCTAGTATCTCCATGCTGCCATTGAACGTGCCCCGCATGTCAGCTTGTAGCACAATTTTTGTAACATTTTTTCCCATTATGATCAATAGTAGAACTCACTGCAGTTTTGAAAGTCATGTGAACTGTTAGATCTTCATCGACTTTGTTAGCACGACGTTGCCACCGATGAAAGAGCTTCGTTGTCGCATCGTTTTCCAGGTTGCTCCAAACATCAAATACAGCCACCTTCTTTGGCACTGGAACAAGTCGAACTTTCCATGCTACAACGATTCCAAAGCTTGCTGGTCCACCACCACGAATTGCCCAAAACAAATCTTCCCCCATGGATTTCTTATCAAGAATTCTTCCTTCAGCATCGACTATTTTCGCGTCAAGAATATTATCAGCCGCAAGGCCATTTTTTCATGCCAAATAGCTGTAGCCACCTCCGCCAAACAGTCCACCAACACCGACGGTGTAACAATCGCCCGCAGGGAAGCCAAGATTTTCACTTTTTGTTCCGATCGCATAGTAAAGTTCGCCAATCGTTGCACCAGCTTGGACCCAAGCCGATTTGCTCTCCACATCGACGCTAACCGAACTTAGGTTTCTCAAGTCAATCACAACAAATTTTGGGACATTAACGTAGGACACGTATGAAAGGCCCTCATAATCATGGCCACCACTTCGGGTTCTAATCTGTATGCCATGTTTCTTGGCGCAGTATACCGTGGCCTGAACATGGGAGACGTGAAATGGCATGATTATAACGAATGGTTTCGGGGTCGACGGAGAAAAAAAAATGATCGTTTTGTATGGATGAATTCAATACAGTGGAGTAGGATGACTCATTTGGGGTGTAGAAAATGGGTCCATGGGTGGAGGTAGAGTTGGAAACGTGACTGGAAAGGCAATGGAGAAAGTCTCCATGAGTGTGTGCTGAAGCTGAAACTAAAATTGAAAAGAGAAAGATGATATTTATTTTGGCAAAAGATGAAGAGAGTGAAGTGAAGTACTTCATTTTTGTGTGTGAATAAAAGACTAATACAAATTGGCTTCAAATTTGTAGAAGCTAATAGTTTGACCAAAAGCACTTTCTATACGTGGAACATTGACAAATTAACAAGAGGATTTTTTTTTATTCAACGAAAGATATGACGATGAAATCAACCAAAATTTTGGATGCCATATGCCAACCTCTCAAGTTAAATGCTGACATATCCTTACCCGTTTGTATGTCATATGCATGAATGGCAACATTAATGAAATAACTCATAGCAAGCGGTGGATGTTGATAGCACAAATAGTTTTCCACTTTGCAATATGAATTAACCATTTAACCAAATAGTCCAATAATAGATTATAAGCATCAGCTTGGAGAACTTCTTGTTTAATGTTTTGGGTGTGAGTGCATGCACAATATCAGTTCTAGATAGGACCCTGTAATTGGGCAAGAATCAAGGATTTACCAGAGACGATAACATTATGCATATGTTGACAAAACCCAACAAAAAAAAAATAAATAAAAGAATCATATGCATTTACACAAATTTTCTCAATAAGAATGCAAAAACAAGAAATTAAGCTTTAGTTTGTTCCGTTACCAATCTTGATGTAGTTTGCTAACCAAATTACAACGACCCATTCATGATTCGCATTTCCTTTATATTATTGGCAACCAATTATAAAGCTCAAAAAAATCATAAGGGATAAAAGAAGATAAATCGATACCAGCATAAGGTAAGACACACTGACAATTTCCTGAAACTATATTTTCCATGAAAAAAAAAGATTAAGAAGCATTATATGACAGTGCAAAGAAAACAGAAAACACTAGAAATCACAACAAAATCAACAAATCAAAAACCAAAAGGAAAAAAATTGAGATTATTTGTAAAGGAACGCACGATGCACCGACAATTTCCTAAAACTATATTTTCCATGAAAAAAAAAAAAAAAACCAAGAAGCATTATATGACAGTGCAAAGAAAACAGAAAACACTAGAAATCACCACAAAATCAACAAATCAAAAACCAAAAGGAAAAAAATTGAGATTATATATATAAAGGAACGCACGATGCAACGACTTTTATTTTATTTTTTTATAAGATGACAGACCTGAGAAGTGGAGTTCGACAATCAAATAGCGTCAATGAAGGGCAAGAGAATCCGGCCATTTTAGTTCCACCTACTCTTCCTGATGCCAAAATAGGTAAGGGCCCTAATAACCCACTCTTCATCTAAACCAGCAAAAAAAAAAAAAAAAAAAAAAAAAAAAAAACCCACTTTTCATCGTTCTCTATGAAATTTTGTTACTCCAAGGTCTTCTCTGTCAATGTACAGGTCCAACCAGTAGTGGTAGAGGAAGAGGCTCTAGAGCAATGAATCAAAATAAGAATACAAAGGTTATTATTGGCGCATAGTTAAATCAAAATAAGAATACAACTATCCCATAGAGGTCTATCCCTTTCCGTTTTCAATTTGTTTTCCATGTGCACTTGTTGTCCTGACTACAGTAAAGAAAAGGAAACATAAAAGAGAATCCAAACCCACGAAGTCGCCTTTCAAAGCAAACAAAAAGAAAAATCAAACCATCCCACGAAGTAATATTTTCTAGAAAAAAGGGGGCAAAAAAAAAATTCTACCATCCAATGCCAAACCATGGTGACTAAAGTCTCTTTCATTGATTAAAACACAGAGAGATCCAAAAGCTTAGCAAACTAAGTGCAAACGTACAGAGAGATCCGATATTATAAGATGAATCGGGATGATAGTGGCTCTTAAATCTGAACACAAACCATTACCACCTGAATAATTTTCAATTCATCAACAGGAGAATTTCACAATCAGACTTCGTTAATAATAATATAATTTGGGGATTAGGATTAACAACAAATTTTTCAATTCCAATTTCCAAACACAAATATCAAGCAGATTAATCAATATAACAAAGAAAAATGAATCTGAAAATTGGGGTTGAAAACGGAAAGCCTACCTGAAACATTTGGGCCGCAGACGGCGCGTGCAGAGGAAACATGGAGAGTTCTAAACAAGTTGAGAGAGGCAGAGACCAGAGAAAGAGAGAGAGAGGAGTAGGAATCCTCGGCTTACCATTCCTTTCTCCGCTCTCTCACTCGGACATGGAGAGTTCTAAATGCTCTCTTCTTGAAAGCAAAAACAAAACACGAACACAAAAACAAAAACAAAGACAAAACAAAACAAAACAAAAGAATTAACTTTCAAAACTAAAAAAATAAATAAATAAATAAATAACAAAAAAAATCAGAAAAAGTAAAAAAGAAACCTGAGGAGCAGCTAAGACAGCGGGGTGGTGGTAGAGCGAGTGCTGCATCATGGCTTGCTGTTTGAGCCTCTGGTGCTGCATCTTCTACATAACGATGGAGGCAATTTGAGTTCTACGATTACAGTAGCAAGAACTTTTGAAATACGAAAAAAAAAAAAATACCAAAAAACCGGGACGAAGCTGACCAGAGTTTCTCAAACCAGCAGCATCACCTGAGCCAGCGTTGTTTGTTTGGAGAGATTTTGAGTTCTTTTGAGAACCCTTGGAATTACGTTCTTTCCCACCCATGCCCCTTCTCTCAACAGGATTATAATTCCTTTAAAATAATAAACAAGGTAACTTAGAGAAAATAAGAACGGAAAACACCAAAGGAAAGACCAATATGCAGTATTAGAACACCAAAAACACACTAAAAAGTTACATACGCGTTCATAATGCCACCATTTACAGAATTGCAGTAGCGTTTCAGCCATTGCAGAAACTCAAAAAACAAAAATTAAATCAAAGAAATTTAAGAACAGAAAAGAAAAGGAGCAAAAAAATTATAAAAAAAAAAAAAAAAGGAAAGAAAAAAGAAAACCCTTGTAACAGAGAGGGCGAGAAGGGAACGAAGGACAGGAGATATGGGTTTGAGGACTTAATCTCTTCCTAGTTCAAACCAACGGAAGTTTTCTTTTGTCAGAGGGTTTTTTTTTTTTTTGTTTTTTTTTTTTCTTAAGGTCTTTTGTGGCAGATTTGGCGCATTTTTTTTCAAATATTTCTTCCTTTTCGAGGCAAAAATAAGTGCCAACTTCACTGAAATTTCTTTACTAGAATATTAATTATTATATTTTTTAAAATTATTATATTTGTTCAGTAATATTTAAGTCTTTTTAATTTAAAATATAAAGAAAATTTGATACTTTGAAATATAAATCAAGATGCTTCTAAATATATTTATTCAAAAAAAAAAAAAAAGGTGCTTCTAAATATTCTATTTTCTACGTTAGAGCATTTATACTTTTTTAAATATTAAAGCATTTATATTAGAGATAACTATATAATAAGCAAAATAAAAAGGATTTTTCCGCAAAATTATGAAAAAGAAAAAGTTGAGAAAGTTAATACACATGCATATATATGGAATCCATTGTATTCTATTAGTTAACCAATCTAATAATCATAGGAAAAATGTAGAACATTTTTTTGGGAGCGACAAAATAACTTTTCAAGTTATCAACTCTACTAAAATAAACGTGATATTGAAAATTGCACCTAGAAAGTTTGAGTTTGAAGATTTCTAATCGTAATTCAAATCACTTCAAGTTTTTAATTAGGATTATTTAGAAACAGGGGTGGAGGGAGATTAGACTTTCTTTTTTGTCTCTAACTTTGAAAATTTCAATGATTTTCTATAGTTTTTTTCAAATATAAAAATATTTTTTACAACTTTATCCTTTATTTGCCCCGTTAAAATTCTTTGGTTATTATTTTAATATTCTATCATAAATTTTGATTTTAAACTATCAGTGTTTACAATGTAATAACTCAAATAAACCAAAATCAACTATACTATTACAAAATTTCACAATTTTTTGAACTCTAAACTTGAAAATTAATTAAACTCTTAAACTTAGTTCATGGAGGCAAAAGAGAAAAGACACAAAGACACAAAGACACAAATAGAAGATGGTAAAAGATTTAAGCGTTGTAGTTTTGGAACAAACTTTTTATTCAATTCATGCTCCGTCTGAAAAAAATTTCTGATTCCACCACTTATTAGAAACTAGCACATGGTACATAATCTATGAGATGCAGAAGGTGTCCCTTTGTTTATGCGAAAACTTTGCATCTTTTATTTTTTAAATTTGCTTTTGCTTTTTGTTATTGGTGGAACACAATTAATGAGAAAATATCCCATATATTCATTAAAATCATAAAAGCCAGCAAACATCAAAAAACATACACCAAGATAAAAGAAAAAAATCCCCAAAAATTACAGTGAGATGATATCCGACATTGAAGATCCAATCCGAACCGTTATAGTCGCGCACAGAAGAGATTTGATATTTGTTAGCTAAAGACAATTAATTAACATTTGTTAATTTTTTAGTTATTTAATGAATAGTGCTAGAGACACAACAATATTCACAACTTTTTCGATACCAACTCATGTATCATATTTTTATTGGTATATGCAATCAATTAATGTGACAATGCTTTAAACACTTAGCAGTAAGATAACGATAACTCATAAACTACATAGGTTGGTACTTAATAGTTGGGATTAGAATTGATGTTTCTAGCATTTCTTATTTAATGGTTGTTTTTCTTTGAGAATTATATTTTCTTTCCCATACTATATACACTTATGTAATTAGGTTGATATTTATGCATTTAGTGCTCATTTGGAGCAACATCTCTGGATGGTATTTTACCATTTTGATTTCATATTATCAATTCTACATCAAACTCTCTTTCTCTCTTCCATTTTCAAAAAACTCAAACTTTAAAAGTCTATAACTTTCTCATTTCATATCAAAAGGAGATGATTTTTATGTCAAAATGCTCGTAACGATGAGACGAACAAGATAAGATCCACTTTACATATTTTCTTCCCAAAAACATTTTAAATTTTTGCACGATTTTTTATATCACATAACTTTTTTCAAAAGTTTTCTGTCAAAATACACATTTCAAACCCAACCTCTAAAAAGGTCCTTATTATTTTTAGTAACATTGTTCATTTATTTACTAGTTAGAATTCTATCATATTAACACTTTGGGAACACTTTTTAATAAGTTTGCATTTGGTATATAAGTTTTAAATGAAATTTTTAGGTTGAAGTTGGTTGACTTTTCAAAAACTAGTTATAATTTTTGTTAACTTTTCAGAAAAAGACAAAAATTGATATGAAAACTTTAGGTTTGAACCTTTGAACCAAACACACCCGTAGTATTTATGTATCTTATTATAACATAATTTTGACAAGCATTTTCAAAAAAAAAAAACTTTGAAATCCATAACAACGAAGTAAAGGTATTTATTTGGAAGGTATTCAATGATCGCTAACAACTTCTTCAGATTTGACCTAAAGAATTATTTTTTTTTTCTTCAATATGTTCCCAATGTAACCATCCAAAAGAACATTTTTTGGTGAATAAAAAGGATTTGGGGGTTGCCCCATTATTTTCAGGTTTTTTAGCCCCACAGGCAAGAACCCCCTTCCCTAGGTATGGCAGGGAGACATGTTCTTTATATTAGTTTCTCTTAGTAGGCCATTTGGGATTTACCCAGCCATCACCAAATTATGCTAAAAGAAGATTTGCCCCATGCTCTTATGTAGAATCTTGATACTCGTCAGACTTTGATATATAATAATGGAAGTCATGAAATTTTCATATTCAAGATATCCTCCTTAGAGTCCTTCAAATTTATAGTAAATAACGATTGGAGTTTTTTTCCCTCTACTATGAACACATTGATACGTTATTAGGAATAGCGCTTGAAGTATTAACACAAAATGGTCAATTTTATCAACCCTTTCGAAATAAAATGGTTTTCAACCTATTTGCAAAAATTGAACAAATTTTGAATTTAACTTTTTGTTTGTTTCAAATTTACCCTTCAACATTTTTCTCAAGGTTCTTTTTTACTTTATATTCAGAGAGCTTTTTATGAATTTTTATTTTTTGATGTGATGGATGGTTATTTATTTATTTATAAATTATATGTCAAATTGTTTTTATAAAAGAGTTATTTACATAGACGTCCAAATGGGAGGTATTGATTTGAAATATGTCAATTTTTCTTTTTATTTACATAAATGTTTAAAAAAGTAATTTTAAATACAATTTTACCTTTCATATATAATGGAGAATGAACAAATTAAGAAATTACAAAAACTGAAACCCAAAAAAACAAAAAAACAAAATAAAAAAAAAAAAGGAATCTAAGACATTTACCAAAGAGGGCTAAAGTTGATTTAATGGAATTGTTAAATGAAATGATATAAAAAGAAAATTTGAATTTTTTTTTTTTTTGAGTAATTGTAAAGAAAGTGTAAATATTCATAATGAACTAAAAATGGAATGTTTTCTCAAAATCAGATATCACATTAATGAGAATAAGCTAAATAAAGAAAAAGAAACATCTCAAAAAAATATTATGTTTATTGAATCAATCTTTATCATAAAAAAGGAAACTAAAAAAATATGTACAAAATGAAATGATGTCAATTATAGTAAAAGGGCAAAATAGATACTGCAGGCATATTATTTCTTAAAAAATAGACATGATATAATATTATTAAAAAATAGACTTATTTTAAAATGGAACTCTAAAAATGAACTTTGTTTGCAATTATTTCTTGATTAATTGTTTTAGGCGCATATTTTGAATGGAGGAAGTTTTTTTCCCCATTAAGTTCTACCAAAAAAAAAAAAAGAAAAAAGAAAAAGAAAAAAGTTTTTTTCCCTTTAAGATGATAACAACTTTTCAAAAGTTTGTTTATAAGCAGATGTTTCATAATTTAAAAGAAAATGGGGTTGTTATCATTACTTACGACTTGTTTTGAAAAAAATGACGACATTTTTTTTGTTAGGAGGATCTATTCACACCTCCTTGTATATTTTTCCCACACACCTATTTAAATTACCCATCAATTAAATTTAATATTTTATTAATTACTTTTAACACACTTATTAGTATTACAAAAAATCCCTTTTATTAAATTATATATTTTCTCCCTCTTCCCACCCATAAATAAAAACACACACTCTCTTTTTTAACTGCTTTTCTTTTTATCCCACGTTCTTTACCTCTTTTTTTTTTTTTTTTTTTTTTTTTTTTTGTAGTGCTACGTTCCTTTAACTCATGAAGAGGTATTTATAAATTTCAAAAGATATAAAATAAAAATTAAAGGGATAAATCCATACATACGCACATAAAGGACTCAAAATCAAAGTATCTCATCCTAAAAAAAAAAAAAAAAAAAAAAAAAAAAAAGAAGGTATTTTGTTTGCTTCCAATTCAATGCCCAATTTGATATATATATATATATATATATGCGATTTAAAAAAATCAATCTATATATATTTTTTCATTTCAATTTTTTATATATATTTTCGTAAGCGTATGTGTGTGGATATATATATATATATATATATATATATTAGTTTTCATAGGATTTGGATTTTCAAATAATATTTGAACTTTTTTAAAACAAGTGCGCAATAACCCATGGATGTATTCACAAACTGATAAACAAGTGCAGTTTATTGTAAACGAAAAGAAAAAAATATAAAAATTATATAATGACATAATCTGAAAATATGATGTTTCTCATACAGATAGATATTCATATATATTTTTCCTGATATGGTAGTCAAAAAAATAGTTAGACGAAAATTGAAAAAAAAGAAAAAAAAAACTTACTTTCCATTTTATTGGAGATCACTATTAAAAAATATATTTTTTTTTTGACTGATTCGATTTTTCAATACTCGAATATACTCAAACAAAATTAACCAAAAATAAAAAAGAAAAAATCACAACAGACGAAATTAAAGTAAGCACAAAAGGATTTAAGTCATTGTCAAATTGACCTCATCACTAAGCAAAAATAAAACATATTCACTAAATATAATTTCATGATATATAGATCTCGTCAGCTAAAGACATTTTATTAATATTTGTTAATTTTGTTATTTCTTTAATGGTTGTTTTTCGTTGAGAATTATATTTCACTTCTATACTTGGATAAATAGATGGATCCTTATGCAGTTATATTTCTATTTAAATCGTTCATTTAACTACTAATTAGAATTTTGTCATCTTAATAATTTAGAAACATATTTTAATAAGTATCTCCATATGTTATTGTAATGAACTAACAATTATCATACTACTCTTATGATGTCTATATCAACTGAGGAGAAGCAATCAAGAAGCTTTTACTTCAAGATAAGTCTTAATTTTGGATTTGCTTTTTTTTCTAATTGATTCTCATATAAACTTGTACTAATCAATTTTTATTTTCTATGTATGATGGAGAATGATATATCTTTTCTATAATTAATATGGATTTTTTTTTTTCTCATTTCTTGCTCTAAGCTATTTAGATAGCTATATAATTAGTTGTGTTTTAACGGCTCATAATTTAACTTAACTTATCCTTTGGATTATCCGTTGGAGTTTTTTTTTTCGTCATTGATTATATCATTTAGATTCTTTTATATTTCTCTAAAAAACAATCCATATTTTCTACCAATAAAATATAGGTATATTGCATTTATTATTCATACATAGTAAAATATATATATTAACATTAAATGAGCTTTCGACGATATATATATATATTATCATTTATTATAGGTATTTTACATATCATCTACGAATACAATATAGGAATATTACATTTATTATTCATACATAGTAAAATATATATATTAACAGTAAATGAGCTTTTGACGATACTTTATCATTTTCTATTATACTTTTATGGAAATCAATGTTTCGTGAATATTTTATAGAAAAAATACTAGCATCTCTAGTCTCTACATCGATACGTCCAAAATGGGGAAATTTTCTTAAAAATATTGGTGGAAATGTCGATTTTTCAATCCTTGATTACTGATCAATGTTATTTACTGGTATTACTTCTTTTTCTTAAGAGAATTTTTGTCCTAGATTCCTCGTTTTCTTTGTACTTTTATTCTCTTTTAATTTTTTAAAAAATCAATCAAATTTATATAATAAAAAAAAATTCATCTCAACGTACCAGATGACAGATCCTACTCAAACCTCATAGCTAAAAAAGACTTAAATAATTTCACTCAAAAAAAAAAAAATGATAATAATAACAGTAAAAACTCCCCGATTCCACGACTTAGTAGTTAGCACATTTAAAAAAAATCATCATACCCGCCGAAACCAGCCGTCGACGAGTGCCCGCCAAAATAAGCGCACCAAAAAGTTAGTGGGATGATCTCACTTATTCCCCTCCTCCTCTCTCTCTCTTTCTCAAACTTTCTCTGATCATACGCGAAAAAGGAGGAGGAAAACCACCTGAATTGAACGGCCACCATTGATGCCATCGCCAAGTTCGAACGGTGGCAGTCGCACACAGCACAAGCCCCATCTTTTCCAACTCATCGCACTTACCCCGTCGCCGGCCAATCATGGTCGTCGTCAGTTTTGGCGCCCCTTCGTCCTCCGTCCGTCGAAACAAATATCAGTAAGTACCAAAATTTACAAATTTCCGTTTGGTCCGTTCGGAGAAACCGTGCAAGAATATCTGTATAGGATGAAATTTGTTTAATTTTTCTTTTTTTGTTTTGGATTAATCTCTTTTTCCTATTAGTTTCCTAAAAGTCGGATGAATTTGTTGTTGCGAGGAGAAGACTTGTGTTTTGGCGACAAGACTTGATCAGCTCCTCAGGAAAGAGATGAGTACCACGTCGATCCTATTGATATATTGGCTCCTTTGGAGAAGATTGGATTATAAATTCTGTTGATATTCTCTTCGTCTCTGTTTTCTGTGTTTGTTTAATTAGTACAAATCATAGTTTTCTGTGTTTGTTTAATTAGTACAAATCATAGCCAGTTAATTTATATCATTTGGTAATTCACCTTCTGTTTCATGCTGCCAAATGTTTGTGTTAATTCCTCTGAGAAGAGACCGTAGAAATAGGTAGCAAAATTGATGGATACGTCACCACACGTTGGCAATACATGTTTAAAGTTTCCACGTCAACTAGCGGTTAAAGTTCATTAAAAGAACTAGTGGTTGACAAAATTGATTCCTTTGTTACACTCTTTGAACTAATTATTTTATCTAGGTGCTTGATCAAACCTGTAAAATGCTTTTTGATGTGAGTTGGAAACTTTGGCATTTTTGAAAGCAGATAATGTACTTAATTTGGTCTTTTGATCTCTTCAAGGTTGACCACCAATGCTTATTGGAAACATAGTCTATCATTAGTTTCTTCATAAAAGCTTTTCACATGTAAGAAGAAATTTGTGTTTTTCTGTTAAGATAATGCTTAGTGTAGATGCCGGTATTTGCTTCATGATTTTCCCTATAGCTTTTCTCTTGCACAGGAAAAAAAAAAAAAAAAAAAATCCTCATAAACCTCCCTTTTAGATGTTACAAGGTACGCCCTTACTGTTCATGCCAAGTTGACTCGCTAACTTATATAATCTGATTTTTTTTTTTTTTTTTTTTTTCTCTCTACAGCAATTTGAGGGAATATTATTGAACCATTTAATTTTTTTTTATGATATCACTTAGTTGTGGTTGAGTATTCAGACACTTATAATGGCTGCTCATTTCATTGGCCTGCTAAAAATATATGCAAAGTCATTCTGCAGAACTTTGGTCTGCAACATATCTCCTACTTTTCTGTGTCTTGATATGCATTTGGACAGGTTGACATAGATTAGTGACTACCGAAAGATTAATCTTTTTTCAATATTCAAATTTTCCATGGTACTCATGTTAATTGACTCCTTGCTGAACCCAAGACACCTTCCTGTGATTTTTCATGAATATGCAGTTTAAGATGGGATGCCAAGCGTTTAACTTTACCTGAAAAAATAAGAACTTGCATAATCACCAAGTTGGATGCAGGTGCCAGGTAATAATAATAATGATAATAAAATTATTATTATTATTATATTATTATTAATGCATTTAAAACCTTTATTTTGATTATTTGTCAGATTTCTATCAGTAAAACAAGTAATACAGCTCACCTGTAGAAGTTAATGAATTAAAGATATATTTTGCATACCTTCTCATCCGGATATATTTGAATTATTACACGCTCTGAGTTCACTATGAATCCATTTTCCAGAACAACACAAAGTCTTCTTACCGAACATATCATGCCTTGCTCACAAGGTTCAGGATCCTCTCATGAGAGATCGAATATCAAAAGTGTAAGATTCTTGTACCTCTGAAATAATTTTCTATTTTAAACATTTGATGTTATTTGAATTGAAGAATTCCACTAAAATTATCAAAATTATTAAGAGCTAAGAGTTTGATCTATGACAACTTTTCCTATCTTTTGCTCTGGTCTTCTTATTGAGAAGGTGGATCTTTTCTTTTATCTAATAATTGGTGAAGGGATACAACATTTTGGTCTAATAATTAATTCTAAAGGAATGCATGGGCTAGTTAAATGTTCTTTGTCCGTCTTGTCTTTTGAATCTTGGAATGTTACGTGTCTACTGGAACTTCAAACATGATTAAAAGATCACCTTAGTTGTATGCATGCCTGAATGTGAATGTTGGAGACAACTAAGATGTTTCCAAAGTTCACCAAGAGAAAACAAAAAAGTATTGAAATATAATCACATATCATTAATTTCGTCCCCTTTTATTAGATTCAATCTTATTTGTTTCTTATTCTTATAAATTTCATGGAATCTTTTGCTAGATATTGTACGTTTCAGTATTAAGCTTATTGCTTGCGTAATTATTTAAAAATTACCATACATCTTTTGATTGGATACGACGTGATTAATTAAAACTTTTTTGTTTTTTTTTTTTTTGTTCATTCTGCACTGATTTTTTTAAAGCTCACTATTATTTAGTTTAAAAAGGTTGATTTTTGAAACTCTGCTCATGTTGCTCATGTATGAACAAATCTATGAATTGTGTAACACCATAGAACTTTAGCACATTTTTCTCTTCGAACTAGAATTTGATTCATGGCTTATGTTCAATTTACATATCCTATATTTATATATTTAACATTTTAAATATTTCAGTTATACTAATAGTTAATTTATTCTAAATTTTTTTAAAAAAATAAGATGAAAAAACTTTTGTCGTTAAAAGCTTGAAAACTTCGGTAGGTGTTTCAGACTTCTTCGTTTGATTACACTTCACCAAGTAAATGTGTTCGTTGGTAAAGCTTGGGTTTTCCGTCCAATGGAAAGTCTACATTGCTCGTTGGCAATTGGTTTTGCAGGTATGGAAACATCAATGTGTTGCTTGTGATGAGGTTTTAATTGAGGAGGATAATCTTCCTTGGAAAATTATAGCCATCCCCGACTAAAATTTTCACGGGATAACCATCATTTCTATTAGTTAAACATATCTAGCTCTACTGCATGTAGCATAGCTTTCTTAAAGTTTATATCCTGCTATCTTATGACTATAATACTTGCTCAAATTTTCAAGAACTATTCAAAAACTACTTTAGTTTGAAACGTGATAAAATATTAATTAATTTTAATTGATGTTTTTACAATGTTTAATAAAAATCACCTTAGAAAAGCTACAATGTCATCGTGATATGTAACAGATTTTATGACATTTTGCTACGACATTTCAAATAAAAAGCCATCCTACCAATCCATTAACGACTTTTAAAGAAAAATGTTGTAATTTTTAGTTGGGAAAACAACTCTTTGAAAAGTTGAATGGGGATGTAATCAAGGGCATTATTTTTTTTAAATATTATTTTCTTTCATAAATATTGATTTTAATCCTCATTGGTTATCTTTAATTAATTAGTTATTTAAATAAACATTATCTTTTCAAGAAGGATAAATTTCACTATTTTCTTCCAAATTTTGTGCCTTGTCACAAAATGTCCTTTGAATTTCAATTTGAAACATTTTTTTCCCCTTGAATTGTGAAAAAATTTACAAATTTCCCCCTTAATTAAATATTTGACAAAAAAATGCACACGACACTTGTTGGAAGCATGAGTCGGGGGCATTAAGTGTGAAATTGCGAAGATACCCTAATAATTAGGTTAAAAGAGTAAATATTTAGGGCTGATCTCTATCTTATGGGTAGCTTCGTAACTTCACATTTAATAAGGTTAACGAATGCTACCAACAAATAACCGCTTCATAATTTCACACTTAATACCCCCAACTCATGCTTCCAATGAGTGTTACATGCATTTTTTTGGTAAAAAATTTAATTGAGGGGACAAAATTCATTAATTTTTTCATAGTTCAAGGGGAAAGAATGTTATATATTGAACTTCGAGGGGTATTTTATGACAATGCCTAAAGTTCGAGGGAAAAAAGTGAAATTTATCCTGTTTAAGAATATATAATTGTTCTAAAGTTCATCTTCTCCCTCACCTCTAAGGTTGAGACACCTCATGGCTCCACGGTGTGCTCGTCACCCAAGTCCACCGGTGTTATTGCTTGCCCCCTTCCATGTCCTAACCTTAGAACGCCTTGAGATCCTAAAAATCCGCCGACACAAGAAAGCTCACCAACCCTATGATGTTTCTTTCCCCACAACAAACGTTGATGATTATTGCATCCTAGACAACGAGATTTCCTTCTCCCACCTGATGGCAATAATCAGCTCGCCACCCATAGACGTCGTTAGATCAGTAACCAGTTCGCTCTAGCCCTCCGTTTCCCATGGACATTGAGCAAACCCCCAACCCCTCAGCTCCAGCACGTTGACATGCTGCCTCTGCTCTCCCCGTACAACCACAAAAAAAGTGAGAGTTTTTTGTTTTTTGTTTTACTTTTTAACCTTTGCTTAGTGGATTTTTTAATTTATTTACTATTAGATTTCCTTAATGGTTAAACTTTTAGTCTAAAGTAGCTTCTTTTTAAGGGAAATCTAAAGTAGCTTTTAAACTCAAATAAGATTTTAAACAAAATAAATTCATTGACTAACTACCCAATTCATTACAATCGTTTGATCTATATCACACGGTTGAAACAACAATAACCAATAATTGATAAATATTAGAGTAATCATTAAAATCACAGATGAAGCTCACAAGCATCAAACTATTCTTTTTTTATTTTTTTTTTATTAAGAATATAAATGTTATGGACTTAAATCTAAATCATACAGTAGACGAGATTTATTTTATTCAATCTTAAACATAACACACATTCATGTAGTATGATATGGTCATTTAAAGACCTTTATTTTGACAAGTACAAAATATGAAAGCTCACGAGCGCATAGTTTGAACTAATTAAGGATCTCTAACGAAGAGGTGGGATACTTTGTTCGTATGTAAAGAAATTAGTCGAATCAATTTTAGTCTTCACATGAACCAACCTATAGAAATTATTCTTGAAATACTTTGTACCCCAAATACTTGCTTGTTTGATACTTGTGTGGCCACCCTTATTGAGGTTATTTGTCCCAAGGTCAAGGTCTTTAAAGTTGAAATATGTAGCCCTAGGATTTTTGGACACATAAGGAGTCAAGTAATCGTAAAGCCTTCTTACCCAATTCACATGCTTTTCTTCTTCGTCTTCTTTCTCCCAAGACAATTGATATTGAAACGCGTAGATGTTTCCAGCTCGGTGTGGGAATGGGATGGCAGATTCTGAAATCTCGCTCATTTTCCCACCGAAAGGAAATACAAAGATTAATGCTTTTCCTACGTCTTCTTCGTACAACATTTCCAACATTTTTTCGAACACGTCATTTGGAATAGGCTCTTTCACAAAATCAGATTTCACTTTGAAAGATAACAAATTGATATTCGATTTCTTACTAAGTAGAACGTCCAAAGACTCTCCACTTCGGAAGAAATTGAAAAAGAGAAAGGACTCCACCCATTTCATTTTCAAGCACTCTTGTCTTTGCAGACCCAATTCCGGAAACTCCTTTGCATCAATTCAAGTAGCTTATCCACGCCGCCATTGAACGAGCCCCGGATGTCAGCTTGTAGCACAATTTTTGTAACATTTTTCCCATTTTGATCAATAGTAGAACTCACTGCTGTTCGGAAAGTCATGTAAACTGTTAGATCCTTATCGACTTTGTAAGCACGGCGTTGCCACCGATGAAAGAGCTTCTTTGTTGCATCGTTTTCCAGGTTCCTCGAAACATCAAATACAGCCACCTTCTTTGGCACTGGAACAAGTCGAACTTTCCATGCTACAACGATTCCAAAGCTTGCTGGTCCGCCACCGCGAATTGCCCAAAACAAATCTTCCCCCATGGATTTCTTATCAAGAATTTTTCCTTCAGCATCGACTATTTTCGCGTCAAGAATATTATCAGCCGAGAGGCCATATTTTCGTGCCAAATAGCCGTAGCCACCTCCGCCAAACAGTCCACCAACACCAACGGTGTGACAATCGCCAGCAGGGAAGCCAAGATTTTCACTTTTCTTTCCAATCGCATAGTAAAGTTCGCCAATCGTTGCGCCAGCTTGAACCCAAGCTGATTTGCTCTCCACATCGACGCTAACCGAACTTAGGTTTCTCAAGTCAATCACAACAAATTTTGGGACATTAAAGTAGGACACGTATGAAAGGCCCTCATAATCATGGCCACCACTTCGGGTTCTAATCTGTACGCCGTGTTTCTTGGCGCAGTAAACCGTGGCCTGGACATGGGAGACATGAAATGGCGTGATTATAACGAATGGTTTTGGGGTCGATGGAGAAAAAAAGCGATCGTTTTGTATGGATGAATTCAATACAGTGGAGTAGGATGACTCATTTGGGGTGTAGAAAATGGGTTCATGGGTGGAGGTAGAGCTGGAAACATGACTGGAAAGGCAATGGAGAAAGTCTCCATGAGTGTATGCTGAAGCTGAAACTAAAATTGAAAAGAGAAAGATGATAATTATTTTGGCAAAAGATGAAGAGAAGAAAGTGAAGTACTTCATTTTTGTGTGAGGATGAAAGGAAAACTAATTGCCTTCAAATTTATAGAAGCCAAGTAATGCTCTCATTTAATCTCTTGTATAAAATAAAATCAATAAATTTCCTACCAAACCAATAAAATAAAATTATTTGTAGTTTGACATCATTGGGTGTGACAATTGAGAGGATTATTAAAATTTTATCTCATTTGCTTACTTGACAAAATATGCACTTTTATATATGCAACTTGATAAATGACAAAATGTGCACTTTTATTTATTCAACTAAGTAAGAAAATGTATTATAAAAAGAACCCTAAAAATATCAGTTGACTAGAGATTAGGAAAGGACGCAACTTTTACAATGCAGAAATAGACTCAAATTTATTTTATTCTTTTCTTTTATAGTTTCCTCACTAAAAATCACAAGACTCGTTATTGTGCTTCTAAGATCTTCTTACTTTGACATTGTCACTAGTTATCTTTGTAGCATTTAAAAAATAATTAAATAAATAAATGGAGAGGATGACCTAAAAAATTATAGTCTCTATTTAAATTTATTAAAAAGAGATAAATCATAATCCAACTTCAATTGCAGACTAAATCAAAATAATGTAAAAAGAAACACTGTAAGGCAAACATACTCTGCATTCCTTAATACTCTTTTAAACCCTTTTACTTTTGAACACGGAATTTATGAGCATTTTTCTTTTCTAGATTAGTAATTATATATGCTCTTCGCATGTTATTAAGTTTTTTCAATATATACCAATATCTTCATGAAAACTAAATCTTCCTTTTCTTTTTTTTTTTTTTTTTTTAATGAGTAAGTGCATAATTATCAAGTTTTTCACTTGATTTGTCGTTCCTGGTATTCAAAACCCAACATCTTTGACTCTATTTGAAGAGGGTGTAAAATTACTTTAACACTTGTTGTAAAGTTGATACTTTATCCTTCGTAGCATTTTAAAAACCTTTTTTTAAGTGATCACCCTTAAACACTTTCAATTAATTTAAGAATTCACACCAATTAGATATATCACCTAATGAAAATCGGTAGAAAATTATTATAATAATATATTAAACAGTCATTATGAGTTGATAGCTTAAGGTATTTACCATGTTTATATTTTTAATTTGTTATAAATTTTGTTTTAGTTTATGCCCTTTTGGAAATAAAGTCCTAACTCCATTTCTGACCTTTTTAAATGATCGGATCGTTTTTGTAAAGATTTCAAAAAATTAGGGTTTCTATTTCTTTAAAACTACTAACGCTCGCAAGAGAGCGACTCCCATAGGCCCATAATTTAGAGGTGGCGTGACGTGGTGGTTCGGCACAATTGGAATAGGTACAGAGAGGAACTTTGTTGGTACAAATTGCTATAGCAACTAATAAAAAAAATGACGACTCATCATTTGCAAGTGCCGGCTTCTGAGTTGCAAAAAAAAAAAAAAAAAAAAAAAAAAAAAAAAAAAAAATAATAATAATAATAATAACAATAATATAAAAAAAATAAATCCCAAATACCTAAAGTGAAGCTCACATGCACTTGGGGGCACATGTGGGCGCATGTATTTCCCGCTTAGGCTCCCTTTTGAGGCGTCAATAATTGTGAGATTCAAATTTTGGTTTCTTTTTTTTTTTTCAGTTTTTTTTTTTCCAAATTTGTTTGCCATAGTTTTTATTTATTTGAATTATTCACTGTGAAAAATCATACTTTGGTAGAGTGAGCTTTAGATTTTGTGATAAAAATATTATGCTTTTGCATGAATTTTTTTAGGCTATCTAGAAGCTATCTGTGTAGTGTTCATCGCATCATGATATTTTATTTTATTTTTCATTCTTGAAATGTTTTTTTAAGCGTAAAACTATTTTCTTTCTTATATAAAAGTCATACCCACTTCCTTTTGACGAGAGCGTTATTTTATAACCCCTTTGAGAAATTTCAGCTTTTTTTTTTTTTTTTAATGGAGCCGAATGGGTTTTCAATTGCTATTGTGGCAAGTTGTCTAAAAGTTATTTTTGACTTACCGATTCTATAAGCTGCTTCTTCAAGTTTTTTTGATGATCTATCATAAGTACTTTTTAATCTCCAGCAGAGCTTTTAATAAAATAAAAACGTAGCGTTTCTAAGTAGACATTGAAAGTTATGTAACATTGTTAATTAAATGTACATTAGACTTTATTTTAACATTTTTACTTATACATTAGAAATAAACTATAAAAACATAGTTTCATCAACTTTTAGATGACTAAAAACAAAGTAAATTAAATCTTACAAACAGACTCTTATAGTGATATTGTTGATGCAGTTCTTTGTAATTGCATGTTAATTCATTCTGTTGTGTGCATTTGGAACATATTCTCATTGTTTAATCGTTTAAAAATTAAAATTTTACTTTTCTAATTCAAATTGAAAAAGTCAATTGAGGTTAGGTCGCCTACCAAACGAGATAGCGCAATAAAGAATATTTATATATGAGTACAATACAATATGGGGTCACAATTGGCACGACCAAGCACATACATTGAGTTGGGTCCAGCTGGACTTATAGTTTTAAGCTGGTTGAGATGGCAAGACACAACATGACAATAACAAACACAAGCACGGAACGGGTCAAACACAAAACGGTTCATTGGACCAACACGACGGGTACACTATAATAATAATAATAATAATGATAATAATAATAATTATTATTATTATTAGATTCTTTCATATTAAATTTATGTAATTAATTTGTTAATAACTTAATAATACAAATATAAATTATTATTATCATCACACTAGCATTCGTTTCGTACAAAGTAAAGTACGTAATTATGGATGTGTATATCCTGACTTTCAAAACGTAGTTGGGAAAAAGACAATCAAAACGTTTAGAAGAAATAATGCTAAGGAAAAATAAGCTCTCATAATAAACAATGTAAGAAATTCTTTAGAAGCAAACTAAAAATATTGCATAAACAATAATTCAGAATTAGTTAATCATATTAGATAAGAGTTATTTTACATAACTTGATCCATAATGCCGATATAAGTCTACAAGTTGGAACTTTACGAAACCTTTACACGGATAAACTTTTTTAATGTTCTTTCTTACATAATGAATTTTCTGTATAAAACTATTGTTTGAATAAAAAAATAGTGTTGGCTCATTTTCCAATAATTTGAATATTTAATTAAGATGAATTAATAAAACGATATTATCATAAGAGGTCCTCAAATATTCAAATATCCATAATTACATTTTCATCTCCTTTTGTACTAAAAAATTTAATATGTTTCGGGTTTCTTATAATCAAAGTACTTTACATCATCTATTCAGAAAAATTGCATATCTTTACCGATGAAAAATATTTTTGCACCCATTAATTTTAATAAACCTATAGCACCAAAAATTACAATAATGAAGGAAGAGAAACCCAAAAGGAAGAAAAATTCAAACTCCATAAATTGGACCATAGTAGAATGATTAAACAACGTTTCACCTCCAAAACTACATCTTATAATAAGTTGAGAAAATTTAGCAATATTATTTTATTTCTTGGTCTGTTCGTTTTGGCAAATTGATTGAAAAAAAAAAATACAACAAAAACAAAAACAATATTAGAATGCAAAAAGTATTTAATTTATTTCTTGCCCAGTTCGTTTTGACACAAATATTTATATATATATACACACACACACATATATTTTTATATTTGTATGTATGTATGTATGTATATGAGAATGAAAGACTACTTATTGATTGCCTCCTTTATATCTAAAAAGAAATGATTGTGTTGGATACCTTGTCATTTTATTGACGGAAGGCAATTTTGACAGTTCTATACAGAACATAGAAGACGAGAGGATTAGTTGATTCAATTAATAAACAACATAAAAAAAAAAAAAAAAAAAAAAAAACAGCAAAAAATTTCACTAGCTACCTAGGTCATAACTCGTTAAATCAATTTCTTATGGGAGTTTTTGAGTTTTACATTGAAAATTTTGACTATAATACGTATGTAGTATCTTTGACCTTAAAAATAATTATTATCCGTTGGTGGATATTAAATATTGCTTTCACTTTCGAATTGGTAACTTTGTAAGTTAAGCAATAGAACTGGCTCATTGACATTTGGAAATGACTCACATGTTATACGATATGTATAGAGAGAGTTGAGTAAGTTTTGCAATGTAATTGGCTCGTTGACATTTGGTAATGACTATAACATATTATATCATAATAGAATTTATATGAGAGAGAGAGTATTGTGTTTCTTCGCTGACACAGAGAATAAAAGATTAATCAAATTTTCTTGATGTAGAAGTCAATGATGAAAATGTCAATGCCGACAATGTCATAGATATTTTCATTCTTACGTAAAAGTACTCAAGAAAGTAGCATAAATGAAATGAATATATAACTGACAGAATAAAGGGCTAACCCAACCAATCTTGCCTGAATAATTGATCAAAGAGCCACGGTTTAATAATTGACTATTGTCTAATATATGAATCTTTCAACTTAAAAAGAATAATAATATGCGATGATTAATCTCAACTGTGCCTTTCATTTTGAATTCTCAAAATGTAACATAAGTTGCTATTCTTTATTCTTTATTCTTTATTCTTTGTTTTACTTTGAATCAGTTATTAATATTATGCGATGATTAATCTCAACCGCTCCTTTCATTTTAAATTCTCAAAATGTAACATAAGTTGTTATTTTTTTATTCTTTACTCTTTGTTTTACTTTGAATGAGTTATTATTCTTTTATATATATATATATATATATATAATTTGAGAAGCGTTAAAAGTCACTGAGATTCAGATCGTGGCATGAAAAATGAATGAGTCAAACTAGAAAAAGAAATTGTCGAAAATGCCCTGTTCATTATAATTGAGGGGTATCTAGGGGTTTTAGTTAGGATTACTTTGTTCCTTTTAATGTCCTAATTTTCTGTTTTATTGATTATTCCTTTAATTAAATTTTGACACGTCAGTGAATTACTTAACTATTTTAGTATTCAGTTTCTATTCATGTAGTCAAGTTGTTAAATTTAAATGGTTAAATTTAAATGATATGATAAATAAGGAATGGAGAAACAACTAATAGAAAAATGATGACAATAGATCTAGATTCTTTGTTGTAAAAATCCTGTTTGGGTTGAGACAAAATAGATTGTACAAATTATGTGGTTTAGTATTTGATCTTAGGGATGGCCGAAAAACAGTATAAATTGTTCACATCAAGTTCTTGGATTTTTTTTTTTTTTTTTTTCCTTTCACTATGATATGTTTTTTCGTTGTTTGATATGTTAGAAGCGTGTTTCTGGGAATTTTTCGTGAACATGACAAATTATTGCTAATTCACAGCTAGAAGAAGTGAATACCATCCATGAATTAGGTTAATTATTATGGTAAGGTCACATAAAATCGAATCAAGAACTTTTTCTTTTTCATTTAAATTTAACTAAAAAATTATTATTTAGAACTATATTTCTAACGTAAGAAAATAATGTCTCGGAATTTAATGGGTACACTAAAAAAGACACCGGCAAAGCCACCTTGATGTGTATATGGTGTTAAGTTGTGGAGTCTAACTAATGTTCTACGCAGAAACGTCTTAATGGTATAATTTCTCCGATGTCGAAAGACCACATGTTCACTGGTGAACAAGCTGCGCAAGAACATATAGACCTATTTCACAATCAGTGAAGAAGAGCCGTTGACTGTATAGCCCAACCAGACCAAACAAACTAGTTGAGGAATCTTCCCCGAGAGCCGGGTTGATATACCACAACCTTTGATGTACTGCTGATCCTCAAGTTAACCATCCTCCAGAGACCCAAGCATATTACTGTCGGGATCCATAGTACTGCTCTGGGCAACACTTTCTCGACCACTGCTGAACCTCTGCCTAGGTTATAGGCCCCGTACTATTCATGTCACGCCGTTTCGTACTAGCTGACAACAGTACCGTAGCACAGCACGCCACGCCCACTACCCTGCACCACTTGACACCTGACATCCACTACCTGTTATTCTACTTGTCCTTGCTCCTGCCTTAGTGCCAGCCTTCGCTGCCTGATCGGACTGACACAGTACTGGCCACCCACACCAGCACGAACCCGTACTTATGCCCCCCATCATCCGACTGGAAGGGCATGTGGCACTCATCTAGTAGAGGCCCAATGTGGGTACGCCCGGAGCATGTTTACTCACCGGGACCACTCAGAATACGACCCATCAGGGTCACTCGAGTACCCAAACCCGTGAGACACGCCTATAAATAGAGAATTGTCTCACTCATTCATGTATGGATAATTTTTCCTTGTCAAAGCTCTGCTTCTCTGCTTGCTCATCAGTGCCATTACTGACTTAAGCATCGGAGATCCTGTAACAGATACGCCACCGGTGTCCCCCTTACTCCGAGGTACTTATCTTTTGCAGGCAACCAGGCGGAAAGCGACTGCTTAAGACGGATCACGTGAAGTGATTCCATCGGGTGTTGGGCCAAAGGTTTTTGGCATCAACAAACGTCTTATGCAAAGGCAGATGAGGATTGATCTTAGCTAGGTATTTTACATGTAATTTCAGTTGTCCTATTTTGTTTTTAATAAATAGGAGCGTCGTTATTAGAAATTATGATGAGTAAGGTTAAAAAAAATATAGAGAGTACGAGAGTGTGAATTTCTCTTATAAATTTCCTAATCATCGTAATGAATTACTCACTGTGAAAATTCATACTTTGGGAGAGTGAGCTTTAGATTTTGTGCTAAAAAAATATATATATGTTTTTGCATGAATTGTTTTAGGCTATCTAGAAGCTATGTATGTAGTGTACGTTGCATCATAATATTTTATTTTTTTCGTTCTTTTTCTAAGCGTGAAGCTATTTTGCTTTTTGTAAGTCATACTTACGTTCATAAATCTAAAAAATTATGCTTTTGCATGAATTTTTTTAGGCTATACTAGAAGCTATGTATATAGTGTACGTTACATCAGGGTTTTTTTTTTTTTTTTCGTTCTTGAAATGTTTTTCTAAGAGTGAAACTATTTTTTCTTTTTTAGGTCATACCCACTTTCAGAAATCTAAAAAATTATGTATTTGCATGAATTTTTTTAGCCTATCTAGAAGCGACGTATGTAGTGTACTTTGCATCACGATATTTTTTTTCGTTCTTGATATGTTTTTCTAAGCTTGAAACTATTTTTTGAAGTCACGTGTAACCCCTTTGAAAAATATCAACTTTTTTTTTTTTTTTTTAATAATGGAGCTGAACATAGTATTCAATCCAATTGCTATTGTGCCAGGTATTTTAGAAGTTGTTTTTAACTTAACAATTCCAGAAGCTGCTTCTTCAAGTGTTTTGATAATCTATCAAAAGTGCTTTTTATATTCGGAAGAGCTTTCAGTCAAATTAAAAAAAAATAACTTTTCTAAATAAAGTTTGAAACTTATAAAGATTAATCAAAAGATTTAATTATTGTAATATTTTTAGTCATAAAAGTAGAAATAAAAATTTTAAAATCATTTTAAAACTCTTTTTAAAATATGATCTTAAACAATTACTTTAAAGTACCAAATTTTACAAATCTTCTTCTACTTACTAAAAGCAAAGCAAAACCTATCTTTGACAAATAGTCCCTTGTAGTGATATTGTTATTGCAGTTCTTTGTAAATGCATGTTTATCCATTATAAATATTCTGTGCCTTTGGAACATTCTCATTTTTGATCGTTTAAGAATTAAAATTTGCCTTTTAGAATTCAAATTGGAGAAGTCAATTGGGTTACGTCACCAACCAAACGGGATAGTGCGAAACAGAATATGTATATTTGAGCACAGCACAATATACGTTACAATTGGCAGGACTAAGCACATATATTGAGTGGGTCAACCTGGACTTATGGTTTTAATTAGCTCGTTAAAATGGCACGACATGACATATGACAACAACAAACGCAAGCACGGAATGTGTCAAACACAAAACGACGACGAGTATATTTTATTTTTATTATTATTAGATTCCTTCAATTCAAATTTATGTAATTAATTTATTAATAACTTATATTACAGATACTAATATTATCGAACTAGCATTCGTGTTGTACAGAGTAAAGTACGTAATTTATTTTTTTTTAATTACGCAATTATGAATGTGTATATCATGACTTTGAAAACGTAGGAAAAAATCAATCCAAACGTTTAGAAGAAATTATTCAAAAGAAAAAATCAAAAGCTCTCATACACAATGTTAGAAAATTCTTTACAAGCAAACTAAAAATATTGCATAAACAATAATTCAGAATCAGTTTATCATTAGATTAAAGATATTTTACAAAACTTGATCCATAATGAAAATATAAGTACACAAGTTTGAACGTTACGAAACCTTTAGATGGATAAACTTTTTTATTTCTCTTTCTTACACTAATGATTTTTCTGTATAAAACTATTGTTTGAATAAAAATTATCATTATTTCACTTTTTAGTCATCTAAACATTTGAGATGAATTAGTAAAACAACGTGATCCTATCAAGAGGTCCTCAATTCAAATCTCCTAATTACATTTTTTTTTTATCTCCTTTGATATCCATAAATCTAATATATTTCATACTTATTATCAAAGCACTTTACATCATCTACATCTATTTTATGTAACTTGATCCATGAAAAAAATATTAGAAAGTTTGAACTTTACGAAACCTTTAGATGGATAAAGTTTTTTAATTCTCTTTCTTACACTAATGATTTTTCTATATAAAACTATTGTTTGAATAAAAAAAAGTTATCGTTGGCTCACTTTCTAGTAATCTAAACATTTAAGATGAATTAGTAAAATGATGTGATCCTATTAAGAGGTCCTAATTCAAATATCCCAGTTACATGTTTTATCTCCTATGATATCAAAAAATTTAATATATTTCGAACTTCTTATAATCAAAGCACTTTATATCATCTATTCAGATCTCTCCGATGAAACCTATTTTTGCACCCATAGATTTTATTAAACCTCTAGCACCAAAATTTACAATATGTGAGATAAAGGAAGAGAAACCCAAGAGGCAGAAAAAATTCAAACTCCATAAATTGGACCATATAAAGAGCATTTGATCACCTCCAAAACCACATCTTATAACTTTTGAGAAAATCTAGCAATATTCTTTTATTTCTTTATCAGTTTGTTTTGGCAAATAAAATGAAAAAACGACAAAAACAAAAACATTCTAAAAAGTACTTCATTTATTTCTTGATCAGTTCGTTCTGGCACAATTATATAAAAATGTGTGTGTGAGTGAAATGATACTAATTGCCTAGTCTTTTATATCTAAGAAGAAATGCTTATATTGTACATTTTGTCATTTTATTATTGACGGAAGACTATTTTGACAATTCTATACTGAACTTACTAAACAAGAGGATTTGTTGATTCAATTAATAAACAACATAAAAAAACAGCAAAAATTTTCACTGGCTATCAAGGTCAAAATTTATTAAATCAATTTGTTATGGTAGTTTATGAGTTTTACCCTCAAAATTTTGACTGAAGCATAATATACATATATATATGTATATAAATATACGTCTTTGACCTTAAAAATTTTATATCCGTTAGTGTATATTAAATATTGCTTTCACTTTCGAATTCCTAATTGTATTACCCGATTAAGTTAGAGCTACAAGCTTATTTTGGAGAAAAAAATGATAATTAGTAAGGATTGATGACGTCTTTCAATTTTCAGATGTAGAATGAGTTGTTAGATTTTTATAAGACTTTTTCATATTTATGCTACATGTAGTATTTAAGGCCACCTCATTTTAGCTAGCTAGTAAATAGCTTTGTTGATGTTATTCTTTATGGGACATGTCATGTTTGAGTTATAGGAAAATGTGACAACTTGCTTGCTTGTATGGTTGCCATCCAAGTGCTTGCCGTCAACTTGTGATCCTATATATATGTAGATTGCCTTACACCGTTGAAGCCAATTTCTAACTATGCATCAGAATAAGAAAAAGTGTGAACAAGAAATGAAAGGGGAAAAAAAAAAATAGAGAGAGAGTTGGAAATGTTAGAGGCCATGAGAGAGAAGGAAAAAAAAAAATTTCTACTATCTAACAAGTAGCTAGTTGATGTAAGTATACATTCCACTGCATGACTTTAATAATATTATGTTTAAAACATGTTTTCAGTTATACTATTTATTATTGTTTTTCATGATTAATTCGAAGAGATTCAAAGAACTTATTTTTATGTATGATATGAAATCTCATACTTATTAAAACCAATTCAAATAAAGATAAAAGGGCCAAATCCTTGAGAAAAAGAGTTTCAAGAAAAGAACCTTACAGAAAAGATAGGGTTCTAATGGTACGAGATTAGCATCATACTAGAGGGACCTATACTAAAGTTAAAAAGAAGTATTTTAATGTGGAATAGTTATTTGGTATGCTTGCTGAGTTTTTCACTCAAATAGTTCTTGTGATGCAATTTACAGAGTCAGTAAGGTCAAGAGGTTGACTAAGTCAGAGATTCCAGGGTCCCTGGACGAGTTTAGTTTTTATTATGATTTGAGATTATTGTATAATAAGGACAATATTGTCTCGAGGATGAATATAGTTTTTTTTTTTTCAACTGCATAATATTTATTTTTGTTAAATTTGAAGTTTTAGTTAAGCTAATGTTTTTTTTGAGTTGTTAACCTGGGAGGGGTGTAACATTAATTGAGAAACTTAAGCAATGGAATTGGCTCATTGACATTTGGAAATGACTCACATATTATATGAGACTAGTTGTTAGCCACGTGCTACACACGTGGGAGTAATTTTGTCTACTCAATACATAAATTTTGATTATCGTGCTATTATTTTTTCTTCTTTATTTAGTAATATTAAATTTTATTTATTAATTTTAGTTACTAATTTAATTAGTTATTAACATGCAGTTAACATAAACAAATATCGTATAATAATATTTTTATTTATTTAATTAAAAAACTATTAGGATATTGTTAATGCTCATAGTTCAAAAATACAAATAGTAATATTCAAATATTACACCTCCTATCTAATCTTATTAGTTAAACATTAGTCTCCCATATTAATAGTCCAAACCAAATGAATAAACTCATTAAAATTAAAAAACAAATGTATCAAATTTAAATTTGAACATGTGCACATGTACAATAGATTAAACATAATATATATATATATATAGAAAATTCACATTATAAAAAATTTAGATGAGTAAAAGAAAGGAACAATGGAGGCAATTTAAAGAGAAAATGACTTGGAAGATTATATAAAAAAATATGAATCTAAAAAGAATGCAAGTAAAAGATATAAAAGAAAAAATATATTTTAATGATAAAATTAAAATATGTTCTTTAATAACTACTTAGATGTGTGAAAATGTATAATAATGTGTGTCTCCATCTTATAGCATATTTGAGAAAAATCATTTTTATATGACAATTAAGAAAAAGCATTTATGATGGCCAGGTACATAAAACAATATTTAACAAGAAAATTAAAAACAAACACTTAATAAGTTGTTTTTTTTTTTTTTTAGAAAAAAATTAATAAAAGCTAGATAGAGTAACTATTTATTAAAACAAAATATACTTGAAAATCCACATAAATAAAATAATATTGTGGAGAATAATAAAAGAAATACGTAGGTAAAGACATATTAGAGAAAAATTTATGTGCCGATTTAGTTTTTAAGATTTTTAAAACATAATGAAAAAAATGTTAGTTAAGAATGTATTTGGGAGGAGAAAAAAAAAACATTTTCACATTTAGTATATTAAAAAAAAAAAATTTAAGATGGACATCAAAATATATGTTTTAATCAAAATATGTATTTTGGTTGGAATGAAGACGTGCATTATATTTAAAGAAAAATAATGAATTCATGAGCCAAAGAAATAGAAAAAAAAAATTAGGGATATATGGAACGAAAAATAATTCTTTTGAAGTAAAAGGAAAATAATTTTTAAAGTATAAATATATCTGATAAAATTTATTTCAATATGATATTAAAACAAAAGATACTTAAAACATTCACATGGATAATATAATATTTAAGAGGATAATAAATGAAATATATAAGTAAAGATTTATTGGAGACAAATTATTTAAAAGAAAAAATATATCTGAAAAAGTATTCAAAAATTTAAGATAAAGAGTTTAACGAAAAAAAATAAAAAAAAATAAAAAAAAAATAAAAAACACATAAATTGAAAAAAGACAAATTAGGGAAATGGGTCAAAACTTCCAATCTCCAAAGGAGAAGAGTAAGCCCAGCGAAAAAAGAAGAAGAAGAAGACTAAGCAAACCACAAAACACCAAAATAGATGGACGAAAGTTTGATCAGTGTACATGTGAGAGGAGCAACAGTAAGGAACTCCCCTTTTTATATATGAAATATAATTAATATTGAGAGAGAGAGAGAGAGAGAGAGAATTGAGTAAGTTTTGCAATGGAATTGGCTCGTTGACATTTGGAAATGACTATAACATATTATATGAGAATAGATATTATATACGAGAGAGAGTTTTCCGCCAACACATAAAATAAAAGATTAATCAAATTTTTTTTATGTAGAAACAATCGAGAACGCCGTATAAGTGAATACATAACCGATTGAAAAGAGCCAATCATTTTATAATTGACTATCGTATAAAATACGAGTCTTTTGACCTTTTATCTCAACTGCTTTCGTTTCAAATTCTCAACATGTAACATAAGTTATTATTAATATTATTTTTTTCTTTACTCTTTGTTTTACTTTGAAAGTTTTATTTTTATTTTATTTATTTGAGAAGTGTTAAAAATTAATTTGAGAAGTGTTCCTATGTCAACCACGAATATGTAAAAGCATAATGTGACGTGTACCTGGGCAAGGTTGAAATTTTGAGGGGGAAAAAAACAAACAGAAAAATGCCTCAAAAGTCTCCGAGGTTCCGATATATGGCATGAAAATGCAGTGAGATTTTTGCCTACCAATCACAATGGGTAAATGAGTCAAACTAGAAAAAGAAACTGTAAAAATGCCCTGTTAATTCTAGTTGAGGGTTATTGGGGGGTTTTAGTTTGGATCACTTTCTTCCTTACGATCTGAAATCTTATTTTCCTGTTTTATTGATTGTTTCTTTAATTATATTTTGACATATCAGTGAATTACTTAACTATTTTTGATATTAAGTTTCTATTTGTATAGTTAAATTGTTAGATTTAAATAATATGATAAACAGCGGTGGAGCTAGACATATGTTTCAGTGAAGGAGTTTTATAACAAAATTGTTGTTAAGAAAAAATAAATAACATAAAAGTTTAAAATTTTTTAATTTTAAGTAGGATTAAGTTGAAAACCCATAAATATTTTGGAGTAGAATTAATTATGAGGGGGTTATGTGGGAATTTTTAATTTTAATAGAGGTAAAAGTTGAAAAATTATAAAATCTTTAAAAATTAAAAATTAAAAATTAAAAATTAAAAATAAATTCAGTGGGGACTCCAACCCTAATTGGGCACCACCTCCGTCTGCCCTTTATGGTAAATAAGGAATGGAGAGAGAACTAAGATGATAGGAAAATGATGACGACGATAGATCTTGATTCTTTGTTATAAAACTCGATTTTGGGTTGAGACAAAACAGATTGTACAATTTATGGGCTTTAGTATATTGATCTCAGGGATGCCAAGAAAAATTATCAAGTTCTTGGATTTTCTTTTTCCTTTCACTTTATTATGTTTTCTTTCGTTGTTTGATCTGTTAGAAGCCTTTTCTGGGAATTATTGGTGCACATAACATATTGTTGCTAATTCACAGCTACAAGAAGTGAATACCATCCATGAGTTATAGATTAATCATTATGATAAGGTCATACAGAAAATCGAACCAAGAATTTTTTCTTTTTCATTTTAGTATTTGACCAAAAAAATAACTATTTTATATAAAATTATGACTTTAATTCTTAACATAGAGTGCCTCACTCACATTTAAAATTTTTTATTTTGTCTCTAATTTTGATATATATTTGTAATTGTATCCCTATTAATTTTAGCTATGTCAAAGTAAGAAAGTTATAACATTAATACCTCAACTTGTGACTGCAAGCGCATAGCAGTAATACCACACCTTACTGCACCTATAGATACAGAGTTCGAATCCCCTCATCTTCAAGTTTAAAAATTATATAAAAAAAAAAAAAAAACCAACTAATTATTATTATTAATTTTTTGAAAGTATACCCCAACTTAATATTTAAAACATGTAATTATGTTTAAAATATAGAGTTATGTGTGATTTTTTTCAGTGCTTCGTTAATATTGTCTAAAGGCATTTGGTAGAGCACAAGCGGAAGTAAGAATCTGTAGAATAAGAAATGTACATGCAATTAATTCCACTATTCAAGAGTTGGAATTCTCATTATCAGTAATCAAAGAAATTCTGAAATTTAAAAGCTGTGAAATTTAGGTTTATATAATAACAGTTAATCCAGAGTCATTATGAATGCTTGGGCTGGCAATGTGTTAGCGGAAGTTGCCAACGCAGAATATACAGATAATCTCTCATACGAAATATAGCAATAAAGACGACATAAGTATTGAGACAACAACAAACTGAAAACGACATTAAAACTAAAAACGACAAGGACATATAAAACAACATCCGGGCTTTTTTAAAGGAAAAAAGAAAAAACGATCTCAATACAACAGGATCCCAAACGACTAAATGAAGCCAAAACGACAACAATAACATTAAGCATGGGGGCTGAGTCAGTCATCATTGAGTGGAAGTTTCTGTGCGTCCCAAGTGAACTTTTCTATTTAACAATTTCATCTTAAAAACTTTTATATGTTTCTTTTCTTATTTCTAATGATTAGTCTTATACAAATTTCTTTAAAATCTTGATTTTTTTAATATGTAGGTTGTCACTAAAATAGTGGTTCGCTCCGCTATTGTCTAAGAACATAATAGTCTCCTCGAGAACCAAGAATATTCATGAAGATGATAAAACTGAGAAATCATAAAACAACAACATTGATTGAAACAAACGATGTCGAGGTATAAATGACGACAATCTATATTAATGAAACAAACCGAGAGGAAAAACAACTATAAATATAAATCGCATCAAATGAAAAAGGAAGGTCTATTGCTATTGACACCCCCCATTTTAATCTTCCCACCCATTTTTTTTTATAAATTATTTTATTACAATTTTGTCCACTAGTAAAATTACTTATAAGTACAATAATATTTACAAAAACTACTCATTACACCCATCCTAAAAAAAATATGCTACTTACCCTAGTTTTTACTATTAAAAAAAGAATAAAAAAAGAAAGAAAGTATCTTGGATCAAGTCAAGAGAATTTTGAGACTTCATGGGACAAGATACATTCCTTACTTCAATTGCAACATACTGAGATTAAGGCCTCATTTGAGAAAAGTTTGCATGTTGTACCGCACAATTTTAGTCCTGCGGTTTTAGAGAACTTCGAGGCTTTGTATCAATTACGGCCGGCCTTGCATATATATAATTCTTGACGAGTTAAAGCGTGTTAATTTAGTTGGCCGTGTGGATGCTTTTATTGTGTGGATGTGATGTACGACGTACACATGGTTTGCCATGTGCACATGAGATTGCAGAGTATGTGAGAGAAGGTCGGCCTATTCCTATTGCATGTATAGAACCATATTGGAAGAAATTAGACATAATACGACTTGAGAGAAAGCAAGATCGGGTTTTAAGTTGTGATGTTGAGGTAGATTTGATTATTAGAAAGTTCAATGAGACCAACGAAGCTGGGAAAGTGGAAATTCTAAAGAAGCAAACCCAGGTTTTACATTTTTCTTGGAACCTTTAGTGAAGATTAAATCTCGAGGTCGACCATCATCAAAGATCGATAAGAGTTTTACATCTTCTGGTCAAGATAGCTCTTCACCTAGTATTTTTTCCAGTATGGCTACAACAAAATCTGCTAAAATTATTATGGCAAATAAGAGAAAACAAAGGAAAAGGTCAAAACTTTACCTGCAATTATTTAAGTTGTTTTCATTTGTTATGAAATTATAATGTTTTCTTAATTTGTTATGAAAACATCTAAACTAAAAAAAATTATATGGGATTTTTGACTGGGTAGATGAGTTGATTCATACACTTACCATTTTATCAAAATGGTGCCTCACGTGACCGATGGAAGGCTATGCCTGACATGGGTCATCGTATAGCATCGCAGTACACTGTTTTCTTCATTCACTTGTCTACCGTCCAATGCCTTACCTTGTTACCATTGAGATCAACACCGTTACACTTGCTTTCTCGAAAACATATTACTATCGGCTTAGTTGGCGACCATTTTGTTGAGGTAGGTCTTTTAACAATCGATTTTTCTTGGTACATATTTATATATATATATATATTTTTTTCTAATGTTTATCTCATTATTTTATAAATTATTTAACCTTCTTTTATAATGTATGTTGTAGGTGTTCTTATCACCTGATCATCCTATCCCTCCTATAGCAAACAATTGGCATAATTAACTACAATGATAAAGCCTTTTTATAGCATCAAGTAATAGCGTTTCTCAAAAAGTGTTCCCTGATGTGACGGCAACCAACAAAAATAAATTTGAAAAAAAAGGCTCGAATTTTTTTAGCGGCAATGACCCACGAAATTGTTGCCTTTTGAAAATAATAACCCACGAACTTCTGAGAACACCTAAGAAAGATAACCGTACGGTTATCAAAATCCTTTCCCCAATAATCGAAAAATGAGCAACTGCATCCCCTAGAACTAGAAGGATGAAAACTGATCAAATTAAAATATCCAACAGGCTCTCTCTTTCAAATCCCTAAAATTTCACCCAAATTCCGGATTAATCCTAAGCTCCCAAAATTTTCCCCAAAGTATTTAGCGATTCTTCTTTTCACCCATGAGTGGTCGTTGTTTTCGACTTCATCGCATAAATGGCCCACCCTGTCTTTGCCGAATTGAACTCTGACTTGCGCCTTGTCGCACTGTTCTGCGGAACATCGTTGTGCGACAATTCGCGGGATGGAATTCGTCAAGTGACGACACCTTCGCTGGACGGAACTCTCGCAGATCAATTGGTTGCTGCCTTGGACGATTTGTCAGAAGTAAGTAAAATTCTGTCTTGTTGGAACGATTGTTTGAAGAAATCTTGTTTTCTGTCTAGTTTGTGTTCCCGTTTATGAGTTGGTTATGTACACTCTTCAGAAACTGAAGGGAATAAAGTTTGTGCCGTTAGATTGAGCATTAACTCTAATTATATGCTTAAATGATGGGTTGTCTTTTGTTTTCTTGTTATACGAACATTTATGATTTGGTAATGCAAGAAAGGTATTCGATAAAATGTCTGAATATGCTCTAAAAAAAAAATTTGAAATTTCTGTTCTGGCTGGGGCAAATACAGCCTCTTCTTATCATCCAAAAACTTTAAATTTTATTTGGATTATGAGAGGATGAAGTATACAATGTCAAAATAGTCACTATCATACTTTTAGTTAAGTCATTTGTATATGTTCAATTTCTGCTTTCAGGAATTGCTTTGGGTGTTGACAGAGCACACAATACCAATAACTGAGGATCTATTGCTGGCAAACAATCAATCGTGGGGAAACAACTAATCATTGTGATTTTGGCTCAAATAATCCGATGTGACTCCATCCCCAAGTATCTCAATGTAAGATTCTCACTTGTTGTAAATCTTATTACATTTGTTTATTTGACCTCTGGAACTCAACGAAGTGATAGCTTAATATCTCATTGTCTATGCACGTGTGTATAATCTTTTGAATGTGTGGTTCTACCTTTTTTCTTCTAAAGATTTGCAGGACAGTAGCCAATCCATGCATTATTGAGTGCTAAATTGAAATTGGAAATGCTTCAAAGAGATCTATGTGTACTAGGGGTTCATGTACTAACTAAACATTTCCTTTCTAGTTTCGATATGATTGATCAATTCTTTATATGATTGCCTAGTCTATGGTATTTACTGCTAGTAAAAATAGAAGTTGAATATCTTCTACTCGAGAGACAATGATTCTTCCAATTGGTATGTAATGTTAAAGGCACCACCAAGAGGCTTCCATGAGTTGGAAAAATATGATGAACGTGAAGATGCAACTTCAATATCTCCAGATAATCTAAGACCCGAAGTTAACATGGATAGTACAGATGGAGTTCAATTTGTGAGAGAGGATTGTGAAGGCATTTTAGTTTAATTGCTGATTGGAGGAAGGTTACCAAAGGGATGATGGAGGTTTTGTGGAAATCTATTCAGGTATGAAATTGATATATAATTTTTTCATTTTATCTTTATATTGTTAGATAGAAATTAAAACTCTAGTAGCTCATTTTTTACTATGTATGTCAGGTAAGATACAAGCTCCAAAATGATTGGGAAAAGGCTTATGTCTTTAAGGTGATGGCTAATCTTTGGAGAGCTTCAAAATCAAGGTTAGTGAAAAAAAAAAATAGTAGAAGCACCAAATGATACTGCTGAAAGACTAAAGCTACGACCCGATAACATCAAATCTGAAGTTGATTGGAAAGCTTTTGTGAGGGAAAAATTAAGTGCAGACTTTAAGGTATTTAACATGCTTATATTTTTAATTGTTTTCATGTTTTATTTGTGTAGTTGTAATTACTATAGAATCTGGTTGCCTTGGTTCTAACTAATTAAATATGTTGAACTATAACAAAGTTGCAGGTGCTCTGTTTTTTTTCTTTTTTTTGTTTTTTTTTGTTTTTTTGTTTGGTTCTCTTAATTTTTTTCTTCTATTTGGTAGCTTAAAACCTTTAAACACTGCAATGTTTCAATGCTGCAGACCTGAAAGAATACTCGATAAGAATTAAAGGAGAAAATAAAAAAAACGACCATCTAGAGTTGTTGTTTGGACTAAGGCACATACGAAGAAAATGGTGAACCTGTATCCATGGCCGTTGGTGAAGCTATTGTACTAATCTATACCTTTTCGTTCATTATTTAATTTTTTATTTACCATAATGGCCGTTGGTTGAAAACGTTGTTTTTTTGTTGTTAGATTAGGGAATGAATGTACGGATGTTTGTGTACTTGAAGTATTCAATCAAATTAATTACTAGTAGAGCAATGAAAAAACATTTATGATATGTATCAATTATCCATACAAAATGTAGTATAATTATTAATTAACTATCAAACATATTCCAATAAGGAAAGAAAAAATACTTATAGTTTGACTGCAAATTTTGAACCAGATAAAAATAAATATGTAGTGTTTTAAAAATGCTATTATATTGATATAAAATAAATAAATGCCTTTTCATTACACAATTAAAATGCTTTTAAAAACCTAGAATAGCACCAAACAAATGCTATTAAAAAATTTATTATAGCGATTTAATAGCATCAGAAAAACGCTATGACATGTGCAGACCTTTTATAACGTGGTCTGTTATAGCGTTTACCTATCCGCTATGATTTGTAATCACAGCATTTTTCCCCTATTATAGATGACAGTTTTTGTAGTAGATATCATCACTCATAAGCAAATGGATGGGAAAGTGCTTATAGTCCACGAATTCAACACTTTCGTGAAATTATGGGTCATGATGTAGCAACTAAGCAGACCATTGATCTTGATTGTGATGATGTTTTAATATAGTAAATAATATGTATTTTAATGTGTTTTTTTCTTCATCATCATTCACTACTCTTGATATTTGTTTCACTTAAAACTACGACTACTCTTTGCATTGGTTGCTTCTTTGTGTGCGTTGTGTGTGTGTGTGTGTGTGTGTGTGTGTGTGTATTTAATAATTTGAGATAAAGGAAAAAGGTGCAACCAGAACATGATAAGTAAACCAATTGTACCGGATTGGTTAAACCAGTTGATCCTTCCTCTGTGAAAGGAATTGGGGAGCCTTCCTTTGTCCTGGGGGGGAGGGTTGGGATAGTAGCCAAATAAGATAAGAGGAATCCTACCCTTTTGTGTGTGTGTGTGTGTGTGTGTGTGTGTGTTCGCCTTTCCCTTGTCGCAAGCTATGTCTTCAAAACGTGAGATATTTGAAAACCTGAAAAAAAAAAAAAAAAAAAAAAAAAAGATACACGTGGGATTTAATTGGTGAGTGAGAAAATGTAGGAGAAAAAAAACTAGACATTGGTTTAGTGGTGTGGTTTGGTGGGTGAAAAAAGGATAAATACTATAATTTGATTGTAGGAGTTTTTTGAAATAAAAAAAGGGTATAACGAGTAATAATTAAAATTTAAATTTTTTTTATAATAGATGGTTTAAGTAGATAGGCGGGAAAAGGAAAAAAAAAAATGTGGTGTCAATGAAAAATGGCAAGAAGCTAAAAACGACATAAACCTATTAACAACAACTTGAAATGACAGAAATAGTGAAACAAATAAACTGAAGGCGATATATATATATAAAACAAAAAAAAATTCAATTATCTTAATTATAAACGATATCAAAAAAACACATCAACAACATTGTAACGCCCCGGACATCTACGTAGGGCCGACTACGTAAACCTGGGCCGTTACTTTACTTACTTAACTTACTTGTTAGTTTATAATACTTGAACTTACAGAAAATTTCAAAATAAATTTTTTTTTTCTTCGTAACTATTAATTAAACTTGTCCATAAGGATAAACTTCATCATGTCTACCCATTACTTGTTAAACTGATTAAAAGGTAACACTTAACCTTTTAAACTGGACTTTTGAAACATCACATATGTAACATGGTACATACTACTTAATCATACATGTACTAATTCATAATTTAAAGAGTTTGCGGAAAAATCTACGTAGTGATATCCCACACCGCCTTTCACTTGCCTCATCGTCTCCATGACCCACCAATTAAAGCTGCAAGCATCTTACCTACAGTATGAAATATACTGATGAGCTTTCGCTCAGCAAGTACAAACATAATCTCACAAAACACAACAAATATCGTGCAACTTATGCATGAACAAATTATGCTCAATTATAAATCTTTTATGATCAATTATGGACTTGAACTTATTATCTTGCTTAACATGTGGGCCCCTTGTGTACGTACCAAAAGCGCGCAATCCACATAAAGTTAGGGTTTGCAAGGTCCCTAACAATTCTGGAAATCTTGAAACATAACCCTTCCACATCAATAAAAGGTCTGAGAATTTTCTTGAACATACATGATCCTCCCGCATCAACAGGAGGTTGGTACGACACTTTACTTGTCTTGGTTTAGTCTTAGTCTTGTTACTTTAGCAAGACTAAGATTATTTACATGTGATCTTATTAGTCATAATGCATGTGATACATAGACATGGCATGACTTAAAGATAAATAGCATAAAATAACTTGTGGCTTGTTTATTTATTACAACATGGCATAACCATACATCATGGCATAACTTGGCATATCATGGCTTAACATGACTTAACATGGCTTAACATGACTTGACATGACATAACATAACATAACATGACTTGACATGGCATAACATGACTTGACATAACATAGCATACATGAAAACATGTCATATACTTGAAAATATTATTTACTATTTTTCATACTGTAGGTGAGGTTTGTACTTACCTGATGTCGTACGCTCTTGGTCTAATGTTCCAACAAGGCACATCAACAGGTTTAATTCCTGTTTTCACAAAGGATATAAGATAAGGATCATCTTATCTTACCGTAAATCATTACATTCAATGTTGGTATCCTTGACCAGCACTTATCGGTAACCCTAGTTACATGTCTCTCACATACCACAATGATCTCTTATTCGGTTACTAAATGTAACCCTAAGGCACTTGACCTAATCAAACAATATCTTGTTTGTTTACTTAATGGAACCTTGGGTTCAAGGCCCAATCATACGTGAATAGTAATTAGTATTTTATCAGGTTACTGTTAGTAACCCTGGGTATAAGCCCAATTATTTTTAAAGTACTACCATATTAGGTTACCATTGGTAATCATGGGTTTTAGGCTCAACCCAAAAGCTATAAGTAACCTAAATTATTTGGCGTATTAAAAGTTGGTAGTCTTCTCGGTTACTATTTGTCCTATAGTTGTTTACCATAGGAATTAGATAAATTTTAACCACCTTTTATAAACTGCTTAAAACAGTCCCATAAACTTTGGTTATCAATGCATGTGCAGAAATTTCCTGCTTATGCACTGTTTTTAGGAAATCCTGTGCATGAATTTTTCTGTTTTCTGCACAGTTCTTAAGATCCAATTTTATCTTTAAATTGGTTTAGAATCCGGGAAAACTTTCTTCATGAAAGTTTTAGATCTTGAAAAACCCTACAACTTTCATTCTTTTATCTAAACCCAGTTCTACCATTAACTTAATCATATCTCTGGTTGAATCCGGCTGGCGGTCTAGGCAGACCAGGGCTCGGATTTTCATAAAACAAAGGCCTTTGAAGCCTTATTTTTAAAAACCGTCTATGTTATCCCCTATGATTTTCCATTTTATACAACTTTTTAGTTTTAACTTTTCTCAAATTCGGCCTCTAAGGGCCTCAAAATCCTGTTTTCAGAAAGCTGCCCAGTTTTGATCTGAAACTGGCAGTTTTCATTTAAGTTGATTCTTACGTAAATTTCGTGCACACTACCTCGAACGGTTAAAATCGTGAGCCTACATCAAGCATGCAACGTGTTACTTAACATTTTCATTACCATGCATTCATTTTACAATCATACAATCCTTCATGAAACCCATATGGTGATCTTCACCAAACTAGGGTTTTTAGGGTTTTCTTGAACCCTACATGCAACATACATTATCATTCTCATTTTCATTCATGCTACATCATTCTTGAGTATGTGGGGACATATAACAAACATATAGTAGACATACACACATACAACATAATTCCTAAAGCATAAGATCAAAACATGCACAAACTTATAGATCAGGATCACTAAAACCCTAATCAAGCATATTCAAGCAATCTAGGCTATTCCTATTGCATGAAAATAAAAGTAAGCTTATGCTCTTACATAACCAACTTGAAATACACATAAACCTTAAATTAAGCTTAATTGGAGAACTAGATGGGTTTAGGAGGATTACCTTTAAACCTTGAGAATGGATTCTAGGTTTTGGATCAAAGATTTCCTCCTCCCTTTTTCTTCCTAAAAATCCGACCCTCTCATATCTTTTTTTCTCTCTATTTGGCTCGGCTTTCTAAGGGGGGAGAGAGTGAGGTGAGATTTTGGCATAGTTTTGGGGTATTTTCACATAAAGTGAAGCAAATGAACCCCCCCCCCCCAATGATTAATTATTTAATTTTTAGATTTATTTTTAATCCAAAAATTACATAATAGCCCTTAAGAGAAAAATATTTACCCATTGGTCCTTGTGAGGTGGCCGGTCATGATAGGTTGCCTTGGAGGCCAAGTTACTTGCTCACCAAGCAAGTGTTTTCTTACCTCACCATGCTTACATCATCATGCTTACATCACCTTGCTTACCTCAGCAAGGCAATTGCTTGTTCACCAAGAATCCAATGACAACCGGCCATGTGTTGGCTTGAACCAACCAAAAATATTTCCATACTTATTTCTAACTTAATTGCTTGTTTCAAATGTAACCAAGCTTGTAACTAATCATTGGCCTAGTTGGAGGCTTGGTTAGGAATATCCATAAATTCCTTAAATCAAAAATTACATACTTACTTACTTTTCTTAAAATTGCACTTTGGCTCCTAAGGACAAAATATTTACACTTTAGTCCTGAAGGTGGCCGGCTTTGTGGAGCCACTTGGCTTCCAATCCATGCATAATTATCCACTTGATTCCAAAAATCCCTTAATATAAATATGCAGTCCATTTCCTTACTAACTCAAATAATATTAATACTGTTTTTTCACTAAAACAGTACCGTCATACTGGATTGTAGTCCAAAATTCATCTGCGTAAAATTGGACTGCGTATAAATTTTTCTTATGACTTAGAGCTACTTAGCCTTTATTGTCCTAAATAATATGCTTGATTTTTCTAGGGCGGTTTCATAGCTTATTCTTGCTTATTCGTCCGTAATGACGGTTCACCGCAGTATAGTTTCTATACTGTTAATTACACTGCAGTATCATCTTAGTCAAACTTTGGTCAACCTTGGTCAAGCTTTGACCGGAATAAAAATCATAAATTCCTATTCTGCCATTTTCTCAAAAGACCTCATGCTCGACTAAGCAAACTATTGTTGAGTCTCGTAATTAATTAACCGAGAATTCAACATATACCAATATTCCATTTAGATCATGAGCTTTGTATCGACATAAATGATTCAGTCTTAGCTTCTCCTTGTATCTAAGGAAATCACAAGTCGTCAAAATTTCGGGTTATTACAAACATAATAATAATAATAATAATAATAATGAATAAATAAAAAAGATGTATCGAAACAACAACAATCATAAAAAGGACATACAAACATAAACAAAAGAATTTCAACACGAATATAATTCGTAAATGGATAAATTGCTCTTTTTGTCTTTAATCTTTTTACGGTAGAGCAACTTAGTCTCCAACCTTTTTATGTGACTAAAATCTCCCTAAACTCATCAAAATGATGCAAAATGGTCCATTTTACAAACAACAGTTAAAAACTCCATTGACTAAGTCATTTCTATCCTTGGAAATCTTACACATTCATTTCATGGATTCACTAGAGAAGTGATGCAATAGCATATTTGAACTTGAGAGGCGGCCTATGAGACTTGGGCCTCGAAGAAGTGCCTGAGCACGTCTATTTAGGTGTACCTATGGATTTGTAAGGGACTATTCGAAGTAAGGGCTCAAATGGATAGTGCTTGGGATGGATTCACGGGTCTGATGGTGTCAAAAGGAGTTGATTGTGTCTCTTCCATCAGTTGTAACTTTTAGGATGAATGATTATATCACTTTGAGATCAAGAAGTGGTCGTTTACTAGAGCCGAGCACAAAGGTGAGACTTTCCTTTGTCTCAAGCATCTTCAATTAAAATATTGTAAGAAGCTAAACGTCGGATTACCTGTTGTTTGTCTTGCATCCGTGAAAAAGTATTACAATCGAGTGGTGCTCTGAAATGGTGGGTGTCATTCCAACAAGTCAAGTATAAATTGACACTCTACAGGAAAACACACTTGTCGCAACCAAATTTTTTTTGCAACCAAAAAATTTGGTTGCAAAAGAGAGCCTATTGCGACCAAATTTTTAGTAGCAAAAATTTTGGATGAATTTAACATCACATTGCAACCATGTTTTTCTACGCAAAAATGTGCTTGTTGCGACCAATTAATTTTTTGCCACAAATCTTGACACCCAATGAATAGAAAGAGGCGGGTAAATAAGTATTCCGCAACTTCTTTTTTTTTTTTGGTCACTGAAAGTAGACAATCAGCCATCAATATTTTGGTAGCAAAACTTTTAGTCTTTTTTGTGACCAAAATATTAAGGAATGTTGGATGCAGATGTGGTGTTATCTTATACTAAATATAGCAACCAAATCAGTGGTGACAAAAAACTCTTTTTGCTTGGTCTAAAATAATTCTTTTTATACTAATTTTAGCAACCAAACCTATTGGCATTATCTCCAAGTACTCGAATCATATTAATAATTATCAGAAGTAATTAACTCTTTTTGAAAATAAAAATCATTTTCCGTCAAAATAGGTATATATTTAAAACATTATCTTCTTTTCAAAAGAATCTTAAAATTGGATGTTTTTTTTTTTTAAATTAAGATACGATTATTAATGATACTAATAAATTGTTTTAAAAAAATGATGCTATTAAAGGATGGTTCTGAGTTTTTTTTATTTTTTAACATCTGAGAGTTTTTAGTTTTATTATTGTTACTTTAAAAAATGGGGCAACTAACCGGAATTATTTTTAAGGAACTAGTCTGATATTTTTGACTAGTTCCTTAAAAATAATGACATTTTAACTAATTTTAAAAAATTTTGGTCATTTATTAAAAAAGTCTATTTAGCGATAAATCCCTAATATAAATTGAAATTTTCTCTCTTTTTCTCTAAAAAAAACACAGATAATGTTGCTAGGGTTCAAGAATTAGTTTATCAATTAAAATTTATAGCATCCAATTAAATTTTACTTTTATTAATTTTTTATAAGCATTATCCTTAATTCAAATAAAAGATTATCCTATCCATAGATAATTATCTATTTATTTAAATTCAATTTTAGAGAATATATAATCCAAGATATTATCTTGCTTACTTTTAAAATTAAAATAAATTGTGATCTTTATCCAAAAATAACAATCTTTAATTTAAATTATTAGTAATCATAAAATTTTAATTAAATTATGATCTTATTCAAATATAATAACTATTCAAATTTTAAATTACTATTCATTATTTTATCAACATAATAAATTATTCAAATTTTAAATAAATTCTCAAATTAAAATACATTACCTGTAAACTTTATTCTTGTAAGAACCCGAAATTGTGATGGACCTATGATTTCCTTTTAGACAAGGAAAATCCAAGTTTGAATCTTGTATGTCGATATAAAGCTCATGATTTGAGTTAAATATCAGTAAATGTATGAGTTCTCGTTTAATTAGCTACGAGACTCAATAATAGTTTGCTTTAGTCAGCATATGGCCTTTTAAGAAAAAAGGCATAGTGAATTTCATGATTTCATGTTGGTCAAAGTTTGACCGAAAAAGTCAAAGTTGACCACGGTTGACTTTAGGTTGACCAAAGTTTAACTGAGATGGTACTGTAGTGTAATTAACAGTATGAAAATTATACTGCAGAAAACCGTCTTTACGAACGAATAAGTAAGAATAACCTATGAGACCACCCTAGAAAAATCAAGCACAATGTTTGGAGCAATATGGGCCAAATGGTTTCAAGTCCCAAGAAAAATTTATACGTAGTCCAATTTTATGCAGATGGATTTTGGACTACAATTCAGTATGATAATACTGTTTTAGGACAAAACAGTATTGATATTATCAAAGTTAGTAAGGAAATGGATTGCATAATTATATTAAGGGATTCTTGGAATCAAGAGGATAATTATGCATGAATTGGAAGTCAAATGGCTCTACCTTAGCTGATCACCCGCAGGGACTAAATTGTAAATATTTTGTCTTTAGGGGCAAAAGTACAATTTTTGGAAAAGTTAGCAATGATGATGTAAGCATGATGTCATCAAGGTGATGTAAGTATGATGTCATCAAGGTGATGTAAACATGATGTCATCATGATGAGGTAAGCAAAACTTGTGCACCAAGGAAGCAAATGGCTAGGCCACCACCTAGAGGGACTAATTAGTAAATATTTTTGCTTCAAGGACTAAAATACAATTTTAGAAAAATAAATAAATCCAAGTTCAAGGACTTTTTTGGCAATTTTGAAAAGTTTAAAAGCTTATAATAGAGGTGGGGGGGGGGGGGGGGGGCGGATTTTAGTGGGAAAAATAGAGAAATCTAGCCAACTCTTGTCAATTTTCTTCTCACACTCTCCCTCACAAAACCGAACCCTAGGGAGGAAAAAAAAATAATATCCAAGTGTTAGCCGGATTTTGAAGCTTGTGGTGGCCGGATTATTGGAGCAAGGGTGTGGAAAAATTTTGGAACCCAACTAGCCTAGGAAGGCCGGTTCTAGGAGGAACCAAAGAGAAAGGGAGAAAATCAAAAGTCAAGCCAATTTCTTGATAAAAAATCAAGGTAATTCCCTTTAAACCTTAAACTTCTCAATTCAAGTTCCAATTGAGAAATTTAAGTGTATTTCAAGTGGGTTTGTATGAGCATAAGCTCAATTTAATTTCTTGCTTAGGTTAGACTTAATTATGTGCTTGAATTAGTCTAAGGGTGGTTTGATTTAAGCTTGCATGGTTATATGCTTATATTTGCATAATTGAATGTTTATGCTTGCATGATATTAGGGTTTGCATGCATGCCTATTAAGTGTTCGATATATGTCCCCAATATGCCTAAGAAGTTATAGGTTATGCATGTTTATGTTTAAGCTAGATTAGAAGCTTGAATGATGCGTGGTAATGCAAACCTAAAGTTTTACAAACCCTAGTTTGGTGCATGAACACCCAAGGGTTTGCCCTTGCATGAAAATGTTTGAATAATGCATGAATGTATGTTTTACGTTAGAAAGCGCTGCATGACTGATATTAGGCTCCCGCTGTGGGCGGTTGAGGTAGTGTGCGCGTATTAGGACGTAAAACCAACTTAAGAACAAAACTGCCAGTTTTCGAATAAAACTGGCCAGTTTTCTGGAAAGTCGATTTTGAGGCCCTTCGAGGCCGAATTTGGAAAAAGTTAAAACTACGAAGTTGTAGAGAAGGGATTTTCCTAGTGGAAAACATGAACAGTTTTTAAAAATAAGGCTCCAAAGGCCTTCATTTTTACAAAAATCCGAGACTGAGAATTCCTGGGCAGGCCAGACCCAGTGTGCACGGCCAGCAGGTTTTCAACCTCAAAAATGATTAAGTTAAGGACAGAACTGGGTTTTTAGTAAAGAACCAAAGTTGTACTATTTTTCGAGATCTACAACTTTTATGAAGAAAGTTTTCTCAGATTCCAAACAGAATTTAAGATAAAGATTTTATCATAAAACAGTGCAGGAAACAAGAAAATTCCTGCACAAGATTTTCAGAAAAACAGTGCAAAGCAGGAAATTCCTGCATGTGCACTAATAACTGAGATTAATAAACTGTTTTCAAAGCTTGTTTTCAAAGATTGACAGTTTTCAACTGTTTTGCTCAAAAGCAACAGTTTTATGAATTATATGGTTTTAAAACAATGTATAGTTTTACATAAGCTTTTCAAAGAAAACTTGACAAAGAATTGTCAAGTAAAGAGATAAAGAAATACTTAGGTTAAAAAGTATTTCCAAGACGTAGTAACTAAAAGATAACCTATAGTAACCGGTCATGATATCGAGTTATTGGGTTGGGCTTTACCCTATGGTTACCGATAGTAATCTAGTAGGGTGTTACTCTATAAGTAATAAGGCCTTAATTAGTTTTTTTAGTAAGATTAGTAACCTAACGAGTTACTGTTTATGTCTGGTTGGGCCATGAGCCCTAAGGTTACGGCTAGTAACCGACCAAGTCTTTTCAGTAATTGTGGGGGGACATATACCTAGGATTACCCATGGTTGTTGGTTGGGATACCAACATTTAATAATTATAATTTATGGTAAGATAGAATGTAAATGATTATTATCTTACACCCTGTTTGGAAACAGGAGTAGGAACTGTTGTCGTGCCATGTTGGGACGATAAATCAAGAGCGTAGGACGGCAAGTAAGTACAACTCCGCCTACAGCATGAACAAAACATTTTCGTTGCATGACATGTTTATCAAGAAATCATGAAATTGATTTACATATGTAATATGTTATGGTGCTTTATGTTATGATGGTTTATGCTATGATATTATGATGTTCATGTTATGATGTCTATGCTATGATGTTTATGTTATGATGTCTCATGTTATGGTTTGTGATTATGTTATGTTATATGTTTTGTTATCGTGACATCATGAAGCATGTTCATGAATATTAAATCACATGGTAAGAATAAGTTTTTAAGTCATGAGATAAGATAAGACAAGTTAATGTTATTGTATCGTACCGACTTGCCACGATGGCGGGTTTAAACGGTTTAGTCTATGGTTTGAGTTGGATTGGATTGGCTGCCCCAATCACTCCATGTTAAACGGTTTGTTTCATGGTTTGAGTTGGATTGGACTGGCCGCCTCCAACCACTCCAAGGCTATGTACCACGGTACGTGCACTCATGACATGTAAAAGACCCAGAACCAAGTTAATATAAGGAAGCATAATTGATTCATAAGAAAGCATAATCGGTTCATGCATTCGTGCACTTAAAATGTTTTGCGGGTTGAATGTTGTACTTACTGGGCATAAGCTCATTACTTACATTCATGCTGTAGGTAAAGCAACCTACCGGCAATACTTGATGCAAGACTGTGGAGGGCTGGCACTGCAACTGTGAAATGTGGGATGGACACCACCACGGGTTTTGAAAAATATGTTTTTGTAAAATATGTTTGTAAAATGTGTTTTGTTATGTTATAAGGAAGTAATGGTATGGTTTAAGAAAGTTTCAAGTATGTATGGCAAGCAAGTTGCCTCGTGTTGTACCGACCCGCACTAGGTCGGGTTTGGTCCACGATTTGAATATGATAAGATAGCTTTCAAATGAGGTGTGAAGCTCGGTACTCGAGTGAGTACATATGATTATGTATGAGGATAAGTCAAGTTTAAATTTGAGTTCAAAATAAAGTTTTAAAGAAAAAAAAAATTTACTCCAGAATTTTCAACAAACTTAAGTATTTAAGACCGAGTTTTAAGTTAAGTATGTATGGTGTCGACCCGGCATGGGAAGTCGGGGCGTTACAATTCTCCTTGAAATTATCTAAAGTTATTCATAATTGAGATTAAGGTTTAAATTCCGTGTTACCTTCTCAATTATTTTATCATTAAAGTTTTTGTCATTTCATGTTGATTATTAAACCCTATTCATGAAATCCTTTATAAATAGAAAATCGTACGATAAAAAAAATACAGAAGGATCGGTATTGCTTTTGTTTAATTTAGTGACAATTTAAGATAATATCATTCCAAGTTAAAAAAATTAAAAAAGTTGTTCATGCCATTCATCATACTCCATTAATAGATAATAGCCTATACGTATATATATAGTATGTACAATTATTATTATTTTCTATGGAGAAATATGTACTATCATTTATATTATATGTTCTCTAAAAAAGTTATATATTATCATTATTTACCAAAAAATTTTCCCTAAAAAAAGCATTTATATTATAATTTATTTGTCATAACCGGTATTAAGTTTGAAACATTCCCAAAAAAAGAAAAAAAATGTTAAAAACAAAGCTTGAAAGAAAAACATATATTATTTTGAAAGTAAAACCGTACTTCCACTGAAAGTAAAACCGTAATTTCGGAAAAAGAAACTTCTTCAGCCCAAAACAAAAACAAAAAAAAACAAAAAAAAAAAAACAAAACAAAAAAAGATAAAAGATTTATTTTTAGAGGGGAAAGCTTAATGAAAATTTGGCGGTTCTTTATGGCTCTTAATTTTAGAAAAATTGAAAGATAAAACCAATTTCTAGTTTTCCATTTACTACAGAGTACAAACATTGTACAGTTTAAAATTCTCTCTGTCTTAACTTCTCAAATTCTTTTGTTCTCTGATCTATTCCAACTTTTATAATCATCTTCCTTCCTTGCCGTGGTAAGCTTTTTTTTTTTTTTTTTTTTTTTTTTTTTTTTTTTGAGGGGTAAGCTTTATGTTTCCGGTAAGTTTTCTAGCTTAGTTTTCTCCTTTGTTACTTTATGTCTATGATTTTTCCAGATTTACATCAACAAGGAGAATAGTAGGATCTGCTAATTGGAAGCTCCGTCTTCCTTTTATCTCTGTGTGTTTCTAACTATGCGTCATCTTCCTCTCTCTCTCTCTCCTCTGTTTTTCTATGTCCACTCAGGGGTAACTTTGTTACTGCAGAGTGCAGATAACCAGTTCCGATAATGTAAAAATAGATGATGACTACCACAGTTATTTGTCTTGGATGCTAGTTTGACAGTTTGTTGTTGATAGAGTATTTTGTTTCCTCTTCATTATTATTTCTTTTAGGCTCCACTTAGAGCTGGTTCTGGGCATGCCGCATACCAACTTTAAGAGATTGCAAATTTTTCTTTCTTTTTATTCATTTATTGTAATATCTTACTTGGATTTAATCTCTTTGCTTTCCTATTTTGTCATTTGTAGATTCTTGAATGAAAAAGTGCGGTTCAGATTTTGCTTTCGGAACAAAGGAATTTTTTGTTCCTTTTTATTGTTGATAGTTTTTCATAACGTTTGTCGAGAGGTAATTTATTGAGTAGGGATGTTTGTCATTATTTATTATACTTTTACAATTCTTTCTCTTTGAGGACTTCTCAATTTTTGTTTCTCCTCCTTAGATTTGCTAATTGAGTTTTTATTTATTTATTTTAATTTTTTTAATTGGTTTCTTTTGCTTGATCATCATTCAATTATAATGAATTTGGGTAGCAAACTACATCAAGGTTGGTAATGGAACAAACTAAAGCTTAATTTCTTGTGTTTGCATTCTAATTGAGACAATTGGTATAAATGCATATGATTCTTTTTTTTTCTTTTTTTTTTTTTTTTTTTTTGGTTCTGTCAATATATGCATAATGTCATCGCCTCTAGTAAATCATTGTTTCTTGCCCAATTACAGGATCTTATTTTGCACTGATATTGTGCACTCACACCCAAAACATTAAACAAGAAGTTCTCCAAGCTGATGCTTATAACTTATTATCGGACTACTTAGTTAAATGGTTAATTCATATTGCAAAGTGGAAAACTATTTTAGTGCTATCAATATCTACCGCTTGTTATGAGTTATTTCATTAATGTTGTCATTCATGCATATGGCATACAAACGGGCAAGGATATGTCAGCATTTACACTTGAGAGGTTGGCACGTGCTATTATCTACAAGTTATCTTTGCCTAGTTAATTAATAAGATCTTTGCAAAACTTTTTGTGATTCCTTTTTCTTTAAAGTAAAGTTAGTGATAATAATCTAACAAGAAATGTTATGCCAATCTTATAGATTTTCTCAAATTCCTATGGATGATGATTGGATTGAAATTGATGGGCATGCATCTGATTCAGAAACTTCTAACGATAGTTTTACTTGGGCGAAAGAATTGGAAAGTAAAAAATCAGACCAAATAATGGGCTTATGCATTCAAGTTGGTGATGATTAAATTTAAGTTATTTTAGATGTTTCTATGAGATACTTTACAAATAGAGCCCACATGTGCCACCAAGTGCAAGTGAGATACTTTACAAAATAATCTTTTGGTTGCCTATGATAACAAAATCACGAACATTTGATGACCAAATAGTTGACTTTTGATGACTAAAGTTTTGGTTGCAGAAAGACGCTTTTTTGGCAACCAAAATTTGGTTGCAAAGAAAAGTTTCTGCTACCAAGCTGTTGCGACCACGAAGCGACCAAAATTTTGGTCACAAAAAAATTTATGTGACCAAAATAAACAAATTCGCCACAATTTTTGGTCGTAAAAAACCATTTTTCCTGTACCTTTGGAAATGTCCAAGATTGGAGTTGTTTTCGGGAATGGCATTGCCCTTTAATTTAAAAACTCTCTTCAGGGTTGCTCAATGTTCATCGCGAACCGCATGAGTTTGACGCTCCTCTCTTCAATTGTTATATCTTGGTGGATATGAATTTGAAGAGGCGACAGATTCATTTCCGGAGGAAGGGCTGCTTCCCCTCTCTTTGTGGTCTCTACTCCTCTCATCCTTTAAAAACCTTAAAGGCCTCAACGGAAAAGGCTTCCGACATCCCATGATGATCTCCCCCGAAAAATTGGCAATATGGTTGTGCAAAGAACTAGAGTGCTGCAATCTAATTTGATTACATGAACAATTTCGTTTTTGTTGACTCGTAAACTTGTTATTTGTTTTTCCACTTGCTCAAATCGCTCAATGAAGTCGTGTTTTGTAGCTTTGTATATGTGCCCTTTGCCCGTCCTTTGATCTTGTTGGCCGCTCTTGTGCACAATGCAGGGGGCGAAAATGGCTGAGGTTTTTTAACTTGAATTCCACTTTGTTTCCTGAGGATGCTTATATATAAATTTTTAGCCAGTATTTTGGAGAAAAATCGTTAGGAGAGCTTGTTGAATATATATATATTTTTTTTTACTTTTAATTTTAAAAATTTTCAGATCTCCTTTCCTGTCCAATATTGATGATTTCTTTAAATTGTGTAACTAATAATATTAAGTCACGTTATTTAAATAAGTTATAATTCAAAAACATAATGAGTTCGTTAAAAAATATAAGACTAAATGATTGGTTACATCATTTGAGACATATATAATTAGAGAAGTGATCTAAATATTTCAAATAATCTCCTTTTAAGATGTTGTCATTTTTCTTATCTATTGTTGCTTTCTTGGAAATTGCCCTTCCTAAAATGTACACATATGTTGTGTCGTTTTTAGGGTGTTGTCGTTTACACATCACATTGTCTTTTTTTTTTTCTTTTTTTTTTCCGAGGGAGTTCATTGTCTTTTCTGATATCAGTATTTAGCCATGTAAATGCTGGAAAATTATTATAAAAAAAAAAAAAAAAAACAAAACAAAACAAAACAAAAGAAACAAAATATTCACATTAAACAATAAAACGATATCAACCTCAATGAACGACAAGAAATAGAAAACGACAATAATACAATAAACGACATTAAGATGAGAACGATGATAAGCTCACATAAAAACATTATTGTTTCTAAGTTTGAAACAAATGACAGATTGATCTGTTGGACCTGCTGCTCTAATCTAATTGTTAACATCGTCTGTGTTAGTTACAGAAAATAATTAGCCTGAAGTATATATTATACACCGGAACTAAACAAAATTTCACATATTTTGAAAATTATAAATTTATTAATTAAAAACTGTGATTAAAAGACCATTTGGAAAACCATACAATTGTATTTTCGTTTATGAACCAACGGCGCAAGAACGTTACAAAGGAAGCCGAATGATTCCGGAATGGAGCTGGCCATTTATGGCTACTGTGACCTCCGAATTGGCTTCACTCTTGTACCTCGGAGGCAAGGGCGGACTGTGGCTGCCCATATGGGCAATCCCGTTTCAAATGGCCTATCTGATGACATAAATGACAAGTATTCGGTAGGGGCCACCCGCCACCGGACGATTTATGACTCCCATTGGTACCGCTACCTTGAGATTTCCGACCCTGTAACGGGACTTTCTTGCTGACTGACTGATTCTTGTACGGAGCAAGCTGTGTCTGGCTATTGTGAAAGCCCAGAGAAGGCGAGCCGAATTGGCCCCCAGATGCAGGTGGAGTCAAAGGAGTGTTCTCGCTCTGCTGAAAACCCGAGACCTGTGGTAGCAGCCGAGAGGAATACTGAAGTAGGAGGGCATGAGGCTGAGGGCTGGATGTGAAAGAAGTCGATATATTGCTGTCCGTAGCAAGCTGTCCCAAAGAAGCTAAACCAAATTGGCTCCCAGATGCATGTGGAGTCAAAGGAGCAGTCCCATGTAGCGGAAATCCTGAGACATGTGGTAGCATCTTAGGGTAATTTTGCGGTAGCATCAACACCCAAGGAAATTATTTATGTGCTTCTTAAATAAGAAAGAATGGATTCCATCATATAATTTTAACATTCGTGGCTACTTACTTTATCATATGTCCTAAATACATGGAATAAGATTTGATACTCAAATCCGTACCGAATAAATCAAAAGACATGATTGTATAAATAAGAGTCTACTAATAACTTAGGATTAAGATCATTCTATATATGACCATTGGTTGACGTGATTAGAATCCGCTATATTTAACGGAAATTATCAGCAATTCATATCACGTCACGTTCCAGTCCTACATAATCACATTATGTACAGTACACTAATTTAATGTCTAGCTACATTAACGGTTCAGATAAGACTATTCCGTTCTTAATGATAATGACATACACTAATGATATTTAATTAAAGCTTCCATATTTTAATTGGCTAATCAATTAGATAATTGCTTATTTATCACGGACCGTTTAAAATATTATCCTTAAATATTATCCTCTAGTATATAACTTTTATAGACAGTATTTAAGGTAATATAGATAATGATGGAATTTTAATAATATTTATTAAGTATCAAACATAATTGCATATAGCAATTATTACGAATAAAACATTTATTTATATAAATCGCACCAAAATTATAATATCATATGCTTTATAGGCACCAATCCCAACACTTTAGTATTCACATGAACCAACCGTAGAAACTATTCTTGAATACTTTGTCAAATGCTTGCTTGTTTTATACTTGTGTGGCCACCCTTATTGAGGTTATTAGTCCCAAGGTCAAGGTCTTTAAAGTTGAAATATGTAACTCTTGGATTTTTGGACACATAAGGAGTCAAGTAATTGTAAATCCTTCTTACCCAGTTCACATGCTTTACATCTTCTTCTTCTTTCTCCCAAGACAATTGGTGCTGAATCATGTAGAGGTTTCCGGCTCGGTGTGGGAATGGGATTGCAGATTCTGAAATCTCGTTCATTTTCCCTGCGTAAGGAAACAAAAAGATTAATGCTTTTCCTACGTCTTCTTCGTACAACATCTCCAACATGTTTTGAACACGATGTCTGGAATAGGCTTTTTCACAAAATCTGATTTCATTTTGAAAGATAAGAAATTGATAAGCAGAACATCTAAGGATTCTTCATTTCTCAATAGATTGGCAAAGTGAAAGGATTCTGCCCATTTCATTTCGAAGCACTCTTGTCTTTGCAGACCCAATTCCGGAAACTCCTCTCCCATCAATTCAAGTAGCTTTTCCACGCCGCCATGGAACGTGCCTCGGATGTTAGCTTGTATCACAATCTTCGCAGGATTTTTCCCTTCGTCTTTATGATCAGAATTAGAACTCACAGCTATTAGGAAAATCATGTAGAATGTTAGATCCTCGTCGACTTTGTCAGCACGGCGTTGCCACCGATGAACGAGCTTCTTTGTCGCGTCATCCTCCCTGTTCCTCCGAACATCAAACACAGCCACCGTCGTTGGCAATGGAACTAGTCGAACCTTCCATTCTACAACGATTCCAAAGCTTGCCGGTCCACCACCGCGAATTGCCCAAAACAAATCCTCCCCCATAGATTTCCGGTCAAGAATTCATCCTTCGGCATCGACTAGTTTTGCGTCAAGAATAATTTCAGCCGCAAGGCCATATTTTCGCGTCAAATAGCCGTAGCCACCTCCGTCAAACTGTCTACCAACACCAACAGTGTGACAATCGCCGGCAGGGAAGCCAAGATTTTCACTTTTCTTCCCAATCACATAATAAAGTTCGCCTAGCGTCGCTCCAGCTTCAACCCAAGCCGATTTGCTGTCCACATCAACGCTAACCGAACTTAGGTTTCTCAAGTCAATCACAACAAATTTTGGGACATTAAAGTAGGACACGTATGAAAGGCCCTCAAAATCATGGCCACCACTTCGGGTTCTAATCTGTACGCCGTGTTTCTTGGTGCAGTAAATCGTGGCCTGGACATGGGAGACATGAAATGGCGTGATTATAATGAATGGTTTCGGGGTCGACGGAAAAAAAAAATGATCATTTTGTATGGATGAATTCAATACAATGGAATAGGATGACTCATTTGGGGTGTGATAAATGGGTTCATGGGTGGAGGTAGAGTTGGAAACATGACTGGAAAGGCAATGGAGAAAGTCTCCATGAGTGTGTGCTGAAGCTGAAACTAAAATTGAAAAGAGAAAGATGATAATTATTTTGGCAAAACACTACTACAAAATAGAGATTCAACGACGGTTAAAAACCGTCGTGGTAATACTTAAACGACGGTTTTCTAACCGTCGTGGAATCCACAGTCGTGGTATATATTTGGATTCCACGACGGTTTGAAAACCGTCGTGGTAGGTAACAACGAAAAAAAAAAAATTTACGAATGGAGCTACCACGACGGTCGAGTAACCGTCGTGGTAGGTAACAAAAAAAAAAATTTACAAATTCCCACTAAATCAACACTTTTTTTCGGAAATTTCTCAAATCCGTGCCTTACCCAACCAATTTAATTCAATTTAAAACACAACCACAATGAACAATCACCGAAAATGTAGGGGACGGATTTTGGCCATTTCGGATGGAATCTTCCCAACTCAACAATCTACAATTTCAACATTTTGGACGGAACATTTTATCAACAACCACAATCAACAAAATCAACATTTTGGACGAAAAATTCTCAAATCCGTGCATTACCCAAGCAATATACATTACAACTTTCCGGCTTGTCGAGCGTCGGTATGGGCGGAGTGTGGCGAGAGAGAGAGGGAAAGCCGCGTGAGTTCCTTGATGGACCCGTCGGAGAATGGAGGAGGCCGCGTGAGTGGTGGAGGAGGCCATCGGAGAATGGAGCCAAGAGAAAAATTTGAGAGGTGAGATAGAGAGAGGAGGCGCGGTGAGATAGAGTGAGTTTTTGGAGATTTTAAGTAGGGAGGGAGTGACGAGAGAGAAATAAAGGGAAGAAATTGGGTGGCTTTGGGTATGGAGTTAGAGAGTGAAAAAGTGAAAAATGCTCGGAATGCAATGGGGTGGGAAAGAGGACATTTTTTTGGGTTTTAATACATGCTCCAACAAATTGAATTTAATTTAAAAAATTTCAAAATTCCCACCTTAGTACCTACCACGACGGTTTTTTGGGAAAACCGTCGTGGTATGTTACATACCACGACGGTTTTCCCCAAAAACTGTCGTGGTAGAGTCCAAAAATTTAAAAATTTTTTTTGAAAAAAGATCCTTCCACGACCGTTTTTTAAAAAACCGTCGTGAAAAATGCGGCAAAAACACGGAGCGGAACAAAGTTTTCCGAAAACCATCGTGGAAGCTTGCAAAAAAAAACAAAAAAAAAAAAAAAATTTTGCAAAAAAAAAAAAAAAAAAAAAAAAAAATTTTTTTTTAGCTTCCACGACGGTTTTTAAAACCGTCGTGGAAGAATGGGATTCCACGACGGTTTTAAAAACCGTCGTGGAAGCTAAAAAAAAAAATTTTTTTTTTTTTTTTTTTTTTGCAAGCTTCCACGACGGTTTTTTATAACCGTCGTGGAAGCTTCGACTTCCACGACGGTTTTCGGAAACTCTGTTCCGCTCCGTGTTTTTGTCGCATTTTCCACGACGGTTTTTTAAAAAACGGTCATGGATGTTCCGTCGTGGAATCCACATTTTGTAGTAGTGAAAGATGAAGAGAATTAAGTGAAGTACTTCATTTTTGTATGAGAATAAAAGATTAATACAAATTGGCTTTAAATTGGTAGAAGCTAAATAGTTCGACCAAATGCACTTTCTATACGTGGAACATGACAAATTAACAAAAGGATTTTTTTATTTTTTATTTTTAAATTCAACGAAAGATAAGACGACGGAATCAACCAAAATTTCTTAGGCTCTCAAGAAAGTAAAAAATAAAAATAAAAAAGAAAGAAAAAACGACACTTCATAAAAGGCAAACGAACCCAGACTAAAATTAGATTCATTTCCAAAGCAGAGAAAAATGCAAGACACGGATAAGGTAAAAGAAAAGGGAGAGAAAAAAAATAGAAAGAATTGTTTCTATCATTTAGCAAGTAACTTGAGGTAAGTATACTATTTAAAACTTGTTCTCAGTTGTTTTATTATTATTAGTACCATGCTTTGAAGAAGTTTATTTTTATATCTGATGTGAAGTCTTGTGCTTATTAGAGCTAACTATTTATATATAAGTAGATTATTACATACCCCAATCCTTGAGGAAAAGATTTTCAAAATTGGCAAGTATTAGTAACGGATCTAATAGCATGAGATTAACATGCATGTCAAATCACAGGAGGTTGACAGTCAAAGGTTACATAAACCCATGGCAAGATTAGAAATTTTAGGATTTGGGTTTCAGTAATATAAGGACAATATTTATCTCGATAATAAAGTGAATTTTTCTGTTACGTAGTGTTTTTTTGTTTAATTCTTAATCAAACGAGTTGAGTTAATAAACGTTCTTTCCGAGCTAGTGAAAAAGTTTAGAGCAACTAGCTCAGGAGGGGATGCTGTAACATTTTCTTTCTTACACTAATAAATCTTTCTGAATGGGAATATTGATGGAACAACTGTGCACTGTAATTGGTGGAGAAATGACTTTGAATATAAAACTATTTGTTGAATTATACATTTTTTTAACTCACCTTATACTAGTAACGGATTGGTAAAACAAAGGGCTAAAAAAAAAAGATTTCCCATAAATTATAGTCCTTGTAACGCTTTTCCTTCTGAATTTTAAAATGTAACATTCGTTCTTGTCAATCTATGAAACATTAACAGAATACATCTTCTGTCTTTTAATAGAAATGCCACATGTCACACATGAAGCAGAGGCTTTTAACAGTTTGTTGTTTAATTACTATGCTACTCACCATTATAATTAAAAAAAAATTATATAAATATGCTTGAATTTAAATTTATAATGTTAAAAAAATTTAACATGTCACACATGAAGCAGAGGCTTTTAACAGTTTGTTGTTTAATTACTATGCTACTCACCATTATAATTATAAAAAAAAAAAAAATTTATATAAATATGCTTGAATTTAAATTTATTATGTTAAAAAAAATGAAGAAGAACGAGTTCGTCTTCTCCCTCGCCTCTCGCCACCCAAGTCCACCGGTGTTGTTGCTTGCCCCCTTCCATGTCCTAACCTTTGAAAGCCTTGAGATCCCACCCTATGAGATTTCTTTCCCCACAACCAACGTTGATGATTATTGCATCCTAGACGACGAGATTTCCTTCTCCCAGCTCACCACCCATAGACGTCGTCACGTCGGTAACCAGATCGCAATAGCCCTCCTCCGTTTCCCATGGACATTGAGCAAACCCCCAGCCCCAGCACGTTGACATGCTGCCTCTGCTCTCCCCGTACAGCAAAAAAAGTGAGAGAGTTTTTTGTGTTTTGTTTTACTTTTTAACCTTTTCTTATTAATGGATTTTTTAAATTTATTTAGTATTAGATTTCCTTAATGGTTAAACTTATAATATAAAGTACGTAGCTTCTTTTTATGGGAAATCTAAAGTAGCTTTTAAACTCAAATAAGATTTTAAACAAAATAAAGTCATTAGAATACCCCCTATATATGCATCATATTGCAATCATGTATCAGATTCTATCAAAAAACTTTATCAGAAGGGTAATTTTTGTTAGCGTTTCATAGATTAGGGAAACAATTATGTTACATTTTGAAATTCGAGTTGTAGAGTGTTACAAGGATCATAATTCGGAGAGAGATTTTGTAATTAATCATAACTTTTTTATTCTCCGGGCTCTTTATATATTCAAAGTTTCCGTCATCTATTCAGAAAAGTTGCATATCTTAATTGATGGAAAAGTGTTTTTGCACCTATAAATTTATTTCTAACCACTGAAAAGATGACAACTCATTATCATGTAACAACAAGTTATTTACGTTCAATATTCATTAATGAACATAAATTTTTTGACCAACTACACAATTCGTTACAGTCGTTTGATCTATATCGCATGGTTGAAACAACAATAACCAACAATATGGGTAAATATTAGAGTAATCATTAAAATCATATATGAAGCTCAAAGCATCAAACTATTCTTTTATTTATTTATTTTTTTTCATTTAAGAATATAAATGTTATGGACTTAATTCTAAATCATACAGCAGACAAGATTTATTTCTATTCAATCTTAAACTTCACACACATTTATAAAATATGATATGGTCATTTAAAGACCTTTATTTTGAAAAGTACAAAATAAGAAAGCTCGTGACTGCATAGTTTGAACTAATTAAGGATCATTAACGAAGAGGTGGGATACTTTGTTCGTATGTAAAGAAATTAGTCGGATCAACTTTAGTCTTCACCTGAACCAACCTGTAAAAATTATTCTTGAAATACTTTGTACCCCAAATGCTTGCTTGTTTGATACTTGTGTGGCCACCCTTATTGAGGTTATTTGTCCCAAGGTCAAGGTCTTTAAAGTTGAAATATGTAGCCCTAGGATTTTTGGATACATAAGGAGTCAAGTAATCGTAAAGCCTTCGTACCCAATTCATATGCTTTTCTTCTTCTTCTTCTTTCTCCCAAGACGATTGGTATTGAAATGCATAGATGTTTCCGGCTCGGTGTGGGAATGGGATTGCAGATTCTGATATCTTGCTCATTTTCCCGCCGAAAGGAAATACCAAGATTGCTGCTTTTCCTACGTCTTCTTCGTACAACATTTCCAACATTTTTTTGAATACGTCATCTGGAATAGGCTCTTTCACGAAATCAGATTTCGCTTTGAAAGATAACAAATTGAAATTCGATTTCTTACTAAGCAGAACGTCTAAAGACTCTCCACTTCGGAACAAATTGAAAAAGAGAAAGGATTCCACCCATTTCATTTCCAAGCACTCTTGTCTTTTCAGACCCAATTCCGGAAACTCCTTTTCCATCAATTCAAGTAGCTTATCCACGCCGCCATTGAACGAGCCCCGGATGTCAGCTTGTAGCACAATTTTTGTAACATTTTTCCCATTATGATCAATAATAGAACTCACTGCTGTTTGGAAAGTCATGTAAACTGTTAGATCCTCATCGAATTTGTAAGCACGGCGTTGCCACCGATGAAAGAGCTTCGTTGTCGCATCGTTTTCCAGGTTCCTCAAAACATCAAATACAGCCACCTTCTTTGGCACTGGAACTAGTCGAACTTTCCATGCTACAACGATTCCAAAGCTTGCTGGTCCGCCACCGCGAATTGCCCAAAACAAATCTTCTCCCATGGACTTCTTATCAAGAATTCTTCCTTCAGCATCGACTATTTTCGCGTCAAGAATATTATCAGCTGAGAGGCCATATTTTCGCGCCAAATAGCCGTAGCCACCTCCGCCAAACAGTCCACCAACACCAACGGTGTGACAATCGCCGGCAGGGAAGCCAAGATTTTCACTTTTCTTTCCGATCGCATAGTAAAGTTCACCAATCGTTGCGCCAGCTTGAACCCAAGCCGATTTGCTCTCCACATCGACGCTAACCGAACTTAGGTTTCTCAAGTCAATCACAACAAATTTTGGGACATTAAAGTAGGACACGTATGAAAGGCCCTCATAATCATGGCCACCACTTCGGGTTCTAATCTGTACGCTGTGTTTCTTAGCGCAGTAAACCGTGGCCTTGACATGGGAGACATGAAATGGCGTGATTATAGCGAATGGTTTCGGGGTTGACGGAGAAAAAAAACGATCGTTTTGTATGGATGAATTCAATACAGTGGAGTAGGATGACTTATTTGGGGTGTAGAAAATGGGTTCATGGGTGGAGGTAGAGCTGGAAACATGACTGGAAAGGCAATGGAGAAAGTCTCCATGAGTGTGTGCTGAAGCTGCAACTAAAATTGAAAAAAGAAAGATGATAATTTTTTTGGCAAAAGATGAAGATAATAAAGTGAAGTACTTCATTTTTGTGTGAGGATGAAAGGAATACTAATTGCCTTCAAATTTATAGAAGCCAAGTAATTCTCTCATTTGATCTCTTGTATGAAATAAAATCATAAAATTTCCTACCAAACCAATAAAATAAAATTATTTGTAGTTTGACATCATTGGGTGTGACAAATGAGAGGATTATTAAAATTTATCTCATTCGCTTACTTGACAAAATATGCACTTTTATATACGCAACTTGATAAGTGAGTATTTATTCAACTAATGATATTAAAATTACGCCAGTTAGCAAGCTGGTTTTATTTAATCCATGATATACAGTTTAAAAAAAAAAATTAGCTATCAAGAAAACTCATCATATTTTAATCCATTTGCATGCCATCATTGGCCGGTTTGATCTAGAGCTCTAATTAGTTAGCATGGTCGGTTTGATCTAGAGCTCTAATTAGTTAGCATGGTTTTTAAATTCTGCACGCGCTTTGCTCGAAGAAATTTGGATATGTATGAACAAAAATTTCGTTTATTACTATTATTATTATTATTTTTTTTTTTGGAGGTGGAGAGTTACTTTAGATGTTATGTTGAAGTTCAGTGGGTTATTATCGTTAGGCAATGCGTGCAAGTGATTGAGAGAAGAATTAATTGGACAAAATCCTGCAATCCAATAATTAATGTATCATTTTGTATTTTGATATGTTATAGATATGGCCGCATTTCAAGGGCGGAGGTAGTACAGCCTGGGGGAGAATATATTATTATTATTTTTAAATATATATCTAGAAATATTTTATGCCCCCCCTTCCTAGTTAAAATTATAAACATATCCTCATTAAATTCAATTTGGAAGTTAGTTGAATCAAAACTCAATTGGCCAATTACACTCTATTATATCCATCAAATTATTGTGAACTCAATTTCGGAAGACAATCAAGACTCTTCATTTCGAAAGATATTATATAGCCATAAATCAAACTAACCTAACCCATAAAAAATAATATAAAAAGTTAGACTCGAAAAATAAGTAAGAAAATGTACTATAAAAAGAACCCTAAAAATATCAGCTGAGTAGAGATTAGGAATGAAAGGACGCAACTTTTACAATGCAGAAATAGACTCAAATATATTTATTCTTTTCTTTTATACTTTCCTCACTAAAAATCACAAGACTCGTTATTGTGCTTCTAAGACTTCTTACTTTGACGTTGTCAATAGTTATCTTTTGTAGCATTTTAAAATAAATAAATAAATAAATGGAAAGGATGACCTAAAAAATAAAAGTATCTATTTAAATTTATTAAAAAGAGAAAAATCATAATCCAACTTCAATTGCAGACTAAATCAAAATAACGTAAAAAGAAACAACGTAAGGCAAACGTACTCATACTAAATTTGGATTTCTTAATACTCTTTTAAACCCTTTTACTTTTGAACATGGAATTTTTGGGCATTTTTCTTTTCTAAATTAATAATTATGCTCTTCGAATGTTATTAAGTTCCTTCATTTTATACCAATATCTTCATGAAAACAGAATTTTCATTTATTTATGAGCAAGTTCATAAGTATCGAGTTTTTCACTTGATTTGTCGTTCCTAATGTTCGAAACTCAATATCTTTGGCTCTATTTGAAGATGGTGTAAACTTACTTTAACACTTGTTGTAAAGTTGTTACTTTATCCTTCGTAGCATTTTTAAACCTTTTTTCAAGTGATCACCCTTAAGCACTTAAAATTAATTTAAGAATTCACACCAATTAGATATATCACCTAATGAAAATCCATAGAAAATTATTGTAATATTATATTAAACCTGTCATTATGAGTTAATATCTTAAGTTATTTAACATTTTTATATTTTTAATTTGTTATAGATTTTGTTTTAGTTTATGCCCTTTTTGAAATAAAACCCTAACTCCATTTCTGACCTTTTTAAATGATCACATCGTTTTTGTAAATATTTCAAAAAATTAGGGTTTCTGTTTCTTAAAAATTACAACGCTCCAAAGAGAGGGACTCCCATAGGCCCATAATTTAAAGGTGGTGTGACGTGGTGGTTCGGCACAATTGGAATATGGACAGAGAGGAAGTTCGTTGGTACAAATTTCTATAGCAACTAATAAAAAAAAGACGACTCATCGTTTGCAAATACCGGTTTTTGAGTTGCAAAAATAAAAAAATAAAATAATAAAAAAATAAATCCCAAACACCTAAAGAGAAGCTCACATGCACTTGGTGGCACATGTAGGCGCATGTATTTCCCGCCTAGGCATCCTTTTGACGCGTCAATAATTGTGAGATTAAAACTTTTGGTTTCTTTTTTTTCTGTTTTTTTTTTTTTCCAATTTTTTTTGCCATAGTTTTTATTTATTTGAATTATTCACTGTGAAAAATCGTACTTTTGGTAGAGTGAGCTTTAGATTTTGTGCTAAAAATATTATGTTTTTGCATGAATTTTTTTAGGCTAGTTAGAAGCTATCTGTGTAGTGTTGTACATCGCATCATGATATTTTATTATTTTTCGTCCTTGAAATGTTATTTTATGCGTGAAACTATTTTTCTTTCTTAAATAAAAGTCGTATATACCCACTTCCATTTGACGAGAGCGTAGTTTATAACCCCTTTGAGAAATATCAGCTCTTTTTTATTTTTAATTAATTAAATGGAGCTGATTTGGTATTCAATTGCTACAGTGCCAAGTTTTCTAAAAGTTGTTTTTCACTTACCGATTCTAGAAGCTGCTTCTTCAAGTTTTTTGATGATCTATCATAAGTGTTTTTTTATCTCTAGAAGAGCTTTTAATCAAATAAAAACGTAGCGTTCCTAAGTAAACATTGAAAGTTATATAATAGTGTTAGTTAAACATACATTAGACTTTATTTTAACATTTATACTTATACATTAGAAATAAATTATAAAAAACATAGTTTCATCGACTTTTAGATGACTAAAAACAAAGTAAATTAAACCTTTTACAAACAGACTCTTTTAGTGATATTGTTGATGCAGTTCTTTGTAATTGCATGTTAATTCATTATGTCGTGTACATTTGGAACATATTATCATTTTTTAATCGTTTAAAAATTAAAATTTTACTTTTCTAATTCAAATTGAAGAAGTCAATTGGGGTTAGGTCGCGTACCAAACGAGATAGCGCAATAAAGAATATTTATATACGAGTACAACACAATATGGGGTACACAATTGGCACGACCAAGCACATACGTCGTTGAGTTGGGTCCAGCTGGACTTATAGTTTTAAGCTGGTTGAGATGGCAAGACACAACATGACAACAACAAACACAAGCACGGAACGGGTCAAACACAAAACACACGGTTCATTGGACATGACAATGGACCAACATGACGAGTACACTATAATAATAATAATAATAATTATTATTATTATTATTATCATTACTATTGTTAGATGCTAAGGAAAAATAAGCTCTAGCAATGTAAGAAAATTCTTTAGAAGCAAACTAAAAATATTGCATAAACAATAATTCAGAATTAGTTAATCATTAGATAAGAGTTATTTTACATAACGTGATCCATAATGCCGATATAAGTATACAAGTTGGAACTTTACGAAACCTTTACACGGATAAACTTTTTTAATGTTCTTTCTTACATAATGAATTTTCTGTATTAAACTATTGTTTGAATAAAAAAATAGTGTTGGCTCATTTTCCAATAATTTGAATATTTAATTAAGATGAATTAATAAAACAATATGATCATACCAAGAGGTCCTCAAATATTCGAATGTCCATAATTAAATTTTTTATCTCCTTTAGTATCAAAAAATTTAATATGTTTCGGGTTTCTTATAATCAAAGCTACATCTATAATAAGTTGAGAAAATCTAGCAATATTATTTTATTTCTTGGTCAGTTCGTTTTGGCAAACTGTTTGAAAAAAAATATTAAAAAAAAAAAAAAACAATATTAGATTGCAAAAGGTATTTCATTTATTTCTTGCCCAGTTCGTTTTGACACAAATATATATAGATACACATATATATATATATTTATATATGTATGCATGTATGTATATGAGAGTGAAAGGCTACTTATATTGATTGCGTCCTTTATATCTAAAAAGAAATGATTGTGTTGGATACCTTGTCAATTTATTGACGGAAGGCAATTTTGACAGTTCTATACAGAACATAGTTGACGAGAGGAAGTGTTGATTCAATTAATAAACAACATAAAAAAGACAGCAAAAAATTTCACTAGCTACCAAGGTCAAAACTCGTTAAATCAATTTGTTATGGGAGTTTTTGAGCTTTACATTGAAAATTTTGACTATAATACGTTTATAGTATCTTTTACCTTAAAAATAATTATTATCCGCTAGTGGATATTAAATATTGCTTTCACTTTCGAATTCGTAATTGAGTAAGTTAAGCAATAGAACTGGCTCATTGACATTTGGAAATGACTCACATATTATATGATATGCAGAGAGAGAGTTGAGTAAGCTCTGCAATGGAATTGGCTCGTTGACAGTTGGCAATGACTATAACATATTATATCATATTAGAATTTATATGAGAGAGAGTACTGTATTTTTTCGCTGACACAGAGAATAAAAGATTAACCAAATTTTCTTGATGTAGAAGTCAATGATGAAAATGTCAATGCCGACAATATCATAGATATTTTCATTCTTACCTAGAAGCAATCAAGAAAGTAGCATAAATGAAATGAATATACAACTGACAGAAAAATGGACTAACCCAACCAATCTTGGCTGAATAATTGATCAAAGAGCCACGGTTTAATAATTGACCATTGTATAATATATGAATCTTTGAACTTAAAAAGAATAATAAAATGCGATGATTAATCTCAACTGCGCCTTTCATTTTGAATTCTCAAAATGTAACATAAGTTGTTATTTTTTATTCTTTGTTTTACTTTGAATGAGTTATTAATAATATGCGATGATTAATCTCAACCGCGCCTTTCATTTTAAATTCTCAAAATGTAACATAAGTTGTTATTTTTTTTATTCTTTATTCTTTGTTTTACTTTGAATGAGTTATAATTATTTTTTTATTATTATTATTTGAGAAGTGTTAAAAGTCACTGAGATTCGGATCGTGGCAGAAAAATGAATGAGTCAAACTAGAAAAAGAAATTGTCGAAAATGCCCTGTTCATTATAATTGAGGGTTATCTAGGGGTTTTGGTTAATTAGGATTACTTTCTTCCTTTTAATGTCTTATTTTTCTATTTTATTGATTATTCCTTTAATTAAATTTTGATACGTCAGTGAATTACTTAAGTATTTTAGTATTCAGTTTCTATTCATGTAGTCAAGTTGTTAAATTTAAATGATATGATTAAATAAGAAATGAAGAAACAGCTAATAGAAAAATGATGATAACAATTCTAGATTCCTTGTGTAAAAATCCTGTTTGGGTCGAGACAAATTAGATTGTACAAATTATGTGGTTTAGTATATTGATCTCAGGGATGGCCAAAAAACAGTATAAATTGTTCACATTCTTGGATTTTTTTTTTTTTTTTTTCTTTCACTATGATATGTTTTTTAGTTGTTTGATCTGTTAGAAGCCTTTTTCTGGGAATTGTTCGTGAACATAACAAATTATTGCTAATTCACAGCTAGAAGAAGTGAATACCATCCATGAATTATAGGTTAATCATTATGGTAAGGTCACATAAAATCGAATCAAGAACTTTTTTCTTTTTCATTTTAATTTAACTAAAAAAATTATTATTTAGAACTATATTTCTAACGTAAGAAAATAGTGTCTCTGAACTTAATGGGTACACTAAAAAAGACACGGGTAAAGCCACCTTGATGTGAATTTGGTGTTAAGTTGTGGAGTCTAACTAATGTTCTACGCAGAAACATCTTTATGGTATAATTTCTCGGACGTCGGAAGACCACATGTTCACCGGTGAACAAGCTGTGTGAGAACAAATAAACGTATTTTCACGATCAGTGGAGAAGAACTAATGACTGTGTATACACGACTAGACCACACAAACCAGTTGAGGAATCTTCCCCGGGAACCGGGTTGATATACCACCACCTTTGATGTACTGCCGGTCCTCAAGTTAACCATCCTCCAGAGATCCGAGCATATTACTGTTGGGGCCCGTAGTACTGCTCTGGGCAACACATCCTCGACCACTGCCAAACCTTTGCCTGGGTTATCGGCCCCGTACTGTTCCTGTCATGTCGTTCCGTACCGACTGACAACAGTACCGTAACACAGCACGCCACGCCCAGTACCCTGAACCACCTGACACCTGATATCCACTACCTGTTACTATACTTGTCCTTGCTCCTGCCTTGGTGCCACCCTTCACTGCCTAATCGGACTGACATAGTACTTGCCACCCACACTAGTACTAACCTGTACTTGTGCCCGCCATCATCCGACTAGAAGGTCACGTGGCACTCATCTAGAGGAGGCCCAATGTGCGTACATCCGGAGCATGTTTACTCACCAGGACCACTCGAAATACTAATGGGTCACCCAAGTACCCAAACCCTTGAGAAATGCCTATAAATAGAGAATTGTCTCACTCATTCAGGTATGGACAATTTTTCCTTGCCAAATCTCTATTTCTCTGCTTGCTCATCAGTGTCATTAATGACTTAAGCATCGGAGTGCCCTTAGCAGACACCCCACTGGTGTCCCCCTTACTCTGAGCTTCTTCTCTTTTGCAGGCAACCAGGCGGAGAGCGACTGCTTAAGGCAGATCATGTCAAGTGATCCCATTGAATGTTGGGCCAAAGGTTTTTGGCATCAACAAATGTCTTATGCAAAGGCAGATGAGGATTGATCTTAGGTATTTTACATGTAATTTCGGTTGTCCTATTTTGTTTTTAATAAATAGGAGCGTCGTTATTAGGAATTATGATGAGTGAGGTTTAAAAAATGCAGAGAGTACGAGAGTGTGAATTTCTTTTATAAATTTCCTAATTATCGTAATGAAAAACTTACTGTGAAAATTCATACTTTGGTAGAGTGAGCATTATATTTTGTGTTAAAAAAATATGTTTTTGCATGAATTTTTTTTCAGGCTATCTAGAAGCTATGTACGTAGTGTACGTTGCATCATAATATTTTGTTTTTTTCGTTCTTTTTCTAAGCGTGAAGCTATTTTGCTTTTTGTAAGTCATACCTACGTTCATAAATCTAAAAATTATGCTTTTGCATGAATTTTTTTAGGCTATACTAGAAGCTATGTATATAGTGTACGTTACATCAGGATTTTTTTTTTTTTTTTTTCGTTCTTGAAATGTTTTTCTAAGAGTGAAACTAATTTTCTTTTTTAAGTCATACCTACTTTCAGAAATCTATAAAATTATGTATTTGCATGAATTTTTTTAGGCTATATCTAGAAGCGATGTATGTAGTGTATGTTGCATCACGATATTTTTTTTCGTTCTTGATATATTTTTCTAAGCTTGAAACTATTTTTTGAAGTCACGTGTAACCCCTTTGAAAAATATCAATTTTTTTTTTTTTTTAATTAATGGAGCTGAACATAGTATTCAATTCAATTGCTATTGTGCCAGGTATTTTAGAAATTGTTTTCGACTTAACGATTCTAAAAGCTGCTTCTTCAAGTATTTTGATGATCTATCAGAAGTGCTTTTTATATTTGGAAGAACTTTCAGTCAAAATAAAAAATGTAACTTTTCTAAATAAACTTCGAAACTTGTATCAGAGTGTTAATAAAACATTAATCAAAAGATTTAATTATTGTAATATTTTTACTCATAAAAGTAGAAATAAAAATTTTTAAATAATTTTAAAACTCTTTTTAAAATATGATCTTAAACACTTACTTAAAAGTACCAAATTTTACAAATCATCTTCTACGTACTAAAAGCAAAGCAAAACCTAGCTTTGAAAAATAGTCCCTTGTAGTGATATTGTTATTGCAGTTCTTTGTAAATGCATGTTTATCCATTATAAATATTCTGTTCCTTTGGAATATTCTCATTTTTAATCGTTTGAATTAAAATTTGCCTTTTAGAATTCAAATTGGCGAAGTCATTTGGGTTACGCCACCAATTAAACGGGATAGTGCGAAACAGAATATGTATATTTGAGCACAGCACAATATAGGGTTACAATTGGCAGGACTAAGTGTGACGCCATATGCTTGGTGAACAAGCAAAAATTTCTTTCCAAACTTAAAAAATAAATTATGATGTAATAAATAAAAGGTGAGGTGATGTCATTCACCTTAGGCCTTGTTTGGCTCTTTTCTTCAATAATCAATCCATTTTTTAAGCTTCACAGATATTTCCAATACTGTGTTTACTAATACACAGTACAATTCAGTACGGTTATACTGAACTGCAGTCTAAAATTTATCTGTGTATAGTTGGACTGTATAAAAATTTTTCTTTTTATTTAAAGCCCTTTGGCCCTTAATATCCTATTTTAGGTGCTTGATTTTTCTATGGTGGTTTTAAATCTTAATTATACTATCTTGTCTGTAAAGATGGTTTTCACAGTATTTTTCCAATACTGCTTATCATATCACAGTACCGTCTTACTCTGATCAACCTTTGACTTATTATGGTCAAACTTTGACTTTTTGATCAAACTTTGACCATCATGAATTCATAAAATTCCGTCATGCATTTTTCCTTAAAAGGCCTATTATGGAGTTTCGTAATTAATTTACCGAGAACTCAACCCTATACTGATAAAATTATGAATTTTGTATTGGTATTCATAATTTTCGTACAATTGCACATAAACACATAGTACAGACTTTAGATTTCTTATATACAAGAAAATCATGAGTTCGTGAAATTTTTTGGATATTACACTAAGCACATATATTGAGTGGGTCAACCTGGACTTATGGTTTGAATTAGCTCGTTAAAATGGCACGACATGACATATGACAACAACAAACGCAAGCACGGAATGTGTCAAACACAAAACGACGACGAGTATATTATTATTATTATTCGATTCCTTCAATTTAAATTTATGTAATTAATTTATTAATAACTTATATTACAAATATAAATTACAAATATTATCGAACTAGCATTCGTATCGTACAGAGTAAAGTACGTAATTGTTTTTTTTTTTTTTTTTTAAAGTACGCAATTATGAATGTGCATATCATGACTTTGAAAACGTAGGAAAAAATCAATCCAAACGTTTAGAAGAAATTATTCAAAATAAAAAATCATAAGCTCTCATACACAAAGTTAGAAAATTCTTTACAAGCAAACTAAAAATATTGCATAAACAATAATCCAGAATTAGTTTAGCATTAGATTAAAGATATTTTACATAACTTGATCAAAATGAAAATATAAATATACAAGTTTGAACGTTACGAAACCTTTATATGGATAAACTTTTTTAATTATCTTTCTTACACTAATGATTTTTCTGTATAAAACTATTGTTTGAATAAAAATTATCATTATTTCACTTTCTAGTCATCTAAACATTTAAGATAAATTAGTAAAACAACGTGATCCTATCAAGAGGTCCTCAATTCAAATCTCCTAATTACTTTTTTTTTTTTTTTTTATCTCCTTTGATATCCATAAATCTAAAATATTTTAGACTTATAATCAAAGCACTTTACATCATCTAAATCTATTTTATGTAACTTGATCCATAATTAAAATATTAGCATACAAGTTTGAACTTTACGAAACCTTTAGATGGATAAACTTTTTTAATTCTCTTTCTTACACTAATGATTTTTCTGTATAAAACTATTGTTTCAATAAATAAAAAAAGTTATAGTTGGCTCACTTTCTAGTCATCTAAACATTTAAGATGAATTAATAAAACGATGTGATCCTATTAAGAGGTCCTAATTCAAATCTCCTAATTACATGTTTTATCTCCTTTGATATCAATAAATTTAATATGTTTCGGACTTCTTATAATCAAAGCACTTTATATCATCTATTCAGATCTCTCCGATGAAACATATTTTTGCACACATAGATTTTATGAAACCTCTAGCACCATAATTTACAATATGTGAGATTAAGGAAGAGAAACCCAAAAGGAAGAAAAAATTCAAACTCCATAAATTGGACCATAAAGAACATTTGATCACCTCCAAAACCACATCTTATAACTTTTGAGAAAATATCTAGCAATATTCTTTTATTTCTTTATCAGTTTTGTTTTGGCAAATAAAATGAAAAAACGACAAAAACAATAGAATGCAAAACGTACTTCATTTATTTCTTGACCAGTTCGTTCTGGCACAAATATATTAAAATGTGTGTGTGAGTGAAATGATACTAATTGCCTAGTCTTTTATATCTAAGAAGAGATGCTTATATTGTATATTTTGTCATTTTATTATTGACGGAAGACTATTTTGACAATTCTATACAGAACTTACTAAACAAGAGGATTTGTTGATTCAATTAATAAACAACATAAAAAACAGCAAAATTTTCACTAGCTATCAAGGTCAAAATTCATTAAATCAATTTGTTATGGTAGTTTATGAGTTTTACCCTCAAAATTTTGACTGTAACATAATATACCTATATATATATATATATATACGACTTTGACCTTAAAAATTGTATATCCGTTAGTGTATATTAAATTTTTCTTTCACTTTCGAATTCCTAATTGTATTACCCGATTAAGTTAGAGCTACAAGCTTATTTTGGAGAAAAAAAAAATGATAATTAGTAAGGATTGATGACGTCTTTTAATTTTTAGATGTAGAATTAGTTGTTAGATTTTATAAGACTTTTTGATAATTATTCTACATGTAGTATTTAAGGCCACCTCATTTTAGCAAGCTAGTAAATAGCTTATAAGATTGTTATGGAAATTAGAGAAAACAAAGGGAAAAGGTCAAAACTTTACTTGCTTTCTCGAAAACATATTGCTATTGGCGTAGTTGGCGACCATTTTGTTGAGGTAGGTCTTTGAACAAGTGATTTTTCTTGGTACAATTTGTTTTTTTTTTTTTTTTCCCCTAATGTTTATCTCAATATTTTATAAATTATTTAACCTTCTTTTATAATGTATGTTGTAGGTGTTCTTATCACCTGATCATCCTATCCCCCCTATAGCAAACAATTGGCATAAGTATCATCACTCATAAGAAAATGGATGGGAAAGTGCTTATAGTCCACGAATTCAACACTTTCGTGAAATTACGGGTCATGATGTAGCGACTAAGGAGACCATTGATCTTGATTGTGATGATCTTTTAATGTGTATTTTAATGTGTTTTTTTCTTCATCATCATTCACTACTCTTTGCATTGGTTGCTTGTGTGTGTGTGTGTGTGTGTGTGTGTATATATAAATTTGAGATAAAGGAACTAACTTGCGTCATATGGACTATTGGGCTATCACAGAGAATATGGGTGAAAGGAAAAAGATGCAACCAGAACATAATAAGGAAACCAATTGTACCGGATTGATTAAACCAGTTGATCCTTACTCTGTGGAAGGAATTGGGGAGCCTTCCTTTGTCCTGGGGGGAGGGTTGGGATAGTAGCTAAATAAGATTAGAGGAATCCTACCCATTTTTTTGCGTTCGCCCTTCCCTTGTCGCAAGCTATGCCTTTAAAACGTGGTATATTTGGGATATTTGAAGGAAAAAAAAAAAGATATATGTGGGATTAATTGGTGAGTGAGAAAATGTAGGATAAAAAAAATCTAAACATTGGTTTAGTGGGTGTGGTTTGATGGGTGAAAAAAGTTTAAATACTATAATTTGATTGTAAGGGTTTTTTTGAAAAAAAAAAAAAAAAAAACAGGTGTAGCAAGTAACAATTCAATTTTTAAATATTTATAATGGGTGGTTTAAGTAGATGGGTGGAAAAAGGGGGAAAAAAAATAGGTGTCAATAGAATGAAAATGGCAAGAAGCTAAAAACGACATAAACATATTAACAACAACTTGAAACGACAGAAATAGTGAAACAAATAAAATGAAGGCAACATATATATATTAAACAATAAATAAATAAATTATCTTAACAAACAATATCAAAAAAACACATCAACATAATAATAATAATAATAATAATAATAATATAATAAAAAAGATATATCGAAACAACAACAATCATAAAAAGGACATACAAACAGAAACAAAAGAATTTCAACACGAATATAATTTGTTAATGGATAAATTGCTCTTTTTGTCCTTAATCTTTTTAGGATAGAGTGATTTGGTCTCCAACCTTTTTTTTGACTAAAATCCCCCTAAACTTATTAAAATGATGCAAAATGGTCTATTTTACAAACAACAGTTAAAAATTATGTGGAGCAAATCATGTGTATGACACGCAAGTTGAATCGTGCAAAAAAAATTTTCCTAATTATCTTTAAATAGTAAATCATGTATGATTCACGTGACATGTTTTATTCAATTAAATGTTTTTCAATAAAAAAGACTCATTTTTGTATCTTCTTAAAGAGTTTAGGGAGATTTTAGCTAAAAAAAATATAGAGAATCAGATCGTAACTTCATTTAAAAAAAAAAAAAAAAAAAAGTTTAGGTACTCTTAATAAATTTAAAAAGATGTGTTTTGAGTTTTGTAACGTTAAAATGTAATGTTCAAGTACGAGGTTAACAAATCAATGACCAAGAAATAATGAAAGACATTTCATATTAGTACCTTTCTTTGATTCATTTCTTTTCTTCTTAGTTATAACAAGAACAGAATAATTGGCCCCAAACGTCAAATTCTTGAGGAAAAAGTGGGAAAATCTTACATATTCATTCCATGGATTTACTGGAGAAGTGATGCAGGAGCATATTTGAATTTGAGAGGCGGCCTATGAGACTTGGGCCTCAAAGAAGTGCCGGAGCCCATCTGTTTAGGTGTGCCAATGGATTCGTAAGGGACTCCTCGAAGTAAGGGGTCCAAATGGATAGTTCTTGGGGTGGATTTCGAGTCTGATAATGGGTGGTGTCTAAAAGAGTTGATTGTGTCTCTCCCATCAGTTGCAACTTTTGGAAGGAATGGTTACGTCACTCCGACATCAAGAATTGGTCGTTTACTGGAGCCAGGCACAAGGGTGAGATTTTCCTTTGTCTCAAGCATCTTCAATTAAAATATTGTAAGAAGCTAAACGTCGGATTACCTGTTGGTTGTCTTGCATCCGTGAAAAAGTATTACAGTCGAGTGGTGCTCAGAAATGGTGGGTGTCATTCCAACAAGTCAAGTATATATTGACACCGCTTATCCCTTTCTCGAGTCTATCCACCTTTGGAAATGTCCAAGATTGGAGTTGTTTTCGGGAATGGCATTGCCCTCCAATTTAAAAACTCTTTTGTTTCATGGTTGCTCAATGTTCATAGCGAACCGCATGAGCTGGAATCTTACGCAGACTCTTCTCTCTTCAATCGTTACATCTTGGACGGAGGAAGGGCTGCTTCCCCACTCTTTGTGGTCTCTAGTCCTCTCATCCTTTAAAAACCTTAAAGGCCTCAACGGAAAAGGCTTCCGACACCCCCATCTCCCTCGAAAAATCGGCAATATGGTTCTGCAAAGAACTAGAGTGCTGCAATCTAGTTTGATTACATAAACAATTTCGTTTTTGTTGACTCGTAAACTTGTTATTTGTTTTTCCACTTGCCCAAATCGCTCGATGGAGTCGTGTTTTGTAGCTTTGTATACGTGCCCTTGGCCAGTCCTTTGATCTTGTTGGCCGCTCTTGTGCACAATGCAGGGGGTGAAAACGGCTGAGATTTCTTTAACTTGAATGCCACTTTGTTTCCTGAGGATGCTTGTATCTAATTTTTAGCCAGTACTTTGGAGAAAAATCGTTAGGAGAGCTTGTAGAATTTTTTTTTTTTTTTTTACTTTAAATTTTCAATTTTTTCAAATCTCTTGTCCTGTCCAATATTGATGATTTCTTTATATTGTATAACTAATAATATTAAGTCAAGTTATTTAAATAAGTTGCCATTCAAAAACATAATGAGTTCGTTAAATAATATAAGACTAAATGATTTTTTTTATATTGTATAACTAATAATATTAAGTCAGATAATTTAAATAAGTTATAATTCAAAAACATAATGAGTTCGTTAAATAATATAAGACTAAATGATTGGTTACATCATTTGAGAAAATATAAAATTGAAAAATTGATCTTAATATTTCAAATGATCTCCTTTTAAGATGTTGTCATTTTTCTTATTTATTGTTGTTTTCTTGGAAATTGCCCTTCCTAAAATGTACACGTATGTTGTGTCGTTTTTAGGGTGTTGTCGTTTACACATTACATTATCTTCTTTTCTTTTTTTTTTTCCGAGGGGAGTTCACTGTCTTTTCTGATATCAGTGTTTAGTCATGTAAATGCTGGAAAAAAAATTTTTTTTTATAAAACAAAAAACAAAAAACAAAACAAAAAAAACAAAACATCCACATTAAACCATAAAACGACATCAACCTCAATGAACGACAAGTTATAGAAAACGACAAAAATACAATAAACGACATTAAGATGAAAACGATGATAAGCTCACATTAAAACATTATTGTTTCTAAGTTTGAAACAAATGACAGATTGATCTGTTGGACCTGTTGCTCTAATCTATTTGTTAACATCGTCTGTGTTAGTTACAGAAAATTATTAGCCTGACGTATATATTATACACCAGAACTAAACAAAATTTAACATATTTTGAAAAATAAAAAATATATAAATAATGTGATTAGAATACCATTTGGAAAGCCATACAATTGTATTTTCATTCATGAACCAACGGCACAAGAACGTTACGACGGAAGCCGAATGATTCCGGTATGGAGCTGGCCATTTATGGCTACTGTGACCACCCGAATTGGCTTCACTCTTGTACCTCGGAGGTAAGGGCGGACTGTTGCTGCCCATATGGGCAATCCCGTTTCAAATGGCCTATCTGATGACAGAAATGACAAGTATTCGGTAGGGGCCGCCCGCCACCGGACGATTTATGACTCCCATTGGTACCACTACCTTGAGATTTCCGACCCTGTAACGGGACTTTCTTGCTGACTGACTGATTCATGTACATAGCAAGCTGTGTCTGGCTATTGTGAAAGCCCAGAGAAGGCGAGCCGAATTGGCCCCCAGATGCTGGAGGAGTCAAAGAAGTGTTCTCGCTCTGCTGAAAACCCAAGACCTGTGGTAGCAGCCGAGATAAATACTGAAGTAGGAGGGCATGAGGCTGAGGGGTAGATGTGAAAGAAGTAGATAAATTGCTGTCCGAAGCAGGCTGTCCCAAAGAAGCTAAACCAAATTGGCTCCCAGATGCCTGTGAAGTCAAAGGAGTGGTCCCATGTAGTGGAAATCCTAAGACTTGCGGTAGCATCTTAGGGTAATACTGAGGTTGGAGGCCATGAGGCCGTGAGGTAAATGTGAAGGCAGTTGACAAATTGTCGCCCGGAGCAGGATATGTCTGGCTATTGTGCACACTCGAAGTTGGACCAAACTCGCTCTTCTGTTGTCCCCCAGAGGCAAGAGCGGATTTTTTCTGCCTATTCGTGCAAAGTCGTTTTATATGGCCTTCCTGTCTACAATAATGAAACAAATGTCTATTGCCCTCCTTGGCCTCGCTGCTTTGGGAATTCTGACCCCGTAACCTGTCTTTCTCGCAACCCGGGCCTGAAGCAGGTTGTGCTTGGCAATTGTGTGCACCAGAGGAAGCTGAACTGCCTTGGCTCTTCTGTTGACCACCAGAGGAAGGAGTGCATTCTTGCCGCCGAATTGGGCAATTTCGTTTAAAGTGGCCTTCCTGAGCACAAAAATGACAAAAAAATCCCCTGCCCTCCTCCTTGGTCTCGCTGCCTTGGAAACTCTGACTATGTTTCTGGTCTTTCTTGCCACCCAAGAAATTCTGGTCCGGCGCAGGTCGTGTTTGGCTATTGTGACCATCCAAGGACGTTAAACCCAATATGCTCCTCTGTTTTTCCTTGTAGGAAAGAGGCTTATGTGGGCAATTTCGCCTCCCATGTCCTTTCTGTTTACAGTAATTACAAGCATATGGTTCATATCGCCCGCTACTGGACAATTTTTTCTGACCATGAAACTTGGCTTTCTTGCCCACCTTTTTGTTGTGAGCTGAGGTACCTTTGTTGCCTCCCACCTTTTTGATGTGAGCTGAGGTACCTTTGTTGCCTCCCACCTTTTTGTTGTGAGCCAAGGTACCTTTGTTGCCTCCATGGTTCCGGATGAGATCAGCTTCTGTGAGCAGAGCAGCTGCAACCAACACTGAAAAGTCAATCATAGGCAATGCAGCCACCTGTGATCTGATCTTTGGCCTCAGCCCTTCCTTGAACTTCACGCACCTCAAAATAGGGTCGGCCACAACAGTCGGGTCACAATCTGATAGCTCAACAAACTGAGCATGATATTGTGCGACCGTCATGCCACCCTGGACTAGTTGGCCACTCTGGGTCCCAGGAACATATTTCTCTCGAAATATGTTCTCAAACTCATCCCAGGTGAGGTTTGAGACATCGTCATCATCCATATGCAAGTCCCACCATTCTTCAACTGACCCTTCAAATAGATAAGTGGCAAATCCAACTCGGTACTGTGGCAAAACTCCCAAAGTATCAAACTTCTCTTTGACCAGTTTCAACCACATCTCAGCGGTTGCATGTTCCGATGACCCTTCGAACAATGGGGGTTTCAACTTCATAAACTCCATAAAAACATTTGTTCGATGGGCTTCAGGGTCTCGTATTTCTGGGCCCCTCGGTGCACCATGGAAAGTCTGGAACATGGCATCCAACTGTTCCATACCAAATCTAAAGTCGCTGGTGCCTCAAGTCGAGGATTTCTTCTTGGTAGTAAATATCTAAGACTGCATAAATTTGATTAAAAATCAAACAACTCAAAAATCAAGAAACTGTTACTACACTAAGACGATCCAGCATGGTTAGTATTTCATAAATATTAAATAAGTATATAAATAAACAGTTGATGCCCAATGTGTGTCACATCATGCGGATGCTCCTCAATATTAAAAAGAAAATTATTAATTTTTTTTTTCAAGAAAAAAAAAGTTACATACATGTCAGATATCTAACGATAAAGAAAACAAACATCCAAACAATCAAAACCAACATGCAATCACCGAACCAAGGAGGTAGCTAACAAGCTCGCACGTCTCGCATGATTGCAGAAAGGCTACTCCAATTCAGATACCAATCTTATATAACTGTTTAAGTAATTGTGTCAAATATAATTTTAATTCTTTTTTTGTTTACCACTCTGATCATCTTTTCGAGGTTCATAGTCAAGATAACAGAAGCAAAGTGGCCGGTGAAAATAATACTCAGAATAACTATATGTTTCAACAATCCCAAACTTCATACTATTTAAGACCCGTTTGGAAAAAATTGTCGCATTTAAAAAATAAAATTAAAAAAATAATAATAACGGGCATTCAAAGTAAACAAAAACACAATAAACACCATGCAATTCGGCACATAACCCCAGGAAGTTTGTGACTACGGGGTGAGACGGGACTACAAACTGTAGCCAGCTCGAAGCTTGTCAGTACAGGGCAAGCCGAAGCTCCAGCCAACAACACGACAACTTTGAAACTGAGCGTACAGGTGAATTTTCTCCAACCCGTCCCTGCAACAACATTTCCTGCAAAGCGATTTAGGTAATCGAACCCAAGGATGTGCAAATTTCTGCTATGTTCCACACAAAGGCGTGATTCAGCACAAAGGCATGATACCGAACAATGGCAGAGTACACATAGTCAGTTTAACACCCATGCTAGGGCATGTAATTTCCAAATACTCCATGCAGGTTTAATTTCACAATAATTAACATGTCATTTCAAAAATCAGTAGAATTGCATGTTATATATGTACATTTACGTAAAGCATATATATACAACAGCTTTTCTTTTCAGATTTCATTTTTTAAAACAAAAATTAAAAAGTAATTAAGAAGTATAGAATCTATACCAACCTCAAAAATAAGCACGAACAGAGCTCTTGAATCGATCGCCCACAACAATTGAATCACCTACACAATTCTGGTTTATCTGAATGGGATCAATGATTGGCAAACATACAAATTTATAATCGGGATGAGTCAAACTAATACAGAAGATCAGCAAAGGACTTGAAATCACAAATTCTTATCAAGCCACTAGAAAAATTAAGAGATGAAGTTTAATAGAAAATATTCTAAAATAACTTGAAATCTGGTAACAATGAAAACTATACTGAATCACAAAAGATAAAGGACGTTTTATAAACTGATAAATCCTTTCCAATTTATGAGTTCTAATTCAAATCAAATACCAAATAGATAAACATCCTAATTTTAATAATAATAAATATCCTAATTTTAACAATAACAAAAAACAAAGCATCCTAATAGAATTCGAGCTCCTAATAGTAACAATAAAGAATCCTAATCAAAATTGAACTAAATATAGTCAACCAAATGATTATAGAAACCCTAATAAAAAATAAATTCCTCAACAATCTGTTCTACATCATTAAGACAGAGGTAGAACAGAAAAAGAAATTACCACTCCCAAATATCAACTACAAATCCAAATATCTGAATATATCCAAAGAATATAAATTCCTTAACCATAATCAAATAAGTTGGGGGTGTCTCCCTATTCCAAAAACATTCTCAACATTTTTCAAATAAAAAAGAAATTGGAATGTAAGGCTAAAAACTTGATTTTTCCTGGGAGAAAAAGGTAAATAGCATTTTTCTGAAAATATCAATGGTATATGATTATTTTCAAAATATTTTAGGTAAATAGTATTTGCGGTAAATAATCTAATTACCAAGCATGTACTCAAAATTACCTCATAAATAAACTATTTTCCGTTAAAATGTTATTTACTTCAAATATTTTAAAACATGCCATCTATTTATTGCAATTTCACATTATGCCCAGAAAGGGAAATATCAGGGTATGAAATAACACCAGGGCTTTAAGGAAGAACAACTATTACATGCAAGAAAAAAATAATACCCATATGGTTTTTAATCGTCAAATATACCCGTAAGGTTAATAATCAGCTTGTTTTGCTAAAGTTTATAATAAAATCCATATAGCACCAATTGATAAAAATGACAATTTAAAAAGTTTCAACAACCTAAACTTTACTTGGAAAGTAAAAAATAAAATAAAATAAAATAATCAAAACATCAAAGCATGAAAGTGGATAAGTGGTAGGTCTCTCTCAAGCATGAAGTATAAAAGTCAAACTTTGTGGTTAAACAGAAACAGAACCACCCAATATCCAAAATGAATTAAATGCATGTTTTGTACACCTATAGATGATGGCGTCAAAATTTCTCATATTCCTTGGTTAATATAAATTAAATAGAGACATGCATGTGAAAATACAATTACTAGTCACAAATAGTACACTCCGATGCATATATATATATATATATATATATAATGTTAAGATGTTTCAACAATCATCTTTTTTTAAAAGTTCCAGGGAAAAATAACCATCTCTTTCAAAAACCAAAAACTAAAAAACTAAAAACTAAAAAAAAAACTAAAAAGAAAATCAAAGTTTCAAATAAAAACTGAAAAAACATCAACAGTATGCGATAGCAAAAATAGAAGTTTAAGACTATCCAAGACTTGACTTTTAACTGATCCACTCAAATGGAAAAATCCCATTAAGGATCAAATATCAATGCATTCATAAAGTTGCAAATAGGTATATGTCAAGGAAAACAGAAATTGTGAAAACAAAATAAGCTCCATGGGTCACAACTCACAACTAAAATTTTCACCAAAAATCCAGCATTGTACCGTGACAATCGGGGATGACACCTCGTTTTCATCTTATTATGAACAACTCAAACCACCTACAGCATTAGGTGGAGTGGTAACTGGTAAGACTACTCATTTTCCTCAGTAACGTCATCGATTCGAGTCAGCCCCACAGCAGTGGAATGCATAAATTGGGTAATCCACTTTGTCATGGGCCTATTTACCAAGCGGACATGCACCGCCTCTTGAGGGTCGGGGTACGCCACCCTCCATCACTATGACCCTTTTTTGTAAAACATATATTTTATATGTAGCGGTTCACAAGTGAAAATCAATGCCACTTTGGATGAAAACCAACAATTCATAAATAATTATTATCCGCGATTAATTAAAACACCTCATAATCCAACTGAGACCAAAATTTAAACTCAGTTAACCACCGAGAACTAAGGCAGGGTGTTAAAGCCCACTCGTCACCCGTGCAAGAAGCCGCGGGTTTGTGCTCCACTTTAAGAGGAATCCAGGTACCAAAGGAGGGAACAACACCATCCCCGGTTATCCGGATACGTCATCCTCTACCCATAACCTTTTCTTTGTTCCAAAAAAAAAAAAAACACCACAGAGAAAATAAACAAACCCCCCACTTCAGGAGACAGAGAATTCACCCAAAATCATCGAACATGATAGAAAAAGATCAAAATATATGGAAATTGTTAATGCCCATAAAGGCCGACACACACAAATAAGATCAAATTCCAATCAAAGTGAAAAGTAAACAACAGAAATCGAAACCCAAATTAATTGGGAAGCCAATAATTTCATATTACAGCGAAAATCAGCTCGCAAACAAAATTGGTAAATTGGGAAGAAAAGGAGAGAAAAGAGGCGTGAAATACCTTGAGATGGAATTGACGGGATTGGAAGAAAGTCTCAACAGATTGCTGATGAAAACGAACGAAGAAAGGAATCGAATTTGGCGGCCGAGAGTGCTGCGAAGGAGAGAGATGTGTTTCAATTTGGGGATTTTCGTCTGATTTTGGGGTTGGGGAATTAGGGATTTTTGTTTTGTCAAAGGTAAGAAAGTGTAAGAGGGATATAGATACCGTTGGTAAAAGAATATTTAGATTGGAGTTGATTGATTTTTTAAAATTTAATTATTATATTTATTGATTTTTAAAAATAGAGTAAAATTTAAGATAAAAATTTTATTTGATGAATGAGTTTAAATTTAAAATATTTATTTATTTTTTAAAAATTATCTCAATTTTTATTTTTTTTTAATTAATAAAAATTATAATTAATTTTTAAAAAATTAACCAACTTAAATTTAAAATTTTTAACTTAAATTTAAAATTTTTAACTCAAATTATTTCATAATTTAGTTATAATTAAACTAAATTCAAATATGGCAAACCGCGTCAAACTCAGGCTCCGTTCCCAAAGAGATCAAGTTTAGATTCCAAGTGGAATCTATGATTACACATAATTTAAGGTCTTTCGTTGACTATGAGTTTCTTTTTTATGTATTAATGATTTTTTTTTTCCTACAAATACTAATAAGGAGTTGACAAAGAAGAAATATATTTCATGAAAAAAGAAATTAAATTGTAAAATTAATTTTATTTATTAGTGTTATCAGTTAAAGGGTTTTTTTTTTTTAAATAATCAATCTATCTTTTTAAATAATCAATCAGTAATTGACCTAATAATATTGTTAACTTGATAAATCATTAATTGATCGTGATCAATTTTTGGTTGACCATAATTAAATCACAAATTTTTAAGTCAATTACTCATCGATTATGGTCAATCATTGACTAGTCAAATCTGAATAATAAAAAATAACAAACGATTATTTTGCTAATTAAAAAAATATTAAGACATCTATTAGATTATGTGACCAAAATGGACTACCCAATCTAATTTTCTTAAAACAAAATAAATTTTATTGTAATATTTATTTTGCTTAATTATTAGAAGGTTCGGAATAACTTAAATATAGTTACAAAACATACCCTCATAAAAAATATTAATTAAGTTGAATCGAATGTATATTTGATATAAAGATTATATAATACCATAATTATCATTAATTTTGTTAGAATAAATAAAAGATATTTTTTAATTATAAAATAACATGCATTTATTCTAACTTTTACATTTTTTTAAATAAAAAATTATACAACTTATGTTTATTATTTTATTGTCTTAATTTTATAATAATTAGTTTAATTTTGATTAGTAATATTAATAAACAAATTAACAATAGTTCGTTTTGATTTTACGTTTAAAAAAATGTATGAATAGGATTTATAATGACTCTGATTCCAAATCCTAAAACCAAGTAAACAACTTAATCAGACTACAAATCATGTCCATTACAAATCTTATTTACTCTGATTCGTATCCACTTCAATTGCGCGCACCTAAATACACCATTAATTCTTTATTTTTTAGGTGGATTGCACCTCATTTAATTCTTATTACAAAAGTTAACACAAAATTTTAAATCATAAACTTAACAAATTTTTTTCAAATTAAATTCTGAATTGGTAAACATGCCCTTTAAGAAATTCCACTTTTTATAAGTTTGTACTCGAGTATACTATTTTTCTGCCATGAGTATGGAAATATTATCTTAGGAGAACATAATACGAAAATATCCTCTTTTTAATGCACTTTCTAATTTTTCTTGTGGCATAACAGCCCACTTATTAAAAAGAGAAATAATCATAAATGCCACAAAATTACTTTTTCATTTGGGTGTTTGCAACATATATTAGAACTTGGGATTTGTGACACACGAATGGACCAGTTAAAGTGTCAACAAACATATTTTACCAAATTTGTCTCGCATAGATATTGATTAGAGAAAAATATTGATAGAAGGATAATTTAATCATTTAGATTGTGATCAAAATGGAAAAAAAAAAATTTTAAAGTGTCAGAAATCCATGTATAAAGTTGTATCATCCCATCTAATTTTCTCTGCTCGACGTTTATTTAACAAAATTGACACAAAACATTGAACAAAAATTTCATTAATAGATTTTGAAACTAACAATCTACACCCCATTATTGGACTTAGCATGTTTGGAGCATGAGATTCAAGTTGACAATCTAAACTAAATCGGTGTTTGGTAGAGAAAGGAATTGGTCAACTTGGTGGAACTCTTAACCATAAATCAATTTTGCATTATTTTAAATGCATTAAAAATTATAACAGGCCACCTAATTTTCACATAGGGTGGGTGACCTATATAAATTATATAATCTAATAGATAGCCTAACTTTCTTTATATTAGTTAAATGGCTTAATGTATATGCTTTGTTTAATCAATTTTTATTTTTCCCAAACACTTCCCCTCTCTCTTTCCTCTCTCTCTCCCAACTTTCTTTTTCTCTCGCTGACTGTTTCTCTCTTGGCCGTTGTCGGAGATGGCTGCTCATCGTTCATGGAGTTCTGACAAGGTAGCGATCGCGAGGTTAATGGCGATCCCAAGTTATGTGACGATGGAATCTGTTGCTCGTCATTCGTGGAGTTCTGACAAGGTCGTGATCTCCTCGCCTTCGAGATCCGATTGCAGTTTCGATCTCATAACCATTGATGGGATGCCCAGCGACGAGGATGACGACAAGGCGAGGTTAGTGACAACGACTTCACAAACTTGGCAAGGGTAAATTTGTGGTGAGGAAGAGAGAGGCAAATGGGAGAGAGAAAGAGAGAGTCGAGTAGGTGAATTGTCATGGGTAGGGGCTGGGAGAGGGGAGGGGGAGAGAGAGTAGGCATGATTTTTTTTCTTTTTGGTTTTTTAAATGGTAAATCATTGACTTACTAATAGTTAATCATTAATTGACTGGAAAATTGATAATATTGTTTATGGTCAATCAGTGATTGACTATAGGTCAATCAGGGATTAACTACAAAAATTGGTGAGTAATATTATGGTCAGTCTGTAATTGACTGATAGTCAATCAATAATTGACTAGGTCAATTAGTGATTTACTAATGGTCAATCATTGTTTTGTTTATCGTTAATCAGTGATTAACTATAAAAATTTGTGAGTTATGCTATGATCAATTATAAGCAGTGATTTATTGATAGTCAATCAGTGATTTATCAATAGTCAATCGGTAATTAACTAACAGTCAAACAATGATTAACTATACAATATGATCAATCAGTGATTTACTATATACAAAAATGATTAACCATTTTATAAATAAATAAATAAATAAAGGGCATTTCAACTAATTTTTAAAAACTTAAGCTTTTGAACTAATTTTTAAAAACTTGAGTTATTTACTTAAAAACTTATTAAAAAAAATGGTCATTTAACTATAAACCCTTTTCACATTAGTGTGGGAGGACACAAGCAAGTAATAAATAACAACGGAAAAAAAAAAAGGAAAGAAAATAAAAAAAGCCATCCACTTGAACCAATTTTTTAGAGAAAACGGGAATCCAAGGGGATCTACATCGTATCTTACCAAAATCCATGGGCATCATGGAAAATATCGGTCGATCATAGTTTGAAACCGAAGACATGAAGAACGCACCAAGTCACCCCTTGCTTTGCAAATCAAGAACTTAAGTGTCCTGCGTGTTATAATTTGGAGATTTTTAAAAAATTAATCTTTCGTTTTTTATAAACTAAATTACAAAAGCTAATAAGCTGTTACCCGCTAGCTACCTCTTCTAGTGTGTTTGTATACATATTATATATATAATTATATACACGCACTCTTTCTCCAATGCATATATATATATAATAAACAAAAGTAATCTAGCCCTTACTTGTTTATAATGGTTCTTTGACTAAAGAAAATGTCTCTAAAATCCTAAATCTAGCCCTTATTTGTTATGTTGGGTTCTTTAACTAAGATAATATCTACACACCCTCTCTCAAATGCATATAGATATGACCTAAACGAAATATAAATTAGAAACAAAAGTAATCTGGCTCTTACTTGTTATGTTTGGTTCTTTTACTGAAAAAAAAAAAAAAAAAAAAAAAAAAATCTTTTAAATCCTAACAAACTCCTTTTATATGAATTGGTATATACTCTCTTTCTCAGATGTATAGACATAGACCAAGAGGGTGATAGCGAGATTTCGAATCAACTTATTGGTCTTATGCCTAAATTAAATACAAAGAAGCAAGACTAAACTAGCCTTTACTTGTTTTGTTGGGTTCTTTTACTTCGAAAAAAAAAAAAAAAAAAGTCTCCAAAATCCTAACAATTTCATTTGCATGCAAAAGGGCCAGATTACATTTGATATCTAGCTAGTATTAAATTATTATTTGATATCTTCATGCCAAACAAACAAGACAAGAAAGCAAAGAAGAATCATGGAAGACAAACACAATATTAACGTAAGTATTATGGTTGCAATATTATTGATAATCATAATCTCAACTATGCAAGCCTTGCCTTTGGTAAACGACAATACTCCTCCTTTTTCTCCACCACATCCCTCCCCTTGTTTACATCATTCTTGCTCCAAAAACGACACTCAAATCTCGCCCCTACCAATTCCAAGACCAAGAAGCGCCATTTGCCAAAAATGGGCATGTAAAGTTTGTCGAGAACAATGTAAAAAAACGCTACAAAAAGGTTTTTCTAGAGCAGTTGTCCGTTGTATTCGTAGAAAATTCCGGGAATGCATGAAGAGGAAGGGACCCCTATTGCCAGAACACCAAACTTGACCAAATATAAATAGGTATAGCGGTGCAGGTATGGTAGATGTAACTTTTTATTTAGATATACATAACTACTATTTTTTTTTTAATTTTATTTTTTACATAAATGTATGTGTATTATGATACTATATGGAGTTATAAGTATAAAAATATTATTTCAAAATCAATTGATTGTTACATTAATTTATGATGAAAGTAACAAGTAATATTTTATATTTTAGCAAAAAAATAAGTTCTGTTTTATTAGGATGCCTGATATGAGACTTAACCCTATATATATATATATATATATATATATATTTGTGTGTTTTGTGTGTGTGTGTATGATGTATCTTAATCTATCAATTTATGATCGTCTCGTCTTTTATTATTCATGTTATAAGCAAAATGAAATCTACAATTTTCGCCGTCATTTTTCTACATTCAGTACTTCAAGATGTTTTTGTTTCGGTTCTTGCTGTAAATTGGAATTACTCTCCGGATATAATCTTTTTTTTTTTCCTTCCAATGGAGCATCAATAAATTGTTATGTAAAATAACTTAATTCTTATACGAAAACGTGATGAAACAAGTTGATGTGTGTGTGTGTGTGTGTTTTTTTTTCCCCCCTTTTATATAACAAATATATTTTTTTTGCCTCTAAAAAAAAATCAACTTAAAACACAACGAAAACATAAATATGGACAAATTCGACAAGTTTGCGGTTGGAGTAGCCCGCTACCAATCATGACCGTCCGCTCTTCTGATGTTAACTTATGGGATGTGCAATCTCTTCTTCTGTGGCTTAATTGCCCACAAGGATTACAAGTAAACAGCGGCCAAGATGGTCCATTGACGTCATTGGCATTGCTACCTCGGAAACTTCTAACCCTGGAACTGCTCTTTCACGCCGACAAACAAATTCGCGTCTGGCATTCGAAAAATGTTCTGTATGAAAAGGGAACCGATGATCAGTTGTGGTGGCGTTGGGGGCCGATGTGGAGACATTTCGTAGCCGGACCAATGTGTAGACCTAGCAAAGATGGAGCACTGTGTAGACAGTGGGCAAACGTGAAAACAGAGACAGAGGGCTGTAACAGAGTTAATTAGGATTAGTTCTACATTTTGATACATCCCAACAAATAGAAAACTGAAACTACTCTTTTTTTTTTTTTTTTTTAAAGAATCAGAATTGCATAGAATGTCATTCTTTGTTAAGGATGTTTTTCATTTCCAAAATTTTCCTTACAACAAACTGACCAAAACGTCTATTTCCTTTTTCTTCAAACCAAAAGCAAGCATTGTTAGGCTAAACCGGACTTGCGAATTTGCTTCCCCCAAAAACGGTAAACGACAACTCCAACTCTCGAACCTTCACTAGGACTGTCCTCGTACAAAACCTCCACATTAAAAGCTTTCTTCGCTTTCTTGAAGAAAGCCGAGTCCTTCTTCCACCTTCTCAGGTGAGCCATCACGAATGACGTCGTTTCCCGACCACCCAAAAGCAAGTACAAAGTCTGGAGTAGAGGCTCGTAGAGGTGATCGTGGTACACTACATCCGATGCTAGAATAACGTCAAACTCTCGCCCAACACGCTCCACATCACCAGCCTCTACCCAACTGAGTTCTGAAACAACAACATTCCCGCCATTCGCTTTCAACACATCAGAGTTCGAATCGGCATTGAATTGTAGGTTGGATATAACATGTGGGAGGTCCGTAACGGTGACATTAGCACCAAGCATGACAGCTGCAGCGATTCCCACGAGGCCAGTCCCCGAACCAAGCTCAAGGATTTTGAGCGGTCGGCAATCTAGACCGTTTGATGTGACCGAGAGGACAGGGGAGAGGGGGCTTTTAATAGGGTCACGGCGGTGGTCGTCAAGGAGGTTGACGAGCGTGGTGGCTGCGGGCCATAGCTGGAACGAAAGGCCTTGCGACGGTAACTGCCTGATTGTCAACATGGAGTCAATCGAACGGATGTAATGTTGCTGCAACTGTGGCTCCCCTGCCCCAGCATGTAGCGTAGACTGTCCCTTGGTATCGCCATTTTCGTCCCCTGATAGGAGCATAGTGAAGGGGTTTATGTCTTCCTCATCTTTGTCTTGTTCAAACATCAAACTGAAACTAATTCACAAACTGTAAAACATCAAAAACAGTTAAAATAAAATAAGTTCCACGGGTATCAAAACTAAATTTTCAAGAAAAATCCAAACTCTTCTAATGTGACAATTAAGGAAGACACCTCATTTTCATCTTTTTTTAGAAATTATGAAATCCTTTAAATAATCTCAACCACCGGTCATTTGTTAGGAGTGGTAAGACTACTCGATCTCCTCAACAAGGTCTGATATTGGAGTCAGTCCCACCACAATTATGGGGTATATAAGCAATCAACTTCGTAGGAGATCTATATATCCAGTGTGATCGACAACCTCCCAAGTTATTTAGTTATGCCACCCTCTATCACAATACTACCTCATTATTGTATATATTTAAATATATATATATATATATATTTATATATATTGAATTATGTCTGGCATTCACAGGTGAAAAGAAATGCAATTTAGGATGAAACCCACCGTTCATAATAAATATCCTCAAGAATTCAAAACACTTCAGAGATAAAGAAACAAACCCACTTCAGTAAACAGAAAATTCAAGAAATGGGCAATAACAAAACAAAAATCACATAAACAAATCAAAATAAGGTTTTAAAGCAAACCCAAATCCAAATTCAATGACCAAGATATCAAGAAAATTGTCAATGCCCACAAAGGCCAATACACTGTAATCAGATTAAAATCCAGCTACAAAGAAAAATAAACGACAGAAATCGGAACCCAGAAAAGTTGGGAAACCAAATGGGTAAATTGGTGAAGCAAAAGAACTGGAGAGAAATACCTTGAGATGGAATTGACCAGGCGTTTTCCTGGTCTAGCGGCGGCGAGTGATAGCGAAGAGAGACGGAGGTTATTCAATTTGGGGGATTCTTGTCTTTTTCAGGCCAAAAAACAACGAAATGGAATCTTGTCTGATTTTGGGGTTGGGGATTCTGGTTTGGGCTTTTTTCTTTTTGTACATTTACCCCCAACAAAGGTTTTAGCTTTTGATCTTTCCCCTAAACCTTTTATTTTGTCAATTTAACCCTAAATTTTTTAAATTATTTATACTTAACTTCACATTTAACTGGTGACTGAAAACCAATATGAGCCTACTTAAAAATATAAAAAAATAAAAAAATAAAAAATAAATAAACCAACATGAGCCTCTTGTGAGGTCAGAAAATCTTATGACCGACTATAAATTTTCAAATTCAATTCAAATCCTAACATAAATTTTATAAATTCAAACTCATAATTTAACAAAAGTTTATTTAATAAAACGTGACACATTACAATAATTTAAAAAGTAGTATATGGATAAACTTTCAAAATAAGAAGTTTGAGGGAAAGGGAGAGAGGGCAAGTTGTTAAAAGCTAAAAAGTTTAGGAGGGGCAACAATGTTAAAAACCGAATTCTGTTTGTCAAGTATTGAAAAGCCTTGGCTCGAAACTTTTAAACCTTTGGCATTTAGGTCCTTATTTTTAAAATTTAGACAATTAGATCCTCATATTTTTTTTAGCCTCCGTTTGGTAAATCATCTTAAACTCAAAATTTTCATCTAAATTTTTGTTTTTTTTTTCTGAAAAATCAACAAAAATTATAATTAATTTTTAAAAAGTCAACCAACTCAAATTTAAAAATTTCAACTCAAATTGTAATACCAAACGGAGATTAATCTTTGGAATTTAAGTCTCTATTTTGAAATTTTAGACAATTGGGTCCTCAAACTCCTAGTTTTTCGGCGCATGATAAGCCCATATGGTTTTCCAACCATACACTGCCATCAATAACTCGACATATAAAACTTTCATACAACTCAGATCCTCAAAAACATTATTTTGGCGAAATTGTCCCCAAAAATTGTTATCTTTGACATCGATCAAAATTAATGAAAAATATATAGCATGTATGCGAATAAATATTTTTTTTCTTTTACTTTTTTAATACATAATAATTATTTTTTTGGTTCATAACTAATGTTAATAGACTATAGCAATGGTATTTGTGATAATAAACAGTAATAAAACAGTTGATAATAATGAAGAAATTTAATAAATTCACGAGTATCATTGAGGAAATTGGTCATCCATTCTTTTGTAATTATAATTTGGAACCAATTTTCTAACTTACTTAACCTCACGTCAGATTACCCAATTAAACTATTAAATTTGTTTTTGGCCTTTTATTTTCATTGTTATTATCTGTCTTTTGGGAAAACTGACCATGAATTAACATCTTTCTACCTTAAACAGACGAATACCACATATAATAATGGTTTTTCAACAAAATTTTTTTTTTATAGAAAATTTAACACATAAGATAATATATAATTACATGCTCCCTCGTGTAGAATATCATAAATTGTCACTATAGTAAGATTTGACCTAAATTTATTAAAAGAAACAAAAGTAATCAACATCTTACTTGTTTTCTTTGGTTCTTTCAACTATATATATATATATATATATATATATATATATCCTTCTACAAGCCCTGCATGTAAAAAGAGTTCTACTATGAATTGTTATTTATCCTGCTCCCCAACAAACGAAATTAACAAGACAAGAAAACAAGAAGTCATGCAAGACAAACACATTGGAAGGGGAATTATAGCAATTTTGATGATTATTTCAAGTTTATTGCATGTCTTGCATTTGCTATATGCTATTATACTCCTATTTCTCCATCTCTAGATTCTCAAAATCCTTCCCCTTCCTTGCTTACGCTTCCATCTCCCGAAACGCGAGTCACATCTCATTCTCACCCCTCCCGTTTCCGGAAAAAACGAAGCACCATTTTCAGATAAGGGGCAACCTTGAATTGAAGCCCCACGAAACACAAGAGTTTATACGTACGAAACCATTTCTCCGACATGTCTACGTAGAAAAATTCGAAAAATGCATGGAGATAGAGGGACCTTTATTGCCAGAATGCGAAACTCGATCAAATGTAGATAAACTTTTATTTTTTAATTTTTTTAAGTAAATTGTAACATATATCAACAGGTACACCAATACATCCCGATTATATCGGCACATCTCTAGCATCCTCTTCATGTACCCATCCCGTTATATGATTAATAAACTAAAAAAGATAAACAAACAAATAAAAATTTAATATCTTATGATCAATTTTAATTCTCCATCATATAAGCACTATGAATTACGAAAATAAAGAGTCAAGTTTGAATTGTGTGGACCCTGCATTTCCATCGATTTTTTTTTTTTTTTTTTTTTTTGTCTTATATTGGACTTAATATTCACCTGTAGATAATTAATAAATTTTCTCTTTTTCTGATTATTTTTTTAGGTAGCCTGGAGAATCATAAGAAAATTGCAGGATATGACTAAAGTGCCAACTTTTTAAATAATTGGAGGGAGGAACTAAAGTTTTCATTTAAATTTGTTATAAAAAAAATAAAAATAAAAAGAGAAAAATTATAATCCAACCACAATAACAAACCAAACAAAAAATAAAAAGAAAAGAAATAAACTCTCATTGAAGGCAAATGAACCCAAATCTAAAGTTGGAGTCATTTTTATATCTTGAAACCCTTTTATTTTCACACACGAAGTTTGTAGACACTTTTCTTTTCTGGATTAGCAATTATATCTCTTCGCATGTTATAGTGATGTCTTCTTGCATGTTATTAAGTTAGTTTCTCTCAGCTATAAATGCCAACTTAAGGCCCGTTTGGAATGCCAAGATGGTATTTTATTATCTGGATTTCAAAATTTCAACTCTATATCAAACTTTTTATATTTTTCATTTTCCAAAAACTTAAACTTTAAAAGTACATAACTTTCTCATTTCAAATCGAAATGAGATGATTTTAATGTCAAAATGCTTCTATCGACGAAACGAACAAAACAAGATCCATTTTGCTTTTTTTTTTTTTTTTTTTCAAACACATTTTAAATTTTTATACTATTTTATATATCACAGAACTTTTTTAAATGTTTTCCACCCAAACATACATTTCCAACTCAATTTTCAAAACACCATCTCCACATTTTCCCAAAGGGGCATTTAGTAACTGATTTGAGCCACATGCAGAGGAAGCCAATGAATTCGGGTACACGAGCACCTTTTAGAAGCTAAAAATTGGATCCTTTGTAGTCCAGAAGCAAAAAGGATGGTGCTAGCTAAAATTTTGGTTTAAGTGGTCTATCTTTCCATGAATATGAATTGAATATATATCTTTATAATCGATCTATATCCGTAAATTATGTATGTAAGAGAGAATTGTTGTTGCCTAGCTATTTGATCAATTTCATCTAATGTGGCCTATGATCTATAAAAAAAACTACAATTTATACAATTGATATCTCCCATTGGAAGACCATATCCACTGCTTCTTTTAGTGCCATTATCTTGAGCATGCTAAGAATTAAATGTACTAACTTTATACTACTAAGAGCAATAAAATAATATTAAACATAAACGAACAAGAAATACAAAATTTTTATAATGCGTTCCAATCGTGAAAGTCGTGTCAACTTTCAATTGATGTAACAGTTTACAATGATGAAAGGAAGCTTACAAGAAAATATTTACATGCATTTCTGCAATTCTCTATTTATTTATAAATGAAGATGTTCAATTTGCATTACTAAGTAGCGGTAGAGCCAAAGCCAACCTTCTAGTGGGAAAATATATACGAAATTTTATATTTTAAGATTATTTGACTCATGTTTATGACTAATGATCTTTTAGGTAAAAAAAAAGGGGGTTAAGTTTTATAGAAAAGGCTTATATGTGAAATAACAGATTTTGAGTGTAGCTGAAAAAACCATCAAAATTATGTCAGTGATGGCAACAACCCCCACTCATATATACTTACCTCCGCCAGCCGGAGAACAAAGGGAAGTACAACATGTCCGGATTCCGATTATACCCAGATCAAGAGAGAAGAGAATGATGCTCTTCTTCTTCTCAATTTTTTCTTTCTTTTACAGTTATACCGTTGAAAAGGGACCAAAGTGACAAGTAACAACGTAGTACTTCGGAAGGTACAGTATACCGTTGAAAAGGGACCAAACTGACAAGTAACAACGTAGTACTTCAGAATTTACAGTACGTAAAAGTGAAAATAAATTTGGAGGTATTTATAAAATCAATCCTACGCTCGTTATAAACTTCATTACAAAAGAACATAAGTTGTTACACGCTACCTCTTCTGGTATCTATACCTATAGATATTTTTTGGTACGTATAAAATTATGTACACACACGCACACTTTTTCTCAAGTGCATATATATATATATATATATATATTGGCCTAAACTTAATTTAAAGAAACAAGCAACCTAGCCCTTACTTGTTTTGTTTGGTTCTTATATATATATATATATATATATATATCTAAATCCTAACAATCTCCTTTGCGTGTATATATATATATATATATATATATCTAAATCCTAACAATCTCCTTTGCATGAAAACGGGTTAATCTAGCTATTAGAAATAGTTATTTGATCTCCGACTAAAGCTAACAAACAAGACAAGAAAACAAGAAGAGTCATGGAAGACAAACACAATATTAATGTAAGGGGTTATGATTGCAGTGTTATTGATGATTATAATTTCAAGTATGCATGCCTTGCCTTTTGTAAATGACAATACTCATCATCATCTTTCCCCCTTCTTTGTTTCTTTCTTGCACCAAAAACGACGATCAAATCCAACCACTTCCATTTCCAGAAAAAAGCACCACCCTTTGCAAAAAGTCGGCACGTGAGTCTTGTCGTAAAAATGGACTACAAAAACACACAATATTTGGCCATTTACACCATTGTGTTGATAGAAAACTTCGACAATGCATTTGCAGTGATAAAACTCTCTCAAATTATGCAACGTCCCACCAATGAACACTAGAATGCCGTGGAACATTTGATCATGGTCTCGTTCTTCATCGCCACTCCACCTAATCTCTTGATGCATTCTCTGATGCTGATTAGGTCAGGAACAAGGATGAATTCACCTCCACAAGTGCTTATTGTTTTAACGTTAAAACGCCAAGTGACAACGCTGTAGATTTACAGTATGTAAAACTATAATCGTACGTACGTTGGTCATAAACTTCATTACGGAAGCTAATAAGTTGTTACACGCTACTCTTTCTATAATATAATTAAATATATAAGTTTTAAGATTTGGCCTAAACGAAATTTAAAGAAACAAAAGTAATCTAGCCCTTACTTGCTTTGGTTTTGTTTTGTTTTTGGTTTTGTTTTGTTTTTGTTTTTTTTTGTTTTTTTTTTTTTTTTTTTTAATTTTAGCATTTGTACTAAATATATATATATATATATATATATATAAGCCTCTAAAGTTCTAATTACAAACTCCTTTGCGTGTAAAAGGGTTCTTCTTATCATAAATAGTAGTTATTTAATCTGCAACTAAAACCAACAAACAAGACAAGGAAAGAAGAGTCATGGAAGGCAAACACAATATTAATAAAAGGATTATGATTGCAATATTATTGATGATTATAATTTCAAGTATGCATGCCTTGCCTTTGGCATACGACATTAATACTCATCACCATCCTTCCCCTTCTAAATATTTGCCTCTTTCTTTCTCCGAAAACGACAATCAAATCCAACCACAACCATTTCCACATGAAAGAAGCACCCTTTGCAAAAGGTGGGCGCGTAAGTCTTGTCGAAAAGTAGTGCTGAGTGGTTATCGAACATTATCAACTAATTAATATTAAACCACTTGCCCTTTGTCTTAATTGGAAGTTTCGACGTTGCATGTCACATTTCGGAAGAATGAGCTTTTACTCGCAATACTTTTTATGATACTTTTAATTACAAGATTTTTTATGTGACTAAATAATATTTTTAATCACAAGGTTGTGACTAATATGTATTTAGTCACAAATTTTTATTTTAACCACAAGATTTTAATTAATCACGGCATGACTAAGACTTTTCCTGTGACAAAAAACCCTGTGGCTAAAAATTGTATCCACAATAGAAAATTGTGACTAATTGCATGTTAGTACTAAAAGTGACATTTAGTAATATAAAAATGTTATTACTAAAAGTTTTATAAGAAAATATTGTGACTAAAAGTTCTTCTTCTTCTTCTTCTTCTTTTTTTTTTTTTTTTTTTTTTTTTTTTTTTTTTTGTAGTGATATTTGCCAGAACTCTAATGTCAACCAAATAATTCATGATTGGAATCAAATGTGGATTTATCGTTAAATCTATTTACATCTGTGATCATTTTTCCTGATTGATTTTTTTTTTTAATTGTTCATAAGATTAAAAAAATGAAAACCTTCAACTTTGAAGGTTACAGGGTTCAAAATTTCCACATGGACCATTTCCATCTTTTGCTTTCTTATATTTGCTTCTTGATGTTTTTGTTTTAGCTTACTGTAATATATCGTTAAATAGATTGATTTTTTTTTTTCCTTTGAAAATAATATTAGGGTGCGCTAGGGCATCAACAAATTATGTTTTTTTTTTATTCATACTAACATTAGATCTATGCTCCTCATATATAAACATATAGATGATAATATATCATTCTCATATATAAACATAGGAATGCTCATATAATATATATCATCCTCATTTATAAACATATTTATGATAAATATTATAATCTTGTCTACTACTCATTACAACGTATATATTTATACAGTGGAATCATAAACATTTATGTTATTTTCTCTTACCATTTATATTTTGATGTGTTTAGATATCCATGCATCTATTATAGTATGAATATGAAAGAAAAAAACGACAGTAGATAAAAGCTACCAACCAGAAAAACGAAATTTAAATTTGTGGTGTCTACATTGACAATATCGTTATTACAGATGACCATGATGGAACATTACAACACTTCATTGATTTCCTTGCTCGCCAATTCTCCCTCAAGGATCTCGGGCCTCTTTCTTTCTTTTAAGGTGGTGAAGTCATTCCACACCAACATGGACTACTTTTCTCTCAACACTGCTATATATATATATATATATTGGTAACCTCCTTGCTCATACGTACATGATAGATGCCAAATCAGTCACCACGCCACTAACCACAACTCCAGCTCTAGATCTTCAAATAATTCTAGTGTTGTTATTCTTATATGACCTGATATTGCAATATTTGCGGTGATAAAACTCTCTCAGTTTATGCATAACGTCCCAACCGGCGAACATTAGAATGCTGTGGAATATATGATCATGGTCTCGTTCTTCATCACCACTCCATCATATCTCTTTATGCATTCTCTGATGCTGATTAGGTAGGGAACAAGGATGAATTCACCTGCACAAGTGCTTATACACTTTTACCGTTAAAAAGCCAAGTGACAATAACAACATGGTAGGAATTTATAGTATATTAAGGTGAAAATCAAGAGCTTAAGTGTGATAATCGCAAAAATTTGGATATATTTATAAAATTAATAGCATGTATTTGTTAAACTTCATTACGAAAGCTAATAAGTTGTTACACGCTACCTTTTGAGTGTATATATACATATATATGCATTTAAATACATACTTTTTAAGATTTGGCCTAAACGTTATTTTAAGAAACAAAAAGTAATCTACCCCTTACATTTTTTTTTTTTTTTTTTTTTTTTTTTTTTTTTTTTTTGCATTTTGTTACATTACAAACTCCTTTTCGTGCAAAAGGGTGTTAGTATAAATAGTAATTTATTCTTCAACTAAAACCAACAAACAAGCCAAGAAAATAGAGTCATGAAAAGCATACACAATATTAATAAAAGGATTACTATTGTAATGTTATTGATGATTATAATTTCAAGTATGCATGCCTTGCCTTCTAATTTGCCTCTTTCTTTCTCCAAAAACGACGATCAAATCCAATCACTACCATTTCCTGAAAAAAGAAGCACCTTTTGCAAAAGGTGGGCGCGTATGTCTTGTGAAAAAGAAGGACTACTGAGAGACTATCGAAAATCAAAAAGACATTAGACCATATACCCGTTTTCTTGATAGAAAATTTCGACATTGCATGTCAGAAGGACCTCTGTTGCCAGAACTCTAATGTCGACCAAATAATTCGTGATTGGAATATTCAGGTTTGGTTTTGTCGTTAAGCTACTTACGTGCGTGAACATTTTAATTTCCTGATCGATTTTTTTTTTTATGTTTAAAAAAAAAGGAAAAAAAGGAAAAAAGAAAAAACCTTCAACTTTAAAGGTTACAAGTTTGAAAATTCTACTTGGACTATTTCCATCTTTTGCTGTCCTTTTTTCTTATATTTACTTCTTGATGTTTTTGTTTTAGGTGATCATTGCTGTAATAAATTGGAGTTTTTCACTGGATTTTTTTTTCTCCTTTTAAAATAATATTATATTAGGGTGCGCTAGAGCATCAATAAATTATGTATCTTGGGTATATATTCAATATTAGAATATATGCTCCTCATATGTAAACAAACAGATGATAATCTTGTCTCCTACCCATTGTAATGTAATATATATGAAATCGTCATCATATCAGCCTTGTCATTTATATTTTGTCACCAACCAGAAATACAATATTTGAATTTGTAGTGTCTACAATATTGACAAAATCATTATTACAGATGACAATGATGGAGCATCACAACATTTCATTGATCTTCTTGCTCGTCGATTCTCCCTCAAGGATCTCGGGCCTCTTTCATATTGAAGTCATTCCACACTACATGGAATACTTTTGTCTCAGCACTGCTATATTGGTAGCCTACTCACATGACAGATCTCAAATCAGTCACCACACCGCTAGCCACAACTCCAACTCTGGATCTTCACAGTGATAAGACACTCTCGGACACAACAGAGTACCAAACAATAGTTGGCAGCAGGGGCGGAGCCTGGAGTTTTTTTGGGTGGGGGCGTACACTAATTTTTTTTTTTAAAGATAAAACAAATTTTAGTGGGGACTATGTGATAATTTTTATTTTATTTTAGTGGGTTTATGTGATGATTTTTTATTTTAGTGGGGACAAAGTAGTGAAAGTATAAACTTTTTTTTTTTTTTTTAATCAGAACTAATATTAGTGGGGATTATGTGATAATTTTTTTATTTTTAGTAGGGATAAAATAAAGACTATATAAGAATATTTTACTTTCAGTGGGAGAAAATTGTAAAAATTAGAAAATTTTTAAGGCAAAATTAAAAGAACAAAAAATTTTAAGTGGGGGCTGTAGCCCCCATTCTCACCCCCTCCCTCCGCCTCTGCTTGGCAGCCTCTAATACCTCGCTTTTACAAGACCTGATGTTGCATTTGCAGTGAATAGACTCTTTGGTCAGTATATGCAACGCCCCACCAATGAACACTGGAAGTCCGTCAAACGACTTGTATGTTATCTCTGTGGAACATTCTGATCAGGGGCGGAGTCAGAAATATATTCCAGTGGGGGCGTATACCAAAATTTTTTTTAAAGAAAAAATAAATTTTAGTGGGGCCACGTAAGAATTTTTAATCTTTGTGCGTTTATATGAGAATTTTTAATTTTAGTATGGGCAAGCAATAAAATTAGAAACATAGAATGAATTTTAATAGGAATTATATGATAATTTTTATTTTTAGTAGGGACAAAATATAAATTATATGATAACTTTTTATTTTTAATAGGGATAAATTGTAAAAATTATAAAATTATTGAGGTAAATTTATAATAACAAAAATTTTAGTGGGGACAATAGGCCCCACTCGCACCCCTTACCGCCGCCCCTGATTCTGATCATGGTCTCGTTCTTTATCACCACTCCATATTATCTCTTCATGCATTCTCTAATGCTGACTGAGTAGGGAACAGGATGAATTCGCCTCCACGAGTACTTACCTAATGTATATTGGACACAATCCTATCTTCTAGAGCTCCAATTAGAAACAACACACAGTAGCTAGCTCTTTCACCTTAGCGGAATACCAATCCGGCCCTACCACTACTGCTAAGACGAGTTGGGTTTGCACTTTCCTTATTGAACTTGGTGTTCATGTACCTCAACCACGTGTAATCTATTGCAACAATGTTGGATCTTGGCTCTAATCCGATATTTCATTCTCACATGAAACATGTTACTTCGTATTATCATTTCATACGTGAACAAATTCAGAGTAGTGCTCTTCATATCGCCTACGCTTCTTCTAAGGATTAATTAGCATATGTCCTCACTAAACCTCTTCATGCACACGTTTTAATTCTCATCCTACAAATCAAGATCAGACTCTCTTCCCTGAGCTCCATCTTGCAGGATATATAGATTCAATTATGTCATTATCTAGTTAAGATTTTGAATTATTCTTGCAATTATTTATTTTGACCTATAGTTTAGATTTTGACTTATAAAAATCATTAATTTAAAGCAACTGGCTATATTATGAGGTTTACAATTTTTGTTTTATGCACGGTGAAAAGGTTATGCCATAATTTCTCAGTTCTATGGAAGGGAATATGGAAGGGAATGACTCTTTTAAATTTTTGTTGTTATATTTTTTCTTTTCCTTTTGCTTTGTTCTTTTTTTTTTTTTTTTTTTTTTTTTTTTTCCATTTTTTTTAACCGTTCTACCGTTAAAATTCAAGTCATGACTAGTAGCAACGTGGTACTTAGGAATATACAGCTTAATTAATATTTGTGAAAAATGAAAATGAAGAACTTAAGTTTAATTAGTATTCTAATTTGAAGGAATTTAAAAAATTAATCCTATGTTTTGTTATTAACTTCGTTACAAAAGCTAATAAGTTGTAACACGCTACCTCTTCTAGTGTGTGTGTGTGTGTGTGTGTCTATATATGTATATATGTATATATTATTACAATCTCTTACTTGTTATAGATATATAGATATGGCCTAAACGAAATATAAAGAAACAAAAGTAATCGGGCCCTTACTTGTTATGTTTGGTTCTTTAACTAAAAAAATCTCTTAAATCCTAACAATCTCCTATATATTACATGCTTTTGCATGCGCACCCTTTCTCAAATTCTTATAGATATGGCCTAAACGAAATATAAAGAGACAAAACTAATCTATCCCTAACTTGTTTTGCTCGGTTACTAAACAATATATATATATATATATATATATATCTCTCTCTCTAAAACACTAACAATCTCCTTTTACAAGCTTTGGTATACACACACTTTCTCAGATGCATATAAATATGGCCTTAACGAAATTCACTATGCTGATGGTGATCATACTCACACCTCTTACTTTGCTGAAATTCACTATGCTGACTACAAGAATAGAATAATTCCTACAAGAGATGGTGAAATAAAGGAGTATGTTGACAAGTCCAAATGTTATAGACAAAAGAAAGAGAAAATGAAAAACCCAAAAGATTGGGGTTATAGCTTTACTTTTGGTGGACCAGGGGGTGAATGTGGACATTAACAAATTTGCTCCACAAAAATTAAGCTTAATTATGGTAATTTATCCAAACCTTAGTGTCAAAAGTCTAAAAATTTGGATTGAAATATGATATGGTACAAGTCATTGTAGTATTTGAATTTACTAGTTAAGTTTGTAAGGTTTCTTGCATTTGTGGGTTATCTTGTATTTCATTTTATGTCTAGTTTAGTGGTTACAATTACTCCAAGTTTCTTTTTTTCTTTCATTTGTTTTCTTCAAATAAGGTTGCGAGATAACACAATAATAACGACAAAAATGTGTTATATAACTCATGGATGTACAACAAAAATAATATAAAAACGACATCAGTATGAAAAACGACATATACTCTAAAAGGGAAAACGACAATGATACAAAAGAAGCCAACCAACTACGTTAAATAAAAAAATAGTTCGATAAGGAACTTCTGTTACTAATATATTTGCGTTTTTATTTATGAATATTTTTATTTGCGTATATAGTGTATCGTGGTCCATGGACACTTCTATTACCATTATTTTGTGTTTAAAAAAAATTTAAAAAACAACAACAACAACTGACGCTTCTATTATATATTTAGCTTATATAACATAATTCCTTAAAACTTGTTTGATCCGAGTAATATAATTGTAAAACAGGAAAAAAAAAAATTGTAAAATAACCTATAGGAAAAGCAATTGTAAAATAAAAGGCTAGATTTTTATATTTGGTTCTTTTATCCCAAATTTTCCCACTATGGATTGCGATTGAGGTTTGGTTTGACTGGGATATCTGAATCCAGATTATGCCAAAATTAAAGCTTAATGAATGAATTCATCAACTGGGGTGGGCTTCAAAAGACAAATATAACTTGGTAATTATTACAACTCAGGAGCATCCTGTTTGTCTCGGCGGCCTGGAAAAAAACAAAGAAACAAAAAAAAAAAAACAAAACAAAACACAAAAACAAAACCAAAAAACAAAAAACAAAAAAAGGAAAAGGAATCGCCAGCTGTAGCACAAGATTGGTGATGATCAAATTCAGAAATTAGAACTAGACCTTTCTGGCTGGCGTTGACAAAAAGGCTTATAGATAGGATCAATCTTTTTCTTTCAATGAATGGAATCTTTCTTTTATCATTTGTCCATGGACTCTAATTTGTAGTACTTATTATTATTATTATTATCATAATATATAGTCCTGTGATTACAGGTATAATCTGACGATAATAACACACTCGATTCTATTTAAAAATACAAAGTTTGCATCCCTCGATCCTCAAGTTCAAAACAAAAAACAAACAAAAAAAACAAAAACAAAAAAACCCAAAAAATGGTGGTCAAGGTTAACATATCCCTTAGTTATTACCAAAAGAGTTGTTGAAGTAGCGGAAGTGTAAAAAAAAGATAGAGAAAGTAAATTAGAACAAATAGACGAAGAAGTAAAATGGTAGAAAATAAAAGATAGACAAAAAGTAAAAATGATGGATCTACAATATTTTCAAAATTCGTTAAGTCATTCAGAATGTTGGATAGCATGATCGTCAATCATTATGCGATTTCTTCTCAATATGAATTGAATCACATGTCATAAATATTGATAAGAGAATGTTTGTTAAAAATTTTAATAGCGCTCCTATCTTTTGGATAAGGCGGGGCGTCGATAATATATCGAATATAGGAGCAGTCACGATAAATGGACACTTTAATACTTTCACTAGTTTAAATACGTGCAAATGCACGTAGTAGTTGTAATTGAAATTTAAATAGCGTAAAATATAAATAACAATACATATAATTATCTATGAGGATAAATTATTAGCTACATGAAATATAATCAACATACAATTTTTTATATTCCTTAGTTAAATTTGCAACTTTTAATTTGTCATCTTAAATTAATTTAAATATAAGAATGTTAAATATAATTGCTCAAAAGTTAACAGTGAACTCATCATATCATTTATTAAATAGACTATGAGTATACTTAGGGTTTGTTTGGTGTATGAGTTTGAGTTGAAATTGATAAGTTTAAATAGTGATTGATGTGTACTTTTTCAGAAAAGACAAAAAACTTTTGGAGAAAAAGACAAAAATTGAGTTAAAATCCATGGGTTTGGACCTGTGGTCCAAACGCACCCTTAATTCTTTTATGACAAAGTGCAAAGGTTAAAATATTTATTACATGGAAATGCCAATTATTAAGAAAACAATCACTTGTATATCATCCAACAAAAATAGAAATATTTGTCTATCTTTTTATAAAGAAGGGAAAAAAAAAAGTTTAATCAACTGAAAAATCCAAAAAAAAAAAAAAAAAAACAGACACACACACGAATTAGATCTTGGAAAGAAGCAAGAAAAAACTCATAACAATTAGACTTGATCACAATTTACTTTAAACTTGGAATTTGAGGGGGGGAAAAGTACACATCATATGATGAGCATTTCTTCAAAAAAAAAAAAAAAAACTTTAGAAATATGAATAAGGATTTAAAAAAAAATATATATTTTAGACGTGTGATTAAAAGTTTCAATTTAAAATTTTAATATTTAAAATAACTATTTTTAATAATATTAAAGAATAATGTTAATAAAAAAAAACTTTGACCTGTAAATCTAAACTCTTAAAAAAATATTTAATTTATAATATAACTCATTTTTTTAAAGTAAAAAATAAACCTTATCATAGATATGATGATAAATGTGATTGTTTACTTTATTGTGACATGATAAAATTATGAATTTGTGACACTCATCTTTCAGGTTCTTAATTTTTTCTCTTCAATCCCACTTAATTCCTTATACTAAAATAAAAACCAAAAACCTTAGTTATACTTCATTACATTTTTCTTTTTTTAATAAAACATTATTTAAGTTGAATTAACGTTTTTAATTTTGTGTACTTTTGTTCATTTACTGTCATTATTCACCTTTTTTGTTCTCTAAATACAACCTTACTAATATTTTATGGATATAAAATTTCATTATTGTATTGTTTTTATTTTATTTTTTATAAGAAAAGTATATGAATATGAATGAAAATGTTTGTATTATCTGACATATCATCTAACAGAAAATGAAAACCATATCCCTCCGTCACCATTCCGAATAACTTTTCTCTCTCCTTTTTTTTTTCACCCCCTGCACACGCCTCTCACTCTCTCTCTCATGTGAACTTCTCCTACACTTTTTTTTTTTTTTTTTTTAGAACATCTTCTTCTTCGTTAGATCTTTCTTTCCCTTTTCTTTTTTCTTTTTTCTTTTTTTTTCAGATCACCTTTCTTAACTCTCTTCTTCCCTCTTTTCTCAACAAAAAAACTCACTTCTAGTTGAGATGTAATGATCACATGCTTACTCTGTGCATTTTTCTGACGTTGGACCTTGCTCTTGTCAATTTTAATACCAACATATATCTATGGATTAAAGAAAAAAGCCTAAGATAAATGAACAAGTTGGTTTTCCAAGAGGGAGAACCCATATCAGTTGATGATATAGAGAAGACCAAAAGTCAGAGAGAAACAAAAAAAAATTCTAGGAAGAAAAATGAGAAATAGGGAAGAAATAGAAGAGCAATACGAAATAGAAAGATAGTTTTTTTTTTTTTTATTTGCTCTAAAAATAAAAGGATAGTTGATGAACACGGAAAATGGGTCTTAAAAAAAAATGCATGGTTAGGGAGTTGTTCGGAATGAAACCAGAGTGGAAAAGAAAAGACAAGTGTCAGATCTCAAAAAGAAGAAAGAGAAAGAGGAGAGGGAGAGGAAAAAAAAAAAAAAAAAAAAAAAAACTGACGGAGGGCAGAGAAAGAGACAAGAAGGGTGAAAAAAACTGTTAAGATTAAGAAAAAAAGAAAAAGTTCACGATTTTTAAAAACTCCCAAAACGCATACAAAATCCACATGTTCTAGGAAAGGAGCATTTGTACTCTTTTATTATAGTTAAGATATGCCTAATGATACATGTATAGAACACAATTCAAGATATTTGTTTTTAGACTAGGTTATCTCACATCTCTCACAGCATGACGTCGTCGTTATTGTTTTTGACATCATTATTTGGGGACCTACAAGCTGAGAAAATGGGCTATATTCCATTAACGTGGTAGGCAACTTTCTTTGACCAAATAATGATTCTCCAAAAAATTTTGTCGTTTTACTTACCAAACAAAAAACAATTTTGTCGTTTACTTTGCAAAATACGATTTTGTGACAAGATAAGATTTCCATGTACTTTTTGTTGTCAATACCTCAATCTAAAAAAAAAAACCAGCTTACTTAGAAATGGAGAGAGAAGGAAATTTGCCATTGTTTGAGACTAAAAGATACAAGGGAAGGGTGATTTATAGGCTGTTTGCAGTGACTATATTTGTGGGCATTTGTTTGATTTGGGCGTATAGAGTGAGTAATATTCCAAAACAAGCAGAAAATGGGAGATGGGTTTGGATTGGTTTGCTTGGAGCTGAGCTGTGGTTCGGTTTTTACTGGATTTTCACTCAAGCCCTTCGGTGGAACCGGGTTTATAGACGCACCTTCAAGGACAGGCTCTCTCAGAGGTCCCTTTTCTACTATGTTTGGATTTGTATACATTTATATGTGTGTGTGTGTGTGTGTGTGTGTGTGTGTTTTCACAACATATGCGAACACATGTGCGTTTACAGTGAAAATTTTTAATATAAAAATCATGATCAAACAGACGTACACATATCCTCATCTGTATCTTATCTACTCTTCTTTCTGGTCAAAATGAAATTATTGTTGGTTGTTTAGTGGTGATTAGATATTTTAAATTGTTAATTTGGCCTAAATAATTCCTTATGAAGCAAGAAAACTGAGTTGTAGTGTTAATCTAGCAAAACTTTTTAGTAGCACATCTTCCTGATATTTTATAAACAGGCATGAGAATAAGTTGCCGGGAGTGGACATATTCGTGTGCACGGCGGACCCCACAATTGAGCCGCCGATTATGGTGATCAACACCGTTCTCTCGGTGATGGCGTATGACTATCCACAGCATAAGCTCAGTGTTTATCTTTCAGATGATGGAGGATCAGATATTACATTCTATGCTCTTTTAGAAGCCTCTAAATTTGCTACGCACTGGATACCGTATTGCAAGAAATTCGATGTTGAACCGCGGTCACCGGCCGCGTATTTTAGGTCCTTGACACCTGATCAAGAGGATGCTATTCTGGCCAAAGATTTAGCCATCATCAAGGCATGAATTTATCACTTAAAAATAAACTAACAAATCCTTTTTTGGTTTCTTTATTGGTATTTTTGGTGACAAGTTCTCTGTTTTCTGTCTCAGAAACTATACAAGGACATGGAGGACCGCATTGAAAACGCTTCTAAGCTCGGCCGAGTCCCAAATGAAGAAAGGCCAAAACATAAAGGATTCTCTCAATGGGACTCAAATTCTTCTCGCCGTGACCATGACACCATTATTCAAGTATGCTTCGGTAGCCTTCTAGTTTTTAAAACTAATACAAATCACCGGTTTTATTTAATTTTACGTCGAATTTTAATGCTTACGCTTTTTCTTCATGTTTTCTTAGATCTTGCTTGATGGGAGAGACCCGAAATCCACAGATGTTGCTGGTTGTACCCTTCCAACTCTAGTGTATTTGGCTCGAGAGAAGAGACCCCATCATTTCCATAACTTCAAAGGCGGCGCTATGAACGCATTGGTAAGAGATCGCATGCAAACAGTCTTTTGGTGATTGAGAAATTTACCTATGTTTTAATTATTTGTGTGATGTTTTTTGTAACATGTTACTTTCATAAGTCGAATAATACTTATGAAATTAGTGTGCATGAGATCCTAGGAAATGCCTAGCTCAATTTTTGTTCTGCGGTTCTCTGTTTGCAGATTAGAGTATCATCAAAGATCAGCAATGGACAGATAATTCTTAACGTGGATTGTGATATGTATTCGAACAACTCTAAATCCATTCGAGACACGCTTTGCTTCTTGTTGGATGAAGAGAAAGGCGACGACATCGCGTACGTACAATTTCCACAGAACTTTGAAAACGTCACAAAGAATGAAATATACGGCGCTTCTCTTCGTGTCATCAACGAGGTGAGTAGATGCTAATGAAATTAGCCTTATTGTTATGTATCTTTTCACCATCTTTTCTTTACATTTAATTAACTTAGATACTAATTTGTGTGTACTTTTTAAGGTTGAATTCCATGGTTTGGATGGTTATGGAGGCCCGCTCTATATCGGAAGTGGTTGCTTTCACCGAAGAGACATTCTCTCGGGGAGGAAATTCGGCGAGGAGTGCAAGAAAGAAGAGAGAAGGGAAGACGGAAACGAATTAAAAAGCATTTTTGAATTAGAAGAAACATCAAAAGCTCTTGCAAGTTGTACTTATGAGGAAAACACTCAATGGGGAAATGAGGTTTGTCATCTTCTTCTCTTGCATTTCATAATTGAGATTGTTAAGTTGTGAAGTCTAATTAATACCTTACACAGAAACGCTTTATGCGAAGACAGTTTACAAATTATTCTATCGTTTTCACATATGTAATATCGGTTGTCCTAGTTTTTCTTTATAAATAAAGGGTGCCGTCGTTAGGAACTATTAATGGAGAAGTTAGAGAACAAAAAACACAGAGTTTTGACTTTTGAGAGTGTGATTTCTCTTGTAAACTTCTTGATCGTTATAGGCAGCTGAAATATGACGTAATCTCACAAACAAACGAATCTATATAAAAAATTTACGTGTTTTATAATTTGTTTATTTTCTTTTACGACTTTTATTGCTTTCAATGATATAGAATTAGGGTGCTAATTCTTAGCAGAGATATATATCGATTAATGTTCATGATAATTTGCAGATAGGTTTGAAATATGGATGCCCAGTTGAGGATGTTATAACAGGGCTATCAATCCAATCCCAAGGCTGGAAATCAGTGTATTTCAACCCATCAAGAAAAGCTTTCTTGGGAGTAGCTCCAAACACACTGCCTCAGACTCTGGTGCAGCACAAGAGATGGTCCGAGGGCGATTTCCAGATCTTGCTTTCGAAGTATAGCCCCGCCTGGCACGCGTACAAAAAGATCAGCTTAGGCCTTCAGCTCGGATACTGCACTTACTGCCTTTGGGCTCCAAATTGTCTGGCTATTCTGTATTACTCAATTGTTCCTTCACTTTACCTCCTCAAAGGCATTCCATTGTTTCCACAGGTAAAGCGATCACATCTCTTACTCATCTCATATTTCATTTTTGATCAAAACGATTTCTTATACTCTTAGAGTACGTAGATCTTTTACCTCGGAAGTTTAAACTAGTCTAAGTTTTTCATTTCAGTTTATGCCAAATTTATTAGCCTTTTGGGCATTTATCTCTAAAACGCCGAGTTAATGGCCAACAAGAGAATCTCAGTTATTGACAAACCTAAAGACAATAAATGGACGTGAGTCCATTAATCACTCAGGATTAAGGTCAATTCATTATTGATCATTAATTAGTAATTAGATTTAATTCTTTTCAACAAAGGACATATAAAAAAATAAATTCTATTGTCATCTATTTCATTGAATTTTTAAAATTTATATGTTGATGTGGGGTGAGAGCATTAGTTCGTGTCAACTTCGTTGAAATGTAGCAAAGTTGTTATCTCTTCTTTTTTTGCTGAGCAAAATAGACCAATATATAACTATATACTTATATGTGTGTGTGTGTGTGATACTTTTTAGCACAAATCAATTAAAACTAACTCTTGTTTTGTTGATTAATCAGATATCAAGCCCATGGCTCGTACCATTTGCATATGTGATTATTGCAAAGTACACATACAGCTTGGCAGAGTTTCTATGGTCTGGAGGCTCAGTCTTAGGCTGGTGGAATGAGCAAAGGATATGGCTTTACAAGCGAGCGAGCGCTTACCTCTTCGCCTTCATTGACACCATTCTCAACAAACTCGGATTCTCCAACTCGGCGTTCATAATAACCGCCAAGGTTGCCGATGAAGATGTCTCGCAAAGGTACGAGAAAGAGATCATGGAGTTTGGAACCTCCTCGCCGATGTTCACTGTTCTAGCGGTCCTTGCATTGCTCAATCTCTACTGCCTTTCTGGGGTGGTAATGGATGCGGTCGTGAAGAAAAGTGTTGCACAAGTTTGTTGGACAATGTTTCCGCAAATTCTGTTATCGGCGGTTTTGGTTACGATCAACTTGCCGCTTTTCCAAGGTCTATTCTTGAGGAAGGACAAGGGAAAGATGCCAAGCTCCTTAGCAGTTAAATCAGCTGCATTTGCTCTGTTTTCTTTTACTTTTTTCACAATCCTTCATTGACTATATATGCAAGGACTTGTAGGGTTGTAATATCTTCTTTATTTTTATTTTTATATTTATTTTTTTTCTGTTTTTAGTCTATGATTTCTATAAATTTCTACTGTATACCCATAAAGTGACCTTGTAAGAGACGTCCCCTCAGTTTGTATTAAACAAATTAACACAAATGATCATATTCTTTGTTATATTTTATAACTACTTTTTGTTGTTGATTCTGTGAAGCCATATTGCTCTAAATGGGACTGCACTGAGATTTTGAAATTTTCTTTCTTGAAATGCAAATATTAAGTATTTTAGAATGCGTTTGGTGTTAAGGTTTGAATTATAAAATTTTTATCGAGGCATTTGAGTTACTGTAGTTAAAAAATGTAAAAACTTGAAACGTGTTCAAAAAAAATTATCAATATGAAATTTGTTTTATTCGTCTCGAAATTTTATTTAATTTTAAAAAAATCATCTAATTTAGACTTGTCTATGCAAAGTTATAAACTTTTAAAGTTTAAGTTATAAAACTATGTGAATAATAAAAACGAGGGGAAAAGACAAAAATTAAATTGTAAGTTATAAAACTGTATGATACCAAACATGCCCTTAGTAGTACCCTCAATCAATTAAGAAAATTATACTTGTGTCCCCGCTCCTCAGAAAATTATTACACATGTACATGTACTTTAGTGACAGAGAATTCAAATCATGCCTCACTGTATCTTTTGTGTCCTAAGTTACTTCCCTGTTTAAAAAAGAATATGATTTATTTAAAGATGGGAAAAGGAGGTTAAATGTGACCACATGGCCTTTTTTTCTTTTTTTTTTCTTTTTTTTTTTTTAAATTCTAATAAAACTGATTAAATTAATGAGATAAATTCTCTTCTTTTTATACCTGCTTTAAACGGATATTTGAAGAGTGAGAATTATAGTGGAGCTAATTCAAAATTTAATGACAAAATTGGAGTTTTAAAGTTCGGTAAGCAAAACAAGAATCCAATTTAATGCATAAGTGAGATTCATCCAAAAAATATATATATTGACTCCAGCACTATCACACTATTATGCTCACCCGCGTTTGGTACATTTTGATGGTTTATCTTTAGTTGAAAATGTTGGTTCCTATAACAAGACTTTCCCTCCATTTGTTTCAACTACTTCCCAACATTTTAAATGTTTTCATTTTACAATATGGGTTAATTTCAAAAATAGCATCCCTCATAAAACTATTCTTAATTTTAGCATCACTTTTTTGGACTTTTCGCATATAGCACCGCCATATCAAAGGATACCTTGAAATATGGAGCCGCGCTTTGATGTGTGAGCCTAAAGGTCAAAACTGCCCTTCTTCTCTTACCACCCAAATTTCACGAAAGCTTTCAAGATTCAATCTTTGAATCCATTAGAGAGAGAAAGAGCAAGAACGAGATCAAGAGAGGAGAGAGAAAGAGTGAGATCGAGAGATGAGAGAGAAAGATAGCGATAGCCATTAAATCATCCACAAAGTTTGGTAATCGGCGAAAATCATCATCATTGTCGCTATAAATAGAAGAAAAATAGGTGAGGGAAAAGAATAGGAGCAACCCATGAAACCCGAAAGAGGTCTCAACAATTGATGATGGCTTCACCCAAGAAGAAGGACCTCGACACGAAGTTGATGGCAATAGCTGAAAAGAAAATTGTGTCAAAAAAAACGCAAATAAAGAAGGCCCTAGATAAAGGGAAAAGCAGGAAGAAGATGGAGGGCAAAAGAAGGAGATTGCGAAAACGATTGAGCCAAACTCAAAAGACGCTATTAAAGAGGTAAAAACAAGTTTACATTTTATTTATTATGATGTGTATGGTTTTGCTTGGGTTTTCTTATAAATTTTTATGGGGTCTGGTTTTTGTATACTTGTTGGAATGAAAATGTTTGGTTTTGTTTGGGATAATGATGATTGGTTTACCATTGATGAAAACAAAGTTATGTTGGTTTCATTTAGTAATTTATTTGATGACCAATGTTCATGGCTATACTAATTGTATCTCTGGTGGTGTTGAGTTGTCCTACTTGGCACAGTAAATTTTATAATGACCAAGGTCATTTCAATAAAGATTGTATATATGTTGAAACTTACCATTGTCTGGCTATTAGTAATTTCTATAAGACTAGAGGTCATTTTTATATTAACTGTGTGTAAACGTGTTGATTCGTCCCTATTTGGCTATTAATAATTTTTATATTTACTGTAGATCATTGCTATAATGATTTTGTGTCTAATAGTGTTGATTTACCGTAGTTTGCATTTTAAATAGACATTTCATGAAAATGTCATTTTTATTTTAAAAAAAAGTTTGCATTTTTTATGTGTTTTTGATGAATTTCCGCATTTCTAATTGATTTGTTGAAAAAAGTTTGCATCAAAAACCTAAAAGTTTGTATTTTTGTTTGATTTTTTGTGATATAAACTAAAAATTTGTTGGCTTGGTTTTTGGATATTGTGTCCGAGAAAACGTTAGGAGAATTGAGTGTGTTGGTTAAATATTTTTTTGGTTGCCAAAAGTGTTTGGGTTTGTGTTGATATTCGGTTAATTGTTGTTGATATTGAAAATGCGGTTATATGATTATTTATCTAAGAGCATGTTATAATTTCATCCATATGTCATTATTATGATGACTTGCTGGTCATCAATTTAATTACTCAGAATTCTAATATTACATATTGGTCATTTTTATCATGACTTCTTAGTCATAAATATAATTACTCTCTTATGAAACTAATATTACAGGTCCGACGTGTTCCGGATACTGAAATTATTTGTGCGAAGATAAATACTTTCGTCAACATTAGGGAGACTACAAAAAATTTGAAAAAGTGGCTGTCACATTATTAGTAATAAGAATGTCATAATGTAATTGACCGATTGGTCGTTATGAAAATGACCTTTTGAGTTAAAAATTACTTTCACATGTCAACTGTTCTGGAACATTAAGTTTGAAGTTATAAATAACATATGACAACTCAAATTTGTGCGTTTCAAATCTCAATTTATTACTGCAATATATGGAACAAATAACAAAGGTCATTATAGAAATGACCCAATGGTCACTATAATAATTACCTATGATCACTACTAAACCTGACACTATATCTCGGTCGAATGTCAAATATTTTTCTTGACAATTATATTGACATTACAGATAATTCATGGTGTCTCGCTATTATGTGCTTGAAAACTATTGTTAACACCATTAAATTGAAAGAAATGACCGAGAATGCCATAATGTAATTTACTTATTGGTCACTATTAAAATGACCATTTGATTTAAAATTGACCTTAAAGTGTCAAATGTTAGGCAACATTAATTTTGACGTTAAACAATAAGTAGGACAACTCCAATTTGTGCGTTTGAGAACTCCTTTGGTTATAGCAAAACATGGAATAAATAACAGAGATAATTATGAATATGACTCATTGGTTGTTATAATAATTAGTCACGCAAGTACTACATTGAAACTCAATAACAATGATTTAAGATTGTCAGCATACAAATATAGATAATCAAACGCAGACGGTCACAAACAGAGGCACCATTATTCCCTTCATTTCACCATCAACATGTCTCGATGCACTATCCGATTGACCATTGTACTTGATGAAAACTCATACCATAGTCATTCCTAAACGAAATAGCAAGATGTTAGTCAATATAATAATTATCATTTGGTCAAAAAATTATTGACTAATTAGGTCCTCATATAATGACCTTTTGGTCATTATAAGGTCATGATATTGCTTGCCATTACTACTATTAAAAATTTTTATAATGGGAAATCTTATAGTAAGATAACAAAAAATACAGGAAATCTATCTCATTACCGCAAAAGCTACAAGAGACAACAAATATTGCAAGAACTTACTCTCAAAAGTTTAACATAATCATTTTTTATATTATAATCCAAAACACAAACCCATTTAAAGCATATAAAACAAATAAAACAAAAGAACAAACACCATTACCTTATATCTGGACCTATGCTAAGCTAGAACGAGGGTGATGCAAAGTGAGAAGAGCTGCAAGTGGACCAGGAGATGAGCTGTAACCTTCTTCAAATATGGTGAAGAGAGAGAGCGTGAGGTGAATACAGGGAACAAGGATGAGGAGAGAGAGTAAGGGTGAGAGAGTTGAGCTGTAGATCTTCAACATCCCAATGTTGCAGAGAGAGAGCGTGAGGTGAGGGTGAAGAAAACGAGGAAAAAATGAGAGAGAGAGAGAGAGAGTTATATATGGTAGCTAGGAATGTGGGGGAATGGGCGGGCGTCCTGGGTGTGGGTGGGAAAGTGAGGAAATTTTAGAGTTTAGACTTAGTTGAATATGTAAGGGCATTTTTGACATTTTAAAGCTATTTTAATTGCTAGAGATGAAGTGGCATTGCTAGTATTAAAGAAAACAAAAGTGGTGGTAATTTTAATAATATTTTCCTCATAAGTACTATTTACGAAATTAACCCTTTACAATATGTCAAATGGATGTTTGGGAAACAATAATCCAAATGGTTCTAAATATTGTAAAATGTTATCAATTGTAACTTTTGGGCGGGTAGAATTCTAAATGTTAGAGGCAACATATCTTGACCATTTGAAATGTTTTTCTAATATTAGATGTTTCAATGTAAAATATTTCCATTCAAATATTTTATCCTAAATATTTTAATCTAAATATTTCTTTCAAATGGACCGGTAGTTGGTAAATTTTATAACACTCCGTGGTCCCGCAGTACTTGACAAAATGTCCAGAAAAGTCAATAGAAAAATAGCTTATCCCTAGCTAGCAAGAAGGTCGCGTACCAGTTTAGGGGCTAGAAGTGTCGTTTATGGCTTTCTTTCAATGCTAACTCACTGTCACTAAGCTATTCACGAAATGAAAGATTTATAGGTTCAAACTCAAAATTCAAAATTTTTTACTATATTTTTTTTCACAAAAATTCATTGACTGTAGTTTTTATATGTCCACTGGCCACAATAACAATTCATGACCACATATAGACAATTGTTTTTAACACAAAATTTCTATCATTTTTCTTTTTCATGATTGTTTTTTGTGTGGAAATTCTAAACACAAATTTTCAGTGTCCCAAAAGGATTAGATTGACAGATTCCGGAATCTTTCTTCCATCCATATGCTGACTTCAAAAGTAGATCCAAACAAAGAAAATTATAATTTCTTAATATTATCATAAATCATAGAGAGAGAGAGAGAAGAAGGGAAAGACATGGTTATACAAACACCTAAGATAACAATTTAAGAGAGAGAGAGAGAGAAAGACAGAGAGAGAGAAAGGGAGAGAGATGAGAAGTAAAGGGAAGGAGCTGCCATTATTTGAGACAAAGAGAGCTAAAGGAAGGGTCAAACATAGGCTATTTGCTTCTTCAATATTTGTGGGCATATGCCTGATTTGGCTGTACAGATTGAGCCACATACCGAAACCAGGACATGTTGGAAGGTGGGCTTGGCTTGGTTTGCTTGCTTCCGAGCTCTGGTTCGGTTTCTACTGGATCCTCACGCAAGCTCTTCGGTGGAACCAAGTGCACCGAATCGCCTTCACGGACAGGCTCTCTCAAAGGTTCAAGTTTTGTACTTTTCACTTTTAGTCTAGCTACAACTTATATATATATATATATATATATATAAATACATTGACATGTACGTTTTACGAAATATGTGACAGATACAAGAATGATGAATTGCCGGGGGTGGATATATTTGTTTGCACGGCGGATCCAACAATTGAGCCGCCGATAATGGTGATCAACACTGTTCTATCGGTGATGGCCTACGACTACCCACCGGAGAAGCTTGGTGTGTATCTTTCGGATGATGCGGGTTCAGATCTCACTTTCTATGCTCTCTTGGAGGCTTCTGAATTTGCTAAGCATTGGATTCCTTTTTGCAAGAAGTTTGATGTGGAGCCAAGGTCACCTGCTGCTTTTTTCAGGTCCATGTCTTTGCCTTCTTTCAGAGACGCTGATCACGCCGGTATGTTTGTCACAATCAAGGTAACGATATTATTTTATTTGAAAATTGTCAAATATCAAGTCTAGCATTACAAATCGTCAACACACATTAATAGAAAATAAATCCCACTGTAATATTTAACATCCGTGATGTTTCTAAATATTTTTCGAGTCGAGGTTAAAGCCACACTTTAGCGATCCAGTTGTCGGTTTTAACACTTTCTTTTTTTTTAGATAGTGTTAGAAGGCATCGCGAGTTCTGGTTTCGCAAAAGAGGGTGTGGGGTCCACACACTTGGGCGATGCTAAGGGCCCACATACACATCATATTCATTATTTTCTTTCAACAAATAAAATAAAATAAAGGAGGGCACATGGATGCATGACTCGTGTTATTATATTTTGCCATGTGGTCCATGACTAAGAGCCACCCACAAGTTTAACTCAAGTTAAATTATAATTTTTTTTTATCTTTTTTTGAAAAAAAAATTTATCTTTTTTAAAAAGTCAACAAAAATTACTATTGAAACTTAAAATTTTTAACTCAAACTCATTCACCAAATAAACTTAAGTTAATTGGTGAGACGCCAAATGTTGTCCTTTTTTCGTACCGTGTCTAGTTATGGTATCCATGCATGTCTAGTTTATTCCGAATGACCGAAAATTATTGGTTCAACAATCCAATTAATATAATAAAATAATAGAGTGTATGAATAAAAATAATAATAATAATATCTTATAAGTTGTTGCTTTCTTGACATCACACATTTTTTTTTTTATATATCAACCACTCCACATGGTGCTTCAGTCCAAAACTAAACAAAACAAAAAACAAAGAAGAATGAAATAAAAACACTATTAATATTATTTTACTTATTGTGCTACTGTCCTTTTGGTAGAAAAATGCTATAGTTGTCGGGGTTAATGAGTTAAGGATTGACATATAAAATAACAATAGTCTCTGCTCTATATTTTGTAATCGATATGTTTCAGAATTTGATATATAAAATATAAAATATAGCATCAAAATACATATATTGATATATTTATACGTGAGTGAGTGTGTGTATTATAGCATTAATATTGATCATATTGGTACGAATTGAAAATTTATGTACTTGTTCTTTATTGTTTCTTTTAGAAATTGTACAAGGATATGGAGAATCGAATTGAAAATGCAACCAAGTTGGGCCAAATACCAGAAGAAGAAAAGTTAAAACATAAAGGATTCTCTCAATGGGATTCTTATCTGTCTCGTCGTGACCATGACACCATTCTTCAGGTATAGATTTCCATATATTTATATATATATATATATATATATATATAATCACTTTTTAATCTATAATAACTGAAAATGGATTTTTTTTTTTTTTTTTTTGGGGTTTCTGAATGTGGAAAATAATAGCAGATTTTATCAATACAACCCAATATATACTTGGTATTCAAGCAATACACAAATGAAATAAAATTACATCTTTTATAGTAAAACATGCAAATTATTCTATAACTAAGTAAAATTAGATATTTCAGTCTTTAATGGTTGTTGGCATAATTTATTGATAATTGTCGTTTGTGATTGTATTGTAAAGAACCACGATGAAATGTAGAATATGATTGGATCGGATAAAGATTTTTATTATAAGTGATATTTTGTATTGATGGGCGCACTATCGAATTAAAAAATTAAGGAGGATAAAAACTTAAACGTCTCTATCATTAACAAAAATAAGTTATTCAAAGTGCTTCGACGTGGGCGCATTAAGAAGGGGGAGAAATTCAAGCAAGGAATCAAAGTTTCAACTTTTCAAAGGGTATCAAACATTATCTAATGCACCTCTCTAAAAAAAAAAAAAGAGCATTATCTAATGTAATATGATAGGATTACATATTTTAGCAATATTTACGTATGTGAAATATATATATATATATATATATGTATTTGAGATACGTGAAAAAATGGCTTTCTGAAAGGATTTTCCAATAAATGTTTAAAGTTTTCTTGAATTAAGAAAATAACAGTTTTTTTAAACATAATGATTGACTATTATATCAATATGTGTTTTTATCGGTTAATTATTGATTGATTATATCTTATTAATAATGATGAATCAATATTTTAATGATCACAACTATTTTTGTATTAAGAAAAAATCTCTACTTTTTTAAAATAAATGTTGGAAAACAGTCATCGGACGCAATTTTTCTTTTTATGTTATTGTGTATTGAGTTGTGTTTTTAGTTTTGTTTACTTCATTCAACTCTTTTGTAATTTTTCTTTCTTCTTTTTTTTTTTTTAATAACATTTATTCATTAAAAAATAAAACAAAATAGAGTAGATGCGGTTGTGTCAAACATAGGAGTGAAAATTATTATTCAATCCTATCTAATGTCCCGTCCTCTAGTTACGATAAAGTGCCAAGTCATTTCCCACTCACAACTCACAAGCATAAATTAACAAAACAAAGAATAAACTAATTTCTTAAGTTGAATATTCCACAGATCTTGATTGATGGAGCAGATGCAAATGCTAAAGATATTTCTGGTTGTACCTTGCCAACTTTAGTCTATTTGGCTAGAGAGAAAAGACCCCAACACCACCACAACTTCAAAGCCGGAGCAATGAATGCATTGGTAAGTAATTGATTAAAGCATTACTTATAAAACAAGTAATCAATTTGAAAATGATTTATTCCAAAAAAAAAAAAAAAAAAAGAATGTAACGGGTATAGAACACATTCTTAAAAGTTATATCAATGGTCCGATTCATACATAAACACCATAACAACTCAGAAATCTAATAATATGGGATAAATTTAACTATTGACATCCTTCTCACGTGTAGTGTATGTCATGCAAATGGGCTGATGTCCAAATCCATCATTTCGTATAAATTTTAGCTCTAATACCATGATAAATATGTATGGATAGATTTCAACCCAAAAGTTAGTTGAAAATGGAAAGGATGTCGAACACATATATGAATATTACAACAATTCAGGAATTTACTAATGATTACGATGAATGTCCCTTTATTAGATACTCTTCTACAAAAGTCGTCCATAGATTTGCTTATTCTTCAATAGGGTATATATTTACCTGGTTTATAAAGAGTAAATTGGTGATTTATTACTTGACTAAATCACTGGACAAAAATCAAATGAGAAATCCAAAATCTTGGCTACTCATGAAAATGTCCCACTTTTTTTCTAACAATGCAAAAGCTTGTGATCTCACTCAAAATTGTTTGTTTTGTGGGGGTTAATTTATTGCAGATTAGAGTATCTTCAAAGATTAGCAACGGACAGATAACTCTTAACGTGGACTGTGACATGTATTCAAACAACTCTAAATCCATAAGAGAAGCGCTTTGCTTCTTGATGGATCAAGAAAACGGCCGCGAAATCGCATTCGTGCAATTCCCGCAGGTTTTCGAAAATGTGACAAAGAATGATCTGTATGGTAGCGATCTTCGATATATGGAGGTGACTGAATTCCATTGAAATCAAATGTTTTAAGTCTATTAATTAATGTGGATATTCAAATGTTTAGAAATCTCAATTCTTGTTCCTTAATTCAAGGTGGAATTCTCGGGTATGGACGGGTGCGGAGGCCCTCCTTATACTGGAAGTGGCTGCTTTCACAGAAGAGACATTCTCGGCGGAAGCGAATTCGGTAGAGAAAATAACGAAATTAAACGAAGGGAAAGTAGTATTCATGATCTAGAAGAGAAAGTAAAGCCCCTAGCAAGCTGTACTTATGAGGAAAACACACAATGGGGAAAGGAGGTTAGTCTTTTTCTGTTTGTGTTTATACTCCAACCCGTCAACAGGTGGGAATTCAACTCTTTAGCGACGAAAAATGCCATTGCAAAAAAGTCAATTTTGGCACGAAAAAAAAATTGTAACGCACTTATGGTTTCTCACTCCTATGTTAGACACAACTGCATCTACTCTATTTTGTTTTATTTTTTAATGAATAGGCGTCAAAGGCCTTTTATCGTGGGTGATTTATAGCGACGACATGTCATCACCATATACATAGAATGTCGTCACTCTATCTATGGAGTGACTACATGTCGTCGCTATATGTCGTGTTTGTGGTAGTGTCTTTGTGTATCTCATAGTTAAGAAGCTGATCATATTTAGTGTCCAAAACTTTCAGATGGGTTTAAAATATGGTTGCCCGGTTGAGGACATCATAACGGGGATATCGATACAAACCCGAGGATGGAAATCGGTGTTTTTCAATCCCACGAGGCATGCGTTCTTGGGAGTAGCTCCAACCACACTGCCTCAAACACTAGTCCAGCACAAGAGATGGTCAGAAGGTGATTTCCAGGTTTTTTTGTCAAGGTATAGCCCTGCATGGTATGCTCATAACAAGATCAGCCTAGGTCTCCAACTTTGTTACTGCTGCTATTGCCTTTGGGCTCCTAATTGCTTGCCAACTCTCTACTATTCCTTTGTCCCTTCACTTTACCTCCTCAGAGGCATTCCATTGTTTCCACAGGTAAGTACGGTATTAACTCAAACTTCTAATATGTTGCTCATGTACAGGCAGGGACGGAGTCACTCCTGATTGAGTCGATTCCCAGTAAACTTTTTTTTTTTTTTCCTCTAAATACTTTAACATTTTCTCATTTTTCTCCACTAAAAGTTGATTATTCCTATACCCCTAAAAACTTTATCTTTTAATATGCTTCCCTATTGTTGAAACAATAGGCTGACTTCGCCGTTATGTACAAGCTGTATAGCTTAGTTTTATGATTTTTTGAAGGGATAATATTGAAAACGTCCCTTTTGTTCAATCGAAATGCAAAAATAATCCATTTCTTTCAAAAATATTGAGATAATCCCTTTATAAATTTCTAGTGACACAAAATCAACCCCTCTATCTTTTTTCTTTTTATTTTTAATCACACAAAATTCACCCCGGCTGATAAATTTAACTGAAAGCTAAATGTGTGAAATAACTTTTTGGCCCTACTTTGAAGAAACAATGTGCTAAATTTTAGCAACTTTGTCTAGTATTAGAAACAGGATCAAATTGTTCCCCCAAAAAAATAATTTAAGTTGATTATTCTCCAAAATGTCGGAAAAAGATTGGAGATCAAAATTATTGTGTTCATAAATTGTGTCTTGGAAAACCCTAATTTCTTTTAAAAAGTGAATCGTACAAAAAATTTTGGGTGACATCTGGGGCGAATTTTGTCTTATTAAAAAATACAAGAAGTAATCTCTACATTTTTCTAAAGCACATGGTTAATTCTTGTACTTCGATTAAATTAAACAGATTTTTGTTACTACTATAATTTAGTTTATTGTGTAATGTCTTCAGATCTCAAGCCCATGGTTTATACCATTTGCATATGTGGTTGTTGCCAAGTACACCTACAGCCTAGCAGAGTTTCTATGGTGTGGTGGGACCACCTTGGGTTGGTGGAATGAGCAAAGGATATGGCTTTACAAGAGGGCAAGCTCCTACCTCTATGCCTTCATTGACACCATTCTACTCTCTCTCGGATTCGCCGAGACAGCGTTTGTGATCACCGCCAAAGTGGCCGACGATGATGTTTCCGAGAGATACGAGAAGGAGATCATGGAGTTCGGGACTTCCTCTCCGATGTTCACCGTACTCTCGGTACTTGCGTTGGTGAATGTCTATTGCTTTGTTGGGGTGGTAATGAAGGAGGTGGTTATGGGAGAGGGTGTTGTGAAAGTACTTCAGACAATGCTTGTGCAGATTCTGCTTTGCGGGGTTTTGGTTTTGGTGAATTTGACATTGTACCGAGGCCTTTTCCTGAGAAAGGACAAGGGCAAGATGCCAAGCTCCGTTGCGGTTAAATCCGTTGCATTTGCTTTGTTTGCTTGTACTTCTTTTGCTTTCTTGTATTGAATGATATACATCAAGTTGTGTGAACATTATGAAATATTACAATCTTTTCATGTTTTTCTCTCTTGTTCATTCCAAGTTTAATAACTTTCTAGTTGAAATTTGTATAGAATTCGGAACTCTTTTTTGCCATTGGACAGGCTGAATATGGACCAAAAAATAAACCAGTAAGTACCATTAACGTACCAGAAGAACACTAAAAAGTGAACCAGTGGTACCAAATTAAAAAACAAAACAAAAACAAACAAACAAAAAACAAACAAAAAAAAAAAAAAAAAAAAAAGAGAGAGAGAATTGTAAAAGCAGTCGCTTAAACAAAATTAAAAAACAAAACAAAAACAAACAAACAAAAAAGAGGAGAGAATTGTAAAAGCAGTCGCTTAAATAAACATGTTTATATTTTTCATACTCTTATTTGGAGTTTTGATCCTAGATATTTGTCTTATTTGGGCAAAAAAAACTGAAGTTATTATAGTTGGTACGATAATTCATAGATGTCTTTTTCTAGGGACAATCCTACAAATCAACCTTTAAAGCAAATGGACCAAATTGGGCTGGTTCAATATTGTTCTCCATTATTACATAACACATTTTCCCTTCAATTTACCTCCTCAGAGGCATTCCATAGTTTCCACAGGTTGAGTGATCGGTTTTGTTGTTTGTGATTGATGCTATAATCTTTTTTGTCATCTCGTTCGCACTCCATTTAACACTTTGGAAGTCTCATGATTGAGTAATAAAATGGAAAGAACCTAACCCAATTATACTCGAAATTTGGAATTAGTTTTCACTCATGACATCACACATCCAACGCCGAGTAGACCATTGGCAGGGCAGGGATCCTAGCTAAGTGGTGGAGCGTTGGCACATCTTGGAAGGAGGAGAGGTATCCTTGCTGATGCACCAACAAATTAGTGTTTATGGAAACGTCACGAATAATGACTCGTACGGTGGTGAACTACAAGTAACAAGTGAGCTTAGAGAAATGTCAACACTACAAGATATGTATTTGAGATTGACACAATTCTGGACACCCTAGAATTTTGCCAAGCCAGCGTTCATGACAACCACCAAGGGGGTCGATGATAACATTTTCGAGAGAGATGAAAAAAAAAAAAAAAAGTTGGAATCTAGGATACCCTCTCCAACATTCACCATGCTCACAGTCCTTGCCATGCCGAATCTCTGCTGCTTTTTTGGGACCGTAAGGAAGCAATAGTCGGAGAGTGTCAAAGTTTACGTGACATGTTTATGCAGATTCTGATTTGTGTGGTTTTGATCTTAATAAACTTGCCACTATACCTCGGCCTTTCCCTGAGGAAGGACAAGATTCCAAACTCCCTAGCAGACAAGTCCGTCGCATTGGCTTTTATTTGCTTGTACTTGTTTTAACATTCATGTACTGAATAACGCCACTAAAGTGTCGTAAACCTTTTGATGTATTGTGTATCTCTGTGGTGTGAATACAGTACTGACTTGTAATATTTTCTCATAATCCGAAAACTTCCCTAGCTCTAGGCCTTTAGAAGTCATTGATCCACAGATTTGTGACAGTACTAACTTACTAGTCCTTTTCAAGTGTTATGAAGCGCTAACCAATCCTCTCGGGTAGGAACAGGATAACAATAACATTAAATAAGTACTCTGCAAAATGTATCGACGGTGGACTAGACCCTAGACATCCCAAGCTTCCGGTCAAAAAGGCGTCGGAGAAGATAAACCTGGAGAACACTGGCACCTATCAGCGCTGCTGATTCAAAGAACGCCTTCTGAACTGCCCTCTTGCTCATTGCCTCATTCACTGCAAACGAGTTGCAAAAAGCTTAGATGCAGAAAACAAGAAAGAACAATAGAAAAATCCACAGATTTTCATGATAAATGCTTGATGAGAGAGAGAGTTGGTTTATTGTACTGAAAATTGGTTAATGCAACTAAAACTGATGTATTTTTAGGTTATCAATAAGTTTCAGGAGAAGTTAGGTGATTAACGTAGACTTAAAGGAACAATGAGCAAAACCAAAATCGAAAGTCGACCTAAATTCTAGTACGGCTAGTATTTCTGTCAAGAAAGCATTAGAAATATACCTAATGCCTGTCGTTCGGTCTGAGCTTCTAGCCAATGCTGTTCAAACTGGATGTTGTAAAGAGATTCCTCTAACTTCGATATTTGTTCTAACAAAGGGTTCAAGTGCTCTGAAGATATGGCAAAAACTATTGTAAGAATTCTTTTCTCGCTAAGAAGAGCAAGGTCAAAAACAAAACATAAACCAAAACAGTCCATGTTCTCTTTAGAAGGATTTAAAGGTCGAAAGATGAAAATAAATATGCAAGAATAAAGAGAACACGCACCATCTTTTGCATGCTGTTCATAGTATGAAAAATGGTTAACTTGCACGTCAAAATCTATGGTTTCATGATAAGGTGATTTGTTAGTGAAACAGAAACGGTGAACTCCTTTTCGATGAGCCACAAACTCAAACTTTCACTCGTCTTGTCACGAAAATCTTGAACCTGATCCCCAGTTGGTCCTTTCACCTGAAAATTTTACCAATTATGCAGGACAACATATCAACATATATATAGATAGAAACAACATAGCTCAGTCAAAGAATCCGATGACATAAAAATAGAAGTTTCCTAATATCATGCTAATAGAAAAAAGTAAAAATAAAAAATAAAAACCTATAGCTCCAAAACTTATAGTGTTCAAATATAGTGCCAGCGTTATTTAAGAAACCTAATCCCCTGTTGCATGAAACTTTAAATGAAAAAAAAAAAATTTGTCTTCAAACCAAACTACAAATCTGGATGATGATGACTGGACAAAATAATGGACAAGCGTTGTTTAGAACATTAAAAGATCAAAAATGTGTTCGCCTATTGAAAATGCAAGGGAGAGAGGAGGAAAACGTCTTGAAAACAGAAACTTGTCAAGGACAAAGCACACTCAGCTCACGGCATCCAAACATTTTCAGAAGAATGAAGTAATCAAGAACCATTCAGCAAAATATATCAAAAGCCTCCTAATCCATACTTTACCAATCCAAGCACTTTCCTTTTTCTTTGATGTATTGAGGTTGGAGAGATCTAATGGGGCAGCTAGTTTGTTTGTTTTGGTTTTCAGACTGCTTCGGTTTGCATTGTTTTCAATAATAGTTAATTTCTCATGAAAAAATAATAATAATAAATAATTTTAATTAAAAAATTCTCGCCATGCAAAGAAATGAAATGAAACACACAAGAGAAGCCAGATCAAAGCACTCCAAAGTTCAACATATCCGAATGCTTAAGCAACATGAAGAAGTCCTCAATTTAAACTTACTCAGTTACTGAAATTACCCAATTCACATTTAAAACCATACAATTACAAGACAGGTTGGTTCCGAAATTGTGCAACCAAATCAACAAAAAAGCAACTGATATAAAAAGCATAAAGAAAAGAGAAAACTTACCACAAGATCAACACCCTCTTGACTATAATGCCAAGAAGAATCAACCTTGACAACCACAAAAGAGACATGGACTGTATCCCCTTCATATTGGACATTGTGAGAGAAGCATTCTTCTCGATCAATCACAAATCTGATCCCAAACACCACTTGCAAGCTCAACAAAAATGACGTCAAAATAACAGCACCGATCCTAGGAAATCCACTACTCATCTGCAGATTCAAAAACAAAAACAACTCAATACCAATCAAAGAAACATCAAACTTTTCCCCCGAAAAAATACAAGTTTTCTCTATTGGTTAGTTAATCAAAAAGTGAAATGCCCTGTACTCAAAATGGAAATTCGGGAAAATCTTATCTTCTTCATGTAAATGTTTCCCAGAAACTATTTTCTTTCAGACACGTTACATCTATCCCTGCATTATATAAAATGTGCTCAAATATTTTTGAGAGATTTCTAAGGAAAGTTTCTAACATGAGTTATAAATCATGCCTAAGATTGTTTGATCTAGTCGCATCAGGGGGGTTTGGGTGGGGTGGGCATTTGGTAGAGTTTGCGGGTTCGATCCTGCCTTGTACCCCAATATGTATATGTATATATAAAATTTTGTAAAACATGGGATAATTTTAACACGATTTTTAAAACATAAGGATAAGTGCGGCATTCCTAAAAACATTTGACCGAGCAAGTCAATTCGACAAAAATATTTGGGAGATTTGGTTATCAATTTATCATCCCCGTCATCAATCGAAAATGCAAATATAAACAAATAAAATTTGGTTTTCCTTCAAAAGAAATTAAGGAATGAGAAACAAAAGAGCTACAAAATCATTCCAATACAGTATCAAACAACTAAAAATCATTCTTTTTTTTTTTTTTTCCTCCAAGAAAAGTTCATTAATTGTTAAGTAATATGACTTAGGGCCTCTCAACTCAAAAGGGAAGATTGGAAAACTCTAATCTCCTTCAAATGAAAATTTCCCAGAAACTATTTTCCACGAAATCAAACAGAGTCATTTAAAACTAATATTATCGTCAACCCATCTTAGAACAATTCAAAAGCAAATAAATTTCGTTATAGAAAACATAATAATTCCCGGATTTCGACATCATTTGCTTCTCGTTTGTTTCCTGGGAAAAGGGTAAGACAGATAAAGAGATCCCAATCCCAAAATTCCAACAAACAAAAAAAAAACGTTGTTTTCTTTCAATTAAGTGGAATTTTCTCAGCAACCAAACAGACCATAAGATGAATCGAACAAGACAAAACTAATCGAAATCGAAAGCGAGTTTCTTTAGAACAAAGAACTTACCTTGGAGCTCTGTTTCTTTTCGGTGAAGTCTGACTTTTTATTTTTCGAAAGGGAAAATGTATGATTAATATAAGAACATTATTACTAAAAAAAAAAAAAAAAAAAAAAAAAAAAAAAAAGTACCACTCGATTGATTTGATTGGATAACTTGTCGTGATAACTTGTCACAAATCGAATTTCAAAAACAAATTTTATTTTGTTTATTTTATTATTATTATTATTTGTAGTTTGAGGTTTTTGAAAGGGTATTTAGACTTATGTCCCTATATTTATTATTTTTTTACAATTTACACTACATTTTTATTTTTAGTTTGTGTTTGATTCTTCGATTGGAGATGAAATTTTTAAATTGGAGTTAGTTGACTTTTAAAAAACTAGTTATTAGTTTTGTTGACTCTTCAAAAAAAGACAAAAACTTGGATGAAAAAATACAGTTTAATTAGAATTAAACTTAAATACGAAACAAAATTTTAATAATATATCCTTTGAACGTTTTATATTATTTTTTTTGTAAATGTGAGGTTTTTATATTATTATAATATGTTACATATGGCTTAATTTTTCATTAAATTGATCATGACAAGCCTACAAATTATTAAAGTTAAAAATTTAGAAGAAAAATTATTGAAAGACAATGAATTTAGAGACATTAATGCTAAATGTCAAGTTTCTAAAGTAGTTTATTTTAAAATTAAAAAAATAAAAATTTAAAAATAAAAAAATAAAAAAGGTTTCTAAAGTAGTTAAACTATGTAGATGGGGAAACATTCACTTCTGACAGAAACTAAGAACTTGTTTGGAAACCAAGCTCAAACTTGGTTTTCTAAACTCATGTTTTGTCTTTTTCCTTAAAAGTCTTTGTCTTTTTTTCAAAAAAATTTTTGTCTTTTCTGAAAAGTCAACAAAATTTACTATTTCAACTTCAAAAACTCAACTCAAACTCACTTACCAAACGAACCCTAAAGTAGCACACTAGTACGCTAGGCTCAATAGCCCACTTCAATTCCGAATTTACAACGCATGTCGTTTGAGGTCGACCAACAGCCGACGAGTATGAAGCTGTCTTACTACTGAAAGTGTCTAAGCTTATCGCTCCTCGTGCCCTTTCCCAACAAGCACAAAAACAAAATTAATGTCCTAGAAACATGTATTTTCAAGTAATAATCATTTACAAAACATCCTCATGGCATAAACTCATATGTCGGATCATTTAAGTTATTATGCTTGACACAATACGTATCCGATATTATGTATAATCTTGGTACAGCATCCTTACTTTCGTACTCATTCGTACCTCGAGTACATGGTCTAGCGATGAGGTGGCATCGCATCCACCTCGAGCCCGAGGTGGCGTCAAGTTAAGTGTGGGAAGGTGACTCCTCTACCTCGAGCAAGTAAAATTGCCATTACTTCCACTATGAGGAGTGACAAGTCTACCTAGAACGTAAAGTTGCGTCACAACATGAGGTGGTGTTGCGTACACCTCAAGTATTTATCTTTAACTTCTTGTGTGGGCCGCCTTCCTCAAAGGCCATCAAATTTGGGTGTTCATGTAAGCGCTAAAATAATTCGGTACAAAAAAGATTATTGCTTTGTTTTGTGTTTTATTTTTACATGATTATATTATGTGCTTTATTTTTATTTTATTTTATTTTATTTTTTTAGTATATGCTACTTAAAAGGTTAAGAGTTTAAAACATGTTTATAATATTCATTTAGATCCTAACCAATCTTGTGAATTAAAGGAAATTACTATATTCATTAAGTTGTTCGGAATGAACCTTTAAAAATAAAAAAAAAAAACCATAACTTCTTGAATATATTCCCTTCGCGAGAGATCTCAAACCCTTCTCGTCGTCAAGTCTACATTCTATTTTATACAAACTTATTAGGTTAAGACTTATAAAGTAATAAATTTAATCTTTTTTCAGGCTTCTTAAGAAATAATGTTTTATGTAAATTTATGAATAATTCATACAATAGTAATTAATTATTATATTCATGAGCAAATATGAACCTGTCACATACAAGTCTTTTGATTATGTACATGAGGTGTTCATGTACAAGAAGATCTAGTATTGAAAGACTTAAAATAAGATTGTTAAGTTTACAATCTGTAAATTTATTAGGTAAATTAGATTTGAAGACTTTATTTTAATTAAAATTGTGGTATTGTCCATTTTCAATCAGAATCTATTTGGATCATTATGATATCAATTAAAAATAGATACACCTTTATATTTGAAAATAGATTAAACTGGAGTCTACAATATAATTTATTCTTTTGTAAATGCGTTTATGAAAATGAATTAATTCTATTAATTGATGGTCATTGATGGACTCAGGTCCATCTATTATGTCTTTTGTTTAGTCGATAGAGTGCAGAGGAATGATAATTTCTAAAACTATAATTCACAACTTCAATAAAAAAATTATATTGCTTCGGTACTTGGTAGATAAGATCTCAAATCTATTTGATACAGGATATCAAAATAATTCCAAATCTTATTAATGATCGATCATAAATTTTTTTTTTTTTTTTTTTAAAGATAAGGTGACACATCCACATCGAGTGTAAAGGTGACATCACCTCAAGCGTGTGATGATGGTGAATAAACATTTTCTGTTTAGGGAATCATCCGGATTATAACATTTGAACAGAAATATTTAATTAGTCATCCGAATTAGTGTTGGATGTTAACATTTAGTACAATAAATTTGAATAAAGACATTTGAATTATGTTTAAATATCAAAATAAACATAAAAAATGCTTCATTTCGATGTGTAAAGTCACACTTGTTTGGTTGGGTCATTCCTCGCTTCTCTTCTCCGCTTTCACCCTCCTCGTTTTTACTCTTCTACAATTGCTATGGTCAATGAGTATGGTGTTGAGATGTTTTTTTGGATTATATTTGATTGTGTTTTTACTATAAAAGAAAGTAAAATTTTGTGTTCAGTATGTTTTTGAAAAAATATTCGATGTATAAACCTTAGAAAATGAAAATGGTAGAACGATTCTATTTTATTTTATCATTCCTCAACAAAATATGAAAATTATTTTTGTTTTCAAACTTGGAGTAAAACAACAGTACTACCCTAAATTCCTACAAATACCTGAATTCTATTAAACTGTAAAAGGAGCTCATGAAATTTATTATTTTAGAAAAAGAAAAGCATTCACAAATCACAAACGAAAACCAGCTTAATGAATACAAGAGCATAGACAAGAAAAAAGGAATGTCCCAAACAAATATAAGAAGATTATAACACAGTCAAGGTAAAAGATAGAAACAGACTTGCCTCCAATATAATCACCACATCAAGCAATATACATATATATAGATACAATAAGTGTTTCTTCTTCTTCTTCTTCTTTTCTCTTTTTTTCCTTGTCTTCCTCACTCCTCCCACCACAACTCGATTTTACAGCACAGAAAAAATAAATTTCAGCAGCACCCCATCCACTGCCCTAAAGCTCCTATCTTGTATGCAAAAATCTGGTGGAGCTAGTTATACAACAACAATATGATCTTCCGTGGAAAGCGAGTTACATTTCGAGGACCCTTCTCAGGATTCCGCAGGTGGGTCTTGAATGCAGCAAAACCATTTTTTCTGAAAACGTCCAGTAAATTCATTCACAAATGGGAAAGCGAAGATGCGTATACAAAATTAGCCCTGAACTTGTTCTGTATTAGGTAAGTACTTCAAAACCCCAATAAAGCGAAACTACAAGTCTCTGAAAACTAAAAGTGTATATATATATATATATATATATATTTTTTTTTTTTTTTTTTTTTGGACTATTCTTACCTACGCCCCTTTAATTACAGGGACGATCTCACTCTGTCTCCCGAACTTTAGAGACGAGAACTCTTCGAATTTTGAACTAGTCCCACAGTCCCACTTAAACCCCTTTATTACAATTTATATTGAAAGCATATAGAAAAAAGGGTAGTGTGGTCACATTGTCTTTCTGTTAGAATTTTTGTTAAAAAACAAATGGAAAAGAAAATTGTGATCGCACTTAACTCCATTTTTCCGTCTGGTTTAACAGATATTCTAACAAAAAGGGGTTAAGTGGGACTAAATCAAAGTTTGGGGGGACAAAGTAGGAGTTTTAAAGTTCAAGAGGCAGAGTGAAAATGACCCTATAATTCGAGGGGCACCGGAGGGATTGATCCCTTTTTTTTTTTGTAAACGACAAAAAACATCCTGTAAACAGTTCAAAGGAAAGAGGACAAACTGTACTCGAGAATCAAAACAGAAACACAAACGAAACAACATGACTCTCATCTCTGAACACTTCGATAAAAGACGCAAGGAAGGATTTATTTTGTGTGACCAAAACGACAACGGAATTGTAAAATGCAGAATGACTGCTGATCAAATTGCTATCGCTAAAATTCATAACCTTTATGGCACTTGCACATAAATCCACCATCTACTAATGTGAAAAATGAATTGATTGTTGTTTGCCACCTGTCATGCATGTATTAAACAGTAGGAAAAAAAGAGGACAAAAGCCACGAAGAATATCGCTTACAGACTGAGGTTTGGCAGGATCTGCTGGAGGTTTGATATTAGAATCAACCTTTCCTGGCGATTCAGGTTTTCCACCTGTCTTCTTCTCATCCCTAGCCTTGTTAAAGATCACAGTAAATCCCTCTGCTGAAGTAGGATCATTAACATCCCATTCACCAAATTTCGGTAGCGGCCTACCCTTTTCCTGCTGAAAAAGTTGAACATATTTTTATTCTTTGAATAAGGCAAAGGACAGCCAGAAGATGAATAAGTAATCTAGAACCACACAATACAATGAATCTCATAAAAGGACATGGCGTTGATTGAAACAAATGTCCTTATTATTTCTCACTAAAAAACAAATTATATTTATAGAAGCAATCAATGTCCAAGAAGGTAGAATGGTTAGCTAATACTAGATAATGAATATGCTCTAGATAATGAATTTCCTCAATCAACTAAAAGAACAGAAGCAATCTGGTAAATCAGTGACCAACATACGATGGTTGGTCAGTGATACTTCATAACACCTCAATAGTCCTTGATAAATCCTGGCATGAAGGTTGAATATACAGGGATTGGTATAACCAGGCATGGAATCTCTAGCCGGAAATTACACCAGAATAAGAACGGCATCAACAACATGTGCCTTCAAATAAGCTTTCTTTTAGAACTTTCCCTGGTTTTCCCTTCATGCTAGGAGACGTGGAATTGACTTGAGTGATAAGCTTGTTTATCTAGATCTTACTCCACAACTACCCGTTTTGTCTACTTTCAAATATATACATGGTTCTATCACTGGACACACACAAAAAAAAAAAACAAAAAAAAAAATCCCTGGAGAGTAGTGTCCTAGGAAAAAGGAAAACGATATTTTTTTTCCAACTCAAAATAAGTTTCAAGGAACCTTGTATCCCTAGATTTGTTCATGCTTTGCATAGCTTAAGCAACCCTAGACATGAAAACCAAAGAACCCCAACAACATCACAAGTACAAGCTTATATGCAAATATATAGGCACCAACTTTTAACTGAAGCGTAAATCATTTTACTTCTTACGCCAATAAAGAGCCACAGTCAACCCAGATAGGCCAAATACCATGCCAATATTATATCAAACAAATAAGGCAACGACTCACTATATTCATTTAGAAATTCCAAAAACAGGAATAAAAATCCGATTCAAAACAAAACAGCTCACAAACTAACATTGTACTAACTGATCGAATCACAATAATTTTTCTTAGCAAAAAAAAAAATGAGAGAGTATTTTGGTATATGTAGAACACAGTTTTGAATTCCGTCCAGTGCTGTTAAATCATCGTACTTTTCTTAGATATGATCTAAAACTCTATCCTATCAATAAGGTATATTTTCATACCTACCACAGCTGGATAAGAAGCAAAGTCGGACAAAAATTTAAAAGAAGCCGAACAATCACCGAACAAGGTTCATTTAAACAACAGAACTGAGACCATTTTCGGAAAACAAGCATTCAGAGCACAGAATTAAAAGAGGAAAAAAAGAAAATAAGATCCCAAAATTTCTCTCCGCAACGAAATTTTCCGAAGAAAAAGAAAAAATTTTCCTTATTCTTTGGTAATTCAGTACACCGAACAAAACGTGTAATTCAAGTTGGCCATATACGAAAATTTTAATCTTGAATCCAGAAATCATGGAATTTGCATATATAAATCACCAAAAAAAAATAACAAAAAAAAAAAAGGAAAATTTGATGACGATAAACCAGAAACAAATCAACGATGTATTAAGTTCCAGAAATCAATCGGAATCGAACAAAACAAGCTTAGAACAAATTTAGCTAAAGTAATTCGATTTAAGATTAATGAAAATAGAAAAGATAATCACGTACCGACATGAATTCGTGCAAGGAAAGAACTTTCTTTTTTTTTTTTTTTTTTTCGGAAAAAAGAAAATGACTGTCTAAAGAGAGAGAGAGAGAGAGAGAGAAAGGAATTTTGGGCCAGTTTCTGGCCCTTCTAAAATCTGAGAAAAATCCAGGCTAACGGTTTTTTCCTTATAAACGGCGTCATTTGCCAAAACGACAACAGAGAATTGTCTACGACGGTTTCACGACGGTAAACGGAACGCAGTGATGAGCTGGCAAACGGCGTTTGATGTTGTTGCTGGCAATATTTTCATTTTTTATATAATTTAAAATATGTGTTGAGATCAATTAATTAAATAATTAGTTATAGATTCGAATCTTCCCAACCATAAATTCAAAATTTTAAGCTAAATCCTATTTTTAATGTGGTGGTTCTAATATGCATAATCATGAATTTAATAGTGTTTTTTTTTTTTTAAGAAAAATGTATTTTATTGGTTGAGTTAGGTATATACAAAGAAAATATAAAATTTTGATTGGGTTGTTTTGGTATAAAGTCCACATAGATTATGGTAATGAGTAAAGAATACTAAAAAATCTACCAGAGTAAAAGAATAAATACATAGATTTCTTTAGTATATTTGAGTTTGTGATGTGAAAAGTAGTGAAAATAAATTCCATCTAAAGATGTCCATTCTATAAAAGAGAATTATGTGTTAAATCATATTACAATTACATGACCTAAAAAATATGATTATTTAATAAATTAAGTAGAACCTGTTAATTTATTACTAATAAAATATATCTTTTATTTTATATCATCAATTGTATTTTATTAATATGGATTTATTTATGTCTAGGTCCCTATAATATAGCCTTTTGGCGTTACCTGGTTTGGCAGCTTCTACTTTTTTACAAAGTCCGTGATTCCAACCTTTTTTTTTTTTTTTTAAAGATAAGTGAGGTGATTCCTTATCTTTGGTACGTTCATTTGTGTGTGTTTTTTTTTTTTTTTTTTTTTTTTTTCTTCTTCCTTTGTTGGATTTCACATTCAAATATTTTAGGAATATCAATTCCAATATCGTAAATATTAAAATAGAAAATATAACACAAAAAAACCTTATTTGTTACAATTTCTGAATTTCTAGATTTTTTTTTTCCTAAGGGAGAGATAATTATATGAATCAATCAAAGAGAAAATTGAGAGAGAGAGGAGAGGAGAACCTACATCATGGAGGAGAAAATAAAGGATAACAAAGTCAATAATAGCAAGTTTATCTCCTACTAGATTCTGTCTGCCACACTATTAGCATTGAATTATATATATACACATATATATTTTGTAAAGATGACAATACCTAAATAAATGGTACACCTTTATAAGCATATTTCTTTAATGCAGCTCCTCTGCCCCCATCATCACAAGCAAGCCAAGGATGCAAGACTTAAAAATAAATAAAAAGATAAATGAGACAACTTCATTCATTTGGTTCCCTCAATGGCCAACTTCTTTCTCTATGAACAATTACTTTTATTTATTTTTGTTTTTATTTATTTATTGGCTGAAAATTACTTGGTGCTTCTAAATTTGCCAATGACTCTTCCAAACATTGATCTAGACAATTTTCCCCATCTCCAATCCCTCCTTTTGTAAAAAATTGATAGCCAGGTCCAAAATTTGTCATGCTAGTTCCCCTTGGATGAAAAGAAAGGATTTTCAAAGAAAGAAAGATATGATGTGTCAATTATTACCGTCGGTTAAAATTATATCGCCTCAATTAAAAAACCTTTAATTATTGATGTATCATGATATTATAATAAGTATGACATAAAAAGAATAAAGAAAAATAGAACATTATATGAGCTAAGCTCCAGTGATTAAGCAAAGGTTTTCTTTCTTTTTTTTTCCAACTTTTTTTTTTTTTTTTTGGGGAAAAACTTTTTGGCACAATTTTTGTTCATTTTCTGCCAGAAAAGAATGTTCACTATTTGGGCTCTATCCTCATTTTTGGTAAAAAATGAATTTAACTAGTCGATTTAGAGGGAAATCAGAAATGAGAGAACATCTTTCCCACGTTATATTGATATTAAGCTAGAAAGAGATGATTTATAAGATAGGGTTCAATTGAATATACATTCTAAGCAAATCCAAACTACAAAAACTGGAGTAATAAGGCAGTTTGGCCAATATAACAACTATAATAACAAAGAAAGAAAAGATACACTAGTTAAATCTAATATGAACATGAAACATACTAAATTGTTTCCCCAAATTGTAATTTTTTGTATGTCACTCAAATCTTTGAGATGGGATGGCTAGGAATTAAGAAAAGAAAATTGATTCTCAAGCCATTTTTTTATACCAAAAAGCACCCTCCATCCTTGAAAAGGAAGAAAAAATTTCACTTCCGAAACGCCTACAAAAGGCCATTGTTTCCTCCAGCATCCCAAGAATCCATCAAATTCAATTTCGACACTTTTTTCACGAGAACGGCTAAAATACCCCGTTCCAAAGACAAGTAGCTCTATCTGCAAGAGCAGGAGTTGAAAAGGAAGAACTATGGTCAGAAACCAAAGATGTAGGCAGTTTAGCTTTTCCACTCACTAAACAAAGTCGTAAAGAAAATGAAAAGCGAAGAAAAAGGTTGACCCCACTTACATGTACATGGCAATTTGAAGGCGGATTGCAGGTATGCTAGGAGAACAATATCACCGACAAAATACGGTTAACCGAAGCCAACCCTTCACTAGCTTCATGAATGGCAAGCAACAACCGCTCATGAAGCTGTTCCTTTGATGTATACTCGGGAAGGTCTAGTTGATTAAAGCTGAAAGGGAGAGGAAAAATGCTTTTAATAAGATTCAAGCCACACAAGCGAAAATTATTCAAAGCAACCATGGGTGAGTAAAAAGCAATGAGGTACCAAATATAAAATCATGAATTCACTAACCATGTATGAGCAGAGGGCAGCCGGTCAGGAGCACCATATGCCTTGTGAATCTGAAACCGCTGAGGACCAGAAATACCTTGCAAAGCCTTAAAGCCCTCTAAAGGAACCTGAAAACCACAGATAAACAAGTCTTTTATAAAATGACCCCAACGTCACCTCTAGTTATACGCTGAAACTTTAAGAGAGAAAAAATGGAGGGGATGAGATGCAAAGAGGCAGGCGAAAATATAACAATGTAACACGCATACAACCTGAAAGAAAATTATACACGAGCCGTGCATCCATCGAAAAACCGAGTAAGAATTTGATATGTGCATTAACTAACCTTCGATGTCCCAGTCACGAATTGAAGTAGTCTTGCCATGTCTTCCTTGTTAAAACCTTTAACCACTTCCCAAAACCATTGAACAACACTTGATGCTGCTGTATAACCAGTATACTCGGTGTTGGCTTTCAAATCATCCACTGTAAGGACAAAAAGACAATTATTGATAAGTGCGAGATACAGGATGAGTAAAACAAAAATTCTACTAAAAAGCTCGTGTTAAAAAATAAATAAAAAATCCAACTCACAATCAATTCTGGAAGACCACTGATAAGTAGCTCCAGCTCTTTATCATTGAAAATAGAGATAAGCTCTTGTGGCACTAATTCGTTGAAACCTTCTAAGAAGGAATTAATTTGAGGACGGATAGCATTTGTCAATTTGTGATCAGCAACTAGATCCACATACTCGTGCTTGGTTTCCTCTGTGACCCTTATATTTCTTCCTCCGGGTTTGAGTTCACAATCAGTAACCTATTTTAATGAGGAAAATTATTTTAGTGAATTACTGAGAACTTGGAAAAAAAAAAAAAAAAAATAGGCTATCCTTTAAATATCTAATCAATTTAATATAAAGATTGAAATTAACATGAACATGCTCGTACCTGGCTTTTCTCATAAAGAATAAGCTTTTCTTCATCCGCATCAATGCAAAAAGTCAGGTCAAGACTTTCGCATTTATCATTCTGGCAAAGTTAAAGATGAAGAAAAATTAATAAATAAACAGAACTTGCCAATTACATAGAAAACAATTAGACACACGCACATAAACATTTATATGGTATGGAATGTATCACGCGACAGAAAACCCACTAACCTCCAATATCCACTTCAAACTCTTGTAGTAGTCAGGATCAACAGCTTCTATATCATGGTAAGTCACCTTCACACCAAGTATGTGCTTGTAGAAAGATCGAGTGAAATAAACATCCAGCAGTTGGCTGTCAAAAAGCGCCTTTGCAACCTGCATAAATAACCCAAAAAAATAATAATAAAACACTTGGACGCAGCACATATGAAAAATAAAATATATATATTATATAATTTATATATGAAGGGGAAAAAAGGACTTAGAAACCCAATGGTAAAGAAAATTACCACTCGGCCCACAAACTTAAAGTAGGAAAGATGTTCTGTCTGGTAGCCAGAGTTGGGGTTCGGCTGGAAAGTTGCATTATTTCCCACAGTCGTGAAAAGCAAAGCCCCTTTGTCGAATATAAACCTTGACAACAATTGATACCATTCTCTTGTGAGACCACCAGCATCAATACCCTCTTCACCTTGAAATTGCAACATTCAATCGTCCCTTCAGGTCCTGACTCGGACGCATACGCAACTGATTGTATGAATCGTCCAAAACATACGCCCTCCGAACACTTATTCTCAGTGGGCCAGAGAGGTGTTGCTCATGCTGCTGCCTAATCCTTGATCGGAAATATGCTCTCTTGTTATCAAAATCAATTAACCTCGGAGCCTTCAACATCATTGAAAGTGACTTCTCCAGTAAACTAGGGTTCTGTCTAATAAATGCGTTTAGAAGTCGTCGATGCTTCTCAGCAAACTTTGTAAATGTGACAGTACCATCATGTTTCTTCTGAGGATCCCCGCTGCCCATGGCAAGTAGATGGTTCTGAGGTTCCAGCAGAATCTTTGACTTCTCTCGCAGTCACATCGGCGTGATCTTGCAAAGTAATGGACTGATTTGCTTGAAGTTTTTCACACAAAACAAAGAACGCCTCAATGAAAGGCAGAAGTCTCTGAGTTCCTGGTGGAAGAGGGGATGAGGAAGAGGACCCATGTACTTGCTCCCCAACATTAATGTTTGACATTGGCGGACAGAAGGAGCTCTGACCCAGCTGCGTTTCCGTCACACTTATACACTCACTTAATTCTTGCCACAACGGCTCAAGTGCAAACATTTAGCTTACACATTGTGGCATGCTCCTCCTGCTCCCCAGCACCTTCGGGACCTGACTTCTCATTACCACTGGGCATAGTGAGTGAACTTAGTGCTTGCAAAACACGTAGAATTGCAGCCCCAGCCATGGAACAAGCACTCAATCCAAGCATTTGGGTATTACGGAGGGTGACAAGCTCACTGACAGCTGAACTGCTCAAGCCATGAGCTAACTCTGAAAGTTCTGTAACAAAAAACTTTCTATGCGACACAGCAACTGATGCCAACTTTTTCAACACCTCACCAGCATGCAAATAAACCTTATCCGAGAGCCTAATTAGCAAATAAATAACGTGTTACTACTCACTCATATACACTTTAAATAAGTAGGGAAAGCAAAAGAAAACCAGAAAATAGAGACAATTATTAAAACATGCCAAAAGGAAAAGCGAAGTAACAAATTAAGCAGCAAAAGATAATTTAACTTTAGCCACAAGTAAAAATGGTGAAGAATAAACCAGTAAAAGAAACTGAGACAGTACCCCTCACGACCAAGAAGACTGCAAAGGTTGCATAAATCAGACTGTGGCAACTGCAGGAAGATATTGTAGATATCAATACTCTTCTTTCCATCTGATGAAGATGATTCACCACCAATACGTTTATCCTCTTGCGTGGGATCGGGATCCGAGACAGCAGGATCCTTTTTGTCTTCAGAAGCTTCATTAGTGGACGGATTTTCAGAATCTTGAGGTTCCTTATCCAAGTTAGTTTGACACTCTAATTTTGTTGCTGCATTATAAACCACCACTTGTAGCAGGCCTATGACCTGGACAAAGACAATACAATAGTCATAACCGTGCTGAGATTGTGCACTGGACTAATATCTAAAGATAAACCGCAGCATTTTGTGGCCCAAGCTACTAAGATAATACTTCATGTCTCTGGAGTCTCCCAAAAGTACAGAATAGTAAGATTATGCAGAAATCAGTCAGCAATTGGCAGATATCATAACATAAAAACTACCATGTTACCCAGGAAAGCTTGAATCGAGGTCTTTTTCAAGAGATTTTGAGGTAATTATAGTTGGACAACAAAAATAAAAGGTTAGGACCGAACCAGCAGAGAATGCGAAACAAAAAACTAACAACAATAATAAAAACAACCAGTAGAGAACGAGAAATAAAATGTACCAAACCATTCCCTCAACAACTTGTCCACAAAAAACTAAAAACAATAATCAAAATAACCAAAGCCCATTCTACCTGCTCAAGATGACCAGTGCTGTGCAGGAAAAGAGGTCGGCTCAAGAGCTTCAAAAACAATATCAAGGGAATATCACCATCCTGGGGATTTCCAGAAGATTTGGAGGAAAATCCTCCTTCCTCTACTTTCTCCTTCCCTTTGTCCTTCTTGTTCTCCACATTTGCTGCACTTAGTACTTCTGAAACATTTGAACGATCAAAGAAAAATAACATATTTGCAACAGCTGAATGATTTGTGGCCAAATAAGTCAAAATCTCAAGAATCCGTTGCAACCCCAAGGGAGGCAGACCTGTTGACGGACGAAAAGTGAAGGACCAATAAGTAAACAGATAATCACAATTTACGGGAGAATAGCAAAAAAAAAAGGTAATAATCTTGGTCATGTCAAATAAAGAATTACCATCCAATAATTGGTGATCGACCATAGACAACATTTGAATGACAGCCATAAAGCCTCTGGGAGTTAATTGTTGCTAATTCACCAACTGAGCCCTCAGCCTCTGGTTTGATCATGTCGAGTAAAAGGCGGACAAGAATTGCCCTTGTAATGCTATGTGCACATAGGTTTAACAAGAGTCTCTGTAGAAGGCCTTTACCAAGAGGCTAAAGATAAAAGCAAAATAAAATGTCCATATTAGCTGACTGAGATTCTGATGCTTTAAAAAAAATGACCATGTCAGCAGCCCTGGTCATTCTACCTAAGTTTATGTTTTCCATATCATATATAAGAAAAACCTTTTTGTTTTTGCAGATCAGCAATCAACATTTCCTTAAAAATTTTGCACTTCAATTATAAGGTACAAGTGCTTGTATTGACATATAAAAGCTTTCCAGCTAGCGAGTAAGCATAAATACCTGTGCCAATCTTAGAAGCCTGATCAAGGCTTTCAATGCATTTGCATCTAGAAGTGGCTCGCCTTCAATCTCTTTCCCTTTCAAGCTATCCGAAACAGCAGATACTGCCCTTCGGCCAATTGTAACGCCAACACCCCTATCCATTACTGTTTGCCGATCAAAACCCAATCCATTTCTTCGATTGTTTATTCTATGGTTGCCACCGAAAAGGCTGCGAGCCTGATAATGACTCATTGCTCGGTCTCTTAGCATTTGAGCTTCAGCAAGTAATGGAGAAGGCAATGCAGACAAGACTGCTTCTGAAGAAGTCAGAAGAACCTGGAACAAAAGAAGAAAAAAGAATTATCACATCTATAACTCATAGTTTTATAATTCTTTATTTTTTTATGAAAAAATTTAAGTAACTAAAACATAACTGACTACAAAAGCAAGAGACCTCTGCAAAAGAACAAAACTAAAGCATATAAAATTTTTGAAGAGATCACTCTATCCCATCAAAGAAACAAAAGCCTCTGTATAAACCAGAAAATATAAATTACTTGAAAATTCCAAAAAAAACCCTCCATCCCAACAAAATACAAGAAAAGGAGAAGAAGAAAAGAAAATGACTGTCCCAACAAATGAGACAAGGAGAAGAAGTAGAAGACTATCAGAAGAAAAACATACAAGCAAAATATGGAAGCGGATGTGGAGGGGGAGGAGAGAAAAAAAAACACGGTCCGTAAAAAATGAAAAAAAGTAGGAGAATAAGTCAATAGCAAAAGTTGCGAATCCAAACCTCTTCACGTAAATCAGCAGGAAAAGTTGCAATGATCGAAGCATTGTCCATGTCTACTGGTTGTCCTTCAGCCTGTAGTGCAATCCTTTGAGCTCGTTGTTGGGCCAAAACCTCAGCCTGAATATCCGGAGGAAGGGCAGCTAAAAATTCCGGATCAATATCATCTGCAGAAGGAGGTGCATAAGATGGAGGTTGAACGGACTGAGCTTGCTGTGAAGCTAGAACTTCTGCCCTCAAATCTTCAGGTAGCGCCTCAAGGAAAGTAGGATCAATTGCATTAGCACCAGGAGCCTCATTACCTAAGTTAGCTTGGTCGGCCTGATTAGTTTCCGTACTAACTAGTGAGTTCTGTGCTGATGATGGGTTATCAGTACCATTTTCAGAAGCGGGCATTTGTTCGCCATCTTCATTTCGTTCAGCGTCAGTATTATTCATGTCCACATCACCACTTGGTGGCACGTCTGAACCAGAATCACCTGAGAGATTAGCCTGACCATCCGTTCTTGAAGATGTATCACCACCCACAGCCTGCAACTGGAACATCATGGAGATTTATAGACCACTTCAACATTACTGTCTGCGGACGGATTGATAAAACCCGGGAACTGTTGCTGCTTCCTCACTAACAATAGCATTCCCCTCACCAATCTCCATATCCTCCTGACCATTAGGTGCAATGTTCAGCAAAGGTGGCTGAATCAACATTGGTTCAGTTGGCTGTTGGCATTCACTTGCACTTTCACTAACAGATTCTGAATTGACTTGCTCATTTCCAGTAGCTGAATTTAGTTGGTGATGAGTGGTTTGATCACCATTGTCCTGTTGCTGACCTTCGCTCTGTTGGTTGCTGCTGTTGTCATGCTCTTGACTACCATTGGAGGGAGGAGCATCTGGTTTGTCTCTCCAAAGCTGCTGAAACCTGGGTTGTTTGCCTTTCATCTGTACTGTCAGCAGGAGCAATACTGCGTAGGTAGGATACAAAATGTTCCTCCACAGCCTGTGCAATGGCAGCAGCATTAGCACTTGCTTGCGGCTGGCCATCATCTGTCCACCGACCGTCACCTGGTCCTCTTCGTCCAGGTAATTGTAGTGAGTCCATACCTACAGAATAATCAGTCAAAGGTGGTGGTGCCGCCCCGCCCAAACGGTCACCAAAGAGGCTACCCGAGACATGATCATATGGAAGAACAGGAGCGTCAAACATGTAGAAGTGAGCTACATCGAAGCTCCCTGATGACAGAGATTCTAAATCCCGGGATGAACTTCCACCTGATGACCACATTGAGACCAGATCCCTAGTTTGGGATGGCCGTGACAGAAGAGGATGTTGGAAACCATTTTCTGCAACAGATCGCTCAAAGGAAGACCTACCTGTCTGACGACGCCGTTCAAAACCCAGAGGCCTTCGAAGACCAAAGAGGTCATCAACGTTAACTCCTTCAAAAGGTTCAGCCGCCACATCAATAAGACCACCTGCAGCTCCAGGTTGCCCAAGTACCTGCAAATGATCGAGCCCATCCAGGGCTTCCCTCCATCTCACCTCTATGACACGGTTCTCATGAAAATCATCATCGTCTTCATCAATCATCTCATCATTGTACTCATCTCCCAATCCAGTATCATCATGGTCTTCCCCATCAGTATCGGCCAGCGATAGCATGCCAGCACCGTCTTCCACTATGTCCTCATCTTCATCCTCCCCCTCGTCATCATCCTCATCATCCTCACCTTCATCCCCCATATCATCATCTTCATCACCCATTTCGTCATCTGCCCTGTTCTCAACACGAAAGTCATCTCTATCTGATCGTTGTTCTGCAAAACGTTACCATCTTCTATCTCGTCACGCATGAAATCCATCCCAAGCTCCACTTGTGCATTGACAGCCATTGGCTCTTCCACTTCTATCCTCATTTCCTGTTCCCCAGACTGATTCTGATTTACATTGGGCTCACCTGCACGCTGAGAAGTCTCTTGATTCTGCTGCTCACTTTCAGCTACATCTCTGACTTCTTGTTCATTGCTTGCATTCTGATTATGCTCCACATTGTCCGCTGTTGGTGCAGATACCTGATCATCAAATCTTCCATTCAACCCTGTGGATTTTTTCTTATTCGGCCCGTCAGATTTTAAAATCTGATCACTAGAATTCGCAGCCCTTGTTAAGCTTTCTAAAGCCTTGAGTATGAGATTGACAGCTTTAGGAGCGTCAGGATGGTCCAAATCAATCACCTGTAGAATGCCAGTCAGACATTGAACCATTCCTCCATCAATCATGCTCCTTGCTATGTCTGGCGAACACCCAGAACCAGGTAAGTTATTGGAGGACGAATTTTTTGACAAAATAGAATACACCAGATCAATAAAAGCATAAACTTTTTTATCTGGCAATAGAACGCTCTTTGTAGAATTACTCTCCAACATAGAGAATGAGGTTAAAGCTTTCACGAGCTCATTAATTACTCGTCTTCGTCCTTCACTAGAACGGCCAGAAAGAACTACCAAGAACCAAGAAGCTTTCTCAGACAACTTGTCTCTCCACTCATCAGGCCCAGCAGATTTATCAATGGTGAGCGGAAGCAGTCGATGTAAAACGTGATGAAGTATCCCACCCTGTCCAGGACCGTCTGATTGATTAGAACCCCGAAGCTGAGACATCTCCAAATCTCGTTTAAGAATAACCCCAACTGCATGTACGTACATGAGAAGAATATCACTCAATAACTTGAGAACAAAAGTCACCTTAGCCAGACCCGCAGACCTTTCAGATTCAGACTCTGGCTTCCTTGTTTCATCAACCTTTGATTTACCCTTTACCTTAGAAGCAGGTTCATCAACCTCCATTGAAGATGAATTACACTCTTCCTGACTTTTGGGCAACGGGAATTTCAAGACTATATCAAGAAGCTGATCAATTACTTGAGTGAGATTAGCTGGAATCTTCTTATGTCCTTTAGAGCATTTACCTGATCCATCGGGCATCTTATTTTCTGAAATCCGAACACCCTCATTAGAAGACAATCCAGCTTCACCACCTGCTGATTTCAATTTTTCCTTTTCCTTATCTTTCTCCTTTGATAACACAACAACAGTCCTACCTCCTGACGTCTCCAACTGGCAAACAGCAGTTACAGCTTTAAGAAAAACTGCAGGATCTCTAGAAATGACGGGTGCCATTGATGTCAAAAAATTTCTTACAGATACACGACCACTCAAGGTTTGTCGTATCTCCCACTCCATTGCAGTTTGCAACGTTTGCGGATCTTCAAGCAGATGTCGAACAATAGCAGAGGCAATGGCGTCATATCCAAGGAAAAAACAACTTCTTGGAAGACTGAAAAGGGCAGGAAGCCCTCCATTTTCAAGGAACTGCAAAGCTAGAACATGTGTTTTTGTCAAGCGAGCGCATAACTGCAGGACAGCCTGCATAATGACAGCTGGGACATGCTGATTTATCAAGTCACAAGCAATAAGCAGCACCTTATGACTCTCTTCAATAGTCAGATAACCCACTGATTTCCCCAATACATTTTCAAATACCGTCCCTGATTCTTTCCCATTGGCATCTGAGATTGATTTTCTCTCTGTAGCAGAAGTGGGGAATGACAAGGAAGCATGATCACCAGATACATCAGCCCCTGTATTAGCTCCTTCGGAACTGTCGGAGTAGATTCTGGGCCTGGACTGCAACATGTTATCCAAAATAAGTAGTAATGCACTAACACACTTCGGGATAAGAATTTCACTTCCAGACTTTATTTTATCCTTAAAGCTCATCAAAATTTCTATTGCAGCAGATACAATACCGTTCTTTGCAGCAATTTCTCTCATGCTTGCATCCTCAAAAAGAAGCAATGCTATTATATGTGATAACATACTTAATGCGGTGGTTTCCTTGGAAAAATCTGGTGGGCAAAGCTTTAGCTGCTGAACAAGATAAGCTGCAACTTTTGGACGGTCTTCCCCTTTGTTGCGGTTACAGAGAGTGACAAGCAAATCCGTTAAGGGAAAGGCCATCGAATCGCTACTCTGAAACAACCTAACTGATGCAGCAAGAATGTCATCAACTGGAGGTGCCTTCACACTACCCTCCTCTGCAAGAACATCAACAGACTTGTCGACACTGTCAACCTTAGATGTTTCAGACGAGTTTCCCAGTGAAAGAGCAAGTGCTCGAGCCAGTTCATCGTCTTCCTGCACAGGATCATCAGGGTGATTGAAAAGCCAGTCCATGGCCAGTTCAACGCTGTTTGTTTCCACCCGTCTAAGTGCTTCCTCCGCCCTGGCCCGTGAAAAACCCATCTCAACAATTGTGGCAATTGTACCTTCATCAAGTGGTGGTGGTACGAACCGTTGATTTGCGTTTCCACCAATTCCGTTGCGAGTCCGCTTCACATCTCCAACACCAGAATATACATGTGTAACAAGTGAAACAATTGAAGCAACAAAGCCTGGACTACAATTAGGGAACATCTGATTGTTCCATACAGGAAGTATAACATCTAGGACCTGAGATTGCAGCATACGAACAAAAGCTTCCGGGTCCCGTGGTACAGGAAAAAGCCCAATTGATAGTCCAACTGCTACTGGCTGAACGAGCAGCTGCGCCTGGGTCACAGACGTTGCAGATAAAAGTAACGAAGAATTTACAAAATACTCGAGCACTCTATAATAGCTCTGTAAGGTGTCAAGCAGCCATGCACTGTGGGACATTTTACTTCCTTCACCTGTCTTTTCTTTATCGATTCCTAATGCTGGCATAGAAAATGGTAAATTCCACAGCAGCTGACTAGTAGCTTCAAATGTTGTAAGCAGTTCCTTAAAGGTTCCATGGACATAAAAATTATTGACCATCGAAGTATAACAAGTGCGCCGCCTGCTGTCAAATGTGAGTGCAGCCATGTCATCCACAACTTTTCCAAGATAACGACATTTTACTGACAATGACGAATCAATCCCAGCTGCAGTAGAATGACCAGAGAAACTAAGTGCCTCCAGAAAAATTTTAGCCAGGGCTGTTCCGAGAGTCTTTGATGCTGAAGTCGTAGAACTTGAGTCAGCTCTACGACGATTTGGCGATGTGAAACCCTTGACTAGAGCAGTGAAGAAAGAACGCAGTGTGGAAGCCAGCTTGTTGAGAATTTCTAACACTAAAACATCAGGACTTTTCTTTTTCACATCCTGCGACGAAGAGCCCTCTGATGCACTAGAAGAAGCTTCAGAATCAATGTGTAAAGCCTCTAGGTGACGTCCTGTTCTTCCACCCCGTATACGAGTCAATCCATGCCGAGTCCGACGGTGCAAACCTTCACCGGAACGAAAAACTGAAAGAAATTCACGTTCTCCACCCCACAAGGGCTGAGAACCATTCCTGACAGGAACCAGGTTCATATATCTCACAACAGGAATATTGGCGTCATCATCACTCTCCCTTCCAGCGGGAGCATTAGATGGAGGTGCCTCCACATTCTCGGGTTCTTGATCAGCACTTCCTTTCTCATCCGACTTGAGATCATTACACAAAGAAATTTGCCAAACAACCTCCCTGTACGTGCTCCCTAGTTCTTTTAAAACATCAGCATCTGCAGTGCCCAGTTCCGCAACCACACTAGTAGTCCCCTTCAACAAAAATTAGAGAGACACAGAATACTTTCCAGACTGGAAAGACATCTCAAGACCTTTGTTTGCTTCGCAGATTCAACCAAAGCAAGTTGAGTACCCCCAACAGAAACTAAAAGTTCATTTGTCGACTTTAGATACTCTCTCAAGAATGAACATACTGCCCGAGCCAGAGAAGCAGAATGCTGTGGTGAGAAATTCTTAAATGCAACAGAAATACTCTGACCAACCAATGCTGATAGAGGCATTAAAGGCAGAGTAAATAACTGCAGAACAGCTTCGATCCCTTTCTTCTCGACAAATATGCGACATGTGTCTGCATTCTGAAGTATTGTTTCAAGAAGACGAGCAGCATTGCCTACACAATCAGGAAGGAACGATTCAATGTTTGCCAGCGAAGAATCGGAAGATGATTCAGTGGTCTGCTCTGAAGTCTCCATCTTTGATGATTCCTTATCATCTGAACCAACCAAGTTTCTCTCGTCTCCGTCAGTTTCCATTGGAACAGGGGCAGAGCATGATGGATCAGTTGACGACTGAGAAACATCAACCCCACTTCCAATCTTTGAAATGACATTCAAGATCTCAATCAGCATTTCCACTCCAGGTCCTCGTAACGAAGAAGCATGCCGCATTAATTCATCCAATCCACTAGACAAGGAACCAGGGGTATCACTAGCGAGGGCCCGCAAATAGGATCTGGAAGTAAATATTTTCACAAAGCACCTCAAAGCGTTGCGATCCTTCACGGCCTGAAGGCCATTATTATTCAGGCAAAGAGCGTCCAAACACTGCGGTATGCATGTTATGGCTTCTGTAGAGCAGAGAACACCATCCATTATAGCATCCAGAAAAGCTGAAGGGAGACCTGCTGCATCTAAGACAGGAAAACAGGTAGGATCCTTGTGAATTAAATCACTCATGACAGTAGCTGCAAGTGAAAATACTCCACCGCCAAAATCTTTTGCCCTCTTAAAAATTATGGATAAGCAATGTGGCAACAAGCTCTCCTCAGAGCCAAACACACGGGCAGTATTTCCAGGGGCATACGTTCCAAGGGATATAGCACGCAGTAAAGCTTTCATAAGCAATCGCCTATGATATGAAACTAATGCTTCAGAATACAGAGGCTGCATATCATCTAGCTCGGTGGAAGCAACATGGATTAATTGCACACTCCTCCCACTACTAGTACTTCCAGAATCTTCATCTTGTTGCTTTGAACTATTCTCCACATAAGAGACTTCCACCTTCAGGCGAGAGATGGTATCATCTAAGCCTCCCAAATCTCGGAACAGCGCAGCAGCAGGATTACTGTAATCCATAAAAGCTTCCAAAATATGCACTGATGTACTGACCAGATGCAAATGTTGTGGATTTGTATCTTTGAGCAGAGGCAGAAGAGTAGGAATAAATCCCGCTTCACGCATAGCTGAACACCCTGATGATGATGAAACCAAAACTGTAACAAGAGATAAAAGAGCCTCAGCAAAAACAACAGACCACTTAGAAGTATCACTGGTGACGGAATCAATGGCCTTCTGCATCAGGCTGGACAGTATCCCACGGTGGCCACCAGATGTCACAGCAGTCAACACATGAGGCTGTCGAGACCGATCTTGACAAAGAGCAACCAAAGAAAGAAGACAGAGAATTCTAATTTTCTCAGGAACCGCATCTTCATAGCTCAATAATGACACCAATTCGTTGACAAACTCAGGCTCTGTATTAAAGAAAGAAACTCGATCCTCAGCATCACCTGCTGCTTGAACAAGAACTATGAAGGCATACAAGCGAATGCAAGCATACTTCTGGCGAGCAGCTAAGGAGCCAAAAGCCCTTGCAAACGCAATCTTGTCAACAGAGCAAATCTTAAACTGGTTGGTACTTTGTACTCTGTTACCAACTTACTCAAGAGCTCAAGATCTGTCTCTGGCCGATCATTGACATTTGGTATATGAATTATTTGCAAACCCGGATGTTCGATGGCTGAAGTTTCGCTTGACGAATCATTCAATGCATAAAACTCAAAATGAAGGGTGCAACCCAACTCATGAGTAACCGGATCGCAATCATTCTGTGCAGCACAAGCAATTAATCCAAGACCCTCATCCTTCCCTCCCCAACCTTGTGCAAGAGCATACAATTTGGAATTCAGGGTAGCATCTCTAATGGAGTACTTCCCAATTGTCTTCTTCAAAAATGCAGCCAAAGTTTGCAAGCAAGCCTCAACCACATCCGCATCGGTGCAGGCAAGAAGAGATGAAAGATGCTGCTGCAATAACAGAGAAAACAAAACCAAATATGAAAAAATTAGGGACTTAGGAGGCCAATATACAATAACTAAAAGCATAATTTCAATGCAACGGGTAGATGATTGTATAAGTTCGTCATGAACCAAAAGTTAAGAGTAATTAGTGTTCTTCTTGATGTTGTTGGTTGTAAATACGAATTCCTTCCAATAGATGGATTAGAATTAGAAGGGAAAAAGAAAGGGCTAGAACAACAACATCAATGCTAACAGCAAAGAAATCTACAGGCCTAAAAACAGCCTAGCATAATACATTTCATACAACATTCACACACTAACATATCTGGATAGCGGGAAGCAATGAAAAAAATTAACCTCATAGGAACTGTAGAAGTGCTTATTTGTACAATTCTCCAAAATTATTCTTATAACACGGAGAATTTGAAGAACGGCCTCTTTTGGAAAGGGAGGATCTGAATCAAGGAAATTATCCTCAATCTGCAAATCTTTCCTTGTTTTGATGTGCTTCTCAAAAAATGAATCAAAATGATTAAAAAGATCAACCCAATGATGAAAATCTCCCTGCACCCAGAAAAAGAGAAAGGATAAGTATATGAAACTGCATAAATTTTTTAATAAAAAAAAAAATGAAAACGTAATAGATGAAAGATATAAATGCAAAATCGAACTTCATAAATTTTATATATATATATATATATATATATATAAAAAAAGGTTGACAGATGAAGGCTATAAATGCACCTTATCGAACTCCCAGACAAAACCCTTTAGGGTTTCTTCTATATTCTCAAGTGGCACAGCAGTGACACTATTAATGAAAGATTTGATTTTTGGAGGCTGAAACAAAACCAAGAAAAAGTTACTGCAAAGTTCAGAACCGGAAAGTTCGCTAGAATGTACAGGTGGTCATTGCACCAGAACACCAGAACCATCATTAGCATCTTAGCAAGAAGAATAATAAGAAACTGGAGAAAGACTAACAATACGGATGGATAAAAGATTAAATATATATATATATATATAAAAATTCCTGTTACATACACCAATATTTCTCCACATAAAAGTGACACTTTTAAAACGGACAGTTTTATTTTTTCCCCTAGAAGGAAATACATAGCATCAAATTTTAAAGAGAGAAATGAATTGTTATTCTAAAAGTATGTAAGAGGTTTCCTATACTTTTTTGTTTTTAATAGGAAACAATCTTTCACTGATAAGAATCAAATACAAAGAAGGTGAAGACAAAGGGACCTCACAAAGAAAACAAAAGCAAAATGAGATGAAAGAAATAAAAACAAAAACTAAGAACTGTCAAAATCATTCAATCACTTTCTATTTGAAAAACAATTAAGTAAAAAGGAAAGCCCTTATCCAACCCCTTTACTTTAGCCCAACCATGTTGTGCTGGGCACAATTAAGCACGGCTACAGTCGAGCATAAATTATTTTGTCATTTTTCTTGCTTTCTGTTGTGTTGAGATGCTGTCTAGTTGTGCTTCCACCGCAGGCCTACTCCTTACTTCTTTATGTCGTCTTATTTGTAAATTTATTTTCCAAAAATATTTATTCGGTTTTGCTAACAGATATTAATTAACTTTAAACAGCATACATTGATATCACAATTTCAAAAAATATATATATATTGATATCAGCCAGGAGGGAAAAAAAAAAAAAAAAAAACAGCATAATGTAGAAAATGTAATAATACTTTGAAAAATTATTCCATATTATTTTTCAATTTTTATACTAAATTATGACATTTTCTTAAATTTACAATAATTTATTTTCTTTACTGAATAATACTCTATTAAGCAGATTTACAAAAAAAACTAAAGGAGGTCTCGAATTCTTAGGAAACTCAAATTATTGTACTTCATTAAGCAGATTTAAAAAAATAAAAATAAAAATAACACTAAAGGAGGTCACCGAATTCTTAGGAAATTAAATTTACCATAATAGAATAATCTTATACATCACATGGAATTCTCATATGTGCTACTATCCAAACGAATGCAGGAAATATCGTTAAAGCCAAAATGATTCCTTGTAATTAGTTGTAACACTGAATGTGTTAATGAGGGAACCAACCTCTCCTTTCTTCAAATTAAAAAGAAACAGAAAAAAGTCAATACTACAAAATTTGTTTTTACACTAGAATCCATATCGGCCTTGCATGTCAATGTTAAATGATACCTCTAGAACAACATGCAGTCAGATATTGGCCTTATTGGCTAACACTAGACGGTAGAGTAAATGCCCATGCCTACTATGGCATGCCTTTTGAGCTTTATCACGTCACTCCGTAATCGCCTTGATCCCAAATGTAATATGCCCTTGATATTATCCTAAGTTGGCTTAGTCCAGATATCCCTCTCACTTTTTCCAACTTCCAAAATAAATTAAAAGGGAAAACTAGCATTAACCCCAAACTAACAAATCCTGTGCCATCTATGTATCTAATCTCAGTAGCCAGTACTTTATATTCCTAAACGTTTATTTCAATATATCTTTATGATTGTTCTCCAAAACTTATAACTACATTTTCTTCTCTTCCCCTTTTTTTCGAAACAACTTTTTTTCTTTCTTACTCGTTTATATGCAGAACTAAAACAAAAACCTCATCTGCTTTTTTTCGTAATATATTGCCTTACACATTCCACCATATGTTTTCAGGAATGTTGCACTTATCTCTTAGTGTAAAAACTCCCCCTCTTACATATATTCGTTAACTAACACCTTAAATTTTTTTATTGACGGCCAAAATGCCCTTATTCAAAATATCCAAATTTTTATTTATTTTGGCAAAACAAAAGCAAACTTAGTTTCTAAAAAGATAATAGAAAATTTTTTAAGCTTCTTCTCCAGTGAGTCCCAACACCCACAATATCTTCTTATCTATTCTGCATTTCTGGGTCTGATTACCCATCATCCACGAAACACGCACTGAAACAAACTCGACAAGATAAAATGGTCCTATTTCTACTACCATGTCATAGGAAGCGATAAATTTGGCTATTCAGAATCAATTTCCAACAATTGAGAAAGCTAGATAATAACATTTTCAAATTATACAACATCCATGAATCAGTGATAAAGAGTCATATGATTGCATAATTTCAATAACATTTTCAATCAAACAATACAAATCCATGCCCATCAGCTGAAATTACATACATGTTTATATTCCAACCTCAAAAATTATAATATGATTGGAAAAAGCTTTACTCGAGCAATTAACTCAATCTTTCATATCATTTTTTCTAAGGAACCTGGCAGAACAAAATTACAAAAAACAATACAAAATCAAGAAAACATATAAAAACAATAATCAAATGACAAAATCAGTCTTATGCCACTTTATCTACTCATCAAACCGAAACAAAACAAAGAACAGACAATAAAAAAGCAATCTTTCAAGAATTCAAATCAGAGAAACGCTATGAAATTACAAACTGATAATCAAAATATTCATATATGATTAAAAGAGAAAGAAAGAAAGAAATAAAAAAGATTATATCGGCGAATTCACTAACCACTTCAAGTGCCCTCCGACGCTTCAATTTCATCTTGGAACCGAGAGCATTGCACGGAGCGAACCGCAGAGAGAGAAAACCCCGATCAATTCCCGAGACGAGAGAGAATCGCTCGAAGAACAGGGACTGAAATGAAAATTCCGGAGACAAAAAAAGGCGAAATTGGAGAGAAAAAAATTGGATGAAATTCGAAGTGGAAGTGAGGGTTTTTCTGTGAAGAACAATGATCCGATCGCCGAATTCGGTTGCGAATTGAGAAGATAATCGATTTCTGGACTCGGTGATTCCAAGATTAGGGTTTTGATGGGATCACGCAGACCCAGAGAGAGAAAGTTTTAGAGAGAGAGAGAGAGAAGAGAAGAGAATTCTAACTGAGAAGAAGAAGCTCTAGACTGTGTATAAACATATATATATATATATATATATTTTATTGAACTGAAATTAAAGAAATTAAAAGAAAATACGTACTCGGAAAAAATTAGATAAATTAGATTTTATGAACAAAAAAATAACAATAACAAAGATTTCACTAAAAAAAGAAAAGAAAAGAAATTGAAACGATTTTGATTTTTTTGATTTTTTTTTATTTTTTGATTTTTGATCCTAAAAAAAAAAAGACAATAATTCTCTCAAAAAAGGATCATTTCGATTTTTGATGAAATTTTAAGGAAATCTGGGTTTTAAAATAATTTCATATCATTTATATACTTTAAGGCCTATAATTATAGAATGTATTATTATAACTTTTTTGATAAATAATGTATTACTATAACTAATTCTATATTGGACTGGATTAATAATTATAACTAATTATCTATGTAATATAGAATTATATATTAGACTGAATTATATAATTAGCTTATGTTTGAATATACATTTCGAATTTAAAATTTTCATCTCAGTTTTTGTCTTTTTTAAAACGTCAATAAAAATTATAACTGGTTTTTTAAAAAATCAGTTAATTTTAACTTAAAAATTATATTCCAAACATAAACTAAAAGAACATAAGGGAAAAAAATGAAGAATAAGAAGAGGAAGATAAATATGACATCCAAATCATAAAGCTAAAATTCTCACGTTCAAATTTAAGTTTAACTTAAATCCAAAATTATATGATCCTTTTACTATTAACTAATATCCAAATTATCACTTTAACTTTATTGTTAAGTGTTTAAAAAAATTGTCGTACTGAATATTGTTTATAAACTTCAAAAGATCCCATTACAATAGTTATAATTAATAAGTAGAATTCAGAAATCAGAGGAAAAAAAAAATAAAATTCATATTTGCAATTACAAAAAAAAAGATTGACTTGATAACTAATTTTTCTTTCTTCCAGCCAATATATGAATATATTTATGTAAATAAAAGCAAAATTATTTGTACCATGTGTTATACAATTTTGTGAGTTACATTATATTTATTTTTTATACAAGACAATATCAAACCGAACGTAAGACCAAACGACATGGACTCATTCTTTCTCTTTTTAATTCGTTTTCTTTATTTATTTATTTTTTTTACATTCGTAAAATATACCATTACAAAATAACTAAACATAAGAAAAATTAATATGACAATAGGATTACAATTTGCTCCAAACGTACAATATGCATGGAAATACTTTTTAACAAAAAACAATTATAATAATTGATTAGGCATGGTTATTTCAAATTTTTTAAGTATGAGATTTCATACATGGTTAAAGACCATAATCAAATGCAAATAATTTGATTTTACCACACAAATTTGATTTTATCCTTAAAAAGTATTTTTGCAAAAAAAAAAGATAAAATAAAATAAAAAACTTTTAGATGCAAGTGTTTTGATATATATATATATATATATATCTATATTTCTACTCATAAAAAAAACAAAAAACAAAAAAACAAAAAAAAAGAAAAGGAAAAAAGATGGAAGACTTTCTTAGTGAGGAAGTAAGAGTCTCGAATAGGCCAAATGCTTTATTCCATTTTAACAATATCACAATTAAGACATCGGGCAAAGGCCTAAGAATGACTCTTGTGTCAATAAAAATAAAAGTTTTCCACAATAAAAATAATATAAAAAAATAACTAAAACACTGAAAATTTATATTATTCTCTCTTTGTTTATTTTTGTAAACTTTGAAAAAGCCAATTTTGGTTCACCCAAAAAAAAAAAAAAGTAAATAAATATGTGAATGTGAAACTTTCTCAACCAAGTTCACAAGTTTCTGATTACTTTGGGGAAAAATCAAAGAGATTCCTTAAAACTTTTTCAAAAAAATTAAAAATAAAATAGCTCAACATGATGAAAGAAAGGTGGGGAGAAAGAGGAGTGATAAAAAGTTGATTCCTTTCTTGAGGTCCAAAAATGTAAAATTTTCGGAAAATAGTTCCAAAATTGGAGCATCTTCTTTGGGTTCTCCTTGTAGAATCCCACTAGATAATTTATTCGTAATTGAGTTTAAATCATTAGATTAGTTGTAGATGTTAGGATGATGTAAAATTTAAATCCATCAATTTAAATATTAAAAAAAAAAAACGAGGAAGAAAAGAAAACATATGAGGGAAAGAAAATGTAAAGATGAAAAAAGAAATTGGTTTTTCTTTTATCTTGTTTGGTGAGATAGGAGAAAGAAAATATGTGATAAACTAAATGATTGTTTACCCATTATTTGATTAATTTAGTTTGAAAATAAAGATAAAAAGGTAATTTAACTATGTCTTACAAGCTCAATAAGTTTTTCCTCCTAAAATCTCTACTTTTGAAAAGATAAAAAATGGCGAGTTCCATAGATTATTTTTTCTCTCTACTTTTTTCTCCTGTCAAACAATCTAAAATCTTTATTTTTCCTTTCAAAAATCTCTCTACTCTTTTCTTTCCTCACTTTTCACATCTATCAAACTTTTTTTTTTTTTTTTGAAAGGGTAAATTTCATTACTCTCAGTAAAAAAATAAAAAAACACCAAACATAGCAAATCACGTATTACATGAGATAAAACCCTTAAATAAGAACGGATCCACCAGTGAAATCTGATGACGCTCAAAGGGAAAGACGTAAGTTTGAGGCCCGATAACGGATATATACCTCGGCACACTGAAATCGAGCACATGCAAGGCTCTTTTTTACAAAACCCCGACAGTTGATGGAATTTCCAAATCAATCGAGGGCCAAGACTCAGTAGCATAATGGTCACTACTAATTCCGTATAGAAGTAACTCTAGCGATACCAAAACACTGTCAAAACTCAGATCTAACGGATAAACAACTAAAGCAGAAGGTAGATAAACCACTTCCATTATTAGAAATAACAAAAAAAAAAAACACTCAAAGAAAAGACGACAAAGTTATCATCATTATTAAATACAAACCTACATACCGCAAAAAAAAAAAAAAAAAAAAAAAAAAAAAAAAAAAAAAAAAACCAATTATATAGAAAGAGTCATTGTTGACAAAATGAACCACATCATTGGAAGAAAATTGGCTTGCCGAAGCTAATTAAACTGTTGCAGGACCTTCCTGGCACGTGACGACCACGCATCGCCACCAATTATCTCATTCCTACTTGTTCCTTCTCATAGCGCCTATCCTTCTGCCACGGGCTCGCCTCTATCAAGATCATCACTATATGATTCTCACTTTTATCTCTAGGGCCGGGAAATCAAAGACAGGCCAAAGGCTGCCATCGGAATCCGACCCCAAAAGAGAGAAACGATTGAGAAGCTCTAGCTCTCACGCGTTAGAAAGAGAGAGAAAAGAGAAAGAAATAGAAAAAGTTTATCCTCTATAATATTAGACTTGTCTATCAAACATTGTATTAATGACAAGAATATCACTACTCTTTGAACTGGCATATTAGAATAAACAAGTTTCATAAATGTAAAATCCTCTCGTAGAGCCAAATTCACATAAACAAGAGATGTGAAAGTTAAAATATACTATTTTGATTAAAAAGTAAAAAGTAATTTTCATGGAGTAATATTGAAGTTGAAACTAAAGTCTCCATTTGGAAAAACAAACGGAGTTTTCACTGCTCAAATCCAAGACTCTCGTTCATAACTTTCTTAGTCATAGATTTCTATTAAAGAGTAGGAGATGAAAGATCCAACACATTTTTCCTTTAGTATATGTTTGGTAGACTGAAAAAAGGAAAAAAAGAAAGTTGGAGAAAAGATTTTAGAGAGAAAAACATAATCTAAATTTTTTGGTGCAAAAGAAATTGAAAAGTAAGAAAGTTATAAATTCATGTAACTTACATTGTATAATTATTTCAATTTTAAAAAGAAAATAAAAGGGAAAATCTAATAAAAAGTGATGATATAGAATAACTATTTTAATTTCAATACATATTCATTTTCTTATTTCTATCAGAGTAAAATAACAAAACGTTGGGTAAAATATTTTATTTCGTCTTTTATTTTTCTTAAATGAAACAACATGAAATAAAAAATCACTCTCCTTTATTTTTATCTTTCTTTACCTAAATATTTAACTTCTCCTGTTTCCTATCATATTTAAATTCATATGTTAATTATATGTAAACAATATATATTATTCTAATTTATTTATTTAGTAAAATCTTAAATTGAACATATAAATGTGGAAAGATATAGCGTTAAGGAAATAGTTTAATTCTTAATCCAAAATAAAAGATGCACTTTATTCATATTAAGATTGTAATGAATCTACTTCTAACTTAAAAAAATGACATTTTCACTAACAAAAGTTAAAAATTAATAGAATAGATCACATGTATTACACTATAAGTTGAATCATATTAATTTTATTCTTAATATCAAGACCGTGCTGAAACTATATCCAATTTGAGAAATGATATTTTTACTAACAACATTAAAAATAGAATCATATTTTTTTCCTTAATTATCCTTAAACAGATCATGTGTGATTCACGTATATTTCTGTTTTTAACATCGGTTAACATAAAAGTACTATTTTCTATTCTTTTAAATAATTTAGGAAGCTTTTAACAAAAAAAAAAAAAAAAAAAAAGAAATGAAATCATCTATCAATTACCTACATATAAAAGAATGAATATTTTCTTTCATCTAGACTCCAATGACCATCACGTAATAGCTTCAATACCTGTCACATGATATTTTTTTTACTGCTTTTTACTTTATTTTGTTTATTTATTCCACATCGTGCGTATTATTTTATTTTATTTATCTGTTCCACGTACGCTTTTACGCATGCTATGTAACTAATATATATTATATATTATAAAAATTATCCATATACATCATCAAGTATAAAAGAGCGAATTATGTTCTACCGTGGTTTTTTGATCACTATTATGGTGTCGATGTCCTCCATCCCTGATTATCACGACATTATCACGTAATTTTTTTCTTTTATTTTATTTTATCTGTCTATACTGCATGTTGCGTTTAACTAATCAATATCCTTAACTAAAATAGTAGATTTCGTCCTAACCTCGTTTTGTTTTGTTTTACGATTTTTATCTCATTGGCGTGCATTTCAACTGGTAACTTTGTTAAAAAATTAAAGATTAGGAGCAATTTACATAAAAATAAAATAAAATAAAAACAAAAAACAAAAAACAAGTTTCTCTTGTTAGCGTCGTGCGCGGGGTAGAAGTGGAGTTGTAGAACACCAAAATATTTTGTTATCCGTTTGAGCAAAATACATCAATGGCAGAAGTGTTCTTACTTCGCCTGCTTCCGACATTCGCCGGGACCCACCGAGCTTCTTCTTCTTCTCGCAAGGTACTGAAGCCCGTGGCTTCCGTTTCTGCTTACAGAAAAGGTCAGATTTTGAACCACCATAGAAAAAAAAATTCCCAAACCATATACGGGTTAGCTTCAAAGGTTTTGTCTTTTTGGTTCTTTTCCCTTTACTGAAACGAGAACAAGGAGTGTGGATTTCGTTTTGGAATTTGTAGTCCTTGTTGGGTTCTTGTTATTTATGTAATTCACCCAAAGGGTGTGATTTTTCAGGTCCTTTGACTCATTTGCACAAGCCCCAGAAGCTGAATTTGGAGGTTTCACCTCACAGAGCCGGTAACACACACACACACACACACACACACACACACACACACACATATATATATGTATATGTCTCTCTCTTATTATCTATGTGTTGGTATGCTGTCTATTAATGAAAAAGAGAAGGAACATTAGGTAAACAAGCAGTTTTTAGATAGCCGACCTTTTATTTATTTAGAAAAATGGCCGGTGGCAATTGAAATGTTGATTGACTCATCCGATCAATAAGTGATAACACATATTAATAATGGTCCAATTACTACCATGATCAATCAACTAATCAGTGTTTGACTATTTAAGATACTGTCATTTTTTTTAATTATCAATGCTTCGGGCATTTATTAAAAAATGCTTAAGAAAAGGCTATTTATCCACATATTCCAAGAGAGAGTTGGGGTTTGGTGTTTTGTGTTATTGAGCTGGCTTGGCCAATATCTCTGTGTTGGTATGCTGTCTATTAATGAAAAAGAGAATCGGGTTTTAGTGTTTTTGTCATATTGAGATGGTTTGATCATTCAGACATGGCATTGCATGGAAATTGAGTTTTAATTCTTTTTAGTGTGGTAATATCTCATTTTTCTCCTTTTGGGATTGCTTAGTGAGGTGTTGGTTGGTCTTTGGATTGCAGTGTCTGCGGTGAGGTTGATGAGAATAGAGTTTGGTGGGGCATTTGCTGATCTTCTCAATGAGAAAGGGAAGGGCTCTGGTGAGAATGAGATGGCGTATGTGGAAAGAACTCTCGGTTTCCGCACAAGGGATTTGGATGATCGTGATCTTAGATTGGTTATCTCCCTTTATCATGTTTCTGCTATTTTGAGTAGAAGAATTTATATTGGATTTGTAGAGGCTTGATTTAGGATTGTTGTGCTTTTGAATTATGGCGTAGGAGTTGTAATGTAGTTCTGTCAGATTTCCATGACACTGAATTTCCCGTTTTCCTTTTCTATTTTTTGACTGCATAGGTAACGGATGTTGTTGGAGGGACAATTCGATGGAGGAGATATCTCGATCATATGATCAGTTCGCTTTGCCACGATGATAAGACGTTTAGAAGCATGGAACCACTGCTTATACAGGTACCATACCATTTTCTTCCATGTTCTCTTCTGTTTTATATACCAAGTCTTGCATTAATTCCTTATCTTTTTGTCTTCTTTTTCTAGATTCTCAGAATTGGTTTCTATGAGATTATTAAACTAAATATGCCACCATATGCTGTTGTAGATGAGGTAAAATTCTCTCTTTTTTACCCCCTCAAATCATTTATCCATATTTATTGTATAAACTTAAATTAGACAATTCCCCTTTATTATTAGTTTGATCTTGACATCATAAATTTTCTTGTTTTATTGGGGATGGATTATTTTGTTGTATAATGCAGAATGTGAGGCTTGCAAAAGTTGCCCTTAGACCTGGTGCTGGCAACATGGTCAACGCGATTCTACGGAAGCTAGTTTTGCTTAAGGTTTGCAATTATCAGTTAGTATAAGCCATAGCTCTGTAATTTCTCTGAGGGGGTTTTTTTAACCTTCGGTTATGGATTGCAGGAACATGACTCTCTTCCTGTACCCAAATTGGAAGGCGATGATCGTGCACAAGCACGTGCTCTTGCCACATTGTACTCTCATCCAGTTGTAAGTTCATTTTCGAAACTTCTTAGTTCTTTCACGATCAACTCTTATGCCAACAAAAACTGAAAGTTGCAAGCTTATTATAGCTATCCTTTTATTATTATTTTTATTTAAATTCTTATTTACTTCCATCCTTAAAAGATTGAGACTAGCCCGATGATAAGATCAAGTGTCTTGTGAAGATGAGGAATTGGGTTATTGAAGATGGAATTTGCATTTGTTTCTATCTTAGTCGTGATATCTGTTTATAGTCGTAGTTTCCCCATCTCCCCATCTCCCTAACATCTATATATTTTTAGTGGATGGTCAGGAGATGGACTAAGCATCTCGGGAAAGAAGAAGCAATTAAGTTGATGGAATGGAATAATAGTGATCCTAGTTACAGTTTAAGGTTTGTGGACCTCAACACCGGAGCCCCTTTAATTCTCTCTGGATGTGATATGAAAAAACTTACATTATTTATGGTGCAAATGCTAGGACAAACAGCGGTAAAGGTATCTCAAGAGCCGATCTCGTGGCAAAGCTTGATTCGCTAAAGGTGCTAAATGTGCAATCCTTTATTTATTTATTTTTTCTTTACCTGTTGTTTTTATTACAAAGATTTTCTTTTATTTTTCAATTTCAGGTCCCATATGAGCTTTCTTTACATATGAGTGATTTCATCCGAATCAGAACCGGGTTACAGGTACGAGTGAAAGTGATGTACCTTTATGCTTTGTTAGGACTCATATATTATCCCAAATGCGAGTGCAAGCTTTGAATCATTATCACAATTAACTTATTTCTTGTTTCAGATTGTGATACAAGCTGGTTTGTTGAAAGAAGGCCTATGCTCGGTCCAGGATGAGAGTGCAGGTTATTTCTGTCTTATCTTTTATTTAGAAAGGGTTGGCTGATTAGTTTTCTACTGCTTGGACAGTAGATGACTGGATTCTTATATTTGTAATTTGCTAAAAAAGTGAACCGTGCGTATCTCTTTTTGAGACAATTGTTTGTGCATGTATTTCCGTGACTTGCCTCAAAAAATTTTGGGGTTTATACTTCAAATGCACTATTTTGTTTCGATATTAAGTTTTTTTGGGCTTTGTATATTGTTGTTTCCTTGAGTGCTTAAATGTATCTCGGTGCAGGTCTGGTAGTCTCTGTTGTGGATCCTCAACCGGGTGAGCAAATCATCGACTGTTGTGCTGCTCCCGGAGGAAAGAGCCTTTACATGGCATCTCGTTTGTGTGGCCAAGGTAATGTCTATTGATGCTTCAAAGGAATTTTTTCAATTTTTACTTCCCATGATTTATGGATTATTTAAAGTCTTATTTCTTTTATAGCATAACTGTTGTATCGGGTGTCAGGTATGGTATCTGCAATTGACATAAACGAAGGGCGGCTGAGAATCCTTAAAGAGGCAGCCAGGTTGCACCAAGTCGATAATGTCATTACAACAATCCACGCCGATCTTCGTACTTTTTTGTAAGCTATCACCTTAAAAAAAAATATTAACTTTTCGAACATGTTTAACCTTATTCATTGCTTCCCTTATATTCCTTTCCAGGAAACTAATACCGTGAAGTATGACAAAGTTTTGTTGGATGCTCCATGTTCTGGATTGGGTGTTCTCTCCAAGGTGATTCCATAATTACAAGTGTTTCCGAGCTTGTGTTTGTACCACGTCTTTATCACATCTTTTAACCATTGGAACTTTTTATTCCTTTTTGGGTTCTTTGACATTTTGAAGAGAGCAGACTTGCGTTGGAACAGAAAACTGGAGGATATGGAGGAGCTTAAGAATTTACAGGACAAGCTCTTCGACGCAGCTTCCTTGTACGATCAAAACTTTTCTCTCATTCGAGCGTGTTTTTCCGTAACTAATGAAATTCTCACCAGAATCAAAACTTTTTTTTGTCATATTTTTTGAAGGGGAAAACTAAAAATGATGCTGATTTTTGTTTTCACGCATGAACGTTCATAACGACTGTATGATTTCTTTTCCGTATGCTAATGCTTATTGTGCGTTCATAGATTAGTAAAGCCCGGCGGAGTTCTTGTATATAGTACCTGCTCAGTAGATCCGGAAGAGAATGAAGAGAGAGTAGCTGCATTTCTTCAGAGGCATCCAGTAAGCTTCTCAATTGATTCCCTCTAAGAACTTTAATTTTGAAGACGATTACGGCAATATTTTGTTTGGTGAGAATTTGAAAAATTGAGAAAGTTCCTCATTTTTTTTTTTTTTTTTTTTTAACTAACTACTGCAGGAGTTCCACATAGATCCAGTTGTCAGATATGTTCCACCAAATTTTGTAACCGAGGGCGGTTTCTATTTTTCCCACCCAGTAAAACATTCACTCGACGGAGCCTTTGCTGCTCGCCTAGTTAGAGCGTAGAAATCTGAATGCAAGTCTGGACAACCTTTGCAGTTCCTGAATCGCACTTGCAACGATGAATTATGTCAGTGCCTGTTCAATCTCCTGCAAAAAAAGAAATTGCCTTCTATGGACCTCCGGTTTCGCAGAAAGCTGTGTTTCATAGGCACCTATATGTGATTTTTTTGAGATATTCCTTTTGTTACTTCATCAGAGAAACTGATTGGTTCAGAGAGAAGTTCCATTCACATAGCTCGCGTCTCATCGACATTACACAATGCCTTCACAGTTTTTCCTGGGGAGCACAGATCCACAAAGCTGACTGTGCCTAAACCGGAGACGAGAAGAGGCGACATTAAGAGGATACTTTTCACCATATCAGGAAAGGCCGGATTAATCAATAAAAGCTGAAAATTTAATATGTGCAGGTGAAGAGACACTTAACTAGAGAATGCAATATGTACAAGTCAAAATTGAACAAGCATTGCTTTACAGTATACTCTGCTACATATATATTATTGGAAAAATGGTTTTCAAATCATTTTAAGGAACCATTTTGAGGTCCAAATTTGAGTGGGACCCACTTCGTAAAATTAACGGGTCTTGGTGGATTTGCGTTTGCCGTCGCGAGGAGATCAAATTCATATATTCATACACTCAAAATGGTATTCGGGTGAATGAGAAATTGATGTTCAAAGTGTGCCCATTGGAATGGAATTTTGTTGGAAAGTTGGTTGTAAATGTGGAGTCTCACATTGCTTAGGCATGAAAGCATGATGGACTTTATAAGGATTTGCACTTTTGGACATGGGTAAATTGTGAACTCAAGATGCTCTCTCACGCGCAGGGGGGGGGCAAATCCTAGCTCCGGTGGGTTAGAGGCCCAATGTGTGCACCCGCACGATGTGGGCGACGCGAATGTTGGGCCGTCAAGCTTGCCCTCGCACGGGCTTTGTTTTGGAATTTTTTTTCCTTCCAACATAATCCGAATTTTTAAGGATATGAATGGTCTTCATCTTTTCATATTCCGGAAACTGTTCATATTCCAATGATGTTAATTGGGCAGCACTAATGGTGCATTAATCAGATTTAAACCAATGGCTTTTGGTTTTTTGTAACACCCAAATTTTGAGCCTATATAAAGAGGCCTCCTCATGTATGAAAAAACACCTTGAACACACAAAATCCGAGAGCACTAGCACAGGCTTTCTTTCTCTTGTTTCTTGTTTTTCGGTTTTCCTTGTAGTGGTTGAGTTCGGAGTTTTGAGTTTGGTGATAGAGGGAAGGCATTGGTTTCTAGTTCGCCGGAAGCGGTTTTCAATTGTGCTAGACTACCGTTGTTCGTCGTTGTATCCTGGGAGACAGACGTCCGTTGAAGCCTCGTGCACTTACCGGAGGGGACGAATCTGTTTTAAGGAAAGCGTGTCTCACGTGCCTCGACGTTCTTTTTGTATTCTTTCCTTCGAGTTAAGGTTGAGTTTCGATGTAATCAATTTTGTTATATTTTATTTGAATTACTTGTTCGTTGTTTATGCTCCCTATATATTGTCTAACAATCTTAAAACAGACTCGTATCATAGATAACGGACAGGTTGTTCGGACTCGGACGGAATTGCTTACAAATTTTGATGTTGCTGCAGTTCATGTTATTTATATGTATATACGGTTTATATATACAGCTTACATAATTTTTGTTGTTGCTGCAGTTTATGGTTACATATGCACATTTTTAGAAGCATTGTATTGCTAACGGTTTAGAATTTTTTTTCTCCAGTTTCTATGTATATATATGTATATATATGTATGTATGTTAGATCGGTTGGAAACCGTAAAATCAATTATTTTTTGGTTTTTGTGGTTTGCATTATAATCATGGATTTATAACGTTTCTTTCCAAACGTTTGCATTATATGCATTATAATCGGTTTATGGTTTACAGTTATTAACATACATTTTCTTTCAAAACGTTTGTATTATTATTATATATAATATTTATTATAGTAATTAGCTTGGTTCTAATACTTGGCTTGTTTTCAGAAATGACTGAAAACATGAACATCGTGCCAGCTGAGAATCCATCTGTGATACCGGTTCCATCACCTCGTGTAGCCTCGTCTTCAACGCTGCCTTTGGCGGTCTCGGTTCCGGTTAATCATAATGAGAAACTGGATAAATTCACCGGATTGAATTTTAAAACGTGGCAACAAAAGATGTTATTTTATCTGACCACTCTGAATCTTGCGAGATTCCTGAGAGAGGATCCTCCTTCGATTAGAGAGGATGAGACAGATGCCCAAGTGGTGCATGCTGTTGATGCGTGGAAGCATTCTGATTTCCTATGCCAGAATTATATTCTGAATGGCTTGTCGGATTCACTCTATAGTGTATATAGCATGAAGGGATCAGCCAAGGAACTGTGGGAGTCCTTGGACCGTAAGTACAAGTCTGAAGATGCCGGTGCTAAAAAGTTCTTGGTGGGACAATTCATGAACTTTAAGATGGTGGATTCCAAGACCGTCATCAGTCAAGTTCAAGAGCTGCAATTAATTATTCACGGAATTCATGCTGAAGGAATGGTTATTAGTGAGTCTTTTCAGGTAGCAGCAATTATAGAGAAGCTATCCCCTGCGTGGAAAGACTTCAAGAACTATTTGAAACACAAGAGAAAGGAAATAGCGTGGAAGACCTCATTGTGAGACTTCGCATTGAGGAAGATAATAGAGGCTCGGAAAAGAAGCTCTCCAACAATGTCGTTGCCAATTCCGCTAAGGCTAATGTAGTGGAGTATGGTCAAAAGAACAAGAAGTTCAACAACTCGGGGTCCAAGCTGGGACCTAAAGGTGGAGTTTCTAAGAAGCATAAATTCCAAGGCAAGTGTTTCAATTGTGACAAAATGGGTCACAAATCGGCTGATTGTAGATTGCCGAAAAGAAACAAGAAGAAAGAGGCCAATGTGGTGGACGACATCACCCAAGAGGTATCTGAAATCAGCCTTTCGGCTGTGGTCTCGGAAGTCAACATGATGGACTCCAATCCAAAGGAATGGTGGCTAGATACTGGTGCTACCCGTCATATCTGTGCAGATAGGGCTGCTTTTGCTGATCTAGTTCCTTTGGAAACTGAAGAGAAGCTGTATATGGGCAATTCTGCAACTTCTGAGATCAAGGGTCAAGGGACTGTATTCCTGAAGATGACGTCCGGAAAGGAAGTCAAGCTGCACAATGTGCTGTACGTGCCTAATATCCGGAAGAATCTGATTTCTGGAACTATGATGAGTTTGCATGGCTTCAAGATGGTTTTTGAGGCCCAGAAAATTGTTTTGTCCAAATATGGAATGTATGTGGGAAGGGGTTATGTGAAAGATGGAATGTGAAAAATGAATGTAATGGCTGTTAAGCCCAAATCCATCAATAAGAATAAAAAGTCTTCCACTTATATGCTTGAGTCTTCTAACTTATGGCATGGTAGACTAGGACATGTTAATTTTGATACATTGCGTAGATTAATTAACTTGGATCACATACCCGCTTTTGAAATTGATTCAAAACATAAGTGTGAAACTTGTGTTGAGGCAAAACAGACAAGATCATCATTTCAAACAATTGAAAGGAATACTGAACCACTTGAATTAATTCATAGTGATGTTTGTGACTTAAAATTTGTTCAAACAAGAGGTGGTAATAAGTATTTTATCACTTTCATCGATGATAACACAAAATATTGCTATGTGTATTTGCTTAAAAGCAAAGATGAGGCTATAGAGAAGTTTGTTCTTTATAAGCAAGAAGTTGAGAACCAACTTAATAAGAAAATTAAGATGGTAAGAAGTGACCGTGATGGTGAATATGTGGAACCATTTGGTGAATTCTGTGCACAACATGGTATTATTCATGAGGTCACGCCACCTTATTCTCCTCAGTCAAATGGTGTGGCTGAACGCAAGAATCGTACCTTAAAGGATATGATGAATGCAATGTTGTTAAGTTCTGGTTTACCACAGAACATGTGAGGGGAAGCCATTTTGTCGGATAACTATCTTTTAAATAAGATTCCCCGGAAGAAAGAGGACAAAACCCCATACGAATTATGGAAATGAAGGAAGTATTCCTACAAATACTTGAGAGTATGGGGATGTCTTGCTAAAGTGTTGGTACCCGGACCAAAGAAGATGAGAATAGGTTCTAAAACGGTTGATTGCATCTTCATTGGCTATGCCCACAACAGTATTGCATATCGGTTTCTTGTGCATGAATCTAAAAACCCTGACATACACTAGAACACGATAATGGAATCTAGGAATGCATCGTTTTTCGAACATGTATTTCCTTGTAATTCCAAGGAAGACAGTCCAAATTCGTCCAAACGAACGTACGAGACTATTGAAGAGAATAGTCAGGACCAAGAAGAAAATTATGAAACTGAAAAAGAGGAAGAAGAACCTAGACGAAGCAAAAGGGCAAGGACAGGAAAATCGTTTGGACCAGATTTTCTAACCTATATGCTAGAGGCCGAACCTCAAACGTATAAAGAAGCTGTAAGCTCAACTGAGGGTCCTTTATGAAAAGAAGCCATAAAGAGTGAAATTGATTCTATCTTGCAAAATCATACTTGGGAGTTAGTAGATCTTCCTCCAGGAAGTAAACCATTAGGCTCTAAGTGGATTTTCAAACGGAAAATGAAGGCAGATGGAACAATCGATAAATATAAGGCCAGACTTGTAATAAAAGAATATAGACAACGAGAAGGCCTTGATTACTTTGACACATATTCTCCCGTGACGAGAATAACCTCTATAAGATTGATTTTGTCGATTGCCGCACTGCGGAATCTTGAAGTCCATCAAATGGACGTAAAGACAGCTTTTCTTAATGGAGATCTTGAAGAAGAAATTTTTATGGAACAACCCGAGGGTTGTATAGCTCCAGGACAAGAAAAGAAAGTCTGCAAACTTGTGAAGTCTTTGTATAGACTTAAGCAAGCCCCAAAACAATGGCATGAGAAATTTGATAGTGTCATGATGACAAACGGGTTCAAAATCAATGAGTGTGACAAGTGTGTTTATGTCAAGAATACAGAAGACGGATATGTCATACTCCGTCTATATGTAGATGACATGCTAATCACATGTAGCAATGATCGGATGATCAAATCTACCAAGGATATGTTGAATTCAAGATTTGACATGAAAGACATGGGACCGGCTGATGTAATATTGGGTATTAAAATCATAAGGTCGCCTAATGGTCTTATATTGAGTCAGTCACACTATGTGGACAAGATACTTGATAAATTCAATAAAGATGATTCTGGTATGGCTAGAACTCCAATTGATTTAAATCAACATTTGTCCAAAAATAGAGGAGAAAGTATATCTCAAGTAGAGTATGCTAGAGTGATAGGGAGTCTAATGTACTTAATGAGTTGTACAAGACCAGACATTGTCTTCACTGTGAGTTGTTTGAGCAGGTTCACGAGTAATCCAGGGGCTGACCACTGGAAAGCACTTGTTAGAGTACTCAGGTACTTATGATATACTCGTGACTATAGGCTGCATTATACTAGTTTTCCTGCTGTTCTAGAAGGATATTCAGATGCGAGCTGGATATCTGATATACAGGATTCTAAGGCCACCAGTGGATATGTGTTCACTTTGGGAGGTGCAGCAGTATTATGGAAATCTTCTAAGCAGACAGTAATAACCAGATCCACGATGGAATCTGAGTTTGTTGCTTTAGATAAAAGCGGCGAAGAGGCTGAATGGCTACGACAGTTCTTAGAAGATATTCCAGAATGGCCAAAACCTGTGCCTGCAATATGTATACATTGTGATAGTCAATCTGCTATTGGCAGGGCACAGAATGTCATGTATAACGGTAAGTCAAGACACATTCGTCGTCGACACAATACCGTTAGACAATTAATCTCAATTGGAATCATAACAATTGACTATGTAAAGTCAAAAGAAAATATTGCGGATCCGTTAACCAAAGGGTTGAATAGAGATCTAGTTGAGAAATCATCAAAGGGAATGGGACTTAAGCCCATGAAATAATAGGTCGAAACAGTGGAAACCCAACCTAGTTGACTGGAGATCCCAAGATCTAGGTTCAATGGGATAACTAAACTGTATAAACCGAGTAGGATCACTGTGGGGGTTACCCTCCAGCTCATTCCTGTGATGAAAACAGTGATACCCGTACGAGAAAAGTTAAGCTATGCTTTTAATGATTCTTAAGCGTCGAGAATCCGAGCGGAGTACTGCGGGATACTCTTGATTAAGAAATCACCTATGTGAGAGAGAAATGGGACCGCTTCAAAGAAGAATTGCGAGGGCTCAATTCTTTAAAACTCTTGCAGAACCAGGACGATGTCCACGGCCAAAATAGGACATAACCATGAGAACTGAAACTATGTCAGGAAAATATCTGTGTGAAGTATACTATCGTTTACACAAACGGCAGAACAGTTCAAGGACAACGCGTCTACTGATTAGCCAGTAAAGTAAGTATATTATCACAAGGGAAGGTTCAAGGGTTAACACCTACCTATCCTATGCAGATGTTAACCATAGAACTCTATCACCGTGTAGTGTCTTTTGTTTTCCCTCGACGTTGGTCAATTTTCATTCATGTGGGGGATTGTTGGAAAAATGATTTTCAAATCATTTTAAGGAACCATTTTGAGGTCCAAATTTGAGTGGGACCCACTTCATAAAATTAACGGGTCTTGGTGGATTTGCGTTCTCCGTCGCGAGGAGATCGAATTCATATATTTATACACTCAAAATGGTATTCGGGTGAATGAGAAATTGATGCTCAAAGTATGCCCATTGGAATGGAATTTTGTTGGAAAGTTGGTTGTAAATGTGGAGTCCCACATTGCTTAGGCATGAAAGCATGATAGAATTTATAAGGATTTGCACTTTTGGACTTGGGTAAGATTGTGAACCCAAGATGCTATCTCACGCGCAGGGGGGGTGCAAATCCTAGCCCCGGTGGGTTAGGGGCCCAATGTGTGCGCCCGCACGACGTGGGCGACGCGAATGCTGGTCCGTCAAGCTTGCCCTCGCACGGGCTTTGTTTTGGAATTTTTTTTTCCTTCCAACATAATCCGAATTTTTAAGGTATGAATGGTCTTCATCTTTTCATATTCCGGAAACTATTCCTATTCCAATGATGTTAATTGGGCAGCACTAATGGTGCATTAATCAGATTTAAACCAATGGCTTTTGGTTTTTTGTAACACCCAAATTTTGAGCCTATATAAGGAGGCCTCCTCATGCATGAAAAAACACCTTGAACACACAAAATCCGAGAGCACTAGCACAGGCTTTCTTTCTCTTGTTTCTTGTTTTTCGGTTTTCTTTGTAGTGATTGAGTTCGGAGTTTTGAGTTTGGTGATAGAAGGAAGGCATTGGTTTCTAGTTCGCCGGAAGCAGTTTTCGATTGTGCTAGACTACCGTTGTTCGTCATTGTATCCTGTGAGACAGACGTCCGTTGAAGCCTCGTGCACTTACCGGAGGGGACGAATCTGTTTTAAGGAAAGCGTGTCTCACGTGCCTCGACGTTCTTTTTGTGTTCTTTCCTTCAAGTTAAGGTTGAGTTTCGATGTAATTAATTTTGTTATATTTTATTTGAATTACTTGTTCGTTGTTTATGCTCCCTATATATTGTCTAACATATATATATATATATATATTTATGTATATATAAATAAAAATTTCTAATAGTATTGTATCATATGTATGTAACATCCAACGTCTTACTTCGCAAATTTTCTTGGTGTTAAAGCTGAATACGACGACTGAAAAATGATTTTTGAAATAATGTCAATCAACAGAAGAAAACGACAGTAAAAATTTGTTAAAGCCGATAAACGACATAATGTGGGAAAACGACAACAAAGGAATGCATGACGAGAAAAGAAATGTCAAATGCAATGCATACAGGTGTCGGTAGGTATGAACGACATCGTTGTGAACATTCTTCAAGAAAGTCCTCAAGGAGCGACTTACAACACAAAGTCGTTCCTTGAAAACGACATCAATGTCTATGTCATCTTAAGCAAACGACAGAAAATTTGTTGGTTTTATTTTTGGACAAATTTCATTTTTTTTTTCCCAAACTTTGAGCCGGTAATCCGCATTTTAAATCATAACATTTGTTTCCCTAAACTTTAAATCACTAATAATTTTGACCCTTCTCTTAAATTTTCGGTGGAAATTTGCCGCATGATAAAAAAAAGTGAGGGCAATTCTCTTAAAGATGCAAAAGAAGAGAGATTTAAAAAATCCTTTAAAAAAGAAGAGGAAACTAAAAAGGTGATGCTCAATCAACTATTCTTTTTATTAGTAAATAAAACCTAATGAAAAATACAAGTAATAGCAAATATAATCTAAAATAATTCTATGTTTTTTTTTTTTCCTACAATGAGTAGGCTTGACTTCTTGACTTAATTATAAGATGTAAAATTCAAATTTCTTACTATTTATTAAAAAATAACGATAAAAAAAAATGTGATGGTTGAAAATTGTGCCCTATGGAATGAAATTCTCCAACAACAAAAAATTCTTGAAAGAAAATTAAAAAGAAAATCTTCAACTTATGAATTGGCTAAACGACGTCGTTTAGTGTCAGTTAAACCCCCACCGTCCTCCTAAAAGCCGGAGCTCAAGAAATGACCTTCGAAGCCTTCTCTTCTCTGCAACTCCAAATGCTCCCACAATGAACTCCCACCGACCGACCACTGCGGTCCTCTCACGTGCTCTGTCACGTGCCTTCTCCGCAGCCGCCGATGCCGCTGCCTCCGCCTCGGCGTCATTGGCGTTGGCGTCGGCGTTCCCTCAGAAGCAGGTGACTCGGTCGAACTTCGTGCCGGCGCTGGCCGAGCTGCACCGCCACGTCCGGGCGGCGGACTTCGTGGCCGTGGACCTCGAGATGAGCGGCGTCACCAGCGCGCCGTGGCGCGAGTCCTGCGGCTTCGACCGCTCCGACGTGCTCTACCTGAAGGTCAAGCACTCCGCCGAGAAGTTCGCCGTCATTCAGTTCGGCGTCTGTCCCTTCCGCTGGGACTCTTTCAAGCAGTCCTTCGTCGCTTATCCGTACTCTCTCTCTCTAAGTTCTGGTCGTTTGATGAATTTGATGAAACATTGAGAAAGTGAAGAAATTATCTTCTTTCATTCAATTATTGTTTGCATTTTGTTTTCTGGTGAAATTCATTGGATTGGATTGGATTGGAAGAATTGATTTTGGAGAAGGAAAGTTTTGATTTTAATTGGTATGATAATGTTGTCTAGTCATGGAAATTTTGAGTTTTTAAGTTAAAAATATTGGATAAATTAGGAATTGGAAATTGCTGATCTTTCCTTTTGTTATATGTTTGTTTGCTGAGAAAATAGTGGTGGGAAAGAGCTTATAAATTTTCTTTCCGAAACATTGAGCTTTTGCCTATCGGAATCAAACTTGCTCATGAAGTGATTTTAAGCTAGAGAAAAGAAAAGGCAACTGATTTAAGAATTGGAAATTACTGATCTTTTGGTTATCTGTTTGTTTGTTGAGAAAATAAAGGCAGGAAAGAGCGTGCTTTTTCCTGTGTTTTCTTCGTAGAGAATGACAAGCTCATCTAGGAGTATTCTTTGTGCATTTTTCTTGTGTTTTTCTGAATGAGAATCTGAGATTGTTCATTGACAGGCACAATTTCTACGTTTTTCCGCGTCAAGAGCTTCCTACAATCGACAGCTCCTCTTATGAATTTATCTGGCAGACAGGATCAATTGATTTCCTGGCTAGGTACCAATTTGATTTCAATGCTTGCATACGAGAAGGTAATTTCAATTGATTTCTCTTTTGTTTCTGTTGCATTGCATTTCCTATGTATGGTTACGAGTTTTAACCCAGTTGCGATTATCAGAATTTTTTTGCCCAACATAGAAACTTTTTCTCTTTCTAATGGTTGCTATAGTTACGCTCCTGATTCTAAGTAATACAAGTTAAAATGATTTTTTTCAATGCATTCCAAGTTTCTTTCCTGGAGATGCATTCAGTTTGTGAATTTGAACCCGTTGGGTAATCTCAGGAATATCTTATTTATCCAGAAGGCAAGAAGGTGAAGCACTGAAACGTTTGAATTCGGCGCATGAAGATGAGTCATCTGCAACATGCTATAACTCCAAAGAAGTAAGAGATGTACCATCAGTCGCTATGGCGGACATTCTCTTCACGGAAAGAATGAAGAACAGATTCATTGAATGGCGTAATTGGTTATTGCAGCCTCGAAATGGAGAGTTCCAGTTTCAAGGGTGTTCAAATGACTCCAAGCAAAAATTTCAAACCGTTTTCTTCAGGATGCGGCCCGCTGTTAATCTGAGTGGATGCACTTCTCATCAGCTTCGGTTGATTCAGCTGGTAATATAGTAATTATTTCTTATATTTTCTACCATAAGATTGTTACTTTTAAGAAATCATTGACATATATAAATCGTTACGCTTGGCCATGCTACATTGCTCATAAAGAGAATAAAGTCTTTTGCCTTGGTCATGTGAATATGCAGGTCATTAGGAAAAGCTTCAAAGATCTCACCTATGTTCACGTGAAGGGTGATGATGGTGTCTCACAATATCTTGTGGTCTATACAGACTCAAACGATGACTGTGACTTACTAATGGTTAGAAGCTTTTGTTGGTCCTTTAGATGAATTTGATGTATTTTCTAAAAAATCTTTCTTATTTGAATGACAGTCTGCCAGTTGAAACAATTTTTAAAAGAATTTTGAGCGCGTGTTATTTCAATAGGTTTTAGCGGGTTAAGGTTTTGGTTTTCTTGTTTCAATAAATATTGAACTGAAATCTTTTATCGTTAGAAGTGAAGAACATCCCTCACTAATTTGGCATTTGATACATGACCTTAATTATGGAAAAGTGCAAATGAAGAAAAAAGGAATAACATGAAAAGAAAATATTTAGGTATTGGTATCTGCACCCTGGGGAACTGAATTTATCGATATTCCTTTGTTCTTTTTTACCAGAAAGAAGTGAAGAATGAGCATCGGAAACAAGCAGAGAAGAAGATCCAAGCTGCTATTGGGTTTCGCCATGTTGTTGACCTCTTGTCTTCAGAACAGAAATTGATCGTTGGTCACAATTCTTTCTTAGGTACAGACATGAAAAGCTAGTCCCATTTTTGTATAAAACTTTATTTGGTTGTATATTATATATGCTTTCTTGTCTGTGATACAGATATTGCCCACGTTTACAACAAATTTATAGGTCCTCTTCCCTTAACCGCTGAAGAATTTGTTTCCTCTCTTAGCAAGTACTTTCCTCACATTATCGACACCAAAATGTTACTCAACACTCATCCCGTACTCCAACAACGAATGAAGAAGTCCAAGACATCATTATCGTCTGCATTCACGTTGTTATGTCCGCATATTTCTCTTAGCTTTGCAGCACTCGAGTCAAATGTCAAGGTGGAGGTTGAAGTAGATGATTTGAGGTTTGTTCTTGCTTTCTTCCGTCTGTATTGCGAACTTTTTAGTGCTTAAATCATTCAACTTATTTTAGTGTCAATTTTACCGTCCTGGTTGTTAGCTTCCCTTTCTGGACCAAACTGAGTAGATATCCATTCGCAGGTCTTCCAACTGGAATTCGGGTGCCAAGCATGATGCGGGATATGATGCTTTTATGACAGGATGCATTTTTGCGCAGGCATGCAGTTATATAGGAATTGATTTTAAACAACATTTGCCATCGGAAAGTTTAGCCTTAAATGAAAAACTCAAGGAGCACATCAACCTTCTGTATCTCAGTTGGACTAATGCCGACATTATTGATCTAACCAATGGTAATAAGGTTACAGAGTCCGTGGAATCTTACCGGAAAAAGCGGTACTCGAAGATTGTGTTTGACAATGTTGTGTTAATTTGGGGATTTCCTTCCGATCTCAAGGCAAGGCACATAAGAGAGTGCATCTCAAAAGCCTTTGGTCCGACCTCCGTTACTTCTGTCTACCAGTTGGATGCAACTGCAGTTTTTGTTCAGTTTGCCAAACCTGAACTCGTCTCTGACTTTCTCAATTTAAAGGAAGCTTTGGAGAAAAGCAATGATCCAATCTCAATTTTGAATCCTCTTACCGAACTTTTAAAGGGTGGGAACACTCGTGCAGCTACTTATGAAACTTACAAGGAAATTTGCAGTGCGCCTATATCGAAAGTCTTATTTGGAGACCAGGCAGAGGTGTTTGGTACCAAACGAAGGACCAAACTGGTGGAATCTTCCATGACAGCAACGAATACTCAAGAAGATGAAAATGCCGGCACAGAAAACTCGGTATTTGTAGATTTATTAACGGCACCCCGGGGAAGAAAAGCAGCCTCAAACTCCGGCGGCAAAACCGAGCCGGGGTTGATGGACAATTCGGAAACGATTCATTTCATGGCCACATCTCGTGTGATCATAAGATCTTAATTCTTCTTATGGTGCTGAAGAGACTCAGCTGAGAACTAGTAATTTGTGAGTGACCCAAATTGATTTAACCAATTCTTTCTTCTTCTTTTTTTGGTATCAAAACATCTGTATTTTCCATTGTTGTTTTTAGTAACAACATTTAGGAATGAGCTACTTAGAACAAAAGAAGAAATGAAAACGGGAATTTGTATAACATAGAAAGTTTTGGTTGGAGCCAAGTGATATTTTTTCTCGTCAATATGGATTAATTTAGGTGGCAATTGGCTCCTAGTGGATTAATTTTCGCATCTACATATACATACATACATATATATATATATATATATAATAGAACAGTAAAGTTGGTTGTTTGTTCTACGCATAGGTTGGGGGGGTGTCTCTTACAGCATGATGACTTGATGATAGATTTTATGCACTCTGATCTTATAGGTTTAACGGTTGTGATCTTCCCTCTTGGGATTTTACATTTAAGTTGAACGAAATTGTTTCTTTTCTGAATCAAAGAACTGGGCTCTTTTTTTTTCTCTCTTTTTTTTTTTTTTTAAACAAAGAAAAAGAAAAAGAAAAGAAGGGAAAACCAATGAAATGCTAGACCTATCGTCCTATTACACCATTTCAAATGTACCTATTAATAACAATATCATGTTATTATAAAATAATAAAAAATAACATATTTGATATTGTGTACCATACCATATTAAATAACATATTTGATATTGTGTATCATACCATTTAAAGTTATGAAAAAAATTGAAATATTAATCAATAATAATCAAATATCAAATTTAACATTTACTATATTTTAGTAGGAAATTTATCACTAATTTTATCGCATGATAAATTTGACAAATTTGACATTAAACATTACATTCTCTTAGAGAGCATTTTTTCCCTCTCAAATGTTTAAACATACTATTGATACATCAATTTAGCACTTAATCAGAGATGTTCTAGAGTTTTTTTTTTTTCCCCCTCTCTCATACACTAAAATTTACCATTTATATTGTTTTTTCTTTTTTTTTTTAATAAATAAAAAAATTGTTTTTTTTGGGGTAAGGTTTTTCTTGTTTTAATCAACCAGAACCTGTCTTTATTAACGTAGATAGTGGGATCAACTACCGCCAGTGGGAAAGGCTTTCTGGCTGTAATTATCATGGCTTTTTGTTGTTATTAATTATTAGTTATTATTATTACCTTGTAAAGACCATTTCTTACCTCTGCCGCACACTGCCTCTTCATGGGTTGGATGGGAAGTTGCATTACATAAACGGTAAATATCAGATATGACTCATGATAATGACGTTTTGCTAATTAATACACGTCAAATCAATTGGAGTTTTGTGGTATTTCAATTTTCAACGTTAGAAAAATTTCAAACAGTTCAAACCTAACCTCTTTTCCTCATTTTGGTTTATGTTCATCACCAGTTTAAAAAAATAAAAAAAATAAAAAAATTGTAGGAGTAAATCTCTATCAACTCCTCCAAATCAAACTTATCAAGAAAAAAAAAAAAAAAAAAAAATCCTCCTAATCAAATCCAATTTATTGTTCATGCTTTAATGGAACTAGTCAAAATATATAGATTACTAGGAACCGAAAATAACGTACATTGTCCAATTGAAATAGCCTTTTTTTTTTTTTTTTTGGGTGAACAAATAGCCATCTTTTGTTGGGTTACGACACTTTTGACCTTTGAATTTTTCACTCTATAATAAATCTAAATTGTATATTTAATCAGGTGTTTGAAAGTTTCTACAAATCAATAACGATAGGGTGATAATATGAATAACTTAACTGTGCTTGTGATTGTACATTTAAGCATATCATATCATATGATATAGAATCCAAATATTTTATCCTCAAATTTATTTATTTAAAAACCTAATGACAATCTTTAAATACGGACAAATTACTCCAATAGCTTGTTTGAAGGCAATGAGATGTTTGAAATGTAAAGTGTAAATCTCAATATTATCTATTGGATTTAAAATTAGAATTGGAATAAATCAATAACTGTGAGATGATTTAAACTCTATATTTTTTAATAAGATAGTTTATCTTTAAACTATACTTGCAATACAAAAAAGACTTGTTAATTATCTTACGAGTAATTGGTCTAAATAGTCCCTAAATTCTTTCGAAGGTGACAGTTTGGTTCATATTTTTTTTATTTTTTTATTTTTTTGGGATCAAGATGACCATAAACCTTTAGTTTCTTGGCCGTTTCAGTCCTTTCCATCCAATTTCGTTAAATTTCTAATGAAATCTTGCTCAAATGATTATTTTTATAATAAAATGACTAAAATACCCTCAAATATATATCTCTCTCTCTCTTTAACCCCCCACCCCCCCTCCCAAAACCGGCAAGCTCGAACACCCCCTCCCCCGTTCTTGTACAGCCCAGTGCCCCCCCCCCCCACCCCACCCCACCCCCAACCCAAATATGGGCTCGCCGGCAAGCTCGAACTCCCCCGTTCTTGCCGAGCCCAGTGCCCCCCCCCCCCCCCCCCAACCCAGATATGGGCTCGTTGGCGAGCTTGAATGCACCCCCGATTCCCCCCGCTACTAGCGAGCTCAAACGCCCCCTTCCCCCACCCCCTGTTGAGCTTGCCTCGCCCTCGATTTTGATCTTGGCCCCCCAAATCTGAGCTTTGGTTTCGAGGAGAGAGAGAGAGATCGAGGAAGGAGAGTGCTTTTGAGGAGAGGGAGAAATATATATATATATATGTAATTTTTAAAAAAAATTTAAAAATTAATTATTAGTAAATTACTAAAATACCATTTCATTCTTTTAGAAATTAACGGAATTGAATAGAAATAACTATAATTATCAATATTTTAAGAGTTCAAGGTCATCGCAGCTAAAAAAAAATAAAATAAAAAATAAATCGTCATCTTTTAAAGAATTTAGATACTATTTAGACTAATTACTTTATAAACAAGTTGAAAATTGGCATGCGTACTACTAGGATGTGGAGAAGCTTTACTCTTTTTTATTTTATTTTATATTGAAAAGGAAAGAAATTGCTATAACTTTTCTTCACAAAGGTTAAACCCTAGAAGGCTAAATTGGAGCCACATCAACTCTCTCCCATCATGCATGTCCTCCACGTGTCCTGATTCAGTTGTATTTAACGGCCACGATTTCTTTAAATCACGAGAGAAAAGCCTCTATACTCTCTAACGCGCCCCCCCCGTACCACGCGTGAACACAGTCAGGTGACCTTTTGGGTCCACCTGCAATACCCAGTCACCATCCCCTTGCCAAATTTGGTTGCACATTTATCAGGTTACTTGTACGTTTCTTATTTTCTTATTTTCCATTTTTTTATTGGTACGTAATTAATTAAAATGTTCCAAAAATAAACTTTTTACGCCTGCAGAATAAAAAAAACCGCTTATAAATTTTCTGAAGGAAAAAAAAAAAAGAAAACCACTTATACGTTAAAAGTGTTCCATTAAAAGAAAAAGAAACCAAAAAAGAAAACCACTTGCATATTTTTTGAAAATTGAAAGCAAAAACCACTTGTATACAATGCTGAGGTAAAAGGGTTGAGTCAGGTTTTTGAAGAATCTATATAAATTTGTAGAAAATGACAAAATTATTATAACAAACGCATCTTTCAAGACCACTTTACCCTTTAATAACCGGTAATCGTCACACGTCACCGGCTGCAGCCGGTGACCCCTGTCCCCTATTTATTTGGCTATCTATCGAGCAGTGTTAAAATAATAATAATAATAAAAAAAAAAAAACTGTTCCATAGGGGGTTAGAGTTTTTAGCGAATACGTTTCTCTCTCTCTAGAATTCTCTCTCTCTCTCTCTCTCTCTCTCTCTCTCTAAGTCATCCGTTTCATTTCATCTTCTTCTTTGTTCTTCTTTATCATCTCCTTTGACAAGATTCAGTTTCATGGAAAAGAAATTTCTAGCCAGTATAGTAGTTTTTCCATTAGAAAAAACACATATTCCATATAGAGAAAATATACATATACATCTATATATGTAAAGAGCTTTTAGGGCGATTTTGTGGGAGCCAAAATCTTTAAACTCCAAATAAGGGTATATATTTCTTTCTCTTGTTCTTCGTTTTTCAATCTGATTCAAAACTATACCAAGCATGTTTCAAGCCGGTTTGTTTAATTTTATTATTTATGGTTCTTGTAAAAAACTATGGGGTTTTTTTTTATAATTATTATTTTGAAAAGATAAGCTATATAGATATATATGTTCTTATTATATAGCTGTGTATGCATGCGTTAATCTCTTATAAGTATGAATATATATGTGCTAATACTCATGAAAGATAATGTAGATATTAGTGCTATATATTTTAATGTATCTAGACATGTTTTATTTTTTTCATGCTTCATAACTTCACTATTTTAATGATATAATTTTGAAAGCTATATACTATGAAAAGCTCATTTATATTTTGCAACCATTTGTCTGCTTCTTGTCTAGCTTTTTCAGCCTGAAAATATAAACATCACATGTACTGCCATGAAAAGTTGAAAACTACCTCATAATATTATAATATATATTTATTAACATATAGCTACACACACACACACACACACACACACACATATATATGTAAATATTGCTATTTGAAAATCAAGTTTTGTTGGCTATTTCTGTGCTACCGTCAATTGCTTTCAATTGCTTTTCATGGCTACATATGCATATAATGCATTGAATCTAAATTCACAGGATTACACAAACACATTAATTATGAGGTTAATTTTCTATATTTTAATTTTCCTCTATGTTTATTATTGACATGCAATATATACACACACATATGTGCGTGTGCGTGTGTGTGTTTTCATGTAATTCTAAAGCATTTTTTTGGTTTCAACTACAGGAGAGGACATATAATGTGATATATATATATATATATGTATATCATGATGAAGAGCAATATATACCAAGTGGTCACAAATCATGTTGACAGAAGAGAGAGAGCACAACCCGCCAAGGGCTAAAGAGTCTTTGCCTCTGTTGGGAGTGTGCTTTCTCTGCTTCTGTCACCATCTATTGATCAATGCACTCCATTTGATTTGTGATTCGATATTCCAAGTTACCCCTTGATCCTCATCAAACGGCTATGTAAGGTTTTCTACAACTTACACATATATATATATATATATATGTATATATAGTTAAAGTACCAGAAACTAGTATTATTTAATGTCAAAGATTTGTAATTTGTTATAGGTTGCTAATGAAAATGAGTTTATAGGTTGCTAATGAAAATGAGTTTATAGGTTGCTAATGAACATGAGTCTATTTTGAACCTAAATGTTATTGTTTACTTCAACTTTTCTCTTAGAATTTGTAGGGGTTTTTTTTTTTTTTTTTTTTGGGTTATTTTTCCTTATGTTTTCTTTGGGATTTACAAGTAAAATGCATATTTGAGAAAGGGATTTTAAGAAAATGAATAGAGATTAGTGATGGGAAGATAAAACTAAATGGCTTTCATTGTGAAACATTTTCAAGAATTTCTATGTTTTAGATCACCATTTATTTACTTTATTATGATCTTAAGAAGTTATATAAGTTCCATCTTATAAATCAAAAACTCATTTCATAAATGCAATGAGATATGAGTACAAGGGAAGATAAGAAGAAGAGAGAAGTAGAAGAAGAAGAAGAATGAACATGACCATTATAATTATAAATAATTATTTTGTTAATTTCCTCTTGTGTTTTCTTTTCGATTTATAAGTTAAATGCACATATACTTGAGGAAGGGATTAATTGTAAGAAAATAATTAGAGACCATAAATGGGAAGATATATAGGACTAAATGACTAACATTATGAACGTTTATATAATATCAATGTCTGAGATCACCCTTTAATATTTGATTTGGTATCTTAATTCGAAGTTGTAAATTACATCTTACAAAGAAAATTAAACTCATTTCATAAATGCAATGAGATATGAGATCAATATATATACATATATATATATATATATATTCTTTTCTTAGCATGTTCTAACAAGTATGACATTTTCCTTGAGCAATAATATAATGCATAATATCATTCTCTTTTTTCCTAGAGCACACTACTTCATCTCTCCATCTCTTTTAGACAACGATATATATCATGAAAATTTTTATCATGAATCTCAAAATTCTACGAGTATATTATAAAAGTAAAACCATTGTTTCATCCCTGCTTACGTATCTTAAACACATTGAATTTTAGTTTTACAAATGTCATGAATTTTTTTTTTTTTTAAATGAGTATCACTTTCCTTTCCAATAAAATAAACATCACAAAGGCATTGCATTTTCATTGCCAAACTTGGTATTTAGTTTTCATGATTCTATTGAGGAGTGGAGTTAAGCCGTAATATTTTCTCTCTTTTTTCACATTTTTTTTTTCTTCATCTTTTTCTCTTAATTAAAAACTAATGAGACAGCTCATAGAACTCTTCTAATTCAGGATGTCTGAAATTTACAGCTCAGAAAATCTAAAATTTCCAAGAGTTAAACTATATATAAGATGCTTTACTTGCAGGTGGAAATTTGAATACTAAAGATAAGATCATGATTTCAATCTTTGCTGTTAGTCTTATACTAGATAATTAACTGTGTCTCATGTACTGGTTTTGTGTGAAATTCTCTTAATGGTACCACAACACCAAGAAAGACATAGTATTCAACTTTTTTTTTTCTTTTTTTTTTTTTTTTTTAATTAGCCATTGGATATTCCGGACAAGAACACGACTAATCCCACGAGACATGTGCACCGTGCCCTCATTGATATTATTGTAAAAGCTTCAAGTATTTATGAAATTGTTAAGAAGGGAAAAAATGTACTTGATGATTAGGTATTAGGAAAAAAGAGTTAAGCTTGCGTCTGAATCGTCGGTTGGAATTGAAATTTTTAAGTTGGATTTGATTGATTTTTTAAAAATGAGTTATAATTTTTGTTGATTTTTCAAACAAAAAAAAAGACAAAATACCAGTAAAAAAAAATACAGTTTAGTAAGTAGAAGAATATAGTTGTCTCTGCTGAAATGCCCTATATATTATTGTTTACTAGTTCTCTCTCTCTCTCTCTTTGTGAATTTGTAACCGGTATTGTTGCTTGAGTATATATTGTGAATGCCTTTTGTAATAGTTGTGAATTATGACACCATTAAAAAAAAAAACTCAATTTATTTGCAAAGAAATAGTACTTTTCTTAAGGTCAGTCTACCAACACTCAAAAACGACATGAATATGCTGTGTGAAAAAGATTGCTTTTTGTCGTTTGTCTTCAAGTGTGAACTACAAACAGAACGGCTCTTATATCAGACAGACAACTTGTTATACTGATTGCATAAAAAGTACATTGTATATATATATTACAGAAGTTTGAATTGCTAGTTGAATCTGTAACTGTAACAAAAAGAATTTTGCAATTTGTAATAAAGAAAAAATTTAAGAAAGCTTCTTATTGATATATGGAGAAACAGAGACAAAATAGTTCAATAAATGGATTTGAACTCAGCTAATGAACTGTTACAACCTCTTTTCATCTCCATATTACAACACAAAATTCCAACAAAAATTCAAAGAACAAAAAAATCCCAGTTATCTTTTAGTATTTGGCTAAGAAAATTTAAAAAAAAAAAAAAAAATTAAACTGTCAAAACTTTAATGTCACACAAATGAGAGCTAGATGGCTTACACTCCTCATGATCATCATCATAATCATCATCTGAAACAATTTCATCCAAGGTGAGAGGCAAGCCACAAGAGAAAGTGAGGCTCGGCTTGAGCCTCGGAACCGCCACGGGCTCCGCCTCGTTGTTTAAGATCTGCAGCACCCTCCTCATCGACGGCCTCTCCGTGCTATCGGGGTTAGCGCAGCTCAGCCCGACAAGCAAGAGCTTTCTCATCTCCTCCTCCCTAAACTCTCCTATAAGCCTCTTGTCAGCAGCCTCAATGACCTTCCCTTCTGAGTGCAAACCCCAAACCCAATCCACCAAATTCACCATCTTCTGCGTGCCCGCCTCTCGCTCTATCGGTCTCCTCCCGCACGCCACTTCAAGGATCACTACGCCGTAGCTGAACACGTCAGTCTTCTCGGTAGCCTTCCCGTATTGAAGATACTCGGGCGCGAGGTACCCCATTGTCCCGGCAGTTAAGGTTGAAACCGGGCTCTTGTCGTGGTCCATAAGCTTGGCTAACCCGAAGTCTCCCAACCTTGGATTGAAATTCGCATCGAGTAACACGTTTCCCGTCTTTATGTCCCTGTGAATGACTTGTTGCTCGCATTCTTGGTGAAGATATGTCAAAACCGAAGCCAAACCGACGGCAATGTTGTGCCGATGAGACCAACTCAGCAACGCGCCTTTCCCCGATTCTTGGTAAAGCATCTTGTCAAGGCTGCCGTTGGGCATGAAATCGTAGACGAGAAGCAATTCGCCTTTCTCGACACACCACCCTTGGAGCTGAACTAGATTCTTGTGCCTCAAGCAAGCGATGATCGAGAGCTCTGCCAAGAACTCGGTTTTCCCCTCGTGGGAATGCCGTGACCTCTTCACCGCGGCTATGGTCCCCGAGCTATCGAAGAAGGCTTTGTACACAGTTCCAAAAGCTCCATGGCCGATGATCCTACTAGGATGAAACCCTTTTGTGGCTAACTTCAGCTCTCTATAGGTGAACTCTCTCGGGCCGGTTAGAATTTCCTGTTTGAAGCTCTTTTGGGTTCTAATGCTCTTCAGTCTTCTCGTAGACACATAACCAAACACCACAAGAGCAACGAAAAAGAAGACCGGTCCGGCAATCCCGAGCCCCAAACCAAGCCTCTTGTTATGATTGCTTGAAGAGTTCTTCTCCGGAATCATCGGTGTCAACGTCACCGTGTTGTCCGACACATTGTGTGGATGAAGCCTCGATCTTAATGTCGAAAACCCGTATGTACGGAAGCTCCAATTCTCAATCAGATGAAGCTCGGTACTTCCTTCAGTAGAAGCCGAAAACCCGACATACATATTCTCTTTTAGGTACTTGGAGAGACCAATGTCGACGCTTAAAATCGGCTTATTGGGCTTGGTATTCGAGTAACTCAGGAAGATCTTCAGCTTTTCTTGATCATTCTTGTAGTCAATCCAAGCCGTGATGCTGTTCCCACTCTTGAGATCAATCCCCCGAGACATCGCATCTACGGTCTTGATCGAATTGAGGCTCTCGATATCGAGACCGACATGGTTGTCATTCGGGTCCTCAAAATGCAAGTCCATTCGGGTGTCGAATTCGATTGCCACAAACTTGTTTTGCGTCAACTGCGAGGAGTTCACCAGGCCTAAATAGCCTCCGGGGCTGCCGAGAGTCCGATTCTCGGGCGATAGGAAGAACGAAAGGCCGTCTCCGGACGAGCCCGGATTGACATTGGTGATGGCGAAAGAGAATTTTGTGGAGAAAGAAGCCGTGGAGTTGGTCTCAGGGTCGTAGAATCTGATGGGGTTGTTGTAGATTACCGTTCCGGCGCTCGAGGACGGCACGCCGAGCTCTCGGGTGAGGCCTAATACGCCGTTCCGGAGGTACGAGTCGCCGAGGAGGGTGAAGTTTCGGAGAGTGAAAGATGGGAAATCAAAGCTCACGTTTTGAGCAGAGGATTGAAAAAAGAAGAAGAACAAGAACAAGAATAAGAAAACAAGAAGCTTTCTTGGAGGCATAATTTGTGATTTTTGGAAGGAAATGAGAAAATGGGTTTCTCTTGTTTTTCTGATCTGCTTAGAATTTGAGCTTAGATTTTGAGATCAGATAGTGAAGTTGAAAATAAATCAGAAATTCAGAACAGAGTTTTTTTTTTTTTTTTTGGGAGAAAAAATGAACTGTGAATGAGAGGGGAAGTGGGATTTTAACGGTTACAACGGTTGTGAATGAAACGACTGCGTTTTGACGGAGTTCAGGAATATATTTATATATGTGTGTGTGTGTATATATATATATATATATATGTATATTTGTATTCATGTATGTATTAAGGGACAACTTGGGTCAGAAGACAGAATAGGAGCGTAATTACAAAGATCTGAAAAGACAAGACTTTGTTTTAGAAGTATTCAAAACTGACCGTTTTTCATGTCTATTACGATTGCGATGTTTTTTTCCGTGCAAGAAAATTGTGTTCTCATTGACTGGGTGGAATTGAATAAAATAATGTTTTGGAATTAGAGTGCATGTGAAACAAGAAAAGGGTTAAGTGGTTTGTTAATCGTTTAATTAATCAAAGCAATTTCTCTTAAAAAAAAAAAAAAAAAAAAAAACCTACTCTATGTTTTAAACTGCAAAATAACTGTCGGTTTTACATTTCTTTTACTTTGATATAATTTTGATCCGATCCAATATTCAAAACATACACTATAATATCATAAAAATATCCATTAATCACGGTAGATTAAGAAGAGGTGAGGTCTCTATTAACATTGAAATTCATAATTTTTGTTTAGATATGATTTTGATCGAATCTAATAATCAGAAACATACACTTTTGATAGGGCACCTTATTGAATATATTAATCAAAAAGGTGAGGTCTCTATTAATATTGAAATTTATAGTTTTTATCTTCATATAATTTATTTAATTAAATTTAACGTTTAAAAACATACATTAAAGAAAAATTGGGATCCAAATAGCACTGAAATCCGCAGTTTATGAATCCACAGTTTATGCACTTTTAGGTTGTACTTTGTTCATCGGAATGTGTTAAATGGACGGTGATTATTTTATTGGACCATGACGATTTGCATGTACTTGCAACACAATCAAGATAAGATAAACATCTGGGTTTTCTTTTGTTTTGTGAATTAAGGTACTAAAATAGTACTAAATTCCCCATGACTGAAAATGGAATCTAAACGGCAACTTTGATTTTTTATTTTTATTTTTTGTAAATAGTCACCAGAGAGCATGAAATTCAAAAAATGCCAAAAGAGGGCTTCTCATGTGAATAATAATAAGGTCGGTCTAGATCCAAATAATTGGGTTGAGGAGTTACACGTCATTTAGCCGTTACAAAAGAATAAAGATTAACGTATGGTGACAAATTCAACTTTTCTTTTTTGAAAACTTTATCGCCCCAAAGTTCATTTATGCTTTTAGCCACCAGTTCGCAAAGAATTAATGCCTTTTTTTTTTTTTTTTTTTTTTTTTTTTTTTTGCGCTGAAAAGAATTATTGCCACGTTAATAACAACTAACAATAGCGTTATTTAACTTAAGTAATTATTAAAATTTGTTGCGAGGATAGATATATATATATATATATATATCTATGTATAGAGAGAGCGAGAGAGAAACTTTTTCAATAAAATCAATTTAATTTTTCGAAAGAAAAAATGTTACACATTTATGGGAACCAAATTTATGGTGTTTCACTGGCCGTAACAAAAAATAAAAAATATAAAAATAAAAAAGCCATTCTTGAGGAACTACAAACAGGAGCATACAAAAGGTTAGAGAGAGAGAGACTTTTTTTCAATCAAATTGAGAGAAAGAACATTTTTAATCAAATCAATTTGATTTTTCAATAGGAAAAATGTTACAAATTAATAGGAACCAAATTCATGATTTTTGTTGGCCTCAAAGAAAGAGCCATTCTTGAGGAAGAACTACAAACATGAGCATATACAAAAAGGTTAGAAACTAGCTCAGTTAGTTCTCTATCAATCAAATCTAGAATATACAGCTAAGATTTTTTTCTTTTTTTCTTTTTTTTTTTTTTTTTTTTAGAAATCAGTGTCGACCAAGGAACAGAAACCTGCCGAGAAGCCATTGCCTGAATTATTGTTTGGACATCTCTAATATGTTGTCAAAAGGGCCACGCAGATGACAAACACAACTGTTCCTCCAAGAGCCGGCGGCGAAGCTTGGTTATAACAAGAGAAGCATGTACATGACTGAATCATTTTAAGACGTACCGGAACCAATAATCTGCACAAGAACTCCTCAAAGGAATCTCCTTTGGGAATGGAATCTCCTTTGGGAATCTGCCATATACAAGAAACGAGGCTCTCGTGATGAAATGGCAATGGCAATCTAACAAAGAATCCCCGTTTGGATCCCCGTTTTAAATTCACTTTTCAAGCTGAAAACTCAAATTTTTGTGAGAGAAGAAACTGGGTTTAAAACGAAGATCCAAACAGGGGAGAGTAGAAATCTGTATGGATAGCAAATACTAGAACCGTCGAATTCAACGTACCGTCCTCAGAGCAAAAAAGTTTATTAACAACGTCCATGAAGATCAACAAAGTCTAATTCACGTTCTCCCTACTTTAGCTGAAATCTTCGGGGCGGTATTACTTCCAAAAAAAATTAAAAAAAAAAAAAGTTTATTAGGAATTTACACCAGTAACTAGTGCTTAATAACTGACTATTTAGAAACTAAAAGCCAAAATCAATTATCTAAATTATGTCATAACTTTCAGCTATCTATCAGAATTACCTTCTGCTATACTGCAAAAGCTCTCTGTGGGGAATATCGCCGCCGGGTCTACTCTATCTTGGGAAAACACAGCTAAAGCTATGCGATTTTTACTGTAAAATGCAAAAAGGCAGCATTTCTTTTGTCAAGGCACACAAAAAGATCAAAAATTTCAAAGGGAGAGCGTGTTTTTTTAATCACGAAATTATGAAAGGTGGAGGTCTCATGGTTGAAAAGGATTTAAAGGAATACCTGGCCCATGAAGGAATAAATTTTCCATTTGGTTCATCGTCATCTTCTTCATCTTCGTCATCCGAACATTTGTATGGAGAAATATCATAGGACTGTTCTTGACTTGTGGTGGCAACTGAGTTTTTAGTTCTTGTTTGTTCGTCTAAATCGTTCACCTAAAATATATTGTAAATGCATGAGATATATTTTCCAGGTCATTACAATTTCAAACAAAAAGGAAATGCTCCGACAAGAGTACCTTATAAGTGAGGGAACTTGTTTCCTTTAAACTGTTTCCAACATTACTTGAAGCCTCAAAATCTTTAGGAACAATGCCTGCTCTTCTGTCATCGCTTGATGATGCTCTAGTCGTTGGTTCAACTTCCGAGAGACTCGGGCAATTGTCGTCACCCTTTCGTATTTCCGTCTTATGATTTCTTTTTTCATCCTTGGATTCCCTCACCTCATGTCCTTTTTCACCCTACATTGGTCAGCTTGATGTGAGTATCGAGTAATATAATACCTGAAAGAGCTGGCAGAAAGTGATGTAGTTTCCTCAGTAGAAAATAGCTTACCATGTCTCGGCCTTTGGCATTTTTCTCTTCCTTTGCTGCTTGTAACTTTTGTTCATGTTCTTTCTGCTGCTGCTTTCTTGCTTCATCAATACGCAACCGTTTCCTTTCCTTCTCCTTTTTCTCTTCTTCTTCCCTTTGTCTTTTCTTTGCTGCCATTTCAGCCTCTTTTTTCTTCCGCTCCTCTTCTTTCCTTTTCTTTTGCAGCTCTAATTGCCTTATATTCTCTTGCTCTAGTCTAGCTCGCTTGAGCTTTATGGCTTCTTTCTTAAGCTTGCGTTCGTTCTCTTTCTTTTCTGCAGCACGCTTTGCAGCTCCAGCAGCCTCCAAGGCCTTCACTTTGACATCTCTCTTACCTATAAGGAAAAACAAGAAAAGAATGAACACACTAAAAAATAAATTATAAAGATAAATAAATAAAAAAAATGTTAACGGTAAACATTTTTATGAGCAAATGGCAAATAGAACATCGTTGCAAGTATGCGACCAAAATCAGCATGTCAGTATCTCACAAAACAAATGGAATATTTATAAAATTAAGATTTAATAAGAATTAATGGGGACAATTTAGCATTTAATAGAAAAAAATACAGCTTCGAAACTAAATTGCCTCAACGAAAAACGAATATTGAGAAAATATTTTGTATGGGAAAACCATTTTTGTGAGAAGATGACTTTATTAGAAGATAAACATGGTGATTGGAGATAACCTGTTACGATTGCAGGTGCTTGTTTCTGTTGAACGAGTGGAATAAATGAAGTAATATTGGACACAATATTGCTTCGCTTAGTCTCCGTCTCAGCCATACTTTGACCACCTTTTCTGGAGCTGGTTTTTGCTAATTTTGGCTTGCTAAACCGATTATGAAGCGACCCTGGTTTTCCCTTGAGAGAGGTTGCTCCTAATGGCTCATTCTCCTTATTGTTGTATCTTCTTTGAATGCTTCTTCCATTTCCAGGATTCTTTTTGGCCTTGTTGTTAGTTCCGTTGAAGCTGAATTCTGTGCTAACTGATTCCAAGCTAAACCTATCAGCATATGACGCGGCTTCAGATTCAGGAAGGTTGGCATTAATTTCAGCAAGTGGTTCCCTATTAACTGAGCTGGTCAGCATCTCCATTACGACGCCTTCTTGATAAGTTTCAGCAACCTCTTCCCCGTTCTCATTCTCTTCATTAATGCATGGAAGCTCAGGAATTAAGCTCCGCCGCTTCCCGGAACTACCAGATTTTATGATCCTATCCCAGACTTTCCGAACAGGGGATGTGCAAGGTTTTTTAATATCCCAATCACTATAGCAAGTTGTACCGGGAAGACAATCAGAATGGGCTCTTGCGTGAGAAGGACGACTAATTTCTTCACTAGTGGGAAGTTTATCCTCCATATCCATACCTTCTAGAAGCCCAGTGGGAACAGACTGGTGCAAACTGGAAAGTTTGTGCAATTTACACGAAGCTGAAGAGAAGGATGCGGGGGTTTGCATGCAAGCAGATTTGCAAAGCTGCTCCAGAATGCTAGCACGCTCTATTGCCATATTTGAAAGGTTAAGCTTATCAAAGCTGATTCCCTCGTCAGCACTGCACGATTGTTCATCATCTGATTGCATAATGTATCTCTGGAGCATGGGCATTGACTCGTGGGCACCAGTTAAGCACAAAGAGGGGCTATGTTGAAAACCAAGTGAACTAGTTCCTACCAGATCAAATTTCTCTTCCTGCGTTGGTGCTTCACCATTAGTCAAACATTCACTACCCCCCATTTCAATATTTTCTTTGAGACGATATGAATTCCCATTCTCTTCTAAACTGTGTTGAAATTCTCCATCATGAATAATACTAGATGGACCTTCATCTCTTGTCCCCTCCATCAAGTGACCTTCGCAATCTCCAGCAGCATGTCCAGTCTCAATTGGAACTAGGGGTGCTTCTAGTTCCTCATTTACAAAAGCGAACGAGGCATTTGTAATTCTATCCCTCTCTTCCAAGCTAAAATCAGCCTGCAGATACAAAATTTGAGCATTATGTCGTAAATCAGAAAGACATCCAAATAAAGAAATGAAAGTCTAATAGAGATAAAATATGATTAAAACTTAAAACAGCAGATAGAGAAAGACTTTACCGAATTTTCTTCTGTTTGCAAACTTAGTCTAATTCAAAGGTGAAAAATTTTCAGAATGTTCAACCAAAAAATGAAAAATAAGAAAAAAGAAATACCGCTTCAACTTGCAATTTTGGTGAAGATTTAGAACCCTCTGGTATGTTATGCCCCTCAATTTGAGGCAGATCTGCAACTTGACTCCTGTTGATAACTGATTGTACAACGTCCTCCTGAGAAAGTTGAAGGTCTTGGGATTCTAGGTTATCCCTTGGACTATGTTCTTCAGTTAACGAGTCCCTACCTTCGCAAGCTTCGTTGACAGGGAGAACAATGTTTTCTTTTGTCCTTGGTGAATTAGACAGAGTATCATGTAGATCGCTCCTTTTTCGCTTATTCCGAGACGATGAACCTCCGACAAAAGAGGTTTTTGCCACCGACTTCGCCGCAATCTGGTCTTGAGTTGACTGGGAGCAATCTATGCCTGTGTCTTCATGAATAGATCTCTCTAACGGCTCTATAGTATGATGCGGAGACATGTCCGAATTTGCAGTTGAACGTGTTAAGTTGCCCATACTTCGGTCCTTGGAAACAGCACAGGGAAGCTCAACTGCATGATCTTTGTATACTTCCTGGTTTGCGCAAGGATCAAGTTTGGTTACTTGAGGAAAATCAGCATCTTTTGGTAGGTCCTGATCAGCAGAGAAAGTCTCCAGCCCACTGTCATTAAAGCCTAATTCCGTAGGTTCTGCTTCAATGAGTGTTTCCGTCTCTGTAACAAGGGAGAGATCCATCCATGAATATGCATTAACATCAGACAAATCAGAAATTGTGACCTCTGTTAGCAAGTTTACGGGCATACTTTCCCGGGCTGCTTGTATGGTAACTAAATTACCTATCAACGAAGATCTCTTATTGGAATTGACGTCACTCTGTTGCAGATTATTAGTTTCTATATCCATTTCCACCTGGGCTGCTTCTTTTATTGGTGAGACCACATGTTGATCAAAAGTAATTATGGCCGTAGTCGTGTCATCTGCTTGGACTTCAGAAGAATCTCTTTGAGGCTCCTCTTCTTTGCCGAATTCAACCCCTTCCACCAAGGATATCCGGTCATTTTCCTGGTTATTCTCAGCCACTGCTTTTTCCAGCATACCTGCAGATTCCAACAAAGCTGAAGGACTTTTTTCCGATAATCTCCCTGCACTTTCCTCTTCAACGGCAGGAGCAGACATTCCATTGAAACTGGATGCTTCGATATCTTCAAAGTTCAGTTGTTTGGGTTCCACAAGCATTGAAATATCAGCAGCGCAGAGGGATAAAACTTCAGGTTCAATAAAGCCACCCGAGTTAGACCCTAAACAGACCGGGTGGGCTTCAACTGGTCCATCAGAAACAATTTCATTTCCCTTTGCAATTGCAGCACATCCCTCCAGGTTCGCAGGCTGACTGGTGTTGGTATGAGGTAGGTCCATCACATCAACACCTGACACCTTGCGGCCAATCCTACCAGAGCTGTTTAACAATTTAGTTTCCAGCGGTTTGTGTAAAGCAGCAGACCTTGATCGGGTGACTCTACGAGCCAAATCTTGAGAGTTGACAAGTTCTGATTTTCTTTCAGCAGTAAAAAGAGGCTCTGTTCTTGTATTTCTGGCAATACACTCATCTACAATATTTTCCTCATCCGACACATCAGTTGAGTTTGCAGCAAATGGCTCTTGGTCTTCTTGAATCGGCAACGACTTGTCGGCAGATATGTGAGGATTGATATGGGAGTGTGAAAAAATTGATACTCTCTCAATAGTACGATAAGACTGTGACCCTTTTCTTCTAGAGGTATGCCCCTCTCCAGAATTCCCCTTAGTTGAATGTCCTATCCCACTGACCACAAACAACTCATGATTCTCTTTACCAGACGACAATCTCACCGGCTTTGACATATCATAAACGGTGTTGCATGGCAGTCGAGAATTTCGAGATCGTGTTATTCTGCCTGAGTAATTATCAGTTACATGTTTCAAACCAGCACTTTCTTCAATGATTTTAGCAGATTTGATGGTTTCCCCTCGATCAAACAGTTGGGCTTGTCGTGTTAGACTGATAGTACCACAATTACTTTGTTGATTAAAACTTTTAGATCTCGTAATCCTCCTAAAATCGGTGCCACTTCCTTTCTCTATGCCTCTTTTCTCACCAACTCCTGGTTCTGTCTCTCCACCGGTTTGATAAGCTATTGGCGACTTTCTAATCAGTTCTAATGGTTGGTTCCCATGGTTAGACTGCTGTATCGGCAGGCCAGCAGAATCTGTAACCAAAGCACCATATTCCCTGATGACCTTAGATGAACTACCCACATTCATAGAACTCTCTTGCAGGCGAGAGCTTCTAGATCTTGTAACTTCTCTAGAATCATTTCTGCTACCTTGCTCCTCGCTCCAAGTATCACCTATTTTATCATCTTCTACTGCACAAATAACATGACCAGTATCAAGAGTTTTAACTGATTCCATTTCTTCAAGTTGTTCAACCTGAAGGAAAGGAACGGTGGACCCATTAATTCCACGGGAACAACCAATTAAATTAGTCTCATCTTCTAACCGACATTTATCCACTTGTGCACTGTTGCGAAGCTCCAGAGCCCTTTGCCTTGATCTGGATCTATGAAGCCTAGCTAGTGATAGAGCTAAATCATGGTTAACGTCAGAGACTCTTGTATCTCTCTGGTCTTGAGGAGAAGTAATACTAGGATCCTCCTCTCTTTGATCTTCAGGGACTGTTGTACAATGGTCCAATGTAGAAACACCAACCGAGGCACATCCAGCATCACTGACAAAGTTCCAAAGCAAAGCTGACGAATTATCTTCTTCATCGAAAGCTTTATTTTCAGCACACTCTTCTCCCGTGCACAAACCATTTGGTAGCTGCCCAGTTGTAGCTTCAGCAACTGGTTTCTCATGCAGAGAGCAAAGACTATTCGAAAAAGGGATCACAGGTCGCCGGCGTGATAGAAGAACTTCTGAAATGAGGTCTTCAGTATTCAACTCTATGAAGAACAAAAAGATTGATGAATGATGTTAGTTCCCTACCCATATAAAAAAAAATGACAGATTCATTACTTCAATTCAATGCAAGACACTGTGTAAGGGATTTGAACTTCAAATATCACAGTTAATTATTACTTAAGCCTATCTATATATGCATATTTATATAAACTATCAATTTAGCTATGAAAAGTAAAAATAAGTCCAAAACATTTAGCAAACTCTCAAAGGGGAAAAGAATTTCGTTATTCTCTAAACCAAACTACAACAAACCCACTAGTTTCTTTCCCTAAAAAATTAATAATGAAAAAAAATCCACAAGTTTCAATTTTTCTTATCTATACTCTTTTAGCAACCAAATCAGGGAAGTGAAAATTCTTAATTTTTGTAAATAACACTCCAACACAAGCAAAAAGTTTACCTAAACAGTGAAACCCCAAGCTTAGTTTGCTTATCACCTAATTGATAACAGAACTAAAAAAATGGTCTTTCAGTTAAAGATCACGAATTTATCTCCTTAAACTCACCGGGACTCCAAAATGCACAGACCAAATTATTAATTTTCTCTGAATTACAAGAACACAAACAGAAACCAACCTAACAGTTAAACCATAAGCTTAATCTGCTCATTTCTCAATCTTTAATTGAACTATAAAATTGGTCTTTCAGCGAAAGATCACAATTTTTTCGTCCTAAAATCATCAGGAGCTTCAAATTGCGCGAACCAAATTCATCACTTAATTGACAATGGAACTATCAAATTTGCCTTCCAGAACAAATTAAAAAAGGTCAAAATTCTCGCCCTATCTCACCAAGGACTTGAAAATGAGCGAACCAAATGGAAAAAATCAAATATGATATGAACATATATATAATATATTTGTGCAAATACAAACAAATATGCAACTTGAAATCACCTATTTGACAATGAAACTAACAAAATTTCTCCCTAAACTCACCAGGAACTTGAAAATGGCCGAACCAAAAGGAAAAGTATGCATATACTCATATACATACGTATATGTATTTATGTATATGTATTTGTTGTACGGAGCTTGAAATCTAAGGAAATGGCGGAGGTGCGAAGTTACCTTTGGGGACATAGGAGGTCCGGAAGGGGAGGTCGGGGTGCAAGAGCCATGGAGGAGGGGCAATTCCGTCAAGGAGGAGTTTGGAGGCGAGGTGGTGGTCGAAGAGACGAGTCTGTTCCCTGACGAGGTCGAGGATCCGAGACTTGTGATCGAAGATCTGGACCATCATCTTCTCGATCGTCGCCATCTTCGTTCTCTCTGCTGCTGCCGCCATGGATCTGCAGAATCCTAGAGAGAGAAAGGCATGAGAGAGAGAGAGAGGGACTGGGATTGAACGTTGCAGATTGGGGGAGAGAAATGAATGGGTTTAGCGCGGAATGGAAATTTGAATTTCCGAAGTTGAGGTAATTAAACGACGACGTATTCATTCGGGATCATATAAATTTCGTAAGGAACGACGTCGCAATGGAGAGACGTACATCTCTTTGAACAAAAAAAACAAAAAACATAAGAAGAGGAAAAGACACGTGGTCTATATTTAACTTGTCCAAGTCAAATAGTTGATAAAATTACTTTTTTTTTTTTTTGTAAGGTGATAAAATTAACATGTTGTTTGGATTTTTTTTTTTTTAAAGGAAAATTATCATTCAAATTTAAAATTAGATACAAATATTAATACTAAAGAATAAAGATAAAATAATTATGTGATGTAAGAGACACAATTTTCAATTAAGACAGATTCAATTAAAAATTAGATACAAACATTAATACTAAAGATAAAATAACTTTGTGATGTAAGAGACACAATCTTTAATTAAGACCGATTTTATTATTAAAATCTGATGAAGTTTCGTGAGGAGGACATAAGTCAAGATCCGATAATGGGAAAATTTTTTTGAATTTCTCGGTAATCCTATAATCTAGCATGTACATAGCTATTTTTAAAAAAATATCTACAATCGATGAAATATTTCAATCGATCGAGAGATAATCACTTGCAACACAGAGACTGCAATAACCTCCGCATAGGCAAAATACTAATAGAAACCATAAACATATACTGCTAGAAAACAACTCAAGCGGAACACACACAAAAAAACAAATCGAATATGAGGGAACTATTTCCTTTATTACAAAATTAAAACTAAAACATAAATATAAAATAACATTGACCATAAAATTCTCTTTTTAAAAAAAATTAAATAAGCATAATTATAGAATAATGCTAAAGGACATTAGGGCCCTGGGGCGTAGCTCCAGATGATATTTTACTATCTAGATTTTAAAATATCAACTCTATGTCAAAATTTTTCACTCTTTCATTTTCCAAAAACTCAAATTTTAAAAGTTCATAACTTTCTCATTTCAAATCGAAATGAAATAATTTTTATGTTAAAATGCTCGTATCGATGAGACGAATAAGACAATTTCTATTTTGCATTTTTTTCTAAACATATTTTAAATTTTTACACTATTTTTTATATTACAAAACTTTCTTAAAAATTTTACTCCTAAACACCTATTTTCAACTCAACTATTAAACCACTATCTCCAAGCCTCAGTAGTATCAAAGTAGTTCTTGTGATATGAGATCTATTTATCCACCTTTTATTTTGTGATGAAATGTATTCTTAAGTATTTTTATAATTGAAATGCGTGTTACTTTTCATTCATGGGTCAAAGTCTAATGTATTTTTCATAATTGAAATGCATGGTACTTTTCATTCATAGGTCAAAATCTAATATTCTTTACTAAAAAAAAAAAAAAAAAAACATTCATCATTTATGGTCTTTTTGGTTTGAGGTTTTACTACAACGTAATTTGAAATATTTTTAGTATAATATAAACTAAATAAGACCCAATAATAATAATAATAATAATAATAATAATAATATATAATGAGGAGCAAATAAAATAAAAGACACGGTAGAAAATGTAACTAACCAGATTTGTACACAGGGGCAATTTTAGTTTAGAAAGCATTTATAATTTAAAACATGTTCTTGCAATTCAATCTATAAGAAACAATCCTAATCTCGTGATATTTAAAAAGAAATGAAATTTCTACCGATATAAATTGTTGATTAAGCCAGCAAATTAAATTTTCAGTGATTTAATTTATAATTTGAAATAAATATGTGTCAAACATTTTTAACGTTAATAATTATAAAGTATACCGTTAAATAATTAACGTGTAATCTATTTTTATTAAAAAACTATTTTGAAAATAAATTGTCTTTATTATGAAGATTGTGTTATTTTAGAGTGTGTTTGGTATACCAATTTAGAATAAAATTTTTAAATTGGAGTTTATTAATTTTGTAAAAAATTAGTTAAAGACAAAAACTGAATTAAATTTTTTTTAATCTAAACTTGATCTCCGAAGGCAAACTTAACCCTTAAATTTTAGTTTTGATTAATTAATCTCTAGTTTTTTTTTTTTTTTTTTTTTTTTTTTTTTTTTTTTTAAATTGACGAACTTTTTCTAAAATTTGCCTACAAGGACAAGAAACCCAGAACTGGACTCGGACACTCTACAATCCGGCCGTGGAACTCCCTCGCACCCACTGCCAAACATTGCCAGTCCTCTGCGCCAAGAGAAGAACCCGCCATTGCTTGCAGAGAACTCCGACGGAGAAGAAGAAGGAGAAGATAAGGCTAAACTTATCGATTTTCCCGGTAATTTGCGTTTCTGCTTGGTAGCTGAGAAAACGCAGAGGAAAGTAAGCAAACGGAAACAAAAATAACGAAAAGATATTTTCTCACAGTCATCGCTGACACCGAAATTCTCTCACCCAAAATTTTCTCTCTTTGAAAAAAAAGAAAAAGAAAAAGAAAAAAGGTTGATATCTTTGGCTTTTGCGTGGGTTTCACGAGCTAGTCTTTGAAATTGATTAAATTCATCATTTTCCACTTCCGAAAATCCATTTATAGAGCAGAATAATAATTTTTTTATTTACAATTTTAATCGCTTTCTTTTCTTGTTCTGGTTGTTTAATTTGATCGCAATTTTTTTTTTTTTTAGAAAAAAAAAAAGGTGTTCTCATGGATATTCCATTACCGATTAGTAAATTAGCTCTGGATTTGATTGATCCTGCTGCCAAGTAAGTGTTCCTCAACTTAATTTTATTATTAGTTTTTTAGGGAAAATTATCGTGATTATTATTAATGTCAGATTGAATTTTTGACATAAGAAATTCATGTTTCCAAGTCTATTTCCATGTAATTTTTGCCTTTTTTTCCTCTTTTTTTTTTTTTTTCATTTTGTTTTCTATAGATTACAGCAAGTTTCAGGCTTTTTTTTTATAATTCCAGATTGAGATTTTGACATAAGGAATTAATGATTAACAAGATTTCGTTTTCTTTTTACTTGTTTAAATTAATAGGGACAAGATATATGTAGTTCTAGTGTCGACGGGAAGTTTCAATCCACCTACTTTTATGCATTTACGCCTCTTTGGTGAGTTTCCATGGTGGTTAATGTTGATCTTGCATTTCAAGGTGGTTAATGTGGAAGTACTCGAGAATTCTTCGAAGAAATAAATGCGCATGATATAACACGTAAATATAGGAAATTTTATCGATGTTCTTCCCATATGATCCATAAAGATTGGTTCTCGATACAAAGAACACAAAGAAAGTTGTGTTTCTGTTGAATATCTAAATTTCCATTCATGATGATTTGTCCAATAACAATATTTTCATATTTGCAGAAGACTTGCTATTTCTTGAAAATTTCCCTTTTGTGCTTCGTGTATTCCATTTATTTTTCGAACTTAAGTCGGGACTTTTTATGCTATTTGAGGGAAGCATGGACCTATTGTGAATTTTGGTACATTTTTCTGTTGTGCACAGAGTTGGCAAGAGATGCGCTAAATTTAGAAGGCTTCTGTGTTATTGGAGGTTATATGTCCCCGGTTAATGATGCATACAAGAAGCGGGTATGCTTCTGCTTCTTTTAATGACAGATAAAAATAGATTCATATTCTGTACATGGGTGCTATTATTGTTGTGCCTGAATGAGTTTCTGCATCCAAATTTTGTTGTTCCCTGTTCAACGTTATTTCTGTGTTAGATGGCCTAACTAACAAGTCACTTGGTGTAGGGTCTTATATCGGCAGAACACCGTATACAATTGTGTCAGCTTGCCTGCAAAAGTTCCAACTTTATCATGGTTGATCCATGGGAGGTAATTTACTCTTTCTCCCTATCTCTCTAATGCTGGAGTTACAGTTGATCAGGAAAAAGCAAAGAAAATATATTTTTTTAAATGCATAAATATGCTCGATTTTTTGGGTTCCTCAGGAACTTTTTTTCTATTTCATTTTCTACTATTTTGTCTAATTCTGATGTCTCGTGTACCCATTTTACTTGGTGTGTCATGTTATGCGCTGTGATTAATGTGACACAGATTTTCTTATTGGTGGTGAGTTATATTTGAAATTGAATCCACATTACAGGCAAGACAAAGTTCCTTTCAACGCACTTTAACCGTTCTGTCTAGAGTCAAAAGTTTCTTAGGCGAGGGCAAGCTGATACCCAAAGGTGGGAATGTTATTATTTCATCTCTGCTTTTCATTTTTCTTGGTGTAGGTTTTTCTTTTTTCTTTTTTTCAAATATAATTCATTTGAGCATTTCCATTTTAAATTTTATATGCGGTTCATTCTCTACTTCAAAGTTCTTCGGAGTAAAAGGTTATAACTTTGTATTTCTTCATCCTTGGTTAGAATCCCTAAGGGTCATGGTTGTCTGTGGTTCTGATCTCATCCAATCTTTTTCCATTCCTGGATTTTGGATTCCTGAGCAGGTACTTATATGAGGAGCTATTTAGTTTTTTCTATATTATATATGGTTAGACCATATTTAAAGTCGTTACCTATTTGAGTTGTGCCTTGTGTTCCACTTGTTCCTTTAGAACCTAATCATCTCAATCCAAGGATTTTCTAAATCATTATAGACAACCTTGTACTCTCATTTTTTGTCAGGTCAGGGCCATATGCAGTGAATATGGCATCGTTTGTATCCGAAGAGAAGGACAAGATGTTGAGAAAATTGTCTCAGATGATCAGATTTTGACTGAGAACAGGGTAATCAGATGTCTTGATTTGCCAACATTCTTTTTTTTTTTTTAATAACTAGAAGAATTTTTCTTTTTCTGATTAAAAACCAGAAGATTTCCTTAACCTTCTTATGCATGAAATTGTCAAGTTTTGGAGCATGCCTGATTGGCCAGACCGAGTTCTCAAGTCTTACTTTCGACTTTTGAAATTTTTATGTTCTTGGTCAAGTTTCAATACAAATTCCGCATTTGTTCAACAAATGGACAATTTGTATCCAATAAGACCCAAATTCAGTTTTCAAGTGTTGAATAATTTTCAAATGTTCATGCTTTCTTGACAGGGTAACATAAGAATTGTGGATGAGCTCATACCAAACCAAATAAGCTCAACAAGACTGAGGTAGACCGATATGTTTATTGACTAAACTAAACGGAATATTTTTTGCATTTCAGAAATAGGACGCGTATACTAGCGGGTGTCAAATTAGTTGGGATATGTTAACAAACTCTGATTTCTGTTGTTGCCTCACGCTATTGATCTAAAACGTGTTTTCGGGTTAAATTTATTTTGCAGGGATTGCATTTCAAGAGGGTTGTCAATAAAATATCTGACAGAAGATGAAGTGGTTGATTATATCAAGGAAAATCATCTGTACTTGAACTCAAACGACAAGTGATGCTACTAATGGTGGTCATCTTTTCATCAAAAATAATAATAATTGAAGCGTTCAATAAAATGGTTAGACAATAGAATAAGAAAGAACAGAAGCAGTATCTTTAACAAGAGAAGCACTTAAGACAAGTGAAGAATCTGTATTTTTTAATAATAAAAAGGAGTTTCTATGGGGACAGGTTGGAGTCCTTGGATTACTATGTGGCCCGTTGATGCTCTGAAGGTAATCGTACCGAGGTTACCCTAAGGCTTTTTGCGAAGCAAGTGCCCAACCAACCAACCCACGTAAGGCGCGTTGGCAAGAATTTGTACTATTTAAACACGAGATAGATATGAAAATGTCCATTTTTTATCCATTATCCCTGTATTTTACTTAACTTTAATGCTAATATATATTTTCAACCTTTCTAATGGGAATCTAATTTTATTTTATTTTTCCCTTTTCTTCATGATGAATGGAAATCCAAACAAAGTTAACGTAAAAAGATCACAAAAACACCCTTTGTACATTCAGAAATTATGGGTAAAAAAAAAAAAAAACCTTCCCCTTCGAAGCTGAATATAATTAACATAGCACAGAAACACAAATATTCTCTTTTAATTTCCTAATTAGATGAACACTAGAGGGATTTTAATTGTTTTGCTGAGCGCCAGTGTTTAATCATGTTTGACGATTGTTTAGTAAAGATAAATCTAAAAAACAACAAAATTTCCAATTTATGGGAATATTTCAAGCTAATTTCAAACTTGAAAATTATTTTTGTAAAAAACCGAGCATGTACATGAGGATAATTGTAAAACAAAAAACAAAGCAGAGTGAAACAAAATTGGGAAACAGAACATTGATTTGCTAATCATAACAAAAACATACATAATTTTCCTCTTCTTTTGAGGAACATTTTTCAGATTAACTAAACTTAGAAAAAGTACACAAAACACAAGAAAAAAAAACTTTTTTCTGCCCTACTTCCCTATTACCTCTAATCATGAACTATAAACTTAATATCCTGAAGCCACTACCTAATTACGATTAGTCATTCTTGCTCACATTTTTTATGACTTCATTTAAACTGACCAAGAGGATCAAAACCACCCAAAAGAGTCTATGTAGAAGACCCACCTCCAAGTCCACTTCCACCCGACCCGTCTCGAAAGTACCGGCCCATCGAGTCGAACATTCCCGGGGACGGGTAAGGGCCAAAGTTGAAACCCGGCCCATAAGGCCCAACACCACCAATAGGATTATTGATGCCAGCATTGGGCACACCACCAACCCCATAGTCCATGATGCCAATGTTGGCAGCAATTCCACTACTGCCACTGCTTATAAAGCCGCCGCCACCGCGCCTCACGAAGTGGTCGTGGCGGCCAAGGTTGGCGCGATCGTTCTCGGACTCTCGGTAGCGGTTGAGGAAGACGGTGAGGGGCTCGACGTAGTCGTCGAAGCCGAGCTTGGCCATGGCCCAGAGGACGTCCTCGGCGGTGACGGTCTTGCGCTGCTCGCGCTGGCAACGGTCGTTGGCCTCGCCGGTGATGAAGCTGATGTACTCCGAGACGCACTCCTGGATGGTCTCCTTGGCGTCGTCGGAAATCTTTGCATAGGAAGGCAGGATTCGCCGCATTATGCGTATCACGTTCGCTATTGGCATGTACTGGTCCTGCTCTCGGATCAGGTACTGGTTCTGGCCCCGCTCTCCGCCGCCACCGCCGCCGCCACTCCTGTTCATCATGATGGTGTTGGAGTTGCTGTCATTGGCCATGCTTGAATCTGCAAAATTCACGTCCATATATATATATATGATGTGGAAATGAGGCAATATTTATAAACTCTTGCCATATATATATATATATATATTTGTATGTGTGTATATATATCTGTACTCTTCAAAAAATATGTGTGTGAGACTATATCTATATATGTGAGAGTACATATTGATATAAAATACGTAACAAGCACATTCATAGATATCTGTATATGTGTGTGTGCGTATATTTTTACTCTTCCCAAAATATGTGTAAGTGTGTGAGTACATGTGAGAGTGCATGCACAAATATTTGTATGTGTGTATGTATATCTCTATAATCTTCCCAAAATATATATGTGCAAGTGTGTGACTGTATGTAAAGTACATACATGTATATTTCTGTGTGTATAAGTGTGTGTATATCTATACACTTCCCAAAATATGAATGTGCAAGTGTATGAAAATATTTTAATGTGTGTGTACATGCATATATAACCCTCTCCAAATGTTTTCAGGAAAAAAAAAAAAAAAAAAAAAAAGCACAACCGGCATACATGAACACATGTATATATACACATATGGCTTCAGCAAAAAATATATACACATATGGTCTGCAGACGCGAACATGTATATATATTTATATAATATAAAATATATAATCTTCGAAGGAATTAGAGTGGGGACTAAATTAATTAAATCAAGTCAAAAATTAGCAGAGCAGAAGTCGGTCAAAGTTTTTTTTTTAATTATTTTTTTGGAAAAGAGAAACACCTTTTAATAAATAATAACTGCAATTTTTGTCTGCTATTGTCTGTCCACTGCCAAGTAAGCACAACAGAAGTCAAAAAAAGAACTGAAAATAAAAAAATAAAAAAAAAAGTAAAAAAAAACATGAAGAACACCTCGCCAGCTTTTATTCTTCTTTCAGTGGTTCCCACATGACCGACCAATTAGTGGGTCCCACCCAAAACAAACAACTTAAAACTGTTACGATTCTCTCTCTCCCTTCCTCTGCCCTATTAATAATTACTAATGCCAAATTCTTTTTAAGCTTCTCCAGGTTCTTTCTTTTTTTTTCCTCGTGAAAGAAATAAATAAATAAATGAACCTTGCGTTTCTCTAGACTAATTTATATATGTGTGTGTGTGTGTGTGTGTATTTCAAACAAGCTATATATAAGGAACGAGAACTGCGTTGCTTGGGAGTCAGAAGTTGGGATCAGCTTTTTAGAAGCCAGACCCACCAACCAAATCGCCTGTTTGTTTCCTGGGAAAAATAGCTTTGTAAGGAACTTGAATACCCATCAAGGATTGGCATTTAACCCTACCTCCACCTTTTTTTTTTTTCTTTTGCTTTTTTCCTTTTTTTATATGGCAAGGACAAACGTTTCAAGTAGGTTGTAAAAATGGAAAAAATCAGTTTTTTTTTTTTTAAATGGGAAAAGGAAAAAAAAAAAAGTAAATATTGTAGGGTTTCTTACGTGGAGTGTTTGCATGCTTGCCAAATAAGCAAAAAGAAAAGAAAAAAAGGACAGAAAATTTTTCTAACAGTCAAACAACTGGTATCGAAAACCAAAATGAGAATTATCTGTCATTTCCTGTGTGTCTATGTACGTATATATACACACACTCGTATATATACCTATATTATCAGATGAGTTTATATGTAAAACTGATACACAAATATTAGACAGAAGAGAAAAGATAGAACCACTTCGAGCAAGCGTTACAACTCTTGGGACTAGATATATATATATATATATGCATAGGGAAAAAGGTATTAAACATTATCATTAAAAAAGGACGAGTTTCATATCGTGAGACCCGTCTTTAATCGGTGCTGCTCAACACGACAGGCGTAAAGACGGCGATATGCATTCGTTTTCCTTTTTCTCTGAAACTTTTGCTTCAAGAAACGGAAGGAAACAAACGTTCATTTGTTCGATATGCGCAAAGAGGCTACAAATTAAGAGCCTCAAAATCTTTGTGAAATGAAATCTAGCAAGTTTTTTGTGTATAAATATATATATATACACACACACACACACACACACCAAATTTGCATGTTTAACAAATCAAAAACAACACCTAAATAATTCATAGAGAAGCACAAGATGAAGAAAACAAAGTCTTACCCATGCATGCAACAAATTTAAGAACAAGAAACGCTAAAATTAGAAGAGGAGAAGAATTAATTCACTCAGAGAGAAACCCATTATTTCTTTTCGATAAAATATCAAAAACCCACTATCAAAAAATTTGTATATTTTTTTAAATCTAGACAAAGAAAGTTAAAAATAAATTATACAAAAGAAAGCGGCTGATAAAAATCTAAATATATATGTGTGTACCAGAGCTGGAGTTTGCATGCTTGGGATGGCCATCGAATCCACTCATACGTTCCATAGTTTCTCTCTCTCTCTCTCTCTCTCTCTAAAAGTATATGTTTAAAAATATATATATATTTTTTTTTCTAAATAAAATTTCTTACTGAGATTGTCTCTTGAATGGGTTACCTAGAGCAGTTGAGGCAATTTATAGAGGACCCAAAGGCAGGGCCCAAGTGGCACTGGCGTCCTCAACGAGGAACCCATAATTGCCGGTAACAACACATTCTCTAATTGGCTACTTGGGAAATCTTTACCGGGAGTAACAGGTGGACGGTCAACATACAGGTGTAAGCCCTTCAACCCACTTGGTTTTTATTAATTACTTTTGTAATTGGTTTCTAAGGTCTCACTAATGCACTCTTCTTTTTATTGTCACCTAATTTGGGAATGTGACCTCACTAATTTGGTGTGAGAATTTTACGACTATTGATTAATTAATTAATTAATTTATTTATTTATTTATTCCGAGTTTGATCTATGGTTTTGTGGCACGCGATAGAAAGAGATATGTTGATTAGAATCGAAGCTGGTTTTTCCATCATCCAATCCACAACAAATCGAATGAAACCTGGCGAAAAAGAAGTGAACACTTTGCTGAGGAACGTGTTTGTTTTTCTTCAAACCCCCAATCCGCTCTGGCGACCGACGATTCTATCTTCTTCTTTTACTAAACAAGGTCTAACAATTTCCGTTACTAAAAACTGTTCTAATAACTTATGTGGTTGGAACCGTGCTGACAATAAGGTATATTTATAAATGTTACATATAGTCTAAATCACATTAAAATATAATAGCATAAAAAAAACAGTGCAATTGATAACTATTAATATAGATATGATGGTTTTAAAAACCCTGCTAATAGATAATTTTTTAATACCCTTTGATAATATTATCCTTATCACAGATGGCTTTGATTTATCTATTTATTTATTTAATTATTTATTTATTTGCAGTTTGATCTATTGTCTTGTGACACGTGATGGAAAGAGAGACGAGTAGAATCAAACTATAGACCTCAGACTATAACGGACTAATTACGTTTGTTACTAAAAAAAACTTTTAACAATTTATACGGTTGGAGCCGTTCTGATAAGGTATATTTATAAATGTTAAATATTGTCAAAACTATATTAAAATACAACAAAGTAAAAAAAAAAAAAAAAGTAGTAGAATATAGATTAGATGATTTAAAAGTACTATTAGTAGATAATCTTTTCATATTAGAATTCTCCTTCTTATAAATAGTTTTTATTTATCTAGTTATATATTTATTGATTTTTGTTCTGAATAGATGGCTTTTAATGGTTGAGACTAGATTGCTCTTCTTGATTTTGTTCATTATGCAGCACAAATTATTGGGATATGTGGGTAAATGATCTTTTTTAAAGAATTATTTAATAAATATCTGAAGTTTTGTAAAACTAGGAAAATGACCCATTTTTCTCATAAAATTGTCGATCAGTGATACATAAGTAATTGAGCATGAATAATCACTGATTGACTAATATAAATAAAGAAAATTATCAAAATAATCACTTTTTTTTTTCAACTATTGACTAACATGACATAAAATTCCCCACTCTTAGCCTATATATATCACAAATATTAGTTAACTTTAGTTAAATTTTATGTCATGTTAGTTTAGTGTCAATTTTTTGTGTCATGTTTAATACAATTGTCTTTAAATTTGTATCATTCAGGTGTTTTCCTCATGTTTCTATGTCTTTTTTACTGATTTAGGACTACGACCAATCATTTATTGACTGATCATTCACGGATTAATAATCATTTTCTTAAAGTAGAAAAAAATTTGGTCATTTAATTAAGTGTTTAAAAGCTTATTTATCTAATTTTTCATGTCTTAATTGGTACATTAACTACAATGGCATTGTAATTCATTTTATTATTTGACACCTTATTTTTATTTATTTATGTATTTTAGTTTGGCCGATCATCTTATGACACGTAATAAAAAGAGAGACGAGAAGAGTTGAATTGCAGACCTCAGACTTACACATTAAAACTTTTCTTAATTACCAAAAAAGGTTCTAACTCTATAGTACATTTATTGTTATTGGTGAGGTTTGTTTTTTAATATTAAATCCGATCAAAATTATATATTAAAATAAAATAAAATAAAACATGTAGAATTGATTATTTTTTGCATACAAATAAAAGTTTACTTAGTAGAGAATTTTCTTCATACCCTAATATAAAATTCTCTTTGTTATAGATTACTTTTATTTATTTATTTTTTCTTTGTATAGATGGCTTTTGATTGTCAAGACTAGATTGGCCTTCTTGATTTTTTGCAACATGCGACACAATTTAATTGGTGTATTGACATGTGTGGCATGGTAATTCAATTTATTATTTGACTAAAGCAGAATATTAGTTGTAGTAAAAAAACATATTTATAAAACAAAAAAAAGTAAATAGCATGATTTTGAAATATTGAGAGTAAATAACAATAACACACAGACAATGATAATTTAACATTTTTAACATAATATTATTAATTTTAATTATTAATGATAAAAAAATGTTATTTACTTCACTCTCCCTTGATTTTTTAGAACTCTCATCTTTCCATGTAGAAAGGACTCTTTTTTCACCACCAATATAGTGAAGGTTCTTTTAACTGTTTGCATAATTTTTAAACGGTTTAATCAAAGAATCGATGTTAAAAACATATATTGTACAACATTAAAGACTATGGTTATTATAGACTATGGTTCTAACAACTTCCCTTACCAAAAAAGGTTCCAGCAACTTCGATGGTAAGGAACTCTATTGATATTGTATTTTTTTAATATTAGTTAAAATTACATCAAAATCACATCAAAAATTAAATAAATGCAAAAATTGATGATTTTTATACATATATATAACGGCTAAAATTCTCCTTATTATAGATGGTATCTATTTATTTATTCATTTATTTTTGCTATATACATATGGCTTTTAATTGTGAAGACTGTATTGACCTTCTTGATTTTATTGATACATCACAATTTAATTGTTAGCAACATTTTTAATAGTTTAATATCATTTAAGCTATGAAAAAAAAAGAACAGAAATCAAAGTTATACAAATTTAGAAGTTTGGACCAACCTAACAATTTATTATGACCAAATGTAATATTTATTTTTTAAGCTCTCCTCTTGGCATGATAGAAAAGTCGCTTTTAACTACCGATAATAAAGATTATCTTAAATGTTTGATTATTTTTATAACGATTTGATGAAAGAATGTTCATGTTTAATATATATATATATATATATATATAGATATTGTACGATATAAAGTGTTTTATTAATAGATTAGATCATTCTAGAACGAATCCGACAAAACAACCTCCGTTACTAATTATGAAAAGAGAGCTTTATATATCGTAAAAATTCTCATTTTTTAGAGTCCGACTTTGCTGTTTCGTGATATAAATTTATATAGAGTGTATAGAATTAAATATAATAAATATAAGTTATAGAGATATCGGATTACTCTATGCAAGATAACTATTTCCCATGGGTAGAGAGAAATTGCGTTTTGCTTGGTTTGAATAAAATCTTTGTCCGGATAATAATAAAAATCTCCCTCGTGTTTAATGGAAGTATTATTTTAAAATATATTAGGATTATCCACGTATTTTTCTCATAATACAAATCCACCCATATAAAATTATGTGAAAAAATACTTAAAAAGAAGAAGAAGAAGAAGAAGACAGATACATTGAAGGGCAGTCATGTCTTTTCATATAAATTTTTACCCTTGAACCAATAGAATTTGAGACCTATATATACCAATGGCAATATCTTTAGCATCCTTGGAGAGGGAAATTTGGGTTACGAGACTTCTACCCAGTTTGGATCACAAGTTCAAATGCATAATTAAAATAATAAATTTTAATTTTTATGAAAAAAAGAAGGGAAAAAAAAAAGTTTGAAAAGTTAGTGAAAAATGGGATTTCAAACAGGCTCTAAATTGAGTTCAAACATGTTATCCTCAATTTTCTATCCTATGAGCTAGAAAAAAGATAAACACTAGAAAAAAGTTTGAAAAGCTCGTGAAAATGAGGTTCCAAACAGACTCTAAATTGAGTTCAAACTTGTTGTCCTTAATATTCTATCGTACGAGCTATCCCTCTAAATGTTGAAAAACACATTAGCATTTAAACAAGGTATCGATGCAAAATTAGAGAAATAATCAATGAGACAGCAGATTTGACGTCGACTGATTAAATTAGCGGTTTAAAAGATGTCATTTGGGAGTTATAAATTAGCCACTGCACAACACCAAAAGCTTCACAAGCTAAATTACAAATACTATCCATAAGGAATCAACTCCACCTCTCCATTTCACAAAGAGCTGAGGGAAAGACTGAGTGTAGTATCTAGCAAAATTCACTCAGTCTCTATGTATGATAACTACCGTTTGTTTGCCAATGAGAAGTAAAATACTATGTACAGAAAAAACCCAAGTCACAATTCCACTATTCTAATTTGTCAAGATGCAGATTTTCGCTTATGTCCTTTTGGCCGCTTCCTGGACGTCTCGATGCCCTTTTCGGTCCGCCTTTTGACACTACCATTGCTCAGAGCATCGGGTTCAGACGGTTTTGTGGCCTTGTCATACCTAACAATGTTGGTTGCAGTGGCATAAATGGTGACCTCACTAGCGGGCGATAAAATATCCTTTCTCTCAATGACTGCATTCTGCCCACAGCATGACTCTTTAATCGCTGTCTCTCTCAGCTTTTGAAACGTGCTCTCTTTTTCAAGGTCAAAACAGTCTGTTGGAACCTGCACAAAATCATTAGTAAAAGTTCAGAAATATCTTATGATGTAGAAAACCAAGCATTTGTTAGTCCAGTTTAGGCTCATTTCGGAATTGTTGTGCTCTTGAAAGAAGCTCAATGTTTTTTAAAGTGGAAGCTTATGGCAGAAGTTGAACCATAAAATTCTTCTCAAATGATTGAACCGAACACACTGATTGCATCGATTTATGTACAAAAGAAATTTTAATAACTCCAAAAACAATCCCAAACCAGGCCTTAGTTTCATGACGTAGAAAATCATGGACAAACAAAAAGATATCTACATGTGTTTATAAAGATTTTACATGTTTGCTTGTTTGTAGTTTAAAACAAAAGGACATTTACATGTGCTTGCAACTGTGATGGCCATCAATCTACGGTAAAAGGGTCAAGCAAGGATAACCCCGCGTAGTCTAAACCCTGGAACAAGACCTTTTGATGTAAACCCCAAGAGCAAAACTGTGAGGGCTTAGGCCTAAATCGGACAATATCATACCACGTGGAGGTGTGGGTTGGTATAGCCCAGCTGGAACTGTGGCCAACGATGATGTTGGGGACCAATGGGCAGTCCCACTTGCCTAGGTAAGGTTATCAATGACGGTTCATAAGTACAGATACCATCTCCTATTGGTACATGACCTTTTGGGACAAGGGCCAAGAGCAAAACCAAGTGGATTTAGGCCCGAAACAGATAATATCATACCAAGTAGAGGTGTGGGTAGTTACCAATAAAGAAAGAAACCATAAAAAGATCATAAAAAAATGGAATACACAAATCTCACCTTGAAGTCAACAGGAATATTTATTTCAATACTTGGACAACCACAACCTTCACTGCAATTCAGCTTCAAGACCAATTCAAAGGCCTTTGTTTCCAAGGTCCGCCTAATAAATTTTGAAAACGAAAAGAAGAAGGCTGTTATATCTTGCCAAGGAAAATTTATCAGATACGGGATTCTCCTAATGTTCGATTTCCAAAATATAAGAGACATTATTCTACTCATACATGTTATGCTCACACGGGACTAAGGCACTTTTCTCATTTTGAATCAAAGATAAACTACTATTACCTTTTTAGCTGAAAAGGTTCTTTTTCTAAAAGAGCTGCTTTGTAGTCTTCCGCGTCTAAGAAGGAAACCTTAGGCAGAAAAGAAGAGTCAGCCCCCAATCAAAGAAAAGCTATAGAAAACAAAATGATTTCATAACAGAAAACAATTACCAGTGGATGTAGATCATAATTAAGAAAATTCAAAGTTACAAATATTTAAATAAAAAAATGGCGGCTTGGGATTGCTATGAAAATGAATTTATAGTAATTGCATCTTTTCTCGGACAAGTATCTTGTTCATTCATCACAACCAAATATTTTCTTTCAGTAAGGAAATTCACTGAATTATTAATAAAGCGATTTGGCTCAGCCCCCAAATCAAATTCTTGGAGAAAAAAATTATTTAAAATAAATGAAATTACTAAGACGAGCCACTCCATATCCCTTGGCAGATATATTTTGATGCACGCAAACAGTTCCCCGTGCCTACGTTAATTCAAAATCAGAACGTGAGAGTGGTTCATTTTCACATTAGAAATGGAAGCCCTTTAGTGCAACAGTCAACCCATTTGAAATTCACAGTTTTACTCGGTTTCTTACGGAGCATCAGGAGAGGAAATTACTAATCTTGCCTATTAGAAAATCTACAGAAACGACTTAGAACATGGTATAGAGTCATGAATTTTAGAGGCCTGTGCAGCCTCGGTATACCAATTCGGACATGACCTATTGAAGCTCTAGGAGAATTTATTAGCATACGAGTTTTCTTAAAGCAATTTTACCTCGACAGATTTGACGAACGACAATGGAGCTTTCAGACCATGAGCACTTGCTATCCGGAGGGTCCAGTTCACATACTTTTGATCTGCAATGGAAGGGAAAGTACCATATGAAAAATAGATATAAAAGGACAACAACTAACCAAATGCTAATATAGTTTTCTAAACCAATCTGGCAGGTTCTGGGTTTGTTAGCAATGTGCAATGCATCCGGATATGGGACAACCCATCCAGCGGTGTCGGAGAGAAATTCATTTCATCGGATCAATTATTTAGAGGTACTGATTTTACATACAAATGCAATTGTAGTTATATACATAAATGTCTGTTTAAAATGCTGTTTAAAATGATGAGCTGATTCTAGTTGATTTTAGGAGTTTGGTCTACGAAAGATTCTTGGTTTCAATATCTTCATATTATGTTCTTATATTAACTAATGCAAAGAAAACAATGTTGAAATGCGACTTTTCTAGTTTGGAACAAAGATATCTTTTGGACATATACAAGAAAAGAGGAAGAAACTTGAGTATGTTCTCTGCAGAAGAAGGGTAGAGCAGGCACCGTAAAACCAAACAATTCGATCAGCTTCCCTGCTGATTATTGTAGTGAAATCTTGGACATACATAATCTGAGCAGTAAAATACTAGGATATTTAACCGCTAGTGCAACTTCAGAGATCATGCAGAGTCAATAGGCTCTTTATCGACCCACTCAGATTATTGGTTGAACTCATGAGATAAGCATGTTTCCATCAAATCATTATACGTAGCAAATATAAGTACAAAGCTTAGATTACCTAAACTCAAGGCTTGAGTGAGAATGACCTGAAAAAGATCAATCCTCACAAATGGAGAAATCTGCAGATTAAGCATGTTCATGGCACCCGAAATAACCTGTTGATTATATTCAAGTCGATACAAAGAAGGTCAAATAAGAACGCAACAAAGAAAATGTTATTTTACAAATTCTCCCAAAAGCCGAAGCGAAGAATGTTTAGGGGACATCAATAGTTTTTATATTGTAACACTTCCCCTCAAGTGAGAAATTTTGGACTGCAATTTCACGAGCAGGACCTCCAGCTCTAATGCCATGTTAATTTACCAATTCACCCAAAAGCTTACAATTTTATGAGCTGGGCTGATAATAATTTAATATTCAACCATAAAATAAACAGTTGGCATATAAGTTTCCATCCCGTTGCTAAACACGATATAAATTAAGATACTAATTTATGCTTCTATTGATAGAATCTGAGAATAAAATTACATTTTATTTCTAACTTCATAATTTATTTATATAGTCATAAAGAAAACGAAAAATAAAAAAGAAAGATACTGAAATTTCCCTCAAGTGAAAAATATCAAAATACCTTATCTACGAGTCCATGAATCACTAAGCTTGCTTTCTTGTCTTTTGGAGTTTTCTGCAAAGTGAAACAATCACGTTTGACCCAATTAGGAACAATAACGTAAAATGATGGTGTAAATGGCAATCCAAAACCCATTATTTTGGCACAACATTTCACTAACCACAGCTGCAAAATTCCCTATAAACTTAAGGCTGGTTTAACTCTAATTACGCCAAATTTTTACATAAATCCTATTTTGAACAATTTTTCTGCAGAAACTTTTGGAAATATTGAATTCGTTACTTGGATTAGAATGAAAGAAAGTGAAGAGTTCTACTAAATTGACACAGTTATCACAGCAAATACACGTTTCTGGTAATCCTTCCATCCAAATGCTAAATCAACAAAGGACAAAAGAGTACACACCTGAAGATTAACAATTACAATCTTTCCCCCTCCGCGAAGTGTTTTTAGAGGAAGGTTGCATGCTGGAGTTATTTGCAGACTGCAAAATATTATCGATCCGTAGACCGACTTCTGATTAATAAATCACCCTATAGGACATGGCAATTTCAAAGACCTCATCTTAGCCAAGTGTTAAAAATATGATATTACCTTGTCCCCAGACATAAAACAATATCAGCCATCTTGCAGTGCTTCTCCGCAAGATTCATCTCTTTTTCTGGCAATGCGTCCTACCAAAAAGTAACCTTGAATTTCTTAGTGACATGCATTTTATTGACATGTTTCTCATAAATTTTTCTTTTCGAGGGAAAAAAAAAATTACAGAAGGAAGTACCTCCCAGTCAAGTACTGTATCCTTAAGTTTCACTCCACAACTTTTAACAGCACATCGTCTAGAAGTCTCCTTCAATCCAATAGTTTCCACCTCAAAATCCCGCAAATACCTTCATCGGTTTATTTTTATACCATGAGACCAGATTTAAAAATATGAACTTGAAAATTCGAGATAAAGTAAGTACATAAGCAAGTGCGAAGTGATAATACTTTAGAGTTTATTGACTAATACGACATATGAGCATAATGGAATATTACCCCAGAATTAAAACTAAAAGAAACAAAATAAAAAGTTCAGGAAATTAAGATAGTGCAATGGCCTAATGCAAAGAAAAACAAGCCTTACTCGACTCCACAAGAAGGGCAGGTTTCCATGAAAGAGTTACCATGTAACTCGGCAAGTTTCTCCCTCGGTATTCCAGATCGGAGATGGAGACCATCAACATTCTAACATTGAGAAAAGTAACAAGGAATTAAAAAATAAAGCAACGCAAAACTACAATTCCAGGGAAAGCAAGCATGAATGGTCGAAAGTAAAAACAGAAACCTAAACTAAATGAAACTGTTTTGCATTCAACGTTCCTTAAAAGGAACTCAAGTTTCACAAAAACTAATCAGAACCAAATAGTCAAAACAAACTGTCAGCAAAATATTTCAATTGTCTCACAAACAACTATGGACCTTCGAAGGATCTCATTGATCAGACGGACACAAAGGGAAGGTCGGAAAAGGGGAAAAACATTTCTATCTCAAACACGCTAGCATCAAACTTGGGAGGCAAGTTCTCACAAGAGTAAGAAACAGCAACTACATTAATTCCAGCAATTTTGGACAAAATAAAACAAAACCCCCAAAAACAATGCCAACGAAGTGCAAAAATGCAACCTTACCTGACTTATAAGAAATTTCAAAATGCCAGCTCGTTCCAGTTCAACCAAAGCCATGTGGGTCAAACTCGGCATAGCTCGATGAAATGGCAATGATGCTTCAGGCAAGGCTTTGCCTTCACGCTGTAGTAGTAAATGAACATCAGAACATAAGTTATCAAGGGCAAAAGTTTTTCGGATAAAATGTCGCAAGAGCACGAGGGGGTCACTTTTTTCCTTTTTCATTTCTATTGATAATATATTTTTTCCTTTTTGTTTCAGTTGTAATAAATGTGAATACATTCATTTACGTGCACTATGCTTCCAAGAAATTATAGTCTTCTTCACATGGTACTACAAAGTTCATTCTAAATTCTCTTATTCCTCATTAACTTCACAAGGCGGACATGTGAGTCTCACCTGAAGCGTCCAAATGCCTTTTGGACCTCGAAAATCAGGTATACCGCAAGAAGTTGAAATTCCTGCGCCTGTAAACACCACTAGATGCTTACTCTGCAAATAAAAAGGAAAACACTTAAAAGATGCCAATTAATTTCGAATCAGACAAGGAAAAAAGAATCAGCAAATATCTTAAAGATGCTTAAGATGTTGCAAGGTCAAACCTTCCGAATCAATGATGCAAGGCGTTCAACCTGACATCAGAAAGGAAATATTTTGCATTAACGTAGCTGAACAAACATAGAAATTAGAGCAACCAATATTATCATACACAAGCAACAAATCGCCAATCACTCGGAAACTAGCACCTCAAAAAATCGCATAAAGAACCAACATCAGCCTAAAGCATAGTGCTTTATCAATTAAACTGGCTACTACATGATAAAGCACAGTTCTTTATTCATACTCTCCTCCGAAATCTTTGGAATTTTAGGAATAGTTCAAGAGTCTGATAGAGATAGAGCCACTAACATCAACCAAACAACAATACAAGTATGCAACCATGAAAAAATAATAATAATAATAATAATAATAACAACAACAACATCTGTTTTTCCATTAACCAAAGAAAAACTCCACTTCCCGAAAATCATGATAAAACCGCATAATTTATATCACATTCCTTTAAAAAATATCAAATCAACCACCTTTATTGGTTCATCAGATCACATTCCTTCAAACACAACTCATGTCAAATGTAAACTTTATTAACCATTCTTTCATTTTCTTTGAGACAAGCACTTTCCGTGAAAAACAATGGAAAACATATTAAAAACCCTGAAACCCGGTAATAGGTTTCACAATGTTCGTCTCATTAGTGAAACTAAAACAAGCTGAAATTGAATTACAAAGCAAATTAACACCAAAACCCATTTATCAGATCTCATTAAGGATAAAAAAATTACAATACAAGAAACAAGAAAACCAAGCAAAGTATTAAGATTTGTACACAAATTAAGCATATCACAAAAGGGTATTTCGGTTTTGGACGATCATCAAACACCGTTAACAACAAGAACAAATATCAACCAAGAACAATACTAAAGAACCCAACAAATGAAATTAAATGTCACGAGAAGATTAAGAAAATAAAATGGAAAAATAAGAAAAAACAAAAATAAAATATAAAAATACCCACTTTTTCTTGCAAAACATGTGGTTGGTCGAAAAATTCCACCATTCCCACTTTGCCCACATCTTCAATGAACGAAAGCTTCTCCGCGTAGCCCAACGACATGGCTGGTTTTTATCTCTCTAGAACTATCGACTTTCTCTCTCTAAGAAGGCTGATCAACGAGAAGCTAAGGAAGAATAAAGTCTGCTCTTTTATTTTTTGTTTTTATATATATTTTTCTTCTTCTGCTTCTCTATCTTCATCTGAAGCTCAGAGAGAAGCTTTATAGTACTATTTGCCTCTTTTAAGGAGACCCCAAATGGAAAACTTGGGACCCTACTTTTGTGTCTTTAAATTTTTAACTGTTGATTAGCTTTTTATGAGTCTAATTTATGGTTGAGCAGTGGGGACAATTTTGTGTCATGCATAATAAATTTTTAACGCGTACTTTATAATCAGATATTTAAAAAATTAATTAAACAATCAAAATATGGATCTCGTAAATCAGATCATTCAAAAAATAGTCAAACGGTTAATTATCAATATCTATTGAAATATATTTCTTACCATAAAAATTTCCACCCACCCAAATGCCCAAAATACCACTATGAAGGGAAGAATTCTATGAGGTGTGAAAGAAAGATATTTTGTGGGTACATAGAGTTCTTGATTGTTAGATTTTATTAAATAATATGAAACTGTTTCTTTTTTAATAAATATGATTTTAATGTGATCTGACGGTTTAAAATTATATTTATCGTTACATTATTATTATGATGCCCTTTCCTTTTCTGGGTTAGCTTGTTATCTCTATCAAAATGCAGAGTGGTCATTTGCACATATTGCATGCCATTTATGTGTGTTTTCAACAAACAGAAAGGCCAAGAGAACACGGCTCATCAATCAATTTTCCTATGGGGGTAAAATTGTCTAAAAATGGGATATTTTGAAAACATTCTTAGCTGGCACTTGCACTGCATGGTTTAAAGAAGAGAATGACATGCACACAACTATAGCAACCACCTAATTTCTTTTGGCCAAAACGACAAATAAAAATTAAAAATTAAAATTAAAATAATTGTTTAATTATTTGCTTTGCGACTTTGAGGTGATTTCGTACATGGATATTTGGTAAGCTTGCATGGCAAGCACCGTGGACAAAATGGGAATTTACGGGTTAAAGTCCTAAATACGAATTCCAGAGGAGACCACACACCCACATTGATGGATGGGTTGGTAAAGAGATGGGTGTTTTTGTTAGATTTCTCCCATTCGTTTATCTGGGTTTGATTTTCATTGTCTCCCTTTAGGTCTCATTCCAGTTTTGATTGTTGAAGTATAGTTTGATGATGACAAGATAAGTCTCAGTTGACCAACTGAGAAAAACAAATATAAGAATATGTCTATGTCATACCTATAGAAAGAGATTCCTGTCTATAGGACTGAAATCCTTAAAATGTGGGGTCACCTACAGATCCTTTTATTCACAAAAAATAATAAAAAATAAAAAATAATTCAAGAGGAGATCATTTTCAATGCTAATACTATAGTATTAACATGTTAAATTTAATTTCAATGTTGTATTCTAACTCAAAACATGATAAATAAAAAATATTATTTTATTAAAGCTAGCTTTTGAGATGTCAAAGAGTTTTAGACCGAATATTCTAAGTCCATAAAGGTTTATTTTTTCAAATTAATGAAATGAGTTCTCATAAGAGCTCGTATCTGAGAAAAAAAAATAATAATAATAAACAAAAGTGTTATTATAATTTTTTTCCAATTCAAGTACGAAAGGTGTAGATATTTTGGTTAACTTTTTAGCGCTAATAAAAAATTCTCAAAAATAAAATTGATTTTGAGTATTGTCTTTCACTCTTTTGTGTCCCTTTGTCAGTAATTTCAGTAATAATTATTATAATTACCACAAATCTAACTATATTAAAAGAGTAGAAAAATTCCTACTGTTCATTTTTCATAGTAAAAAACGCTCCGTTTTGGGTGTTATTTTTGTTTTCTTCAACTATGCAGATCTTCCTTTCTCAGCCTCCAATTACCTTTCCCTTTCCTTTCTCTCTCAAACTTGCATTTTCCATCTCCAGTCTTTCGGTGCTTTCCACTTCTTTTTCCTCTTTTCGTTTCTCTCCAATCTCTACAGCCTATCATCGTCTCTGAGAGATTTATCTTGCTTGCTGGGGACATTTTGGTGTCTTTCTCATCGTTTGTTGATTTTGGGGAAGTCGAAGCTCCTCCCGACGAGAATTTGGTGGATTCTTGATTCTGGTAAGACTCGTCTCTCTCTCTCTCTCTCTTCCTCTTGCCGTCGCTGGTGACTCCCTGCCGGCTGTGGGTTCTCGGCTACCAAGCAATTTTGTCCTGTTTTCTGAATTGTTTTTGGGATTTTTTTTTTTTCCATATACGTTTCAATGGCGCTTTCTTCTTCTTCTTCTTCTTTTTTCAATTGTATATTATTTTTTCCCTTTACCCTTCTACGTTCTACCTCTTCCTCTTCCCCGTTTCTCATTTCCTGCTCCTCCTCCATTTTTGCTTCGACCCTCTTCTCTGCTTTTTCCCTTTTTTTTTTTCCATTGCTCTCTCTCTCGATCATCTTCTTTCTTCTTCGTTCTTAATCTTTCTCTTCCGTCTTCCTTTTCTCTATCTCTCTCTCTCTCTTCCTTTTCTTTCTTGCTCTTTCTCCCGATAGTCTTTTTTTTTTTTTTTTTTTTTTTTTTTTTGGGGTGGGGGGGTGGTGGGGGGTGGTGGTGGTGGGGGGTTGTGTTCTTCTTTCTTTGCTGCTCTCTCTATTGCTCTGTTTTTATTTATTTATTTATTTATTTATTTTTATATATATTTGTTATAGAAGAGTGCTCACAGGGATTTGAGAACCAAGAAAAGTAAATATTGCTTATAGAGCATCATCCCAAAGATCTCTGAGATGGAGAATATGTCCAAACTATAATCGGACATGTCTTTCATCATTGTCTGCCATTTCTCTTTGAAATCTTCAGCCATCAGGTAGTCTCCTTTTTATCTAATATATTTTCTCCCATTTTCCGTGTACTGCCTAATGCTATCTATTTATTTTCATTCACATTTACTTTTTGGGGGTTCTGGTTGGTTTTTCCGTAATGAGTATGTCATTTTCCACTAAATTCATGTACTACCAAACAATAAAGAAAAAGGGTTCTTTTCAGTTGTTAGGTTCTATATTAAACCACATAACAAACTCAAAATAGGAAATCAGCAAAGGTAAAATTTTTACCTTGCAACATTCTATCAGATTTGGGGTTTTTTGTACTTTTGTTTGTATAGTATTTTCAATTGTTATACTTGTATGGGTAAAAAAAAGAAAATTTCTTGCTTGATCATGCCAACTAAACTAACTTCCGTATCTTCGAAAAGAAGTGAAGTGATTGGTTGATTTTCTTCTATTATTCTCTTTGGATATATACCCTTATATCAATATGGTTCTTGTTAACATGTCTGTTTAGGTTTTATGCCACTCAAAACAATAATTATCTATATGTGGGTCCAAGCCTGCTTGGACAAGAACTATAAGACATCAGAAGTATATTTAAAATCCTAATTTTGCATAAGTTCATAGAAAACAATGTGCTCTTTAATGTCAAGTTCTTGTTCATCATGATTGTTGTCTTGTTACTTAACATAACAAACTTAACAGAAGCATCTGAGTAATCATAATCTCATTGCTTCAATTGTACGTTCACATGAAGGATATTGAGTTCCAAGAAAACCACATTTGCAGAAATATGGTTCAAGCACTTCCAGATTCGTCAACCCGCTTCGTCTTGTTTTGTTCCTGTTTTTCCTGGTGCTCTTTTTATATTTTGTATCCTGAAAATCCCATTTCTCACATGTTATTTCACCAAAATTGTGTTTTCTACAGTTGATTGAGAATGGCGAAAAGGAGTGATTATTGGAGCTTCTAATGGAAAGGCTCATCAAGTGCAGGTGGAAGGACGATATGAAATCACTTTTCTGATGCTTCCATGTTTTAGCTTTCTATAAAAATATAATGTTTTATAAGCCTTCTTTCTAAAAAAGCTATCATAGTTTTTCGGATGTTGATTCCTTCACATCTAATCACAATTAGGTGGAATCAAGAATTGTTTGTGATTTAACCTATTGTTTAATTGGGACCATCAGATGAGGATTATTTGCAATGGCTTCCCTTTTCCCTTGGTTTTCATTGGTCATAATGAGAATTAAGAATAACTAATTTATACTCTCATCATGCTTGGTAGGAGATGATAAACCCAAGTTTTCTGCTAAATTTGCAAATGTCATCTTGGGTTTGAGGATTGGTGACTTGTACTATCTAGGTCTGGAATTTCTGAAGAAAATTGATAAGTTTTCTTTTGAGGTTCTTTACATATATCTTGTTTTTACTTGCGTCTATCACAATGTTTTTTATTAATGGAAGATAAAAAATGGAATTAAATTGTCAAGTGAATATTATATTGCATTTTCTTTCATATCTTTTCTTACAAATATAAAAGTCACAATGTTGCAGCTACATTGCATTAAAGTCTCAATGTTGCAGCTCCTTGGCGTTCTTCTTCGTTCTGCACATCACTTTGTATAGTTTCATTCGCCTCTGATTAAAGCCCTAAATCAGTCTATCCTTTCTTTTCCAATTTCTTTCTTGCTTCCTCTGTCTATTTTGTCTTCCAAGTTCGGAAGAAAAAAGCATCCATGAATCCAAAAACAAAAATGATATGGAATTTCAAAGGGAATAGCCAAAATACACTCAACATGGAATTACACAATTTCAAATTATTACTACACCCAATATTCATCAAATTCTGCTTAAAATGAGGGTGGAGTGTTTTATAGATTGGAGGAGGAAGGATTTGCACTACCATCTGTTTGTAAGCCAAGTTGCTAAGGTTGAAGGTGGAAACCTAAGTTGTGACAGCAAGAGCTCCCGGTAATCCTTCTCTCTTTTTTCCTCTTTCCCATTTACATATCCCATTTTTCTTATCTCCTCGTACCTTACTTTTGTTTGATTGGTTAAAGCATTTCATGAATTGACAAAATTTAGGCTAGACGATGTTATCTTAATTTCTTTTTTGGCTGAAATAGACAATGCTATCTAACTTTGAACTTTTATTAGATGATTCAAAGAAGACCCATATTTTTTTTTCCTTTCAAATATACCATTCCATTATTGTTTCTATGATATTCTTGAATGAACTTCTTCAATATTCGTTTTTATCGGTCCATTGATAATCCCAATAGAAACTCTACTACAAAAGGAAGGGGAAAAAAAGAAGAGAAAGAAAAGGACACTTAGGGGCTTTGCTTTTCGACACACACCCTTCAGTTGAATTGGTCATTAAATTTACTTGTTAATGAAACACTTGACCTTCTTCGTATATGATTGTTAGTAATAATAGGCTTCGATTTTGAACATACATCCATCCGTTGAGATAGGTATCTATGTTTAATGATTGCTAATTTTCTGTCTTAATTTTTTTTTTTTTTTTCATTTATGATGTTAGCAGTTTGAAGCTTTTCCTTTTCTTTCAGTAAGTAAATATACCCAGATTTTTAAAGCCATTTCATTTATACGGTGATGCTTACATTTTGGCCCGTGATTATTCAATAGTTTGACCAAAATCTGATAGCAATATATTCATAATAAAAACTAAATAGTTATGTAAATACCTATTATTTAAAAGCTATAGACTCGTAGGGAATAAGATTCATTATTTTGATTTTTAACTTGTACATGCTATAAAGCTTTCAATGAACCATGACATCTACAAGGCTAGATCATAATATTTGGTCTTCATAATGCTTTCTCTACCAAAATGCTTTGTCCCTTGTATTTTTCCTCTGTAAATTTGTATTTTGCAATTCTTACATAAATAATAGTTTGGATTTACTTTTGACAGGTATTGATTTGAAGTTTCTTCAACAATTTTCTTTAAAGATTCATATCTTTCCATAGTATTATACAGTTTTTATGAGCAATATGTTGCTTATGCTAGATGGTCCTAACTAACTGACATTGCTTTAGCTCTTGGTTGGTATTTAAACAGTTATACCATTAAGGTAAATTGTTCGTTTGGTCAATCTCTACTCTTTCTATGAAGTTGCGATTTGGTCCCAAACTTTTTTTTTTTTGGGCTAAAAGGTCCCTAAACTCTTTAAGAGATGCAATTAACAAAGAGAGATTACAAGGCAATCCACAGACAGATTACAAGGCAATCCGTGTATCATTGTTGCGTAGGTTGGATACCATTGGTGATATACGAAAGATCTATGTTTAAATCTTATTTGGGAGACTTGGTGTCCTCATTTCTTAATGACATTATTCTTCAAAAGTCATATTTTATTTTCGTAGTTCTAAAAGTACTGTTCTTCTTTTGATGCGTGTGGTAGGTTAGATTTTTCTTTGACACCTTGTCTTTTATTTATGCTTACCAAATATACTACAATTAATGAAAGTTTGATTCTTCTTTTTGCAGCAAACAAGCAATTAGCTCAAGCCATCAACGTCGGTCAAATTCTGGAACAGACATTCAAGGCAAACAGTACAAGACATGTAATCTCTACGAATATCGCTGGAGTTGGATTTAAAATGATATATAATCATTCCCTTACAACTCGTACATTCAGGGGAATTTATTTGAATTTTTTATCACCTTGTTTCTGAATGCTTCTTGTGAATGTAGCTCAACCCTTTACTTTTTCTTCCCTAACTCTTCATTTATGTTGCATTTCGTTGACGATTTTTTAAATTGCAAGTATACATTATAACAATGCCCACGATCAGCCGACATGGGATCTTGCACATGCGAAGCATGTGCTTCCAACTAGTAATTATAAAATTGACTATTTTCGTCATTGGTATTTACTTATAAATATTCAAATAATCTGACATAACAATTGCATAAATAAAATTATCAAAACCTTATTTATTAAATATTATTTCATGAAAAATGGTATGCAGATTAACTCTAATATCAATTTTTAAACACTAACTTATATGACATGTGAGTTGTCATTCTTTTATTAATAGAAGTTTCAAAGTTTGTCACGTCCATTAAAACTAGAATGTTGCATCAACCAATTTAAAGATGATAATTTACCGTCATAAGTTAATACTCAAAAGTTGAAAATAGAATTGGTGTCCTTACACTACTCTTATGTCATGTTTACTTACCAGAGTAGCGAATAGTAGCAATCCCTCATTTACTTGCTCATTTTTTTTCCTCTATATAATAGAAGTGAGAATGGTGAATCTCACATTAATTTGATAATTGAGAAATGAGATTGACAATCTCATATCCCCTACACTTTGGATTGTGACTCTCATTCTTGATTTTAACATTTAATTATTATCTTACCATTAGTTTTCTTGTAAAAAATCATTTAAAAAATTATCAAAAAAGATATAATAACAACCTATATCAATTAATAAAAACTTACACAACTTATTTTATTTTTTCATATTATAGCTATTAATTCAATTTCAATTAACAATATGATAATAAATAAACAAATTTATCATTTTTTTTTCAATTTTGAAATCACAATTAAGAATGGGTATATAAATAAATTTACAATAATTTATTCAGATTTTGGATTAAATAAAAGCATAAATAATTTATCCAGACTCTGAATTTTCAATCCGAATTATGTCCACAAATCTTACTTACTCAATTTCATACTCATTACTCAATTTCATACTCATTACACTTACGCACAAAAAAACACACTATTGTTTTATTAGTGTTATAAAAAAGAGTTAATCATGTAGATTTAACTAAAGGCATTTATTTATTAATTTATGAAACTAAAGGCATTTTATAGTTTTGAGTTAATTCATTAAAAAAATATTTGTTATGGAAAAATAGAAACTTTAGCTACAAGTTATAAAAAGAATAACTAATTCCTTTTGTCATACCCTCCATGCGTGGCGGCGAGCGAATAGTTTATTTTGCATTAACCTCCGTGCTCATCACGTGACGTGACATTAAAAAAATATATTTTTTCTATTTTTTATTTTCTATTTTTTTTTATCTATTTTTTATTCTTTGTTTTTATTTTGCTTTGTTTGTGTATCTTGCATGTGCAAAACGCTCGTATTGTCAACTAGTAAAATTAATAGTGTTAAACTTGATGCCAAAAAAATGATATGTACCCAAATTTGTGAAAAATTTGGCAAGCATATGATTAAAGAACTAAAATTTATTAATAAGCTATGTTTTTGCATTAGCATGAGATGTGACACTTTTATCGGAGATTCTTTGAGTTGGGCAGTCATTTGACTAAGAAACACATCACTTCCCTTTTCTTGCACTGACATAGGACAATCAATTGCAGTTTTGACGAGTTTTTACCAAAATAAAAATTAAAAAAATTAAAAAAAATTCAATTCTTGGGAAAAGTTAGTCAATGGTTTTGAAGAATGTGACATGCAACATTTGACCAGAATTATGAATAAGGTTTGATAATTTTATTCATGACTTATAATGGATTCGGAAAAGACGAGGTTCTAAGGAGATGCATAGGATTTTCTAAGTGTGTGTTTCTACCTCCTAGAATATTATGAATTTGATTCACCCATTGACTTGGACTTTGAAAAATATGTGGAAATATAGGGTATGTCTGGCGCACTAATTCTAGATAATAAAATATCATTCGGATTTTAAAATCAAAATGAGATGATTTTAATGTTAAAATATTCGTAACGATGAGACGAATAAGACAAGATCTATTTTGTATCTTTTTTTTTTTCAAACATATTTAAATTTTTGTATTATTTTCTATATCATATAATTTTTTAAAAAGTTTTGTTTCTAAACACACATTTCAAATACAAACTTCAAAACACAATCTCTAGATGTTCCTCCAAAGGGATCCATAATATAAAAGAAATAAACTACACTAGGGGAATTTAGCTACATGATCATTGTTGAGGTGACCTTACTATCTATGTGGATAAAAAGAAGTAACTATTTCATTGCTTCCAATTGTGAAAGCATGGTGGGAGTCAAAAATTGATATCTTGACCACAAAAAGATGAATGTTGACCAATTTATTTTCTTGAAGAAATCTATTTAAGATATGAAAAAATTTAGGCTTTGTTTGGTTTTCAAGTTTAACTCCAATTAAATTGTATTTTTTTATTTTAATTTTTGTCTTTTTCTGAAAAGTCAACAAATTTATAACTAGTTTTTAAAAAGTCAACCAACTCTAACTTAAAAATTTCATCTCCAACTGGTGAACCAAACGCAAGCTAACTTATTAATTATATATATTTTTTATTTTAAATGATTTTGACTATATCTAACGTTTAATCTGTTATATTGATATCTATATTTTTTATCATGGAAAGCTCCTTCATATTTTCTAAGTATCATGATTACTAATTACTATGATCTTCCCAAGCCATGTGGTGCTTTAATTATGGCATTTTTACATGTATCTTTGGTTTACTTTGAAGATCAACAATTTACAAATTCATGACCAAAAACCCATTTGATAAATGTTCATATTTGACTTTATTTGCATGTTATATATGTGTTATAGTAGCTTCTAATCTTATTGTATTGCTTACCTATGTATATTCCTAAACCCTAGTAAAATCTTCTCATGTAGCTGTTGATGACATGTGAGATTAGGTTTGTGTTAGTAGTTATATTACAAATATAATACTAAAGATTTTCTTAATTGATCTAGCTGGCATATTTAATGACTCAATTGTTCCCAAATCTCGATAAAGAGTTAGATTTCAGATTTAACTATGTCTACGCACGAGATGGTTTGGTTTTGTTTATTTAGCATAATTAACTATAGAAAAATGAGCAAATCAAGTGGCATTTTGCCACTAAGACAATTAAGTATATATGAATAGAATCAAATAACTAATTAGGAAAAACAAACAGCTCAAAAGAGATGAAATTACAACTAAGAATTTTTATATGTCCATGTCATCGTCATGAACAAAAATTATGGCCCAACGCACTAATCTTCTTCTTTTTTTTTTTTTTTTTTTTTTTGAAAATTGAAAAAATAAAAATAAAAATACGTCATTAGTGATGACTCATATAGAAACATCACAAGTTCCTTTTGGTGACGAAAGAAACCATATTTAGATCTCTTCCCCAATTAAGTGTATCCATTATAAAAGAGTGATGAATATCCATTTTGGAATCTTTTTTTTTTAAAGGCATTTTGGATTCTTTTTAAATGTCTATAAATTTGCTTTTCTAATTTATATCCTTCTTTTGAAAAGCTAAATCAATTATTTATCTCAACTGTGTTGATGCCATGTTTGATAGGACAAAAAAGAAGAAAGAAAGAAAGTAGGAACGGATAATCGGATGAGGAAGGGATCAATCGTATTATTTGATATCTCTTACATATACATACATATTTAAAAGAGTTAATATTTTTTTGGTCATACCTTCCTTACATGACAATCACATGATCGTCACGTCATGATCACATGACGGTCATATTATCACAATGTGAATTTATTTATTTATTTTGCTTTTGTTTTTTTCTTTATTTATCTATTACGTACGCACAAAATACATCTAGTAATAAGAAAAAAACTAAGGAAATAATATTCGGTGGATATAAATTATTGTGTGTCACATCAAAATAATTTTTCAAATGTTGGATGCGTATTTGAGTGGAAATTTTGAAATCAGATAATAATGTGTAACTTTTTATCTTTATTTTCAAATTAAAAAAATTTGTCCTTTCTATATGTTAAACAACCTAAGTGAAAACTAATGCATTTTTTCTTTTAATTTTCTGTTATTTTTTTTTTTCTCTCGCTCTCTCTCTCTCTCTCCATCCTTCTTTTCTATCCTTCCTACCAAACACAATTCCTTCCAACCAAACGCGATGGAAGAAAATATTGGTAATTTATTTAGTTTAATCAATAATATATGTTAAATTGGGAATTTATCTTTAAAATTAAATATAAATATAGTTAAATAATTAATTTTGAGTCTTTTTAAATTTATTGTTTATTTCATGTCTAGTCAATATATAATTTTTATTTACATACGTCCAACAATTCTATTTGGAACGAAGTCCACGGTTACCATATGTCCCTCTTGAAGTTGAATGACACTTTATATGTCCATCTTTCTCACACTAGCAAACTAGGAAAATCACAACTCTTCAAGATCTTCACTATGTCGAAGCCTCTTATTACCATGTAATAATCTCCATCTCAAAAGTTCATTTTTTATCATGGCAAGGGCCTATCAACCTTCATCCAATTTTCTCTAACTTTTGCATAATCGTGTTTGGGATTTTTCTTGTGTATACAAATGGCTAAATTTATAATCTAACTCTGATATTGTTTGTTGGGACTTGATATTCCATATTTATTAGGAGGAGATCCCAAGCTCATTGTCCACTTCATGTCTTAGCCAAAAGTGCAACTTTTGTTTACACACTCTCTCAACAAATTTTCTTTAATAAATAAATTATTTACATAAATATAGGCAAAAATTTAAGGGTTTATATATACACATATGGGAATCTATTATCCAAAATCCATTCAAAACTCAACTCTATTATTTTGCTATCACTAAATCCAACTACGTGAGTGATTACGGACATAATATAACGGTAATACCACATCTGATTTCCATAAAAAATAGAGAGTTCGAATTCCTACCGGCCCCAAACCTAACAAAGGTGATTAAAGTCATGGGCAACTTGAAATTAAAGTCAAAGTTGATAGAGATATTTTTAAGATTTTGAAAGAAATACCCGAGTAATCCAATAACGACTATCTGATCTGATAAATCCAAATACAATTTAATCCAATTCAACTCCCCAGATACCACTAACAGGAAAAGATGGAAAAGTGGATGATTTCCATCTTTTCCATCTTGAGATATATTTGAAGGTTTGATACTCAATAACCCTACTCTTAGGTTTATGCACAATCACTAGGTTGTCACTTATGATCCTTTGGGAATTTCTCGATATTCAAATCATGTGTCCCCTTATTCATATCATTTTATGTCTCTCTAATAATATTATCATTGTATGGTATTTGGCATGTGAATTTCAGTTGTTGTGAATATGAACTTTAGTTATGAAGAATGTGAATGTTGTCATTTATGATCCTTTGGGAATTTCTCGCGATTCAAATCATGTGTCCCCTTATTCATATCATTTTATGTTTATCTAATAATATTATCATTGTATGGTATCCAGCATGTGAACTTCAGTTATTGTGAATGTGAACTTTAGTTATCAAGAATGTGAATTCATGCAGAAAGAAATAGAGCTAAGTGAATGTGAATTTCTCTCATTTTATATTTCCTTCTGCATGAATCCATATTTATAGTAAATGAAATTCACATTTATCGGATGGTCCGATACCGGATCGGAGACCAACCCTATATAATTATAAATGAATGCTATGTACACTTGAGACGAGACTCTCTTGGACACACGCTCTTTCTCAAAATGACACATGTATTTTTACTTTTTGCTTTTGAAAGAAGCAAATTACCAACATAATAATAAGTCGGTGTTTGTGCATTGTTATTATGAGTTTGCTATTATAATAATAGGCTATTTTATATCAACTAAAGTTATAATTTAACTATCATACAAGCGGGAGAAATGAAAAACTTTTTCCTCAAGTTTTAGCTTTTGCCTTTTCGTCTTCATCCAACTATAGAATTAACAGAAAGTTTTTCTGACGTAATGGACTAAAGAGGTGAAAAAAAGTTCATGCCCATGGTATTTTCTTTTTTGTTTTATAGAAAAACAACCATAGAATAATAAGAAGCACGTTTCACATTGGGGAAGCCCAACATGCACCCCCCGTCAAATTAAAAATAATATAAAAAAGAGCATAGAGCTTATAAATTAGAAGAGAGGGAAAAAAATAAATAAATAAATAAAGCAACAGAGCAAGAACAACTCCTACAAAGTTTATTTTTTTGGTTACAGCAAGTGACAAACTCGTAATAACAATATGACTTTTTATTATACTAGTGGTTGCTTTTTTCGAAAAACAAAAAATAAGACATGTGTCATCTTAAGAGAGAAAATATATTTAAAAGAGTCTCATCTTAAATGCACATAACATTTCTCATAATTATAATATCAAATCATTACAGAAATATAAATAAAAAAAACATATAAATTAAGATTTTTACCTCCGTTTGGAGCTCAAATTTAAACTTAAATTTAAACTTAAATTTTTATGTTTTTCTGAAATTTTTTTTTTATTTTTTCTGAAATTTTTTTTATTTTTTCTGAAATTTTTTTTTATCTTTTCTAAAAAGTCAAAAAAATTATTATTTAAATTTAAAAATTTCAACTCAACTCAAACACTAAACACCATGATATTTACATTTAACTCTAACTAAATTATATTTTTTCATCTTAATTTTTATTTTTTTTTTCTAAAATCAAAATTTATAACTAATTTTTTAAAAATTATTTAACTAAAAATTTTCATTTCGAATCCATAAACCAAACTCAATATAAATCCAATCGAGAGGGCCTCCTTCTGCCCTTCAAAATGCACGATGATTGAGGCCCTTTCCCGTAATTTCACACTGCTATGTATACACAGTATATCACACACCAACTGACTAAAGGTGGTCCCGACCCTCACATCCCGCCACGTGTGAAAAGCCAGGCGGCTGCCAAATTGGGACCGAGACCGACTTTTTGAAGCTCTCTGATTGGCCGGTCAAACAAGTGGAGTGAAGTCATAATGCACAAGTGGCACCCGCGTCTCTGGCCTCCCTATAAATAGCCCCACTCGCGCTTCAACTTTCAAAGAGAAAACAAGAAAAGAAAAAACTAAAACAAAAGCTGCTATTTTTGAAAGGAAAAAGCTCTACTTTTTTTTTTTTTTTCCCCTACTCATAAGAGTGAAAGCGAAAACATTCTCTCTCTCTAGAATCAGTTAATCTCTTTTGAAGAGAGAGAAAATCGCTTCGTGTTTCTCTTCGCAAGTTCAGAAGTTTCTTCGTTTGAATCAGGTTTCGTTTTTTTTCGCTTTCTGAAATGTATTTTGTGTTGTGATTTTAAATTAAGATTGTTGTTCATTTCGCCATTTTTGTTCGAAATGTGTTGCGGATTATTTTTATTTTTATTATTTTATTTGTTTGCTATTCAGTTGGTAGTTTTTTGAAAACTGTTGTATGTTAGTTTTGATCGTGGAGACTTGTTTGATTTTGTGTTGGTTTTGTGTGATTTTGTGGTAAGATTGTTGTTTATTTAGCCTTTTTTTTTTTTTTTAAATAAATGTATTACGGTTTAGGTTTTTTTTGGTTTTGCATATTTTGATTTGGCGGTTCTTTGACGTGAATTGTTGGATGAAATACTGAACTTGAGCTGTGTTTGTCTGCATTAATGGAGTTTTCAGATAAATTTGAATGAATGAAGTAGAATTATGAGGAGTTCGAGGGGTTAGTGATCGGAATTACGCGAGAAGTTAACTGAAAACTGCTGTTGTTTCGTTAAATTGTGGATTTATTTGATTTTGTGTGATTTTGAGCTAAGCTGGATGTTAATCTCGCCATTGTTTACAAAAGCTCGTGATCAGGTTTTCGGTTTCGACTTGGTTGTTCTTTGAAGTAAATTGGTTCCATGGCAAGCTTGTAAAGTTAAGTGGTATAATTGGTATTGTTGGATCGCATAATTAAACAATATGTTTGAAATTGTTGGTACTTTAGCAATCCGAATAATACGAGAAGTTAACTGAAAATTCTGTTGGTACTATAATTTGGAATTTTTTGACTATGTTTTGGTTGGTTTAATTTAGATATGCAATCTCGTGCTAAAAGTTTTTGTATTTAACCTCAGCGAATACTATTTTCGGCTTTATTTTAGGTACTTTATCTTGTATTGATGACTTCCGTTGTGGTTGGAACAATGACTTCGCCGCCAGTAGTGGAGCACGTCCATGAAAATGGATCTCAGTTGGTTGAATTACTTCCTGCGACCAATGATGAACATGGAGGAATCATTGTTGACATGAAGGAGGCAATGGAACCTGCGACTTTTTCTATGGTGCTTAGAGCTTCAATCTCCCAATGGAAGCGACAGGTTCATTATGAAAATGGCCCATCGAAATTGAGTCAACTTCTTTTTATTGAATTTTTGCTGAATTACAGTCAGGTTTTTTCCCTGTTGTTTTATTTTCTAATTTTGATTCATTGGCTAGGGAAAGAAGGGTGTTTGGATAAAGTTGCCAATTAAGCTGGTAAATCTTGTTGAGACCGCAGTAAAGGTATTTACTTTCTACCCATATGAATTTTTCCATTTACTTGTTTTTGTAGACGTGCGCTTAAATTATGTTCAAACCATGTTGGATTCAACATGAGCAATGCCCTCAGGGCTGATTTGGTAACTGACTATGTAAAAAACTTCTATTTCTGTAGATAGCATGTCCACTTTTTGGTGTCTGACCTGCCATGTTGCTTAGTAATTGTACATAACAGTTAGCAGTTACAAAAGTAGCTGTTAAATCGTTTAAAGTATATTTCATTTTCAAATTTTAGTTCTTGGAATTATGAAAATCGTTTCTTTTTCTTTTACAGAAAGGAGTAAAAATTGATTTGAGTTTTCATAACGTCATTCTTTTATCTTTTGCATGTTGATCTTCATAGATTAGATCTCTTACATTATTTATTGTGTTTGTGACAGGAAGGATTTTGGTATCATCATGCTGAGCCGCACTATCTGATGCTTGTTTGCTGGATCGCTGAAACTACCAGTACAATTCCTGCAAATGCTACGCACCGAGTCGGAATTGGTGCTGTTGTCTTGAAGGATGGAAATGAGGTATTTCTTCTCCATTTATATCTTTTTCATTCCTTATAGGAAAGCGTAAAGGAGAAAAACCTGCAAGTCATTAACTATTTAAAACAGCTTTTCTCAATTTTGAAATTCTCCAACGAACCTGGTTACTTCATCAGTTCATTATTTCTTTTTCTCTTTTTTTTTTTTTTTTTTTTTTTTTTTTGTGGGTCTTAAAAAAGAACCCAAAAATTTTATAGCTATTGTCTGCAAATCAACTCACTGTGTGCATATCTATCATGTAGTAAGCTCTTGGTTTGTTTTTGCATTTACCATCAAAAACAATTCTTCCGTTTTGCTGAGGGTCGCCCTCATTGCTTTTCCGTCTACTTAACCACCTTGTTCTTATATGTTGTTGGTTTAAATAATAGATTTCCTTCTGGCAGGTGCTTGTCGTCCAAGAAAAGAGTGGCATTTTCCAAGGAACAGGTGTGTGGAAAATCCCTACTGGAGTTGTGGATGAGGTGTGTGCCTGAGTTCAGTTGTGTATTAACCTTTTTTTTTTTTTTAAAGGAAAAAAAAAAAAAAAAGTGGGGTTGTCTCATCTTCACCAACCTCCCTCTCACCCTCGCCATTGCACAGGTCGTTGTTATTAGACATTTTTTAATAAGCTCTTCAACATGTAGGGGGAGGATATTTTTGAGGCAGCTGTAAGAGAAGTAAAAGAAGAGACTGGAGTAAGTCATCAATTTGTGGTAATGTGTTTTGTTAATATCTTCGGATTTTATGTATCCTTATTTGTGGTCTCACGAAGCTGCTGGTTTTCACTTCTCCAGGTTGACACAGAATTTTCAGAGATATTAGCATTCGGGTATGGAGTTTATATTAGGACCCTTTATATTATCAGATTTATTCGTACTTTGGAGCTGTTGTGTGTATTATAGACAGATATATGGGGTAAATAAATTTTTAGTGTTAAAAAAAAAAAGGTCATAACATGATTGGTAACTTGTCCACAGACTTTTCAGGTATCCTTACCTACCTTTGGATTTAATAATTTGGACGTTTTGAGATAAATTTGTGACCAATTGGTTGAAGGCAATAAAATTTTCTCTTCCTGATCATTATTTAGTTTTCATTTCTCTTCTGTGACTTGGGAATTCGCTGCCCAATTTCATTAGTTGGCTTGGTTGATGCGTTTAGAATGACATCATTGAGTCATAGTTTATAGATGTTTTAGCTGTAAATTGAGAAAAAGATTTTCAGATATATTAGAAAAGTCACGGAATTGTTTGTGAAAGATTGAACTGATGTAGTTTTCCTCATTGGAAACATGGTAATTTATTGATGTTGGACTTGATGGGTGTGGCTCCAATTCATAATTTTGAGTTGGCTATTTCAATTAATGCCAGTTTTTGTTTAATCTAGATCTCTATGTCTCAAAATTTAAATCTCCAAGTAGTTGAGTTGTTTGAATTTGTTAAAGATTTAGTTCAAGTCTTTGTAAATCTTCTTATCCCGTCATGTGTTCTGCTTTCAGGCAATCGCACAAACCTTCTTTGACAAGTCAGATCTATTATTTCTTTGCATGATGCGGCCACTTCCTTTGATATCCAGAAGCAAGAACTGGAAATTGAGGCAGCACAGGTGAGTGAATGCTGTAAGTTTAGTAAAAACGTTTATGAGATGCCGGTATATTTTGTAGAATCTTCTTTTGCTTAAAAGATTAGGCTACAAAAGGACATTACGCCGTTTATCTCTAAACCCTCTCATCTCTTATGGTGTTTTATCTCACTTCTCCCGACTTGGATCTAGATTAATATCTTTGATTTCTATGCCGATTCACTGGTCTGATAGGTTCAGGACAATGAATTTAAGAGGAAGTTATTTCGGTGGAGGAAAAACAAAGGAAGCCACATAAGGGAGGCTTGAGTTTGGTTTAACTTATATTTAAAAAAAAATTTAAGGGAAAAAAAAGAGGCTTGAGTTTAGAATAGGTTGAAAAGCATGTAGGGAGTTTATTTCGGAGTTGTGCTCATCATGGGGTCTCCTTATTGTCATGGCCGCTTAGCGGTTTCCTTTAGGTCGAGGGTGATAGTTTGGATTTGCTACTAAAATTAACTTTACAGTTTGATAGTGAAGTAGATTGTATTATCTACCATTCCACTGAAGACATAATTGTTCAGCAAGGATAACGAGAATGAGCATATTACGGGGGATTTTTTTTTTTTTTTTTTTCCTTTCAAGTTTAATAATTCTTTTCCATGCTACATGATCTTTTGCAGCCGAGAAAGCTGTAACAGTTTGTGTATGACGCCACTTTGCATTTTTCTATTCAAATTTTACTGCTGTAACTTGAAAGAAACAAGAGCGAGTCCTTGTTATCCTTTTCTTCTCTTTGCACCTAAAAAATTCAACTTTATCCTCTCTTCCCGTACAATGTATGATTATAAGGCATACGGTCCTTAATTTGCATGATTATTGGGATTCAAATTGTATTTAATTCGCTTTTTCTATATGGTGGATAACTGTAAAAATTTGTGTATGACACTAACTTTGCATTGGCGTTTAAATTTTACTGCTGTAACTTGTAAGAAACAAGAGCAAGTCCTTGATATCCCTTTCTTCTCTTCGCACTTGAAAAATTCTGTTTTTTTTTTTTTTTTTCCTCCTTTCTCGTTACAATGTATGATTAAAAGGCATATGGTCTTTAATTTGTATGATTATCGGGATTCAGATCGTAATTAACTCATAATCTTTCCCCCGTTTTTTTCGCCCATGGTTTGCTTTTTTCTGTATAGTGGATGCCGTTTGAGGAGTATGCAGCTCAGCCATTCATCCAGAAGCATGGACTCTCCAAGTGCATCACTAATATATGCTCAGCAAAGCTACAGGGAAACTATTCTGGATTTTCCCCTCGCCCTACCACATCATTTTTCAGTAACAATTCAAGCTATCTGTACCTGAACAGCTGGGATTTGAGTTGATCCTTCTGATCACTTCTAGGTAATAATTGGTGTATCATTTTCTCTATAATCTTATCTTTAATCAATTTCAAGAATATTTATATACTTCTTCTTCAGCCTATCAAAAAGATGAATATCAACAATTGGACGCATTTGTTTTCTTTCTTTGATTTGCCTTGATGATTAGCACGTTTGACTTATCAACTTCCACTCTGCACGGCTAGTCTGTTTAGAAACCAAGGAAATGAATGGTAAATATTAAGTATAGTTATAATAATATAATATGTATATAGGATGAGATGTTACATTTTAGAACCCACCGATGAAAATTATAGTAGAAAATATTACATATTAATAAGCTAATATTATAAGATTACAGAAAATATTAAATATTACAAAAAAATGTTACATGTATCTTCAATATGGGAAATAAGACTTTACATAATATAACAGAAAATATTAAATATAAAAGAAAATGTTATATGTATCTTCAATATCGGAAATAAGACTTTACATAATATAACAGAAAATATTAGATATTAATAAGTTAGTATTATAAGATAACTGAAAATATTAAATATGACAAAAAATGTTACATGTATCTTCAATATCGAAAATAAGACTTTACAAAATATAACAGAAAATATTACATATTAATAAGACATTACATATATATATATATGTAGTATATACGAGTATGACATATGGTCATTTGTCTGCTTATTCCCATGCAACTTAGCTTCTATTGCTACTTGTCATTGTCACATGACAGATGGTCTGCCATGCGGCAGCAATTCCGGAGCACAGAAGAAAATGGGTGACTGATCCCACACCCATGGTAGGATTGTCTGATATATCATATATATAGATATTCATATATATATATATATATATATATTTATAAACCAAGTCTTACAATATATTCAGTAAATTCTAAATTTGCCAAAGAGACCAGTGCCTGAGCAGAGAGCTCATTGATCACCAGTCTTTTTTTCTCGAAACAAAAATGTTTTCTCCAAAATTAGTGTGTATTACTATAGCAGTTTGTTTGTCTGCCTTCTTCAACCTTGGTGGTGCCTGGGAAAATCCTGGTGATGCCATGCCTTCACCAGCTACTTGTTTCAACTGCACAATATGTCAATATCCCTGCCATCCTCCCTCTCCACCAGCTTCAAACATTCCTTCTTTCGGAGCTCCGCCACCGCCATCACCGCCGGCACTTCCCGGCTACCCTGCTGATATTGTGCCGCCACCGCCACCGCCTCCGTCGCCGTCTCAAGGCAAGTGCCCCCCAACTCCAATACAGTGCTGCCAGTACACTCCTCCACCTCCTTCTGGAGTATATGTGCCTTATAACTATGCACTTCCATGTTCTATCCCTAACTTCCTCCTCTACGTTATTATGAAGCTTCTGTTTTCCTCTGCTGTTCCGTTTTGATCTCTGCATGGTAATGGTAATGGTAATGAAATTCAAGTTGTTGGAAATAATTTCCTTATAATTATTATCATATCATATTTTACTGCAGTGTAACTACTTTTATAACTGTTCATTGTATGATTTTACTATTTCTAGTACTAGCTTGATGATGTTGATGGCTTCGTGTGTGTATATTTTAAACAGTAAAAATTTCAAGATGATTGAAACAAATTTTATGTTGATAAATTTTTTTAAAATATATTTTAAATTTTTATATTTTTTCATTCCAAGTCATTCAAACCTCTTATTAAATGCATAATTTATCAACTTGAATATAATTTAAAAAATTTAATTTCAATTCATATGTCAAATAAATCTTAAGATTATAAGAATATTCTTTTGTCCGATAAAACGGTCGTCCGGTAATACAATCCATGTTGGAGGCTGGTATAACTTGAAAAAGAGTGTGGTACAACGCTAAGGAGAGAGAACTAGAGAGAGATAAAAATTCTCGTAAAATTATAAATGGTGTCTATAGCACTCTTTATTTTGAGATGAACTTTTTCATTTTCTGAGGATGGGGTTATCTTTTCTGCACGAGAGAGAGAGAGATTTCGGTTGGGTTTTAAGGCAGAAGGTGTTGTGTGTCTGCCAAGTAGCAGAAAGGGTGTAGATATCCTCAACCTGGCACGGTGAGTTGTCCTTATACGGAGGTTTTGTCAACGTTAGGCTCTACTACTAGGAGCCAATTTTGCCGTTTACAAACAGACAATATTATGTGCCTTTTATTTGAATAGACTTATCCCTTTGGAAGAGGTTATAGACTTGGTAGTGGGGGGGGTGCGGTGCCAAAAGGTTAATTCAATTATTGGATCCTTTTTCTGGAAATTTTGCATTTTAACCCTTCCAAAATAGGAGTGGCCAGTTAATTAATTGTCTATTTCTCATGGAGATTAGTGGAATAGTGGACCCTATACAGAGGTGGAGTCCACTCCTATCTCATATTCCAATTCCTGCTTAGTCCAATTCAAAGAAATGAGATGTTTGGGTAAAAGATTCGATCACAATCATGTTAATAATTTGGTTCAAGCCTTTTTTTTTTATTAGTACTAGTTGTGAAGCACATGCGATGCGTGTGAAATAGATTAAAAACAAACAAACAAACAAAACAAAAAATTAAACAAACAAACAAAAAAGAAAAATAATATAGTGATTGAAGGACTCTTTATATCATGTGGTGGTTGTTATGTGACAATTAAGGATTAAAAGACACAATTACTGTAGAGTAATTATTCGTCTTTTTTATATGTAGTATACTTAAGAGATTGAGAGATTGTAGTATTTTATCTTAGAAAATTCAAGAAAAAAATTTGAAACAAAAAATTCTGCTTAGATGTTTTATCCCAACACACAATACATTTTTACAAGGGGACTTAATGTGTGATTCTTCCCAGGATTTAATCCCAAAAAAAAAAAATATTTGTTTACCAGAATTTTCTCTTCTTTAGAGGAAGAAGTAAAAAGCCGTAAATAATTTAAATAAATTTAAAACAAATTATTGCCCGTTTGGTGTTTGAGTTTGAGTTAAGATTTGTAAGTTTAAATAGTGATTTTAGTTGACTTTTTCAGAAAAGACAAAAAACTTTTGGGGAAAAAGACAAAAATTGAGTTGATGGTGGTGAGTTTAAACTCACCACCCAAACACAATATATAAAAATTTAAAATTTAACCAATTTATTTATTGTGAATAAATCATTTACTTAATAAATTTATTTTTTTTTTTGAGGTAAAATTCATTCAATTAAAAGGTCTTACAGACACCAAACATAATGCGGATGACCCATTGGTACACAATACAAAGCACTCGATAAAAACCGATTCCATCAATAAAATCTGATCAAATACAAGAAAAATGATACAGACGAGACCTGATATCAGGAAAATTCTACGACACATCAATTTAAGCACGTATAAGGCTCTTTTTGAAATCACTACAATTGATATAAGCTTTTGATCCATGGAGAGCATGTAACATGTAGCACCAAGATCATAAACATCTCCGCTAAGACTCATAGCTAGCGGGACTTCTAATTCGCCAATACATAAATCCGGCGAACCAAAAACAAACTCAAACGGTAGAAGTACCTCCATTATTACAATGAAAATATTAAAACTATGTGGCAGAAATATCAACATCTTTATTAGACTAAAACATAAAAACCTAAAGACTTAAGCACGACCGTCTCAAGCCTTCAATAAAAGTATAGCCGACAAGAGGACCATCAGAATAGGAGGATTGTTTTGAGGGACAAGTGGCGTAGCCGACGAGATGCCTTCAAACAGCAGAACATGAACTACACACACTATCACCATTAACATCCGGAGCCAGAACCACCACTTCCACAAGAAGTTCATCACCGTTCAGAATAAAACCCCAAAAGAGTTCGATCACCAGACATAAATTATACAACCACCGTTCGTGAAAACGGTATTTACTACAATTTTCTTTCAATAAATTGTACAACTATGAGAGAAATGTCTAATAAAATCCACTCTTTGAATTGAAGCGTTCGAATTAAGGTTGAGGAATATTTGCAACTGTGTTTCCCATTAATAAACTGGTGTATTTGCTATGGACAAAGACAGAGGTCTTATTTCTGTGGAGGTTTCTTGAAACCGCTTTGGAACATTAAATGAATCATTGCACTGCCTGCTGGCTTTGTTGTTGTGATCATGTGAAAAGCGTCAAGAGCATGTGATGTGGTGACACAATTCCATTTAAATCAATACCCAAAAGAGAGAGGAAAAAAAGAAAGAAAGAAAGAAAGAAAGAAACACAATTTTCTTGGTAGTTAGAAGGAAATAAACATTTAATCTAGAAAATTGCTTTTAATGAATTTGGAAAACATGAGAAAGTTGATCTATTTTTCATGCTTTAAAAGCAACAGCTAATATAGCAATATTTGTGAGTCGGTGTGAGCTGTAACGCTATCACCCTCAAATCTCAATCAATACAAACAACAAAACAACTTGGTCCATAATATTTCATAGTGAATGCTCACCAAATCCAATTTCAAAGTGATTAATACTAAATTGCTGAAAAAACATTGGCTTGGCCACTTCAAATCAATATGTCAAACCTGTCTTCAACTTTTTTCTTCAATCCAATCTCATATCCGATTAAAGTTCTTATTTTTCTCTTTGGTAAATAATTAGATTTCTTATTTTTCGTTCACATGTCAATCAAGTGTAAACTGTCTCATTTTCCTGTCTCAAATGATGTCCGCTCAATAATATATTGACAACTCATTATTTATTTAATAATTTTTAATATTTAATATTTTTATGTGATTTAATTATTAAATTCAAAGGACATAACATAATCCTATTGAGGGACAACCATCGTAGTCTTTGTTGAGTTAATCCCATTTTTCAGTCCTCGAACTATGGACCAAATCTCATTTTAAAACGTACCAAAACAAGTTCTCGATGTATTGTGTATTCCGATCTTTTAATAGTCTTTTTATATGTTAGATGTTAAAATTTCGACCCAAAAAAAGTCGTAACATATAATTTATAATTTTTTTAACTTAGAGATAAGAGGATTCGAACTCTGCATTTTTAGATAAAGTTAAATATTATATACTGTTAGAATATACCTGTAATTACATAATATTGTAAAATTAACATCACTAAACTGCACATGCTCCTTTTATATCCCAATGTTTACAATCAAATAGATAGAATGATTAATTATTTATATATATATATATATATATATATAACAGATAGAATGATTAATTTTCAGGAACTAATTTTAAGACATTGAATGTGTTGTTTGCTTGATTTGCTTAGTTATGTTAATTTTCGTAATTATCTAGCACATCTTTTGGGAATATATTTAACACATATAAACATATATAAATGACATATATCTCCAGAATATTAAGACAATATTTTTTTTTTTTTTTTTTGGAAACAAAACCTAAGACTTCATTGTTTAAGCATTTGAGCATTATATAAACCTGCATACGCTTGACTCTTTAGCATTATGTCCAATGCCAACAGATTTTGTTCCCATGTTTAATAAGTTATTTATATATATATATATATATATATATTTTCCGATGTCTAAATCCATCAAAACAATAAATAATTACTACATAAGTAAAACTTCATAATAAAGTGTTTACAAAATCAAATCTCTATAACCACTAATCAAACTTACATCAAAAAGGGGAAAAATACTTATAATTCTCTCCACAAAAATAAAAATAATAAATTAATAACAAACACACAAAACAAAATATTTTTTCTTCTTCAAAATAAAACATCTCAATGTCTCCGAAAGCCTCCCTTATTTCCCAATAGAAGGGTGAAAATAAAAATAGTTAAAAAAAAAAAAAAACCAACTGCTAAAAAAAAAATTTTTTTAAAAAAACTTACAGAAGAGAAAATCCTAGCCATGCACTAACAACAAGACCGGCCAAACCGCCAAATCTCCGACCGTCAAATCCACCGGCGCCGTTCTCATCCGCCGTTTGATCAGCCGGATCACCATCGGGCGACGGCGCGTCGGCTTCATCCGGCGACGGCGCGGCCTTCTTACTCTTCTTCTTCGCCGGCTTCGGTGCATCGGCCGCCTCCTCCGGCGCCGGCGCCGGCGCCGGAGTCTCTGCTTCAGCCTTGAAGAGCTCCCGCGGCTTCAGGACCTTGTCGATGGTGTGGATAGCCACCGGCTGTTCGTCGATGAGAGTTCCGGTGATCCTTGCCGTCTCGGCCTTGGTCCGCAGCGTGACCTGCTCGCCGTCGTTCTGGACGGTGAAGTCGTACTTGTTCGCTCCGTCGGTGGCCAAGGTGTTCATCACTCCATTGTTCGATTTCAGCATCGCCTTGGACTGGTACACCGGAACTCCATGGTACTCGAGGAGCGAAACCTTTCCTGCTTTCGTCAGATTCTTGAATTTCGGTAAGAACGCCTTGAACGCGTCGTCGAGAGGACAGAACACCGTCAATCCTCCGGCGAGATTCTCCCTCGTAGGTCGCGAAGGCGTCGGAGGCGAGAAGCGTGTCGGCGAAGGCCTTACAGCCGTGCGCCGACATTATTCCGGTGATGTTGAGCTCCGCCGGGCCTGGAGTCGGTGCCTCGGCCGCGGCGGAGGGCAGGGCGTGGCTGATCTGGATCACGGAGATGTTTGTAAGGGATTTCCTGAACGGACTTGACGAAATGGGAGGGGAAGGTGCCGTCGTTGTCCTCGGGGGCGAATCCGACCTTGCCGCCACGCTGGTCGGTGATGTTGACGAAGCCGGTGGAACCAGGGGCGGAGCCGGTGGCCTGGAACATGGTGGCGGAGAGGGCGGTGCCGTTGGTGATCTGGTGGAGCTTCTTGGCGCCGAAGTAGTCGAGGAGGATGTGGAGGGAGAGGATGTTCTTAATGGTGTAGATCGAGGGTGCTTGCTCAGGATGTCGGACATGGCGGCGTTGTCGATCGCCAGGACGGTGGATCGTCAGCCGGTTGTTGATCTCCGGCGCAAGGTGGGCTAGGGTTAGGTAGTGGTTGAAGGTGGAGAACTCAGGGTGCTTGGCGAGGATCTTCGTGATGTTGTGGGCGTCGGAGACGGCGGCGAGGGAGAGGAGGACCGCCGCTGCCATGGCCAGGACCACGCGGAGGTTCTGCATTGTGGCGTGCAGAAAGAGAGAAAGAGAGAGAGAGAGAGAGAGAGGTGGTTCTAGAGAGAGAAAGTGGAAGAAGGTGGAGGCAACAGAGAGACAGAGAGAGTGAGGATGAGAAGAGCAAAATTTAGCGAGGACTGAGGACTACTTAAAATATTGGCACTTTGATATTGGGAAAATTACAGGTGAAGCCACTATTTTTTATTTTTTTGTTGGTATAAATTTTTCTAAAAAAAGATTTATAATACCCTTAAAAATAAGGATACCTTTGGCTTTCATATTAAAGTTAAAATTTTAATTTAAAGATGATTGATTTTTCAAAAAATTATATAAATTGAGATGAAAAATTTTAAATTAGAATTGAAATACCAAACGAATACCAAGATTTATAATATAAAAAATTAAAATTACTTTCTGATAATGCTGTAACGCACAAAATTATCAATGTTTCATCAAAATTTTAACTCTGATCAGATTGCCGTTTTAATTCCACTGTTTCATATGTTTTTCTATAATGTTTCTTTCATAAGTAATTAAAATTTCATTTAAAAATAGATTTTAAACGAAGAGTCATATTTTCTATAATGTTTTCTCCTACAAGTAATTAAATTTTCAATTGAAAAGTGGATTTAAAGCGGAGAATTAAACATGTAATTATACTTGACTGGAGGTCTTAAATTATTATTTGACGGTTCAAATAGTGATAGTACAGTATGATGTACTCTATGGTATTGGTGATTAAAAAAAAGTGGAGAGGTATTGATGATGTTAAATATCATCCAATAATAAAAAGTAAGCTTTAGGAGTAGAATATCAAACTCACACATGAGACTCACTTTTATTAGTAATAATATTTAATTCAAATAGTCTTTTTTTTTTTTTTTAGAACGCACAATATTGACATAAATCTTTTTTATAGGTTGAAAAAAAATATTGATAGAAACCTTTCCATATGTAAAAATATATATATTTGTGGGGAACCCCTGCTGATTTTGGGTGGTCCCTCCTTGTTTCTTGTCTTCTTTCTTTAAATTTTCTAGAAAAATGGGTATGTATTATATTATTATTATTTTTTTCAGTGTCGGAGGAAAGCTTAAGAAGGCATAATTAGGTTTGCCAAAATTTTTTAATCTTGATTTGAATTTTAAGAAGGTACCTTTTCTTGGACTTGGACCCGTTTTAACCTAAAATTTGTGGATCATCTCAACTTTTGTTAACGTTCATTTGTTTTGCTTTAAAATATGTTTCCCATTTGCACTTGTAACCCTAACAATGTTGTTTGACACTTTTCGATTTCGGATAAATACTTGTATAAAGACCTTAATCACCATGTTTTCCTCTTTTTACTCATGTCTAGAGAAAGGATTAAACTCAAACTATAGAATGAAGCCAATTTGGTCCCAAAAAAAAAAACTTTTTAATATCAAATAGTGACATTTTCAAGAAGGAAGGAAGGGGGGAGAAAAAAAAAAAAAACAGTTACTTGAAACGGCAAAAAAGGGTAGTTGGAAACTTTAGGAATAAAATAAAGGGAGTAAAGAAGCTGCTGAAGAACATATCCACGTGGTTTTCAGCATTGGGGGTAACCATTTTGCTCAGATTTCAGAAATCAAGGCACACTGTAAGTTTCTTTTTCTTTTTATTTTTTAAAGCTCCTTTTTATTTTTTATTTTAATTTTTAATTTCACTAATGACACCAAAATTATTTTTATATATTTAGTAATTGATCCCTGATTTCGATCTTTTTTTATATTCTTCAAACGATTCATGAGTTGGTATTCCATAGAAAACTAAACATAATTAACACGTTCAAATCACATGAATTTTTAGTAAAGTTAAAATCTTATTTTGAAGTTTTATGGAGGGAAATTATACCTCTAAAATATCTTTGATAACGTTGTTTGTCGTTGATGAGAGTACAACTACTTCTGTAATATCTAAATAAAACTTATATGATCAAAACGTATTAATTTATGTCTATTTTTTTTAACAAAATATTGATATGAAGAGAGAAACTATTGACGTAACAGTAAAAAAAGTTTAGGTATGGAAAGAAAAAACTAAAAATCACGATCAAACCGAGACACAATCTATAATCTAGGGGACAAGTATGGAAGAAAAAAACTTTTTTTTTTTCTTGCCTAATCTTTCTTCTTCTTCTTCTTCTTCTTCTTCTTAAGTAGATTTACACATGCGTAGAAAGACCAATGTCACAAGCATAGAATAGAATCAAACCAGCCAATCCCACGTTGGGGCATGGCCCACATATCGTGTGGACTGTCCAGAAGCTTCTAATGGGACCCACATCCACGCCCATTAAATCCTCCCATGCACGTAATTGCACCGATTCTCATGATAATCATAGTCATTTGGCTGTCACAAATACTCTCCATGTTTTTTTTTTTTTTTAATTTTTAATTTAACATGAAATACTCAAACTCCACTAATCGTATGTTAAAATTATCATTATTTTTATAATTAATAGAAAATTGTATTATGCGATTAAGTATGAAAAATAGTCAATCAGTAGAAATTGTTGGATTCTATTATGAAACTTTCTATACATATGAGATCATGTCAACTTTTGTAATATTTAAAAACATTAATAAAAGATTAGAGGCCGAATTATTTATGACCGAGTTGGGGAGGGCCGTCCCATGATCTTTTTTTATTTTACCTTTAAAAACTTCAAATTCTTTTCATTTTATCTCCATTAAAAACTAATTATATCCTATAAGTCTTCTTAAAAACTTAAGCTCTCGCTAAGATAATAGACCGACTTCATTGCTAAAGAGAGATATATTACCTTGAAAAAGTTTTTAAAAGAAAATAACTGAAATTTCTCTACATCAAAATGGTAAATCTAATCCTTTTCTTTTTTTTTTTTTCTTATTATTATTTTTTTAAAGGTAACCAAAATGGTATTTCTAAAAACACAAAACAAGTAATATAACAAAGTCTTTGATAGGAAATGACAATTTGCCAGCTCAGCATTGTCGGCATTAAACAAAGGGTGAGGGTAGTTCGTAGTTTTGTTGAAATTAGAGGGCAATCGCGCAGACAAAAGTGTGAGTGATTCTGGTTTGATCCGTTGGGGGCCAAAGTGCTTAAGATACTGCAGAACAAAAGACTGACAGACTGGTCACAACCTTATAGAATACGCCACGTGTACGGTCAACATAGAGCAATCTCATAGCCGTTTAGATCTTCGGTGCTTCCACCGACAATCGTTTCTTGGCTGATCTGGAATCACAATGGGCCTCAACGGCTGAGATCTTTTCTTCTAAATTCTTCCATTTCTCCTCACTTGCATGGAAGAAAGTGGACCAAAAGCTTGGTATTAATTAACTAAATCCTTATAGATGATCTGGGTTTAAGCAATTCCGCAATTTAATCAAGGGAAAAATAATAATATAATTGGTAGTGTTTTATTTAATAGGGAAATTAATTGGATTTGGTGTACCTCGTGATGATGAAAATAGGAATCTTGAATGAGCTGAAAAATGCCAAGGAAATCTTACTTAATTTTTTGTGGTTATAATAGTAAGCTCTTTTGACTCTTGCATTCTATTCATCCAACAATCCCCGAACATATCAATATATATATATTTCATAGATAAAAGGATACCTTTATAAAACAATACTTGTAATATTTTTCGGTGACACAACTATTATATTAATAGTTTTAAATAGTATCATTTATACCTAATTTTTATATAAAGTTACATATAAATCACCTAATTGTTATAAGATTAAGAAAAATTATAACTGTTGGATTTGCCTGGCCGTTAGATAAGAGAATTTCTATGTATACATGTATAAATATACGCGTAAATATGTACATTAATATAATTTATGTAGGTGCATAATAGAGGCATGATTAGTGGAAAAAAATAATGCGTGTGGTTATACCAAGGCAATCTAGAGCAATGAAAATGGTTTGTTTAATGATTGATTGAGGGAAATGTACAAGTTAGATCTCAATAATGTTGGTGGATGCAATTGGAAACTTGTCCAACTCACTGTCTTTATCATCAAAAACCAAGTATCTATGTACCCATATAAAAACAAATTTTAAGATTATTAAAACACATAAATACTTAGAGAGACAGATACAAATATATTAAACAAAAGAATACAAACAAATTCGATTTGAGGGGGAAAAAAAAAAAACTTAAGATTACAAACAAATAATCCCCCTAAGAAAATAACTTAAAAACAATAGGACAAGCCAAAAATATGAAAAAAAAAAAAAAAAAAAAAGGAAAAAAGAAACAGTACTAATAGTAGCCACTAGTTCAGCTTCCTCTTTCCAAAATTTGGTTTGTCAAAGTATGGAATGTAATATTCTGATAAAAGCTAGTGGTCCATTATGTCACCGTTTACAATAGTGATCAATTATGTTTGGTGTTGTTTTGCATAAACATTTTATATATGGATGTTGTTTCAAGAAGAGATATTATTATATTGTGTCGGTTTAGTGTACAATTATATAGATTCAGACATGTTCGTGTCGCGATTGTATTGAACTAAGATTCGAAAGCTTAGGCCTGTCCCAACGCATGGGGGGACTACAAGCCTTTCGAGTCCTTAAGTCCTTTTCTATAGACTTTTTGATGTTAAAATTTTGATTTTGTGATAACAAAATTCAAATTAACTATTTTCTTTTATCTAAAGTGACATGAAATAGATAGATGCTTATGAAATCTATGCACATTCATCCTTTAGGTATTATGAAATCTATCAACTGCCAACATGTAAGTAAATAAAAAAAAAACTATTCCTAAATTTAAGAAGTATGCACTTCGAACCAGTCCATCACACTCAAAGAGTCGTATCGTGTTTGCGTCATGTCATGTTAGCCTACCGTGCTCAAAATATGAGCCTAACAAGACCCACAACCTCGTGATAGCTAACATGCTCGGTCCAACTTAAGTAGCATCGTGTTGTGCATTTAGACCCAAAGATTCCAGCATTATGCCATCTTGCTCGATAGGCAGCCCGACCCGATGGGCATCTCTAATTTTTAGCCTTTCCATTAGTTTTCAGGTTTCTCAAAAATAGCAAGACAGCCCTTCACCAAGGCATTTAAGCCTACCTTTATTTGTGATTTTGTTCTCAAACAATCCTCACTGAAAATACTAGCCCCATTTTGCTTATCTTCACAAGTCATTGCTCGCACTTTGTGCCACGCCTCAGCATCTCGACCATGTAATAGCGTTGAACGGAAAGAAACAATAAAAAACCAACAAAAATATCTTCTACTAGGGGTGGTGCATTGAATGTTTTCATTATCTTGACGGTTTTCTATTTCTAAATCTCATATAATTTTGATGCAATCTGACATCTGACAGTTTTAAAACTATATCTAACTAAAACCCCACGCTTTTTTTTTTTTTTTTTTTTTTTTTAATTTTTAAATTCTACAATCAAGTTACTTTTCATAGCTACATCAACAAAACTACCACTCTATCACGATTCTATAGATGCCAAAGGCTAATGTGCCTATTTGGCACATGGTTCAAACCGGAAAAATCCAATTCTACTTGAAAATTTAAACAGGATTGGTGTTTGGATGAGTGCGTTTTTTGAAAAAAAAAAAAAAAGGAAAAAAGGAAACATCCTATTTGAGTTGAATTAAATGGGTTTGAATCCATGTGCCATACAAGCGGTAAGTTGACTCGTGGAAGAACCAGCAAATATACCATGAAAAACACACAAGATATTTTTATATTATATAAACCATCGATTTGTAAGACATATATATAAATATAATTATTTAGAACCAGAAAATAAAGAACATTTTGGCACACAAGTTCCTAACTTTCGGGCTTAATAAACCAATATCTAAGCTCTCTAGGTGATTTTACAAGAATAATATATGCCTCACGCCTCTCAGATTCTCTGAATTTCTCTCTAATCCAATAACAAAACCAGACCCCCATAAGTAAAATTAAGGCAAAAAAAAAAAAAAAATTTGAGAATGCATATCTAAGCTCTCTATTGTTAATATTATTATTATAAAAATAAATTAAAAAATTAGAAAAAATAAATAAAAAGAAGGAAGCTCCCTATTGTTAATAATCAAAGGTCGAATTTTCTCGTTAACCAACAAGGGATATTCCCTACTCATAACAAGCACAAACACAATTAAAGTTCCTCACTTTAGAGCTTAATAACTTAAAATCTAAGCACTCTTCAAAATTCCCACTTAAACCCATTACATTTAGCTACACAATGAAAATATTAATAATATAAGAATAATAATTAACCATAATGCATTTTCGGCGACAAAATTATACTATGATACCATCAAAATACTATATTCTTCACACGCCAGAGGCTGAACCTAGTCATGAACTGAAAAAGGTTTACTTCTTAATTTCCCACCAAAAACAAAATAAATAAATAAACAAAATTCTTAATTTCTATATCCTTTAAGCATTTAGAACAAGTAACAGACAACATTGTTGAGCAAAAGCTCCTTACTTTCTACAAATTCCCATATAAACCCACTAAAATTTGCTACACAGTCTAAACAAGTAATCAAAATCCATGGTCAAAAGTTGCTCACTTTAATGCTTAATAACTTAAAATGTAAGCTCTCCTCAAATTCCCACATAAACCCATTACCATTGTCTAACAAAAGCTAAGGAAATTCTCAGTTTCTAAATTATATAATTAGTTGGACCCAGCCAACATGAACAACTTTCTGATACAAAAGTTCCTCCCTTTAAAGCTTAATATGATTTTTTTTTTTTTTTTTTTGGTTTAAATCAAGCTACAGTTGGCTAGTAAAGCTAACTGAAATTTCTCAATTTCCATATCATTTGATAATTTAGAACAAGTAAAATAGACAACATTGGGAACAAAAGTTCCCCCCTCTCTTCAAATTCCCACTTAAAATTTACAATTTGCTACACAACTAAACTAATAATCCAAAGTTCTTCACTTTAGTGCTACATAACTTAAAATCTATGCTCTCTTCAAATTTCCATTTAACCCCATAACAAATGTCAAACAAAAGCTAAAAAAATCCTCAATTTCTATATCATTTAATCAATTATAGCAAGTAACACAGACAACATTATGGAACATAAGTTCCCCACTTCTCTTCAAATTCCCACTTAAACCAATTTCTTGGCCAACAAAAGCTTAACAAGATTCTCAATTTTGTCATTTACTCGATCAGAGCAAGTAACATAGAAAATATTGGGAACAAAAGTTCCCCCTTTCTTCGAGTTCCCACTTAAATTCCTAATCATAAAAGCATAATTTTTTTTAAAAAAAAATCAAAGCTCTCTTCAAATTTCCACAAACCCAATTCAATTGGCCAACAAAAGGTAAACAAAATTCTCAATTTCTTTACCATTTAATCAATTAGAACAAGTAACATAGACAACACTGTGGAACAAAAGTTCCCCACATCTCTTCAAATTCCCACTCAAACCAATTACTTGGCTAACAAAAGCTTAGCAAAATTCTCAATTTCTATATGATTAAATCAATTTGTACAAGTAAAATAGACAATATTGGAACAAAGGTCCCCCCCCCCCCCTCCCTTCAAAATCCCACTTAAAAACTACAAATTTGCCACAATCTAAACAATAATTACCATACATAATCAAAAGTTCTTCACTATAATGCTTAGTAACTTAAAATCTAAGCTCTTTTCAAATTTCCATTTAACCCATTACAAATTGTCAAACAAAAGTTAAACAAAATCCTCAATTTCTATATCATTTAATCAACTATAGCATGGAACTAAAGCTCCCCACTTATCTTCAAATTCCCACTTAAACCAACTACTTGGCCAACGAAAGCTTAACAAAATTCTCAATTTCTATATCCATAAATCAATTAGAACAAGTAAAATAGACAATAATATGGAACAAAAAATTTCCCACTTAAACCAATTACAAATTTGCTACAATCTAAATAAAAATAATCACAAAATAGTTACATGTTCAAAGAACTTGCCTCTCAGCAGCCTCAGCCACGATGGGCAACCTGGGCAGCTGCCCAAGAAGGCAAGAGGAGGACCCATAATCAAACACACCAAAAGGAACAAAAACACGGTACTATCCAAACTCATGACCAAATCCAAGCCCAACCCATCTCTGGGGCTGAAGCTTCTCTCCAACAAATCGGGAAAAATCAGCAGCACATCAAGAACAATGGCCTGCATGGTGTTGAACCTGACATACCTGCTGAAATTGGGGTTCCTCACGACCACGAAAGTAGAGGGTCAGAAATACCAGAAACCCATTGAAGGGGAAGCTTTTGAAGGCTTTAATGGCCGGCACCAAGGGCTGTATCAGGCCCTGGATGGGGCTGAACTGGGTTATGACGTACTTGCCGTACTGGACGCCGTCGAAGAAGGGGTAGAAGTAACATACGGCGGAGATTATCCGGTCGGGGTAGTCGGCGGGGTTGCTGCCATTGGATTGGGAGGTGATTGTGGTTGTTGTTGTGGCTCTTCGTGTTCTGGGTCTGGTGCTGGGTTTTTTTAGAGAGAGAAAAGTTTGGGGATTTGGAGAGAGAAGGAAGTTTGAGTGGAGACGGAGAGGAGAGAGAAGGTTTGAGGTCGCCATTTTTTTTTGGGGGGGAGGGGCGCTTTTCCGGTGAGGGGAAAAGCTCGGAGAGGTAGAAGATCGAAGAGAAAAGAGTGAACCAAAATGGAATATCTTCTATTTATCAAAAAAATCAACAAAAAAAGAGAGAGAGAGAGAGAGAGAGAATATCCTCTCCGAATTTTTTTTTCTTTTTAATAATTTTTTTTCCATTATTTTCTTTCTTTTTCTTTTAATTTTGCTAGTTTTTTAGTTTAATTTACGTGCCACGTATGAGGTATTTTCAAGCAAGAAACTACGTGTCATCATTAGAAGCAGTCGAGGATTATTATTATTATTATTTTAATCAATTATTATTATTATTATTGTTAGTATTATCTTCATAAAACGTCTATGAATCCCAAGGCCTTTCTCTTTTCGGCCTATAACTGTTGCTAGTCCGAAAATAGGAATTTGAAAATTGATAATTTGTTTTCTCTTAGACAATGGGATGGGGAAAGCTATTTTCTCTCTTTTTCAGGATATTGATTGAGATATTATCCTTAATATTCCCCTTACTTTGATTCTAGCGGGCTCTACTCGGTGAGGTTAGGTTATTGGATTGCCATAGAAGAGACTTGTTCCTTATAAGGTAGTAATGATAGGAAGTGGTGCGGGTATGTTTGGCTAAAAGAATTTTCGAAGCTCATTCTTTTTTTTTTTTTTGCGGAGTGCCTGGCATTGAGGGAAGATGTAGAATTCACCCGAGCGGACAATTTGAGGGTGGCTTGGATAGAATTTGATGCGGCCAACATTGTGCATGTTGTTTTTTAACAAAACTTTGATGGTGGGGATGTTGTTTTTATTCAAGATTTATGCATGCGTTTGAAACATGTGTTTGAGAAGTTTTTTTTTTTTTTTTTTTTTTTGAAGTTAGTTGATTTTTTAAAATTATTTATAATTTTGTTGACTTTCAGAAAAAGATAAAAACTGATATGAAAAACTTAGGTTCACACCTGAGAACCAAACAAACCAATAGTTAACTTCATGTCGGATGGTGGTGGTGGATCATGTAGTCACATCTCTCAAGAGCAAGTATAAAAATATCGATATCGACGGAAATATCGGTAATTCAATTTTACGGAAATTTCGGATATATTATCAATATTAGTGGAAATATCAAAAAAGAGTTACGAAAGTTACTGAAGTATGCTTTAAAATATATTATTAAAAATATACATAAATACACAAGTTTTATATAAGAAACATGTTATATCTTATATATAGCTTAATACTAAAAGAAAGTCTTATGAGGTTTAAACATAGTTGGAATGCCATCAAGATTCAAGCAAAATTAGTATCACTACATGTTATTAAAATAGAATTAAATATAATTGTAAACATGTTATATTTAAGGTGTTGATCTCTTCCCAATCTATTTTCATAAATAAGAAATTGTGCAAATGTTGTAAAAAATCAAAATAGAAGATAATAATAGCATGCTCAAAAATATAATAAATGGTAAAAATTTTGAAAAATTTCAAACTGGAATATTTCCACCCGAGATTTCCGATATTTCCATCGAAATTTCCTCGATATTTTGTAAAAATTGAACTACATTTTAACGATATCGATATTTTTACCATTATTTCCCCGATATTTTGACGGAAAAGATATTACACCTAAAAGATATTTCGGTACCCTTTAAATACGGAAATTTTGATGGAAATTTCAGAAATATTATGAATATTTGAAACCATGCTCAAGAGGGGAATAAGGCTGCCTACCTCTTAGCCAATCATGGTTTTCAATCCTCGGATTTTATAGGCATTGATGTTATGCCTTTGTTTGTTTCACATGTTACTTGTGCCGATTTGGCTAGTTAATTGAAGTTTGTAAGTTTACCTCAAAAAAAAAAAAAAAAAAGTCTATTATATATTCAATCTTATGTTAGTATCTTAAATTATATTATTATTATTTCAAATTGTTTTATTATTACCGAAATAGTCCCTAAGTTGATATTAAGTCAAAAAATTAAACACGTTTAGATAAAATAAGTTTAGCATGTATTTGGACTACGAGTTTGAGAAGTAATTTTTAGATTGAAATTAGTTGACTTTTCAAAAACTAATTATAATTTTTGTTGATTTTTTCAGAAAAAGATAAAAAAAAAAAAACATAAAAATAAGGTTTACACCTTCCATCCAAACAACCCCTTAATTAAGCCTAAAATCATAATTAATTTATGAAAAAAATATGTGTAAAATCAAAAGTTAAAAAGACAAAAACAAAACCGCGTGTGTAATTTAAGGCCTATTTATAAAAATAACCATCGTCATCATCATTATTGTTTTTTCCGTTTCTTGACTTCTTCCTCCTATTTTCACCTATTCTTTTTTAAATAATTTCATTTGTTGTCGTTTACCACTTTACTTGTCAGTTACCATTTTTTAGGTTTTCTCCTTGATGTCGTATTCTTTATTCATTTCCTTGTTGCCGTTTATCATTTTCTGTTTATGATCATCCTTTCCGTTCCGACTAGCAAAAAAAGCTTTCCTGGTCGTTCCTTCAATTGTTGTCGTTTTTCATTCTCGAGCTTTTACTCTGTGGTTATTATATTTATATAATTAATTTTTCATTTTTTTGTTTTACAATTATTCAATTATTATTATTATTTTTTTCACATTTATTCTCATTGATATCTTCCTTGGTGAACTTATCCCTTTGTTATCGTTTCCTCCTTTCGTCGTCATTGTCAATTTTTTATTTTTATAGTTATGATTTATCTTGTCGTTTTCCGTTTTGCCGTCACTTTATCTATTTATTGTTGTTAATGCTAGCATTGTCGTTTCTCTGCTTTTTTTCTTTTAATCTTCCTTGTCGTGTCGTTTATTCCTTTGTTGTTTAATGTTCATCGTAGTTTATGATATATTTTTTTCTTTTGGTGTAGATATCGTCGTTTATGATTTGTTGGCGTATTAATCTTCCTTTTTCTTTTCCATTGTTGTCGTTTGTAAACATTGTCGTTTTCTTCTTTTTTGTTTTTTTTTTTTGTGTGCTACTGGTCGTTTTCTCCTTTTTTTCGTTTTTAAAGGTTGATTATATTTACTTTTACGTCGTATCGTCGTTTATGATTTTTGTTGTCGTTTGTTTACATTGTCGTTTTTTTTTTTTTTTTTTTTTTGTGCTACTGGTCGTTTTCTTCTTTTTTTTTTTCGTTTTAAACGTTGATTATATTTACTTTTATGTCGTGTCGTTGTTTAATATATTTTTTTTTGGCTCAATGTATCGTCGTTTATGATTTGTTGGCGTATTAATCTTCCTTTTTCTTTTCCATTGTTGTCGTTTGTATACAATGTCGTTTTTTTTTGTGTGCTACTGGTCGTTTTCTCTCCTTTTTTTTCGTTTTTAAACGTTGATTATATTTACCTTTATGCCGTTTGTATCCATTTTGTTTTCGCTTGTCGGCTTGTCGTAATATTTTATTGGAATATTTATTTCTATTAGTTGTCTTTTTAATCTTCCTGGTTGTTCATCCATTTGGAGTCGTCATTTGTCGTCGTTTTTCCGTTGTTGTCGTTTGTCGTTTTACCATGCTTCTTGTTCCTAAAATTTGATAGCCGTTGCTTTTTTTTTTTTTTGGTCGTCCGGTTTCTGCTCAATTTTAAGTATGAATCTTCTCAAAAGAGGGGGAAAAATGATTTTATTTGTTTGAATGACTTCCAAACATTAATTAAAAATTTATCGAATATAACATCGAGACTTTTAATGACGTTTAAATTAATGAACGAATACGTTCTCAAAAAATGAACAGTTCAAACGAATCAATAGATAAAGAATGTTAATACCATCCAACAACATTGTTACAAAACCATCCAAAGAGAAATACGAATCATGTGTAACAAAAGAAAAAAAAAATAATAATAATAGAAACGACGATAAATTTAGATAGCCAAAGTAGCGGCCAACATAGCCAGGCCACTCAAAACGACATGAACCTCATACTTCGAAACCGCACTCGACCCATCACCAACCGAACCCTGTGCCGTCTCCGGCGATATACTCCCCGGCGCCGGAATTGGTGGGCTACCGGTCGAAGGGAACACCATAGGAGAATCCGACGGCGTCGCTGAACTCGAAGGAATCAACCCCGGCGCCTCGGGAGTCGACGCAATCTCCGGTCCTTCGGCGACCGGCGGAGCCCCAATCGGGCTCAATACCGGGGCACTCACCGGAGAGGAAACCGTCGGGGGAGGAGTCGCCACAGCCGGAGACGGAGTCGGCGAAGAGCCGCCAGAGGACGGGCTGACCGCCGGGGAAGTAGCCGGAGACTTCGTCGGAGAAACTGCCGGCGACGTTGCCGGAGGGGTCGACACCGGCGGAGAAGCCTTTGGTGGAGAAGAAGCCGGAGACTTTGACGGGGATGGTGAATGAGACGGCGGAGAAGGCTTCGGAGAAGCGGCCGGAGAATGGTGCGGTGGCTGCGGCTGCGGAGGCGGCGGATTTGCCGTGGAGGGTTTAGGGGAAGGAGCCGGTGCATTGTCTGCTTGTACCATAACAGAACTTGAAAAACAAAGAAGTAAAATTGGAAGTACAACTAGTTTATGCATTTTTTTTTTTTAATGACACAAGAACAAGAACTTGAACTTGATTAGAATCTAAAAAAGAAAGCAAACTGATATTTTTTTTTTTTTTTTTTTTTTTTTGAGATTTAGTTTGATGAAAAAATGTTGGAGAGATTAAGGAATATATAGAGAGGAGGAGTTGTCAAGTTGGTTTTCTTTTTTGGTAAAAATCCAAAACGTTGCCACTTTTTTAAAATTTTTGGGGAGACGAAATGTGACCGTTGAGGGATTGTGGGACGAGGGAGGGAGGGGTTGTGACCTGCTACTGAGGGTGAAGTAGTCGTTGCTTGGAGTGATTTGACTGGTAGGGCCGGTCAAGTTTGTCGTGAAGTTGTTATAATTATAATTTTTTTCCTTCAAATAAAGGTTGTCGTGGAGTTGAGACTGAGATTCTTTAATTAATAATGTTTTTGCAGTCATTTCGTCACAAGCCTTCAACGCAAAGTTCAGTTCCTGGGTATACTCTTATTCATCCATACCTTCAAGCTATAGTGTTGTTCATTGTAGATAATTTCCTTCCTACTCTCCTTTAGTGCTGTAAATGTAGACTGCATTGGGCCGGTTCATAAAATGAAGGAAGGGGTAGCACAACCAGGCCCTATAGATCGGTAGATCATTGGCCGAATCAGATCAATATGTTTTAGAGCCCGAATGGTATTTCAACTTAACTCTAACTAAACTGTATTTTTTCATTTCAGTTTTTATTTTTTTTATAAAAAGTCAACAAAAATTATAACTAGCTTTTGAAAAGTCAACAGACTTCAACTTAAAATTTTCATCTCCAATCGGCGAATCAAACACAAGCTTAATATTTTAATCCAAATAGGCTCATGGGGCTAAAACCTTGATCCTGCCCGACTTGGATGTTAGAGTCAAGACCAGGCCAGGCCAGCCCATATTTATAGCTCTACTCTTTCTAAGAGAGCATAACAAATCCTCAAAGAGAATAAAGCATGTGCTATTCTATGATAGAATGAACGAAACAATAATGGAAATAACATTCCACTATTGCAACTAAAAGTTTAAGGGAAAAGCACCTGAATGACACAAAGTTAGATATTAATGCACTAATATGACACAAAAATTTAACACAAATCCAATATGATACAAATGAAACTAAATTAACTAAAATTTATGTTATGTTTATAAAAAATGAAGAATTTGTATCATGCTAGTCAATAGACAGAAAAAAAAAGGTTATTTATATAATTTTCTCAAAAGTTGTTTTTTAATGCACAGAAACAACATATGGATTTCCCCAAGATAATACATCTTGTCTAGCTATGGCTAACAAGTCTCTCTCTCTCTCTCTCTCTCTCTCTGTGTTTTCAGTAAGACCGTTTTTTTCTTTTAATATGTCAAACAATATGATACTTTTTGAGTGTGGATTTACCCAGAATTCTAGATAAATTTCAAAATATAGCATTTGGCATGCATAAATTTGGAAAAAAAAAAAAAAAAAAAAGGAATTGAACGAAATAATTACCTCGAATTTCTCTTGAAGATTATGTATTGTAGAATCAGCTAGCCTATGAAATGCACCCTCCTAATATCGATCCTAGTAATATCTTGAAAGTAATAAAGTGAAAGAGATCTTTATAATTATGCTAAATTCATTGACAGTTAAGGTTTCATAATCTCAAACCTATGCTTCCAATCCAGTTAAATACGTTATACAAACATTAGGTAACTTTTTTTTTTTTTTTTTGAATAAAGATAGGTCGGATCCTTTCTATTCTTTTATGAATGGATGAATGACAAGACTTCTTCCTAGAATTGGGGATGGGATTTACAATGTTTTGAAATTTGTTTAGATCACCTATTCAATTTGATATTTGATGTCAATGCACAATTTGTATTTTAATATGTGTTCGGTTACAAAATTGTTCTAATACAAGCATCTGAAAATGTTTCATTATTTCACATCTATTCAACTCAAATGCAAATCCTAAATTTTTATTTTTTCAAAATTTTTGTTATACTCATTTTTCTATATTTACACTATTCAATATTACCTTAAACAAAACTATAAGTGTTCAAGGATCATATTAGAGATAGAGCTCAATCAGTAATCTAATCAGTGACCTTCGGATTGAGATTTTCTCTATTAATTATCAATCCATGATACGCTCAATCTAATTCAATATGTAAATGTCATTTTCATGGATTCAATCCTTAGATTCTAAAAACTAAAATAAAATTAGTAAAAGATAAAATAATTCAATAAAATTGCAGTACAGTCAAATTCAAGTCTTCGATAACGAACGAAATTGTAGCATAACAATCCACTACAACAAACAAACATCAATTAAACTCAAGATTAAAAGGAAAAGAGAGAGAAAAAAAAAGGTGCAAGTTATGTGACGGCAATAAGACTAGAAATTGAGTAGAAACATATTCGGACTTAAATATATAATATTTATTTATTAAAAATATTTTGAAAAAAAAGCATACATATATTAGTATGTATAAAATTTGGATTCGCGGATTCTATTTGTATCATTTGAATTGGGAAAATCTTAGATTGTTATTAATTTGTTGATCTCTTAATTTAGTCGAATCCAATTTGAACTAGATTAAATTGATCGAGCATATTCATAGATTCGATGTATACCTTTAATATAAATTATCTAAATATGTATTTTTTTAAAACATAATTTAAATTTTACATCTGAATGTAATTTTTTTTTGGATGAATTAAATGAAAAAATTCAAGTCAAACAAGACATTATAATACAATATGGGAACTAAAGAAGTGCAAAATTACGCTAAGTGATATTGTTTTTAAATAAAATAAAATTAACCAAAGTAGAACAATGGAAAAGCCAAAGGTCCAATTATCATCCTCGATCAGAGAGCACTCTGAAAAAAATAGAAAATTAATAAAATATGTAGAAAAAAGAAAGTCCAGGAAATTCACATTCCTCTCTCTTCTTGCAACCTCCAAAATTAGGGTTTCGTTTTCCTTTCGTTTTCTTTCCATTCTCTCTCTTTCTTTCTCTCTCTAACTTTCTCGCTCCAACAACACTCTTCCGAGTCTTACAATTTTCCCTGGTAAGATCTTCCAAACACCAATCTCCTTCTTCTTATCTTTGTTCTTTATCTTTGTGTGGTTGCTTGTTTGGTTTTTTTTCCGAGAAAATGTCTCTCTCCTGATTTCGGAGGAAAAAAAGGGGGAAAAAAGATTTCACTTTACAATACAATCTCTTTCGATTAAATCAAGGAAAGAAAAAGAAAGGGAAAAACAAATGGATGAAGGCGAGGGTACGGATCACTTGGATCAGTTCCACCGCAACGAGGCGATCTCCGCTGTCGCTGACGAGGGTTTCTTGGGGGAGGAGGACGACGACTACGAGGACCTCTACAACGATGTCAATGTCGGGGAGGGTTTCTTGCAGTCGTTGAGGAAGAACGAGGAGGTGGGGTTTCGAAACGAGGTCGTTGAGGAGAAGAAGGTGGAGCCGCCTCTGGCGACTCAGGAGTCCGGGGTTTCGATCCCCGGCGTCGGCGGAGGAAGCGGCGACGGTACCGGAGGTGGCGGTGGCGATGGCGGAGCTAGGGGTCCGCCGGCGGGGTTTAATCAGAATCTAGGGTTAAGAGGGAGTGAGATGGGCGTGAAGGGGAGTGGCGTCGGATCGGGGCCGTCGGTAGGTGGGGGAAGTGGAATTAGGGTTGAATTAGGGCAAGCTTCAAGTAAGATGAGTGAGTACGAGGAGCAAAGTGGGATTACTGGTGTTGGAGTTCAAAGGATTGGTCAGCAGCAGCCGCAGCAGCATCCGCAACAACAACAGCCGCTGCCGCAGCAGCCGTCTCACGGAAGTGCGGTTGTGGCTGTTGGGAGCTTGGGGAGCGAGAATCTGGTGAGGCAAGGTGGTAATGTCAATGGGGTTGGAGTTGGTGTTGGTGGTGGCGGCAGCGGAGGTGGAGGTGCCGGGACGATTTTGTTTGTTGGGGATCTGCATTGGTGGACCACGGACTCCGAGCTGGAGGCGGAGTTGTGCAAGTATGGGCCGGTGAAGGAGGTTAAGTTTTTGACGAGAAGGCTAGCGGGAAGTCGAAAGGGTATTGCCAGGTCGAGTTTTATGAACCGGCTGCTGCTACGGCCTGCAAAGAGGGGATGAATGGGCATGTGTTCAATGGGCGGCCCTGTGTTGTTGCATACGCATCGCCATATAGTGTTAAGAGAATGGGTGAGGCTCAGGTGAATAGGAATCAACAGGTTGCTCAGTCTTCCGTTTCTCAGGCTAGAAGGGGGCCTAATGAGACTGGGGGTAAACCTACTGGGAATAGCATTGCAACAGGTGGGAATTATCAAGGCGGGGATAACAACAGAGGAGGTTATGGGAGAGGTAACTGGGGAAGAGGTAATGCACAGGGGATGGGAAATAGAGGTCCGGTTGGTGCGATGAGAAATAGGGGTGGTGGTGCAATCGGTGGTAGAGGTTTAATGGGAAATGGGGGAACTGGGTTTGGGCAGGGTATCGGCCAGACCCCTCCTCTAATGCACCCTCAATCGATGATCAGCCAGGGTTTTGATCCAGCATTTGGGGGCCCTATGGGGAGAATGGGCAGTTATGGAGGTTTTCCTGGTGCTCCTACGCCTCCGTTTTCTGGAATTTTGTCTTTCCCTCCTGTGGGAGGTGTTGGTTTGCCTGGTGTAGCCCCACATGTGAATCCGGCATTTTTTGGAAGAGGGATGCCCATGAATGGAATGGGGATGATGCCCACAACAGGTGTTGATGGGCCTAATATGGGGATGTGGCCGGATCCTAGCATGGGCGGATGGGGGTGGGGACGAACACGGGGGTGGGAGAGCTGGGGAGTCTAGTTATGGTGAAGAAGCTGCATCTGATCATCAATATGGCGAGGTTAATCATGACAGAGGAGGGTGGCCTAATGCCATGAAGGAGAAAGACAGAGGTTCAGAGAGGGACTGGTCAGGGTCTTCTGATAGAAGGTACCGAGATGATAGGGATCAGGCGTATGAGAGGGATGCACCTAGAGAAAAGGATACTGGTCATGATGACTGGTCTGAAAGAAGGCATCGTGATGACAGAGAAGGTGGTCGAGAGCGGGATAGGGAGCGTGATCGGGACCGAGAGCGGTCTCGTGATCGTGACCGTGAAAGGGAACGTGATCGTGACAGGGATCGTGAGAGGCACAGGGAAGATAGGGACAGATATGCGGACCATCATAGGTACAGGGACCGTGAAACTGAACACGATGATGAATGGGAAAGGGGACGGTCATCAAGGACTCACACCAAGGGACGGGTATCTCAAGAGGATGAGCATCGTTCAAGATCAAGGGATGCTGATTATGGGAAGAGGCGGCGGCTTACTTCCGAGTAACTGATTTGACGCTTCTTATTCTTCGTTACTTTTGATTTAGAGAAGGAAGAAAGACAAAGTGAGAAGAAACTCTAGGGTTGTTTTGCTATTTGGATTCTCTTTCAAGTGGTGTCTTATGGTCCTATCATCATACAACGGTCCTTCATTTTTCTTCGGTTCAATCTCTCTGGATGGCCTCTTTTATGCAGAAGCGTTGTTTGGTTCTTGGGTGAGAAAGGTAACTGAATAAAAATTCAATCAACTTTATGCCTTTTAATACCAGTGGTAGATAATCTACATGATTCATTTTTTGTATGGTCTGGAACCTGTTAATTCTCTTGTCAATGTATATGTTGTATAGATGCTAATGTAGTTGTACTTGAAAATCATATACTAACACTCAAGAAGTTAACTTTTCATAAATGGCATTGTTTTGAACTCTGGTATCTTTAGTGTTGGCTTGAATTTGATATATGACCTATTTTCTCTCTCTTTTCTTTTCTTCGTTGGAGAATCCTGATCCATGTTGACTTCTGTATTCAACACCACCGTGTTGATTGCGTGACCAGTTTTAGTCATTTGTTGATATTTCTTTTCATGAATTCGGTTTCCATCATAAGAATTTAAGCAGTGGTTTTATGTTGATCTGTTAATAATGGAAAGATTTTAGATGACCATAGGAAAATTTAAGCAAGTCTTTTCGATTTGGTGCGCTGTTAGAACTTGTCTGTAGGCAGTACTTTGAATGTCTATCCCTTTTGTTAAATTCCTGCGTCGATTCTTAGTAGTCGTTGTTAAGTCTATTTGTATCAGGATTTTGTTAGCGCTGTATACTAATTGATTGATGGTTAATGTTTGTGTTCGAGGTTGCAAATCGTAATTTGACTTTTTCTGTGTTTGGTAGCCGGAGGGCCATTCTATCTTCGAGAACCAAAGCTGTGTTCACCGGAACCTTTGACTTGCCATTGAGATGAAGATGGACCTCTTAGCTTCTGCATGTGAGGGAGAGCGGATGGCGTTAACCCCACTGCCTACTAGGTTTAGAAGTGGACTCTCGCTTTAAGTTTCTAGCTTTCTTTTACCCTTGTGTTTTTTAAGTTAATTAGCACTTGATCAAACCGATATCGAATATTGTGGATGATGATGATGTTATGGCTTGAAAAAATTGCCCCCAGTCTGGAATGTGGTTAGACTATTTTGGAACTTGATGATGCTTGATATGGTGATGTAATAGGATTTAGCACAGGATGTTTTGCTATTTTGCCCCCCATTTTATTGGCTAGTTGTTGTTGTTGTATCATTATATCATTTTTTTTGTTTTGTTTTTTGTGTATATTGTATACCGCCATGTTCTTTGTGCACAAAATTTTTTTTTTTTTCTTGTGAAGTTGTTGTAGTAGGCTAACCAATTGAAATAGGTATTTATACCCCTGAGGGTTGTGTAACCACTACGGCATTGTACATACTGAGATATTTTATGTAAATAGATTTCATTCTTCATAAAGTTTACTGTTTTGCTTTTCCATTTTTCTTCTTCTTCCTAATACTTGTGAAAAATGCTTGAGAGCGCCACCGGTGCAGAGGGCCACAGTCGGTAGAATGTGAGAGCTCCGTCTGTGGTTCCTATTGTAGGACCTTGGTGTTCTTTGGCGTTGTTCTTTGTAGCAAATGAGTGTTGATTTTCGATTAGCAAAAAATTCTATTTTCGTTTTCAGAACGGTAATTGATTAACTGTCATTTGGTACAAAAAATTTTGGAGCTTACTTGTAGATTCAGCTGATTACATAATCTGCCATTAGCAGCAGGTTAGATCTATAAGCATATTAATGTCTTGTGTTGCAATTTTTTTTTTTTTTTTTTTTCGGTTTACCTTTTACAAGATATCCATTTTAGTATGTGGCACTGATTTTTCATCTTGTTTGCATCAATATTGCCTATATTGCGGGCTGAACTCTTGAAGATAAAGAAGTTCATGAAGAATTTAAAAGCGGAAACTCCCCCCTTTTCTTTTAATCTTTATTTGGTGTAATTGCTTGAGCCGGATGAAAGAAAACTTTCACGTCCGATTTTGAAAGGGGGAGATCCTATAATCCTATCCAAATTTTTCTTTTGTTAGGCCCATAGTTAAAAAACTTACTTTCTTACGATTACGAGGTTCATTCGAATATGAAATCCAATCCTGAAAATATAACATTCCACTTTTTTTTTTATTACCGAAGGTTTCAATGCATTTTGAAATCGAGAAATCTCTACTCGAGCTGGTGTTATTCAAGGACAATTATTCGATCTAGATTTACGAATTATTATAAATTATTCATTGGTAGAATGGAAAGAATTTGGGGAAGAAAGGCCTATGGGTAATGAATGGGAGGATCGAAAAGTTGGAAGAAGAAAGGATTTTTAGGTTAGACGTATAGAATTAGTTAAGCATTGTATTCAAACAAATATAGAACCATAATAGATGGTTTTATGTCTATTCCCTGTTCTTTCTCCCGATCTGTGCTTGCAAGTTCTGTTTGCTTTGGGATGGTCATGAACATGGATGTGGTAACTTGTAATATATTAGGCAGATGAATATTTCTTGGTGTGATCTTGTCGTACTCAAAAGGTCACATGCGAGTCACATTAAGTGAACCGAGTAAAAATTTATCTTACGATACGCAGCCTATTTTAGGATTGAAGGAGTCAATTATTTTCTTAACAAGCTATTTTGTCAAATCTCAACAAGTTCAGGACAATCATACAAAATATATATATATATATAACTCTTCAATATATATATATATATAAGTGATTTCTTTTTAATGTCGTCTTCAACATTAGGAGGAAAGAAAAGCAAAGTTAGGTGATTGTAGGCATAGGTTAATTATAGATTCACGACTAACATTCACAACTAACTATACCGCAAAATCTAAATCTAAAGTTCGAATTCCCTATTATAAATTAAAAAAATGAAAATAAATAAATAAATAAATAAACATAAACACGAAGTTAGGAACAGAAATGAATAATTCCTTGCAGATCATTACATTAGCAGAAATGTAAAAATATGACAACAATTAGTAATTTCATTCGTCCCAAATTACATACTAAAAGCTCTATAATCTTCAAGCTCAAATATACAACCATATTATCTATTTCTCTCTAAAACCCAAATTACAATACTCCAAAATTAGCTTCCAAGAATAATAAAGATACAAGCACATACATATATATATATAAACATATATTTTTCTGATATAAATAAAACACTTCTACTAGTAGTAATGGTGGGAAATCTATGACCAGGTAATTAACTAAATCAAAATATTTATATATATTAATTACTCTTCTAATTAATTAAAGAGTAGAGTGATCAACTATCTGGGCCTACCCAAGTTAGAACCTGGGCTCAGATGACCCGGCCCACTCTTAACCAGCCCAATTCCAGGCCCACCAAGACCACCGCTGCTCGCAGCCATCTGATGAAACCCACCAGAACCGTACACGTGTCCTTGATGTTGCTGCTGCCCCATCATCACCATCCCATGATAAACCCCACCACCACCAGCAGCTCCTCCCTCCCCAAACCCCACTCCGCCACCGCCACCATTCCCCACGCTCCCGGCCGCCGCGTCCTTCTCACGCGCTACCGTGGTGCTGACGCCCTTCTCTCCCTCCGTCTCCCGAAACCTCTGCAGGTAGATCTTGAGAGGCTCGACGTAGTCTTCGAAGCCGAGAGTCGTCATCGCCCAGAGCAGATCGTCGCCGTTGATCGTCTTCCTCTTCTCCCTCTGGCACTTGTCGGAGGCCTCGCCGGTGATGAAGCTTATGAACTCCGACACGCACTCCTGCACCGTCTCCTTCGCGTCCTTCGAGATCTTCGCGTTCGCCGGCAGCGCCTTCTTCATGATCCGGCTCACGTTCGCGATCGGAAGCAGCCGGTCCTGCTCCCGAGGCGACATCTCGCTGTTCGCTCCTCCGTGGTGGCCTCCTCCCGAGTCGTTGTCTGAGTCCGCCATTGACGATGAAGATTTTCCTCTTCCTTTCTTCTCAGTAGCTCTTCTACGCGAAATATCAGGCTTTTGTACGAAAATTTGCTAAGATTTTTTTTCGAAATTCACAGAATTGGAAGAAAAATTCGACCTTCGGAGTGATAATCGCAGCTCTTGGACGAAATTTTGCTATGAATTTTACGAAATTCACAGAATCAGAGTAGAAATTCCGTCTTCGGAGTGAGAATCGCAGCTTCGACGGGAAAAATTGGAAGCTTGGAGAGAATTGATTTCCGAGAGAAAATAAAGAGGAAAATTAGATAGCAAAGAGCTTGAATTCGAAGAAATAGCAGGGAAATTTGGGAATGGATTTTGATCGGATATTTATCGGCGGCGAGTTCGTTCGAGCTGGTCTCCGGCGAAGTTAGAGAGAGAGAGGAGAGAGTGAGGGGGGGAGTTGAGTAGGCGAGTGAGTTGGATCCGTTGGATCATTTGCGTTAATAAACGGCAATCGTTCGACACGTGGAGTATTGTGGACCGTTGTTTGTCGATAAGTGTGAATTTGCACGGATGGGATTGGCGACGTTTGATTGGTTGGAGAGGTGGAAAATCTGGACCCCTTATTTTGGCATCTTGCACGTGATCGGTCTGACCTGGCCTCTCTCTTGGAAAAATATATAAATATATATGTCAATTTCTCATGTCCGGCAATTCCTTTTAACGGACATGTACAGCAGTTATGAGGGCTGTTGGATACTAAAATAAATGGTACCGATGAGGAGAAAAGTAGAGATATAACTTTTTGGATTGTACCATCTCTATCTCTGTCTCTATCTCTCTCTTGTGGGCATCCAACCGTCGGATAAGAGAGTCATCTTATATATATTTGTAAAAAATTCTTTTCTTTTTTGGCATTTTTAAGTTATTAAAATCATTTTTAAAAAATATGATTATTCAGACTAACAATAATTTGACTTTATTAAAAAATGCAGAGTTCAGATTCTCTCGTATTCAAGTTTTTTTTTTTAATAAAAAAAAAACTATCAAAAATTCTTTAAAAAAGAAAGTCCTTTTTAGTAATTAAGATTTTTTAAGAAATTAAGACTATTACCTCTCAAATTGTTCAAGTGATTAAAAGGTGATTCATATGATTGTCTATCAAAAAGTGTATTTTTAGATACTTGCTCTAATTATAATAATTTAGGTTTTTTAACCTTTAATTAATTAAATAAGTATGAATGGTAAAAAATTCATAAAATATGAAAAAAAATATATATCTATTTAAAATGTTGTTTTTACCATTTTTTTTATAGCAATTTCTATACCAGTAACTAGCAAGAAACATGTTTTTCTGAAAAAGGGCTGGTGAGTAATTTGATTGTGACAAGATATCTGTTATCATGTTTGGTCGTACTAAGAACCCCTCTTTAACATTTCAAAAATATGATTTTATTGTGTTTGGTTATGTATAGTAATATAGTGTGTGTGTATAGCGTGTGATTTTATAGTAATATATTTTCAAAAAACATATAGTGTGTGTATATATAATTTTTCATAAATTCAATAGTCGTTTAGCATTAATGACAAGAAACTGAAAAACGACTTGGTCTACAATAAAGGCAATGAAGTGAAAAGCGACATCAATATTCTTAACAACGTAGTAATAAAAACAACATAAGTTAATAGACAGAAAGAAACTGAGAATCAACGCAAGTGTAAGAATAGAAAACGACATCAAATTAAACAACGACAATAACCGATAAATAACTTGAATTGGACTAATAAAAAAAAAAAAAGACAATAACCAATAAGGGCATCAGAAAGTTGGAAGAAAAACATAGAAACGACATTAAATATAGAACCGATCATAACCCATAAAGGGCATCAATTGAGAGAACCAGCAAAAACATAACGGCATCGTATACAAGACAGTAACTTAAAAATTATGCACTCTTTTTAAATTGGTGTGCATATAACTCCACAAGAGAGACAAACTCCAGCTTCATTAGAACTAATTTTCGGCTCTTTTAAAATAACCTCCGTCTTTGTGTCTACGTATTTCTTATTGATATGATAACAGATATAATATCGATATCGATATTTTTTGTCATACAATATTTAAAATATGATACTTAGAAGCTACAGAAAAAGGAAAAAAAAAAATCATATCAGAGTGAAATATCTTTGAGAAAGGACTACCTTTTTGGCTAAATAGGTTATCAGAAATTACCAATACGTTATGTCTGTAACTACAAATATTAACTATTTTTGGTTGAAGATTTAGATAAAGTTGGATATTAACAATAGAAGTTGTATTACTTGGTCTCACTGTGCTTTTAAAAGGACAAAATCTTGTTTCATAAAATGAAAAATATTGAAAACAAAAAAACCAAGCAAATGTACAAAGTCAATAAAAATAAATCCTTATTTAAATTGGAAACATACGAGCCTTTTACTTTAACGTTAGAGGTCAAGTGAGCCTCCTTTTCATTTTTAATTTGGATAGTGAGGTTCTTTTTCATGCAAGCTAGTGACTTGCTACATAGGAAAGTGAAAATGATGATAAAAAGTCGTAGCATTAAAAAGTCTAAAACCTACCCATGGACCAATAGATAATGACTTCTCATTTTCTTCTTGTAATTTTGTTTAGAATCAAGGCGGGGTTTGAAAAATGTGTCATTTTCTGTAATTGGGTGACAAAGTTGAATTCTTTAGTTAATGGGGTGAGAAATGGGAAACCTTTTGAAAGTGAACATTAATTTACAATTAAAAAAAGACTAATGAAGGTTCATCAACACGACACAAAGTGAAAACCATTTTTTTAATGTTTTTTTTTAATCTTTTAACCAATGGGTGTTCAAACAAGAATCCGACTAATATCATGGAACCTGTATACCGTTCTTTCAAAAGTTCAATCAAGATAAATCGTTAATGTTCATATTGAGAGATATGACTCTAAAAGAATACACCCAAGAGAATTCGAACCATTCACCTGAAGAAAATCTCCAGTTGTCAATATTATTACTCTCTATCCACTTGAGCTTGGGGTTAAAATCTCCTATTGGTTTGTATTCTCTTTTGGTGGTTTTGATTGAGTTTTAGTTAGTGCCTCACTACCACGAAGTTGAGAATTTCTCTTCTACTAGAAGGTTTGGACAATTTCCAAACACTTTGAAGTAGTCGTTAGTGGGTATAATTATGTGTCAATCTTTTTCTAATCTTTGCTTATCAACTGGGTGAATAAATTTTTAAGGCTACATAATATTGATCACAATTTGACTTACTCTGCTACCAAAAAAAAAAAAAAAGTTGACTTTGTTTGTTCGAAGAAATATGTGGTTTTTAATTTGCTAGATTAATTACAAGGAAATTGCCCAGTAATACATAAGCTAGGAAGGCATAGTTATAAACCATTAAATCTATATCAAATTTTATTAAGTTGTCTTATTTTCTTAATGTATAGTTCAAAACTTTGTACCACCGTAATATTTTTTTTTTAACCCTATCATAAGATTCTCTGAATTAAAATTTAATAAAAAAAAGTTGGTAGACAAAATTGGTTGAGTCAATTAATCACCTTCTATGTAATACCTTTAACAAGTCCAACTAAATGCCTTTTCGTTCCACCCATAATATAATTCTATATATCTATATATTTAAGTAATTGGGATATTTACACGATAACAATATTCTCACAATCACGTCTTTGTTAATCGATTACATAATCAGATACCCCTGGCTTTCCATGCCTCTGAAGATGGAAATACCCTTTCCACAAAAATGATTATCATATTTTTTTTCGATTTTTTTTTTTTTTTTTTTGGTGTCATGAAATAGATTACTAGATGATTATTTTGATTTTTGAGCACAAACATGGAAAGGGACAGAGAGATTGTTTTTTGTTGTCAATATTGAAATGGAAATTAAATCTCCACTGCATATTTACCATTTTGATGCCTAGTCACTGTGTGTGTGGGTCGTTTTCTGATTTTCTCCACCGTTATCGAATCCAATTCTAGCAAGCTAAATATCTACCATGATTCTTTTCTAATTTGTAAATAAATTCAATGTATGTCTCTGTGCTAGAATCCTTGGAACTCTTTGACGTCCTCACATAAAATTATTCTACTAAACAATTGTAATTTCCAAATCCGAGTTTCAAAGATCCGGTAAAATCCGACATAATCCAGCCAACTCAGCCGGAGAGGCCCGCCAAATCTAGCCAAGAGGCCTCGAGACATCGCAGGCAAGAGGCCATGCAAGGCTCGCAGTTGCGATTTCGGTAGATTTCTCGTAAATCCTTCGAGTTCGGGGATGATGTAAATCCATCTAAAGACCATAAAAGAGTTTAGACCCAACAATTGGTATAAGAAAAAGGGAATCGAAATCTGTCACACTAATAATTCGTCCCAAACCTAAATTATTATACAGATAAAGAAGGTTGAGAAAGGAGGCTTATTATCAAACTCATCATCGTCCACAAGTGGGGGTCAGTTCTATCAAAGACAAGAAAATTCCTACAAAATATGTTAAATGTGTTACATAGAAAAGCTACAAATCCTGTTTTACACCTTGGGATTTTACCACCACCTTCTCCGGTTTAAATCACTAGTTTTGTTTGAAGCGATTAGCAAATTTAAATACCGACATGAAATTACGGACATCTTGCTCAGAGACTTGACACATAACATGCGACAAGTCGAAAGGTAAACAAGGAAATACAAGTTATTGTGATTGTGCCGCTTCCGTTGCGTCCTCTCGTCTTCACCTTGTTTCTCAGGCTTCGACCTCTTGCTCAGCAGGCTGAGTTTCATCCTTCTCTGCGTCACCTTCTCCTTCTCCATCATCATCTTCATCAGCCTCGTCTGCCAGTTTGGTAAGCTCTTCCTGGATCACAAGCTTAATGGACGACTTTCTTGGTGTGAGATCCGTATCAAAGCGCTTAGCTGAAATTCCACAAAATTTCAGTTAGGCACCAGTCAGACAATTCCTATAACGGGCATTCAACTCTCTCGTAGTGAATCACAAGGTTCTTAATCAAATACTAATGACAATGGTAATTGTAATTTCTCATATATATGCTCCTAAATTTTTCAACCAGAAGTCTGAAATGCAACAAGCCTTTTTAAATAAACACAAATTTTATCCAGTGGAACACCTATAAAGCTAAGGCAAAATTGGAAAAACTTCAATATCCAAACGCCAGAAAAAAAAAATTGCTAAAAAGGAAGTACAAGGAAGAGAGCATACCTAGCTGCTTCAGAATGTCCGTAAAAGTAGCCTGCAACATTAAGAAAGAAAACTCAGCTTTGTTGGAGATCATAATGAAACGTAACCCGATATATTTGACCAAAAAAACAGTATAAGTTGTAGATTTCCAGATACCCTTCAATTTATTTATGTCACATTGTCACTATTATCAAATACACCTAGCGATCGAGAAACTACACCAACTCATTAATGCACGCTCTTATCCGCTCTCTATCGTATCTCAATAGATTATCACAGGGAGCCTATTTGCTTCAAAGATGCCATCTTGTGGCAACTGTGCCACCTTTATTTTCAGTCACGCTTATGACATGAGTCAGCACCACGTCTTACATTAGCATGCTTGCAGTCAACTTTTACGTCCGTACACTTGCAAATTTAATGAATCAAGGTGACTATACCTAAGATAATCAAACAAAGGATCATATACGCAAATCATATAGTATAAAATTATACACCAGAACCGCATCTCTTAAACTTGAGCAACAAGGCATATTTATCCTAGGCAGGATCCGTATCTAATAACCCTGGTCAGCAGTGTTACTATAGACAACTTACTGTATTGAAGTCAACTTCTTTAAGAATTTCGCATATAGCATCTCTCAGCTCATCATCAGTTGGCTTCGATTTCTCCTGTTTACTCTTCTCCTTCCCCTTTGCAACCTTTTTCCCTTTGAATAACAAAAAGTCTTTCAGTAATAACCACCATAATATAAATATAAAAGAAAAAAGTGCAAATTTTCATGTACCAGTTTTCTCCTTGGAGGCAGCTTTTGCTGGAATTGAGGCCTTTGTCAACTTTTCACTTGTCTTCTTTTTCGAGGATACTTTTGGACTTGTATCACTATCAACATCGCCCTTAGAACGTTTAGATGCTGATTTCTTCGGTGTTCTTTTAGGTGGGGGACTAGATTTAGGTGAAACTACAGTTTTCTTTGTTTTAGCTTTTCCAGCAGAAGCAGATTCCTTCTTTCGAGAAGTTGTTTTTGAACTTCGTTTATGCTTTTCAACCTCTTCTTCAGATTCGTCTTCTGACTCGTTTTTCTCTTCACTTTCAGATTTCTCAGGCATCTCATCTTCAGATTTGTCTGGTACACCATTCTCATTTTCCTCCTCATTTTCTTCATCTTCTTCTTTGTCTTCCTCTTCGGACTCATCTTCTGAATCAGTTGCATTCTTTTTCTCCTCTGCTTTTGAATCATCCTCAATCTTTCTTCGACTCTAGAAATTGCCAAACAAGTTAGAAATTCATCTGTACACATAGAATGAATTGATTAGAAAAAACGGGTAATGATATTGTGCAGTTCGTGTCCTCTCTCTCTCTCTCTCTCTTTTTAAATCTCTTCATTATAGCTTGCTTAGATATCTAAGCTCGCTATATTTCCTCTGGAAGAAGAATAGGACTTGGCCTTTTCGCAAATCCGTTAGAAATTAGATGTCCTAACTGCTAATTAGCTTAAGCTACTCAAAGGCAAACACCAAATTGAAAGATGAAAATGGGAAAGTGAAAAGAAAATACACAATAATAACAATAATAATAATAATAAAAATAACTTCTAGGGACACGATCTATATTCTTATGCATTTGTAGCAAGACTAGTGGAATCATAACCTTAATACAACTGAGATAAATTACAATATATATTCTATAACTTTAATGAGTAGAAAATAACACCTTCGCTGAGCGTTTTGTGGTGCCCCCTGATGCTGATGAACTTCCTTTCGATGCTCTCTTACGCTTTTTCCCTTTACTTGACTGAGATGAGAAAACAAAATGAGATGCTTTTACAAATTAATAATAAGATATTTAGAAAATTAGCAATAATGTTTTTATTGTCTAGCTAATTCACAGTTAAGTTGGCAAACCTTCTCTTTCTCTGCAAGTAGCGCTGTTGATGTAGCATAAGGGGCCACCAAGAAGTCAATCAGCTTTGTAACAATATCTTCCTACACACAAATTTTTATCATTAGAGCAGCTACTGCATTATGATTGTATTCAAAATTTAGACCAAAATTCATTTCAACAGAGAAATCTGCATCAACTTCTTCCATATTAAACTATGACCCGTTGCCCCCCCCCCCCCCCCCCCCCCCCCTTCTTCTCCTTGTACTTGCTCCTGATTTTTATAGATGAAGTAATAGATCATTGAACAGTTTATGTCATTGGCACACTCTTGTCCCACTCTCCTGTATCGATAGGATCTTTCCAGAAACGGGTATCATCACGAATTAGTGAATTCTCTTCAATTTGACCACATGAAACGATATTTGTGAACCAATCATGTAGAGAGTTCTCATACACCAGAAGGCTCTCATTTCATAAAGGAAGAGACTACACTAAATGCCCATAATAACTACCACAAATAAATGGCACCAAACCAACTAACGTTATTAGAAAATCAGAAGCGTTCCAGAAAAAACATGCCCTAAAAATTTTATATCAACAAACCTTTCGAGTAGTAGCCTTAGCAATTGGAATATCCAGCACGTCACAGAATTCCAATAACTTCTCTTTGTTGCATTTATCAAACTTTTCTTTAATTTTTATCTTTTGCTTGTCCTGCAACAATGGTAACATGTAAATGTTGGAATCCCAGAGAGATCAAGTTCTCACTTAGTCACTATCATAAGCCGAAGAATTTAACAAATAATTAACACAGCAACAAAAGAAACGTTTCTCAGCATTCTACAACATGTCCTACCAACATATATCTAGAAGCAACGAATACAACATTATATTTCTGTGTTCTTCCGTTTCCTTACCTCATTTTCATGCCACACAAAACCGGAAAATCGGGAAATATTGCTCTTGATCTGAAATGCCTGCAAAAACAAAGAATGAAAATGAAATATAGCAAGACTAATAACAAGCGACAATAACTGGAGGATGCCAACTTTTACTATCCAGAAATCATTTATGGCATTTATTTCATTGCTTTCCAATACAACCCTTTTCCAAGCAGTGGTGCCCAAAAAAAAAAGTAACATGAAGAAACAAGAAATTGAATACCTTTCCTCTTCTTCCAAACAGAATAGTATGTAGTAGCTTGAAGGTATCATCTGTTTTCTTCCTTGATAATTTAAAAGCCACTGGAGCATAAAATGTAATAAGAGATCAATTATAAGAAGACCAAAAAAAAAAAAAGTCCATTTACTATTGAGCAGATCATTCCTAAACTCCTAATCATTCCACAGACCTAGCATTCAGAAAAGAAAAATGGGAAGAAAAAAATAATCGGTGAGAAGACAAGGAACAACCAGGGAAAACACCCTAATTTGAGGAAAATAGCATATCTTCCTAAAATCATTTGACAAAGCATTATCTACAAAAACAAGATTCATGAACAAGATGGCAGACACAGTACAAAATTTAGTACAGGAATCTCGTACCGTTGGGAATATCTTTCAGTGGTGTACCCCGGCCCTGAAATTGGAAAACAATAAAAATTCCACTATAAACTAAATTATCTTGTAAAAATATGTAATGAAGTTCTTATCCCACAAGAAATGAAGAAAGAACACCTTTTCAATATGGAATTCCTTGACAGATTCTCTTTCAACAGATGCCACCAGCCTTTCAACTGATTTGCGCTCACGTTGAGGGCGATCAATGGCAGGAGTCCTTGGTTCTAGCTCCTTCTTTGATTCTGATTCCTTCCTCTTCTGTTTAGGCTTTTCTGAACGCTTGCCTTTTCCACGCTTCTTAGACTCTTTCTCTTCCCCTGTGTCTTGAGCCTCATCATCTTTCTTCTTTTCTTCGTCCTTGGACCCATCAACCTTCTCATCCACCAATTCCTTGGGTTCCTCAGCCTCCTCTTCTTTATTTGGACCATTGTCTTCTTCCATCAGCTCTACTTTACCTTCCCCTGTTGCTTCCTTTACTTTTTCATCTTTCCCTTCCTTCCCCTCTGGGTCTTCATCCATTTTCTCGGCTTCAGCTTTATCGTCGTCCTTTTTATCTTCCTTCATTTCCTTTGGGCCATCATTTTCGTCCACTTTCGTCTCAGTCGCATCATCACCAGTTTTCTCCTTTGCATCTGTCCCATTTGCCATGGTCTCAGTTCCATCAACCACCGTTTCTTCCTTCCCCATTACTGAACAATCTCAGAGTAAGTTCTCGGATAGAAACTCCTTTTCCCTCAGATAATACTGCCTGCCAGGTCAGGAGAGCAAAAGACTGCAATAAGTTGAAAAGAAAAAAATAGTTAAGAACTGAACCATAGACCTTAAAATCTTTGAGCAGACCCTGTCGCATTGGAAAAACAATTATTTCTCTTCCAACTTGATAGTTGATAATAAATAATTGAATGCTCACGCAAAGATCTAAATACTACTGGCCCCATCTGTAAAAAAGGAAGTTATTTCTACACAAATTTTTTGTCAAGTCTGATGTGATGGCCCATAATGATATACTTCTACACAACCGATAACAAAATTTGAATGTTTTAACCTGAGATACGGATTTAATTTTCATTTTCAGATATAAACCTGAGCTCAATCAACCAAAACTACACCAAGACTCAAAAGCTCAGTTATTTTCCACACTTTATATCAAAATCACAAATCTAACTTCATTTTCGCACATTTTCCTAGAAAACACCAAAACAGAGCTCAAAGATTCAACTTTTTCACCAAAAAAATAATAATAATGCATAAAAAGAAAAGTGCATAAATTTGAATGTTTTAACCTGAGATACGGATTTAATTTTCATTTTCAGATCTAAACCAGAGCTCAATCAACGAAAACTACACGAGGCCCAAAAGCTCAGTTATTTTCCACACTTTGACAAATCTATCTTCATTTTCCCACATTTTCCGAGAAAACACCAAAACAGAGCTCAAAGATTCAACTTTTTCACACACAAAAAAAATGCATAAAAAGAAAACTGCATTAAAATCCTGAATTTACAAGTTACTCAAAGAATTCAAAAGGAAACCCTAAACTCGCACCTAATTCCCACACTACATCTGCCAAAATATCAAATTTTCAAATTTTCAAAAACCTCAATCGCAGTTAATTTCCATTTCCAGGTGGAAAATCACCTCAAAGAACCAAAAGTACACCAAGCTCAGCTTTTCCCGCACTTAAAAAACAAAAAAAATCAAATTTACAAATTAGCCTCATTTTCCCACATTTTCCGAGCAAACGGAGCTCAAAATTATCGAATTTCACACAAAGAAGTAAAAAAAACCCGCATAAAAAACCAGAATTTTCAATTTCCTCCAAAAATTCATAACGAAACCCTAAACTCGTAACGAAATTTTTACTCTACACCAGCCAAAAACTTCAAAATTAAACCTCAAAAAAATCTAACCTCAAAAAATCAAACCTCGTAATTAAAACAAAAAAATTTACGAACAAAAACGCAATCTTCAGCAACAAAAACTTACAGAGATTCGAAAAGGAGTTATTTTTCTCAGTGATTCGAAGCTTCAGGCCGAAAAGTCTTCGCGTTCTCTCACTCTCTCAGTGTTCTTCTCTCTCTACACTCTCTCTCCTCTCTTTCTCTGTCTAGAAAAAAAAAAAGATTTTGGGGCTTTTTCTAATTTTTTAATTAATTTTTATTCCATTTTTGTATATATAGGGCTCGAATATCGGAGCTGTAGATTAATATAGAGCGGACTTGAAATCCGGATTTTAAATACAGTTAAATGCCACGTCGGACTACATTGTCAGACATGTTGGGACGACGTTCGAGGACAAGGAAGTCAACGGACGGTTGAGATCGCGTAGGTGATGGTCCTTCACGAATCGACGGCTGTCGTTTGATGTTCTTTTTGAATTGGTGAAGCATCTCCTCCGTTTTGGGCTTAGGCCCACTGACACAATTTTGGACTTCCTTTTTAAAAAAAAATAAAAAAAATTTGAGCTTCTTTGAAAAAAAATAATAATAATAATAATTCATGAGATTCAATTAAGTTGTTGAGACTTATTTGTACGGATCCCGTGAACTTTTCAAATTTAACAATTTAGCCTTTCAATTTTTTTTTTTGCCAATTGAGTCCTCCAACTTACAAATATGTCGCATAAATAGTCCAATCGAAGACACCGTTCAAATTGTTGACGGATCTGCCCATGTGACATGCACGTGAGCCTCTCTTAAGGACAGTGGGGGTCATTTCACCAGCATCTACATCAACTTCAGCTTCATTATCACCTGCATAATTAGCCATTGATTAATATCCACTTTCAGTAGTTCGTCAACAACCGTGATATATAAGTCTTGAATTCTTTTAACCCAATCAATTTCATAAGCCATCTTAATTACATATCGATCAGTCATTAACTTGCAAAAGCATTCATTCCAAAACTATTCAAGAGGCTTGTAATGAAACACAACAAGGACATGGTATCCAAGCTTTTCGGCCAATCTCATAATTCCAATAAGCTCATATAATCGGCACTACACCAGTCAATGTAGTCCACCATCCCACCCTCCTAGATCATCTCACCATCTTTATTTCTACTCACCATCTTTTGTAAAATATGCCTCCCACATGATACATTCATATGGTAAATGACTCTTTTTCATTTGGGCCTATTCTCATGTCACCAAAAAAAAAAAAAAGTAAGGTATTTGAAGCAAATTTCAATAATACATAAGCTGCCAAAAAATCCCAAAATAAAATAGAAATAAAAACATAATAAAACTGTGGTAAAGCCCTTATTATATACTATATCGATAGAGCTCCTTTTTAAACCGTTCAGATATAACTAAAATGATTGAGATGTTGCTTGTGTACGGTAATTATCATACACTTTACCTTACAGTAATATTTGATTAAGAAGTTAAAAAGTAAAAAATTAAAAATTATAAGAAATTTCAAAATTCCACCTTCACTGGTGGAAGGTTTTGGGGGGGAGGTTTCTGTCGCTATGGTTGGGAAGGAGGGAGGGATTGGGATGGTTAGCGTTGGCGGGGGAGGGCAGGGTTAGCAAATCTGGTCAAAGGGGAGCAAGAGTCCGTCGCCGGCGTCAGGAAAGGGAAGGGGTTGATTTTTTAATTTTTTTATTAATCTATACTAATATGAAGTAAGGTGTATAATAATTATTATACACAAGCAACATCTCAGCTGTTCGATTACATTTTAACAATTTAAAAATGAGCTCTATCGATATGATATATAAAAGGAGTTTTACAGCAGTTTTACCCATAAAACAATCCACTTAAATTATATAAAAAAATCCCACTTTGTAACAGATAAACTAAATAAAAATTTGAGGAATTCGTTCAGCTTTTTTCAATACCTAATCCCACCTTTCTAACATAGAAACGGATAGAAAACCAAAAAAAAAACATCATAATTAGCAAAAAAAAAATGAATTTCTCAACAAAAATTTTTTTTTTTGAATGAAACCTAATTTACTATAATCAGGTTTGGGATCTCTCTGAACTTGATTCTTAAAAATTGCCATTATCAAACTCAAAAATCACTTCTTAGCTTTTCAATTTGATCGCAATCTTCAAATGCACATAGGAAAGAAGCACAACAATTTTCCTTGCTTCTTTCCCTTTCCCTCGACCTTGTTTGTGTGCTTTGATATTCAAACATGTGAGCCAAAATGGGGTCTAGGGTTGTGAAATGACCTCCACTGCCCTTAAGAGGGGCTCATGTGACATGAGCAGATCCATCAACAATTTGGATGGTGTCTTTGATTGGACCATGTGTGGAATAGATTTGTGAGTTGGAGGACTCAATCATCAAGAAAAAAAGTTGAAGTACTAAATTGCTAAAATCAAAAGGTTCAGGGGGTTCCGTACAAATAAATCTATTTAAATATAAGGGTTCGTTTGATGAATGAGTTGAATTTGAAAATTTTAAGTTTGAGTTGAAAATTTTTGTTGAATTTTCAGAAAAGACAAAAAAAATTTCAAAAATTGAGATAAAAAAGTACATTTTAGTGCATGTTTGGTATGTTAGTTCAAACTACTAGTTTGAACTGGTTTTTTTTGTCCTTTTCCCAAAAAGTTTTTTGTCTTTTCTGAAAAAGTTTTTTGTCTTATCTAAAAAGTCAACAAAAATTACTATTACAACTAAAATATTTCAACTCAAACTAACATACCAAACAAACCCTATAAGACTACATATTAGAATATATTTTTTCAAACCTTTTTTTAATTGTTTTAGGGTCCATTTGGTGAATGAGTTTGAGTTGAAAATTTTAAGTTTGAGTTGAAAATTTTTGTTGACTTTTCAGAAAAGACAAAAAAAATTTTAGAAAAAGACAAAAACTGATATGAAAAACTCAAGAACTAAACGAGGCCTTATAGGGTGTTTGGTGTAATGGTTTAAGTTGAGATTTTTAAGTTTAAATAATAATTTTTGTTGACTTTTTCAGAAAAGATAAAAAAAATTTTTAGAAAAAAAAAAAAAACAAAATACAATTTAACTTCAGTTGAGAGGGAGAGTCAAACTTCCCCTTAGTGTTTCATCTTATTATTTTTTTCTTTCGTTATGTATCTTTTTTGACAGAATAAGTGAGTGTACAATTGAATAATAGAAACAAAAAATTATAATTAAACTATAACTTAAAAAAATTGTTTTTTTATTGAATCCCAGGGGAATTCTGTACGTACAATATTGTATAAATTATAAATTTTTGGATTTGTGAGAAGTTTCACTGGCCCACTTTGTAGGTGTCCTTTTCACAAATAACTTTCTCTCTTCGTTTTTTTTTGTTTTTTTTGTTTTTGTTTTGTTTTTTGTTTCCTTTCTGTGGATTTAAATCTTATACTAATCACCTAGCCAATTAATAAAAAGAATAAATCATTGCAGTAATCCAATTGAGATCATTATCTACCATTTATTTTTGGGCAATTATTGTTGTTATTATTATTATTATTATTATTATTATTATTATTATTATTATCAGCATTAGATGAGATATTGAACAGCTCTTAAATTTATGTGCTGAGTAATAGTGACGATTAATTAAAAAAAAAAAACTCAAATGTTTGTGTAAACATAAATAAGATGGTTGCAAATGTTAATTAATGAGGCCTCTCTCTTATGCGCCCGCGAGGGTGCTTTCATGTTTCTTGGTCTAGATCAAGTAGAGTTTTTCATCAATTGCAGTAGTATTGTTAAAAAAAAAAATCATATATGTGTTTAATAATTAATGTCTTTTTAATTTTCTGTTGTTAGAATTTGATGCACATTCTTATACGCTTCATTAGGATTCGATGGTGAAACCGGTTTGTAATTAAGATTAGTTGATACTTATGAAGGAAAAAAAAAAATGTACCTATTTTTTAAGAGATAAGAAGGGAAATCTAGAGCTCTTCATTAAAGGGTATCAAAAGGTATGTTTTTTTTTTTAAGGCTACAAGATTTTTGCCTTTTATTCTCTCTTACTATTATTATTATTACTTTGAGAAGACATAGTTTTAACATAATAATTCAGAATTAGAAAAAGTAAATAAAGCTTAAAACTTTGATTGGTTGTAGGGATTGATGAGTGGATAGAGAGGATCGGAGGGAAGATTAAAATCGTATTATTTGATTGGAAGGAGAAGGGATGGGAGGGAAGCTGTGGAGGGATGAATCCCCTGCCCGAGCTCACCAAATCTCATTGAACTACTAGTATGAAGATGCAACCAATCCATCAATACCAATTTGAAAAGACTATTTTAACTTCATATCATTGACAAATTATTAAATTGGTAAAATAGTATTTATATATAATAAAAAAAATTATTCATTTTCCCTTTTCATCCTTTTGACAACCAATTTAAAAAACTACTATAATCATTTTCATTTTTTATATTCTTTATCGCTCTAATCATTTCTATCATTTCTACTCTCACTTCTTCTAAGTTCTAACCAAATAGAGCCTAAGAATGTAGATTCCCTTTTATGGGGGGATTTAAGACTCGTTTGGAGGGACATCTGGAGATGATGTTTTGAATGTTGAGTTAGAAATGTGTGTTTGGGGGAAAAACTTTTGAAAAAGTTATGTGATATAGAAAATTATGCAAAAATTTAAAATATGTTTGACAAAAAATTTACAAAATGGATTTTGTCTTGTTTATCTCATCGATATAAGTATTTTGACAAAAAAAATTATATTATTTCGATTTAAAATAAGAAAGTTATGAATTTTTAAAGTTTGAGTTTTTTGAAAATAAAAGAGAATGAAAGTTTAATTTAAGATTGAGATTTTGAATCCAGTTTATCATCTAAAAATGACATCTACGGGCCTTTGGTTAGTTTCCTCTCACCCTCCCTCCCTTTCTCTCTCTCTCATCATCTACTCAGCACCGCTTTGCCCACTATGATGTTGTCGTCACCACACTACACAAAACATGTTTCTAGCTTTCTCTCTCTTCTCTTTGCCACTAGCCTTGCTTCCGCTACTGTCATCGCCACCTACTTTAACGAAGCCACCCTCATCACGAAGCGTCTCTCCGCGAGCTCGAGCCATATCTTTGACATAAAACATTGTCACATTTGCCAACATGTCTTTTTTGTGTTCTTAAATTATTATTTTTTGTCTGATTTTTTAGGTTCCTTTAAGACTTTGTTATTTTGATGGATTTTTGTGATTTTGGTGGATTTTTGTTATGTTTTAGTTTGTCAATAAAAAACGTGATAGTATGATTTTTGTTATCGCTCTAACGATTTCTACGTTCACTTCTTCTGAGTTCTAACCAAATAGAGCCTAATGATGTAGATTCTCTTTTATGAGGGAATTTAGGACCCTTTTGGGAGGATATCTAGATATGATATTTTGAATGTTGAGTTAGAAATGTGTGTTAGAAATCTGAGTTAGAAATGTGTGTTAGAAATCTAGATATGATGTTTTGAATGTTTTGAATGTTTTGAATGTTGAGTTAAAAATGTGTGTTAGAAATCTGAGTTCTAACCAAATAGAGCCTAATGATGTAGATTCTCTTTTATGAGGGAATTTAAGGCCTTTTTGGGAGGATATCTAGATATGATGCTTCGAATGTTGAGTTAGAAATGTGTGTTTGGAGGGAAAACTTTTAAAAAAGTTATGTAATATAGAAAATAATGCAAAAAATTGGAATGTGTTTAGAAAAAAATATATATAATGGATATTGTCTTATTCGTCTCGTTGATACAAGTATTTTGATATAAAAAAAAATCTAATTTCGATTTAAAATGAGAAAGTCATAGGATTTTAAAATTTGAGTTTTTTGAAAATGAAAGAGAAGAAAAATGTGATTTAGAATTGAGATTTTGAAATACAGTTTATCATCTGAAAATGACATCTCAAACGGGACGAGCCTTTAGTTAGTTTCCTCCCACCCTCCCTCCCTCCCTCCCTCCCATCATCTCCTCAGCACCGCTTTGCCCCCTATAATGTTGTCGTCACCAAACTACACAGAACATGTTTCTAGCTTTCTCTCTCTTCTCTTTGCCACTAGCCTTGCTTTCTCTACTGTCATCGCCACCTACTTTAACGAAGCCACCCTCGTCACGAAGCGTCTCTCCGCAAGCTCGAGCCATATCTTTGACATAAAACATTGTCACATTTGCCAACATGTCTTTTTTGTTTTCTTAAATTATTATTTTTTGTCTGATTTTTTAGGTTCCTTTAAGACGTTGTTATTTTGATAGATTATTTGTGATTTTTATGGACTTCTTTGTGATTTTGGTGGAATTTTGTTATGTTTAAGTATGTCAAGAAAAAAACGTGATAGTATGAAATTTTCTAATGGTTACCGACTGGTATCACGGCGGTAACCGTTCAATAACTTAAGGATAAAGAATATTATGACATGAAATTTTGTGAAATTGTCTATATATATATATATCATATATATGTTACAAATGCATATCAATCTTTTGGGTTTAAGGTTGATATTGTTTTGGGCTTTCTACAATCCCAAGCCCACAAACTAGAGCGTCAACATTTTCAGCTGAAATTGCTGCAACTAGCCAATAGGTAATGGAAAGGCTTCTCTCCCTCTTTTTGGGTAAATAAAATAGGTATTAGAAAGCTACTTACAGTTACATGACATAATTTCATAATATTTTAGATAAACAACATATTTACAGTAGATAATTTATTAAAAAAAATTTATAACGTAATTTATATTAAATTATAAATTAACTATTAATATTTATGTTATTTATTTCAAAAAACTTTAAAATAAAATATTTATCATTAATATTTTTATAAAAAAATTATTTACCTATTTCTCTCCTTTTTCCAGTACTAACAAAAAAGTACTTCCCTTAATTAATAACATTAATGAAATTAGAGACCAACTTGGCTTCGTTGTTTAAGTCATCTTTCTCAAATAGAATTTGTAGTCTCACTCATCTATCAGAAAGGCAATAGAGCTACAGATTCTTTGGCGTCTCATGTTCCAAGTATCATTTCTCCTACTTGGTGGTGGTCGGCCCCTAATTTTATCTCCTCCTTTATTACATATGATATTAGTAGTAAACCACACAATATAGGTTCTCTTGATGTTATTTATATTTTCCTATAGGGACATATCAAGCGTTAACACTCCTTTTCTCTTACTAGGTTTTTTCCATTGGGTTTTACTAGTAAGGTTTTTAATGAGGTCAATCATAGATTCTAACTTTCAAAGGTGTAGTTTCGGTTATATCTTGTAGTGTTAAAATCTGTTTTGTTCTGTTTCCCATATGTATTTACTTTTTAGTTGCTTTTTCCTTTTGTGGATAGTTTGTACTATGTCATATTGGAATTTTTATTATTTTTCTTTATTTTTAATAAAATGTTAGAGATAGATAAATGATGAAGGTGTTATTATTTTTAGTTGTATTTACTTTTTAGTTGCTTTTTCCTTTTGTGTATAGTTCCTACTATGTCATATTGGAATTGTTATTATTTTTCTTTATTTTTAATAAAATATTAGAAATAGAGAAATGATGAGGGTATTAAGGAGGTGCCAACCTAGTTGAGATGTCCCAATATATCTACTAATTTTTGTCCCCAACAACCTTAAGGGGGAAAAAAAACATTTATCTTGATTAATTTGATTTATGTTATTTACTATAACTGCTAGAACAATTTAATGTCACGGTGACAAAAAAAATTTCAAAATTAAACGTTAAACTTGAAATAAATTTTTATCAGTTTTTTAGTGCTATAAAAGTAATAGTGTAGTAAAGGGTTGTAGCCATAATAGTTCTTAACCAAAATAGTGAAATTTAATTGCCATTACATTCTTATTCTCTTCCATTGCTATTGTCATTAATTATTATGCCATAAATGCAATCAGAGCGCCATCTTGATTGATTATTGTGACTCTCTCTCAATTGCTCTTGTATTTTAAAATGACAATCGATTATTTATTGATTATCTATCTATTACTGATTTATTTATATTAAAAAAGTGAATGACACTGTATTGTTATTTGTTTACACCTCCGGTTCCACATGGTTTTTTTTTTTTTTTGCTTGTCTAGCGCGCTATTCAATTAGTGTATAAATGATGTCCAAATCTTAATTTTGCGTTCAACCGTGGTTGTATGATAATTTCACATATGCCTCTCTACTAGATAGTTTCTCTTTAATTTTTTTTAATAGAGTTCGAATTATACACCTTTAAATTTACCCGATATGAATAAAAAATAGGTTATTTACTTTATAAATCGCCAGATGCTCTTATAAAAGAGTGTTACTGATTAAGTACGACTAATAATATAGTTTTCCCGTTTTATAGATGTAAAATCAAGTATGCAAGATATTGGGGTGATTGAAAATGGAAGTTGTGGTCTATTTCTTATTTCTAACTTGATATTTGTTTTTGGTAATAAGTAAGTCCAAACTTTGCTTTCTCACTTTTTTTTTTTTTTTTTTTTATATAATTTCTCACATACATTTTTATCTCATGATAATCCTCAAAATAGACCAGAAATGGGCCTACGAGCAAAAAGTTCAAACATATTTCCATCTTTTTTTTTTTTTTTTTGCTCCTTTACTTTACCTTTAACGAAGACAAACAGATGTAAATATCTTCTTCTTCTTCTTCTTTTTAAAACGATTTTTGGGAGTTTTTTTTACGACAAAAACTCTTTATTTTTCACTTTCAATACGAAATGCTCTTTATCTGATCTATTGAGTATCTATATTAAAAATTTGTAATACACGATAACAAACTACTCTTAATCATATATCAAACCTCATAAAATTAATCTATCGATTAAAACGATTTTAATTTTAAAATGCAAGGGGAATTCACATGCCAATGACAATGACCCTAATTGGCTCATTGTAAACATTATTACATATCCTATTAAGTGGGCCAAGTCCTGGTTTTGAATCCTTAAAAAAGTAAGCAAAAATTTCATTTTGAAAAATTAACTTTATTATATATCACTATAATTAAGCTTAAACTCTGTAGTTTATAGCTTTACTGGGTTTTTTTTTTTTGGGGGGATAATTTCTCAGCATGAAAATTCCAAAGTTTGTGAAACAACAAAGGAGTTAGCTGAGCAATTTAGCATCAAATAAGGAAAACAAAAGAATCCCAGATGTTTAAAAAAAAAATAAAAAAAATCTTAGCCTAAACATTATTTTAGCTTATAACACATAACAAAACTTGAAATATATATATATATATATAAGAAAGAATTATTGCAAATGAACTCAAGCCTGAATCTCAAACCTTGGACACTTAATGGACCCCACAGAGATGTCAATCTCAATGAGATTATCTTCCTCATTCATCTCATTGATATCTGCAAGAAGCTCCATGAAACCCTTTTGGCTGAAAATTGATTCTGGCAAGAAATCAGGTAAAACCGGTTCCACTTTTTGATTTTGCAACTCTCCTTCTAAACCACGTGATTCACTTCCCGGCAAGTTGATCTCAATCAGATTCTCATCTCCTTCTTCTTCTTCTTCTTCAGAAAATAAGGATTCAGAAATTGGTAAATTTTGCCATTTGAGCTCAAAACTCTCACTTGATTCTGAAAAATCAATTTCTGAGAAATCACTTTGTTGGGCAGCCCCATTTTCTTCTATAGATTCTACTTCTGGGTGGAGTTCCTCTTTGACTTTGACTCTGACGTTGACGTTGACTTCCTTCTCTAGATTTTCATTTTGATTTTGATTTGAAATCATAGGCTTATTCTTTGTGGATTTGAAGAGGAAAAGGGTTGAAAGGATTATGAGTGGGAAGGAAATAAGGAGAGAGAAGTGTCCAAAGCCTAGAGAGAAGGAAGCAAAATATAATAGAGAGGAGAAAAGTGCCACTCCTAGAAAGAGATTTTTTGGTGTTTTTGCCATTAGAACAAACTTGGAACAAAAAAAAAAAAGAAAAGAAATTGGCCAAAAAAAAAAAAAAAGGATATGGTATGACTAGAAGAAGAAGAAGAGGAAATATGAAAATGGGAAGAAAAAAAAAAAGAAGGGAAAAGAGAAGACTATTTTGAAAAGTGATTTTTTAAGAGCAAAAAAAGTTCTAACCTTGTAAGACTAGAAGAAAAGGAAGAGGAAATATGAAGATGGAAAAAATTATTAAAGGAAAAAATAGTATAGTAAATTGAAAAGTGACTTTTTTAGAGCAAAAAAGTTAGTTCTGACCTTGATTCTTTACACTAGATGCTGATTTTGTTGATTTTTGAGATATCAAAAGAAGAAAGGAGCCTGCAAAAAAGAAAGAAAAATTATTTAGGACTGTATTGAATGTGAAGAAGATAAAATCATGAAAGTGAAAGAGAAATTATGTCAACTTAAAGTGGAAAATAGGCAGTTTTCCTTACCTGGTCTTCACTTTGCTTATTAGTTGGTAAACATGTACCTTTTCAATCTTGTGACCAAAAAAGAAGCCTTTTTTTTTTTTTGGCCCTTATGAGAAGAAAGAAAAGAAAATTACAACTGGGTCTTCTTCTGTTTTCTCTCAAACCAAACACATTGTTCTTATCTGCAGGTGATTCTCTTGAGAAAAACAAAAGTCTTGTTTCTCCATTATTATCATTTTTTTTTTTCATAAACTCAAAGCTTTGGAATTTGCCAAATCCATGTGCACTACATCTCTCCTCCCCACATGGCACTTTTAAGACCCTTTCAGAACACAAAACATTTTATATAATTCCTATTTACCCATTAGAGAAACTTCCTTCACACTCACTCTCTTCCATCTCCAATTAAACAAAACCCCCCGTTAAAAACATTATTATTCATTAAATTTCACTAATGTATGAAGAAATTTAGATAAATAAATAGTTTTTAAACACTTATATAAATAACCGATAAATTTTATTTAGAAAACGGACTGTTAACCTGTGATTGACTATAGTCAATTGGTGAAATATACATATTAACATTGGCCAATTATTGATTAATCACAATCAATGAAGGATTGACCAATTCATTTTTTTTAATCAAACGGTCTTTTTTTTTTTTTTTTTTTAAAATTTCGGTCATTTATTAAAAAAATTTTAAGAGAAAAAATTATTTGTACATATATCTTTATATTTCTTATCTGAAATGATTTTGATATGATTTGATGATAAATATATGCATTATATCTCATTGTTTTTATACTTTATTACAAAATTCTCTTAATTAAAAACCCGTGTTTTAAATTTTCTTGCATTGACAAAAAGGAATTCAAACAATTCAAGTCTCCCACCAAACTTCTGTGTAGTTGAAGGTAAAAATGTTGGGCACCAAAATTATTACCACACCTGCAATCTGTCAGCAAACCCAAAAAATGAAAACAGAAAAAAGGCACTGTGTTTGTCATAATGACCCATTTTCTATTGTCTGCTTAGAATTCCATGAATGTGCAACAAACATTTTTATTTTTTTTTTAACTTCTTTTTTCTGCCTATCTTCCATTACATGGAAGCCCATTTCCTTGAAAAGTCTTTTATTTGGATTTGCCGGCTACCCATTCCTTCTTTGTTCTCACAAACAAACACAACTACTAGGGATTCAGAGCATTCGATTCGATGAACTATTACATTTGAATGTTCGTTTAAATTAAACACTTGTATTTAAATGTAAAATTTTACATTGTATATTTAAATAAAATATGAGTTTGGATAGTTTTTGGTAAATATAACATTTAAATAATGTTAAAAAAAGAAAAATAAGTATGATACGAAGTTTTAAAAAGTAAAATTGAGACTTGCATTTGAGTTGAATTTTTGTGACATAGTGAAATATAATTTAAATGCTTGCACTCCAATACTTGTGTAATCAAATACACATTACGTTCCAATACAATAATGAACTATTCTAGTAATTCATCTAAAAGAATGCTGAGTATAATATATTTTATAGGCTGTTTAGATCATAAGTTTGAAAAGCAACTGTTTGTTTAGTATTCCGTCTAGAGACATTTTTTGAGTGTTATTCAATGTTTTCTCCCATAAAAGTTTGAATTTACTATTCAAATTTTACTTTACTTATGATTCCATCAGACACTTAACAAGGATTTGGAAATCTTTGTAAGAGAAAAGATGTATAATTCTATGATTCAAAAGGAGCTTTGCTTTAATACAAACCGAAAGAATAATAACATGGGTTTGGAAATCTTTATCCTTTAAGCAATGTGTAATCATGGAACATGATATTAATCAATCCTAAAAAATGCCACTTGTTTTCCTCTTTAGTGGTTTGGTTTCTATAAATATTTTTTTTTATGGCCGAAAAAATATTACTTTCTTTGCTTTTGAGACTTGAAAAAAGAGATGGCCTAGTTCCTAATACAATCATTAGCTCGTGCATGTGTTGTAATCATGCTCAAAGACTTGAGGGTTTTTGGCATCGTATCACCATCACCAAACAAGGAATATGGCTTCCTTTAGTTAGAGAGAATGAAGGAGGGATGGAATTGGAGGGACGATGAATGTGAAAGATGTAAATAATTAGAATTTATTTCAATTATTTAAGTTGTATAGTCAGAAGGAGAGAAAATTAATAGGATAGAAAAAACGTATTTATGTAATTACTAAATTATTTATTATTTTTATTTTTATAGTCTTTCTAGAGGAATCACAGTCTTTTTAACTTTAAAATGATGGATTTGGTGAATCCTTATAATCTACATATACAAGAGATTAGATATCGCTCTTCAACTCTCTCCCTCCTTCCGTCTCTCTAAAAAACCAAACACACTTTAAAACTTAGCGAATCCCTCTAGATGGGATGGGGATAACTTGTTTTTATTGAACTTACGGATGTGAGATTCGAACTTTACACCTCATGATAAAGTTAAGTGTAAAATTATCGTTAAACTGCAACCATGGATGGAGAGAACTAATGATGCAAGAAAACAACCAAACATACACTTTATTATAAGGTAGTTTCTAAATGATTAGGTCTAGTTAAAATCACATAAAAACAAGATAGTATAAAAAATTAATAGAACCTAATATAGATGTAATGGTTCTAGAATAAAAAAATCATAGCTTTAATATTATAATATTTATATATTCCCTGTCATAGAACTCTCATGAAGGTATTACAAGATAATGCTAATCATCCATTACAGGTGATAAACGATTATTAAAAGTTTCTTATTAAAAAGGATGACTAAATCACTACATTCCTTGTAGCAACTTGTAAAACTACGCTAATTTTATTGTCCATTATTTTATATATGTTTAACAAATTATTAAAAAAATAATAGTAATAAAATTTGCACAATATGATCCTTAAATAAATACACATTATAAACAGAGTAATCTCCACGACTCTCTAATATGAAAGGCGGTTAACATTTTTGTTAACCCTTCTATGTAACATATATATATATATATATATATATAAATATGGAAGAAACAATAGAAGTAAATTTGCTATTTATCAAATAAATTAATTATTAATTTGCTTACACTCAACTCAAGTGAATTTTTTTTTTTTAAAGTTATCAACTCAAGTGAGGTCACACATCAATGGATTTGATTAATCTCTTTAACCATTAGAAAATTCACTCTAATTAAAATTAAATTTATGATAAAAAATAATGTAAGAAAGAAAAGGCTTCTTAAAGAAGCATCATAAGTCACACTTTTCTCCATCATTCACATGCATATAATTTTAATGGTAATTAATAACAAAGTGGAATAATGCTCAATTTAATATTATTCCTAACTTTCGTATGTAAATTTAATGAAACTTAATTGAAATTCCGTATAAAAACTTAATTGAAACTTAATTTAATATAAAAGCTTTGGTGAATGAGTTGAGTTTGAGTTGAGTTGAAATTTTTAAGTTTGAAAAGTATTAATTTTTTAAAAAGTAGTTATAAATTTTATTGACTTTTTAGAAAAAGTTAAAAATTGAGATAAAAAAGTACAATTTAGTTGTAGTGGAACTTTGATGCCAAACACCCCCTTAATAAAGATTCCAAATATGCATTTCTTCCTAGTTCAGTTAATATATTAAAGCTTTCTACAGTAATTTATTTTTATCAATTATGTATATTTTTGAATTTTAGATTTTTATAATCATTGACCTTTACTTGGATCATAAATTTATACCCACAATTTAACTTTTTTTTTTACTGCGTTTTCTCTTATAAAAAATTAAATTTGTATTTTAAAATTATAATTCAAACATACCACTAATTGTTCAAATAGAATTTTTTTAAAGAAATTTTAGATAGAACTTCAATGATTGAATTTAGTTGAATAATTAGAAACAAATGGTAAATTGTTAAGTTGATCCCTGAATTTTAACTTTATGCAATTTTGATCCTTAAATTTTTTATCGTCGTTGGAATGCCTCTAAACTTTTAAAATATTTCTACAATAGTCCTTTACGTTAATTTTTTGACCAAATCTGTTAGTTAACATCATTTTTTGACTAAATTACTAACGTATTCTGTTTAAAATTTAATAGAAATGACTATAATAACAACATTTTCATAGTTTAGGGCATTCCATGTTCTTTTTTTCGTAGTTAGAATGATCATAAATTAATAAAAAAGTTACTACAGTAATCATTTTCGTTAATTTTTGACGGAATCCGTAGTTAGCATTACTTTTTAATCAAATGACTAACATATTATGTCTTAAATTTTACAGAATGGACTATTATAGTAACATTTAAAAGTTTAGAGGTATTTCAGTTACGAAAAAAATTCAGAGATTAAAATTACATAATATTAAAAGTTTAGGGACTAAATGAGTACGAAGATCGGACCTTTTGCCAAAACTTCAAAATGCGAAACATATCCTTCGTCAAACAAAAGGGCAGTTTCGGAACGCAATCCGGAAAAATTAATAAAATAATATAAAATTAAATTAAATTAAGTAAAAAAAAAAAAAGTGGAAGGGCTTCTGTACAGAAAGAGGATTCTTTTAGGGTTAGGGTTTTTAATTGGTTGCAATTTGGGGCTTTATCTTTGGATTATTTATACCCTCATGAGCTCTGCGTTTCTCGATTCTTATTAAACAAAATCCTCTCTCGACAAACAATTTTTGTTTTCGGGAATTGTGCCGCAAGTGGTGGGTGATTGTTTTCCGGCCGTCTGACTTGATCTCTGAGGGGCATCATCGCCCGTGGGCCGTTCGAAATCCATGATCATCAGCGTCTCATGGACCTATCTCCAGTGCGAACCACTCCTCCACTTGAAGAAGATGAAGGCGAGTGGGGTATGCTATTTCGCCAATTTCCCATTTTTATTTTCTCATTTCAAATACACCCTTGTTTGTTTCCGAGGAAAATTTTGGGGGAAAATTTGTAGGAAGAGTTAAAAGTTTGGTTTTTTTTGGTTTAATTTTTGTGAGGTTTTGAGTTAATGTAAGAAATCAGGTAAAAATAAGTCAATCGGTTAAGTGGGCTCTATTCAGTTTACTTCAGCTATTTTTTTGGTTCTAAAAGTTTGACTTTTGTCATACTGTCTAACACCAAATTTTGACTATGATTGCTTTATACCTGGACATTCATTGTTTTGTCCTCATATTGTGTCCAGATTGAAATATTTGTATGGATTTTTCTATTTTATGTTATGTTTTTACACACATATTATAAATTATTTGGAGTTATGTTGTTCTATATTATGTTATGGCTTAAAGAAAAGGACCTGCTATGACATTGCTGTTTGTTATATTCCAAAGGCCATTCAACAATGATATTAATTTTGGCATGTGGGCTTTTTAGGTCTTGAGTTGTTATGCATAGCAGTCGTGATGAAAATCTTGGTAGTTTTGGATAATTAAGCACTGAACCTGTTAAATTTGAACTTTGAATCTGCATAAACTTTCTTTATTTTTATAGTTTCCCAGCCATTTCATGTTGTTAAGTTGAGTTCCCCAGAGTTGGCCTGTAAAGCCAAAAATTATAATGCTTTCTTCACACACAGTGTATACATACCTTGTTTTGACATGTTAGTTACTTGTCAACGTAGCTGGATTTTAGTTACTTGTCAGTGTTATAGAAATATTTATATATATATCTGTTAATATGAATATGTACATATATGTACATATACACAAATATACATACGAGGATCGTATTGTCTTTTAGCTCATGAAGGTCGTAGGTACACCGTAGGATCACCAATTAGTGTACCTCAATTTAGGCGTTTTAAGAATTAAATGTTGCTTTTGTGACACTTAAAAATACTCATATCTTTTGGCTTTTGTTTTACAATGTTGTTTAGGATATGATTCTTTGCTTTGAGAAATATTGTAACTGGTTCTAATTTGTTTTTCCCTTCGCTTGGATTTGCAACAATGCTTTGAAGATTATATTATGAAATCAGTACAAGTATAGTTAAATGTGGCATTAAATAATTAGGTGGGTATACGTAGTTTTAGGCATATTGTGTCTGTTGCAACTTGCATCCTCTGGTTATATTGAGGAATCATTATTAGTATCACCTAAACCTTTATTGAACAATGATAAAAATTCTAATCATGAATATCATGAATGCACACATGTTAAAATTCCGTAGATTTTATAAAACTAAAGTGACTGTTTTGTTCATTTTTGTATCTGCTTAAATGATCTTGTCGTGACCAATTTTGTGTATTTTCTTCGTTATTGCACTGACATCAACAAATGTCTCTTTTGCAGACACTGATGGATTTGTAATTCCGAGTTTGGGAATAGAAGAACCGGATCAAACCAATCCCGATGTTCCGAATCCGAAAGTAGAACCCTCGAAACCACCTTCTCCACAGGTCAGATTCAAGTACCCTGATTTTCGTTAAGAATTCTGCTAACATAAATGAAAAGCCAGTTGCTGAAATCTTTGTTAAATGCCTCTTTTGCAGACCAAAATAGAAGAGAACATCTATCTGGGACCACACGGAGCACCCCCATCTCAGTCGAAGCAGCAAGAAGTGACTGCTTCTAGCCGGAAGCAGCGGTTCAAGCAGAAACTGAAGGAGGCAGATAGGAGGAATAGCGGGACGGGGAGAGAGAACAAGCTCGAGAATATAAGAGAGCTTGTTGGTGGTGGGAAAGGTAGCAACAGCAGCATGGCAAAGGGCTCTACCAGAGATTGGCTTGACCCGCATTGCCACGAGTCCCAGTTTGAGAAGTGGTACCAGCATTGAGCGGAGCAGAGAGTATTTTTACCTCCTAAAAGATATTTCTCCAAGAGGCTTGAAATTGGTTGGTAACTCATAAGGTTCAAATTTAGGAGACATTAATTAAGGTTGTGTATTTTGACAATAAGTTTCCATCTGGACCTTGTAGTACAAACTGTTCTGAAGTTATGAGAAAGAGTTTGGTTGTTCTATCAAACTATTCCATTGAATCAGAATCGCAAATTTCATAATTTCTTATCGTAAAAAAAAGACGGAAAAAGGTTGAATGTAAATCCTCTGAGAAGCATATGATAAATGATAACTTATAATTTAAAAGTATAAAATGTTACAGAGCTCAAATGTCTCAAAATTGTACCTACCAAATGAGCTTCCAATATCCTAAAGTAAGAAAAATGGTATTTGCTTTTGATGGCCAAAAGTGAGTTTAATCTTTCGTGAAGTGAGAAATTTTCTGATGGTGAAAAGAGTGGTATCTGATACCAGTTTCGGGTGAGGTATTGTTAAATGAAATAAAGCTGCTCTTCGGGTAGAGATGTAGGGAAACACTGAAGGCAAGTCTCTCGGTGGCCTACGTCCTATTTGATGCCAAGGAACTCCAATCCGGTTGCCTTGGGTGTCAGGCCAAACTGAGACAGATATTCGGCGCTGTGAAACTTGCTCAAATGCCTCATTCCACTGTCGCATAATATGGTTACAATTGTGTGACCAGGACCAATTGCCCGTGCTACTCGGACTGCTCCAACGCAGTTCATTGCCGAAGAACTTCCCAGAAAGAGACCGTCATTCTTCAAGAGGTACCTAAAAACCATGAGGAACGAGTGTTACCAGTCATGACCTAGCAAAGTGAAATCGGAAATTTCTGTCGTTGGCATGATCATTTAATACCATTTAAGTTCATTTGCATACTTATTCTAGTAACAAGAAATCATAGTGAAAACAAATCAGATATTAGAGGGAGGATTAAAGACTGACTTTGACATCTCAACAGCTTCCCTATCCGTGCCTCGGAAAGCCCCATCAAGTTTTGCCATCATAAAATTCTGAGTTATCCTATTGATTCCAATGCCTTCGGTTATTGTATCAAATGGATTCTTCAGCCTTCGTCCTTCAGCCTCCTCTTTAGTATACATCACTCCCCGTGTCACCTTGTTGAACAAACCCGAACCGGGAGGATCTATGAGGAAGCACTGGATCTTTGGATTCTTTTCCTGTTGAACACAAAGCCGCATTTTTATATATCAACTTTTGCTTTAATATCAACAACACTTGATGACGGTTTATAAAAGAAGAAAGCAGTATACCTGCAGAAACTTGGAAACACCAGCCACAGTACCACCTGTTCCTGCTGCAGCCACAAATGCATTTAAGTTTCCCCCCATCTGTTCCCAGATCTCAGGCCCGGTACCCTCATAGTGGGCACGAAAGTTGGCCAGATTTTCAAATTGATCGGCAAAGAAACCGCCTTTACAATTCGTTGACAGAGACGACCTATGTTTCTCTCCATAGGATATGTAACCGTTAAGCTGCTCTGGTTCTTTGCCATCTTTTTGTTCTGATGTTTTATGTTTTGCTGCTAGTTCATTTGCTTCTGAAGCCCGTCGTCTTGCAATATTGACATAGTGGTCTCGGTGCGTAATTGACACTGGCCTTACCCTTTCGACAGTGGCTCCCAAGGCTTCAATTATTTGAGACTAGAAAGAGAATAACATGAAAAAACAACATTCAGCACATTGTGAATCACTTAAAGACCAAAAACCAAAAACAGGAAGGAAATCTTTCTTCTAAAATAATAGTTTTTTTTTTTCTTTTTGCTGTTTGATTTTTTTCATCTCTTAGAACAGAACTGTCCCCATCAGAAATGCATTCTCATATACCTTCTCGATAGCAACGTCATCCGGGATAACCACATGGCACTTGCAACCAAAGGCCGGAGCAACCGTAGCAAGGCTAATGGCCGTACTTCCAGCACTCCCCTCTGTCACTATGCCGCCGGGAACAAGCTTGCCTGATTCCAAGGCCTGCATTAATCCACATATCAGAACTAAATATATCACAGACACAAACATTCATCGTGAATTACTTTCTAACAGCAAAACTCATGAACAATTAACCGAGTACCAAGAGAAATAAACAATATGTTAGAGTCGGTTTTAACTTTGATACCCAAATTCTAAGCTCAACAAATACACAGTGTGTGTGTTTATATATATATCTCAGATTATTCATTATATTATATCATGTCACTCACCCAAAGATATACTTTCTTCAGTTTTGGTTACATTGCAATTTGCAACAGTTAAAAAAAAAAAGAAAAAGAAAAGCTTGAAATTCTGTATGAAAATCGGTGGCCAAATTATCAACCATGAAAATCTGATCAATCAATTAGATGATTTCAGTTTCCTTCAGTTCCAGGGCAACAAAAACGAGAGAGAGAGAAAGGGAACCAAAAAAAAAAAAAAAAACAAATAATTAAAAAAATTAAGACCCAACTATGCAATTTATCAGATAATGATTTTCTCAACAACCAATCAAACCAAGTTATATTCTAGCAAATATATACATATATATATATATATATATATATATAGATATAATCACCTCTTCAATTATTTTCACTGCGACTCTGTCTTTCACACTCCCTCCTGGATTCAAAAATTCGCACTTTCCAAGTATCTGATCAAACGAAAATTAGAAAATAATAATAATAATAATAATTAATCGAAAAATTCAAGCGAAAAAGCTAGATTCTATCAATGAATTCAAAAGAAACGAATTTGATAAAAGAAAAACCAATGAATCGGAAGAATTACCTCGCAACCGGTGGCGTCAGAGAGGCTGTTGATGCGAATGAGAGGAGTGTTTCCGATGGCGCCGACAAGGCCGTGCCTCGATTTCTTCTTCTTTGAGGATTCAGAAAGTTCGAGGTTTTTGGAGGTCTTAAGGTTGCAGAAGAAGAGCGAAAAGACGGCGACGGAGACGGCGGCGACAATAGCGCCTGCGGTGGTTCTCACGGCCGCCATTGGCGGTGGCGCGGCGAAACTTCGACTTCGAGCTGCTTTGGGAGCTGTAATCGGTAAATTTGATTGGGTTTTGAGGGCTTATATGTAAAAACAGTTATTTAACCTCGAGTTTGTTGATCCAGAAAGGCCCATGGGCTGGGCCCATTTTTAGTTTGATGGGCCAGTTGAATTTGGTCATTCTATGGCTTAACTCGTAGAAGGGTAAAAGAGGAAGCTAGGGTAAAGTAAATATCATAATTACGACAGTGTTGAAGTAATAACATATTTATGAGTAAATATAATTTCACTAAGTAAATGAGTTATTAACTAAGTTTATGTATTACTAAATATGTTATTTATTTTAATGATAAAACTGCTACTTACTTATTTTAGCTTTTGTAAATGTTTATCAAAATAAAAAGGGAAAATGACCATTTTGTAAAAAAAGAAATACAAGATACTTCAAAGTTTTTAGAAAAGTATCCAATATAAACCAGAAAATTTTTAAATACGTACTTCTTAGATCATAATTTCGAACTCATGATTCAAATTATTTTCAATAGTGTTTTTTCAAATTCAAACTTAAATTTTATTTTTAAATTTACTCTTCAAACCTATAAAACAAACAAGCCAGTAACTTTGTTGCTCCTTTAGTTTAGTTGCTCGAGGTGTTGTGAACTCAAGTACATATTGAATAAATATTAAGACTTTGTTTAACATTTAAGTTTAACTCCAACTAAATTGTATTTTTTTATCTTAATTTTTATCTTTTCTGAAAAGTCAATAAAATTTATAATTATTTTTTAAAAAATCAACCAACTCTAACTTAAAAATTTTATCTCCAATCGATAAAACAAATACAAGCTAAAATGTTACGTTTAAAAAGAAATATAATAGCAATCTTGTCTCTTTATCTACTCCTTTTCCACATGGTCTGTCCTTTTAGTGGATGCATGAAACATGCAATGAGATGACTACACTTTTGACTTCACTTTTGACCCTTGAGGAAACTTTTTAGGTTTTCTTCTGTTTTTCAAAAGGAGAATGCATGAGATGAACCAAACTTGCACCTAATGCATTTATAATATTGTTTTTCTTGAAACTATGGGCAAGTAAAATCACCTAGTCGACAACATCCAAAAACTCATTTTCAAAAAAATAATTATAATAATAATTAATTAATTAATTATAAAAATAAAACTCAAGTATTTGCATTGGTGGTGTGTCAAATAATTAGTAGCTATGAACTTATCAATAAAGAAACAAATGGTGATAATTAGGTGCCTTGTCAATTTTGCAAATAATTACTCAAAAGTTTTTAACTCCTTATCCCTTACATTGTAAGCCTCATTATTAAGCGCTAATGCAAGAAAGGGCTAATTGCAAATTTGGGTTTCTTTTAACCTACATTTACCATTAGGTAATAAGTAGGGCAAGTTGTGTCGCGTTAGAAACAACTAGATAGAACAAATTAAGGCAAATACTCTATTGATAAAGTAATTGTGATTAATCGAATATTAAATAAGTTTCATTAAATTGTTATATCTTTTTAATCTGATATAAATCAAATATAATATGATGGTTCAAAATAATATTTTATTGTTTTCCAATGCATTGTCATAAAATTTTTAGTGATAAAAGAAATAATTGAACAATGTTTTGGAATAAGCTTTTTATGTTTCATTTATTGACATTTTTTTTTTGGTTTATAGTAGTGCTATAAATTCATGACTCGTCTTATGGTGTAAAATGATCGTTAAATTATATCTATAATTACTATTATTTTTATATATTATATTTAAATTTGGATGTGAGAAATTCAAACTATTCAGTTTATAGTTGAATTATGTGTGAAATTTTCGTTAGATTATATCTACAGTATTTTTTTTGTTGGTAAATTGCTCATTTAGTCCATAAACTCTTAACATTGTACAACTTTGGTCGTTGAACTTTTTTTTTTTTTTTTTGGAGCTAGAATACTCATAAACTTTTAAAATGTTACCATAATAGTCATTTTCGTTAATTTTTGAACGAAATCTGTTAATAATTTGATCAAAAAGTGACGCTAACTTCGGATTTTGTAAAAAATTAATGAAAAAACTATTATAACAATGTTTTTAATAGTTTATGATCATTTCAACTACGAAAGAAAATGCCTGTAAAATATTAAAATGTTGTTACAATAGTCATTTTTGTTAATTTTTAAACAGAATCTGTTACTAATTTGGTAAAAAGTAATAATTAACGAATTCCGTCTAAAAATTAACGTAAATGACTATTGTAATAACATTTTAAAAGTTTATGAGCATTCCAACTACGAAAAAAAATTCAAAAAACCAAAGTTACACAAAATTAAAAGTTCAGAAACTAACATAATAATTTACCAATTTTAACAATTTACCCTTTTTATTTTTTTTTCAATATTTGAATCCATATTGGGAGCCATTAAATTCAAATCTAAGAATAGAAAAGGATTTGGAATAGAATTATTCTTAATCGGAATAACTTTTTCGGCCTCGGACTACCGCGTCATGTGATAGATCTTATCCTCCTCCATAAACAAACAAAAACTTTGATTAAAGTGACAATGAGACGCATTTGAAAAACACATGCATACGACAATTTCAGTGAAACAACAAATTGTACTTGGTCCTCGTTAATTTTTTCCTTCCCCCAAAGACCATATTACCCTCACTCGTTTCCAATTTTCCATACACCCCCCAAAACATTAGGGTAAAAAAACTAAAAATTAAAAACTAAAAACAATATTTCATTTTTGGTAACTTGGTAGGACTTTTTCACAAAAAAATAAAAAATAAAAAATAAAATTGCATAGGACTTTTTCTAGAAATCCGCTGAAACCGAAGGTGGCAAATTGAAGACGTCAATGACATATCAAAACCGAGCATTATCAATCAGTGAACTGAATCGCTTGGTAAATGAATGGCTCGTTGATGGAAGGATTTGAACTCACTCTAGAATTGAACCGAGACTCTTTTTTATATGTATTTTTAAATATAATAATATAACGTAAAATTTAAAAAAAAAAATCATTTCGATTAACTATCCAGTTATTACTCTTAAACATTCTTGTTATTGCCTCTAAAATCGTCGAAAATCAATCAAGTTTTCGACACTTGGCCTGGTCCTGTCTTCTAGAAATCTATGGTGTTTGATTGGAAACCGAACTCAACAATCGATTAGTAATCCACGAATAGATCTGGGCCCGTTTGGTTGGTAAGTTCGGTTTAAACTAAACTGTACTTTTTTCATCATGTTTTTTATCTTTTCCTCAAAAGTTTTTTGTCTTTTCTGAAAAAATCAACAAAAAATACTATTCAAACTTAAAAATTTCAACTCAACTTAAACTCAACTTGTGCACCAAACAGGTCCCTAGTTTCTAATCTCGAATTTCTAAAGTGGACAATTGGCCGTAGTATTATCAAATTTCCATTTCCATTGGTATTGCTAGAAAAGTTTCCCAATTTGAATTCGTTAGTAGTGATTTTTTTAAATGTTCAAATTTTACACTTTCTTCACTCACATTGTGAAATTTATAAACAAAGCAAAATAAAAATTGAAAAATTTGCCCATGGGCATTTTGGTAAATAAAGTAAAATAGAACACCATAATAGGATGAAAAAAAAAAAGGAAAGGAAAGTAAAAGTAACTCACAGCTGTTGAAAAAACTACAGAGTTACACACACCTCCAGAAAAAAAGCCCAATTAGCAAAAAACCACTTACACTGCAGAGAATCTCTGCACAGAAAAACTCATCTAGAGAGAGAAAGAGCAAGAAAGAGAGAGAAAATCTCTCTACTTGATAAATCTTCTGACAATCCATCACACTTCCTCTTCCTTCCTCTTTTTTTGCCCTTTCCTTTCCTTTTCTCGCCAGCCAAACAGACCAAAAAGATAAGAGAATAAAAGCTAATGGAGATCCCGGAGAAGCTGATCAAGTTCAAGGTCCACATCCTCGTAGCCCTAATCCTCTGCGCCGTCGTTTCGTCTCTGATCCTCTTCGCTCCCAGATTCCTCACGATTTGGCCTACTTCTGGCCTCTCCTCGTCTCCACCGCGCTCTTCCTCGCCGCCGTCCTCGTCTTCGGCAAGACCACCTTCCTCCCCGGCCGCCGCCGCCGCCGCCAAGGCTGGCGAAGGCCTCCTTGATTTCGTCGCCGGCCAACCCGACCATCACCACCACCACCACCACCACCATCCGGTCGAGGATTTCAAGGTTTGAAGAAGAATCAGAGCACACAGTAGAGAATTCCAACTCCAAGTCCGAGTAGAGCCAAAAAAAAAAATGTAACTTTTTATTTTTGTTTTTAGTTTCAAATTTGAATTTCTCTTTCTTTCCCTTTTTTTTTTTTTTTTTTTCCTTTTCTTCCTAGTGCTTAACTGTGTATATCCTGGGTAGAATAATGTTAAGAATCAGTCCTTTTCATTTCTTCGCCTTTTCTTTTTCTTTTTTTTTTTTTCCCCTTTTTTTTGTTTAAAAGAAAACAAAAAAGAAAAAGAAGAAGTGGCTGTGATTTGTAGGCAAGGCTAAATTACGCGGTGTGTATAGTGCGCACCCTAAAATGTTTACAATGTGCGTCTTGAGTTTTTAATGGTTTAATTTATGGACGTTCAAAAGAACAATTTCAACTGATAGTGCAAAATATGAGGTCATACATAAATTTCATAAACCAGGTAAAAATTGATATATGTATTTGTAACATGATTAAAACATTAGCGAATAATTAATAATGATTTTTTAATTGGTCAGATTTTATAGACCTATTCATAATAGTTAAAACTAAAAAAAAATAATTACCATTGTCTATATATAACATTCCTCAATTCTTATCCTAGAAGTTCGCTTTTTCTTATCTTTTTTTTTTTAGCTCAATTATTATTATTATTTTTTTAAATTTCATGCTTGATAGGTAGGAAGGAGAGAAAATAGGATGTAAAGCAAAAAGATAAGAGATAGAAAATAAGAATGATAAAAGAAATTCTCTCTTCTATCAAACAACTAAGGGTTTATTTGGCGTTTGGATTTGAGTTAAGTTTTTTTAAGTTTAAATAGTAAATTTTGTTGATTTTTCAGAAAAGATAAAATTTTTTTTTAGAAAAGATAAAATTTTTTTCAGAATAAGATAAAAATTTGAGTTCAAATTTGAGGTTTGAACTTGAACTCCAAACGAAATCTAAATTTTGTAATTTTTTTGCATTTTCTAACCTAAAATCATTTCACCTTCTTCTAAGTTCTATCTTTCCACTTTTCAAATTTTCATCTCTACCAAACGCAGCATTAAATCTGCTTAGGCTTGCAAAAGATTCCTCGGACAAACCATTAATTTAAATGGTTGTCTGTTAATATTTATTAATTTAAACTTAATAAACAAACAGAACTAGATAGAATAATGTGGTCTGGTTTAAGCAAGTACCAAACGTGAGCTGGATCGGGAATTGAATAGGCTACTCAAGTTTGAATGTACTCTCATAAAAAATAAAAAATAAAAACAAAAGAAAATTATAATTATAATTATAATTTGAAAGTTGTACACTTTAGTACTTTTTGTCTCTCTGCTCCACACGGTGTTGGTGTGGCTTATTTTAAAATCCTAACTTTATTAGAGAGAGAAAAAAAAAAAAAAAAAAAAAAAGAGGAAATAATTAGTTACTGTTCCTAGTGTTTCACAAAAACGACTGTCTACTTTAATTAAATTTTACTATTACGGATTTTAATACAAAATTAGTAAATATAAGGTTGTAGTTAAGAACAAATATATATATATGTATATATTTTGCTCATAAAAAATAAATAGTTTTTTCTTTTTCTTATTTATATCCTTATTTTTTGTTGCAATAATTCTCTTTTTTTTTTCTTCACGTTAATTTAAAAGGGAGTAGCTGTGGTAGGGGTTCATTGAGAGCCCCTACCCATAGGGTAAAATTTTGAGCCGTTAGATTTCAATCGTACGGGTCAAATTTGAGAGTCCATAGACTCACCCCTTATTGTAACAAGTCAGTAAAAAAAAAAGAGAGAGAATGGAAGAGAGAGAGTCGGGGGGGCGCGGGGGGGGGGAGCTGGGGGGCGCCGGGCCGGCGGGGGTCGGGGGGCCGACGGCGAGGGGGGGTGGTTGGGGTCGGGGCCGCCGGGGCTGGGGGGGGGCTGGGGAAGAGAGAGAGAGGGGAAGAGAGAGAAAGGGGAAGAGAGAGGGTCGGGGGGGCGCCGGGGGGGGCTGGGGGGGCGCCGGGCCGGCGAGGGTCGGGGGCCGACGGTGAGGGGGGTGGGCTGGGGTCGGGGCCGCCGGGGCTGGGGGGGCTGGGGAAGAGAGAGAGAGGGGACGAGAGAGAAGAGAAGAGAGAGGGTCGGGGGGGGCGCCGGGGGGGGCTGGGGGGGCGCCGGGCGGCGAGGGTCGGGGGCCGACGGCGAGGGGGGGTGGGCTGGGGTCGGGGCCGCCGGGGCTGGGGGGGGGCTGGGAAGAGAGAGAAAAAAAATTTCGTCGCCGGCGCCGGAGTTGATGCCGGAGGTGGGTCGCCGGCGTCGGGAGGGAGTCGCCGGCATCCGTCGCCGGCGGCGAAGAGATCGCCGGCGATGGGGAATAGTTTGGGTGGGAATGATTATGTGAGGTAAGGTGTATGATGAGTATCGTATACCATCAATATTTTAACCATTCGATTGAATCTTAACGGTCAAAAACGAACCCCTACCGTAAGTTGTGGTAGAGTTCCTGAAAGGCACTCTACCATAGATTTTCCCAATTTAAAAGATAAAAAATAATAAGTGACATAAGTTTTTTGCTGTTTTGTTTTCTATCATCTTCTTGCAACAATCAATATTACTTTTTTTTTTTCACCTTAAAACTCTTCTCAAGATTATATAAAGAGTAATTGGTCTAAATATTCCCTAAATTATTATTTAGGTGACGATTTGATCCTTATTTTTTTTTGGCCGAGATAGCCTTAAACTCTTTTTAGCCAAGATAGTCTTTTTCATCCATGTCTGTTAAATTTCTAACGGAAAAGATCACATGACCCATCATATGAGTTAAATCAATCATTAAAAAATGAAAATACTCTTATTAAAAAAATCCAGTGCACATTTAAAAAAATTAAAAGAAGAGTGATAGAGCTCAAATCCAGTTCCCCCCCACCCCCGCCCAAAACCCAATCTAAGCTGCTAAAAGCCCCTGCCACCCGAATGCCCCCGTTATCTCCAAGCTCGGTGAGGCCAACTTGCCCACCTCCCCCCTTGGGGTTTCTCGCCAAATCTGGGCTTTTGATTCGAGGCTCAAACCCCTCTACACACACACAACCCATAGCTGAATAGCCCTTCCTGCGGCGGTTCTTGCCGAGCTAGGTCCCCCCAGATCTGGCTTTTGATTTGAGGGAGGATATGGAGAGAGAGAGAGAGAGAATAGAGATAATTTTTTTAGATTAATTATGTTAAATTACTAAAATACCCTCTTAAATTAGGTCACATGCATTGCACATGACTTATTTGTAGAAATTTAACAGACTTGGACGTAAAGGACTATCTCGGTCAAAATTAAAGAGTTTAGGGCTATCTCGGCCAAAATTAAAAAAAAACAGGGACTAAATCGTTACCTTTTTAATAGTTTAGGATCATCTAGGCTAATTACTCTTTTATAATTGTATTCACTTTTTTACTATATCAAACATAGTAGGGCTGAACATTCGGACGAGCGACTCAGTTGGAAGCCGCACTTTTGGTTTTGCCCAAATCTGAAACCGAAACCACCCTAGTACTTGATAGAACTGATGATAACTGAATCAAAAACGAGCAGTTGGTTTGGTTAGGTTTTAGTTGGAATCGTAACTGAAAATTTAGAGTTTCAACAACTCAATTCAGAGTAAAAAAATCAACATTCAAGATTCAAATTTAAAACTTAAAAGAAAAAGAAAAGAGAATGAGTGGGAGTGTTTATACCTTGGGAGGACTTCGGGGCCTTGCACAGCTATTTGGAATTGGGGAGCCGTCGAGTGGAACCACCGCATCGGTGAGTGCGTGAAACATGGGGACTAGGGTTTTTTTTTGGGCCACACGTATTCGGTGCGGTTCGGTCCTCGACCAAGGCCCAAAACTGAAAACTGAAACTGTCAGCTTGGAAGGCATTCAATTTGGTTCCACATACTAAATTTTTCGATGCTAACGGACACCAAGGAATCAGGCGGTTTCGGGTGGTTGTCTTCAGTTCCGTTCGGTTTTCAGTTATTATGTTCAGCTCTAGAACATAGCATAGCAATATATTGAGAATTTACATCATAATTTTTCCTATTATTATTAGGAAGCTTTTATAGTAAGACTTCTTTTATTTTTATATTATCATATCCCCTCTTTGGAATTTCTTCTAGAGCTTGTTGAATAATTTTATGAATTCTGTCATAGAGCCCATTTGGAGTAACATCTGGAGATTGTGTTTTTGAAGTTGAGTTAGAAATGTGTGTTTGGGGAAAAACTTTTGAATAAGTTCTATGATATAGAAAATAGTACAAAAATTTGAAATGCATTCGAAAGAAAAAAAAAAAGAAAAGAAAATGGAACTTGTCTTATTCATCTTGTCGTTATTAGCATTTTGACATAAAAATCATCTTATTCTGATTGAATTGAGAAAGTTACGGACTTTTAAAATTTGAGTTTTTGAAAATGAAAAAAAGAGAAAATTTGATATAAAGTTGAAAATTTGAAATCCAGATGACAAAATGACATTGGGAGATGGTACCCTAAACATGCCATAAATTCTCAGCTTACAATGTACCACATAAGGCTGCTCTAATCATAAATCTGATTATTGAAAATTAATTTAGTGCAAAATAAAACATTTAAAACTATTTTATGATTCATTTGACATTTAAGTTTAACTTTAATTAAACTGTATTTTTATATATTAATTTTTTTTAAAAAAAAAAATTAATAAAATTTAATTAATTTTTAAAATTTTTTATTTCAAATTAACGCGCAAAGCGAACCAAACGCTTATTTATTTATTTATTTATTTTGGTGAAAAATGAAAGTAAGTGAATATTCCCCTACTACTAGACCGCGTGGCCGTGATTTGTAGTCTTGTGCAGAGTGATCTCTGACGTTCGATCCATAGATGACATGGGTCCCAGTGTCTCTGATGTGATTGACTTGTTAACGAAAAAGGTTTGGGGCCTAATAGTTTTGGGTCCCACCATTTAACAGCGTATCTAGTGGACAATGGGCCCCATTAACTTGTTGGTTTCAGGAGACTTTAAGGAATTCCATGATTGTCCGGTGGTATTGGGCCCACCGGTCACAGTGGAGGTGCAATTATTAGCGTTTAATCATATCAGGTTCTAGGTTGTTCAGTGGATCGCAATGATGCATTCTAGTCAGGGATGAGGCCTGATGTATTAAGCCCATTTAGGGCCCATTTGGCATAATCCAGCCCAACTCTAGTCACCAACCGGCAACGTTTTCACGCATAATTTTACGACTCAAATAGCACAAATATTGAGAAAAATAAATAATATTCATATTATATAATTTTTTTTTTCCAAAAACATATTAAAAGTTTATATTATTTTTCGAATTACAGTTTATTTCACATCTCAACCAAACATACATTCTAATTCCAACCTATAAAACTCAAATTCTAATTATTGTTCCAAAGGGACCTCAATTGTCTTGCACTTATAGTTTATTTCACGTCTCAACCAAACATACATTCTAATTCCAACCTATAAAACTAAATTCTAATCATTGTCCCAAGGAGTCCTCAATTTTCTTGCACTTATTTCTTTGTCCGCTTCGTGCTAGTCAAGTTTGGGTCGACTGGTGACATGATTCTTGGCACTGGAAGTTGCACACCTCAACCATACACACATTTTGATTCCAACCTACTGAACACCAATTCTGACATTGTTCCAAAGGGGCCCTCAATTTCTTGCACTTATTTCGGAGTCCGCATCGCACTAGTCAAGTTTGAGTCGACTGGTGACGCAATTCTGGGCCCTGGAGGTTGTTAGCTTGTGGGTTAATCTGGCTCGTTCCTATTCTTTCTGCTGACATGTGTTCGAAACGTGTATAGTGAGAGATGAATTTCGAGACCCGACCTCAACAAATGTTCACACAAATGTTTTTTTACTTGATATTAACTGTAGATGAGTTCTTCAAATAGTTGCTAGTTTTTTTTTTTCCTCCTTTTTTGCTAAATTTAAACTTCATTCATACGACCAGGGGCGGAGGGAGGGGGTGCGAGTGGACAGCCCCACTTAAATTTTTTTGTTCTTTTAATTTTGTCCTATAAATTTTCTAATTTTTATAATTTTTCCCACTAAAAATAAAATATTCTCATATAATCCCTATTTTGTCCTCATTAAAAAATAAAAAATTCTCATGTAACCCCCATTAATATTAATTCTGATTAAAAAGTTTATACTTTTACTACTTTGTTCCTACTAAAATTAAAAATCCTCATATAAACCCACTAAAATAAAAATTCTCACATAGTCCCACTAAAATTTGTTAGATTAAAAAAAAAAAAAAATTTAGTGTACACCCTTACTAAAAAATTTCTGGCTCCATCCCTGCATACGACATGAGGCCTACAAAGCCAATATAGAAGGCGAGGCTAACACACGACCAACAGAGAAACAAAACACAAGCATAAACTAGACAGAACCTACTAACAAGAAACTGAACTAAAATAGCTGCTGCTTGTGGATAGGAAAGTTTGAACATTTTTGGTTCAAACTGGAATTGTGAAATCAAATAGGTGTTCGGGAGAGAAACATATGCTTGATTCGGATTTCAAAAACGGAACTCTTATTTGATTATTCAATTCAAACCGGAGTATAAAGATTCGGATTGGGTATCCCAAACACCTCCATATGAATCAAGAATAAAGAATCAAGTACATAATATTCTCAACTTTCACCCTTTGGTCATTAAAAAAAGAAGTTCTGACCATGTTTCTATAGGAAAAATACACACACGTAGTCACGTATACATAGGCATGCTTTGAATCACATACACAAACAAGAGTATTATATACTAGTAAATTACAGACTTTATATGATATACCTGTAAGGTAAGAAGCATCATGATGGGCATTTTATTTCTGATCAATTTCAGATGATTGAGCGAGAAGATATCAGATGATGACAAAGTTCCTGATTGATCCACATCAAGTTGATCAAACTCATCATGAAAAGGGATATGTCATCCTGGCTGATCTTCCCCATCTCTTGCAGCTTATACAATACAAACTCGGCAGCGCTGTGAGAACAAGAAAGTACAGCGATTAGCTCCAGTTTAGCACCCCGTTTTACACCTACTTTTCAAACTTTTTTCTACAGTGTTTTCTCTAATGAAATTGTTTGAATTGTGAATTTGAACTTATGACAACAAAGCCTTATTTCATAGAAGACGTAAGGTTGAATTTGAGATTGCTCTTAGAGTTAGGGGTTCTAAGAGCACCATGTACAAAAACGATACCGGAGTATTCTGTAAAAGTGCACAAAAACACTCTATGCAAACACCCATGCAGTTTTGTTTACAGACGCTAGTTTTTTAACTTGTAGCTTCTTTTGCTAAATGAGAATGCACCCGGCACCCCATTCGTTTTAGGTCATCGGTGTACGCACCCTCTATCGTAACGTTTTGCTTTAAGCAGAGTGCTTCTTTCAGAAGCATAGAATACCCAAACTGGGCCTAAGAGAGCCCTTAAACAGAAAACCAAGTTATAGGAAAACATTTACTTACTCAACAGTCCCATTATCATCAAGATCAGCCGCCTCCAAATCCACATTTGCACCTGTCACTTCTGAGTTAGAACCCACTTGACCAATTCCCTTTGCCTGTTTTCGGTGCGGAGCTCGGCAATGTAGAGGAAAAACTGAGCCAAACAAAGGGTACTTATCAGTATCCAGAACACGGCGAAAACACGCCCTCCTTCAGTCGAGAAGCTCTTATCTCCATACCCCAGAGTTGTTATGGTGGAACAGACACAGTTAAAAATGCGTCCACGAGGTCCAACTTTCGATCGTGAATAGAAAGACTGTTCCGGCAATCACAAGTAGTACAAGGATTACAAATACCACATGCACTTGTATTTCGTTCTGTTAATCTCAGCCTCTTTCAGAATATCGATGTTAAGCAACTTTTTTACGCATGTGCAAGGCTCTGACAAGCAATATTCCTGCTTCTCTACCAAATAGTCTGCTGCTTTGCTCAGTATCAAACAGACTAGAGCCATTCCCGTGAAAACAAAGGCACAGGCAAGCAGTTTTGCGGCTTTACTGCTAGGCACTAGGTCCCCATATCCAACAGTCGTCATTGTCACGATGCAGAAAATAAACTGCTTCGAGAACTCCATTCGTCTTCTTTCCTGTGAGATGGTTCCTGACTATGTAGAAGCAAATAGTGGCTGCACTCAAGTAGAAAGCCAAGAACATGAACACTTTAAAGATGTTCGGGTGTATGTTCCAAAAAGGGCATTGGTCTGCGCTGGAGCTGAGCCAATGCCGGATTTCTGAAAAGGTACATACTCTGCTAGGGGAGCACTTTTGCATCGGCGGATTCTTTTCTACTCATTTGAGGATTGAGCCCCAAAAGCAAGGGTTGCCTAACCCCATTACAAGCCATTTCAACGATCCGGGAATCGGGGAAACTCCTGTCCTAGCAGCAATAAAAGTTATAGCAGGACTAGTTAAGCAAGTCCTCAATCAACTACTGTGATCAAAACATTACAATCTCAGTTTTTTAACTCCTACCCTTCAATCATACAAGCACATATACATACATACATATACATATATAAATATGTATAACAAGTTGAACCCATTTGATGCAAAAGAACACATCTTTGCCACCAAACTTTAGCTCATAGCTCAACATTTTTTTTTGGGTCCAAAGCTGAATTTTTTTTCAAAATTTCAAATTTCCAAGTTCACAAGTTATTATTCCAGTTTTCAAGCAAGTCTATCAAGGAAATCTGAGAGAGTACTATATGAGAACACACATAATTCATTTATTTCACAATAGCCCTAATTCAAAAAAAGAAAAAAAAGGGAAAGAAATCCTGATTTGCACTGTTCATTAAATTGATTTAAACAAAGAAAACTCAAGTTATCATCTTGTAATAATTTATTGATTGAAAATGAAGATATTTCCAAAAAGACAAAGAAAAGAAATTAAAAAAAAAAAAAGCCGAAATGGGTTTCATTATTGACAAATCAACTGAAATAACTAACTGGGTCAGATTCAAAATCTTTCTATATTGCAACAGCAAGATTCACAAGCCCCACGACCCTTTGCTTTAAAAAAAAAAAAAAAAAAAACAAGAATAATAAATTTTTTTTTCTTTTTGAGAATGGGAAAAACTTTAATTTAAGGGAAAGAAAAAAAAAATTAAAAGGCAAAATCCAGTTGCAAAATGAAATTGATTTCCATGTAAGTTGGGAAACACAGTGAAACTCCACTAAACACTGAAGAAGAAAGTTCCAAAAAAAAAAAAAAAAAGAAGAAAAGTTGCAAGAAATTTGATTTTACCTGTGGAAAATGATTTGAATCCGCTATAATATGAAGAGCGGTTTTTTCCGTTGGGAGAAAAATTGTATCACCAAAACTTCTGAGAAAAATCTAGAACGAACCACATCGTCACTTATTTTGTCAAAAAAAAAATGTAAATAGTAGATCTTATCTAATAAAATATTAATTCTTTTCTTTTTCTTTATTTTTTTTCCAAAAAAAAAAAAAAAGAAAAGACGAGACGTGGGAAACTCCGCGTTTAATGCTTGTATTGCAGGTCAAACGGCGGGCCACGCCCCAAAGAGAAGTCGACGTTTTGGCTCCTCTACGATTTTTGGTAACTTGACCGTTAAATTTTGCTTTGTTTCGTGTTTAAATTGAAGTTCAATTAAATTATTATTTTTCAATCTTAGTTTATCTTTTTGTTTTTTTTAATTAATAAATTTATAATTAATTTTTAAAAATTTATCAATTATAATTTAAAAATTTTATCTCCAATCGATAAATCAAACGCAAATTTAGTTATTTTGAATACAAAATTTGATAAATTGACTATTATTTTAGGATTAGTTTTTAGTAATATAACTTTCTTTTCAAATTTATGCAAATACTAATCGTATATAACTTTATGTTTAATATGTTATATTTTGAAATTTGATAACAAGTGACATTTATCAACAAAAAATATTATACATTAATGTGTTACATGATATTAATCTTATTACATCTCTTGGGCCGCATGATTATCGGATCTAAGACCTTACTAAATGTTTAAGAGTTTTTAGTATTAAGATTTAAATTTAAAAGATTTGCATTATAGTTTAAACAAGATTTGAAAGTTTTTGATAGAACAAGGGATTTTTTTTTTCTTTTTCATATGAGGTGTATGTGAGCTTTTTGTTATTAATTTAATAAGATATTAACTAAGGTAAGGCAAATTAGAAACTAGAAATTTAAAAGGTAAAAAGTCAAATTAAAAACTTTCGGAAAAGTGTCAAAATTAAAAATCTAAGGTTAAATCTATTCTCTAAATTTAATAAAGTGGCATAGAGTTTTCCAAAAGATATCAGTTGTAAAAGATGGACATTTGTCAAGATATATTATGAACGTTATTGATGTATTTTACTATTTCTGGAATTTCATTCTTTATCTTCAACAAGTTAAAATATAGGCTTGTTATCTAAGAATTGTTCAGAAATATTATAATAAAAGGAGTTTAGGAATTTGTTATTTCTTATTTGACGAAATAAGATAGTCCACTTCCCATTGAATTTGTCACTAAAATACCCCTAAAAAGGATAGGAATATATAGAGCAAAAAAGTCCTATAAAAAAAAGGTTGAGCGAAAAAAGATTTTTTATATGAGATGAGAAATGAAACTATAAACCCCCATAAATGGTTCTTTGTCAAAATTTATAACCATCATTAATTAAGTGCACCTTTTAAAAAAAAAAATTTAAATGCACTTTGACTTTATCAAAACTAAAATTATAGAGCAAAATTTGTCAAATGTTTTAATCATTAAAACTTAAATTATAGAGCAAAATTTGTCAAATGCATTAAGTATGATACCCTTCTTTTCCCTCTGAGTTACATCTTGAGCTATTAGTATTACGAGGATTTGTTCTCTAATTTTTTTTTGGATATTATTTCAATTTGACTTTTAAAGTAATATATTTTATTTTTGTCTCTTATAACTCAAAATAAACAAAATTCTCCACCATCACCCTTGTTGTTAGTGTTAATTTTGATACTTTCTTAATTTAAACATCAATTTTTAAATGATTTAATCACATGTTAATTACGTGTTTAGTTGATAAGAGACATTTTGTGATCCAGTTTATAACATATACGGGGTCTCTCGTTAACACATAATAAAAATAAAAACCATTAAAATATGGATGTCTCATTGTGGTACTTATAAAAAGCCGCAAAAGTGTAGTTTTATTTTAAGTTATAAAATATAAAAATGAGGCAACTCACATTCTTCACGGGTTAAATAAAAATTAACCCACTTCCTATTGAAACAAATTGGAGTTTGATCATGATTTTGTTCTTAATTTACAAATTCAATTATTTGAGTATAATGTGTTATATACTATAATTTTTTTTTTATTTGGAAGGGAAGAAATTCGTGAACTAATCTACTAGAAAAATATTCAAGCTAAGGAAAAAAAAAAAAAAAAAAAGAAGAAAAAAAAAACAAATAAGAACATTGTGAAAGTTTCACAAACGGCTAAGACCCAAAAAATGGAGGGAAAGTATCGGAGACGAAATCCAGAGCCGAGAGATTTGCTGAAGAAAATCAGAGGTCAATTCAATAAGCTTTTGCGATCGAATTCATCTCCTCGAATCTTTTTTTGTTCTTTTAATCTTGTTTTGAAATGTCAATTTCAATTTATCTCGTTTTTGTCAGAATTTACTCGAGCTCTGGTCGAAAATCTCAGCAATGGCCGATCTCCTGTTATCTCCATTGATCGCTTCAGTAACTACTGCACAAATTCCAACGCTCTCTGGTTCGATCCTTTCTCGTCTAATTCATTCCCCCCCCCCCCCCCCCCCCCCCCCCTTATTTTTCGTCAATTATGGGAAAATGTTGATCATAGTAGAAATCCCCACCCCCCCCCCCCCCCCCCCCCCCCCCCCCCCCCCCCCCCCCCCCCCCCCCCCCCCCCCCCCCCCCCCCCCCCCCCCCCCCCCCCCCCCCCCCGTCTCTCAGAATCATAAGCTGAACTATATATATATATATATGTATGTATATATAGCTGTTATTTACAGTATTTGATAACTTTAGAGAACGCTTGTTTTGTTGTTGTATATGCAGCTGTTGTAGCTATGATTTGCCCAAAGGAGGGTAATTCTTACTTTTCAGAGGGAGACCCATGTGCATAGAATTGGTGGGTTGTGTTTTGATTTGTGATAAACAAGTCCGATCTTGCATTTAATGTTTATTTGCTTTCTACACCTTGTATTTTAAGCTTATTAGAAAATATGTAGCTTGTAATTTGGTTGTTCTCGACATTGTGTTCGATTTCAATTTCATAGCAAAATTCTACGTGCTCTGGCAGTGTTTTTGACTACTTTAAATGATGAATACACTAAAATATGTTATATGAAAAAAAAAAAAATTTAGTGTACGCCCTTACTAAAAAAATTTCTGGCTCCATCCTTGCATACGACATGAGGCCTACAAAGCCAATATAGAAGGCGAGGCTAACACACGACCAACAGAGAAACAAAACACAAGCATAAACTAGACAGAACCTACTAACAAGCACTGAACTAAAATAGCTGCTGCTTGTGAATAGGAAAGTTTGAACATTTTTTGGTTCAAACTGGAATTGTGAAATCAAATAGGTGTTCGGGAGAGAAACATATGCTTGATTCGGATTTGAAAAACGGAACTCTTATTTGATTATTCAATTCAAACCGGAGTATAAAGATTCGGATTGGGTATCCCAAACACCTCCATATGAATCAAGAATAAAGAATCAAGTACATAATATTCTCAACTTTCACCCTTTGGTCATTAAAAAAAGAAGTTCTGACCATGTTTCTATAGGAAAAATACACACACGTAGTCACGTATATACATAGGCATGCTTTGAATCACAATTACAAGAGAATATTATATACTAGTAAATTACAGACTTTATATGATATACCTGTAAGGTAAGAAGCATCATGATGGGCATTGTTATTTCTGAACAATTTCAGATGATTTGAGCGAGAAGAAAATCAGATGGTGACAAAGTTCCTGATTGATCCACATCAAGTTGATCAAACTCATCTATGAAAAGGGATATGTCATCCTGGCTGATCTTCCCCATCTCTTGCAGCTTATACAATACAAACTCGGCAGCGCTGTGAGAACAAGAAAGTACAGCGATTAGCTCCAGTTTAGCACCCCGTTTTACAACTACTTTTCAAACTTTTTTCTTCAGTATTTTCTCTAATGAAATTGTTTGAATTGTGAATTTGAACTTATGACGAAAACAAAGCCTTAGTTTCATAGAAGACGTAAGGTTGAATTTGAGATTGCTCTTAGAGTTGGGGGTTCTAAGAGCACCTTGTACAAAAAAATGATACCGGAGTATTCTGTAAAAGTGCACAAAAACACTCTATGCAAACACCCATGCAGTTTTGTTTTCAGAAGCTAGTCTTTAACTTTTAGCTTCTTTTGCTAAGTGAGAATGCACCTGGCACCCCATTCGTTTTAGGTCATCGGTGTATGCCACCCTCTATCCGTATAACGTTTTGCTTAAGCAGAGTGCTTCTTTCAGAAGCATAGAAACCTAAACTGGGCCTAAGAGAGCCCTTAAACAGAAAAACCAAGTTATAGAAGAACATTTACTTACTCACAGTCCCATTATCATCAAGATCAGCCGCCTCCAAATCCACATTTGTCACCTTCCGGTTAGAACCCACTTGACCAATTCCCTTTGCCTGTTTTCGGTGCGGAGCTCGGCAATGTAGAGGAAAACTGAGCCAAACAAAGGGTACTTAATAGTATCCAGAACACGGCGAAAACACGCCCACCTTCAGTCGAGAAGCTCTATCTCCATACCCCAGAGTTGTTATGGTGGAACAGACACAGTAAAATGCGTCCACGAGGTCCAACTTTTCAACCGTGAATAGAAAGACTGTTCCAGCAATCACGAGCAGTACAAGGATTACAAACACCACAATGCACTGTATTTCGTTCTGTTAATCTCAGCCTCTTTCAGAATTTTAATGTCAGAAACTTTTTTACGCATGTGCAAGGCTCTAACAAGCAATATTTCCTGCTTCTCTACCAAATAGTCTGCTGCTTTGCTCAGTATCAAACAGACTAGAGCCATTCCCGCGAAAACAAAGGCACAGGCAAGCAGTTTTGCAGCCTTACTGCTAGGCACTAGGTCCCCATATCCAACAGTCGTCATTGTCACGATGCAGAAATAAACTGCGTCGAGAACTCCATTCGTCTTCTTTCCTGTGAGATGGTTCCCTGACTATGTAGAAGCAAATAGTGGCTGCACTCAAGTAGAAAGCCAAGAACATGAACACTTTAAAGATGTTCGGGTGTATGTTCCCAAAAAGGGCATTGGTCTGCGCTGGAGCAGAGCCAATGCCGGATTTCTGAAAAGGTACATACTCTGCTAGGGGAGCACTTTTGCATCGGCGGATTCTTTTTCTACTCATTTGAGGATTGAGATCTGTTCGCCCCAAAAGTAAGGGTTGCCTAACCCCATTACAAGCCATTTTAACGACCCGGGACTCGGGGAAACTCCTGTCTAGAAGCAATAAAAGTTATAGCAGGACTAGTTAGGCAAGTCCTCAATCAACTACTGTGATCAAAACATTACAATCTCAGTTTTTAACTACTACCCTTCAATCATACAAGCACATATACATACATACATATACATATATAAATATGTATAACAAGTTGAACCCATTTGATGCAAAAGAACACATATTTGCCACCAACTAAATATGTATAACAAGTTGAACCCATTTGATGCAAAAGAACACATATTTGCCACCAAACTTCAGCTCATAGCTCAACATTTTTTTTGGGTCCAAAGCTGAATTTTTTCAAAATTTCAAAAGTTCCAAGTTCCCAAGTTCCTTTTTTTTTTTTTTTTGAGGGACACGTTCCCAAGTTATTATTCCAGTTTTTCAAGCAAGTCTATCAAGGAAATCTGAGAGAGTACCATATGAGAACACACAAAATTCATTTATTTCACAATAGCCCATAATTCAAAAAAGAAAAAAAAGGGAAAGAAATCCTGATTTGCACTGGTCATTAAATTGATTTAAATAAAAGAAAACTCAAGTTATCATCTTGTAATAATTTATGAGTAGAAAATGAAGATATTTCCAAAAAGACAAAGAAAAAGAAATAAAAAAAAAAGCCGAAATGGGTTTCATTATTGACAAATCAACTGAAATAACTAACTGGGTCAGATTCAAAATCTTTCTATATTGCAATAGCAAGATTCACAAGCCCCACGACCCTTTGCTTAAAAAAAAAAAAAAAAAAAAAAAAAAACAAGAATAAGATTTTTTTTTTCTTTTTGAGAATGGGAAAAACTTTAATTAAGGGAAAGAAAAAAAAAAAGAGATTAAAAGGAAAAATCCAGTTGCAAAAATGAAATTGATTTCCATGTAAGTTGGGAAACACAGTGAAACTCCACTAAACACTGAAGAAGAAAGTTCCAGAAAAAAAAAAAAAAAAGAAGAAAAGTTGCAACAAATTTGATTTTACCTGTGGAAAATGATTTGAATCCGCTGTATTATGAAGAGCGGTTTTTTCCGTTGGGAGAAAAATTGTATCACCAAAACTTTCTGAGAAAATCTAGAACGAACCACATCGTCACTTACTTTGTCCAAAAATAAAAAATGTAAATAGTAGATCTTATCTCATAAAATATTATTTCTTTTCTTTTCTTTATTTTTTTTTCAAAAAAAAAAAAAAAAAAGACAAGACGTGGGAAACTCCGCGTTTAATGCTTGCATTGCAGGTCAAACGGCGGGCCACGCCACCAAAGAGAAGTTGACGTTTTGGCTCCTATACGATTTTTGGTAAGTTGACCGTTAAATTTGAGTTTGTTTCGCGTTTAAATTAAAATTCAATTAAATTATATTTTTTATTTTAATTTATCTTTTTTTTTAAATAATAAAATTTAAAAATAGTTTTTAAAAATTTCACTAATTATAATTTAAAAATTTTATCTAGACAAATCAAACACAAATTTAGTTATTTTGAGTACAAAAATTGGTAAATTGACTATTATTTTAGGATTAATTTTTAGTAAATATAACTGTCTTTTCAAATTTATGCAAATACTAATCTTATATAGCTTTATGTTTAATATCTTATATTTGAAATTTGATAATAAATGACATTTATCAATAGAAAATATTATACATTAATATGTTACACGATATTAATATTGATGTTACATCTTTCAGACCGCATGATTATCGGATCTAAGACCTTATTAAATGTTTAAGAGTTTTTTAGTATTAAGATTTAAATTTAAAAGATTTGCATTATAGTTTTAAACAAGATTTGAAAGTTTTTGATAGTAAAAGAGATTTTTTTTTTTTTCATATGAGGTATATGTGAGCTTTTCGTTATTAATTTGATAAGAATTAACTAAGGTAAGGCAATTAGAAACTAGAAATTTAAAAGGTAAAAAAGTCAAATTAAAAACTTCGGAAAAAGTTGTCAAAATTAAAAATCTAAGGTTAAATCTATTCTCTAAATTTGATAACGTGGCATAGAGTCTTCCAAAAGATATCAGTTGTAAAAGATGACATTTGTCAAGATATATTATGAACGTTATTTGATTGTATTTTACTATTTTCGGAATTTCATCTTTATCTTTCAAACAAGTTAAAATATAGGCGTGTATCTAAAAATTGGTTCAGAAATATTATAATAAAGGAGTTTAGGAATTTGTTATTTCTTATTTGACGAAATAAGATAGTCTACTTCCCATTGAATTTGTCACTAAAATACCCCTAAAAAGGATAGGAATATATAGAGCGAAAAAGTCCTATAAAAAAAGGGTTGAGCGAAAAGATTTTTTATATGAGATGAGAAATGAAACTATAAACCCCCATAAATGGTTCTTTGTCAAAATTTTATAATCATCATTAATTAAGTGCAACTTTTAAAAAAAAAAAATAATTTAAATGCACTTTGACTTTATCAAAACTAAAATTATAGAGCAAATTTGTCAAATGTTTTTAATTCATTAAAACTTAAATTATAGAGCAAAATTTGTCAAATGTATTAAGTATGATACCCTTCTTTTCCCCTCTGAGTTTACTTCTTGAGCTATTAGTATTACGAGGATTTGTTCTCTTAATTTTTTTTTTGGATATTATTTCAATTTTGACTTTTAAAGTACTATTATTTTATTTTGTCTCTTATAACTCCAAATAAACAAAATTCTCCACCATCACCTTGTTGTTAGTGTAATTTTGATACTTTCTAATTTAAACATCAATTTTTAAATGATTTAATCACATGCTAATTACGTGTCTAGTTGATAAGAGACATTTGTGACCCAATTTATAACATATACGGGGTCTCTCATTAACACATAATCAAAAATAAAAACTATTAAAATATGGATGTCTCATTGTGCTACTTATAAAAAACCGCAAAAGTGTAGTTTATTTTAAGTTATAAAATATAAAAATGAGGCAACTCACATTCTTCACGGGTCAAATTAAAATTAACTCACTTCCCATTGAAACAAATTGGAGTTTTGATCATGATTTTGTTCTTAATTTACAAATTCAATTATTGAGTATAATGTGTTATATACTATAATTTTTTTTATTTGGAAGGGAAGAAATTCGTGAACTAATCTACTAGAAAAATATTCAAGCTAAGGAAAAAAAAAAAAAAAAAAAAAAGAAGAAAAAAAAAAACAAATAAGAACATAGTGAAAGTTCTCACAAACGGCCAAGACCCAAAAAATGGAGGGAAAGTATCGGAGACGAAATCAGAACCGAGAGATTTGATGAAGAAAATCAGAGGTCAATTCAATAAGCTCTGCGATCGAATTCATCTCCTCCAATCTTTTTTGTTCTTTTAATTTTGTTTTGTGAAATGTCAATTTCCAATTTATCCGTTTTTGTCAGAATTTACTCGAGCTCTGGTCGAAAATCTCAGCAATGGCCGATCTCCTGTTATCTCCATTGATCGCTTCAGTAACTACTGCACAAATTCCAACGCTCTCTGGTTCGATTCCTTTCTCGTCTAATTCATTCCCCCCCCCTCCCCTTATTTTTCGTCAATTATGGGAAAATGTTGATCATAGTAGAAATCAGAATCATAAGCGAACTATATATATATATATATATATATATATGTATGTATGTATATATAGCTGTTAATTACAGTATTTGATAACTTTAGAGAACGCTTGTTTTGTTGTTGTATATGCAGCTGTTGTAGCTATGATTTGCCCAAAGGGAGGGTAATTCTTACTTTTCAGAGGGAGACCCATGTGCATAGAATTGGTGGGTTGTGTTTGATTTGTGATAAACAAGTTCCGATCTTGCATTTAATTGTTTATTTGCTTTTCTACACCTTGGTATTTTAAGCTATAGAAATATGTAGCTTGTAATTTGGTTGTTCTCGACAATGTGTTTCAATTCAATTTCATAGCAAAATTCTACGTGCTCTGGCAGTGTTTTTGACTACTTTAACTGATGAATACACTAGTTCGGATGTACTTGGTAAGTTAATGAACAAGTTGATGATGTCAAGTCGTTAATTAAGCGGTCAAAACTAGTTGTTAACCAAGAGAAGCTATAGATTTGATATGAGTTACAATTTATAGGTACCTGTGTTTAGAATATACATATTGCATGATATAGTTTTGATAAGCTTAATGCAGGCTATAAAACAGTAATTAATACCAAACAAAAAGAAGAGTTCTGTGATATGTGTGTGTATAAATATAAGTTTTGGTTGTAAATTTTATAATCTTTTGGATTATCGGGTATGCCGCTACTCTATTCTTTACAATCTTTTTATTCTGGTGAAACGAAAGAAATAGAATTCTATGAATAATGTATGTTCTTTGGATCTTATATTATGTGTTCTGCTTGTCCTGTTTCAGATGTTCTACTGAGGGTCTATTGATTGTCCAGAAAACTTCTGCCAAGAAAAACAAACATGGGTCTAAAAGAGATATATATTACATGCACCCTGCTGTATTTTCAGGTTATTTCTGTTTGTTTTCGGTTTCGGTGTTGGAAATGTTTGCTATTACCCTAGAAGATAGAGATGATTGTTTGAAAAGTTGAAAAAGTTTGCGTTTGTCTATATGGAAGATGTTGACACGGACTTTCAATTAATGTCCTTTGGGTTCTTGTAGTAATGTTTCTCTGCTTGTTTTGCGTTGCAGAGCAGTCGGTTGTGGACCGGGCAATCAATGACATATGCATACTTTTACATTGTAGTAGGCACAATTTAAATGTGGTGAGTATACCTTAAGTGATGAGATGAGTTGTTTATATAGCCAAGACTAGTTCTCTCCAGCAAAAGGATGATTAACCGAGCTAGGGACCTTCCTGATTACTTTTTGCCATTTTTCATAGGAATTTGTGAACTTTGTTGCTGAAGAGTTAATGCAGCAATCTATTCACTATGTGTGTAATTTTTATATTCCTGCATGGACAATGTAGAAAGAAGTAAAATTGTGCTTTCCAATGGTTCGAAGTTATTTTGCTGACATTTCTTGGGCCTTGCACCTGCTTGCATAAACAAACTTTAAAGGTTACATACTGAGATACTTTTCATGTTTCATCCTCATGACAGGTTTCTGTTGGAAAAGGGTGTGTACTGGAGCTCGTGTTATGTGATAAGTTACATATTCTGTTTCGTTTTGTTTGAAATCGTTAATTTTAGTCAATTTTCATATTGGATGTTTGTTTCTTGGTCTGTCAATATGTAATTTTGTAATTTTCTTCTATAGTTAAATTTACTTTCCTCATAGCCAGTGAAACGAATTGCAAGCAGAACCACATGAGAGTGCAGAGTTAGAAAAGACTACTCTCAATATTAATTAAATTATTTTGAAAAAAAAAGGGAAGAATAAAAAACTCTTAAATGTTTTAACTGACCTATTTCTTGTTGTAGGTTGGTAATGGGATGCTAAGATTCTCAGAATCTGAAAAGAAGTTTGATGCATAAACAGGCCTAGCATTGTAAGAATGGAGGATATAACTTTTGATCTGATGGCATATTTTTCTCCTCTGTATTTTAGTTAAATATCTGCATTTGGCGACTTACAGGCTCACCCTATTCCAGTACATGTTGAGAAGTTAAGGTATCTGGACAACCGCCAAACGTGGTTTACTAACAACTTATTTCAAGGGCTAATAGTTCTTTATTGACATGCAATATTGTCTAGTATGATGTCTCTTATGATGAATTTGCTCAAATTTTTATGGAGGTTTACATTTAACTCTAAGCCTGCAGATATAGTTAGTGTTGCTCAGTACATTCTTGTTGTGGAGAAAGAAACAGGTGCATCTTTTTATTCGCAACCGGTGATTGCTGTGATTTCTAAGTTCATTTCTATCAATTAAACCTGTATTGTTAATCTCCACGCAGTGTTTGAACGATTGGCAAATGATCAGTTCTGCAACAAAAACCGTTGCATTGTTATAACAGTAAGTATGCGTCTTAAGTCTTGTAAGTACTTAAACAGGCTTTAAATATGTGCTCACTGCATCTTATTTTGTTAATAGGGAAGAGGGTATCCAGATATTCCCACAAGGAGGTAGAAAGTCCCTAGTATTTTCTTAATGAACAAAAATATATAATATTTCTCTATACTTCTTGTCTATTAACTTGTTTTCAGCTGCACTAATGTTGACCAGGTTTTTGCGCCTTCTTATCGACACTTTGCGTCTCCCCACCTATTGCTTGGTAGATTGTGATCCTTACGGTTTTGACATCCTCTCCACATACCGATTCGGTTCTATGGTTAGGCATTTTGATCACACTATCCTAATTTTTGTTATCTAGAATTAGATATACGTATATGACCCCTATACTAACTACTAGAGCAAAAAACTGAAAATTGAGGGGTACGAAAATGAGTCGGTTCTTTCCCTTTTTCGCTTGGTATCATACTTGGTTTGTATCAAATTTTTGACCTAGTCTTCTGTTATGTAAGCAAATGGCATATGATGCAAAGCTTTTGAGGGTCCCAGAGATGAACTGGCTTGGAGCTTTTCCTTCGGATTCTGATAAGTATGGTCTTCCAAATCAGTGTCTTCTTCCTTTGACATCAGAAGGTAGGAAATTATTTCGTTCTCTCATAAGGGATTTTTTGTAGTCGATCTTAACTAATAATGATTTGTATCACTATCAGACAGAGGAAAATTGAGGCCATCTTACTTAGATGCTACCTACAAAGAGAAGTGCCGAAATGGAGGTAAAACTCGCATGCGTTTTCTGAAGGTCACATCCTGGTATGACTGGCTTAAATAGTCGTAACGTGGAATTTTTTTTTTCCTCAAAGATTGGAGCTAGAGTTGATGCTGCAAAGAGGAGTGAAATTTGAGATAGAAGCATTGTCTGCGCGAGCGTTGTCGTTCTTGTCGACGGAGTACATACCATCTAAAATTCAAGGTGGAATGTACTTGTAACATCTTTGGATATTCTAAGTATATTTCTTATTTCTAAGTAGGCATGATATGATGGGTCTGTCTGCGAAAAATGCTTTATAAGCAAGTTGAAATTCAACAAACCAGAGAGCACAACTAAGAATCTCTTCGAAATCATCCTTGAGAGTGAATTCTTTTAATCAAGCTAAGTTGCATTTGAGACTAAATTTGTCCTCACTCTTTTTTCATGTGGTTGTGTTGTTGTATACATCGTAGGCAATGAGGCATTGCTAAGTCAATAAACTAACAAAGAATTTCTTTAATCATTTTGGTTGACTTTAAAAAAAAAAAAAAAAAAAACGGCCTTCGTTTAACCTCAAAATATTTTTGTTGAGAAACGTAGAATCGAAGTTTTTTTTTTTTGGGGGCTTAATCCTATGTCTCCTTTTAAGTCAGTCCCATATTTTCCCTAATTATAAAAACTCTCATGTTACGTCATGAACTTATGGTGCGTTTGGTTCCAAGATTCAAGCCTAAAGTTTTTCATATCAGTTTTGTCTTTTTTCCTAAAAAATCGATAAAAATTATAACTAGTTTTTTAAAAAGTCAACAAACTTCAAACAAAAAATTCATTCTAAACGCAAGCTTAAATTATACGTATTTAACTCTTTATGTTAGAATTGCTATTAAAGACATCTGGAAAAAGAGGTTAATTAATCTCAATAAATCTCTTTTGTTAGGATTTTTATTAAAAACAAACAAAAAAAAGGATCACATGACCACTCTTAATCCTCCCTCCCCCCTTTTAGGTATGTTTTTCAACTAAAATTTTAATAGAGGGGATTAAGTAGGACTAAATCAAAATTCATGGGACAAAATGAGAGTTTTTAAAGTTCATGGTAAAGTGGGAAGTATCATATAATATAGGGAGCATAAATAAACTTTTATTTTATTAAAAATTCTTTTATTCATTTTTCTTATTGCGCAAAATAGTTTTCCAATAAGCGTTTTGCAAATCAGTTAACCTTAATTTTCATAGGGGAAAGCATTTGAATGACACAAATTTAGAGATCATTACATCAACATGATAAAAAAAATTAAAACTAGACTAATATGACATGAATTTTAAACTAAAGTTAATTAAAATTTGTATCATGTTTGTCAAGAATGAGAAACTTGTGTCATGTTGATCAATAGATGAAAAAAAAGGTTATTTAGGTAATTTTTTTTTTTTTTTTTCATATTGACTGAGGACTTATTCTTCTAGTGAGTGTTATTTTTGTAAAGCAATGTTGTCATCTATATGAGTGAGACCATTAACTCATTTGTTAAAAAAAAAAAAAAAAGAGAAACTAAAAACCTTTAAAAAAAAAAAAAGCGTTGGCTAATAGATGGATGAACATAGAGGGATTTATGTGAAGGTTCGCTTGAAAGCTAACAAATATGACATGACATCATAAATATAGCTAACATCTAATACTACTATTTTTCGTGTTCAAAAAATACAACTGTTTTTCTGGTATTAAAATTTGAAGTCAAGTACTTCAAACAGTTATTTTTGTTATATTTCAAGTTTGAAAGAAAAAAAAAAGTTGTTTATTTTTTAGCACTATTCGAAAGAAAATATTTCATAGCTAGTATTGATGTTATTGTCATGCACAAACAATCGATTACTGAAATAATCTGTCATAACAGTGATGTCAAAGAAAATAATCAAAATTAGAGTTAATCAAAAATTCTTTTTTCGTTTGGCTGGATAATTATTAAAAAAAGCCTTTGAAAAAAATATGTTGCTCACCCTATTCTTTTTTCTCTGACCTTTTGTCACTTCCCTTTATACTATTTTCTATCTACTTAATAAGAAATAGAAACTAATTAATAACAGCAGATATATACCGTAGCTGATTTGGTGATAATTTGACATAAAAAATAAATTCAAGAAAACTCTAACAATGCTTAATTCTTTTCTCGTCACTTTCTTTCTAATTGAATAATGCAATTATGAAGAGGAAAAAAAAAAAAAAAATCTTAATTATGAAAACAATATGACATTACAAAATTCAAAACTAATACTTATAATGAAATGAAAAGAGTTGAACATAATTTGAGACTAGTGCTTAATTAGAAAAGCATAAATTTCCTTAGTAAGAATGATAAAACACAAGAACCCTAACATATGTACTTGCTGATAAAGATTTATGAATTTCAATCCGTTCTTATGATATGCTCTAATAGTTCTACGTACGGCTATACTGATTGTTCTTCTTACAGTAATGGAGAGAAATAAATATATAACACATCGCAAGTGACTTTTTTTTTTTTTTTTTTTTCATAAAAAGAAAAGTTCGGGAATGAGACAATCAATATTACATATCTTTTGGGCATATGAAATGGGCACTCCAGACATTTATATGAAATATTCGTTTAAGGCTCTACAATTAGGCTCTATCCCTAGACGAGGAGCATGTTACGCTGGCCCATCCAATGTTCTAAAGTAAGAATACATGGGAGGCATGGTCTCATGCACTCTCTATCAAATACTAGACTGGTAGAAATAATAATTCACTAAGCTATTATCGCTCAACACTCAAATCTTTGACTGTTGACTCATCACAATAATCTATGACCGCTAGACTACCACTCAATGGTGTATCATAGTTGACTTAGTTTCGTAAGAAACACGAGGCAAAATAAATTGGAATTTCTTATACAATAATAATTAATTAAATAGAAATAAGAGAATTTCATGTCGAAGAAGTGAAAATTTTGATTCCAATCCACGTTGATGAAAGTGACAACAATAAGTGAAAAAAATAATTTTGATCCATCTAATATATGACAAAAGTGATGGAGAAGAGGGAGGTTAGAAGAGTAATTTTGGTTCAATCTTTGACGAGAGTGACGGAGAAATGGAAGAACAAAACAAAAAATATATATTTTTTGATCCAATCGATGAAATTGAAGGATAAGACCAGAAAGAGGAAAATGGAGGTAAAAATCACTTGTGCTTTCTGAGGTCACATCCCGGCATGATCGGCTTAAGCAGGCTGTGTTAAAGAACCAAGCAACGATAAGACTGAAAAATGTATAAACAATTTTTCTTTTTGTTTAATTTCTTTTCCTCTCTTCAATAAAAAAAATCTTTACTTTTTTTTTTTAATAAAATAAATGGGTTATTAGAGGTTAGAATTCCTTGATAATCCTGCAGAGATGGATACCCCCTGTATGATATATGAATGCCTCACAAAGTGGATTGTCCATATATCCCGACCAACGCGGTGGTGATGACTCGAACCCAAATATTTAGCGAGGAGAACGAACGTCCTACCAACCCACCTAAAGGACGCTGGCAAAAAAAAAAAAAAAAAAAAATATTTACTTAATTCCTCCTTGTGCAGAAGAATAGTTTCACAAATTTTGGTGCAGTCTTTGTGTAACTTAAATAAGAAATTATTTGCTTCCTAGACCATGCAATTAAAGGATCACCATCAGTTATTGGACAAGGAAATGTCATAATTAGCAGAAATGTTTCTTGAGTTCTTAATGTCAAAGACCGTGTTGATAAGCTAGCTTGACTTACACAAGAGCTGCATAGTTGATTTACTTGAAATGGGTATATATGTGGATAAACATGCAACGTATATATGAGATGAATATGAAGCAAATTAAGGTACAAGTACACATCAATGACTGATGACTCAATAATATTAAGCTTAACTTTATTTGGAACATAGATTCGAAATAGAAAAATTAGAAATTTAGATTAAAAAAAAATTGAATGTAGTCCATATTTTGAAAAAAAAAAAAAGAAAAAAAAAAGGGTTTGGATTGGAAAAACCCAAACCAAATGTTTACTTCAAATAAGAGCTTAGACTTAACCATTATAAGTTCCAAGTAGTACTCATTAATTAGTTAATTAGTTGTTTTGTTAAATATACTTGGGTGAAACTCATATCTAAAAATTAGCTTCAGGGTAAGTGCACCGAATTCATATATAAACACCACAATAGTCTAGTAGTTTAATGATGTGGGAAAAAAATCACAATCTAACACTCTCTCTCACGCCTAACGTGCCATGCAAAGGGGCTAGAGTTCAAACGCAACATCTCTTATAAAATTTGGCTCTGATAGTCTTGGGTAAAACTCATCCCTGTAAACAAACTCAAGGTGAATAGGTACCCAATCTACATGTATAAACATAATAACAATCTAGTAACTTAACGATGTGGGACAAATCACAATCTAACATGTATATGACATTTCCATAATAAGACTACTGAACATTTTGGTAGAAGCCAGCAGAAAATGTCTACGGATAACATTCCAATCCTCATGGAGGTGGCAGATTCTTAGTCTCTCAAACCTCAATCAATAGGCTGGGTTCTAGATCATCTTCTTGTTTATGATTTTTGGTCACATTATTGATTCAGATCATCTAGGAATAGCTTCCAAAAGCTGTTAAAGTTTATCATATCTTATCTGGGGTCCCATGGAAATTATTGAAAAGCTGAAGTGTTACTCATGTGTCTCAGTGTTTGTAGTACAATATTCTTCACGAAATCCGGATTCTCTCACACTTTGCCAAATCAAACTTTTAGGTTCTGCTTCTAAGTGGCTAACTATTCAATGCACATAGACCCCACTTCATTATTGATAGCAAAAACTCCATTATTGAAACCAAAGTTTGAACCATATCTTAGCCTTCTTCCTTTCCCTCGTCCATCTCAAGGTTAGAATGATTCAATCAGAAATTGCTCAATCATGGCTCGCGCGTGTGTCAAATTTCATTCCGTCATGTAAATTAGCCTAACGCGTTGATTATAACTATCTTATTCATATTCTTCTAATCTTTACATGAACACTTTAATTTTCACTTGGTGGTGTTTTAGATTTCATATAACAAATGGGGATATGACCTTTTATTTTTTTTATTTTTAATTTCACCTAAAGGGATCTAGGGTGACACCCCTTCACTTTCACATATTTGAAAACACCCCAAGATAAAACAGACAATGATGGACCCATATTTTTTTATTTTATTTTGAGTGACAGTGAAATTAACCAAAAATTTAAACAAAAATAGTTTTGCGACTTATTAAATTTATAGTTTACAAGATCATGAATTTTTCATAATAGCATGGTTGTTTTATTGATCTATTTACATTTTAAGTTTTGACATCTATATGTCAAATTTTGTGTTATGTAGTTGAAACTAATTTTTTTAAAAAAATTTAAATTAAATATTGTAACTTGAAAATTTCAGGAGGATGAATTACGAAAATAAGTGTCAAAAGTCATGTTTTTAGGTAAAAGAAACGAGCTCTCATTCACTCTGTCTATCCATTTAGAGGCGATCTTTGTTTTCACTTAAAGACATCAAAGGTTGGTGTTGTGCAAATATCTCTAATTTGTTTAATTAACTTGTATGCAAGTTTGGTGGGCACCTAGCCAAGTGCTACTTTTCTCCATGGATGAGTTATAGAGCAAGAAAATCAAACATGTCTCTTTCCATGTTGACAATGATTTTTCAGTACTGAGGAGGACCCTTATTGTAAGGGAACTTTCTTTGTGATGTGAATATTTAATCTTGCATTAGGTGGGCGGTGAAAAATGAAACCTTCTGATTTTTCAACCACACAAGTGTAAAGTGTTCATTCACTCTTGAGGCCTAAGAGCCGTACACGGTGAATAAATAACTATATCCATCCTTTTCAGCTTTAGTTTTTAACAAAAGTAATTTGAAGTTTTGAAGATATTTGTTTCACTCTCATGAACTATATTAAATAATTTAAGACTTTATTTGATATTTAAATTTAACTTCAATTAAATTATATTTTTATATTTTAATTTTTATTTATTTTTAAAAAATTAATAAAATTTATATTTAATTTTTAAAAAATTAATTAATTTAAATTTAAAAATTTAATCTCTAACCAGCATATCAAACATAAGCTAAATAACGGAAATTAAAAAAAAAAAAATTACAGACCACTTTGGAGCTTAGTAAAAACTGCCAAGTGTAATTACGAATGAAGTGATATGACAAAGAAAGAAAGTTACAGAAAGTAACATCAATGGTTTCTTTCTGCTGCGGACACACGGAGGGGGTAGGGGCGGCGGAAGGGAAGGGAAGGGAGGGGAGGAGAGAGAGAGAGAGAGAGAAGAGGGAAAAAAAAAAAGATTTTTTTCATAGTATAAATATTTAGTTTATATATATATATTTTGAAAAAAATATATTTTATAACATTTTAATCCTTTTTTTTTATATTAGTCTATTCTTAATATTTTAGTTTTTTTTTGATCTTTTTGTTCTTTTTCATGGATTCTTTTTTCATCTTAGGTATTTTGTTTTTTTGTTTTTTTTGTCTATTTTTAACTTATATATATTTATCTTATTTATATAAACCTTTTCAAATAGGTCCAATCATTTGCATCGCATAGCATGCACTTGCTATTAAATTAGTACCAATTAAAACCACCACATGTACAGGAGCTTTATTCTAACCATTTTAATATTTCTAGGTTCATAATAAATTACTTAGACACATCTACACTTTTAGACTAAACTACATAGTTAACTTTTTATTTTTTATTTTTTAAAAGAGGAGGTTGGTTGTAACTCTTTTAATATTTTGGGTTTGTAAGAAATTTGGAAAATGTTGGGGGTGCACTTTCTTATAATAAAATATAAAATTGATTCTTCCAAAAGAAAATAAAAAAATAAAAAAATCACCATAAAACAAAATAATAAAACCAAAAGTTTGAATATTGAATTGTGAGAGAGTAAATAATTAACATATAATTATAGATTATAGATATAGATGTATACGTATATATATTTCTACAGCTAACGGAGACAATTAAAAAATGTGACTTATCAAAATCTTCTTGTGCATGAAATAAAAAATTTCCGAGTTAATCCTAATTTGTTAACCTCACAAAACTCACAAGATTTACTAGGTATAAAATCTTAAAAGCACAACTTTAAGTTCTACAACATTTTCTATTGAAGCTGTTTTAAACCATTTTCTAATAAAGCCTTTTTCAAGGTTGATCCTATTCCTTATAGCCAGAGCTTAAGGTCCGGGGGGGGGGGGGAATTATTAGACTCAAGTTTTTAGCTCCATATATATATATATATATATATATATATATATATATAAATCAGACAAATAATAGCTCAGTGTCGGTCCCTTGATCATTTAGCTCCATGTTAGGTATCATTTTCTTGTGGCCCTCCTTATGTCCACTACAATAATGCTCACTCCATATATATATATATATATATATAAAGATGTGATATTAATAGGTTCTGATTGGTTGACTTTCTGTATACCAGGTTTTAGAATCAAGTATAGTTTTCTGTCCCAACCATCATTAACACTCAAGCTATTATTTCTACCCCAAAAAAAAAAAAAAAAAAAAAACACTCAAAATATTATAATGTTTTATGTTCATGAAAATGTATATCACATTAATTGTTCAAGTCTATCATGTTTTATGTTGCATATCCAAATCATTTGATCGTATTAGTTTATCAATCCATCCCAAATGCTTAACTTTTTAAGAGATATATATGTCAACAATAGTATTATATTCTAACATATCTGAAAGATTTTTAAAATAACTTATTCATAATAGATCGAGAAATATATATAATTTGTTGGCAAATAGGTGAATCACAATTCGAATTTTTTCTATAGTGTTTTTTCTCGTTAGAACTTGAATATGAATCAAAACGTTCTGCTCAAATTAATCAACGTCCAAACCCCACCATAGACATCAAGATAATTAAACTTTGATTATAAAGCAAATGCAGGCTTAAATACGATAATACATAACTACAACCAAGTTCCCAAAAGGAAGAAAATATTAAGAAGGAAAATGTTTTACTAGATAACATATTTACACAACTAACTACTATATATTAGAAATGAAAATTGAAAAATTGACGGATAACTGGCTCACAAACATAAAACATCATGAGAATATTCGAGATTGTTACTAGACGGCCATGATCAACTGTCTTTGCGCTTCGATCCTCAATTCTTCCTTCATTCTTCTGATGAACTCATCAAACTTCTTGTCTAATTCTTCTGTACTTAGCATTCCATTTTCTACTTCTTCTTCTTCTTCCTCTTCATATTCTTCTAGTACGTCCTTGTTGTCTTCTTCATCTTCTTCTTTTGTACCTTGTTCCGCAAGAAAGCTATCGTTCGACAAATCTGCCACATGTACTAATGAACTTTCTTCCTTTTCTTCTTCTTCTTCTTCTTTTGAAGCCATAATCCGACTTCCTTGCTCTTGTTCTTTGCCTTCAGTAATTGCCTCTTCTATTTCTACTTCTGTTTCTATTTCTCTTTGGTTGGTGAAAGAGAATTCCTCTTCATTTCCTTCTTTGACAGCAACATTTTCAACTTCTTTTTCCATTGACAAATCTGAATGAGAACTCTCTATAACATTATTGGAACGCGACTCGTCTTGATGGCTAGTCAAGGACAAAGATCTAACCAAACCCGAGTATTTTGCGAGGAAGACTAGAAGTCCATTGCAAATAAGGAACATGAAGTTTTTGTCAAGGGTGTGGGTGAAAAGTTGGTAAGGAAATGTGGAGAAACAAAAGTTGAGAGAGTGAAGGAAAGGAAGCAAAGATGTGTGGAAAAGAACAAGGAGAACACAGAAACTGAGAGAAACAATTGGGTGACCTTTTTTAGTGATTGAGAATTTGTGAACTGCCTTAAGATATTTAGATTTTGGTGGCTAGTCATTTCCATTTTCTATTTTCTTTTTTCTTTTGGAAGAATTATGGCTTTGGAAAGGGAGAGAGAGAGAGGAATTTGAAGAAAGGTTTGTAGAGCTTAAATATGAATAATATTGGTTTGGTATGAAATTATATGATTTCACCTATATATATAGCTCTCCAAATTGAAAGATTTGTATGGGGTTTGGTTGGTTTACCAAACTAACCTTGACCATCATGCAATAATGGATGGTATTCTAATGTAATACGTAGTGCCCTTTAGGAATCAATATTTGTGTTCTAAATTGACAATTTTGTAGTTTCTAGCTGTCAAAACCATTAGGTAATAGCTATCACATGTTTACCACCTATTTCTAGGTTGATTGAGGGAGGTGTCATTCCCTTGAGAGTTTGGGACCAAAAGAGAGACTTTTGAGTCTTTCCCTAAGAGAGCAATAATAGTACGCGGGTATAAAAGAAAATGACCCTTTTTTATTTATTTATAAAGTTAATTTTAATAAATGTCTCAAATTTTCTTAATTCAGGATTTATTATTTGAATATGCTTTCTCATCGATGAAGTACTTGATATTGGTGATCCATACTAATAGACTTGGTTGTTAATTAATGATTAATCATATATAAGTAAATAATTTACTGATCTTGATATGATACACAAGTAGTCTATTAGTGATATACTAATGGTTTATTATTGATAGACCAATGTATCACTTTAGTCATATAACATTGTTATATTACTGATGGAACATCATAAAATTAAAAAAAAAAAAAAATCATTTTTCTGAAACAAAAAAGTTGGGCTATTTAATTAATTAAAAAATATGACCCCAAAAAAAAAAAAAAAGTCTCTTATACCTAATTTATTCATAAAAGTATCGTCCAATGTCTACATGCATCAACCTTGTGAAAGACGATTACGGATCTATAACATTGAAAATTTAGATTATTTTTTTGTTGTTACTCGCAAGATACTCCTTCTAAGGCTTAACAGTAAAGAAAATATCATGTTCTTTTTATGGTTCCGGTAATTTTCTCATAATTGATGCTTTGATTCAACTCAAGGCCGGTGATTCAATTATATGTTTTTCTAACGAAGTAAGCATTATTATTATTATTTTTACCACAAGGTCATCCATATGTAGTAGGCATATATACATGTGTTACAAAATGCGATACTGATTGTACCAAAAGTTGACATCCATTAGAAAGGATTTAATATTAATAAAATGGAAAGACAAAAAAATTGACCAGAAAAAAATTTCTTCTATTTACGCTTACTCGTCACAATTTGAACTTTTAATTGTTTGTGTTATCCGTTGGATTGGTTGTGATGCTATGACTAATCAAAATTTTTGGAATAAGCATTCCACAAGGCAAAAATATACTTACCAACTATTTGATTGTTTTTGGTAATAACATTGAATTTAGTGAAGTTCATGATTATTGTTTTAGTATATATATCGAAATGTTATCAATCACAGAGAAGATAAAGATAGAAACGAGGTTTTGATATTAATTATTGTCCTATTGTATTGCAGATATAGATGTGTACCTCAAATTAATATAATAATCAAAGTGCGTAAATAATTTGCTAGAAACTAACAGTTAAAAACTTTAATATACTCTTTCTTCATAGTGACATCTACAAAATAGGCAAGTCCCATGTCAAATTACATGACAACGGTGTGACTCATAATTTCTCTGTAGAAACTAGTTCAAATTTCTTATACAAGTTGATGAACTTTCAACTTGATAAAAAAAACTTTATAAGGCTAATCATGCAAAGCCAGACTTCCCTTCATGTCCACGTACTCTCTCTTTATAGATGGTTCTCGAAGATTATACAGAGTGTATAGGGCGATTTGTAGTATTGCCGGTTAAAAAACACATCTTTAGATTATTATCCCAATTTATATAATGACTTAGGGTTTTTTCCTCCTCCTCCTAATTAGATAAATGTGGAACGTCAAAAATTCAAGAAAAAAATATATATATGACGTGTGAAATTAAAAGGTGGTTTTCAAAATTTTCTCAAGCGGTGTATACCACGGCTATAAGTAAGTGATTTTGATTCTCGGCCCTATCCAACTTTATTACTTACTTTTAGTTGATATAAGATAATACCATAAAACTCTTTCCCAATGTTATTATTATTATTTTTATAAAATATGATTTCAATTCATTTTTTCATAGTTCCTTTAACTTTTTTCTCAGCTTTTGAGAATTGCATAATATAATATATTTTTCATTTTGTGCAATGAGGTTACCGTGAGTGCTGATCAGAAGCTTTGACGAGGGCCGACATGCATTTACCCTAAAATAAAATTTAATGTATAATATTGAGGGTACTTACATATTGGTTCTTAACAAATAAAAAGAGAAAAATACTTAAAATATCCCCTAAAATACCATACTTACCTTTCTTATTATATAAATATATCTAATGTACTATATTATCAATAATAAATATTATTTTAAAGGCTAATCACCTTAAAATTGAATAAAATAAAATTTAAAATTAACTAAAAAAATTCTCAAAATTAAAAAGCCAAAAAATAAAAATGAAAGGCAAAAAACGAAAAACCAAGCTCAGCCCCCATTCCGACGGTGGCGTGATCTCGGCCTCTTCTGCCTCCCCCTCGATTTCCTTTTCTTATTTTCTATTTTTGTCTTTTGGATTTTTTGGAAAATTTTTAAAATTATATGTTTTGTTTGAGGATTCTTGGTATTCTCTTTAAAATATAATTGGTGTAGAAAGTCTTTGAAACTTTTTTGAGGGTACATAGGAGCTAATCCAACATGGGGAAATAAAAGTTTTTGTGCTATTTTTCTTATTTATATAACCGACACATGTATCTATACCCATATTTATATAGGTATGTGAACAATTTCTTACTAACTTTTGTGAAATAACTCACTACCTAATATTTACCCCAACTCACCTTCAAACCCTTGAATTTTAATGAAGGGTGAACTGATTAATTGAATTTTTGCTCCTTCGTTTAACTATTAATATCCGAGTAGGAGGCTTGGCCTATACTTAGGAGATTTTGAGAAAAGATATACGTAGAAAAACAAAGAGAGTTACTCAAAATTTCCATTATTCAATACTACTTAATCTTATACTCATATTTTGTTTTTTGTTTTCCCAATGATCTCTTTGCTTGATTATTTCTTCCTTTAACATTAAGATTTTTTTTCTTCTCTTTGATTGAAATATCCTTTATTATTCCTTGTCGCCCAAATTGTAATTCTTAAATTTTCGTTACATAAATGTGGTTTTTGGATAATTAAGCGTTTAAACCTCATACTGTTCCCTTTTTCTCTACAATATTTCATCAAACAAAAAATTCAAAAAAAAAAAAAAAAAAAAAAAAAAGAAAAAAAAAAGAAAAGAAAAAGAATTTGAACAAAAATAAAAATTCAATTCAAACCCTTTACCCAAATGTACACTAGTAATGGTTTCCTTTTTCACTACTAATATTGTCCTCAAAACTATGTTAATTAAGAGTCTCAATTGGCCATCTAACTTCCACAACAAGTATTTGATTCCTAGTCCACGCATTTAGAGGATCGCCTACAATAATTATTGGAACTTTGTTTTGTCTTAATGGTCACTTATTGAATATATATATATATATATAATGTTTAATATCATGATTACCAGAAAACTTTCTTTGAGTTGTTAATGTCAAAGACCCTATTGATGAGCTAGTTTGATTTACACAAGAGCTAAATAGTTAGCTACTTACTTGAAATGTGTATGTGGATAAACTTCCAACATTAGATTTGTATGAAGCAAATTAATGTACAAGCACATATCAATGCCTCAATAATGTAAAACTTTAGATTTATCGTTCCCAATTTCAAGTATTAACATTTAGCCCCTATTTAGATCACATATTTGAAAGCATAATTCAAATTTTTTTCTACAGTTATTTCAAACAGAAAAAATTAAATTTTTTTTTTGTTTAAACTTACTTTTAAACCTAGCTATGATCCAAAAGGGATCTTAATTACTTTATTGTTCATCTAAATATCAAAATCTCGACATTTAAATAATATATTAATATATTCTAAACTTGTAGAGTTGGCTGATTCTTAGTCTCTCAAAACCCTCAATCAGAAGGGTGGGTTCTAGATCTTTTCGTTTATAATTTTTGTTCATATTAGTGATTCAAATCAAATAGGAACAAACTTCCAAAAGCTGTAAAAGTATGCCATATCTTTTTCTGGGGTCCCATGGAAATTATTGAAAGCTAAAGTGTTACTAATGTTCAGTGTTCGTGCTAGTAGTGTACAAAACATTCATTCTTCATGAAATCCTTGTTCTCTCACACATTGCAAAATCAAACTTAGGTTATGCTTCTAAGCGGCTAACTATTCTATGCACATGGACCCCACTTTCTTATTGATTGAAGAACTCCATTATTGAAACCAAAGATTTAACCATATCTAAGCTTCTTCCTTTCCCTTATCAATCTCAAAGTTAGAATGATTCAATCATAACGAATTCAATGAAATATTGCTCAATCATGGCTCCGGCTAGACAAGCTACACGTGCCATGCACGACTCGTCCTGACACGTGAGAACCCCAATGCATTTCTCTTGCTATTGTTCTTGATCTTATGATATATCTATACATGTACACTTTTATTTAATTATCATTTAATTATTTTTTTATGTTTGTGGTTCACTTATTTATATAAAAAAATTGAGGCACGTCTCAATTAACACATTTTGGTGCGCACCTATCTTGGTGCTACTGTTCTTCATTGATGAGCTCTAGAGGAAGAGAATCAAACATGTCTCTTTCATGTTGACAATGATTTTTCAGTTTTGAGGAGGACCCATTTTAAGGAAAACCTTGTTTGTGGTGTGAGTGTTCTAAATAATTGGGTGGTGAAATGAAAAGCTCAAACTTTTTCATCCATATTAAAGTAAAGAATTCATTCACTCTTTGGCCTAGGGGAGGATTGTACATTACTGTCAGTAAAATGGAAATTTCAGTCCTTTTCAACTTTGGTTTTAATAATATCATTTTGCAGCTTTATAATGTTGGACATTACACACACACAAAAAATAATTATATATATATATAAAAAAAAAGGTTCAGACCACTTTGGAGCAAAGTACAGCCAAGCGGCAATAAGAAATGGGCTGTTTTATTAATCATGAAAAAAATGCTTTTGCAAAATAGTAATAAATAATTGAATAAGTAAAATAAATAAAGAACAAATGAAATGGAAATCGCCAAATCCAAGACCACTGCCGCATGTCGACTTGGTATTGCCGAAAGATAGTTTTTATTATTATTATTATTTTTTTTTTCCCATTTTCATACACAGCAAACACACACACAGATTCTCATGGGCAAGAGTGATTCTAGTCGTTTTCCCAATTTGCATTAATGCTGTGTTCGGAGAGTTAAATGTTGTTCTAAAAGTTAAAACTCTGTCACACATATTTTTCATCCTAATTAGCCTTCCTCAAGGTTAACCCTAATCAGCTCCATTAAATAAGTCTAGGGGTGTCGACTACTGTCTTAATTCCATATATAAGAGACAAATCAAGTTAAATTAATTCATTTTGCTCAAGTTCATATAGTGGGTTCCTTTGCCAGTAGCTCCAAAGTATGTGTCATTTTCATGTGGCCCTCCTCATGTCTACTACAATAATGGATACCCTATATTTAAGTTTACATATATACATAAAATTTGTATCAATTAGTGGTTTCTGTTTGGTTGACTTTCTATCAGTCAGATTTTTTTTTTTTTTAAAGCAAATTCGAATAATTATTGTTTTTCTGTTCTTGAAAATTATGCAAGCATTAATTGTCTACCTATAGTATGTACTTTATTTGCCAAAAATAGTATAGTTTGTATTATTTTGAAAACACGATGTCCAAGTTTTTTAAAGGATAATTTGTATTGTCCTCTAAAAATACATATGTGAATTTTTATCACAGTTATAATAGCTTTTTTTTTTTTTTTTTTTTTAAAACTTCAAATTAGATCTAAGCAAGCATTAAAAGAGGGGGAAAAAACATTGATATGTAGTTTTTGAGAAGTTTTTTCACACTTTGTATAAACAACTTATTTACCATGGATCCAAAAAAAAAAAAAAAAAAAAACTTCCATTTTAAGGTAAATACTTGCTTATATGTTACAAAATTCTACTACAACTAAGATTCCAAAAGCTAGAAAAAGAAAAAAAAAATTAAGAAGAAAAAGGTTTTACTAGATAACATGTAGTTTACAAAACTATTAGAGAGAAATATTGAAGGATTCCTAGCTAGCTCACAGAGATCAAAATTATGAGAGAGAGACTAGACCATAATCAACTGTCTTTGTGCTTCAATCCTCAACTCTTCCTTCATTCTTCTTATAAACTCATCAAACTTCTTGTTTAGTTCTTCTGTGTTCATCTCTCCATTTCCTACTTCTTCATTTTCATCTTCATCTTCTTCTTCTTCTTGTTCACTAAGAAAGTCATCTTTTAGCCAATATTTGTTCTCGTCTTTGTGCTCCGCGACATGTTCTAATGCAGTTTCTTCATCATCTTCTTGTTCTTTTTCTTGATCTTTTTCATCTTGTTCTTTGTCTTCAACTACTTCCTTTTCGGTTTCTCTTTGGTTGGTGAGATAGTACACCTCATTTCCTTCTTCCTTAGCAACATTTTCTACTAAGCCAATACTTTCAGGTACCGCAATTAGTTCTAATTTCTTTGGTGGCATCGGCGATTCTGATTGAGAACTCGCTATGAAATTCTTGGAATGCGACTCGTCTTGTTGGCTAGACAAGGACAAAGATCTAACTAAACCCGAGTAATTTGCGAGGAAGACTAGAAGTCCATTGCAAATAAGGAACATGAAGTTTTTGTCAAGGGTGTGGGTGAAAAGTTGGTAAGGAAATGTGGAGAAATGAAGTGCTTGAGAGAGTGAAAGAAAGGAAGAAAAGATGAGTGGGAAAAGAAAATGGAGAACACAGAAACTGAGAGAAAGAATTGGGTGACCATTTTTAGTGTTTGAGAATATGTGAAGTAACTTAAGATATGTAGATTTTGGTTCACTGGTCTTTCCATTTTCATGAAGAATTGTAGTTTAGGTGAGAGAGAGAGAGAGAGAGAGAGAAAGAGAGAGAGAGAGAGAGGATTTTGATTAAAGGTTTGTTGAGCCTAGAGAGTTCAATATTGGTTTCGTATGAAACTATGAAAAGGCTTCCCCTATATATAGTACTATAAAATGAAAGATATTATTGGGGGTTGGTTGGTTTTACCAAACTAACCTTGACCATCATGCAATAATAGATATGAAATGAAGGTCCTTAATAAGTGGTGTTCCAATGCAATACGTAGTGACCTATAGAAATTTTTGTGTTCTTCATTGACAATTTTGTAGTTTAATTCAAGCTGTCAAACCACCAATTTTAGGTAATAGTTATCTCATGTTTACCACCAATTTTAGGTCGGTCGGGACCAAAGAAGAGAGACTTTTTTTAAGAGTTTTTCCACGAGAGACCAACAATAATATTATGGAAAATTTGCAGTAGAAATTGTACTTTTATCTAATCGGTAGGTACTATTATTTTAGTTATTAAATTAACTTTTTAACCATCTTATATGTATGTTTATGCTAAAATTTTACAGCATGCATGACACGCAAAAATGCTTCTAAATATTATAGATCAGACTGTTGAAAGTCAGTCTAATAACTAAAATAACAATATCTACCGGTAGAGTAAAAATACAGTATAAGTTTTTCATGTTAGTAGTGCCCAATGTCTACTTATATATCTACCTCATGAAACATCACGATGGATCTAACATAAAAAATTAGGCTATTTTTGTTGTTGCTCGGAAGATACTCCTTGTGAGGCTTTAGAACTAAGAAAATATCATGTAGTTCTTAATCTTAGTCTAGTGATTTTTTCATAATTGATGCTTCGATTTAACTTGAGGGTAATTCCATTATTCTTCTAATGAAGCAAACTGTACTTTTTGCCAAAGGATTTTTAACCACAAAGTAATGCCTAGTCGGGTACAGGTGTTACGATAATGGGTTTTGGATTTTACCAAGAAGATTACTTCAATTAGAGAGAATATATTAATAATAAAAAATGGAAAGAAAAAAAATGGACCAGAAAATTTTTTCTTCAATTTTCACTTTATCATCACAATTTTAACTTGTAATGGTTTGTGTTATCCTTTTATTGGTTGTGATGTTCTGACTAATCAAAATTATAGAATAAGCATTCCACACGGCAAAATACATACCAAATATTAGATCGCAAAAGTCATTTCTGACACTAACATTGAATTTCGTGAAGTTCATGATGATTATTATCAATTTTTGATACAACTGTTCTATTGTATTGCATATTTGTGTGTCACGAAAAAATTAATATAATAATCAAACAATGTGTAAATTTAATGGAAATTGATAGTTAAAAACTATAAATTTTTTTTTCTTTGTAACGAATTGATTTCTATTATCTTTCTTTTGTTTGATAAGTTATTTCTATTCTATTCGATCATAGTGACATCTCTAAAATGGGCGGCATGCCACCTGGCACATTTTATGAGAAATATGTGATTGCGTAATTCTCTATGGAAATTAACTAGTGCAAATTTCTTTTACATGACGATGAAATTTTGAACTTAATGATAAAGAAACTTTATAAGGCTAATCAAGCAAAGCAAGACTTCCTTTCATGTCCACGTACTCTCTCCTTATAGATGGTTCTCGAAGGTTATAACGTTTTTAAATATATATATTTGGTTAAAGTATAAATTGAAAATGAATAATAAAAAAAAAAGGGAATAGTGTGAAAATTTCAATTATTGTGTTAAAAAAAAAAAAAAAAAGCAATTTGGACAAATTGTTTTCGTTCCTCTCAACATTGTAAGCAATTAAAAAAAAAAAATGAATCTCATAATAAGAAAGTACTTATGAACTTTTAAAGTTTGTATTTCATGAGAATAGAGAGATGTGAATTTGGAGTTTGGAGACCAAAACTAGAAAAGTTAGACTGGAAACAATGTTCCAAGTAGACCTTCAGTCTGTAAGTTCATACCATCAAACTATGTTATAAATTTTTTACTTTTTTACTTTTAGTGGCATAACTTGAATCTATATCTTCAGTTGATGTAGTGAGGATTCCAAACATCAAACCCTACCCCTGTAACGACCTCGAGACTCAAACTTCTACCATGATCCCATCCCCATCCTAGACCCCCGATACCCGACCTTGAACCGATACCAACTCCAAGGCCTAACATCGGTTTTGAACTTGAGTCGGATTTTGATATGAACTTGGCACAATCCCAACGCACCCTCGATCTCGACCCACCAGTTTTGGTCCCAATCCCGACTCCATGCACAAACTCGGCCTTGACCCCAACTCCAACTCAATGCCAGTCACAGTCCTGACCCGACCTCGCACCAGATGCAATATCACATACATATCAATATATATATATATATATATATGTATATATATACATAAAGTCAAGTATCCAGTACTGTATGGTATCCGGCATATGAACTTTAGCTAATATAAATGTGAATTTCAGTTACTAAGAATGTGAATTCATGTAAAAGGAAATGTAGCTAAAGTGAATGTGAATTTCCCTTATTTTACATTTTCTTCTACATGAATTCACATTTCTAATAATTATAATCCACATCACAGTAACTGAAATTCATATTGTCAGATACCATCCACTATCAAATATGAGACCAACCCTTTCTATATACATTTACATTATATTTGTAATATAAAAGTATTTATGCATTGCATTATATTACTTTTTGTGGGCCCCAAGTTATTCTATCCCTCGTCTCACCTTTCCATACCATTTCTATTACCTGATAAGTATATTATTTACTTCAAATACTGCCATGCATTTATTTCATTTAATTTTCTAAAAAAATATTTTTCATTACAATTTCTGCTTTTTAATATGGTATCTCCTAAGATTCATGCAGAACTTAACTGTATTCGTAAGTATCGTATTACAACGTAGAGTTTGTTGCATAAAATGTGTGTGCAAGGCCCGATATTTTACTAAGTTGTTAGAGTTGTGAGCAAGTACCTGCATGGTCCTAATAGAAGGACATTAGCAAGTTGTGAATTGAATTTTATTGTAATTTTCTAACTACTGTAGATATTGAGTTAGTTTTTCTAAACATATATATATATATATCATCATTTTTGTGTGGAAAATCATGGGTGAAGAGAGTATATATTGCTTTCAAAAAGATGAAGACTACTAATTAAGAATCCTATAACTATGATGACCAAGTGTTTGAACTTCATTAATATCCTCTAAGTTTTAATGAGCTCATGTTACATTTGAGACAGAAAATATCCTAGAATTAGTAATTTTCTGGGACTTGTCAAAGTCTCCAAGGTAGACAATTGATGTTGGTGCCCCTTTTTGGAGGGAGTCCCACAATAATAATATCATGAAGGAAATGAGGCCTTTGCTCTAAATAAATGGCCTTGCCTCCTCATCTTCAGGACAAGTGTCATCGAAACTTTATTCATTTGTTTTTTACGGTCATGTGTTGAGTTCTGCAATGGATACTTACGCACTACTCATTATCTACCTGCAGTTCTGTTTGCTTTTGTAAAACATAATGAAATATTGTTAACAATGAAATACTTTTTTTGTATCGAAAAATTTAACCTATATAGTATTTAAATAGATTTAATAACTTTTTAATATAGGATAATCTCAATATCATGTACATTAATAATATTCTGAGGATAATGACAAGCTACGCTAATATATAGCTTTTAAAAATTCTCTAAAAATAAAAAATAAAAAGCTTTTGAAAGAAAAAATAAGGTTAGACCCTGAAACTCATCTCGTGCTTTATAAGCTAGTGTTATTTTTAGAATCATTTGTCACAAAAAATGGTATTTACTCTACTATTATTATTACCATCATCATCATTATTATTGTTATTGTTATTATTATTATTATTATTATTATTATTTTGCTTTAATACTTTTCCTCCCGTAAAACCTTTTCAAATTCTTTTTGTTTTGTTTTGTTTTGTTTTTGTTTTGTTAACCTTTTCAAATTCTTTTTGTTTAGTTTTGTTTTTGTTTTTGTTTTTGTTTTTTGTTTTGTTTTCTACTCCTACACTCTTTTAAATATAGCTGCTATATAAACTTGCCCCTTCCCCCTTTTTTTAAATTTCTACAATTTATAGCTCCTCGCCTATATTTTAATTATTAGTTATCTTCTTTTTCTCAATGTGCTTTGCCTCCAACAAAATACAATTCTGAAATACTATTTCTTCTTAATCTCTTTTTTCTACTGCCATTCCCATTCTTTAACATAACAATAATAATTATATCTTGCTTAGTGACGTTGGCGGCCTCATTCTCCATCTTTTGTTTCCATTAAGTCATATATATATATATATATATATATACATAGCTTATAATTTCGATATCGTTTCGAAATATGGTTATTACTATGACAGATCATTCCATGCAGATTAAAAATTTTGTACTTCATGTGAAAAAGTTACATCGAGTCATCAATTCTTAACGCGGGGGGGGGGGGGGGGGGGGGGGGGGGGGGGGGGGGGGGGGGGGGTGGGGAGGTGGGATACAAAATAAAGTAGTGAAGAAATCGACCTTAAAAAACATCCAGCAGATCTTCAAGTAAGATCCTCAGAAAAATATTAAGAGTTTTATATGATTTGCCTATATTTTAATTCATTTATTTTGTCTTGATTTGTGTTTCCATCATGTTCAAATCTTGGATCGATAATTGTCTATAAATTTTGCAAACATGTGTAAAGTCTATTCTGTTTAGTATATACATATACAAATATGTACACCAATATTTAGATGAATTCAAACAATAAACAAATTGTTCAGAATCATACAGTAAAGGAGTTAGATATGTGATTTTTTTTCTTTTTTAAATAATTTACTAAAATTAATATTGCGTTCCTTGACTTCTTGTATCTTAAAAAAAAAAAAAAAAAAAAAAGACTAAAGTTTTAGCTTGGTCCTATTTTTGGAACATAATACGTACCCAGATTTATAAAGTGGATTAAGCTTTTTCTTCATGAATTGGACATCTTAATAAAGCATGTGCTGAAAGAAGAAAACAAGAAAACAATCAAAAACTTCTTTTATGTTTTCCGATAAAAATATTTCTTAAGACGATTTTACAGTAGTCTTATTTTGCATAAAGTAAAAAACAAAAACGAATTTGTTTAAAAAGAACTAGTTTTCATAATTTGTTAAGAAATGAAAAAAATAAAATAAAGTTGTTTCCTATTTCCATTTTCTTTTTCTAGTTTTTATATACTAACTAAATATTTCAATAAACATTACCCAAACACAATTTCAATTTTTTTTTCTTATGCTCAAACCAGTCACTCTAAAACTACAATCAAACCCAATTTCAAAAGAATATACCAATACCATAATCAAAATATTTTACTTTGTACCCGAAACAAAACCATTTCTATAAATGAGAGTTCACTTTAGTTTTCGTAATTTTTCTTTAAATGAAATGCTTTGCTTCCACTTCTAATAATCATGTCCTCAAAAAGTAAGTTAAAAGTTCTCGATTGGCCATCTAACTTCCACAAAAAAAAAAAAAAAAAAAAAAAAAAAAAAAAAAAAAAAACAAAAAACAAAAAACAAAAAAAAAAGTATTTGCTTCCTAGACCATGCATTTAGAAGATCACCTTTAGTAATTATTGCAACTTGGTTTCCTTTTAATGGTCCATTATTGAACAAGGAAATACCGTAATTAGCAAAGAAGTTTCTAATTGAGTTGTTATTGTCAAAGACCTGATTGGAAAGCTATTTTGATTTACAATTAAGAGCAAAATAGTTAGCTTACTTGAAATGGGCATGTGGATAAACATATGAAGCGAATTAATATACAAACACCCAAAACCAAAAAACTGACTTATCATAATAATTAAATTTTTATATATCTAAATATCCTAATTACCCCGACATTTGCATAATAACACTTCTGAAAAATATTGCACACATAAAAAAAAAGTGTATGAATAATGTTCTAAATCAAAAGGGTAGGTTCTAGAGATTTCCTTTTTGTATAATTTTTGTTCACATTAATTAGTGATTCAAATCATCTGGGAAGAACTTCCAAAAGCTGTTGAAAAGTATGTCGTTATATATATGTATGATGTTTTTTTTTTTTTTTTTTTTTGGGGGGGGGGGGGTTGTCCCATGCAAATTATTGAAAGCTGAAGTGTTTACTCATGTCTAAGTGTTGGTACGTACTAGTAATGAACAAAAACAATCATTCTTCATATCATGAAATCTTGATTCTCTCACACATTGCAAAATCAAACTTAGGTTGTGCTTCTAAGTGGCTTAACTATTCAATGCATAGACCCCACTTCATTATTGATTGCAAAACTCCATTGTTAAAATAAGAAAAAAAAAAAAAAAAAAAAAGAACGATCTTAGGTTCTTCCTTTATTCTCTCTTGTCCGTCCTCAATCATGGGGTCTGGCCAACCGAGACGCACACATGCCACATTTCATTCTGTCCCGTGGACACCCTAATGCGTTTCATGGAACCATCTAGTTCTTGTTCTTGCCCTTATGATCTTTACCTATAACTTTTAATTTTTAATTTTTAATTTTTGTTTCTGGCCGTTCATTTCTTCATGTAAAAAACGGAGGCACCTCTCTCTTATCTTTCTTTTTTTTTTTTTTTTTTTTTCATTTAACTCATTTAAGTTTGGTGGGCACCTAGCATAGTGCTTCTCTTTCTTCATTGATGAGCAAATAGAGGAAGATAATCAAATATGTCTCTTTCATGTTGACAAGGATTTTTCAGTTTTGAAGAGGACCCAGTTTAAGGGAAAACCTTTATTTGTAGTGTGAATCTAAATTTTGGGGTGGTGAGATGAAAAGTTGAATATTTTTTAATAACATAAGTTTAAAGAGTTCATTCACTAAATTATGGGGTGGAAAAATGGAAAATTCATGTCCCCTTCAACTTTGGTTTAAACAAAAGCATTTGAAGTTTTGTAAGAAATTTGGGACACTCTCTAGAAATTAAAAAACAAAAAACAAAAAACAAAAAAAACAAAAAAAACAAAAAACAAAACAAAAAAGTGTTAAGAGTACCACTTTGGAGCAAAGTAAAAGCCAAGTGGCAATAAGAATTGGGTTGTTTTATAAATGATGAATTGAAATGGAAATTGCCAAATCCAAGACCACCGCCAAATGTTGGCCTGGTTTGCCAAAAGATAGAAGTTAACGAATCATTCTAGACGTTTTGTGTTTCCCTAACTTTTTTTTTTTTTTTTTAAATTTTTTATTGCTCTATTTAAAGAGGTAAAACTCTGTCACGTCTACTTTTAACCTTTTTTGTTTGCTCCCCACAAAATGTGGATGTGGATATTCTAATTACATGAGACGTGTGTATTTGGCTGCATATATTGCAGACACGTGTAAAGTTCTAATCAAGCGTCTTGATATAAATACCTCTTGCTTTTTTGTTGATACAGGCAATGAAGACAAGAATATTGAGAGAATATGACCATCAAAATCATCTTGGGCATGACATTCGTTAGATCTTACTGATTTTACTCAAAAAAAAAAAAAAAAAAAAAAAAAAAAAAAAAAAGAAGAAAGAAAGAAAGAAAAGAAAGAAAAGAAAATAGAAAAGGATTCTTTACTTTTTTTTTTATTTAAAAAATAATATGGAACTTACGACTCCCTTTTATTTTAATGAAATAATATTTTCAGACTTAAAATCTAAAATATCTTATTTAAATCCATCCACTTCTACTCGTTGAGTTACCCAACAATGTTAAAGAAAGGATCCCTTACTGATCTCAATGTTAGGTGAAATTTAAAGGATAAACAAATTGTTCGACCTTATACCACCCGGAAAAAAAAAAAAAAGGTTTATACCGTAAAGGAGCGAGTTCTGTGATCTTAATTTTACATCTCCAAGAGTAAAGTACTAGATACAAATAATCAAAAGCACAAATTAAACTAATGCTTTGTTTAACACATTAGTTTAACTCTAATTAAACTGTTTTTTTTTTTGTTGGATTTTTATCTTTTTTATGAAAAGTTAACAAAAATTATAACTAGTTTTTAAAAAGTCAACCAACTCCAACTTAAAAATTTTAACTTCAACTAATGATCCAAACGGACGTTAAGTTTTGCAAGCCGTTTCTATTGAATCTCTAACTATTACATCATTTCTACGCCTTTCTCATGGTTGATCCTAATTAGCTCCATCTTTTCTTTGTGTTTTATTCCTACTAAGAAGAGCTTAAAGTCAAGGGAGTAACTGTAGATGAGAGGTTTTGGACTCATTTTGTCCAAGCTCACCGTCGGTCCCTTTACCATTTAGCTCCATCTTAAGTATCATTTTCACGTGGCCTGATAAGTGAGTAAAAACTCACTTATTTAGTGTCATGAGATTGGATAATTTGCAAAATCTTTAAGTTTTTAGATTGTTTTAATGCGTTTGTGAGTGTTTCAAGTAAACAAAAAAAAATTAAATCACTTGGAAGAAAAGAAGATGAAAATCAAGAAAACATCAAAAAGAGCCCGCAGCAGAGGCATGGTCGTGCTCTCAGGGTGCGCGCCCATGCGCCCACATCAGGCCGTGAAAGCTTCACGGCTAAGCCAGAATGGGATGTGCGCTCGCGCCGTCCATGAAGATAATATATTTATCTTATGTTTACTACGATAATGGATACACTATAGATTTAACCTTATTAATATGTCACATAATATATTTATATATGTATGTATATCAACAAGTAGTTTCTGGTTGGTTGACTTTTATGAGCCTGAATTTTTTTATCTAATCAAACTCAAGCTATAATATTATTGTTTTTACGTTCCTGAAAATTGTACAAACATCGAATACATGCTAATATCATTTACATAACAACCATTATATATCCCAAACATACAACTACGAGAAAAGAGAAAAAAATTAAGAAGAAAAAGGTTATACTAGATTTACAACTACAAAAAAGTAATCACTAATTAACAAAGAGGTAAATTGAAGGTTTCCTAGCTCACAAACATCTAAATCATGATCATGAGAAATAGATTAGACCATAATCAACTGTCTTTGTGCTTCAATCCTCAACTCTTCTTTCATTCTTCTTATAAACTCATCAAATTTCTTGTTCAATTCTTCTGTACTCAGCACTCCATTTCCTACTTCTTCATTATCATCATCATCTTCTTCCTCTTCTTCTTTTTGTTCAATAAGAAATCCATCCTTTGTCCAATCGTTCTCATCTTCGTTCTCCGCAACTTTTTCGCATGCATTTTCTTCTTGTTCTTGTTGTTTTTCTTCTCGTTGTCCTTTTTCTTCTTGTTCTTTATCTTCAACTACTTCGTTTTCGGTTTCTCTTTGGTTGGTGAGATAGCACTCCTCTTCATTTCCTTCTTCTATAGAAAAATTTTCTACTAAGCCAATACTTTCAGGTACCGAAATTAATTCTAATTTCTTCAGTTGCATCGACGATTCTGATTGAGAACTCTCTGTGAAATTTTTGGAACGTAACTCGTCTTGATGGCTAGACAAGGACAAAGATCTGGCCAAACCCGAGTATTTTGTGAGGAAGACTAGAAGTGCATTGCAAATAAGGAACATGAAGTTTTTGTCAATGGTGTGGGTGACAAGCTGGTAAGGAAATGTGGATAAACAAATTTTGACAGAATGAAGGAAAGGAAGAAAAGATGAGTGGGAAAAGAAAAAGGAGAAAACAGAAACCGAGAGAAACAATTTGGTAACCATTTTTAGTGTTTGAGAATATGAGAACTTCCTTAAGATATGTAGATTTTGGTGCACTTGCCTTTCCATTTTCATGAAGAATATTGTAGTTGATGAGAGAAAGAGAGAGAGAGAGAGAGAGAGAGGATTTGAAGAAATATTTGTTGAGTAGTTTATGAGAGAGAGAGAGAGAGGATTTGAAGAATTATTTGTTGAGCTTGACTAGTATAATATTTGGTTTGGTATATGAAACCATATGAAGAGGCTTCACCTATATATAGCACTCTAAAAGGAAATATTTATATATGGGAGTGGTTGGTTTTACCAAACTAGCCTTGACTTTTCATGCAATAATAGAGATGAAATAAAGGTCCCTACAATATAATAATAATAATAATAATAATAAAAATATAGTGTTCCAATGTAATACGTAGTGCCCTTTAGGAATCTTTGTGTTCCCGATTGACAATTTTGTACTTTGCTAGCTGTCAAACCATTAGGTAATAGTTATCTTCATGTTTACCAACTTGAGGTCGACTGCTATAGCTTTGCTTTTTACCATTGAGAGGTGTCATTCACTTGGGAGTTTGGGACCAAAAAGAAGAGAGACTTTTAAGAATCTTATTTTAAGATACCAATACTAGTAGTGCTCAATGTCTATATATATCTACCGTTTGGAAGACCCTAAGGAATCTCACGTTGTGGGTGAAAATTAGGCTTTTTATGTTGTCGTTGCCTTGGAAGATAGTCCTCATGGGGCTCATGAAACAAAAAACGATTACGTACCCTTAATCTTGTTTTGGTATTTAACATTAAGGTTATTCATTCATACTTTTTAATTGAGCCCCACAAGTTTTTTAGGACATTTTACAACAGTATACTTGAACTTGTAAGGTGACTTACATGATTTGGGCCTCGAAAAAGTGCCAAGTCCATTCATTGGGTGCGGCTACGAATTCGTAAGGCTCAAAGTAAGGGTCCAAATCAATAGTACTTAGGGTAGATTTTCAGATATGTGATCTTGAGTAGTATTCTAAGTATTTGAGTGCACTTTTGGTTTTAATAGGAATGATTGTGCCACTTTTACATCGGTTGGTATCAGTATAGGAGGCCTCAAGATCAAGTTCCTATGAGTACGACTTTTAGGGGCAATTATTCTAAGGAAGTGATAATATTGATGCGGTAGCATATTTGAATTTGAGAGGCGACCTATGTGGTTTAGACCTCGAAGAAGTGCTTAGTCTATTTGTTGGGTTCGCCACTATTTGTAAGTGACTTCCAGAAGTAATGGCCTAAATTAGTTGTGTTTTCAGTGGATTCCTAATATGATCTTGAGGAGGTTACAAATTGGGATGCTCATAGTGAAGCTCGTAATATTGGGGTTGGATTGTAACCAAAAATGTTCAAAAAATGCCCAGAAAAAATTCACTTCATTTCCCCCTCAATTATCACAAATTTTAATTTCTAATTGCTTGTGTTATCCTTTTATTGGTTGTCATATTATGACTAATCACAATTTTAGGATAGGCATTCCAGATGGCAAAATTACAAACCAAATATTTGACTGCACAAGTCATTTCTGATAATAACATTGAATTTAATGAAGATCATGACATGGGTTGTGGATGTACCCAATTAATCTTATCCATCACAGTGAATTATTAAGGAAGAAATGAGGTTTTGATGCACTTTCGTCTCCTTACTTTGTTTTTAACTTCTAAATATTGTTTGTTTTAGAATTTTGGAGGATAAACATGGTAAAAATATATATCTAATTACACTACATATTTTGGAATGTCGATTAGTATTAAATTCATACCATAATCAAGCTGCATGAAAATTTGATGAAATTTAATAAATGTCGGAGATTAAAATCTGTATTAAATTTTCAGGTTTTACCCAAGAATTTTAATTTTATCGTTTGTATGTCATTTTAAAAATATGTGTATGCCACATGGCAAATGGTATGCAAAACATGTGACTGCACAATTTTCTGTCGAAGCTAGAATTTCACAAACAAAATGATGATTTTGAACGTAACGATAAATAACTTTAAGCCTAGTCATGCAAAAGCATGGCTGTCTTGTCCAAGGATACACACACTCTTCATAGATGGTTCTCGAAGGTTATATACGTGTGTGAAGCACGGCTCTAAGTTGATGTTTTTGTTATGATTTTGACTCTCCATTTTTCCCACCCATTTACTTTTTAATCTCTTAAGATTCCAGATAATCCTTTTACTTTTACTTTAAAACAAAAAAAAAAAAAAAAAGGGAAAAAAAAAAAAAAAAAACTTTCGGTGGGTATCATCTCAAAAAAAAAAAAAAAAAAAAAAAAAAAAAAAAAAGATTAATTAGTGGGTATGGCCTGAAACTTGTTTATCTGCCTAGTATGGAAAAGCTTTAACTGTGGGGGAAAATTCGGCATTATATTTATAAGCTTTAAACCAATTAGAACAGAAAAAGTAGTCACAACAAAACTGGTGAACAAAATTTTAGGAATAGCTCTAATGAGGCAGCCTATCTTAGGAAGAAATTATGTGGTAATTAAAAATCATATTTATGATTCGAAGATAGTTATTATATATATAAAAAGAAAAAATCAAAGTCTATGCTTAGAGGCTTTCAATTAATTAAATTAACAACTTTATAATTGTTAAAGTTTGTTTTTGTAATAATTTGATTTAAGAAAATCAAATTCAATTCTTTAGTACATAAAATCGCGTATTGTCTCAGCGCAAGAAGGGCAAAAGCAAGATTTTCAAGCTTAATTAAGAGCATCATCGATGGAAAGTGGCAACTAGTGATTGGAAATATACATACATATATATATATATATGTATGTATGTATATTTTTGACATTTTTAGGTGAATAACCGATATTTTTACAAAGTTAAGGTTTGATTTGTCCTGCAGATATGACTATCTTGGAGTTCTCCTTGCGTACTAACAAGCTGAAGCCAACTAATTAGTTTTCCTTTTTTGTAGGACTTAACCTGGTACAGTTTCATATTAGCTTATTTTTGATGGACTTAACTAGGGTGTTCACCGAATCTGCTAATCTATTCATTTGCCTGGGAAGGAAAGAAGGGAGCTTCCTAAATCTAGTCCAATCTGCCGGATTGAATTGGATCGATTGAAAACTAACAGATTGGTAACGAATTGTGTTTTTCTAATCCAAATGTTATGAATTGGGTTACGGATTGAGGATTTCTCAATTCATATAATCCGTGAATCCGGATCCTATATATATATATATATATAATTTTTATAATTTTGTATATATTTTGCTCTAAAAAAATGTTAATAAATATGTACGTATATGTTGAAGTCTGAAATACTACAATTTAGGTTATGAATATCGAAGACCTGAAGTTAATTAATTATGTTGTAATTATATTGAACTATTTTATGTTTAAGTATTTTATTTTAGTCACTAGAGTCTATGGATTGAATCCATGAATCCAATCCCAATGCTTACGGATTCAATTCGATGTTTACAGATTGATTTGGGTTGGATTGGGAGTCTTACAGGTTGGTAACGGATTAGGAGTGTCCCAGTCCGAATGTCACAGATTGGATTATAAATTGAGACCTAATTCATGTAATCCGATCCGTGAACACTTCAAGACTTAACCTTGTTTAAGAAAGTTTTGTATTAGCTTATTTTATAGATGGAAGTAAAGCATAAACAGTTGTGGTTTATTTTTGAAATCGTGAACGTCGTCCTAGCTTTCAGGTCCAGGATGTGCATAGAGCCCGCCAAGAATTGCTTGTATCTATTTTTGATTTTACTGATTCAATATGTCATCTAATGTGCATGAAGCGATTGGCAACAAATTTTTCAACATATGCTTTTTGAGGAGCCATCCTACGACTCACTCTTGATCTATTCCCGTGGTCACTCTCAAGAGTAGAACAGGAGGCCCAGGAGCTTTCTAGGCAAATTTCATCGTTTTTCGCTCGTGTTTCATGCGTGCCTGTATGAATTGCATAAGTCATTGTGTTTTGGCATTGGAACAACCTACTGTTACGAAATTAGCAATGAAAATAGGCAACAAAGAAACGAAAAATAAGAACACAGATTCATATGTAAAACCCTAGACGAGAAAAAACTATGGACAGAGGAAAAGAAATCCACTAAACCACGGGAAAAAACCATATTGGCCTGATCCCTCCATTACCACCACAAAGTCCCAAAAAAATCTCATAATTAAAGCTTCACCACAAATGTCGCATCACAAGCTTTTCAGACCAGGCCAAAAGAGAATTCGAGTCACAAAACTCTAACACCTATATTTGTTAACTAAGCATTTTTTGATCTTTCTATAAGATGACTACGATATGACACCTTGGTGGACGGAAATATAATAGAAAGCTTCTGAAACATTTGTCCAAAAATTGAAAAAAAAAAATGCTACTGAATGTGAATGATTCAAATTCTTACAGGCAGGTTTGCTTGTTTCTTTTTCGTATTTGGTTTTTTTTATAGTTTTTTTTTTATACATTATTTCAGATGAGAGTTTTTTTCTTTTGTTTTTAAGTATGATTTTATTTATATTTTGTTTTTTTACATGTTATTTCTTATATTTGTTATGGTTTTAGTGTAAAAAAAAAAAAAAAAACTTAAAATGTGCATTATAATAGAGGGTGAAATAGTAATCGCGTGTTTAATATCTTTACAATCATGTTTGAATGCTTGACATATGTAATTTTCATCTCTTCAAGTAACAAAATGACTAAATTTGTTAACAAAATAAAGATAATGGGGATTGAGTTTTATATTTTGAAATTCCAATGATAAAGTGTTACAAAGCCTATAATTTAGAGGAAATTTTCCTCATGATAATCGAGGAAAGATGTAGAAAAATTCCGGATAATTTTTCTTATAGCTTAAGCAAACATGGCTATCTTCCAAACGACAGTAGAAAAAGCTTAATTTCATCAGCAATGTGAGATTCCTTATAATACGTTTGGATCATCCCTTTACAAATTTTTTTAAAAGATTATTTAACAAGGTATCTGATATAACAGTATTTTATCTCATAAAAATTCAAATTTACTATTTAAATTTACTTTTCAAATATATGATTATAGCAAGAGCTTAGCATACTTTATATTGTAGATACGTAGACAATGCACAATTATTCGTGGGCAATAATACCAATTTCCGCTGTTTCTACTTTTCCTTTCTTGCTATCAAGCACTATTGTATTTCTTAATTATAGTGACACCTGAATATATTACATGAACCGTAGCATATACATTAAGGGTGAAACTTTATAAATATGCATGTTTTTGTCTCTTAATTACTTTATCTTGTTATTCTTATGTTATATTAACTCATAACTCGATCAGCACTCTTAACTGATTCCAAACTCAGTCAATAGTCTGTAGCTTCATCGTATAATGAATTCATAGCTTGTGACAACAGTCACCTGTCACTAGACACTTTGTTAATCACTTATTTAGCTTTTTTATCGGTTATTTTATTAAAATCATCCAAGAGAGATAAGACATGATCCAATATGTCATTATTACTATTCTATCACTAAAATAATATTATCGGTGTAAGGTCAGAAACTGGAGCACATTAATTCCGTTCGTTCTAATATACGATATTTGTTTATCTATTTGTTTAGATTTAAATATGACGAAATTATTCAAAGACTTGTATATTAAAAGAAAAGATATAAAACATAAATATTGCAACTAATAAAAAAAGGTTTTTTCAAAATCAAATTAACTAACAGAATAAAAAGAAAGAGAGATAAATATCTAAAACCTAAACGACTTCAATGACAATAAAGCTTTAATGTAACAGGCAAAAGCCCATTTCACTCTACTTTGTCCATATGGGACTTGCCAAAAGAATGCCATCACACATGACAATATACACACCATATATATATATATATATATATTTGAAAATATACACACCATATATTTGACTACAATTAAGTCATTTATGACAATGACATTGAAGAATGTAATGATCATGACATGAATTTGGAAATTTGGAGTGCTACATGTTAATGTTATCAATCATAGAGAAGATTAAGATAGAAAGGAGGTTTTGATGAAATTTTGTCTCCTTCAATTTTTTTTTTCCCCACTTCTACTTGTTTGTTTTATCACGTTATAGGATTTATTAGATAAATTATATCTACCGGTGTTTTTGGTTAATTAACTTTAGATTCATATAAGAAACAAGTATTAGTATGTATATTAGATGGAATCTATTGAGATTTGACCTAAGATAGTCTTTTTTGTTTTATTCATACCTAGTGTTTTTTTTTTTTTTATGTTTATTAGTATTGAAATACGTTAAGTTAAATATGAGGACATATCACGAATTTGGAACAGATTTTGTCACGAACCAGAGAGATATAAACGATGAGCCACAAAAAACGACAAAAAAATAAATAAAAAAACGATATTAAATATAGAAACGATAAATCGCAATAAAGATTAAAACGACAAACAGCAATAAGACAACATTAGGCATTAAAACGACAAAACTTGATTACACAACACAACAAGAAAAGACCGACGGGAAAACAATTGATTTTTTTTTTTTTGGAAAAAAAAAATATTTTTTTAGACGACATGAACCTGACAAACGACAGAAATACAAGGGCTGGTAACTTGTCACTTTACAAGGAACACCAACACCATGGAAACGACACAATGAAACGCAACATAAATAGCTAAGATGGCAGTAAACCATTAAACACAATACGCAAACTTATAAAAAAAAAAAAAAAAAGGAAAATATAAGTCAAATAAGAATTAAAAAGCCCCCCCAAAACTACAAGAAGCCTAAAGAACGACAAAAGTCATAAAATCCACATCAACCTTTGCAAACTACACGGGTTGGGGAAAAAAAAAAAACGACAACAAAACTGAACCCTTTTCTATCAAGAAAACAGAACCTAAAGCCTAAGAAAACAAGAAAAATGACATAGAAAGATAATAACAAACACAGGATACATGAGTGAAGACATCAAAGATAAATGAGGACAGGAAAATTAGAAACGGTCAACAACAAAAATTAAAACAAAAAATGAAATGCAAAAAATACAACCGTACGAAATATGAGAAACAACATAAATATAAATATAAACAGCGAGATCAGTAACAAGAAGTATAACATTCAAAAAAAAAAAAAAAGAGAGAAGCATAAACAACACATAAAACGACAGGAAAAAAATAAGAAACTTTTCTTTAGGGCTTGAAAAGAAGAAAAGAAAATTAGGGTACACTAAAATACTATAAATGTATAGATAGCTACAAACATGTATTTGTCGTATTTAAAAAGATGAAAAAAAATCAAGAGAATAACAAAGAGAAACACATCTCTCTGCCTACTGGATACCCCATATATATATAATTCTTTTTGAAAGGAATATACATATATATATATATATATATATATAATTCTCGAATTGATAAAAGGGCAATTCTCTCTAGAGAAGGGGGGGGGGGGGGGGGGGGGGGGGGGGGGGGGGGGGGGTGGTGGGTGGGTGGGGAAAAACTAATTGAGTCCTATTTAACATAATTATAATGAAAACTGGATCTTTCCAATTCACAACTATATCATACAAAGCACATGCTAGATAAAACTCCTACTTGGACTCCAAATACAAAACCAAAACTTCAAATACCTAGAACCAAAAAAGAACTAATTCAAGCAAGTCCCTCATGATCAAAGGGAAAAAAAAATATATATATATATATATATATATTTCTAGTACATAAATTTCTATGCATAACTTCTTCTTCTTCTTCTTCTTTATTTTTTTACTTTTTTATTTTAACAACTAGTAGATATTGGACAAAGATAAATAGGTGAGAGAGAGAGAGAGAGAGAGAGAGAGAAGGAAATCAAAGTTGATCTGGCCACAAGAAAGCTCCCATAGCAAACCTCCTCTTGTCCTCAAGAGAGCCCTCAACTTTGAACCCATATTCTTTGAGAAGCATGTCCAATGCACACTCTTTCATCTTCTCATAATCTTCCTTGTAGTACTTTGGATAGTGAAGAGGCATTTGAAACCCATTTGGGTACTCTTCCTTGCAAATTGAAACCATTGAAGTCCTTTCTTTTGCATCCTTAATCTCCTTGACACTTCCTTCAATCATGCCAACATCTTCCTTGTGACCCAAGACATGTGTAAATGAAGAATGCAAGAACCACTTTAGTGCCATTTGAATTTACCTACACTAAAAAAAAAATGATAATAAAAGGGGGGAAAAAAAAAAAGAAGAAGTTATTCAAGCTTGTTTAAGGAACAAGAAGAAGGAGAGCTCAAAACAAGCCAAGGAAATGAATTGTGACCTACTAATATTTATAGGGGGTGTTAGGTTAAATGATTTAAATGAGCCAATTATTTTACCAAATAAAAATATCTCTGTATCATGGTGGTGGGTTATTAATGATGTTTGTTGGAAGAGGTGTCCACCACCATAGACTTTGTGTTGTTTGTGGTGGTTGTTTGTCGCTTTTGAAAATTGAAAAAAAAAAAAAAAGTAGCTACATTTATTGATTGAGGTTGATAATTGTGAAGATATTTGTTATGCTTTTAATAGAATTTCTTCTAGTGATACTAAACAATTTATTTCTTTTGCTCCAAGTAAGCTACATAAGAAGTTTGTTTTAAATTTTGTTTTTGGGAAAATTCTAGAAAAACCTACTCCACATGTTCTTTTCCTCGAATTGTTATTGGATAGTGGGGGGCCCAAAAGAAAAAAAAATTTTGGATACTCCTAATGGGCCCAATTTGGGCCCTAGATAGTGGCAACTAAGGCCCAATTAATTGGTCCAAGATTGGTTTTCCTCAAACACCAAAAACAGGGATGGGCAAAGGGAAGCATACACTTTGAGAAAAAGTAGTTTCATGATGTTGTTAAAGAATTAAAAGTTGAAAAAAAGCAATCATTTAGTTTTAGAGAACTTAAAAAATTTTGGCTACGATAAATTTTATATAATATGTAATTGAGTATCATTGCTCAAAGAAAAATTGTTATCTTTACATATTCATATGTATACATTTATTATATGCATTTATGATGTTAATGAGATTTTAAGGTCATTTTAATTAAATAAATTTTCGAAAAAACTAAATAAAAAAGAAAATAGAACCAAAACATCATCGACTTAAAAATTCAAGAATCAATGAAGTAATTTAACATCGTCACTATAAACTTTTCTTGTTTTGACCCTTTCTTACTTAAAAACTCCTATATTAGCTTCAAAAATACTTTAAATATAATCTATGTTAACACGAAAATTAACTTCTAATTATTTTAAGAATTCAATACCTAAATCATCAATAATTTTATAAAGATGATCCACTCTCTGTTTTTTTCCCCAATAATAGTGGGCACATGTGTTGTATATTCTTTCACAATAATAATAGTATTTTAAGAATATTTAAAGTAAATGATTTATTTATAAGTATACATATAAGATAAGATACACATATAAGATAAAAATACTTTGTAAAAAAAAAAAATTTACCACCATATGTCATTTATTTGAAATATTTTGTAGCTGTTATTTTCTGTATGTCATTTATTTAAAAATATTTTATAGATGTTATTTTCTGTCACTATATTTTTAAAATGATTTGCTTACTATAATTTCTGTGCTATGACCTATTTTGTGATTTATGCGCTATGTATATTATTGTGAAGACCCCCAAAAAATAAAATAAAATAAAATAAACAAGTCGGCAATCCAAACAGTGTATAGCATAGCATAAACCGACAACCAAACAGACCTTATTAACCCATCAGCCTTCTCCAAACACGCCCTTATTCTCTCTCTCTCTCTCTCTGTCTCTCTACGCAAAACCCTACTTCAACCCCAAACCTTTTTCGACGGAGATCACAAAGGACAACCACTGAAAACCGCGAAAATGTCGTCGATAATTCTCCGGCCTCGTCTCATCTCATTGCTAGCGAAGCGCAATCGCCGGCTCCTCAGCTCCGGCGTCGCCTCCAACCCTCCCAAGGAGCCGCTCATCGCCGCCGAGGCCCTCGCCGCCGATCAACCCCCGCCACCGCCGGCGGATCCCGAATCGACGGCCTCCAGCAGCAAATCCTGGAGCTTTCTCAAGTACACGCTCGTCGGAGCTCTCATCGGAGCCGCCGCTGCCACCGGATATGTCTCGTCCGGTACGCGACTATTCGATAATACTTTTGTTTCGTTTCTGTTTGTTTCTGGAGAATTTGAGTAGGAAAAGAATCGAAAAAATGGTTTAATAATACTCGTTGTCTAGGTTTAGTTCTGTATCAGAGTTGTTCAATAATTTTTTCCCCAGAACATGTCAAGCTGTGGAATTTCGACTTCATTTAATATTTTTGTTGCCTGTGGAGGTAAAATGTGATGAATTTCTAAGCTTTTGTTAAACAATTGATGAGAAAAAGAAATGAAGAAATGGTTAATAATATTGGTTGTGTTGGATTAATTCTGTATCTGAGTTGTTCAATTTCTATTTTCTACTATTTGTCGAAACTTCGAATTTGGCTTTAGATTGTGGAATTTTGGGTTCTTTTAATTGCTTGTGGAGGTAAAAATGTGATAAAATTCTGTGCTTTTCTTTAGGAAAGGGTTAATAATATTGGTTGCCTTGGATAAATTATCTAGCTGAACGGTTTTTTTTTTGTGTGTGTGTGTGTGTGTGTGTGTGTGTCTTTTACTTGAAGAACGGAAGTGTTGGTTTCGAATTTGACTTCAGATTGTGGAGTAGTGGGTTCTTTTTGTTGTTTGTGGGGGAAAAATGAGATAAATTTTACCGGCAAGTACAATGAAAGCTTAGCATCAATGATTTAGTGTATTGGCGTTGTGAAAGAGAGGGCGTCAGGGTTTCAATGGTGAATCTGAAAACCTCCCTTTTGATGTGCAGCGTACTCTTTGGAAGAAATAGAGGAAAAGACAAAGGATCTCCGAGCCGCACCTTCACGTTACAAGGTGCCGGATGATTCGCCTGCTTTTGATGTAAGTGTGACTTTGGTGCTATGTGCTTTCAAAGAGTTTCTAATGATTTACTTCGAAAGGTTTATATAAACAACAGATTTTGGATGCCTGCATGGCTTTTAACTGTGGTTAGCATCTTTGAAATACAAGGAGTGTGCTTCTTAGTTGTTTCTTCTCTTATGATGTTTGTGGCGTTACTACCTGTGATGTGTTGTTTTATGGTTAATTTTCGTTTCTGGCCCATAAGAAATGTCCGTGGATTAACATTTTCTTATAAATCTCTTTTGCAGAAATTTAAGAGTTTGCTTTACTCTTCTGTGTTGACAGGTGAGTTCATTGCGTACATGGACAATATAGTTGTTAAAGAATGCAATTCCAATTTCCAAATGTTCATTGTTCATACGTAGGTTGCAGAATTTAGCAGCCCAATGCACACACTTGATGAGGTTGCCTTTTGGTTATAGTTTAACATAGAAACTACCTACTTTAGAACTGGCTTTTGTGTTTAAAAAAAAAAAAAAGCGTTATCACTGCTGTATGATTGGCTCATGTATCTATCAATTTTAATGCTGATATTTGTTGGTCTTTAATCTTCAGTGCCTGCTAAAGCAACTGAACTGTACTTGGACACAAGGAAAGCGATTGAAGAACAAGTTAAAGTGAGTTCTTTCATCTGTGATCCTCTACTCCGCCAGATCATGTTTCTACCATTTTACTTCATTTTTCTTTGTCCTAACCACCAACTTCTTACTGCTTCATCGTAGGGTTATACTGAGCCATATGCAGAAAAGCTGCTTCCAGATTTGCATCCCATGGAGCGACATGTTTTTACACTTGTTCTGGATCTGCAAGAGACACTTCTGTACTCTTATTGGACGGTAATGCTAGGATTGAAAAATGATTATGGAACTAAAATTTTCTTCATTACACAGTTACTCAATTATGTTTCTGCTTATGCAAGGTAGTTTCGTAGTTTCTAGGAGATGTTTGCATCCGTTTTCATGTTATCTCAAAATGTTTAGCTCTTAGTTTTGTTCTCTTACCGAATATGTTTTAGAGTTTTTCTTAACGAATTTGCTGACAACGAAGTTTTGTACTTGGCACTTGAAGAGAGAAAAGGGCTGGCAAACAATTAAAAGACCTGGAGTTGATGCTTTCTTGGAACATCTGGCTCAGTATTATGAAATTATCGTGTATTCTGACTACTCAAATATGGTAATTTACAATTCTTACTTCCTATTTCTTAGAGTGGATCAGTATTTTCTTTTAGTGTTATTATTCATCAACATTGTACTGCTTTGCCTTGGCAAGTGCAGTATGTAGATCCTGTAATGGAGAGATTGGACACCAAGCATTGTGTACGATATAGGCTCGGAAAGGCTGCCACTAGGTATCAGAACGGACAACATTATAGGGTATGTTGTTGATCAATGGTGTTTGTTCTCGATCAGCATTGTGTGGTGCAACTTTTATTATGGCTTCAAGATTATTGGCACCTTCGAGATCTTTCAGTGAGCATGTATTTTATTTCATTTTGTAATTATTACTTGGTGAATGAGAGAGCGATTGTTACAAATGTTTAGATGTTACGTACATGGCAAAAAAAGAATTCAATGACAAGCATGATAAATTTAGCATTTCATGGAACTGATAACATGTCAAATTACTAGGATCGCGATAATGAAAAAAAAAAAAAAAGGTGCGGGTGATAAGATTTGGTTTTCTTTTACAGGACCTTTCAAAGCTTAACAGAGATCCTGCGAAGGTCATATATCTGAGTGCCCATGCTCGAGAAAACAGCCTTCAGCCAGAGAATGGCGCCCCGATAAAGCCATTTAAGCTTGAATTAGACGACACGGCTCTTCTGGACTTCATACCATTTCTTGAATGTGAGTGTCTAATCATTTCAAATCATCATTTATGCACTTAGTGATCAAGGAGGAAAAATTTTATCGCTTGTTTGGTCTATATGCAGTTGTTGCCCGTAATCCTCCAGCTGATATCAGACAAGTGTTGGCATCTTATGAGGGCTGTGATATTCCAGAGGAATTCATTCAACGTTCCAGAGAGCATCGGAGGTAATATTTGTTAAGTAACTTACATTTTAGGTTATAAATTAGTGATTCCTGTTCAAGCGTTCATGGTAATACACAAGTACCTTTAATTAGTGAAGCTTAATTATTTTTCACATTATATATTGACTTGAAATTTGAAGTTCTGATTTGATTACGATGCATGTAACGTTCTATTTAGGAGCCATTGAGATGGACCTTGTTGCATAGCTGTTAAAACCTTGTGCTTACAGTTTTCATTTACGTCATATTCCTATTTTATTAGACACCAATCATTTTATGCAGGAAAGTGCAAGAACAGAAACAGCAAGGTCGGTTATGGAGACGTTGAATGATCTCAATCACATAGCAGAAAACAATATGACATCATGCGGACTCAACTAAACAATTTGTAGGGTGTGATATATGAAAACAGAGTATTTTAGAAGTAAATCGGGCCAAAATATTCCGTTGTCTTTGGGAAAGCCGATTTCAGTGACCAAATTTTGAGTCGTTAATAATTATTTTTTGAACGACTGACGTGAGAAATTGTAATTTCTTTCATGGGGTCTGTTTACCCTTACTCTTTGCGTCTATTTTGGTGGAAATGAGAAATTTTGGTTTACAATGAAGGAAATTTCCTTCCTACTCATCTTCCACCCTCTGACCACTATATGTTATGATTTGCTTTCCTTTTTACCATTTTTATCAATCATGAGCAATATGGTTATATATTATACCCACTTAAATGCTTTATTGAATTGTCCACTAAGCTCCCCGTTAGCATTCCATTTTAAATCTTTAACTTTTCTAATTTTTTTAAATAGTATTTTCAGTTGGAATTGTGAGTTTAAATTTATAATCCGGACAAAGTTTAATGCAAGAATGCACGTTTCTTTTCTCTCTATGTTATTGTGAATAAAAGAGCTATTTCTACTTGGATTTAATTACAATGGGTATAGCACTACTAAACTTACTACTAAACTTCTTTCCGGTTGTGGGTATAGCACTGAAATTATATTGAGATATAAGTAACCATTTATATCTGTTCAGCGAAAAAGAAGGAAAAGAATAATGTTTAGAGTTTATTGTCGTTTTATTGTCACTATGGTTTCTGTATTTTCGTTGTTTGTTGTCGTTCTATTGTTTATGCTGTATCGCCGTTTAATGTTGGTATCCTTCTGAGTTTGTTGTCGTTCTTTTTAAAATGCACATCATTTTATCTCTTTTTATGTCGATCTCCGATTTTATTGCGGTCTATCAATTATCGTCAGTTTCATAGTTTTTCATCGTATTGAATAGATGTCGCTTGTTAATTTTTTGTCGTCACACATATATATAGCTTATCGTCACACACAGATATATAAATATATACATTTATGTATTTTTATATATGCTCTGGTGGTTCATCAAATATATTTCTGTGTTTGTTGATACAATTGTTGCGTCTGTTGGCCGTTCTTGTCGTTTGTGAATTATTGTCATTGTTGGTGCACGTGATTTGTCCAGTGTAGTTTATCGATTAGAATTTTTGTAAAAATTTGCTCTTAAAAGGGAAATTTTTTTCTATTTCATTGCCTCAATAACATTTCTTAAATCCGATTCTCATGAAAGAGGTCTTTCTTATAATACGAATATGCAAGGTAAAAACTTTTTTATACCACTTACTAATTATCACATAATAGTAACGAATTATTGACGGTGATCATAATAAGCAAAAGTTATTTTGTTGATAATAACAATAATCTTTTCCTTATTGTAACTACAAATATGACAGCAATAAAAACTAAGCCCGTATTTAAATCATAAAATTTGAAAAATAAATTTAAATTTTTGTGGAAAAAAAAAACATTTTTTAAAAACAATAATTAAAAACTAATATCGAAACGGAGTCTCAAATAAGTTATAAATAATTAAAATCAGTGATTTCCCTCTTCGAATTTTTTGGTCAATTGTTTTCCTCTTTAATAGTTGGTCACTTGGTTGTTTGTTTGGCTATCGTTTTCTCTCCATTTTTACACAGAATATAAAGGGGGAATCCAATCAGAATCAAAATGTTTGAAGCAAAACTTCACGCAAAGACAAAAGAATAATTGTGGGTCCACCTTTTCGTTTACTATATTGTCGTTTTTGCCTGATTTTGGGTCAACGATCATGATCATGATCTATCTAAAACCTACAATTCATTTCCAATCGTCCATTCCCATGACGCACTAGAGTTAAACACTTGTAAAGAAAAATGGAATTTATTCTGAATTCCTGATGCCGTTTTTCCCGTTGTTGTCGTTTTCCTACATGATGTCGTTTTCTTGACGTTATTCTTGTCGTTAGCATAAATATATAAATTAAATCAGGGGAAATAAATAAAAATAAATTAAAATCTTAGTGTGGATGACGTGTCACGGTGATTGAAGATTGAATACTGACCTTTGAAGCCTTTAATAAGATTCGGAGTGCCAACATTAACTCTTTTATTATTATTATTATTATTTTTATTCTATTTTATTTTGGTCTTTTGACTTTTCTTTGCAATGTCGAACACACTCGCGTCAGGCAAAGTTCATGGGTTATCTATTGTTCTTTCTTAAATGGAAGAGGGCTAGGTAAGAACTGAATTATAATGCAAATTCAGGAAATATCATTTTTTTTTTTTGGGTAGAAAAGCATTCAATTCAGGAAATATCATTTGATGAAATACAAATTTAACTTTAAAAAAATTAAGCTCTATTTGATTGTCAAACCTGATTGATTTTTAAAAAATTAATCAAAAATTAGTTTTTTTTTTTAGAAAAAAGATAAAAACTGAGTTTAAATGTTTAGGTTAAAGTTGGTGAGTCAAACAAAGGGTATACTTGCTAAAATTTGACAGTTAAGTTAGTTTTTCCACATAAAATGATACTAGGTACAATGAATCTCTACCATTGGATTGGAATGTTATTATGTAAATTTCTCAAGGATTTTGAATATGTAAATTTAAGATTATATGCAACACCCAACTATATTTATACTATTTTTATGCTAGTATCATTTGTTTTGTCTTATTGTTAAAGAAAATTGTTTTTAACAATTTTTAAAGTATCTTCAACGATTCATGACATTTTTTAAAATGTTTCATGACACCTTGACAATTACAAAATATTAAAAAAAAAAAAACAACAAAAAAGAAGGTTATATACTGGTGACCTCACTTCAAAATTTTGCACTATATATATATATATTGGCTGTTGAAGGGACATTATAAAAATTTGCAGTTTTATAATACAAGTACTGTTATTTGATAATGAGAAAGGGGCAAGTTTGGTCAAATAGATATAATCATCCAGATAAGAATCATATAATTAACAAGAAAATGTATTCATGAATACTCCTTTATTAGTTTGAAAAGCAATGTTGAATGATTTCGTGATAGTAAGAGTTGCAAAAATTTCGTTGACATTGTTATTGTCGTTTGTGATTAATTAAAATTTCAAACTCTAAAATATATCATTCATAGTTCCGATAGCCCTTCCCTCCTAAGACTAAGAGGTATGTTCCAATTCAATATTTACAACCACTTTGGACAACCTATTCAAATGATAAATAAAACCTATTTAAATGATGCAAATTTCGTTCTGTCATCTACTTATAATATTTTGTTAACTTTTTGTTTTTAATTTTAGTATGACTCTTAAATATAATCGAGCATTAATAAACATCAATACCGATATCTATTCTTTGTCTGAATTCAAACTATTTACAAAAATACAAGTTTAATGAACTCAACAAAAAGTGCAAATATATATATTTTTTTTGAAAGATGTAGATAATATTTTTATAGTAAATAATTAAAATAGATAGTATGTTTTCAAAATATATACAATTATAGTAAAAATTAGAAAATAATGATTTTTTTTTTCTCGTTTAACAAATGCTTATTTACCTAAAAGTCGTCTTCATTATTAAAAAAATGACTGTTTACCTAATAAAATTATCTTTCATGATTATTTAATTTAAATATTTAAAGAATAAATTGTTAGGTTAGTCTCTAAACTTTTGAGTGTATATAATTTTGATCTTGATTTTTTTTTACTTAGTTGGAATGCCTCTAAACTATCAAAATATTACTGTAATAGTCATTTCTGAAAATTTTTATACGGAATCCATTAGTTAGCATCATTTTTTGACTAAATTACTAATGGATTTCGTCCAACAATTAACAGAAATGATTATTATAACAACATTTTAATAGTTTAGAGGCATCTATGAAAAATGTCCCTAAAATATTTATAAAAAAATATTATTATAGCAGTTATTTCTGTTAATTTTTTAATGCAATCCTCTAGTTAGTATTACTTTTTGACCAAATTACTAACAAATTTCGTCAAAAAATTAATGAAATAACTATTACAGTAACATTTTAAGAGCCTAAGGATATTTCAAGTATAAAAAATATTAGGGACTAAAGTTGTACAAATAGAGACTAAACGAGAATCATGAAATTTTTGCTATTTTGTTTAGGTAAGTTAACTTTCTTTTTTTTTTTTTTTTCCCCCCCTCAATTTCTTACCATAGAAAATTACAAAGCCACGCAAAAAACAGAGCGAGTGTAATGAACTCTCAATTGGAATCTAAACCAGGACAACTCCAAACCTGTGCAGTACAAACACATGTTACCATTTTTGTCTTCTTATGTACAGCACTCTCTCTCCTCTCTCTATCTCTTCTTTCTCTCTCTTCATCTTCTCTAATGTAGTACGAATCCGAACAACTCCAACCAAAACCAAACCAAAATATATACCAAAACCCAACCCAAACCAAAACATCAAACCCCATTAATTCCCACCCTTTCAAAATGCCTCGTCTTCCCACTTCTCTCCTCCTCATTTTCTCTCTCCTCCTCTCTCTCTCTCTCTCCTCCTCAGCCCACAGCGGCCACCACGACGACAACGACGAAGAAAACGGCGTCGTACGCTCCCCTTCCCTCCAGTCCAAGGTCCTGGTACGGACCAAAATATGGTGTTTGATTCTGGTCTTTGTCGGAACCTTTGTCGGCGGCTTGTCGCCGTACTTCTTCAAGTGGGACGAGCGGTTCTTGGTGTTGGGGACGCAGTTCGCCGGAGGAGTGTTTCTGGGCACGGCTCTGATGCACTTTCTTAGCGACGCAAACGACACTTTTAGGGATCTGACGACGAAGGAGTACCCTTTCGCGTTCATGTTGGCTTGTGTTGGGTTTCTGCTTACTTTGCTGACGGATTGTGTCGTTTCCCATGTGTTTGCCAAGGAGAATGGTGGTGGTGGTGATGTTGAGGTCCAAGGTAGGTGGGTTTTGTTTTGTTGTGTTGTTTTCTGTTTGGTTTCTGATAAAAAAAAAAAAGCTATGAGTTGTTATTTGATAAGTCTTGAAATTAAAAGATTTTAAGGTCCAAGTTAGGTCGGTTTTGTTTTGTTGTGTTGTTTTCTGAGGGGGGAAAAAAAAAGGAAAAATGTTATGAATATTAACTCTTATTTAAATATTAATTTATATGATATATAAATTGTCAGTGACAAATTTTTAGAATTAGAAGATGTTGAGGTTCGTGTTGTGTTGGAAAAAAAAAATTATATTTTGGACATCAATTTCAGTACAAGTATCAGTCCACGTGGTGCTATGTATATTTTTTAATCGGTAAGTTTTTAAAATTATAAGATTATCCACTAATAACAATCTGATAAGTTACCGTTATCTGAGTTAATACTTAAAAATTAAGGGCCTGTTTGGTGTATGAGTTTGAGTTGAAATTGATAAGTTTAAATAGTGATTGATGTGTACTTTTTCAGAAAAGACAAAAAACTTTTGGGGAAAAAGACAAAAATTGAGTTAAAATCCATGGGTTTGGACCTGTGGTCCAAACGCACCCTAAGAATGAAGTTGGTATCTTGTATTAGTCCACCAGATATAAGGTTTCTTTGTTTTCCTTTGTTTTATTTGGAGGCAAGTTTGTTTTTGAGAAATGTTTTTAAAATTAAAAGATTGTGTCTACTAGTAACAATCTGACAAGTTATTGTTATTTTAGTTATACTTAAAAATTAAGCATGCATTTGATGTTAAGATATGGATTGTAGAATTTGAGTTTGAATTGAATTGTGCATTTAGTAAGGCGTTTGAATTGTTGGTGTTAAAAAGTGTAAAAAATTAAAATGTGTTTGGAAAAAAATCAATATAGAGCTTTTTTCGTTCGTCTCGAAATTATATACAATTTAAAAAAATATATATCTCATTTGGATTTGTATATGCAAAGTTATAGACGCTTAAAATTTATGTTACAAAACTGTAATAGTAACTGTGAATGATGAAACTGAGATTGACTTTTCAAGGAAAAAAAATTGAATTGTAATTTGTGATCTAAACTGAATCACCGGCTAAGATTAGAGTTAGTATCTAGTATTTCTCTATCAGATATAAGGTTTCTCTGTTTTCCTTTGTTTTGTTGGGAGGCAACTTTGTTTTGGAGAGAATAGATTTGTTTTAGTATGTTTGATGAGTATATTTGTCTATTTCCAGGTAGGTTTGTTGTATTTTGATGAGTTTATGGAATTTACCGTTAAAACTAAAATTTTGGGGGTTATTTTGCTAACATGAAAAGTTTAAGAAATGAAAAAAATCGTTTTTTTCCCCCTCATTGGTCTATTTGATAAATAACTATTTTTATTTTTTGGTAAATTATTTGATAAAAAACTATTGGCAGAATAGGATTCTTTATTATGATTTTCATGATCAACCAAGTTTCTAAAGAACTTATAATGTTTAAACCCAATCTTTATTGTAAATGTAAACAAAATAAGGGTCAACATATTAATTAATTAGTCTTAACAATGAGTCAGAGAACTGAAGAAAAAGATACCGTCTGTCCAATGGTCGATATATATATATATATATATATATATATTTAAAATCATGTTATATGTATGTACATGTCGATGTCACATTAAAATCTGTTTTTCACTTAATTTGTTCATAATTGCAGGTAATGTTGAGAAGGGCAAGGTTGGACAAAACAGTGGAACTCCACAAAGCCACTTTCAGGTGTGTAATACTTATTTTATTTTATTTTATTTTTTGTTTTTTGTTAATTTAGGAGTGTAATATCTCAACATAGCATAATAATTTATAGGGATTATTCTCATTTATCTTTGAATTTTAAAGTAATTCCCATTATATTTATTAAATTTTAAAAACTTTCGATGTCCCTCTGAATTTTAAAGTTATCTAAGTTAATCATTTTATTAGATTTTTTTCTTGGTTAGAAAAAAGTCGAAAAAAATGAGAATTAGTTTTATTAAACAAACTCTATTAAGATAACAGCAAACAGAAAAAGATCACATGACTATATTTAATTGACTTTTTCTTTTATTTGGGGTTAATTCAAAATTCAGGAATAGGGTGTGAACAACCGTATATTTCAGGGGATATATGAGAATAGTCCTAATTCATATGATTGCTTGAATTTTAATGAGATTTTCTCTTTATATGTCTCAACAGAGCCATGACCATAACCACCATGCAAATCCAGCTGCTAGTGTCGCAACTGTTGGTTCATTTGGAGACAGTGTCCTGTTGATTGTGGCTCTATGTTTCCATTCCCTCTTCGAGGGAATTGCCATCGGAGTTGCAGAGACGAGAGCCGACGCTTGGAAAGCTCTATGGACTATTTCTCTTCACAAGATATTTGCAGCCATTGCCATGGGAATCGCTCTCCTCAGGATGATCCCGAACCGTCCTTTCTTGTCATGCGCAGCCTATGCTTTTGCATTTGCCATTTCAAGTCCTATTGGTGTGGTGATCGGGATCATAATTGACGCCACAACACAAGGTACCGTGGCGGATTGGATCTTCGCGGTATCTATGGGATTGGCTTGTGGGGTGTTCATCTATGTGTCCATAAACCACCTTTTAGCAAAGGGCTATACCCCTCAGAAGACGGTTCGTGTTGACACACCTTTTCTCAAGTTTTTGGCAGTGTTGATTGGAATCGGGGTTATTGCTGTGGTAATGATCTGGGACACTTGAAATCAACTTGGACAAGGCTAAAAAGAGATAAAATAGATTATTTGTTTGTGCAAAGGCATGACAGATTTTGGCTGATTTTTTTTGTCATCCCTTCAACTTGGTTGAGAGCATTATTCGGCAATACAAAGTGAGTTGAAAATGAAGTAACACTTTATTTTGCTAAAGTGTAACAAACGAATACAAAATGGATTCTAATAGTTGGAAACGAACCGTATGCAGTTTGAAAATGCTACAAGAGAACAAGAGACCAAAAAATTATAAACATCAACGAAATAAAAAAGAATAAATTTCAGATGAAGAAAGAGAACGACAATTTCAGCAAGGTATCTGCAATAGGTTAAGTTTCAGCTGAACCAGAGAAACCATATTTGTGCATACACAACGATTTGAGTAGTAATCTTTTTCTTAAATGAATGATGGAAACACGAATCAGTAGGTGCACCAAGACATCCCGACTAGGTCGGCACCCCTCTAGCACCCTCATCACTTTCCCATTCCATTAAAATTTTATTACAAAATAAAAAAAAAAAAGATGTTTACAGGAGAAATTAAAACAAAACAAAAAGCACGCACATGTGCGTCTAAAAAGATAAACTGCACGCAGGCAGGCAAAAAACAAACCTAATTAAAAAAAAACATATCCATTCATCAACCCGAAACCCAAACTAACGGGAGATGATCTCAAAAGTGAGAGCCAAGACTCTAACTTTGATTGCATCTCCAAATATGTCTCGTTAAAAACCTTTCAGCCAAAACCCAGTGGGAAAAAGACGGAAAGGGAAAAAGAGTGCATATTTACCTAGGAGGTCGAAAGCGGAAGTTTGGGGATTCAGTGAGATTAGATTGAAACTAGTTGGTATAGAAGTGATTTGAGTCCCATTCTCGTTTCAACACATAATATACGAAGTACTATTTCTAGATTGGCCATCGGTTCATGATTCTTACAAGAGATAAGCACTGTTCAAATGTTCCAGAAAAATCCTGATGAAGATCAAAGTTGCTTTATCAACTGCTGCTTAAATAACTCTCGCCGGTAATTCTGCTTATTATTCAAAACTGTCCCAATCCGTTGGCCAGCCAAAGGGCAAAAATTGAAGCAAAAACTAGCATAAGCCAAACCTGTCCTAGTAGCTGAAATCTTCGTCCCGTGTTGTTTGATTTATTCTGTTGTTTGAACTTCATCACCTTCTTCCTTAGAATGTACCAAACCAGTTACTTGAATAATTGTTGAATATTTGCAAGATGTTTAACTTGCATTAAGAATCGGTAAATCTCGATGGAAACTTGTTCATTCCATGACGCTGCAACTCCTAGAAAGCGTCCTGCTCAAGCAAAAAAATACAGAAACATGGTAAGATCTAGATCCTAAGCAAAAACAAAAAGGACATTACACAAATAAAATTCTGACCTCTGAATGTTGTTTTGTTCGTTTTGAAGAAGAAAAAAGGACATTCCTCCCGCCCTTGCATGTGGCTGACTTACATCACAAAGTACATAAACTATGGATCCAGACAGCACAAAGTACCGTAACACATCCTGGAATTTGGCCCGAGCACATAAAATTATTGTCTAACAACACCTGTAGTAGAAAGTACAGTTGATAAACCAAATTACAAAAGCTATTCAATGTGTGGCAAGATCATCTCTTTTCTTGCAAGATACCATCATGGACAGTATTCACATTTGAGTTTCTTTGAAGATTATCCATTTTTATATTTAGATGACAGAAAGAAAAATGATAAAGACAATACCATTCAAAACAGAATGGACAATCATTATTTCCAAAATCGCTCTAGTTGTTAAAATAGTTGTCTTTGACTAGATTCAACAAAAAAGTCAAAGTCTGATCAAAATCCTGGTTTAATTTGTAGACCTTATAGTGAAACTGTTATGAATTAGATTATTTATTTATTTTTTTCTGGGCTGAAGTTTGAGTACCCTTTTCAACATGTTCAATCTATGTCTGCAATTTAAGATTTGAAAATGTGTTAGATCAAACACTGATAAAACTCTCATTTGAAACATTAGTATTTCAGAAAGCAATATGATAAGGAATTGTTGAAAACTTCTGAAACAATGAAACATTTCCATTTTTCCATGAATTTTGATCAACTTCCTTAAACTATATCAAAGAAAATTCACACCCACATATGGAAGCCAAAGCCCAAACCAGTAACAAGGAAATATTGAAGAAATAGTCATGGAAAGAAACACACGTAAAAGCAAATTAATTTGGAAGTCAAACATTATTCTCTAAAAGAGAACAAGAAACAAATGGTATAGTGCCTGAAAGTCATAATGGACAGCCATCCGCTTTACGTCCCTATTGATTCAAAATTCTCCAAAACGTATTCTTAGTTAAATGGTAACAATAATATATTACAATAGAAAAACAAGGAAAAAAATACCTTAAGAGAGAATTCGAAAATGCGGAGTTTAGGGAGGCACAGAAATGAAGAATGCTCTCATCACATGTCTTCTCTTTAGATTTCTATCTTGGGGATGTGATGAATCTTGGGCCAATCTTCTTCTGTCCCTCTCTATCACCAATGATTTATAGTCAGTCAATTATGGATCCGAACAGCGAAAAAGTATCATAACACTCTCTTATTATTCTCTTAGTCCTGAAATTTAGCCCGAGCACGTAAAATTTGGCTAACAATACCTGCAGTAGAAAGTACAGTTGATAAACCATATTGCAAAAACTATTCGCAGTGGAAAGACACCAACATTTTTTTTCTTGACATAATCTAAAAGGATTTGAGGCAGAAAAAAGAACGAAATAAAAATTGCCACGGCAGAGGTGAACTAACCATTTTTTGGCTGAAATTTAAGTGTCGTTTTAACCATGGTCAATCTATTCCTGCACATCATCCACATATAGCCTGTATGGAGAGAATATATTAGATTAAAAACCGAAGAAACTTTGATTTGCAACATTTATATTTCAGAAAGTATGACAAGGAATTATTGAAAACTTCCAAAATAATGCAATATTACTATTTTTCCAATGAATTTTGATCAACTTCTTCAAACTAGCTCCAAGAAAATTCACACCCACATATGAAAACCAAACCCCAAACCAGTCTCTAAGAAACCATGGAAATATTGAAGAAACAAGCATAAAACGAAACTCATGTAGGAGCAAAATAATCTGGAAATCAAACGTTATTAACTAAAACAGAACAAAAAACAAATGTTATAGTACCTGAGGAGAATATTGGAGCACGGTGAGAATGCGAAGGGACAAAAATGCATGTTGCTTTATCATTTTTTTTTCCAGTCGATTCATATGTTGGGGTTGCATTGAATTTTATGCCAATCTTCCCCTGTTCTATAGTAAGTCTAAGGACGACAAGACCAAGGGCCCGGCTTTGAGTATGTCCCATTTGTGTATGAAATACATTACACACACACAAGTATATACAACACATAAATATATATCCATGTCACAATTATAAGATTTTAATTTTAAATTTAAAAAAAAAAAAACCTAGTCACACACCACACATGTCCTAGTAGCATAAATCTTCCTCTGAAAATGTTTGACTTGTTCTGTTATTTAAACTTCATCACCCTCTTTCTTAGAATGTATCATACAAGTAACTTGAACAATTGGTAAACATTTGCAAGATGTTTAACTTGTATTAATAATTGGTGAATCTCAATGGAAACTAATTGTTCAATCCATGATGTTGCAACTTCGAGAAAGTATCCTGCTTAAGCGAAAAATACAGTAAAACGGTAAGATTGAGATCCTACGTGAAAACAAAAAGAAGATTGCACAAAGAAAATTCTGACCTCTGAATGTTTGTCTGACAACTCTGAAGAATACAACTTTATATTCTAGGTTCCTTGTGTCAAACTTGTAGCTGGAATCTTCTTCCCAAGTCCCAACATGCTTAACTTGTACTGCAACTCCTAGTAAGTGTCCTGCTTAATTAAAAAAAATACAGTAACATGGTAAGATTGGGAGCAAAAACGAAAAGGATATTATACAAATAAAAATTTCGACCTGCGAGTGTTGTGCTGTAAACTTTCAAGAATAAAAGGACATTCTTCTCGCATCCTTGCATGTGGCCGGTTTTGAAACATCTGCGGACATTATTCACATTTAAGTTTCTTCAAAGATTATACATTTTTATATTTAGATGGTTGAAAGAAAAATGATAAAGACACTACCATTCAAAACAGAATGGATAATCATTATTTCCAAAATCCCTCTAGTTGTTAAAACAGTTTTCTTTGACAAGATGCAACAAAAAAGAGAAGTCTGATAAAAAAAATCATGGTTTACTAGCAGACCTTATAGTGAAACTGTTGTGAATTACATTTTTTTTTTTTTCTGGACAACATGTTCAATCTACGTCTGTATTTAAGATATGAAAATGTGTTAGATCAAATACTGAAAAAACTTTCATTTGGAACATTTATATTTCAGAAAGCTATATCATAAGGGATCGTTGAAAACTTCTGAAACAATGAAACATTTCTATTTTTCCATGAATTTCGATCAACTTCCTTAGACTAGATCAAAGAAAATTCACACCCACATATGGAAACTCAAGCCCAAACCAGTAAAAAGGAAATATTGAAGAAATAATCATAAAAAGGAACACACGTAAAAGCAAAGTAAAATGGAAGTCAAACGTTGTTAATTAAAACAGAACAAAAAACAAATGGTATAGTACCTGAAGGGAAAATTGGAGCATGCAGAGAATGAGGAGGGACAAAAATTCGTGTTGCTTTTATCATATTTCTTCACCGTCGATTTCTATGTAGGGGATGTGTTGAATTTTGGGCCAATCCTCCCCTGTTCCTCTCTGGCATCGCTGTTTTAGCATAGGACTGCCATGGATCTCCAAACGAGCAAGAAAAGGGGGCAGCCCTTCTTCTGGCAAGCACAGTAACTCTCCGCATGACCCAATTTTCAATTCTTGAAGGGAGGTGAGGTTGTGAAAGGATTTTCCATTTAGGGTTTTAAGATTTTCAAACGCAGTGATAGAGAGAGAAGTCAAAGTGGATGGAAGAAGCCCTTCCTCTGGAAATGAATCCACCCCTCCTTCAATTTCAAATTCATGGAGCCCTAAGCTTTGAAGAGAGGAGAGTCTTTGCAGATCCCACTTCATACGGTTTGCAATGAGCATTGGGCATTCCCAGATTTTAAGTTCCTTTAATTTAGAAGGAAATCCCATTCCTGAAAACAACTCCAATCTTGGACAACTCCATAATTCTATGGATTTAAGAGAAGGATATGCGGAATCAATCTCTGCTTGACTTGTGGGAATTGCGCTCACCATTTCTTCACAATCACAAATGTCAATTGTTTCCAAGGATGGAAAACAACCAGCTGGCAGTCCCACATTCAGTTTGGCACATGACCAAACTTGAAGAGTATTGAGATGGGGGAAAATCTCACGTGCTTGCTCAGCTCCAGTAAATGACCACCTCTCCAGCGAACCCATGCATCGAATTTCTAATTCTTCTAAGGATGGAAAACAACCAGCTGGCAGTCCCACATTCAGTTTGTCACATGACTCAATGCGAAGAGTCTTGAGACGGGGGAAAATGTCACGTGCTTGCTCAGCTCCAGTAAATGACCACCTCTCCAGCGAACCCATGGATTTAATGTGTAATTTTTCTAAGAATGGAAAACAACCAGCTGGCAGTCCCACATTCAGTTTGTCACATGACTCAATGTGAAGAGTATTGAGATGGGGGAAAATCTCACGTGCTTGCTCAGCTCCAGTAAATGACCACCTCTCCAGCGAACGCATGAATAGAATGTGTAATTTTTCTAAGGATGGAAAAGGCGTGGTTGAGGGAGTACCACAAAATTCATCTCCTATACTTTCCAACCCATCCATAAATGAAATATCAAGCTCTCTGAGGGAAGGTAGTTGCCCCAGTGGTGGCAACCAGCAACAATTTTTACAAGGGGTTAGAGACACTTTAATCATGTCACTAAATGATTTACATGCTACCCAATCTGGGAACATCGTACCTCTGTAACCGTTAATTTTGAGTATCTTCAACCTTTTATGTGGTTTGAGTGCAGTAAGTACTTTCTTGTCTTTTTCTTTTGTTGAATCATTACTTTCACCGTCAAACTTCCATATCAAACAAAGCTCAGTAAGACATTCCTTGTTCTTCAAATTGGCTTGTAAAACATCCCCCACGTCCACCACGTTTTCAAGCCCTGAAATACGAAGACTTCCTTGCAAAGACTTCAGCTCTCCCAACTCTTTGATCCTAGAACCACCATTTTCTCCCAAAACAAAATCACTTAATGTTTGTAGATTCTTCAGCTTGCACATCTGTGGGGGCATTTCTTTTAAAGATGTGCCTTCGATCACAAGATGACGTAGGTTGATTAAGGAACACATGTTGGTTGGCAATTGAGTAAGTTTTTCACAACCAAATAACAACAGTGTTTGCAGGTTGTATAGAGTACAAACTGAACTTGGAATTTCTTTAACTTCTGTCACAGATAAGTCCAAATACCTTAGATGCTTTAGATCCCGAATCGAATTAGGCAACTCTATGATACTAGATGTAGATAAAGAGAGCACTTTCAGGCATCCTCCAACTCCTTGAAATAGTTCACACAGGTCCATCGATATTGACTTGTCAGCATAACCATAAGACAATGGTAATGCCAGCAGGGTCCTTAAACACTTGGTTTTGGACAGACCATGTAACTTTATTATGTCTTCATTATCTTTTCGATATGACAAATGACGAGTCTTGCTTGTAACGCCATCCAAGTGATCACAACCATCCAACGTGAAGCAAAACTCACCTGAAATGCGCATAGCTAAATCATGCACAAGATCATGCATTAGGAGAATTGATCCTCCATACCGACTTGATCGCTGAAAGAAAGACCTTGATATTAGAGCATTCAAGTACGATTTTCCAACATCTTCCATACTTTTTCCACTTTCAGGTTGCAAAAGTCCTTCTGCCATCCACAACAAGACTATGGTTTCTTTGTCATCCTCCTGAAACTCATAATCTTTAGGGAATATTGAGCAATAAGCAAAGCACCGTTTCAAGTTTGGGGGTAGGAACTGGTAACTCAACCATAATGCTGGAAGAATCTTGTTCTTCTGATTTTCTTGAAATTGCAAATCCCACACATCACTCCGCAAGATCCCTCTCCACTCCTCTGAACTTGATAGAGAGCGTAAAACCCCAGCAATTGATTTTATTGCTAAAGGTAGACCCTTGCACTTTTTAACAATTTCTTTGCCCATTTCTTGCAAATCCGGATGTACCCCAGAGCCTCTATTGTCAAACGCATGGCGTGCAAACAACTCCCAGCAATCATCATCCGGTATCATCTGTAGAGTATAAGCTGGAACAGTACCCATCTTTGCTGCCACGATTTCACTGCGTGTCGTCACAAGAATCTTGCTCCCGTCTGCTCCAGAGTCGAAAGAGCTCTTTAAAGCATCCCAAAGATCATAATTTTCGTTCCAAACATCATCATGAACGAAAAGAAATCTTTTCCCCATCACTTCGTTCTTCAGTGCATTTTGAAGTTGATAGAGGTCTTGAATATCACATTTCTTAGAAGTGATCGCCTCAATAATCATTCTCGTAAGTTTAAAAACATCGAACTCCTCTGACACTGTTACCCACACCTTCAAGGAAAAATGATCTTGGACCCTACGATCCTTGTAAACAAGTTGAGCAAGAGTGGTTTTGCCGATACCACCCATGCCCACTACAGGAATCACGGATAGCTTACGCCCACCATTATGATCAGATAACAACAACTCAACGATAGCTTCTTTCTCAGCATCCCTTCCATAAACATCACAAGCGTCCAACGAAGGAGTTGGTAATCTTTGAGGTCTATTCTGATGAACACCTTCTCTCAGACCAAGCTCATCTTTTCGCCCCAAGAGAAGATCTAACGTAGCAAGGATCTCCTCCATCTCCGATTTTATAGTGTTGCTAAATGCACTTGATAACTTCGGCCTGAACTTGAAGAGCTTTCTTGCTTTGCTTCCAGATTCTTCCGCCTTGCGCCGCAGAGCTTTGGTATTGATTTTGTCCATCACGTGATCTGCTTCATAAACCACATCTTTAACATCATCAAGCCACTTCTTCACATCTTCATCTGTGAGTTGCTTCACTTCAGCATCATTCAGCAGTTTATTAGCCGACCGCAACTTGATCTCCAACTCCTTAAGCAGCTTTGAAACGCCTTTCTTTCGTTGATGGAGATTGAGGACCTCCTGAGAAGCCAGCCTATCAAACAAGACATTAAAGAAGCCAGAGAGAAGAGCACCTCCCACAAGTACTTCAGCCATGGTTTTTCTTCTTCACGGAACCGTAGTTAGATTGATGATGGAAAGGACCCTAGAGAATTACAAAGAAGAAAGGAGATCAGTTAGCAATTGTAGCAAGGACTTTTGTTTTTTTTTTTTTAAAAAAGGCCGTGCGTTTTCAATACTCAACTTTTTTTTTTTTTTTTTTTTTGAAGTCCCTCATTTCTTTCCCTAATGAGATCAAACTTCATTACTGACATTTAACCAACATGAAGCCAATATTCTCATTAAAAAATAATAATAAAAAAAAGACAAGAAAAGAATAACAAAATTATTTACTGAATTAGAGTGCATATAAAATAAAATAACAAAATTATTTACCGATTTAGAGTGCATATAAAATTAGAAAGTGCTGGGGAAAAAAAAGATATACCTTTGATTGTATCAACCTCTTTTCTTCTCTTTATTGCTCCTTTGAATGATGGGAGTTTTGGAGAACAAGTAAATTCCTTCTAAAACTGTAAGTTTTTGTAAGTTAGAACAAGGGCTTTTGTTTTAAAAAAAAAAAAAAAAAAAAAAAAAAACTCAGTTTTGTTGTTTTCCTATAATGAGATAATAAAAACTTCAACGTGGCTAGTACAACTATTTTATTGCAGATACATATAATCTCAATTCAGACCTATTTTTCCATAATTAAAAAAAACAAAGTCTATTATTTGAAATTTATGCAGGGGAAGAATAAAAAAAGAAAAAAAGAAAAAGAAAAAACCTCTGGAGAAGATGATCAAGAGTAAAAGCTTTCAACTTTGAGCAACGGGAGACAATTCATATTATATGATCAAGGGAAGCTCTCTAGGGAAAATGAGAAGGTAATTTGAAGCTAAGAGAAGAGAAAGACTTCTGTTTAGAAAAAGGAGCACTCCAATAACTTCCCTATAATTTTTTTTTCCATTTTTAGTCAAATTTATACGTCTACCTCTTAGCCTACTTGACCAAGTCTAAAAAGAAGGGTCTACCACTTAATCTTGCATACTAGAAAGGGAAGAAAAAGGTCAAAAAGTGAAAATTTTACTGTAAGACCTTATATTTAATTATATCAAAAAAAATAATTATTTCAATCATTAAATTAATTTTTTATTAACAAGTATATCTTTTACAGTTCTGTGATAGAATTCTCATAATTTGGTGGATTTTATCTTCTAAGTGACTGAGAAATTAAACAATGAAAAAATTGGCAACTGACAATGGTTGTCATCAAAACAAAGAAATTCAACAGTTTTTTCCTAGTAAAATTAAGCTATGGAGAATTCTTTAATATGATAAAAAATATTAAAAATAAATACCTTATCAATAAGTACAGTTTTGAGCTATTAGATTTTCTTTAAGTTTTATTATTCTAAACCAGATATGATTTTGAAGTTAAGGGTTTTCCAGTGATTTTTTTTTTGTTTTTTTGTTTTTGTTTTTGTTATCAGAAAAAAAAAATATCTTAATTATAGTACCTTTTTAATAGGAATTTCTACCATATGATCTATTTTGTTTTTTACTAACTATATGTTAGAATTAATGTTTTAATTGTTGGATAAATTTTTCAACAATCTAATCTTTAAATGTTTACTTTAACAATTTACAACGCACGATCTTAAATTAATCTTAATCATAAATCTAAAAAATTAATATAATATGATTAAAATCTTCATTAGTAATTAACAGTATAATTCCTGTTGTATAATCTATTCTTAATTATAAATTAGAACCGTTAAAAAATTTACGTAACAATTAAAGCAGTAGAAATTTTATTTTTCTAAAGTAAGTTCCCAACAACAAGACTCTTGGATAGTGGATATGCGTCCTTTTCAATACCACAGATATTGTGTTGGCTGTATTCAATTATTATTGTACTATATTAGTTGACCCAACCTCAAGTCTATGCTTCACTTATCTTTATCCCCAAACTAGCTTTTTCAACACGCTTTTTACACTATTTTTTTAAGACCTTTCATAGCCAAAATTCTATGGTGGGTATTAAAAGAGATAATAACTCCCAATAGCCAGTCATTTGTTTCAATTTAATATTTTATTCATTCGTGTTTGATTGTGTCAAAGTTTTATAATTCGAATTAGATTTGTCATTGATATTGATGTACCAATAAAAATCAAGTTTTATAATACGAATTAGATTTGTTATTGATATTGACGTACCCATAAAAAAGAAACGGTCAGTTTAACCAATCCATCCATTTAGATTTTTATGCTCCTAATGTTTTAAACCAGGATCCAAACGAACTATATATTAGTTCTCATATATGCTTGATTTAACACTATTGTTCGGTTATTCATTATGTATTATATTAAAATATAATATAATATAGTACAACATGTGTTTGGATGTTTTCTTTTTAACTTTATTTAAATACAATGTGTGTTTGAGTTGTTGGTGAGAGAGATAATATGTAATATGATTGGTAAAAGTATTAAAAAAATGAAATGATAAATATGGTTATATTGTTTTTAAATTTAAAAAATAATGTATTTTAATAGAATATATGAGTCACCTAAATACAAATTACATTATATTTGAACGTAAGGTAGGATGAATGGTATTTTCAAATGAACCATAATATTTGATATCGTCACCTTTGACAGGTTTGCATAATTTTCTTCAAAATGTTGAGAGGGCTTTTTTTTCAAGGGAAAAAGATGACTTTTATAAACTTTCCATATCAACAATAACAAGTACATCCCGAGAAAACAAGTTCATCAAAGCAGACTAAATTGGCTAGACAGTGAGCAACCCTATTTCCACTGCGGACAACAGAGGTGCAAGTATCACATCCAACCTGGATAAGAAGATTCCTAATATCTTCTTTCACTGGGCCTTTTGAGGCTGATAAGGAATAGTTTCTGATTGCGGTTATAACATTCGTAACATCAGACTCCACAATTGATATTGATAAACCCCCCTCGACAGCACATTCCAGCCCCTCCAGAACAGCTAGGCATTCCGCTATATATATGGAGAGAAAGAACCATGAATTCTCTTTGCAAAGGAACCCACAACCACCCCTAGATGGTTTCTGATCACGCCTCCAACGCCAATGTAACTCAGACCTTGCTTAACAGCTGTGTCAATGTAAAGCTTCAAACCTCCCACTGGTGGGGCCAGCCAGCCTCTGTGTTCAACGACAGGAGGGCTCGCAGGGACACTGTTGAACTTTTCTCCCACACTACAATCCCCCAGAAAACGACCAGCCGCATCAATAACCTCCATATAATTGCGACTTGGGTTCCAAGCTACCACACAAAAACGCCTCCCTCCCACTCTCAAAATTCCAGCCTCTCCCACACACTATAAGCTAGAGGATCACTTGAGGTAAAATCTTCTAAACTCATCCTCTTAGTTTCAAGCACAAATTAATGCTTAGAACCAATGTATAAGAATTTGTTATTGGGTTGTAATAAGTTTTATATTTTGGTTATTTCAATTTTTATGTTGTATGGCTCTAGATCTAAGGGGTGATTATGTTTATTTTGATTTGTGGTTATGGCTAATGCTCTAGAACATGATTAGAAGTTGTTTAAGCTAAACAACTATTTCTAAAACTGCCATTTAGATCAGTCATCGAAATCAGCCTAAGCGGCATGGTAAACGACATTTTTAGACTTAGCGATCTTCATAGGACTTAGCGATCTAGTATATACCAAGAGACAAAATCACTAATTTTTTTTATCAACCAGTATAACTAGGCATAAACAGCTCTGTGCCTACATTAAAAAGAGAAATCAAAGAACCGTGCTACTATATGATGGATAGATAGTAATGATAGAGCTGTTATTTTAAGCATGTCCAAAATGGCTTATAGCACATCTCAATATATTTTATGACAAAAATCCTACCTCCTGAAGAGTTAGAAGGCCCTGCCTCGTCATGGCTCCATCCATTAATGCAGGTTTGAAATAGGGAAAATCATAACCAGTTTGGGAATCATATGCCTGCTTAAGAATCAACAAGGATTCAGAATGACCGATCAGATTAAGTATTATTATGACTCTGTCATGATAAGAAAACTTCTCGGAACAAATCATCTATTTAGTATATAGTAAGTGCACAACCTAGTTATTGCAGAAAAAGAAAACAGCTTGGGATAAAACTTGCTAGACCAATGGCTAAAAAGCGCCTTGAAAGCGTCATCTCACCTTCACCTTCTCCACTTGAGCTTGTGCATCGCCATACAACATGCCATTGAAATCAGAAGTTACATTCGTCAAAGTCTGTGCCACCACTGGAGGCCAGATTATTTTCAGCGCCAAAATCTTCTGTGGGTACTCCCCTGAATTTGTTCAGAACGGACTTCAGGAACTGAGTGACATCATCCAACTCATTTGTCCCATACTGAAATTGACTGTAAGATTATATATGCAAGAAGGCCCTAGCTCGGCTTGCTAGATTATATATCCAAAAATTTATGTTAGTGGGTGGGAGTGGGACATGATCATGATAAATTTTTAAACACAAAACAATGACTTTATATTAAAACAAAATTTTAACATTTTTTTTTATTTAATACTGATCGACAAACACGTTAATATACGTAGTATCTTTATCTTGAAAGCGGTGCAAAACTTGTTCTTTGAACTTCACCTCAAATATTAGAATTATTGTACATGCTAAGAGTTTTTAGCGCATAATATGTAATTTTTTTAAATTAAAAATTAAGTTTCACGTTTGTTTCATTTCGTATCATTTTGTTTTCCTTTATTAAAAGTGAATCCTTTTAGTTATAAATAAAAACTTAGCCGTACCAATATCCTATTAGTTTTTGATATTTTGTCAATAAATCTATAAAAAATATTTTAATGAAAACAAAAAATGGAGACAACGAAATTGTTGAAAAAAAATAATAATTAAATGTTGGTTATGTGATTAAAACATAAAAAATAAAAATAAAAATCTAAGTAGGTGGGGGCACATTTAAGAAATAATTTGGAGTTGGGGGAAACTAAAAACAATTAAAGAAAAATGGGGCTTTTTTGAAATTAGAAAACAATTTGAGTGAGAACCAAGCCCCACTTGGCCTCCAAGTGAATCCATGCCTAGAAATGTATTGGTGTTGGTCATTTATTGTTTTTTTTCTTTTTATTACGAAAGTCATTCTAGTTTTTGGTATACTAATCTTGATTTTGGCTCGTTTCCCTCTGTTTTTGGAGAATCGAAATAACATCCCTTTTAATGAGTCCGTCAATATTTTATTTTGTCGTTTTCTTATATGTTTGTCGTTTTAAATTGCAGTCGTTTTTATGTTTAATTGTTTTTTTTTCCTTGATCATTGTCGTTTACATGTTGATGTCAGCTTTGGCAGTGTGGTTTTTCTTGGCGATTCTTGACGTCATGATTTTGTTGTCGTCCTTTCTAACTAGTGTCGTTTTTATATCTAGCATTAACTTTATTGTTGTTTCTTAATTCATATCGTTTAAATTTTATTGTCGTTTTTTTTTTTAGGCGCTGAACTGCCTGTGTCCTCTGCCTCTACATTTTGTATCTTTAACGTTTTGGTGCTTCCAGACGGTATGTATAATACAAATAGCAGCTAAAATCAAAACAAAACCAAAAAAGAAGTATCAAATTTCCAAAAAAAAATTCAGAGTAATAATGGCCAGCATAATCGCCACTATACCAGCCTAGTGAGTTTGTTTAATACAACATAACTATAGATTAATTAAGTAAAGATTTAAGTAATAAGAGAAGAACAGCGCATAAAGAAATTTAACGTGAATATGCTTGTGTCCATAGATTAAGAACAAAGTATTCATTAATGATGAATAATATAGTAAATAAGTTGCCTAATATTAACAAATTTACTAAAATAAATGTATATCCTAAATTACAATAATTACGAACAAATTAAAAATTCTTAATAAAAATAATTACATACAAAATAACAACTTTACGTTACAAAATACTAATTTTCCCTAATAATAAATAACAATTTGCATTATCAGAAATCATGTTATTGATACAATATTAAGCTAAAATCAAAATCAAAATAAGCTAATTTTTCCATTGTAGAACTACTGCCCTTTTCGCAACTATTTAATCCCTGAATTTCTTCAGAACATCTTACCACACTAGTTCGAGAGAACATATGTTCCATTAGTTTCCATTAGTTAGTCCTGTCCAAATATAAAAGTAGTAGCAATCTCTCCTTTGAAACATGTAAGGATCTGGATAAATTTTTAGTTATTACCCTTTTAACTACGTGTAATTGTTGAAAAAAAATACACACACACACACACACACACACACACACACACACACAAAACACAAAAACTTTAAGAAGTGCAGTAGCCAAAAACTAAAAACTCAGACGAGTAAGAGAAACAACGATTTCAGCAAAAATAGCTGTAGATAAATTTCAGCTGAACAGGTGAAACAACAACTTTACATGGTTGAGAACTAAGCTTAGTTTAATACATGAAACAGAAAATGCATTCCTTTTCCCATCAACTCAAGAAGAAGTGTTTGGCAGAAACATGTTATACGATTGTGCAGGGAACTTATTATTTTTTTGATCGACTTTCGTTTCGTAATTCTTACAAGAGATGAACAAGGTCTATACGAAATCACAACGAAGTAAGAAGCACGGCATATGCCTTCTTAAACATCTGCCTATCATGCCTTCTAGCTAGAATTGCTTCTCTTCTCGTTTCCCTTATCATTTCTCGCTCTCCCAGTTTACTCCTGTTTTAGTTGGTTTTTCCCAGCTGAAAACGGAAACGACAACAAGTTTTGAAACAAAGTCGTGAAAAACAACACCAAATAAAAAAAGCAAACTACAATGAGCATGAAAACGACATGACGCTACAAACAACAGAATTAGAACGAGAGAAAGGGGCAATAAACTTAAAAACGAAAGAAATATCAGCAAATATTCATTATGAAAAACGAGAACAATACAAAAAAAGTTTACAAACGACATCCCTCCATAGTCTTACACCAGAGGTCAGAGAGTATAGATGTCCTATAACAAGTCTATGGACTACAAGAGAGCCCTACTTTGAGCATGTCCCATTTGGTTGTGAAAAATGTTACACACTCACAAATATACATAACACAGAAATATATATCCATGTCATAGTTTTAGTTTTTTTTATTATAAATTCAAAAAAAATAATAATAAAAAAACAGTCACACACCACACATGTCCTAGTAGCATAAATCTTCCTCCGAAAATGTTTGACTTGTTCCGTTGTTTAAACTTCATCACCCTTGTAACGACTGGAAAATTCACGACATTAATTTCTGAGTTGAACAGAAATTAAACCGTGATTTTTCTGTATTAAAGATGTAAATTCTTGTAATTTTATGATACAATATGTCTCTATGTCACTAGTTATATTTTTTTCGCTATGCAAGGAATCTGGGAATTTAGGAAATTTCCATAAATATCATAAATAGATAAAAGTGATCATGAAAATCCCAATAAAAAATGCCAAGTCCATTATACAATTTTATCATGTAAAAAAGTGGAATTTACAATTATATTTGAATCAAATTACAATAGTCAGAATTTAATTCTGAACTGTAAAAAGTGATTAAAAAAAAAAAGAAGTAAAATTTTTTTTTAACAGTTTAAATATATACATATATATATATTTAAATATCAAAAGTTGTTTGAACAGTTTTTTTAAAAAAATTTCCAGTGTAAAATTTACTATGTTGAATCATAACATATTGTAAATGACTGCTGAATAGGATAAGAATTAAAGTATAATTATCTTCAAGGATCAAGGGCTAAGATTATATGGATTTTAATCTAATGGCCCATACCTTGACAAGTATGGCTTAGTGAAAAAAAAAGGAAAAAAAAAAAAAAAAGAAAGAAAGAAAAAGTGACCGGATGCAAAGATAGTAAAAAAAGCATGAAAAGATGTTTTACTTATCATATTCTAAGCTAGAGGAATGGTGAGAGAAAGGGATAAAAATATATATATATATTTATATATATATATTCCGCAACTTAAAAAAAAAAAAAAAAAAGAGAAATGGTTTGTAATATATGGTATTATGATACTTTACTTATGTTTTTTCTCTAATACCTTATGAATAGTTATCTAATAGATAATAAGTTTAACAAGTAATAAGTAAAAAAAAATCCCTGAATTTTGGAAATTAAAACGATACAAGTTAAGTTTACTTATGTAGTTGACGGCTCCTCTCCCAGGAGGGGTTGTCACAGTTAGTATCAGAGCCTGTATCCTGCCATCCTACTCCACTCTATCGCACATCAGTTTTGATTGTTCAAGTAAGTTAGATGTTTATATATATACTTACTTGTGACTTGTGATCTTTAATTTCTTTTAGAAAAGGATTATCACATGGAAGACAGAGCTTCCTTTGCACCACCACACCCACCACCAGTGGATGCTAATATACCTGTAGCCGGAGAACCTTATGGACCTCATATGGGTTTTCGGGCTGTGGCAGCCTTTCGAGCTTGTCTACCAGATACTTATGATGGCAGTACCCTTCCCTATCGATTGGGGAATTGGCTCCACCAGTTGGAGTCAATTTTCCTATCATGCGATTTGACACCACTAAATGGACTGGACTAGCTGTCATACAACTAATTGGTGAAGCTATGGAGTGGTGGAGGACTATTGGTACCTTACCACAAGAGACGTCATGGCAAACTTTCTGTTATGACATTACCCATCGTTTTCCGGTTGACAAGCCACCAGTAGCCACATCTTTAGCTATGCCTGCTTCCCCGCCACCCCAGCCTGCTATCTCCTTTACGTCTGCGAGATTGGCGGTTATGTGTGATGCACTAGAAATTTATAAGCTTGATTCATGAATTATTATTGTGGATTTCCTTCATTAATATATTTCTAATGAATTATCTTAATGAATATCAAATTTCACGATCATGAATGATTGCATATGTATCATCGGTATGATGATGTTGATGATATAACAATGTCAAGTTTCTCTATTTAAATGAGAAATTTTAAGCACATAATGGATGAGTTGAACGACATATAAACTTATATGAAAAATTTATTATGTCGTATTAGAGGTATATCGATAATTTTGGGAAGAACCCCGATTTTAATTAGTAGATCAATTTAAGGATCTTAGTATTTATTTTGATCATACTAATAGCTAAGCTTTGAGAGTGTGATTGGGAATTAATGTGTCACATAGATAGAAGATGAATATTAGTATTTACTCTTAGGAAATCCAAAGGTGGAATATTGATCAAGAATTATGCTTGATTTGAAATCAATGGTGTAGATTTGATGCTAGAGAATCCTAAGCAAATCAATGGCCAAACTTTGGATGATAAGTGACCAATGAGAACTTAGGGTAAGGATAGGTGTGATGGAAGATCCAATAGATGAGAATAAAGATGACAATCTTGGATTAATGGTGGAAATTGAAAGAAAGAAAAACAAAATAAAAATGAGAAAGCCTAGGCGGGATCCGGATTTTTGGTTCAAGAAACAAGAAGAAAGTTGAGCAAATGAGAAAAAGAAGGAAGTGGTGCATGCATGCAACCACATGTAAGAGATGGCATGGTTTATTTTGGAAAGTTGACCTAAGGAAAAGACAAGTGAAAGTGACCCATTGTCTCCACCTTGTTGAACCAAATTTTCACTCCAAACCCTTCACAAAAGTGCCGGCCATATAAGGGCTGATTCAGCCAAATATTTTTCAATTTCATCCCTCAAAAGACAGCTCTCTTAAGGTGAAAGTTGGTTGAGCACAAACCCCTAACACCCCATTTTCTTTCTCACACAAATCAAACTCAAAAACCCTAGTTCTCTAACCACCACCAAGCTCTAAACAAAACCAAGAACCACCAACATTATTCTCCAACACTCCTCAAGCACTCTCCTCCATCCATTTTCAAGCTCTAAGAAACACCATCCCCAAGATCGAAGAAGTGAGAAACGAAGTTAGAGGACGTCTTACTAGAGGTAACCTAGTGGTATTCTTCATGTTTTAGTCATTTTTGGAGAACTAAAGCATGATGTTTAGCTATGATCTTAATATTAGATTTCTTCTTACCTAGGTAAAGTTTTGAGAAGAACTTGAAAGGCTCGAGATCTTAAAGGATCCTCGGAGCATTTCGGTAAGATCTATGAATCATGTTGAAGTTTATAATTGTTGTGGTGTTATAGATCTATGGATCTATGAATCTTTTGTTAAAATAATGGTTTATTTTGAAAAGTTGACCTAAGGAAAAGACAAGTGAAAGTGACCCATCGTCTCCACCTTGTTGAACCAAATTTTCACTCCAAACCCTTCACAAAAGTGCCGGCCATATAAGGGCTGATTCAGCCAAATATTTTTCAATTTCATCCCTCAAAAGACAGCTCTCTTAAGGTGAAAGTTGGCTGAGCACAAACCCTTAACACCCCATTTTCTTTCTCACACAAATCAAACTCAAAAACCCTAGTTCTCTAACCACCACCAAGCTCTAAACAAAACCAAGAACCACCAACATTATTCGCCATCTCCAACACCCCTCAAGCACTCTCCTCCATCCATTTTCAAGCTCTAAGAAACCCCATCCCCAAGATCGAAGAAGTGAGACATGGAGTTAGAGGACGTCTTACTAGAGGTAACCTAGTGGTATTCTTCATGTTTTAGTCATTTTTGGAGAACTAAAGCATGATGTTTAGCTATGATCTTAATATTAGATTTCTTCTTACCTAGGTAAAGTTTTGAGAAGAACTTGAAAGGTTCGAGATCTTAAAGGATCCTCGGAGCATTTCGGTAAGATCTATGAATCTAGTTGAAGTTTATAGTTGTTGTGGTGTTATAGCATGCATTGGAAACTTTAGTATGAAAAATAAATAATATATTAATATTCTACAGAGGATAAGCTTCATTTTGGACTTTGGAATCACTTAATTTGCTTTTATATGTCAAAAGTTATGTGTCTTTGAAGTTGTGACACAAAAATAAAGAGAAAATGAACCTCCGAGACACAGCATAGCCACGGGTTCATTGTACTCCGAACCTTTTAGACTCAAAATTTTGGAATATAAGTTAAATAACTGCAAACTAGATTCTTTTAGCTTTCCAACAAGGTATCATACGCCTTGAACGGATAAATGTGCAATTTTTGACGAATTTTACAAGTTTGGGCTACGAACCGAAAATCCTTGCTGGAACCCTGTATTAACCTGTAGACTTTGAGTTAGTAAACCATAACTTTTTACAAAAATATTTTTATCATACAAAATATACATTATAAGCTTTCCAATGACATATCTTTTGTCTTATTTGGACTCGTAAGTAAATTGTTATGATTTTTCTAATCTTACCTATGAATCTGGATTTGTGGTTCAAATGTGAAACCAACAGTAACAAAACCTAAGTTGATAGCATGAATCACTCAAGTACTAAAGGAAATAACTTTACCACTGTAAAGTAGACATCTTAAGCTTCAAAATGAGATATCATTCGTTTAAAACGGATATGTACATAAATTTTAATAAATCCCTTAATATTGTAGTGTAATCTGGTAATATAAGATTTTATCATAAGACACTTAGAAAAACGTCCACATTAATGTTTGAAATGCTTGAAATCTTGGAAAACAAGTTATAAAGACAGAAACTATATGTTTCAAGCTTTCCAACAAGCCATCTAGTGTCCAAAACGGATTTATACTCAAATCTAAATAAATATTACACGTTAAAATCCTACACCGATAAAACGATTTAACATTAAAATGTGACACAAGGGTAAGTCATGATATATGAACATATTTAGTTATGCAATGAATTGATTTTAAGTGTATGATCAAATAATGTGAAAACCCTAACTTTATAAAATTAAATCATAAATTTTAAATGGGCCAAGATAAAGTATACTAGATGATTACTAGGCATATACCAAGAGATTAGCTTAGGCCAACTAAATGAACATAACTAAGGAATTTGGACTAACTCAATAGTAAAAGAGAGGTATACCCATAGGTGACCCATTGTCACCTTGATTGATGAATTAATTAATTAATTAATTAATTAACTAACTAATAAATACCTAACTAAATGTAATTAATAAAGTAAGTAATTAATTAATTGATTAATAATTAATTAATTAATTATAAGAGTTAGTATATAATTATCAAGATTATTATGTTGAATAACTACGTAATTATGATACATGATTAATTAGAGATTAATTAATTATTAATTATTAATCATTAATATAATCATCAAAATAATTATGGATAATTAACTAGAGATTAACCACACATCAATTATTAGATTAATCAAATTATTAATTATTACTATTAGAATTAATAATTAATAATTATTATATGAAAAATAATATTTAAGTAACATAATTAAATTATTAACAAGATAATTATTAATAAGCCAATTAAAATTATATAATTTAATTATGATTACTCAATTAAATAAAGTAATAATTAATATTAATCAATTAATTAATTAATTAATTAATCAAAATAATTAATTAAATTAAATTAGTTAAATAATAATTAGTAGAAAATTATTTTAACACTTAATAATTAATAAGAATTAATTGTTAAGGTTAATTATGACATAAGTAAATTAAGTACACTATAGTTTTTAAAATAAATAAATAAATAAAGTAATATTACTATAATTCTATCTAATAATGAGATATTGTTAATCAGGAAATTTTCTCAAATCGGCGTAGTAGGAGATACAACTCCGGAAGTTTAAGCATATAAGACAAGTAAGTACAAACCTCATCTACAGCATGGAACAAAATGTTTTTCTTTGTTGATGTTCTACGTTTGTTATGATTGGACTTGATGATGTGATAAGCATATGCGTTATACGTATTGTTTTGATTAAATAGTTGGTGTGCATGATTTCTCTTACACTAACATGATCGACATGCCTCACAGATATTTATGCCATAATGATAGATGCATAGTGACATGTAAATCTATACATTGTCATAATTAAAAAGAAAGAGGCAAATAAAATGTAACACCCGAATTTCTTCGGTTCATATTTTTTTAGAAATTTCGTGTAAATATTTACCGTAATCGGTATTTCATGAGGAAGTTCGTTCTAGAACTTAATTTTGTGACAAGAGTTCTTAAGATTTATTAAGACTCAAAAACAAATTACATGAACTTGCAAAAGACCTTTATGAGTGAAAGGAGGTCGTATTTGCACATTTCAAGACAAGTCGACGTTGACCGATAAGTCAGTTAGACCAAAACGGTCGAAAACGTCAAACAAGAATTTTATGATCGCAGTACAAGCGAAATTACTGCTAAAAACTCATTTCTTGATCAAGATGAGTTTGAATAGAATTAAAATCACCTTAGAAAAATCAAGCATACTAAGCTAGAGTTCAGGGCGAAAGGATTCGGAAAAATAAGAGAAAAATTTTTCCGATCGAGTTTTTCACAGATCGAAATTTTAAATGCAATGTAATTTTCGATACTGGGTATTTAAGCACCTCAGTATTAAAATGTATTGCAATGTGTTGAAATTACACAATTTTTCAAAAAGATTGAACCAAACAAGCCTTTAAGCTTAATTACATCACAATTAAGCTAAGTTAGGACATAATCCTTCACACACTTGGACCAATGAGCATGTGACACCTCATCTATGAGTTGTCAAACACTCCCCATTTCTCTCCCCCTCATGGCCGGCCACTCCAAGCCCCCTTTGGGCAATAGCTTGCAAAAGTGAGGACCAAATACCAAGATTGGATGCAAATTTACCTTGGAAAAGAAAGCTAGGATTTCCCCTAGCTAGAGGCACTATTCCTAGGGATTTCAAACCCCAAAAAGACAGCAGCCATTAACCCATTATCAGCCATTCCATTGGCATTTCCCCTCCAAGAAATCCGAGAGAGAGAGAGAGAAGAGAGAGAGAGAGAGATCAAGAGATTTAAGCCAAAAATTTTGGTGAGAAAACCCCCTAAGCCTTCGGTTTTCTTGTGTGTTCAAGGGAGAGATTTGTTCAAAAAAAAATTTCCCCTCTCTTTCCCATCTTGCCGAGTGTTTGGGAGCTGAGAAAATCCAAGAAAAAAAATTTTCGGGTTTGGCTAGAATCAAGGGTTGAGTGAAGGTGTGATCTAGAGCCAAGAAAAACCAACCATTTTGTGAGTTGGTTCTCAAGGAGATCCACGGATTTTAAGGTAAGATTTTTGGTCATTTTCTTTTCTTTTGCCAAGGTTGGTTGGGGATGGAAGTTAACAAATTTTTGTGACCATTTTTGAGGTCCAAACCGTGCACTTTGGAGGCTAGATTTCGACTAGGATCAAGCTAGTGACACCCCGGATTTTTTGAGGTAAAAATCCGAACTTACCCTAGTTTTTGGTTCAAATTTTTGGTTCATTTTCTCAAGGGTTTTACCGTGTATTTCAAGCCAAAAAGTTGTAAGAGCTTAAGCTCATAATTTTCGGTTTTAGCCCTAAATAGCTTAGGTTATATTTTTATGCTTGATTTAGGTTTTTGAGGTGATTATTTTGTATGTTTGGTTGGTGATATGCTCTATGATTTTTGTGTGCTAGAGATGCATGCTAGGGTTTCTATTTAAGGGTTTTATGTCCCTAATATGTTTATCAAAATTCTAGATGCATGTTCTAGGGTTTGTATGATGATATGGTTGAGTTTTGTTGTATGTATGTTTTGTATGTTTCTCTCTCAAAACCGTGGACCAAGGGGTCTCGGCCTTGAGTCGAATCCGCAAACACGGGATTTAAAATATTATGTGTATGAGGGACGTTAGAGGACGTGCATATGTTAGTAGGTCCCGCATTGGGCGGTCGAGCTAGAGCAACGCATAGGGACGTAAAATTTGGACTAACACCAAAACTGCTCTCGGGTCCAACACCCGGCAGCTCGGAAAAGTGGAATTTACAGGTCCTTAGAGGCCGAATGGATAAAAACTTAAAACACGAAAGTTGTTCATTAGGGTGTTTCCTAGGGGAAAGCGTGGACAGATTTCAAAAATAGGGCTCCAATGGCCTTTGTTTTTAAGAAAAACCAAGAACTGGTCAGGGTGACCAAGTTCCAACGATTCACATGTGTTCAAACAAAAACTGGTATCAATTGAGCCAGAATCAGAAAATGTTCAAAACATGAAAGTTTTAGATCTTTTTGTTAACTACAACTTTTATGAAGAAATCGTTTCCAAATTCGTTTTAGATTTTAAGTTATGAATTTTCAAACAAAAGCCGTGCAGTGAGCAAAATCTCATGCACGGGATTGTCTAGACCAATGACTAGGAAAAACGTTTTCTAACTCTCAAACATCATTTTCAAACCCGAAAACCGTTCCAAAGGCGGTTTTCGATCCCCAAATGTTTTATAGAAATATTTTCAAGTGTTTTGTAATTTTCAAGACAAGTTTGGGTGCTATTCACCAAACTTACTTAAATAAACAAGAAAATGATATTTTTAAACAAGTTCAAGGTTTTCAAGATTAAAATGAGTAAGATACTGCGTTAGTAGCCGGAAAATTATTCCGAGTTACTAGGGCCTTGCCCAAGCCTAGAGTTAACCTTGCGGATTGAGGTTTAAGTTAAGATTATGATTCTCTACATGAACCCTTAATTAATATTTCTGTTGTGGGTTACGCCGTGTGACCCCTTCACATGTGATTAGTAGAGGGACATATAACCGATATATATATATATATATATATATGTTGGTTTTATCCGACATTAAACGATCCTAGAATAGAGACCTTACGTGTAAACGTCCATGGGCAGGAGGTGACCTGCGAGCGTGCTCTGGAAAGGAAATTCGATCACGCGAACAACGAAGACAAGGTAAGTACAACGCCGCCTACAGCATAGGCTAGAGTTGTATGTTTACCTAACATGTTTGCTTTACACTGTTTAAGTGTTATTTGATGATTTGCTCGATGGTTGCAATATGCTTACTGTATGATGAATGTTTCAAATGCTAATGCCATGCTTTTAAAAATATGTTTCAAGTATTGTGATTATGCTTACATGAAAAAGTATGCCTGTTCATGCATTGATAGAACATGAGATTAGGAGACATCATATAAGTATGCTCACTAATCTATCAAGTGGAAATATGTCAAGAAAGACATACAAACAGAACGTTTGAGAAAAGGCCACAAGAGCCAGTGTCGTGCCCCCTGATGACGATCGGGTCGAAAGCTTGGGTAATCTCCTCAAGCTGCGCGCCGGGTACGAGCACATCAAGTTAACGGGCCCACAAGTAAAATTAACAAGATAAAGTGTGATACAAGAAAGCAAGCATAACTGGACATAAACGGTTCATGTATTTCACGATAGAATGTCATGTTTAAGATAAAGAAATCGATGTTATGATGCCATGTTTATGCTGTCATGTTTAAGATGTCATGTAAAAGGTTATGTATGTTTCATTTAATTGGTTTGCGGTATAGGAGTTGTACTTGCTGAGCTTTCGCTCATTGTTTGAAGTTTATGCTGTAGGTAAACAGCCTGCTTTGAATTAACTGCATGGTGGAGGGTGAAGCCGGTGGCTGTGAAATGATGAACGGGTAGGGGTTCGCAACTCAAAATGAGTTTATTAATATAACTATTTTGAGAAGACAGCCAGTTATTTTATTTACGTATGAGTGTATGTAAATAATTTCTAAGTATAATGCTTCCGCTATTAATATAAAAAAAAAAAAAAAAATCCCCACTATTTTCATGATTAAAAATGGGATAAAACAAGTTTAAGTTCAAGTAAGTTAAGTCAAGTGACGGCCTGTGCAAGGCGGGACGTGACATAAAATATAGGATTAAGTGTCGTACCAACCTCCAGTTAGTGAGAGGATATGATAAGAACGAAAGTTATAAGATATGACCTTGGAGGTTGTTGGAGGGTCGCTCCCCTAACTCCCCATTGGTTGCGCACATATGGGTACGACATATGGGCCCTTAAGTAGACAAGATATGTAAATAATAAAGCTTAATTGAACACACATAGTTCATATGCATTTTGAACATTCATGATGTTACATGTGATGATATGATTTTATGAAAATGATTTGTGAGATATTGTTTGTACTTGCTGAGCGAAAGCTCATCATTGTGTGTTCGTACTGTAGATAACGCGGGTAAGCAACCCGTTACTTAGATGTTTTATTGACTGAAGAAGCTGTGCGGAGGCGATGAAGGACGGGAGTGGGATACCACCACAAATTAAATTTCCGCATTTAGATTTCATAAACTATTTTGTATCGACTATATTTATAATTATGTTCCAATGTTTTGGTACTACTAAATTAGTATGAGTATTTTATGAGAAAAGACTTTAGACTCTTTCCTTATAATTTATATGAAGTTATAACTTTTTAAAATATCATCTAGATATGATTTTAAATAGGATAATTAGTTACTAGAGGTTTTCAATTGCCTCAGTTAAAAATTTTAATAATTATAACTTTGGTAGTACGAATATGATTAAAAAAAATTCTATATTTTCGGAATTAAACATAAATGAGTGTTAAGACTAAATTAAATAAGAATAAATAAGCTAGTTAACGGTCCGAAAAGTCGGGTCGTTACATTATGCGAGTCTTGTGATGGAAGGCTTGAGAGGGAGAGGAACTAGAGAGTTATCTTCAGCGTTTCATCCATGAGATAGTCAATGCTTCCCCGATTCCACTTACTGAGGAGGAACAGTGTTTCCATTTCTGGCAGGGATTGCCAGAGCAGGTGCGAGCACGAGTATATGCAGGTACTCGCCTTAATTTTGACCACTTGGTTTCTGAGATTTACTACGTGGAGATGGGCCTTTAGGAGGAGAGGCGCGTGGAGGAGGAGTGCCGAGAGCTTGACCGACGTACTAAAGCGCGAAACCAAAGGAAGGAGCTTCGAGAGTATAAGCACATGATGAGATCTACTACCTTTGGGACGGTAGACCCGCATAAGGGAAAAGCTGGTACCAGTCGCATTTATATCGATAGCGATGAGGATGATGATCCTGTTGAGTTTCCAGGAGGACACTCAGGATACTTGAGGGATGATAGGCACGATTCTGCACCATAGCTAACGAGAGCACTTTTTTTTTTTTTGACTGCTGATCTTGGTTAGAAGATCTTGCATATGTAGAATATTTTTGGGGCTTATGTGTAAAATATCTATGTAATATATGGGGATAAATGACTTGTAAAAAAAAATGTAAAATGTATCTATTTTGATAGCATCCCCTATGATCAAGCTATGTATGTTTTGCAAGTGGTAGCAGAATGTATATATAACTGTTTATGATAGTGAATGTATGTATGACATGATACGTAAATGAATATAATCATGTGATGACTATAATCTTGCTACTATACTTTCTGTGAATAATCTCTATTGCACAATGAAATTTTAAATAGAAAGCATGTTTTCCTTTTGTTCTTGGAATATAGGTCGTCATACACGGAAACATGGTTCGCCCACGTGCTGCAGCGGTCAGAGTGCCACAAAATGTGGAGATGGCTGAATTAATTGTCAACCTACAAGCTAGATTGGATGCCCAAGAACAAGAAAATCAAGTCATTCGACAACAAATAGCGCAGCTGACTCAGCAGCAGCCTCAAGTTGAAACTCCACCTCCACCAGTAGTGCCTGCTGCACCAGCTGTTCCAGTTAATCCTAATGCACGACCCGTGGTTTGTCAAGAGCCACTTTTTGAATGGTTTCGTCGCATGAAACCGCTTGAGTTTGAAGGGTCAACTAATCCTCTTGAAGCAGAAGAATGGTTGACTTCTCTCCAAATTATCTTGAACTTTATGAATCTCACCGAACAAGAGAAAGTACTATGCGCCTCTTATGTGTTGAAAAAGGATGCTCGCTATTGGTGGGAGACTATTGCATTGAGAAGAAATGTGATGGCTATGACATGGAATGAATTCTTGGGAGAATTTAATGAAAAATACTACAATATAGTATGCATGAGAACCTAACAAAATGAATTCAATGACTTAAAGCAAGGAACCATGTCGGTTATAGAGGCTTGTCAAAAGTTCGACTGTCTGGCTCGACTTTGCCCCTATCTTGTGCCGACTGAAGGGGAAAGAGTAAGAAGAATGATACGAATGTTTCGGCCAGAGATAGCTGTGGTAGTTGATAGTGGTGATAGACCTCCACTCACTGTAGCTGAATATATTAGTCGAGCACTCCGAGCTGAGTTTCATCTGACTAAGGCTAAGGAAGAAAAAGCTAGATATTGGGAAGCCAAGAAAAAAGAGAAAGGTGCGAATACGCAGAATCCAGGAAGCGGTCAAAGTGGACCATGTAATAAGAACAAGCAGAATAATCAGAACAACAACAAGAGAAAGGTGAACTTTAGTGGGAATAAGTATCAAAATCAGAGGAACCAACAACAGAAAAGAAGTAATATTGGAAACAATAATCCCAGCTACCCAACTTGTGTTAAATGCGGCAAGAAACACCTCGGTGAATGTAGGATGGGAACAAATAGCTGTTACATTTGTGGCAAAGAATGTCATTATGCTAATAACTGTTACTTCAACAAGCTAAATCAGCTGAGCCAAACTCAACAGAGACAGCAAGGGAACCAGCTCCATGGCCTCCAAGTTAAGATCGAGGGTTCACAGATTAGCCAGGGATGCCTTGAAGCTTCTCCAGCCCCAAATGCTCACATCTGTACTTATACCAAGAATGATGTTGAAGCTGGAACATCAAATGTGATGACATGTCAGCTTTCTGTTGCAAACCATGATGCTCATGTTTTGTTTGATTTGGGAGCTTCCCATTCTTTTGCATCATGTTCCTTTGCTAAAAAACTCGATCAAGCCACAAATATAATTGAACAGACTTTTCGAACTACCTTACCCTCTGGGGAGGTATTACTGTCTGATTATTGGCTATGACATATGCCGATAATTATAGCTGGTAGAGAATTGTTTGTTGATTTAGTCATACTAGAAATAGTAGACTACGATATCATCTTAGGAATGGATTTCCTAGGAAAGTATCATGCTTCCATAGATTGCCGAGGGCAAAAGGTTGTTTTTCAACCCGAAGGAATTGAGGCTTTCGACTATGTCGACACTTCCAGTAAACCATAGAAGTGGATTATAAGTTCATTAAAGGCTAGGAAAATGATATCCAGTGGATGTGATGGGTATTTGGCCTACGTTAAGGATACTTCAAAGGAATAAAAGCTCCAGCCGAAAGATGTACCTATAGTTAAAGATTTCATTGAAGTTTTTCCTGAGGAATTGCCAAGATTACCACCAGATCAAGAGATTACTTTCAAAATTGAATTGCTTCTAGGTACGGCTCCGATATTGAAGGTACCGGATGGCACCCGCTGAGCTCAAGGAACTTCAGACGTAATTACGGGAGCTACTCAATAAAGGTTTTATTCGTCCAAGTTATTCACCATAGGGAACACCTGTTTTATTTATGAAGAAGAAAGACGGCATGCTTAGAATGTGCGTTGATTATCGTGAGCTCAATAAGGTCACAATAAAAAATAAGTATCTACTTCCGAGGATTGATGATCTTTTCGACCAACTTAAGGGAGCATCATGTAACGACCCGACTTTTCGGACCGTTAACTAACTTACTTATTCTTATCTAATTTAGTCATAACACTTATTTATGTTCGGTTCTAAAAAAAAAATACATGATTTTTTTTTAAATCATATTCATACTACAAAAGTTAAAATTACTAAAAAATTTTAACTGAGAAAAATAAAAAACCTCTAGTGGATAATTATCCTGTTTAAATTCGTATTTGAATAATATTTAAAAGTTATAACTTCATGTTGATTAAAACGTAAGAGTCTAAAGTCTTTTTCTCATAAAGTACTCATACTAATTTAGTAGTACCCAAAACATTGGAACATAACTATAATTATAGTCATTACAAAATAAATTATGAAGTCTAAATGCGGAAATTAATTTCGTGGTGGTATCCCACTCCCGTCCTTCATCGCCTCCGCACAGCTTCGCCAGTCCATAGAACATCTAAGTAATGGGCTGCTTACCCGCGTTACCTACGGCATGAACACACAATGATGAGCTTTCGCTCAGCAAGTACAAACAATATCTCACAAATTATTTTTATAAAATCATATCATCACATGTAACATCATGAATGTTTAAAAATACATGTGAACTATATGTGTTCAATTATGCTTTATTATTTACATATCTTGTCTACTTAAGGGCCCATATGTCGTACCCATATGCGCGCAACCAATGGGGAGTTAGGGGAGCGACCCTCCAACAACATCCAAGGTCATATATTATAACTTTCGTTCTTATCATATCCTCTCACTAGTTAGAGGTTGGTACGACACTTAGTCCTATCTTTCGTTAGCCTCATTCTTATTATTTGTGACAATATATGAATTTATATGTCACTATGCATCTATCATTATTGCATACGTACTTATGAGGCATGTCAATCATATCAGTGCATGAAAATTTATGCATGTTAAATGCTTAATTAATACAGTACATATAACTCATATATTCATCACTTCATCAAGGTAAATCATAGAAAACATAGAACACCAACAACAAAAACATTTTATTTCATACTGTATGTAAGGTTTGTACTTACTTATCTTATATGCTTAAACTTCCGGAGTTGTATCTCCTACTATGCGGATTTGAGAAATTGTCCTGAGTAACAATATCTCATTATTAGATCGAGTTATAGTAATATTACTTTATTTATTTATTTATTTATTTTTTAATAAACTATAGTGAACTTAATTTACTTACATCATAATTAACCTTAACAATTAATCCTTATTAATTATTAAGTGTTAAATAAATTTCAATTAATTATTATTTAATTAATTTAATTTAATTTAATTAGTTTAATTAATTAATTAATCAATTAATTAATTAATTGGTTAATTAATTAATCAAGTAATATTAATTATTACTTTATTTAATTGAGAAATTATAATTAAATTATATAATTTTAATTGACTTATTAATAATTATCTTGTTAATAATTTAATTATGTTACTTAAATATTCATCCTCATATAATAATTATTAACTATCAATTCTAATATTAATAAGTAAAAATTTGATTTATTCAATAATTGATATTTGGTTAATCTCTAGTTAATTATCCATAATTATTTTGATGATTAAATCAATTATTAATGATTAATGATTAATTAATCTCTAATTAATCATATATTATCATTATATAGTTATTCAACATAATAATCTTGATTATTATATACTAATCCTTATAATTAATTAATTAATTATTTAATAATTAATTAATTAATTACTTTATTAATTACATTAGGTTATGTATTAATTAATTTATTAATTAATTAATTCATCAAGGTGATGATGAGTCACCTAAGGGTATACCTCTCATAGATTTATTGGGCTAGTCTAATCCCCTTGGTTATGTTCATTTAATTGGGTTAAAGTAATATCTTGGTATATGTATAGTAACCTTCTAGTATACTTTATCTGGGCCCATTCAAAACTTATGATTTAATTTTATAAAGTTAGGGTTTTCACATTATTTGATCATATACTTAAAATCAATTCATTTCATAACTAAATATGTTCATATGTCAAGACTTACTCTTGTGTTACATTTTAATATTTAATCATTTTATCGGTGTATGATTTTAACTTGTAAGATTTATTTAGATTTGAGTATAATTCCGTTTTCGACACTTGATAACTTATTGGAAAGCTTGAAATATCTATTTTCCGTATTTATAACTTGTTTTCCAAGATTTCAAGTATTTCAAATATTAATGTGGACGTTTTTCTAAGTGTCTTATGGTAAAATCTTAGATTCTTAGATTACACTACAATCTTAAGAGATTTATTAAAATTTATGTACATATCCGTTTTAAACGTATAATATCTCGTTTTGAAGCTTAAGATGTCTACTTTACAGTGGTAAAGTTATTTCCTTTAGTGCTTGAGTATTTCACATCATAAACTTAGGTTTCGTCACTGTTGGTCTCACATTTATACAAAAAGTCCAGATTCATTGGTAAGTTTAGAAAAATCATAACAATTTGCTTACAAGTCCAAATAAGACAAAAGATATGTCATTGGAAATATTATAATGTCTATTTTGTATGGTAAGAACAGTTTTATAAAACGTTAAGATTTACTAACTCAAAAATTACAAAACCCGTGGCTAGCACAGGGTTCCAGCCAGGATTTTCGGTTCATGGTCCAAACTTGTAAAATCCACCAAAAATTGTACACTTATCCGTTCAAGGCGTATGATACCTTGTTGGAAAGCTTAAAGAGTCTAGTTTTTAGATCTAACTTATAATCCAAAATTTTGAGTCTAAAGGGTTCGGAGTACAGTAAACCCGTGGCTATGCTGTGGCTCGGAGGTTCATTTTCTCATTATTTTTGTGTCACAACTTCAAAGGCACATAATTTTTTACATATAAAAGCAAATCAAGTGATTCCAAAGCCTAAAATGAAGCTTATCTCCTGTAGAATCTTAATATATAGTTTATTTTTTAATACTAAAGTTTCTACTACATACTATATGACCACAACGACTACGAACTTCAACAAAGTTCATAAATCTTACCGAAAAGTTCCGGGGATCCTTTGAGCTCTCGAACCTCCCAAGTTCTTCTCAAAACTTTTTCCTAAGTAAGAAAAGTCTAATATTAAGATCATAACTAAATATCATGCTTTAATTCTCCAAAAAGACTAAAAACACGAAGAGTACCACTAGGTTACCTTTAGTAGAACGTCTTCTAACTCCGTTTCTCACTTCTTCGGTTTTGATGATGGGGTTTCTTAGAGCTTGAAAATGGATGGAGGAGGGTGCTTGAGGAGTGTTGGAGATGGAGAATAGTGTTGGTGGTTCTTGGTTTTGTTTAGAGCTTGTGGTGGTTAGAGAACTAGGGTTTGAGAGCTTAACTTGTGTGAGAAATAAAATGGGGTGTTAGGGGTTTGTGCTTAGCCAACTTTGGCCTTGAGAGAGCTGTCTTTTGGGGGAGGAAATTTGAAAAATTCTTGGCTGAATCAGCCCTTGAATGGTCGGCAAATTGGGAGAGTTTTTGGGGTAAAACTTGGTTCAATAAAGTTGAGATGAGGGGTCACTATCACTAGCCTCTTCCTTAGGTCAAATTGCCAAAAGAAACCATGCCAACTCTTACATGTGGTTGCATGCATGCACCACTTTCTTCTTTTCTCCTTTGTTCACATTTCCCTTGGCTTTGCACTTCAAAAACCGACCACCCCCCTTGCTAGTCAAATTTTGTTTTGTTTTTCTCTCTTTCAATTTCCCACCCTTGATCCAAGTTATCATCTTCATTCCCATCCATTGGATCTTCCATCACGCCTATCCTCACCCTAAATTCTCATTGGTCAATCCTCACTCAAAGTTTAGCCATTGATTTGCCTAGGATCCCTTAACATAAAATCTACACCATTGATTTCAAATCAAGCACAATATTTGATCAATTTTCCACCTTTTGATTTCCTAAGAGTAAATACTAATAATTCATCTTCTACCTATGTGACACATCAATTCTTAATCACATCTCCAAAACTTAACTATTAGTATGATCAAAATAAATTTTAAGATCACTAAATTGACCTATCAATAAAAATCGGTTTCTTTCCCAAAAATTATCGTTATCCCCCTAATACGACACATCACATAAATTCATATGTCGTTCATGATCTTGAAATTTGATATTCATCAAAACAATTATTAGAAGCATCTTAATGAAGAGATCATAATAATAATTCATGAATTAAGCTTATGAATTTCTAGGGCATCACACATCAATATTTTCAAAAATTGATTTGCAATCGGGGTATCATCAGTTGAAGATTAGGGACAGTGATGTTCCTAAATCAGCCTTTCGAACACGTTACAGACATTATGAGTTTTTAGTTATACCGTTTGGGCTAACTAATGCCCCAGCAGCCTTTATGGACCTTATGAACCGAGCTTTTGAGAAATATCTGGATAAATTTATCATAGTCTTTATAGATGATATTTTGATATACTCGAAAATCCGAGAGGAACATGAAGAACATTTAAGGATTGCTTTGCAGACATTAAAGAATCATCAACTTTTTGCAAAATTCTCCAAATGTGAATTTTGGCTCAACAAGGTTCATTTTCTTGGACATGTTGTCTCTAAGGAAGGAGTGTCAGTGGATCTAGTAAAAATTTGAAGCAGTTAGTAAATGGCCAACACCAAAAAGCGTAACTGAAATACGCAACTTTCTAGGCTTAGCCGGCTACTACAGGAGGTTTGTGGAAGGATTCGCAAGATTAGCTGCACCTCTCACAACACTCACTCGTAAGGACAAGAAATACGAATGGGGTGAGAAATGTGAGGAAAGCTTTCAAGAGTTAAAAAGAAACTCACTAGTGCGCATGTTCTCACAATTTCGTCAGATGAGGGAAAGTTTGACATTTACAGTGATGCTTCAAAGATGGGCTTAGGAGTTGTTTTGATGCAGAATGGTAAAGTCGTAGCTTATGCGTCACGTCAACTGAAAGAGCATGAAAAGAACTACCTAACTCATGACTTGGAGTTGGCAACGGTGGTTTTTGCACTCAAAATATGACGACACTACCTCTATGGGGCGAAATGTTTGATTTACACGGACCACAAGAGTCTCAAATACTAGTTCACTCAAAAAGAACTCAACATGAGGCAGAGAAGATGGTTAGAATTGGTCAAGGATTATGATTGCGAGATTCTTTATCATCCAGGAAAGGCGAATAGAGTCACAGACGCTTTAAGCCGAAAGTTTTCACCTATAACCCACATGCCAATTGATTCTTTGCCTACATCTCTTCAAGGAGACATAAACAATTTGAAGTTGGAACTCATTTCAGGACAGTTATCAGCTTTACTTCTTCAACCATCGATTTTTGATGAAATAAGAAAAGCTCAAGAGCTAGATTCGACCTTAATCAAGTATAAGGAAGAGGTTGTTAAAGGAAAAGAGTCTGATTTTAATCTTTCAGCTGATGGAATTCTCCACTTCAGAAAAAGGTTATGTGTGCCTGATGACGTAAAGTTGAGGAAACAGATTCTCTCGGAAGCTCACAAGACTCCATATTCTATACATCCAAGAGCAACAAAGATGTATCAAGACCTGAAAGAGCACTTTTGGTGGAAAAGAATGAAGAACGATATAGCTGAATTTACCAGTCAATGCTTAACTTGCCAGAAAGTTAAGGCTAAGCACAAGTGACCAGCAAGAGAATTGCAGCCCCTTGAAGTCCCAGAATGGAAATGGGAGCAAATAGCAATGGATTTTGTTATTGGCTTACCAAGGACCAGTGAAGGATATGATGCCATCTGGGTAATTATTGATAGACTAACGAAATCAGCGCACTTTTTACCAGTAAAAGTCACATACACGTTGGAAAAATTGGCAGATCTTTACGTATCAGAGATCGTCAAGTTACATGGCATTCCTTTGTCTATCATTTCAAATCGTGATAGTCGTTTTACCTCTACTTTTTGGAAGAGTGTACAAAAAGCTATGGGTTCTGAATTGAAGTTTAGCACAGCTTTTCACCCTCAGACAGATGGTCAATTTGAGCGAACCATCCAAATTCTCGAAGAAATGCTTCGTGCATGTATCATGGATTTCAAGGGATCTTGGAACAAGAAGTTGCCATTGGTAGAGTTCTCCTACAACAACAGCTACCAATCTTCTATAGGCATGGCACCCTATGAAGCTCTTTATGGAAGGAAATGCAGATCTCCTGTTCATTGGTATGATACCAGAGAAAAGCAACTTCTGAAAACAGATTTTATTTAAGAAACTACGGAAGCTGTAAAAAAGATTCGCCAAAGGATGGAAGAAGTACGAAGTCGTCAGAAAAGTTATGCTGACATATGAAGAAGGCCATTGGAGTTTGAGGAAAGAGATTCAGTATTCCTTAAAGTAACTCCTATGAATGGCGTAATGCGCTTCGGAAAGAAAGGAAAGTTGAGTCCAAGATACATTGGGCCGTTTGAAGTTACTAGACGAGTTGGCAAAGTGGCGTATAGGTTAGCTTTACCGCCGGAATTGTCAAGCGTACATAATGTTTTCCATGTCTCTATGTTGAAAAAAATATGTACCAGACCCGTAACATATCATAGAATATGAACCAATTCAAGTTCAGGAGGATCTTTCCTACGACGAACGACCGGTGCAAATTTTAGCTCGTGAGGAGAAGACTCTAAGGACTAAGACTATACCTCTTGTCAAAGTGCTTTGGCAGAATCATAAAGTAGAAGAAGCCATGTGGGAGCGAGAGGATGAAATGAGAGTTAAATACCCCTACTTGTTTTTATTTTCGAGGACGAAAATTTCTAAGGAGGGGTGATTATAACGACTGGAAAATTCACGGCATTAATTTTTGAGTTGAACAGAAATTAAACCGTGATTTTTCTGTATTAAAGATGTAAATTCTTGTAATTTTATGATACAATATGTCTCTATGTCACTAGTTATATTTTTTTCACTATGCAAGGAATTTGGGAATTTAGGAAATTTCCATAAAGATCATAAATAGATAAAAGTGATCATGAAAATCCCAATAAAGAATGCCAAGTCCATTATACAATTTTATCATATAAAGAAGTGGAATTTACAATTATTTCTGAATCAAATTACAATAGTCAGAATTTAATTCTGAACTGTAAAAACTGATTAAAAAAAAAGAAGTAAAAAAATTTATTAACAGTTTAAATATATAAATATATATATATTTAAATATCAAAAGTTGTTTGAACAGTTTTAAAAAAAAAAAATTCCAGTGTAAAATTTACTATATTGAATCATAACATATTGTAAATGACTGCTGAATAGGATAAGAATTAAAGTATAATTATCTTCAAGGATCAAGGGCTAAGATTATATGGATTTTAATCTAATGGCCCATACCTTGACAAGCATGGCTTAGTGAAAAAAAAAAAAAAAAATTGATCGGATGCAAAGATAGTAAAAAAAACATGAAAAAATGTTTTACTTATCCTATTCTAAGCTAGAGGAATGGTGAGAGGAAGGGATAAATATATATATATATATATATATATATATATATATGGTTGTCTTCCACAGAAGTTAAACACAAGGAGAGAGAGAAGCAATTGTCTCTTCATCTCAAGAAGAAACGTCTGGAGACAGAGAAGAAGAAGAGGAAGGAAAAATATATATATATATATATATATATATTTATCCCTCCAAATCTTCAAGCTTGCTTTTCTAGCAAGTTTTTATTCCAGAAAACAAAGTGTTTAGCAGTCATAAAAGTAATAAATTTGCAAAATTTTATGTTTTCTTTTAGTCTTATTTTGAGAAATTTCTATTCTAAGAAATGAAAATTTTATTGTCTAGTCTTTACCAAAAAACCAAAGGATTTTCAAGGAGGTGCAACTAAGCTAAATATCAATTTGAAGAAAGCTAGGTAAGATACTTAAATTTGTTTTTTTAGTTAGATTATGTGATTTTAGAAAAAAAAAAATTTATATGAAGGGATGAATATATATATATATATATAAATTATTTCATTGATGGACTTGGTTTAATGAACTGTTTGGGAATCATGAATATGTATATGTTATGAAATCTCTTCATGTTTGAATGATTAGTTGATGTTGTGGTTTGAATTTTTTAGCCAACAGTAATGAAGCTAATGATGTATCATGTGTTTGGAATGGTCATGGTACAAGAAACAAACTTTTTAAATAAAGTTTGTAGTTTAATAAATAAAAAGTTGACAACTTTTGTTGGTTTGTTGCTCATGAATGGATTTATGTATACAAATATGAAAGTCTATTCTTATATTAGACTATGGGATTCTTGCAAGAGATGTTATGATAGGAAAATGATTAGTGCAAGTTTTTTATGGAAAAAGTGTTAGATGAGCACTTTTCAAAAAGTAATTGATAAAATGAAGTTAAAAAGAGAAAGGTACACAAACAAGTTGTGGTTTTATTTTCAATAAATGGAGGGCAGTGAATTGCCATTGTTTTCTTTCAAAGAAACCGTAAAAATAAAAAATAAAAATAAAAAATAAAAAAAAAGATTTGTAAACTAGATGTTTCAGTGTGAATGACTGTTTCATTTGCCTTAAATTACTTATAGGCCATGGGGTATAACAATAAAAACAAAGGAAAGCCCAATAGGAGTTAAAATGAAAGAAATTAAAGTTAAATATTTAACAAAAGAATATTCATAAGAAAACAATGGTCAGTTTAAAATACTACTTTAACTGTCGGGTGTCGCTTAAATTAGGACACGGTGCCGACTAAATCAGGACACGGTGCCGACGGTGTACTAGAGCGAGGTCGACTGACAGAAAAATCCCAGATTATTGAATTCCTGTAAGTACAGATCTCACATACAACATAAAACTATGAATGTTTATTGTATTGGTGTGCATATGTGGTGATGTATGTGCCAATTACTTAAATATGATTACGATGCCTCAATGTTTATGTTATTCAAATATTTTTTTTATGATATTGTGACATGTCATATTTGCATGATCACTCACATAATTACATAAGGCTAATGAAAGTGAAATGTTAGAAAAGTGTCGTATCAACCTCCACTCAGGTGAGGTAAAAATTCATGAATGATTTATGTATGACCTTGGATACAACTGGAGGGTTGCTCCCCAAACTACCCAATAATCGCGCGCACCTGGTACATACACAATAAAGCCCAATAAGTTTTGAAGCAAAAGATTTTAGAATTACATAAAATATCTTGCTAATTATTCATGCATTGTGAGATTTATATCTGTACTTGCTGGGTGAAAGGTTATTTAAGAAATTTATGTTATAGGTAATTTACGTAAGAAACCCGTGATCAACTGAATGGATGAATAGACAAGACGGATGATGTGACAGTGGAGAAAGAGGGTTCATGGATAACACTTCGCTTTAAAGAAAAAAAATATATTATGCGGCTTAAAAAAAAAAATGTTTTGTAATATATGATACTATACTTATATTTTTTCTCTAATACCTTATGAATACTTATCTAATAGATAATAAGTTTAACAAGTAACAAGTAAAAAAAAAAAAAAAAAAACTGAATTTTGGAAATTAAAATGATACAAGTAAAGTTTACGTATGTAGTTGACGGATCCTCTCCCAGGAGGGGTTGTCACAACCCTCTTTCTTTGAATGTATCATACAAGTAACTTGAACAATTGGTAAATCTCGATGGAAACTTGTTCAATCCATGATGCTGCAACTCTGAGAAAGTATCCTGCTTAAGCGAAAAAATACAGTCAAAGGGTAAGATTGACATCCTAAGCAAAAACAAAAAGAAGATTACACAGAGAAAATTCTGACCTCTGATGTTGGTTTGACAACTCTGAAAAATAAAACTTTCCTCTGTTCCTCTCTGTCGCCACTGATTTAGCAATGGTGAATTATGGATCTGGACAGCAAACAAGTAGAATTGATATTTCTTTCTTCTCCCTATCCTGGAATTCAGCTCGAGCACATAACATTCTTGGTTAACAATACCCATAATAAAAGAAGTACAATTGATAAACTAAATTTCCATTAAAAAAAAAAAAAAAAAAAAGAAAGAAAAAAGGAAATAACAAAGAATGGTAGTTGGTAGACAACTATTCACAATGGCAAGAAAAAAGGAAATAACTATTTTCCTTGCATATGGATCGGGGGTAGTGGAAAAAGAAAACTTGCCACAGCAAACCATTGTTGCGCTTCTTCTTTCTTCTTCCAGTTTCGGAATTCAGCCCGAGCATTTGAAATTCTTGGCTTAAGATTCCTGCGTAAAGAAGTCTAGTTGATACCATAATTCTTTTCCTTATGTTAAATTTGGCATGGTATAGGTAAACTAACCCTTCTTCTTTGTGTTGTGCCTTTTCAAGTACTCTTTCATCATGTTTTATCTCTGCCTGCATTTTGAACACAAAACAAACATATGAAAACACGAAATTGCAAAGATGATGATTCTTGATTGACTTTCAGTTCATGATTCTTACAATAGATTAGAAATCAAGATAGTACCGCAGCGGGAAAACCGTGATGAATATCGAAGGTGGCTTCTTCAACACGTGCTTGTAAAATTCTTCATAGAAGTGATTCCCCATGTAATTCCTTTCATTCAAAGATTTAACATAACCATCCTTCAAAAACTGGGAAGCACATCATCCAAATTCAGAGCAAGTGCAAAACACGTCAGATAAATCAACTCTACCACCTATATTATAATATGTATTCGCTCCCTGTCAAATCATCAAATCTTTTGTAGAAAGAGAAACCCGAAGGAACTGTCATTCAGAAAGAATATTCTTACCAGTTCATTGGCCAGCTGAAGTGCAAAAACTTGTTATGTTTCAGTGGAAGCAAAAACTAGTGACACGTCACACCTGACCTAGTAGCTGGAATCTTCTCCCCAACATGCTTAACATGTTCTGCTGCTTCGATATCGTCACCCTCTTCTTTAGAATGTATCATACCAGTAACTTGAGCAGTTGGTAAATCTCGTCGGCAATTTGAATGATCCACGATGCTGCAACTCCTAGAAGTGCCCTATTTGAGCGAAAAATACAGTAACATGGTAAGATTGAGAGCTCAAGCAAAAATAAAACGAACATTACGCAAATAAAATTCTGACCTCTGAATGTTTGTTCTGCTGACTTTGAAGATGAAAAATGGACAATCCACTCGCATCCTTGCATGTGGCTGATTTTGAAACATCTGCGGAAATTAATCACATTTGATTTTGAAATCCCACTAGTAGTTACAACTGTAGTCTATGACAAGATGCATCATAAAAGTCAAGTCTGCTCAAGATCCCGGTTTATTTATAATATTTATATAGTGAACTGATATGAATTAGAGTTTCCACTTTTTGGTTTTTCTTGGCGAAATGAATGTCTATCATTTATAACATGATATGAATGTGTCATACTCTGGCGATATAAAAACTAACAAAGATTAGTTCACAATATCTACATCTAAAGACAACATTGAACAACATATCTTGATACAATCGGAACAACTCACCTCACAAAAAGATCTGTTTGCCAGATTTACATGTTCTTCTTCAACGTTGTCCTGCAGAGAGTCATAATGGACAGCCATCTGCTTTACATCCCTATTGATTCAGAATTCTGTAAAACGTATTCTTAGCTAAATGGTAACATTAATATATTACAATAGAAAAACAAGGAGAAAATTACCTTAAGGGAGAATTCGAAAATGCGGAGTTTAGGGAGGCACAGAAATGAAGAAAGCTCTCATCATACGTCTTCTCTTTAGATTTCAATCTTGGGGATGTGATGAATCTAGGGCCAATCTTCCTCTGTCCCTCTCTATCACCAATGATTTATAGTCAGTCAATTATGGATTCAGACAGCAAAAAAGTATCATAAAAATGCCTTATTCTCTTACTCTGAAATTTAGCCCGAGCACGTAAAATTTGGCTAACAATACCTGCAGTAGAAAGTACAGTTGATAAGCCATATTGCAAAAACTATTCACAGTGGCAAGACACCAACGCTCTTTTTCTTGACATAATCTAAAAGGATTTGGGGGAGAAAAAAGAACAAAATGAAAATTGCCACGGCAGAGGTGAACTAACCTTTTTTTGGCTGAAATTTAAGTGTCGTTTTAACCATGTTCAATCTATTTCCGTCACATCATCCACATACAGCCTGTATGGAGAGTATATTAGATTAAAAAGTAAAGAAACTTTGATTTGCAACATTTATATTTCAGAAAGTATGACAAGAAATTATTGAAAACTTCCAAATTAATGCAATATTACTATTATTCTAATGAATTTTGATCAACTTCCAAAATGTTATAGTACCTAAGGAGAATATTGGAGCACGGTGCGACTACGGAGGGACAAAAATGCTTGTTGCTTTATCATTTTTTTTTTTCCAGTCGATTCATATGTTGGGGATGCGTTGAATTTTGTGCCAAGCTTCCCCTGTTCTATAGTAAGTCTATGGACGACAAGACCAAGGGCCCTACTTTAAGTATGTCCCATTTGGTTATGAAATATATTCCACACACACACAAGTATATACAACACATATATATATATATATCCATGTTACAATTATAAGATTTTAATTTTAAATTAAAAAAAAAAAACCTAGTCACACACCACACATGTCCTAGTAGCATAAATCTTCCTCTGAAAATGTTTGACTTGTTCTGTTGTTTAAACTTCATCACCCTCTTTCTTAGAATGTATCATACAAGTAACCTGAACGATTGGTAAATATTTGCAAGATGTTTAACTTGTATTAATAATCGGTAAATCTCGATGGAAACTAATTGTTCAATTCTTGATGTTGCAACTCCGAGAAAGTGTCCTGCTTAAGCGAAAAAATACAGTAACACGGTAAGATTGAGATCCTACGTGAAAACAAAAATAAGATTGCACAAAGAAAATTCTGACCTCTGAATGTTTGTCTGACAACTCTGAAGAATACAACTTTATATTCCTAGGTTCCTTGTGTTAAACTTGTAGCTGGAATCTTCTTCCCAAGTCCCAACATGCTTAGGTTGTACTGCAACTCCTAATAAGTGTCCTGCTTAATCGAAAAAATACAGTAACATGGTAAGATTGGGAGCTTAAGCAAAACAAAAAGGATATTATACAAATAAATATTTTGACCTGTGAGTGTTGTGCTGCTAACTTTGAAGAATAAAAGGACATTCTTCTCGCATCCTCGCATGTAGCTGGTTTTGAAACATCTGCGGACATTATTCACATTTGAGTTTCTTCAAAGATTATCCATTTTTATATTTAGAGAGTTGAAAGAAAAATGATAAAGACAATACCATTCAAAACAGAATGGACAATCATTATTTCCAAAATCCCTCTAGTTGTTAAAATAGTTGTCTTTGACAAGATGCAACAAAAAAGTCAAGTCTGATAAAAAAATTCTGGTTTACTTGTAGACCTTATAGTGAAACTGTTATGAATTAGATTTTTTTTTTTTTCCTGGGCAACATGTTCAATCTACGTCTGCAATTTAAGATATGAAAGTGTGTTAGATCAAACATTGGAAAAACTTTCATTTGGAACATTAATATTTCAGAAAGCTATATGATAAGGGGTTGTTGAAAACTTCTGAAACAATGAAACATTTCTATTTTTCCATGAATTTTGATCAACTTCCTTAGACTAGATCAAAGAAAATTCACACCCACGTCTGGAAACCAAAGCCCAAACCAGTAACAAGGAAATATTGAAGAAATAATCATAAAAAGGAACACATGTAAAAGCAAAGTAAAATGGAAGTCAAACGTTATTAATTAAAACAGAATAAAAAACTAAAGGTATAGTACCTGAAGGGAAAATTGGAGCATGCAGAGAATGAGGAGGGACAAAAATTCGTGTTGCTTTTATCATATTTCTTCACCGTCGATTTTTATGTAGGGGATGTGTTGAATTTTGGGCCAATCCTCCCCTGTTCCTCTCTGGCATCGCTGTTTTAGCATAGGACTGCCATGGATCTCCAAATGAGCAAGAGAAAGGGGCAGCCGTTCTTCTGGCAAGCACTGTAACTGTTCGCAAGAGAAAATTTGCAATTTTTGAAGGGAGGTGAGGTTGTGAAAGGATTTTCCATTTAGGGTTTTAAGATTTTCAAACGCAATGATAGTGACAGAAGTCAAAGTGGATGGAAGAAGCCCTTCCTCTGGAAATGAATCCACCCCTCCTTCAATTTCAAATCTTTGGAGCAGTAAGCTTTGAAGAGAGGAGAGTCTTTGCAGATCCCACTTCATACGGTTTATAATGAGCATTTCGCATCCCCTGATTTCAATTTTCTTTAAACTAGAAGGAAATCCCTTTCCTAAAAACGACTCCAATCTTGGACAGTAGTATAATTCTATGGATTTAAGAGAAGGAAATGTGGAATCAATGTCTGCTTGACTAGTGAGAATTGTGCTCACCATTTCTTTGCAACGACCAATTTCAATTGTTTCCAAGGATGGAAAACAACCAGCTGGCAGTCTCACATTCAGTTTGTCACATGACTCAATACGAAGAGTATTGAGATGGGAGAAAATCTCACGTGCTTGCTCAGCTCCAGTAAATGACCACCTCTCCAGCGAACCCATGGATTTAATGCGTAATTTTTCTAAGGATGGAAAAGGCGTAGTTAAGGTACCACAAAATTCGTCTCCTATACTTTCCAACCCATCCATATACCAAATGTCAAGCTCCTTGAGGGAAGGTAGTTGCCCCAGTGGTGGCAACAAGCAACAATTTTTACACCCATACAGAGACACTTCGACCATGTCACTAAATGATTTACATGCTACCCAATCTGGAAACATAGTACCTCTATAACCGTAAATTCCGAGTTTCTTCAACATTTTATGTGGTTCCAGTGCAGTAAGTACTTCCTTTTCTTTTGTTGAATCATTACTTGTACTATCATGGTTCCATTCCAAAATAAGCCCAGTAAGACATTCTTTGTTCTTCAAATCAGCTTGTAAAACATCCCCCACGTCCACCACGTTTTCAAGCCCTGAAATACAAAGACTTCCTCGTAAAGACTTCAGCTCTCCCAACTCTTTGATCCTAGACCCACCATTTTCTCCCAAAATAAATTTACTTAATGTTTGTAGATTCTTCAACTTGCACATCTGTGGGGGCATTTCTTTTAAAGATGTGCCACTGATCCCAAGATGACGTAGGTTGATTAAGAAACACATGTTGGTTGGCAATTGAGTAAGTATTCTACAACCTAACAACCACAGTGCTTGCAAGTTGTATAGAGTACAAACTGAACTTGGAATTTTTTCAACTTTTGTCCCAGATAAGTCCAAATACCTTAGATGCTTTAGATCCCCAATTGAATCAGGCAACTCTTTGATCCTAGATTGAGATAAAGAGAGCACTTTCAGGCATCCTCCAACTCCTTGAAATAGTTCACACAGGATAGGGTCCATCGATATTGACTTGTAATTATACTCATGTGACAACGGTAAAGCCAGCAGGGTCCTTAAACACTTGGTTTTGGACAGACCCTGTAACTTCGTTATGTCTTCATTAAATTTTTGATATGACAAATGACGAGTCTTGCTTGTAAAGCCATCCAAGTAATCACAACCATCCAACGTGAAGCAAAACTCACCTGAAATGCGCATAGCTAAATCATGCACAAGATCGTGCATTAGGAGAATTGGCCTTCCAAACTTACTTGATCGCTGAAAGAAAGACCTGGATATTAGAGCATTCAAGTACGATTTTCCAACATCTTCCATTCTTTTTCCGTTTTCAGGTTGCAAAAGTCCTTCTGCCATCCACAACAAGACTATGGTTTCTTTGTCACCCTCCCAAAACTCATAATCTTTAGGGAATATTGAGCAATAAGCAAAGCACCGTTTCAAGTTTGGGGGTAGGAACTGGTAACTCAACCATAATGCTGGAAGAATCTTGTTCTTCTGATTTTCTTGAAATTGCAAATCCCACACATCACTCCGCAAGATCCCTCTCCACTCCTCTGAACTTGATAGAGAACGTAAAACCCCAGCAATTGATTTTATTGCTAAAGGTAGACCCTTGCACTTTTTAACAATTTCTTTGCCCATTTCTTGAAAATCTGAATGTACCCCAGAGCCTCTATTGTCAAAGGCGTGGCATGCAAACAACTCCCAGCAATCATCATCCGGTATCATCTGTAGAGTATAAGCTGGAACAGTACCCATCTTTGATGCCACGATTTCACTACGTGTCGTCACAAGAATCTTACTCCTGTCTGCTCCAAAGTTGAGAGGGCTCTTTAAAGCATCCCAAAGATCATAATTTTCGTTCCAAACATCATCATGAACGAAAAGAAATCTTTTCCCCATCACTTTCTCCTTCAGTACATTTTGAAGTTGATATAGGTCTTGAATATCACATTTCTGAGAAGTGATTGCCTCAATAATTTTTCTCGTAAGATTCAAAACATCAAACTCCTCTGATACAGTTACCCACACCTTCAAGGCAAAATGATCTTGGACCCTGCTATCATTGTAAACAAGTTGAGCAAGAGTGGTTTTGCCGATACCACCCATGCCCACTATAGGAATCACGGATAGCTTCTGCCCACCATTATGCTCAGACAACAACAACTTAACAATAGCCTCCTTTTCAGCATCCCTTCCATAGACATCACAAGCATCCACCATAGGAGCTGGTAATCTTGAGGTCTATTCTGATGAACACCTTCTCTAAGACCAAGCTCATCCTTACGCCCCAAGAGAAGATCTAACGTAACAAGGATCTCCTTTATCTCGGATTTTATAGTGTTGTCAAATGCACTATATAAGTTTGGCAAGAAATTGACGAACTTTCTTGCTATGCTTCCAGATTGCTCATCTTCTTCCACCTTGCGCCGCAAAGCTTCAGTGTTGATTTTGTCCATCACGTGATCTGCTTCGTAAACCACTTCTTTAACATCTTCAAGCCACTTCTTCACGTGTTCATCCGTGAGTTGCTTTACTTCAGCATCATTCAGCAGTTTATTAGCCGACCGCAACTTGATCTCCAACTCCTCAAGCAGCTTTGAAACGCCTTTCGTTCGTTGAAGGAGATTGAGGACCTCTTGAGAAGCCAGCCTGTTAAACAAGACATTAAGGAAGCCAGAGAGAAGAGCACCTCCCACAAGTACTTCAGCCATGGTTTTTCTTCTTCAAGGAACCGTAGTTAGATTGATGATGGAAAGGACCCTAGTGAATTACAAAGAAGAAAGGAGATCAGTTAACAAGTGTGTTATGGAATGAACTCTTAGAGCAAGGGGGAAAAAAAAAAGAAAAAGGGCTGCGTGTTCTCATTACTTCACTCTCTCTCTCTCTCTCTCTCTCTCTCTAAATTGTGTGTAAAGTCCCTCATTTCTCCTAATGAGACCAAGCTTCATTACTGAAATTTAACCAACATGAAGCCATTATTCTCATCAAACCAAAAATAATATAATAATAATAATAATTTACTAAATTAAACTGCATATATAGTTAGAAAGTGCAGGGGAAGAAAAAGATATACCTCTGGTTGTATCAACCTCTTTATTGCTCCTTTGAATGATGGGAGTTTTAGATAACAAGGAAATTCCTTCTATTTCAAATAGCAGAAAACTAAAATAAAAAAGAAGCATAGTTAGTACGTACTGTAAATTTTTGAAAGTTAGAACAAGGGCTTTTATTTATAAAATAAAATAAAAAATAAGACAAGGATTTTTTTTTCTATATATATACTTATTGATGATTAAAACTTGACAACTTTGATATGACCTTCAATCAATCTATTTTACACGTTTAGAAACGGAACCTACAATTATTTATGTCGTTTAATGTGTTGTAGAATTTGCTTCTGTCTGGTAATGTTATTGTTTTTAAATGTTATTCTCGTCTGCCATATTGTTATTCACGTTTTATTGTGTTTGTGAGTTGTTATTCCTTTGAACATTTAACATTTGTTTTTCTCACACAAAAACAAATACAAATAAAAAATCAGATCATTAAGGCAACAACCATTGAGGCAATCACATAATTAATGACTTATCGAAAAATCACATAATTAATGAACTGTAAGAAATGTTTGAAAACAGTTTGTTTAGATTAGAATATCCAAATCACAGAAGAAATAAAAATTAAAAATAATCTGTTCTAGCAAGCATTAAAAAAACTACAAAATTGAAAAAGAAAAAAAGAAAAAAGAAGAAAACTATTAAGACATTCAGTCAAAATGAAAAATATAACAATAATATTATGTGAAAATACCTTTGGAGAAGATGATGAAGAGTAAAATACTTGCGTTTTTGGGTCGATCAGAAGACTATGCTTTCAACTTTAAACAAAGGGAGACATTTCATATAGATGACCTAGAGAAGGTCTCCAAGGCAAGTAGCAGAAAAGGACTTATGTTTAAAGAAATGCTCTTTTGTGTTTTCATATTCTCTCTCAACTTTCTTTTTCTTTTCTTTTTTTTTTTATTTTTTATTTCTTCCTTATTCTTTTTTCCTTTTTCTTTTTCTTTTTGTGTCCAATTGACGCATTTGCAAAGTAACTAATAATTATGGATGGCTCCAATAACGTGCAAAGAGAGACCTCTAACTCGAGCGTACTTGACCAGCGATTAAAGCAGGTCTATTGTATATATATATATATATTCTTCTTTAATCATCTTGCTTATTTTGTATTTACAACTAATATCAGTGGGTAAGTAAATATTAGCAAAAATTCAATGAGCTAAAAGCAAAGATACGACAAGAATTGTAATAACTAGTTTTTCTGTAACATTACGATTTCTTTTGTTTTAAGAAATTTGTACGAACCATGAAGGTATTTATGGGAAAAAGCTCGGTTAAGGGTTTTTATTATGTTTTGTGAGTTTTTATACCTTTATAAGACTCGAAAATGATTGCTTAGTCAAGCAAATGACCTTTTAGGTAAAAAGGAGTAAAATTGCCAAAATTTTTATGTTGGTCAAAGTTTGACCAAAAACGTCGACGGTTAACCAAAAAGTCAACTGTTTACCACGGGAGTCAAATCTTGACAAGGAAGTCAACGGTTGACAAGAAAGTCAATGGTGGACGAAAAAGCCGAAGATTGACCCCAAAAAGTCAAAGAAAAGATTGTACGGTAAAATAATCCACAGTATAGAAACTATACTGTATAGAGCCATTTTTATGAATAAAATGATATGTTTAGGATTTAAAACCACCATAGAAAATCAAGCACATTAATTAGGATATCTTGGGCCAAGTGGTTTCAAGGTATAAGAAAAGTTTTATACAGTTCATTTTTACACAGATGAATTTTGGACTGTAGTTCAGTAAACCACTACTGTGTATAAGTAAATCCAGTATTGGAAATACCTGTGTTAATTTAAAAAGGGACTGTATAATAGGAAAAAGTAACAAACAAGCCTTAAAGTGGCTTACCTCACATCACTTTTTGATTATGACATCACTATGCTAATTAAGTTTAATTTGGAAAGTATTTGGGTGGCTCTTGCTATGGATGGCCGGCCACATCCCCCCCCTAATGTGCAATTTCTGATTTCTCCAAGGACTAAAGTTGCAATTTCAAGAAGTTCAAAACCTCTATAAATAGGTGACCCCAAAATCAAAATTAATTAGAAAATTCAAACCAAACTTTGCCAAATTTTCTACTCACCAAAATCGAATTTGAGGGAGAGGGAAAGGAAGAAATTCAAGCCAAGATCAAGGGAAAAAGAGAGTGTGTTGGTCGGTTTCTTGTTGGAGAGCAAGCCCAAAAGTGTGAAAAAAAATTTTGTACCCATTTTCCCTAACCAAGGCCGGTTGTGGGAACCAAGGAGGAAGAAAGGAAAAAAAATTTAGAACTAAGGGAGATTAGGGTTTTGAGTGTTTGGTTTTCTACCTTGAGCATCAATCAAGAGCTCCAAGGATTTTGGTGCCCAAATTTGGCCAAAAAGCCGGTTGAAGGGGAGGAAGAACAAGGAAGAATCAAGCTAAGGGGTGACCGGGTTTTGGAGCTTGTGTGGCCAGAAATTTTGAGCAAGTTGGTGACAGGATTCTAGGGCAAGGAAGGCTGGAATTTTGAGGAGCCAACTGACCAAAGAAGGCCGGCTGTTGAAGGAGGAAAAAGGGGAAGAAATGCCAAGCCAAACTCTTGACCAAAGTAAGGTATAATTCCTAAATACCTAAGCTTTCATTTAAATTTCATTTGGAGAAATTTAAATGTATTTAAGCATGGGTTGTAATGAGCATAAGCTCACCCTAATTTGCTGCCTTAGTTAGGAATTTAGAATATGTGCTTGATTAGTTAGGGATTCTGGTGTAGTGGTTTCAAGTTTTGCATGCTAAATGTTTGTTGTATGGCTAGGGTTTTGTATGTTGATGTATGACGTTAATTTTGAATTTACGTGGTGAAAATTGGACGTTAGAAACGTGTTGCATGACTGTCTTAGGCTCCTGCTGTGGTCGGTTGAGGTAGGGTGTACGTAATAGGACGTAAAATAAAATCGAAACCGAAAACTGCCATTTCGGGTAGAAATTGGCCAGTCTCGGGAAAAGTAGATTTCAAGGACTTTAGAGGCCGAATTTGGAGAAACTCAAAACATGAAAGTTGTAGATTAGTTTTTCCTAGGGGGTAACGTAGACAGATTTGCAAAATGAGGCTCCAACGGCCTCGATTTTCATCAAAACCCGAGCCTGACCGTGCCTAGGACCCATGCACGGCCAGGATTGGTGCAACAGGGCATATGACTAGGTAAACATCCGAACTGGGTTTTACTCAAAACACAAAAGTTGTAGGGTTTTTTGATAGCTAAAACTTTCATGAAGAAAACTTTTCCAAAATCGGTTTAGATTTTTAAATGGAATTGGATTTCAAAAACTGTACAGGAAATAGGGAATTCCTGTACAGAATTTCTGAAAAACAGTACAGAAAAACAATGATTTTATGCATGCAATGATAAATTGACAATGGGAGGCTGTTCCAAAGGCAGTTTCCAATAGTCAATAATTTTACGGATACTATTTTATGATTTCAAATATTTAAAGTTAAACAAAAAGATTTTTATACCTAAATATAAGTTTTTCCAAAGAAATGGGATTCTGAAACATAAAAATAAAAATAATCCGATTAGGGAAGATTTTAGATTTAAACCCTAGGGTTACTCAATGTAACCAATTAGGACAACGTAAAATTAAGTAAGGGGTATATAACTAGGGTTATATAAAGGTGTTGGTTATACTACCAACATTTCTAACCCTTACTTTTATTTGATCACATAATTTAGTACGCAACAGTGTCCTGACGAGATACAACTCGGCATTGGACACAGCCAACCCAAACAAGGTAAGTACAACTCTGCCTACAGCATAGGTTTTGTTGTGTATACTTGCCTAAGTATGTGTGTAAAATACTATGTGTTCTAAAATGTTACATGTTAAATGTTATGAAAAGTCATATGTTATATGTTCGGAAATGCTATGAAAAATGCTATGGTATGTTATATGTTATAAAAAGTTAAATGTTATGATTGTATGCTAGGGTTTAGAAAATGTCATGAAAAATGCTATGAATTTATGAAATGCTATAAATGTATGTTATGAATGCATATTATGTAGATATGCTATGATAAAAGTTATAATAAGATTATGAGATAAGGCTGATAATTAATTGTGTGAAACATCACGATGCATGTTCACCAATTAACAAGAATAAAAATAAGTAAGAGACAATGAAAGTTAAGATGGCAAGCAAGCTTGCCTGTGTCGTACCGACCCGCATTAGGTCGGGTTGGACTATGGATTGAGTTGAAAATGGACTGGCCGCCCCAACCAATTCATAATTGCGCGCCCGGTACGGACACTTATGTTATGGGGCCCATAAGATAAACTAAGATAAGTTAAGAAAGTAAGTTATGAATGAATAAGAAAGCATAATGAAGCATAAATGGCTCATGCATATGTTAAGATAAGTTACATTATGTTATGATTAAATTATGGTATGCTAGTTAGGATATGTATGATATGTTTTGGTTGTATTGAGTCGCGGTTTAGAATAATTGTACTTGCTGAGCGAAAGCTCACTGTCTTACGTCTATGCTGTAGGTAAGCAGCTTGGCAGCAACTGTTGATACAAGATGGGGGAGCATGGCCTGGCGGACTGTGAAATGTGGGAATCGAGCCACCACGTGTTTTGAAATTTCGTGTAATTATTTTATGAGTTTTATTTTGCGTTTCAAACGACTTCATTAAGTATCCGTTATGCTTACGTATATATTTTGTGTGAGTACACCATATAAAAAAAAAATTTCCGCTGTTTACGTTAAGTAAGTTTGATACGTATGTATGTATGTATGGTAACGGCCTGTGCTAGGCGGGTCGTTACAAGAATCATCACTCATACTTTTGCAATTGAAAGAAAATCTCACAATTAAGTAACTTTTTCATTGGAGGATGAATATCGTGGTTGCAAACCAGTAACAAAGACAAATTTTTTTTAGGAAAGCTAATAACAATATCATGAAACAGGATGATTGTGAGCATATTTTTATTTTTAAGGAAGGTTACTATGAAAATTTAGTTAAAATTATTATTAAAAAAAAACAAACAAATAAACAAATAAAAAAAAGTTGAAAGGGCCTAGGCCTTCTCTCCCTTCATCTATGTTGCAAACATAATATAGTGATAATTGAACACTTAACTTCACAAAATAACTTAGAATTGAAACCCCACCTTACATTAAAAAACAAAAATGGAGGGTGAATGTAATACTATACTCATAGTGAATTTTAAGTCCTACTATGACATAGATAATTAATGTGATTTTTTTTTTTTTGAAAGGAAAAAAACATTTTTATGGATCCGACAGCAAGAATCTTAGAAAGTGGAGTTGAAGGTTGTATATAAAACTCCGATGGATGAGAAGGAAAGAAAAGAGTAAAGAGAGAAAACATATGAAGGAAAGAAAATTTGAATGAAGAAAAGGAAGTTGATTTTCTATCTTGTGTAGTATGATAGAATGAAAGAAAATATAGTATAAATTAAATGACCATTTTGCAAATTGGTTAGTGATTAGTTATATTAAAAATGAGGATAAAAATGTTATTTAACTATTTATAAAAGTGTAAGAGTTTTTTCTCCAAAATCTCTGCACTTTTGTAGAGATTAAAAATGGTGGGCTCTCTATATCCTTTTTTCTCTCCAATTTTCTTTTCCCTCCACCTTTCTCTCCTACCAAACAACATACATTCTTATTCTCTTTAAACATCCCTCCACTCTTTTCTTTTCTCTCACTTTTCACCTCTACCAAACATAACATAAATATTTGGAATGAACCTTACTAACGAGTGTGTTATGGCTCCTTAACATAATTTTCGCAATTTAACAAAGTGTGTTATGGAATGAACCCTCAGAGCAAGGGCTTTTGTTATAAAAAAATAAAAAATAAATAGATAAAACTTCATTACTAGCATTTAAACAAAATGAAGCCAATTCTCAGCAAAATAATAATAATAATAATAACAAAATCATTTACTGAATTAAAGTTCAAGATAATTAGAAATGTGCAGGGGAAGAAATTAAAAGATATACCTTTTGGTTGTATCAACCTCTTTTCTTCTCTTTATCGCTCCTTTGAATGATGGAAGTTTTGGATAACAAGTAAATTCCTACCATTGCAAATAGCAGAAAAAAAAATTAAAAAGAAACACAATTAGTACAACTGTAATTTTTTGAAAGTTAGAACAAGGGCTTTTGATTTTTTTTTTTTTAAAGGATTTTTTTGTATATTTTTTATTTTTCCTCAATGATGGTTCCTAAAACTTAACAACTTAGGTATGACCTTAAAGAAAGCTATTTTACACCTTTAGAAAACGAACCTGCCATTATTTCTGTTGTTTATTATGTTGTCCAATATATGTATTGCTATCGTGTTTAGATTTTCTTGTCGTTTTCTAATTGTTATTCTCGTATTGTTGTGTTTGTGAATGGTTATTACTTTGAACATTTAACAACAATTTTTCTCACACAACAACGAAATATAAGAAACCAAACCATTAAGGCAACAACCATTGAGGCAATCTAATAATTAATGATCTGTAAGAAACGTTGAAAAGAGTTTGCTTAGATTGGAATATCCAAATTACAGAAGAAATAAAACAATTATTTATTTTTAAGAAGAAATAAAAAAAAAATATTTTTTTAAAGAAATAAAAAAATATTCTGTACTATCAAACATAAAAAATAAAAAATAAAACTAAAACACTGAAAAAAAAAATCTATTAAAACATTCAGTCAAAATGAGAATATATAACAATAATAATATTACAATTATCATTAAGAATCTAAATGGTACTAAAAAAATAGGTTTCTAAGAAACCTGAATCATACTTAAGAAATATGTTTATATAAAACATAAATCATACTAACAAGCAATCATTATAATAAATAATTAATCATTAAGATAACGATACAACAATGATAAAAAAAAATAAAGAAAAAATGAATCATAATAATGGAAAATGATGTTAAAAATAATAAAAGTATAAAATAGGTACCGAAAGCAGTTGTTTCTTTATAAATGGGTATTTACATAATAGGAAGAGTTTTTAATAGTTATTCTAACATTTACTCATACATGGTTATTATTATTTTAGTCACATGATGTTAATTGGATGGTTGTAACAGAGTAGTTGATCACAAATATTTATTGACAATTAATGAACATAAAACTTAAAGAGCTCATTAAATATGATTTGGATGGATAATTTGTTGATAACTTGATGACATGACTTTTTAAAATATTTTTAAATAAATTATAGGGGGTGTTTGATGTGTAAGTTTGAGTTAAGATTTGTAAGTTTAAATAGAGATTTTGGTTGACTTTTTCAGAAAAGACAAAAAAATTTTGGGGAAAAAGACAAAAATTGAGTTAAAATTCTTGGGTTTAAACTTTAACTCCAAAATTTAACTCCAAATTCTTGGGTATAAATTAAAGAAATGAATTATATTCTTCTCTTTTTTTTTTAGCTTGAAATGATTTATATTCTAATTACATAAATTCTATAATCATTTCTATAATCATTTCTGTAATGATTTATATTCTATAATCATTTCTTTAATTATATAAATTAAAGAAATGAATTATATTCTTCTCTTTTTTTTCTTTTTTTTTTAGCTTGAAATGATTTATATTCTAATTACATACCAAAAAAAGGACACTTTAATTAAATGCCAAGCTTTTCATTTATTTATTTTTAAATAGATCATATGCAAAATAAAATGACAGAAAATATACCACATGATACATTTGATACATCTTATTTCAATAAATAAATAAAAAAACACAGTTTTTATCATATGTTTGGTGTTTGAATTGAGTTTGAGTTGAATTGAAATTTTTAAATTTGAATAGTAATTTTTGTTGATTTTTTAAAAAGGATAAAAACCTTTTTCAGAAAAAAATAAAAATTTGAGTTTAACCCTCAAGTTTGAGTATGAGAGACAAACTCCCTATAGTAAATTGGGTGCGTTTGGACCACAGGTCCAAATCCATGGATTTTAACTCAATTTTTATCTTTTTCCCCAAAAGTTTTTTGTCTTTTCTGAAAAAGTACACATCAATCACTATTTAAACTTATCAATTTCAACTCAAACTCATACACCAAACAAACCCATTTTTTATTTTTCAAATAAAAATTTTTTTTTGTTTATAATTTTGCTCTCTCTCTCTCTACTCTACCACCGGCGAAGGAGGACGACAACGATGAAGGACGGCGGCTGCAAGATCCCGACGAGGGAGTTCATCGCCAGAAGACGCCATGCCGGTGACAGAGCTATCTGGTTCTCTCTGCAGATATTGTCGTCGCGACGGTGAAGAGAACGACGTCACCAAAATCTCGACGGCCATGACTGGTAAGGAATCGCGACGGCGTCGAGACGGAAATGAGATGGAAATGTTCCTCGCTGTCTAGAGGTTGCGTTTTCCTGCGTTTTCCGTTGACGAGTGCTCGTGAAAGTGCCGTGTCGGTGACACGGTCGCGATCTCTGGCAAAGTTCGCGAGATCCCGAAGCCGGTGATGAGATCGCGGAGCCATTGTTGTGAGCCACGAACCTCACCTCTCTCGTCGATCTTCCCCGTCTCCGGCGACTGCAACAACTCCGGCAAAACATTTGGGTTTTAGGCTGATTTGGCTGGGTTTGGGGTCTGATTCATTATTATTATTATTTATTTTATTTTTTTGGAATAATGTTTGGGGTCTGATTTGGGATCAAGAGATTTTAGGGGGCTTTTTTAATTTTTATTAATTTAGAGTTTTTTATTCACATTATAATAAATAATTTACTTTTTAAAAAGAAGAAAATAATATAATAATTAATTATCAGATTTTCATGCTAATAATCAGATTAACCTCGTTTATACTAGATATAATTATAAATACCATAATATCGAAAATACTTAATTTACAGGTTAATAATCAGATTTCTGCGTTAAGAATATTTGAAACCTTACTAATGTTGGTTTACCTTGTAAATACAAAACTTGACAGAGAAAGTAAAAAATTGAAAAATCCCAGTATACAAAAGATAAGCTGGTAAATAATTAATTAGTAAATTCTTTTCATTTAACTCAGTATAACCATATTTTTACTCGTAACTATTTTTGATTTAGTAAGTGAAACAAAATGGATTTACATAATAAAAATTAGAGAAAATTTAATGGAGAGCCATATATTTTTGATACCTCCTTATAATTTTGACCACTTTAATATTAAAGTTGATAATTTTAATGTTATGAAATTAAAAAATTATCAACTTTATTGTTATGATGGATATAAATATTAGGATGTGTCAAATTTATGTCATTCTTACATATAATTAACCATAATAATTATTGGATTTACTATTTTCAAATCATGTAAATATCATTATTTACGTAAATATTTATTACTTTTTATTATAATATGTTTAATATTTTTTTTCATTTTTTCTTTATTGTTCAAATTAGATAAATATCACTATTTACTTAGTAATTACAATTATTTATTGATTAAATTGTATTTACTGGAAAATAAAAGTATACCTTAATATGAAAAACAAGTTAAATACCAGTAAATATTGGATTACGTAGTAAATATTAGATTTACCATATAAATTAAACAATGAAAATAAATTAAATACTGGATTCACTAAATTTTTTTTTTTTAATTTGAGTGTTTTTCTTTTAATTAGGCTAAATAATCTCTCTTTTTTTTTTTTTCAACAAAACAATGTATTTTTTAAGAGGAAGAAAATAAAGTCTAATTAAATCTTAGTTTTAATATAGTATTTACGTTTTAAAAATTATCAATTTCATTAAAATGATAATATGTAAAAAAAAAAAAAAAGCGTAAAATCTAAGGTTTAAATGGTTTATATCTACTTTCTAGACTTTTTTTTTTATTTGTTGATTTAGAAAATTTCAAGATAAAAACATCAACAAAGACAAATTGTAATTGAATTTGGGAAAGTAAAAACAAACAAAAAGAAAATTGTGATTATTTTTTTTCTTTAGAAGATTAAAGAAACTGGAGCTTATCTCTGCAACTTTTAAAGAATATCTAAATTTCAATTAAAACCCAACTTCTACTTTCTTTGGCAAGATAAAGCTAAAAAAATTGCCCATGTTTTGTAACAGAACCTCCACTTTATCCACGTACGATAGAACTTCCAATTTCTTATCATTCTTCTTCCTCTTGAAGGAGACAGATGGAAATACGGACAGAGAGAGGGAAAATTCAGAGAGAAAGATGGTAACGATGATTCTCGCCAGCGCCAGAGAAGAAGAAAATATATATAAAATATACTATTTACTGCATTTTCCTTTAAAAAGAATTGATTCCATTCTATTCCCTACCATGCATTCCATATATCAATTGCTCATATTTAAAATACAAAAAAAATAATAATTATTATTATATTTAAAAGGTTAGCATAATAAGTTACATAAAATGTCATATCTTCGAATGTAATTAAAGAATGCACTTCTTTTTATAAATTCATCTATAACCATCCATGGTTATTAAAAAAAAAAAGTAACTATTGAAACCACACTCTTACATAATAGAGTACTATTAAAATACGGACATATTTTAAAATGTAGTCCTAAAAATAGACATTTTATATAATTATTTATTTATGTAACGAAAGAAATAAGGGCACGTTTGGTATGTTAACTTAACTGCGATATTCAAAGTGTGACATATAATTATATGTAAACAAAGTAAATGACAACATTAATAAAAGCTAAAAGCTGTAGCAAAAAGATTATGAGCTCAATATCGAATAAAAAGCTCGGTTTTCTGTTTCTTGTTTTAAACTAAAGCAATATATGTTCTCTTTCAAAGAACCCATGGAGTTGAAATTTTTAGCTACAACACTAAAAAAATCGTAACGTACAAAAAAGAGTTAGGCTCTCACCTTGTGAACCACCGGAAAAATGATCAAGAAACTTTAATTTCCACAGTCGAAACAAGCTGAAATAATTATCACACGTTAAAACAGACAAGATCAAACGCAATCACTTTGTTCTTTTTTTTTTTTTTCTAATTAGATTAAAAAAAATCATCATTGATAATCCTACTTTATTGAAGGTAATCTTAATTTCCATCATGGAATAGCCAAATGAGCATTTCTACATCCAATAATTGTTATTATAAGTGAAAAGAAAATTATATTGAAAAGGAAAAGAAAAGATTGTAACCGTTAAAACATCTAAAAATAAAATGCAAAGAAGCCTAAAAAAAACTAAACAAAAATAACAAGAAAACCGTTAATTTGCATCTTGTACTCAAGTTTAATCAATATACATAGGCAAAGAAAATAAAAATTTAAAAGAAAGAATGAACAGATCATAAAAATACCAAACACTAGAAAGTGCAGGGAAAGAAAGGAAAAAAAAAAAAAAAGAAACAAAGAAAGAAAGAAAAGTACCTTAATTTGGAGAATCAAGAGAAAATGCTTGTGCGACTTGTAACCATTCGAAGATTGATCTTTTTATCTTATTTTATTTTATTTTTATCCCAATGGTATTAGATTTTGAAAGAATGAGAGTTTTGAAAATGGCAAATAGCAGAAGAAGGAAAGGAGAGAGAAAAAGCAATCTAATGTAGAATCTTATAGAGCAGAAAGTAAGCCCGGTCGTAAAAGGAATCTCTCTGTTTCACTACCCGCTTTTTTTTTTTTTTTATATCTTTTGTGTATTCTATATTTCTAGTCCCAATAACGAGGTAAAAGAAATTTCAACGAGTAAAAAATGAAAATTATTGGTCCAAATAAAATAAAACTTCATGATCAACGAATAACAGCAGTGTAATTTTATTTGTCACTTTATTACATAGTCAATCGTAATTAGTCTATCTTCTTTTTGTTTTATTATTTATTATCTGTTGTTTTTGTTTTTAGTCCAATTTTCCATGAACTTGCAATAAGGGACCACTTATTCAGCGCACATAGACAAAGGAAAAAGCATATCTTTAGTTATGTTGCTTATTTTGATGTTATGGCTAATATTATAATGTAATTAGGCAATGAGCCAACTAATCACTAGTTTGTTGGCTTTATTCAATTATTTATGTTCCATTGGGATGAACCTACTAGTTGTAGATGCAGGTTTTCTACAATCAAAATATTAACAGAAAAATTAGTACAAAAAACGTAATTATTGATTAATTGGGCCCTTGGACATCGTAGTAAAATTTATAAAGCAATGTAACAGCAATATTCATAACAGAAAAATGGATATTGAAAGAAGCAGAAAATTAATTGACACCAAGATGTAGAGATGTTCGCCCAACGATGTGCTACTTCCTCTGTGTGTGAGATTCGCTTCACTATATATGAATGTTCTCAAATACAAAATAATTTCTGGGTATATTTTGGCAGAGTAACAGTATGTCAGAGCTTAGAAAAAAGATCCATTTCTGAAGGGGGTCTTTATTTATAGAGGAATGACCAATAACTGATGTTGAGCGGTTTTTGCTTGTTGTCCCCTGGGGACACGTGTCACGATGTGAACTCAGCAGTTATTGTGATGTTCCACAGATTATGGGCTTAGCGGTTATTGATGTGCTTCCATTTGCCAGTTACGAACTAGTCAGTTATCATAATGGCATGATACATCATTGTCGACATTGGGTTCGACAGTCATAAAGAGTATACCCTATAAGCCTTGTTTGGCATGGACAACGAACGATGGGTAAGAAAACAAGGCTTTGTCCTTATGATCTATCGTTCGTGACCCGTAGAGTCAATGTGTTAAAGATCATGTTCGATCTGTTGGTCCGATGTTCGACACTCGAATGTGAATGATTGCATTTAGAGTAGTATATTGGGTCCGGCCCAATTATACGAGCGATCTACGTTCATGATTGACTCAAGTATTAAATTGGGTCCGGCCCAAATACAAGTGATCAATATTCATCGTTCGTCAGATACTGTTAAAGCTAACGTCGTAATGGGAAGACGAAGTCTAACCCCAACACTAGTCATCTTCGTTTATTTTATTTTATTTTTTTTATTTATTTTTTATAAACCAAAGCCAAAATGTCAAAATAGCCAACATAATTTAAATAGTTGAAATGGTGTGAAATGGTTGAAACAAAAGGCCTGTGAATTGGTACCAATTAGATGACTTGCCCAAAAAAATTATGCTATTTAAATAATGCCGTGGAATTTTAGACTTTCAAATAATATTGTGGTTGAAGGCTATATATAGTAATGCTAAAGACATCAACTCTAATATCAACTTTTAAAATATCAATTCACATATTATTTTTTAATTGATAGATGCAATTACTTGATATGATAATGCTTTAAATATTTACCAATAAAAAAATGATAACTCATATACTATATAAAATTGATACTCAAAAGTTTATATTAGAATTAGTGTTTTTCGTATTTTTCATATATATATATATATATATATATATCAATTGGATGTTTAATAAATCAATAATTCATTTGGAAGACCAAAGTAAAAACGTGAAATCAATACCAATAAAATTGTGACCAAGAAAAAGATACTATTTTTTCCACGCTGAAGATCAACTCGTTTTAGTCATATTTAATTAACTCCAATCACCTAAATGCACGCCAAACGGACAACTTAATTTAATTCAACCCCAGTTAAACTTTTGCAATTCAAATTGTTCCTCCCAAGCACATGCTAAGTTTAAAAAACTTAACATACTTTAAAACGAGGTCATTTTCTATAAACCACAAATATTAATTATTTGGTTTCATTTGCCTTTGTGAGGTAATCATGATAAATCTAAGCTTAGTTTGCCTAATCTTTTATCTTTATCTTTTCTTGTGGATTATTAAAAATGTCAACAGCACTTCTACAATGTTTTGGTCCACACCTATTATAGTCGTTACGTGTCATTTCACTTTTGTCTTTTTTTCGTTTTTCTATTTTTGTTTCTTTACCCTTAATAAAATAACTCTATTTAAGCATGTCCACATTTAAACATTTTTTCTTGCAATCATCTCAATTATAATTTAGACAATAGATTATTTTTGAGCGTTCCCACTAGTGTTCAAAATGTTGATAACCCTTAAAATATATATGTATATATATATATATATATGTATTGTTGATAACTTATACTGATAATGATATATATGCCACGTCGAAATTAAACCAAATAATTTGTGAGGAGGGAAAAAAGGGATTCAGTTATCGTAATACTATAACAACTTACTTTTGTCATTCATTGTAATTTATTAAAAAAAAAATGTCCCCTCTGAGCTTACCTATTCACCTTGCCCCACCTACTCCTCTTTTTCTTTTTCTTTTTCTTTTTTCTTTTTCCCTAAATACTTCACCTTCCTTATTTTCTACTCCATTTAATTATATATTAGGATTATTAGCATTAGTTGTCTTTGAACTATGAACATTGTAACGTTTTGACATATTACAAAGGTTTATAAAGTAATATGTCAGAAACAAAAGTTAAATGACCAAAACGTTACAATGTTTTTTTTCCTAAAAAAAAAGAAAAAGAAACATTGTAATGTTTTTTTTTTTTTTTTACTAAATAAGAAATTTTATTATCAAGCTACTAAAGGATAAGAAACAGACACCAGTAGAGGGACAAGCCCATAGAACAGAATTTGGAATAAGCTAATCGGCAAGCCACCAAACGGCTAGGGAACCACCAAATGGACTTTAAAGTCCACAAACCGATGAGACAATACGCAAGTAATCCATCCACTCAAGGAAAGCTGAAGCGATCCCCTATTCCCAAACATGGAGAAAAACTCCTACAATAAGTGATGCGAATGCAAGATCCGCCCACAAACAATATCCAGCCAAACAATGGCTAAAACCCAATCAACAAATACCTACACGAGAGACCAAAGGGGAAACCTCCGCCCTTATTACAAACAAACACATAAAACAAACAAAAGAAAGAAGGGGAACCACTGCAACCTCCGGCATAGCCACACCCATCAATGCCGAAGCAACCATCGGCACTATCAGACCATCGCGGAAAGAAGGCCAACAACAAGAAGGAAAAACCGGCTGCGCATGAGGGACACACGCCACCCACGACGGTTAATGCAGGCCCACGCACCAACCCAAACCCCTCACCACCGCCTAGCAGCCCAGCTCTCATGCTATTTACGAGCCCTTGCGGCGGACGCGCCCAGATCTAAGGACAATGAACGGTGACCAACTCTCCACGCTCGGCTCCGAAACAGCCCCGACCCACCCCTTCGACTGCACGAGCACATTGCCGGAGACCACGACGAACTCCCCTATGAGCGACGGAGACCGGCAACCCAACAAAATGTCAGACCATCGGCCCCAGATCTCAAAAACCTCAATTTCTCTCAGAGCCTCTCTCTCTTATTTCTCTCTCTGTTTCCTTTCAAAGATGAAACAATGTAACGTTTTACTCATTGCGTGATAGCTTAAAATTTTAAATTATATATATATTAAGTGCCAAATCGTCTCTTTGTTGCCAAAAACCTTGAAAACTGTTTTTTGCCTAGAATGTGATTCTCTTTATTGTGATATTAAGTGCAAAATGTACTCTTCATTGTTCTCTTCACTTTTTTTTTTTTTTTTTTAAACATTTAATGTAACTATTTTTGTAAAATTTTCGGTTATAATCCTACCCATAGGTAATAATCCCTGCCTGCGGGCACCCATGCGTAGCCAAAAACTCGCTAACACACAATGGAAAAACTCATCTTGCAAACAGAACCATAAATATATTTTGATAAACATATGAAATTAACAATTGACCAAAACGACATATATTTGCAGAATAATAACCTGAAGTACAGACAATAACATACCTTTCATGGTAGGTTTGAGTCCTTTTCATCGTCAACTAACTGTTCGTAGGCTGTATTTAGTGAAATGTAAAATCAATACCATTCATAGCTTTGTCATACACACACACACACACACACACACACACATATATATATATATATATATATATATATTTTTAGGCAGAAACATTTTTCCACACTGAAGATCAACGCGTTAGGGTTTGGTCCTTGGCGACGGCAGAATCTAAGCATTTACTAATAACATAGTGGTTGAATTTTATGTAGACGTTTGGCCAATATTAGTTCTTTAATTCTGTTTCCAAATGTGAGGTTGAAATGCGCGTATCTTTTCTTTTAAAAAAATGTTTGGCCGGCAGAATATTTTGATATTGTGTATTCTTCGTCAATTGTTATGTGTGTTTTTTTTTTTTTTTTTGGTTGTCAAGACAAGAGGTTCAACATTTGCAAAGCTTTGTTTTGCTCTTTGGAGCCTCTTGGCCGGGCTGCTCTCACTACAAGAATTTGAACTTTCAGCGACCAAAAAAAATTTGCTCCCTAAAGAGTAATTTCGGCGACCAAATTTTTGGTCCCCGAAAGTCAGAGCCTTCAGCGACCAAATTTTGGTCACCGTAGGTGACATTTAGAGACCAAATTATTTTTTGGTCACTAATGGCTGGCGTGGAAAAAAAATTCCATTCCCGCGGAAGACAAACGGCAACCAAAAGATATTTGGTGGCGGAAAAGCATTTTCGGGGACCAAATTTTTGGTCCCCGTAGGTCTCTTTCCGGGACCAAATTAATTTGGTCCCTGAAAATTGGTTCTGAACATACCAAACGGCGACCAAATTTTTTTTGGTGGCAAAAGGAGACTTACGGAGACCAAATTTTTGGTCCCCGTAGGTCTCCTTTTCGGGACCAAATTAATTTGGTCCCTGAAAATTAGTTCTGAACATATCAAACGGTGACCAAATTTTTTTTGGTGGCAGAAAAGCATTTTCGGAGACCAAATTTTTGGTCCTCGTAGGTCTCCTTCCGAGACCAAATTAAATTTGTCCCTGAAAAATGGTTCTGAACAAACCAAACGGCGACCAAATTTTTTTTGGTGGCAAAAGGAGACTTACGGAGATCAAATTTTTGGTCCCCGTAGGTCTCCTTCGGGACCAAATTAATTTGGTTCCTGAAAATTGGTTTTGAACATACCAAACGGTGACCAAATTTTTTTTGGTGGCGGAAAAGCATTTTCGGGGACCAAATTAATTTGGTCCCTGAAAATTGGTTCTAACATACCAAACGGTGACCAAATTTTTTTTTGGTGGCGGAAAAGCATTTTCGGGGACCAAATTTTTGGTCCCGGTAGGTCTCCTTCCGGGACCAAATTAATTTGGTCCCTAAAAATTGGTTCTAACATACCAAACGGCGACCAAATTTTTTTTGGTGACGGAAGGAGACTTACGGAGACCAAATTTTGGTCCCCGTAGGTCTCCTTCGGGGACCAAATTAATTTGGTCCCTGAAAATTGGTTTTGAACATACCAAATGGTGACCAAATTTTTTTGGTGGCGAAGGAGACCAAATTAATTTGGTCCCTGAAAATTGGTTTTGAACATACCAAATGGTGACCAAATTTTTTTGGTGGCGGAAGGAGACCAAATTTTTGGTCCCCGTAAGTCTCCTTCCAAATTTATAATATCATAAATTATAATATCAATAACAAAATAATATCATCTCTCCTAATTAATAATCAAAAAAATATTATTTAGATTTTATAAATAAATATTTCAATAAGATAATTTGCTATCAGATTTTGGAGGCAAAAGATACGATCAATTCGCAGTTACTAACAACACAGCTCCACGAAAGATAAAGTGTTCATTCTTAGTCTCTTACTTTCCCCAATATTGTCAAATTCTAGGAGTTATCTTTTACTATTTTAAATTTGAATTAGATTAGGATTAGAATTACTATTTAAAGGCTTCTTTGTTATTTTGTAGAGGAGTTTTTTGGTGATTATTAATAAAATCCCTTTGAGAGTTTTCTCAATAGAGTTGCATGATTTTTGGTATTCTAATTAGAATCAACGAATCTAACACAACTTATCTTGCATATTTTTGGGTATTCTTTAAGAATCAACGAATTTGCGTGTTTTTATATGCTTCCGCCACTACAAGAAATTACACTTTCAGTGACTAAATAGTCATAGTCGCTAAATATTCCATTCTGTGACTAAAATTTAGTCACAAAAATGTTTGGTCCAAAAATATATTATTTTCGATATTAAATCAATTGACGACTAACTATTTCATTGTAAAAAGATACACTATTTTTATTTTTACTTTTATGTTTATACAAAAAGGAGTTTAAAGTAAAAAAAAAAAAAAAAGAAACGATTCTGTTAGGCAGGAAAAAAAAGAAAAGAAAAGAAGATTTAGTAGATAACAAATAATTGATTTCTTTTTCTAAAATGAGTAATTAAAAAAAATATATATACATATATATATATTAGAAGAAGGAGTTTAAACTTTAAAAAAATCCAAAAAAAAAAAACTAAAATTTTGTTAGGTAGGAAAAAAAAAATGAAGATTTAGTAGATAACAAATGATTAGTTTATTTTTTTAAAATGTGTAATTAATTTTCTAAAAAAGCTTGTTTAGGAAACCAATATAGCATGAAAACAATTCAAACAAATTAAAAAACTATTTTGTAGTTTAGTCAAGAAAAAAAAAAAAAAACTATTGTAGTTTCCTCAAAATTATTTTCGGATTATAAATTTTAATAATGTATGAAAAAAGCATAGAAAAAACTAAAATAGTGAAGAGTTTTATTTTCCCTCCAAATTATTTTGGGTGTCTCCCTCCAAAATTTTGAAATCCATTTAAAACAAAAAAAAAGTAATTTAAAGTTAAATAAAACCTCCCAGTAATAAATAAATAAATAAAAGTGTTTTAATTTTCTAACTTTCGCCCACTACAGTAACCCCCCCCCCCCCCAATTCTCTAACTTTCCTCTCTCACTCTTTCATTCTCAGTCTCTCACTCTCTCACTCTCCCTTACCCATCCCGTCGCCCCCCCTCTCGAATTCCTCCGCCCACGCCTGAAGCCGCCGCCGCCGCATTTCCTTTCTCCGCCCCTGCCTAAAGCTCACCGCGTGCGACCTGATTTCAGACCCATAGAGTCGAATCCTTTCAATTTCAAACCGGATTTCTTTCGTCTCAATGCCAATCCCCTGTAAGATTATGTTCTTGATTTTTTGAGGTTTAATTTTGAAGTTTTTGGCTGGTGTACAGTAGGAATTTCGGTGCGAGGACGTCGGGTTTCGTTAAGAATACCATTGTTTTGATATTGAGTATGGGGTGGGTGAGAGTAGTTGATGAGGAACAAGATATTATTTTCTCTTTCTCTATAATTACCTTAGTGATTGCAAGTTGAATTCAGTTGTGGTTGATGAATTAATATTGAGTTTCATATTTCCTCATCTTGAGTTCCAATTTTGGCTGTTGGCTATTCGGCTGTTGGGATGCGATGAAGAAAGGCCAAAACTATGGTTCCAATTTTTCGTTCTCTTTACCTGCAACCAGTGCAATGATTTTGTTGTTTTGTCTTGTTGGTGCTCAAACTCTTTCCAATCCTATCCTGTCCCTTCATCTTTGATGCAGAACTTACTGCTTTAACAATACTGAAAATTTTTAAAATACTCTTTTCTGTCAAAAAGAAAATGCATTAATAATTCAAAATGTTTGTTCTGATCTTTCTTTCTTATATATAGTTGTAGATGTGGAACTCCTGTTGTCTTGTAGTTTGTTGGTCGAGACGTTTACTGGCCTTTTTTCTGTTTGTTTCACTGGGTTGCATCGGCGCTTCGTAATACAAGGGGTCTGCCGTGGCCCACAGGGCACAAAAACAGAGTTGATGAAGATATGCTAGACTGGCTTATGTACATGTTCGGTTTTCAGGTTAGACGACAAACCTACGTAGTTAACTAGATTCGCTTTGGCGCTAATTGTGTTTTACTCGTTAATGTTCAGGAGCATAATGTGGCGAACCAGAGGGAGCACTTGATTCTTTTGCTTGCTAATGTGCACATGCGACAATTCCCGAAGCTCGAGCAGAAAGCTAAGGTTTTTATTCTTTCTTTTTCTTCACATTGTTGTTCTGTTTTTTGTTCATTCTTCTAATCACACACACCTATATCCTGTTTTCGGTTTCGTTTTAGTTGGATGATCGCACTATAACAGAAGCGATGAAGAAGCTTTTCAAGAACTACAAGAAGTGGTGCGAATACTTGGGCCGGAAAAGTAGCCTTTGGTGAGACTTACTACTTCAAGAAGTTCGATTACATTAGCACATTCTTGTTGTGCGAATGATTTTTTATGTGCATTCGCGAGAATAACGTTTTTCTTTTGCGGTCTTCTTATGACTATACCATTTACTTTTGTGGTGGTTCTAATCGGCAGGTTGCCAAGCATTCAACAGGAAGTTCAATAGAGAAAATTGTTAAATATGGGTTTATATCTTCTTATATGGGGAGAAGCCGCAAATCTGAGATTCATGCCGGAATGCCTATGCTACATTTATCATCATGTATGCGTTTAATTTTTTTTTTCCTATCGTAACGCACTTATTACATGCGATTTCCGCATATGAAAAGAAATTTATGTCTCACTATGTTGTCACAGGAAAATTTACATTCAAAAATGTTGCGTCTCGCTTTGTTATAACCGTCCCCTGCATTCGAAAAATTGTGTCAAAACCTCCCTTTACACAATTTGTAAATGCAGCGGAAAATTGTGGCATTTTCTAAATATGTAAGTTGGGACGCAACATTTCGATAAAACACATGGGATCGGTTTTGGGATCGTCCCGTTCCCTTTACAAAAACTTATGTCCTGACTCATTGTACATTTATTTATTTTATTTTATTTTTTGGTAGATGGCATTTGAATTGTACGGGATGCTGACTGTTTTCTCCCACAGGCAAAATGGACTGCCGCCGTTGCCGCCATCATCAGCCACTACATCCTAAGTTACCTTTTGTTTTAATTATAGTTTACCTTCGTTTGATACCTATTATAATTAAACATTTACTATAAATTGTTTAATGTGTTTAGAGATTTGGAGTCTCTTTAGCTAATATAACATATTTTTCTTGCATTATCATTTTTTATAATTGTATATTTATAGATTGAAAAATATGTAATTATTCTCAACAGACTATAAATATTATTGCTACTAAAAAATTTTGGTCGCTCAAACTTTCGGTAACCAAAATATTTGCTAGCTAAAAAGCTTTGCAAAATACGTTTTTTGGTCTTTGAAAAATTTTGCAAAATTCGCCGATTTTGAAATTTACAAAATTCGAAGATACCTACGGAGACTAAATTTTTTTGGTTGCGGATACCTTCGGAGACCAAATTTTTTTGGTCTCCGTAGGTGCCGATACCTACGAAGACCCAAATTTTTTTGGTCGCCGATACCTTCAAAGACCAAAATTTTTTGGTCTCCGTAGGTATCGGTTTTGGTCTCCGTAGGTGCCGATACCTTCGGAGACCCAATTTTTTTTGGTCGCCAATACCTTCAGAGACCAAATTTTTTTGGTCTCTGTAGGTGTCGATACCTATGTAGATCAAATTGTTTTTGGTCACCAATACCTAGTGCGACCAACTTTTTGAGACCAAATGACGACCAAAAATTTTTGGTCGCGGAAGGCAACGACGACCAAAAAATAGATCTTCTGGGACCAATTTTTTGGTCTCCGAAGGTGAAAATTCTTGTAGTGTCTTCTTGTTATCCTCTTGTCTGTTGCACCTGCGATGAATATCTTTCTATAGTAATAATATTCAGTATTGTCGAAATATGCTATGCCTTGTTTTATTACGATTTTAAAATAAAAGTAAATTTAGTACATTGAGAGAGAGAAAAAAAAAAAAAAAAAGATGGAGCATTTTCTATATTCAATTTACAGACTTTGAATCAATATTTGTCCCTACAATCTTGATCATCGTATAAACTCACTCTTGTTTTTTCCTTTCTCTAACACCTCTTAACTTTTCTGGAATATTTCTGTTTAAAGTAGCTTAAATTAGGTAGATGCTTTATTTGATTTATGAATCAATCTCACCTATATAAGCCTCTCGCTTTATAACGTCATTCTTACCCTTACCACGTCATTCTTACCCTTACCACTTGAAGTTTAAAAACTCTTATTTTACCCTTCGAATTTTGGTTAGTCCCAATTAACTCTTTTTTTTTTTTTTGGGTAAAAACAGATGGAAAAAAATGGGGAATTAAATGAAATCTATTTTTTTGACAAAATTCTTAAAAAATGACCATGTAATCACACTACCGTATTTTCCCCTTTTTTTTTTTTTTTTTTTTTGAAAGGAAGAGAGTTAATAAGTGAGGTTATTTCCAAATTCAATGAGTAAAATAAGAGTTTTTAAAGCTCAGAAAGCAAAATAGGTAATCCCTATAGTTGAAAGGGCACACATTTGAGAATATTCCTTATTTTACTATTTCGCTGTACAAGAATTGGACACCATTTGAAATAGTCAATGACAAACCAAAATGACAACGCTCACTCCAGAAAAAAAAAAAAAAAAAAAGCTCATTAGATCCATTTAACATTCGGATTGGCTGTCAGCTAATTGATCATTTGTCTTTGTTGGAAATTCATCCGAAAACTTAGAAGCCTACGAAACAGATAATGAACAAAGCGTAAAATCGACCACACAACTAATAACGCCAGAAGATAACTTAAATTAGATTCAGCCAATTAAGCCTATGTAATTAATTGTTTTTGAGCAGATCTCTCATGTTTTGTTTCACCAAAGCACAAAGAAGAAAACCACTCTCAATATATATTGTCTACATTATTCCACCAATTATTACAAGAAGAAAACGTGGTCCAGAGGAAATCACATTCATTCCAAAGCACATTTTTATATCACTGTGTGTAAGAAGGAACGAATATTACTGGAGATTTTGGAGTTGCTGTTTTTCATGTTTTACTTGTTGTCATTTCTGGAGTTTATTGTCGTTTATTAGTTTGGTTGTCCATTTTGAGTTTATTGCCGTTTTGTAATTGTTGTCGCTTTTGGAGATTACGTTTATCCTTATTGACATTATATTTAGTTTTGCAAGTCCAGAAGAGGAATTTCAAAATAAAACTTGTTGTTAAATCAAATTACATGTCGCATAATCTGATCTGGACTAGCTAGTCACGATGTTGATGTGGGGTTTGCAGCAGAACAAATGATACATCAATTACGTATACAACTCATTTAAGGAAAAAAAAAAAAAAACAACAGAAGGGAAAATTTCCAGTCAAAAAAGAAAAATAATTATAATAAAAATAATTGTTGGGTGATATTAATTTGTAGACTCAGTAGGAATATTGGTTTTTCTGTAATCTAATTTGAGAAAACTTTAATTAAACTTTGTAAAGATTACTAATTTAGCTAACCAAAATGGTGATACTAATTAGAAAAGGCACTAAAAGAACATAAATATAATCAGAGGGAGTACCACTTATGAGAATTAAAACAGGAGTTAAGTTGTCATTTGGATGTTTGCTAGTGTCTTTTCATACCTTTGAATCACTGCTTAGTAACCTGTCGTTTTACTCTTGCTATTTGAAGGTGTCATTTTTCTTTTCTTCTTGAACTTTTCAGTGACTTTTCAGTGCTAACATGATAACATGACGAGTGGCAAAATGAAATTACCACACCATTTTCTTCATATAAGTAGCAACAAATGAAAAACAATAACGATTGAACACGACAAAAGATTAAAAAACCGACATAATAAGCTCAAAATACCACGTTACATGTTAAAAACGACACCAAATAGAAAACCGACAAGAGTAGAAAAACGACATTATACCAACAAACAACAATGATAGATTTCTAAAAGACATCAAGTATAAAGCAACATAAACATCAGTAAGTGAAACCAATAACCTGAAAAATCCACATTTCAGTTAAAAAAAAAAAAAAAAAAAAAAAAAAAAAAAAAAAAAAACAACAACAACAACAACAAATTTTATATTAATAACCTAGGAAAACGTCACCATATAGAAAACACGACAAGAGCATAATAACGACGACTCTACAAACAACAAATATGGTATAACGACGTGACTAATTTATAAACTCTAAAACGAGATCAAAAGTATAACTACATTAAACATTAGATTATCAGTCAATTAAATAAACAAGGAAACGACAGCAGTACAAAAAAACGACGTCAGTATTATTCAAACGATCAATATTCAACAGTTATGTATGTATGATAGGACCAACCACGGTGCAAATCTAGATGTTAGTATTGCCCATATATGCTGTCTTATTTTTATGTTTCAATAGCTGTCTCCTCAATAGTATTTTGACAACTTATCAATTCATTTAAGAATTTTTAGTATTTAGCTTCTTTTATGTGGTTAAATTTTTAAATTCATATGATATGTCATAACACTATTGGGGGATTGTCAATGAGACATGAAATCCGAAACAACAGATCTTGATTTCATATTTCAAATTTTTTTTTAAACCTTCTCGTTGGTCATTTGATGAAACGGTTAAGAAGATTATTGTAGAAATTTCTAGAAGTCCCCAAAGTCCGTTTCAGATGTGAAATATGTAGCCTTTTACGTATTTTTTATTTATTATTTGGGGAAGTGCAATTTAAAAAAATAAGCAGTAAATTATCATTTGCATGAGTCATGTGACAACGCACAGCCTATGCTTTTGCATTCGCCATTTCGAGTCCTGTTGGTGTGGTGATTGGGATCATAATTGATGCCACAACACAAGGTCCCGTCGCCATTTCGTTTCGTGTTGGCACACCTTTTCTCAAGTTTTCGGCTGTGTTACTTGGAACGGGGTTATTGCTGTTCTGATGATCTGGGACACTTGAAATCAACTTGGACAAGGCTAAAAATAGATAAAATAGATTATTTGTTTGTGCAAAGGCATGACAGATTTTGGCTGTTCCAGTAATTTTGAGCTTGGAATTCCACACTTTGAAATTATATTATATAAACTAGGTTTGCAACGAATTCTTAGTGCATATGCTATACATATAGATATATATATATATATATATGTATATATTGAGATTTTTTTGTCATCCTTTCAACAAAGTTGAGAGCATTATCCTGCAATGAAAAGTGAGTTGAAAATGAAGCAAAACTGTTTGCCAAAGAGGGTAGAAAATGAAGCAAAACTGTTTGCCAAAGAGGGTAAAGGAAAGCAAAGTGTAACAAACGAATACAACATGGATTCTAATAGTTGGAAAGGAACCGTATGCAGTTTGAAAATGCTACAAGAGAACAAGAGACGAAAAAAATTATAAACATCACCGGAAAAAAAAAAAAAAAAGAATAAATTTCAGATGAAGAAAGAGAACAACAATTTCAACAAAGTATCTGCAATAGGATAAGTTTCAGCTGAACTAGAAAAACCACATTTGTGCATACACAACGATTTGAGTAGTAATCTTTATCTTAAATGAATGATGGCAACAAGAATTAGTAGGTGCACCAAGACATCCCGACTAGGTCGGCACCCCTCTAGCACTCTCATCACTTTCCCATTCCATTAAAATTTTATTAAAATATATATATATATATAAAAAAAAAAGATGTTTACAGGAGAAATTAAAATAAAACGAAAACCACGCACATGGGCGTCTAAAAAGATAAACTGCACACATGCAGGCAAAAAACAAACCTAAGTAAAAAAAAAAAATCCATTCATCAACTCGAAACCAAAACTAACGGGAGACGATCTCAAAAGTGAGAGCCAAGACTCTAACTTTGATTGCATCTCCAAATATGCCTCGTTAAAAATCTTTTAGCCAAAACCCAGTGGGAAAAAAATTGAAAGTGAAAAAGAGTGCATATTTACCTAGGAGGTCAAAAGCGGAAGTTTAGGAATTCAGTGAGATTAGATTGAAACTCATTGGCACAGAAGTGATTTGAGTACCATTCTCATTTCAACACATAATATACAAAGTACTATTTCTAGATCGGCCTACGGTTCATGATTCTTACAAGAGATAAGCACGGTTCAAATGTTCCGGAAAAATCTTGATGAAGATCAAAGTTGCTTTATCAACAGCTGATTAAATAACTCTCGCTAGTTATTCTGCTTATTATTCAAAACTGTCCCAATCCGTTGGCAAGCCAAAGGGCAAAAATTGAAGCAAAAACTGGCATACGCCAAACCTGTCCTAGTAGCTGAAATCTTCGTCCCGTGATGTTTGACTTGTTCTGTTGTTTGAACTTCATCACCTTCTTCCTTAAAAATGTACCAAATCAGTTACATGAATAATTGTTGAATATTTGCAAGATGTTTAACTTGCATTAAGAATCGGTAAATCTCGATAGAAACTTGTTCATTCCATTACGCTGCAACTCCTAGAAAGCGTCCTGCTTAAGCAAAAAAATACAAAAACATGGTGAGATCTAGATCCTAAGCAAAAACAAAAAGGACATTACACAAATAAAATTATGACCTCTGAATGTTGTTTTGTTCACTTTGAAGAAGAAAAAAGGACATTCCTCCCGCTTCCTTGCATGTGGCTGACTTACATCTGCAGACATTAGTCACATCTGAGTTTCTTCTAATATTATCCAATTTTTTTTTTATATGAGAGTAAGCAAAATAATGAAGACAGTATCATGCAAAACAAAATGGAAATCATTCTTTCCAAAATCCATCTAGTAGTTACAATAGTATTCTATGACAAGTTGCATATAGACCGTATGGTGAAACTGTTATGATTTTCACTTTTTGGATATTTCTTGAAGAAACGAATGTCCATCACTTATAACATGATATGCATGTTTCATACTTTGGGGACGCGAAGACTAACAAAGAGAAGTTCACAATATCTAAATCTAAAGACAACATTAAACAACGCGTATTGACACGATGAAAACAACTCACCTCACAAAAAAATTGTTTACAAGATTTACATGTTGTTCCCTATAGATTCGCGTCACGTCCCTATAGATTCAGAATGTTGTTCAATGCAAGAGAAAATCAATCTGCAAATAGATTATTCTTAAGTAAATGGAAACAAAAATATACAACAATCGAAAACATGAACAAAAATACCTTAAGAGAGAGTTGGAAAATACTGAGATTAATAGGGAGGGACAAAAATGAAGAACGATCTCGTCATCTTCCTCTGTCCCGCTAGGTCACCAATGATTAATCCTTGGTCAACTATGAATCCAGACAGCACAAAGTACCATAACACATCCCGGAATTTGGCCCGAGCACATAAAATTATTATCTAACTGTTGGGGTTAGACTTCGTCTTCCCATTAATAACGTTAGCTTTAACAGTTTATCTAACGAACGATGAACTCCCGATTCTAACGCCATTGTATTTGGGCCGGACCCAACTCATTGTATAAGTCAATAACGAACGTATATCGCTCGCATAATTGGGCCGGACCCAATGACTAAATGCGATTCATTCAAAGTTAAACATCAAACATCGAACCAACAGATCGAACATGATCTTTCACACATTGACTCTACAGGCCACGAACGATAGATCACAGGGACAATGCCTTCTTTTCTACCCATCGTTCGTTATTTATGCCCAACAAAGCTTATAGGGTATACTCTTCATAACCGTCGAACCCAATGTCGACGATGATGTGTCATGCCATTATGAAAACTGACAAGTTCATAACTGACGATGACATCACATTCATAACTGCAAAGATCATGGTCTGAAATCAAGACTCACTCCGGTAACCGTTCAACCTAGATCACAAATAACGTGCTTACACGTGTCCCTAAGGACAGCAAAAAGAAACTGCTCATTGATAGTTACGGGCACAGTCCCATCTTCCTCTATAAATAGAGGAAGACCCTTTCCTTTCAGGGGGTCTTTTTTCTCTAATTGACATGCTGTTACTCTGCCGAAATATATGCAGAAATCATTTTGTACTAGAAAATATCCACACTCATTGAATACATTGCACTCACAGAGGACGTAGCACAATTGGCGAACCTCTCTACATCTTGGTGTTAATGAATCTCTCTCTCCCTCTCTTTTACTTTATTTTCGATTATTTTCATATTATTTTGCTTTACGAGTTTCAATAACGATTTCCAGGGGCCCAATCAACTGATTGTTTCATCACTGTCATTAATTTACGTTAAATTTTGACTGTAGAAAACCAGCATCTACACTAACAACACCTGTAGTAGAAAGTACAGTTGATAAACCAAATTACAAAAGCTGTTCAATGTGTGGCAAGATACCATTTCTTTTCTCGCAAGATACCATCACGGACAGTATTCACATTTTAGTTTCTTCGAAGATTATCCATTTTTATATTAAGATGACAGAGGAAAAATGATAAAGACAATGCCATTCAAAACAGAATGGACAATCATTATTTCCAAAATCGCTCTAGTTGTTAAAATAGTTGTCTTTGACTAGATTCAACAAAAAAGTCAAAGTCTGATCAAAATCCTGGTTTAGTTTGTAGACCTTATAGTGAAACTGTTATAAATTAGATTTTTTTATTTAATTTTTTCTGGGCTGAAGTTTAAGTACCCTTTTCAACATGTTCAATCTACGTCTGCAATTTAAGATTTGAAAATGTGTTAGATCAAACACTGATAAAACTTTCATTTGAAATATTAGTATTTCAGAAAGCTATATGATAAGGAATTGTTGAAAACTTTGAAACAATGAAACATTTCTATTTTTCCATGATTTTTAATCAACTTCCTTAAACTATATCAAAGAAAATCCATACCCACATATGGAAACCAAAGCCCAAACCAGTAACAAGGAAATATTGAAGAAATAGTCATAGAAAGGAACACACGTAAAAGCAAATTAATATGGAAGTCAAACGTTATCTCTAAAAGAGAACAAGGAACAAATGGTTTAGTAACTGAAAGTCATAACGAACAGCCATCCGCTTTACATCCCTATTGATTCAGAATTCTCCAAAACGTATTCTTAGCAAAATGGTAACAATAATATTTTACAATAGAAATACAAGGAGAAAATTACCTTAAGAGAGAATTTGAAAATGCAGAGTTTAGGGAGGCACAGAAATGAAGAATGCTCTCATCATATGTCCTCTTTAGATTTCTATCTTGGGAATGTGATGAATCTAGGGCCAATCTTCCTCTGTCCCTCTCTATCACCAATGATTTATCGTTAGTCAATTATGGATCTGGACAGCAAAAATGTATCATAACACTGCCTTATTCTTTTAGTCCCAAAATTTAGCCCGAGCACGTAAAATTTGGCTCACAATACCTGCAGTAGAAAGTAAAGTTGATAAACCATGTTGCAAAAACTATGCACAGTGGCAAGACACCAATGCTCTTTTTCTTGACATAATCTAAAAGGATTTGGGGCCGAAAAAAGAACAAAATAAAAATTGCCACGGGAGAGGTGAACTAGCCTTTTTTTGGCTGAAATTTAAGTGTCGTTTTAACCATGTTCAATCTATTCCTGCACATCATCCACATATAGCCTTTATAGCGAGAGAATATATTAGATTAAAAACCGAAGAAACTTTCATTTGCAACATTTATATATGACAAGGAATTATTGAAAACTTCCAAAACAATGCAATATTACTTTTTTTCCAATGAATTTTGATCAACTTCTTCAAACTAGCTCCAAGAAAATTAACACCCACATATGAAAACCAAACCCCAAACCAGTCTCTACGAAAACACAGAAATATTGAAGAAACAAGGGTAAAACGAAACTCATGTAAGAGCAAAATAATCTGAAAATCAAACGTTATTAACTAAAACAGAAAAACAAATGTTATAACCTGAGGAAAATATTGGAGCACGGTGAGAATACGGAGGGACAAAAATGCATGTTGCTTTATCATATTTTTTCCCAGTCGATTCATATGTTGGGGATGCGTTGAGTTTTGTGCCAGTCTTCCCCTGTTCTAATATAGTAAGTCTATGGACGACAAGACCAAGGGCCCTCCTTTGAGTATGTCCCATTTGGTTATGAAATATATTACACACACACACAAGTATATACAACACATAAAATATATATCCATGTTACAATTATAAGATTTTAATTTAAAAAAAAAAAACCCTGGTCGCAAACCACACATGTCCTAGTAGCATAAATCTTCCTCTGAAAACGTTTAACTTGTTCTGTTGTTTAAACTTCATCAACCTCTTTCTTAGAATGTATTATACAAGTAACTTGAACAATTGGTAAATATTTGCGAGATGTTTAACTTGTATTAATAATTGGTAAATCTCGATGGAAACTAATTGTTCAATCCATGATGTTGCAACTCCGAGAAAGTATCCTGCTTTAGCGAAAAAATACAGTAAAACGGTAAGATTGAGATCCTACATGAAAACAAAAAGAAGATTGCACAAAGAAAATTCGGACCTCTGAATGTTTGTCTGACAACTCTGAAGAATACAACTTTATATTCCTAGGTTCCTTGTGTTAAACTTGTAGCTGGAATCTTCTTCCCAAGTCCCAACATGCTTAACTTGTACTGCAACTCCTAGTAAGTGTCCTGCTTAATCGTAAATAATACAGTAACATGGTAAGATTGGGAGCTTAAGCAAAAACGAAAAGGATATTATACAAATAAAAATTTTGACCTGTGAGTGTTGTGCTGCTAACTTTGATGAAAGGACATTCTTCTCGCATCCTTGCATGAGGCTGGTTTTGAAACATCTGCGGACATTATTCACATTTGAGTTTCTTCAAAGATTATCCATTTTTATATTTAGATGGTTGAAAGAAAAATGATAAAGACAATACCATTCAAAACAGAATGGACAATCATTATTTCCAAAATCCCTCTAGTTGTTAAAATAGTTGTCTTTGACAAGATTCAACAAAAAAGTCAAAGTCCGATAAAAATCCTGGTTTAGTTTGTAGACCTCATAGTGAAACTGTTATGAATTAGATTTTTTATTTATTTTTTCTGGGCTGAAGTTTAAGTACCCTTTTCGACATGTTCAATCTCCGTCTGCAATTTAAGATTTGAAAATGTGTTAGATCAAACACTGATAAAACTTTCATTTGGAATATTAGTATTTCAAAAAGCTATATGATAAGGAATTGTTGAAAACTTTGAAACAATAAAACATTTCTATTTTTCCATGAATTTTAATCAACTTCCTTAAACTATATCAAAGAAAATTCACACCCACATATGGAAACCAAAGCCCAAACCAGTAACAAGGAGATATTGAAGAAATAATCATAAAAAGGAACACAGGTAAAGCAAAGTAAAATGGAAGTCAAACGTTATTAATTAAAACAGAACAAAAAACAAATGGTATAGTACCTGAACTGAAAATTGGAGCATGCAGAGAATGAGGAGGGACAAATATTCGTGTTGCTTTATCATATTTCTTCCCCGTCGATTAATATGTAGGGGATGTGTTGAATTTTCGGCCAATCTTCCCCTGTTCCTCTCTGGCATTGCTGTTTTAGCAGAGGACTGTGATTGATCTCCAAACGAGCAAGAGAAAGGAGCCCTTCTTCTGGCAAGCACTGTAACTCTTTGCAAGAGGAAATTTGCAATTGTTGAAGGGAGGTGAGGTTGTGAAAGGATTTTCCATTTAGGGTTTTAAGATTTTCAAAGTCAAATATAGTGAGAGAAGTCAAAGTGGATGGAAGAAGCCCTTCCTCTGGAAATGAATCCACCCCTTCTTCAATTTCAAATCCATAGAGCTCTAAGCTTTGAAGAGAGGAGAGTCTTTGCAGATCCCACTTCATACGGTTTGCAATGAGCATTTCGCATCCCCTGACTTCAAGTTCCTTTAAATTAGAAGGAAATCCCATTCCTGAAAACAACTCCAATCTTGGACAGTCGTATGATTCTATGGATTTAAGAGAAGGATATGCGGAATCAATCTCTGCTTGACTTGTGGGAATTGCGCTCACCATTTTTCTACAATTACGAATGTCAATTGTTTCCAAGGATGGAAAACAACCAGCTGGCAGTCCCACATTCAGTTTGTCACATGACCAAACTTGAAGAGTATTGAGATGGGGGAAAATCTCACGTGCTTGCTCAGCTCCAGTAAATGACCACCTCTCCAGACCCATATATAGAATGTGTAATTTTTCTAATGATGGAAAAGGCGTGGTTGAGGGAGTACCACAAAATTCATCTCCTATACTTTCCAACCCATCCATAAATGAAATATTAAGCTCTCCGAGGGAAGGTAGTTGCCCCAGTGGTGGCAACAAGCAACAATTTTTACAGTTGTACAGAGACACTTCAACCATGTCATTAAATGATTTACATGCTACCCAATCTGGGAACATAGTACCTCTGTAACCGTAAATTCCGAGTTTCTTCAGCATTTTATGTGGTTCCAGTGCAGTAAGTACTTCATTTTCTTTTGTTGAATCATTACTTATACTGTCATGCTTCCATTCCAAAGTAAGCCTAGTAAGACATTCCTTGTTCTTCAAATCGGCATGTAAAACATCCCCCACGTCCACCACGTTTTCAAGCCCTGAAATATGAAGACTTCCTTGCAAAGACTTCAGCTCTCCCAACTCTTTGATCCTAGAACCACCATTTTCTCTCAAAACAAAATCACTTAAAGTTTGTAGATTCTTCAACTTGCACATCTGTGGGGGCATTTCTTTTAAAGATGTGCAACTGATCTCAAGATGACGTAGGTTGATTAAGGAACACGTGTTGGTTGGCAATTGAGTAAGTTTTTCACAACCAAACAACAACAGTGTTTGCAAGTTGTATAGAGTACAAACTGAACTTGGAATTTCTTGAACTTCTGTGTTAGATAAGTCCAAATACCTTAGATGCTTTAGATCCCCAATCGAATCAGGCAACTCTATGATACTAGATTGAGACAAAGAAAGTACTTTCAGGCATCCTCCAACTCCTTGAAATAGTTCATGCGGGATAGGGCCCTTCGATCCGTAAGTACTCACTTGTGACAATGGTAAAGCCAGCAGGGTCCTTAAACACTTGATTTTGGACAAACCTTGTAACTTTGCTATGTCTTCATTATCTTTTCGATATGACAAATGACGAGTCTTGCCTGTAAAGCCATCCAAGTTATCGCAACCATCCAACGTGAAGCATAACTCACCTGAAATGCGCATAGCTAAATCATGCACAAGATCATGCATTAGGAGAATTCGTTCTCTACACACACTTGATCGCTGGAAGAAAGACCTTGATATTAGAGCATCCAAGTACGATTTTCCAACATCTTCCAAACTTTTTCCTTTTTCAGGTTGCAAAAGTCCTTCTGCCATCCACAACCAGACTAATCTTTCTTTGTCAACCTCCCAAAACTCATAATCTTTAGGGAAGACTGAGCAATAAACAAAGCACCATTTCAAGTTTGGGGGTAGGAACTGGTAACTCAACCATAATGCTGGAAGAATCTTGTTCTTCTGATTTTCTTGAAATTGCAAATCCCACACATCACTCTGCAAGATCCCTCTCCATTCCTCTGAACTTGATAGAGAGCGTAAAACCCCAGCAATTGATTTTATTGCTAAAGGTAGACCCTTGCACTTTTTAACAATTTCTTTGCCTATTTCTTGCAAATCCGGATGTACCCCAGAGCCTCTATTGACAAAGGCATGGCGTGCAAACAACTTCCAGCAATCATCATCTGGCATCATCTTTAGCCTATCAGTTGGAACAGTGCCCATCTTTGATGCAACAATTTCACTGCGTGTTGTCACAAGAATCTTGCTCCCGTCTGCTCCAAAGTCGAAAGGGCTTTTTAAAGCATCCCAAAGATCATAATTTTCGTTCCAAACATCATCATGAACGAAAAGAAATCTTTTCCCCATCACTTTCTCTTTCAGTGCATTTTGAAGTTGATATAGGTCTTGAATATCACATTTTTGAGAAGTGATCGCCTCAATAATTTTTCTCGTAAGATTCAAAACATCAAACTCCTCTGATACAGTTACCCACACCTTCAAGGCGAAATGATCTTGGACCCTGCTATCATTGTAAACAAGTTGAGCAAGAGTGGTTTTGCCGATACCACCCATGCCCACTATAGGAATCACGGATAGCTTCTGCCCACCACTATGCTCAGACAACAACAACTCAACGATAGCTTCTTTCTCAGCATCCCTTCCATAAACATCACAAGCGTCCACCATAGGAGCAGGTAATCTTTGAGGTCTATTCTGATGAACACCTTCTCTAAGACCAAGCTCATCCTTACGCCCCAAGAGAAGATCTAACGCAACAAGAATCTCCTTTATCTCGGATTTTACAGTGTTGTCAAATGCACTATATAAGTTTGGCAATAAATTGAAGAACTTTCTTGCCATGCTTCCAGATTGCTCATCTTCTTCCACCTTGCGCCGCAAAGCTTCAGTGTTGATTTTGTCCATCACGTGATCTGCTTCGTAAACCACTTCTTTAACATCATCAAGCCACTTCTTCACGTCTTCATCCGTGAGTTGCTTCACTTCAGCATCATTCAGCAGTTTATTAGCCGACCGCAACTTGATCTCCAACTCCTTAAGCAGCTTAGGAATGGCTTTATTTCCTTGAAAGAGACTGAGTACCTCTTTGGAAGCCAGCCTTTCAAACAGGACATTAATGAAGCCGGAAAGAAGAGCTCCTCCCACAAGTTCGGCCATGGTCTTTCTTCTTCAAGGAACCGTAGTAACGATTGACGCTGAAAAGGACTTTAGAGAATAACAAAGAAGAAAGGAGATCAGTTAACTAGTGTGTTATGGATTGCACTCTCAGAGCAAGGAGGAAATAAAAACAAAAAAACAAAAAAAGGCTGTGTGTTCTCATTACTTCACTCTCTCTCTCTCTTTTTAGTTGTTTGTAAAGTCCCTCGTTTCTCCTAATGAGACCAAACTTCATTATTGAAATTTAACCAACATAAAGCCATTATTCTCATCAAACCAAAATTTTATTATTTACTAAATTAAACTGCATATATAGTTAAAAAGTGCAGGGGAAGAAAAAGATATACCTTTGGTTGTATCAACCTCTTTTCTTCGTTATTGCTCCTTTGAATGATGAGAGTTTTGGATAACAAGTAAATTCCTTCTATTTCAAATAGCAGAAAACTAAAATAAAAAAGAAGCACAGTTAGTACCACTGTAAATTTTTGAAAGTTAGAACAAGGGCTATAATTTATTTTTCAAAAAAAAAAAAAAACAAGGATTTTTTTCTATATATATATATATATATATATATTTTTTTTTTTCTTATTGATTATTACTAAAACTTAACAACTTTGGTATGACCTTCAATCAAGCTATTTTACCCGTTTAGAAATGGAACCTACAATTATTTATGTCGTTTAATGTGTTGTAGAATTTGCTTGTGTCTGGTATTGTTATAGTTTTTAAATGTTCTTCTCCTCTGCCATATTGTTATTCATGTTTTATTGTGTTTGTGAGTTGTTATTCCTTTGAACATTTAACATTCATTTTTTGAAAAATCATTAAGACAACAACCATTGAGGCAATCACATAATTAATGACTTATCAAAAAATCACATAATTAATGAACTGTAAGAAATGCTTGAAAAGAGTTTGTTTAGATAGCAATATCCAAATCATAGAAGGGGGGGAAAAAAATCTGTTCTAGCAAGCATTAAATAAAAAAGAAAAGAAAAAAAGAAAAAAGAAGAAAACTATTATAACATTCAGTCAAAATGAAAAATATAACAATAATATTATGTGAAAATACCTTTGGAGAAGATAATGAAGAGTAAAATACTTGTGTTTTTGGGTCGATCAGAAGACTATGCTTTCAACTTTGAACAAAGGGAAACATTTCATATAGATGATCAAGAGATGGTCTCTAAGGCAAGTAGCAGAAAAGGACTTTTGTTTAAAGAAAATGCTGTTTTGTGTTTTCACTATTCTTAATCAACTTTCTTTCTTTTTTTTTTTCTTTTTTTTTTTTCTTTCTTCTTTTTTTCTTTTTTTCTTTTTTCCTTCTCCTTTTTCTTTTTGTGTCTAATTGATGCGTTTGCAAAGTAACTAGCAATTATGGATGGCTCTAATAACTTGCAAAGAGGGACCACTTACTCGAGTGTACTTGACCAGCGATTAAAGCAGCTTATTTTGTATTTACAATTAATGTCAGTGGGTAAGTAAACAGTAGCAAAAATAAAAGAAACAACAAGAATCATCACTCATACTTTTGCACTTGAAAGAAAATCTCACAATTAAATAACTTTTTCATTGGAGGATGAATATAGTGGTTGCAAACCATAAACAAAGACAAAACTTTTTTTTAGGAAAGCTAATAACAATATCATGAAAAAGGATAATTGTGAGCATATTTTTATTTTTAAGGAAGGTTACTATGAAAATTTAGTTAAAATTTTTATTTAAAAAAAAAAACAACAAACAAAAGCTAAAGGAGGCATAGGCCTTCTCTCCCTTCGTCTCTGTTACAAACATAATATAGTGATATTTGAACACTTAACTTCACAAAATAACTTAGAATTGAAACCCCACCTTACATTAAAAAACAAAAATGGAGGATGAATGTAATACTAAACTCATAGTGAATTTTAAGTCCTACCATGCCATAGATAACTTATGTTTTTTTTTTTTTTTTTTGAAAGAAAAAAAAAAACATAATTATGGATCCGGCAGCAAGAATCTTAGAAAGTGGCTTTCATTATTTTTCACTACTTATGGTTTCTTGTCTTTTATTCCTCAATAATTCTTGTTCCATTTGGATGAACCGACCAGTCATTTCCACCTTTTTTTTTTTAATACCAAAGCAAAATTGTGAAATAATAAATACCAATAAAGCTTTGCCACCAAGAAAAAGCAACTATTTTTTTCGACGCTGAATATTAACGCGTTTTAGTCATAGTTTTAAACGGAAGTGGAATCTTAATTGTTTTGTTTAGATAGTGGAGTCATTGAAGGTTGTATATAAAACTCCATTTAATAAGAAGGAAAGAAAAGAGGAAAGAGAGAAAACATATAAAGGAAAGAAAATTTGAATGAAGAAAAATAAGTTGATTTTCTATCTTGTTTAGTATGATAGAATGAAAGAAAATAGAGGATAAATTAAATGATCATTTGCAAATTAGTTAGTAATTAGTTAATTTTAAAATGAGGATAAAAATGTTATTTAACTATTTATATAAGTGTAAGAGTTTTTCTCCAAAAATCTCTGCATTTTTTGTAGAGATTAAAAATGGTGGGTTCTCTATTTCCTTTTCTCTCTCCAATTTTCTCTTCCCCGCACCTTTCTCTCCAGCCAAACAACATACATACTTATTTTCTCTTTAAACAACCCTCCACTCTTTTCTTTCTCTCACTTTCACCTTTACCAAATATAACATAAATTTTTGGTTTTTTACTAACGAGTGTGTTATGGCTCCTTAACACAAGTTTCGCAATTTAACAAAGTGTGTTATGGAATGAACCCTCAAAGCAAGGGCTTTTGTTTAAAAAAAAAACAAAAAAAAAAAAAAAAAAAACAAAACAAAACAAAACAAAACTCTTTTTTCATTACTTCACTCCCTTTATTTATTTATTTTGTATCAACCTCTTTTCTTCTTTTTATCGCTCCTTTGAATGATGGGAGTTTTGAATAAAGTAAATTCCTTCTATTGCAAATAGCAGACAAAAAAAAAAAAGAAAAGAAACACAATTAGCTCAACAGTAATTTTTTGAAAGTTAGAACAAGGGCTTTTGTTTTTAAAAAAAAAAAAAAAAGACTCTATTTCCATTACTTCACTCCTTTTTTTTTTTTTTAATAATAAAATCCCTCGTTTCTTTCCCTAATTAGATCAAACTTCATTACTAGCATTTAACCAAAATGAAGCCAATTCTCAGCAAAATAATAATAATAATAATAACAAAATCATTTACTGAATTAAAGTTCAAGATAATTAGAAATGTGCAGGGAAAGAAATTAAAAGATATACCTTTTGGTTGTATCAACCTCTTATCTTCTCTTTATCGCTCCTTTGAATGATGGGAGCTTTGGAAAACAAGTAAATTCCTTCTATTGAAAATAGCAGAAAAAAAAATTAAAAAGAAACACAATTAATTTAACTGTAATTTTTTGAAAGTTAGAACAAGGGCTTTTGTTAAAAAAAAAAAAAAAAAAAAAGGATTTTTTTTTATATTTTTTATTTTTCTTTAATGATGGTTCCTAAAACTTAACAACTTTGGTATGACCTTAAAACAAGCTATTTTACACATTTAAAAACAAACCTGCAATTATTTCTGTTGTTAGTAATGTTGTCCAATATATTGTGTTTGGTATTGCTCTCGTTTTTAGATTTTCTTGTCGTTTTCTAATTGTTATTATCATTTTATTGTGTTTGTGAATGGTTTTTACTGAACATTTAACAACAATTTTTCTCACACAAAAACGAAATATAAGAAACCAAACCATTAAGGCAACAACCATTGAGGCAAATCTCATAATTAATGATATGTAAGAAACGTTCAAAAGAGTGCGCTTCAATTGGAATATCCAAATTACGGAAGAAATAAAAAAATTCTTTATTTTTTAGAAGAAATAAAAAAAAATTATGTCCTATCAATGAGTCAATCAATGCACAAAATCTGAGATATCCTTTAGATTTGGACAATCAACAATGGTTGATAACTAATTTAGTTGCTTCATGTCTAGTCTTCCTTTAATTTATATAGAAATGGCATTTAATTTAGATCCTAAATTAGTTATTGTAGTATATATATTTTCCAATTTATTCAGAAAACCATAGACAGAGAAATTCATTTTTGCTTTTCATCAAACATTAAAAAAAAAAAAAAAAAAAAAACTACAACATTGAGAAAAAAAATCTATTAAAACATTCTAAAAACAAAAAGTATCAAAAATTTTTCTTTCTTTTCTAACTACCGAAATTGAAAAAAAAAATGCACAGATTAGAGTATCCAAATTTTAGAAGAAATAAAAAAATAAAAAATAAAACTATAATATTGAACAGATAAAAAAAAAGGTCTGATTTTTCTTCTCTTTCTAATGAGATAAATAAAACTTCATGGTGGATATTACTACTTTATTGCAGATACATAATCTTAATTCCTATATTCTTTCCAAATATAAAAAAAAAAAAAAAAAAAATTATAACATTTAATCAAATGAAAAATATAACAATAATCTTAAGTCAAAATACCTTTGGAGAAGATAATAGCGTGAGAAATGCTTGTGTTTTTGGGTCGATCAGAAAACGATATATGCTTTCAACTTTGAACGAGTAGCAGAAAAGGCAAACTGTAGTTTGAAGCTTTAGAGAAGAGGAAGGACTTTTGTTCAAGAAAAGCTCTATGTTTTCAGTTTTCACTATTCTTTCTTTCAACTTTCCTTTTTCTTTTCCTATTTTTTTTTCAATTTATTTTTTATGTCCAATTTACGCGTTTGGAAAGTAACTTGCAATTATTGATGGTTCCAGCAACTTGCAAGGGACCACTTACGCGAAGTTAACCAGAGACACAAGCAAGTCTACCATATTTTCTATTTTGTTTTCACACTTAAAATCAGTGTGTAGTTAAAGAGCAGCGAAATTCTGACACACACTTTACTTTCTCATTCGTGGATGAATATCGCAGTTATGTATTTAAGTTAGTGAAAATTAAATACTTAATTTTATTTAATAGTGTAGAATTTAAAATACAATCTAAATTTAATAATAATAATAATAATAATAAGTGTAATACTATATTAATACTCATAGTGAATTTTTAGTCCTATCATGACGTAGGTAAATCAATTTTAATAAATGAAAAACATTCGGGATGATAATTTTAATCTCAATCTCAATTTTGAGTATTAATCTATATAGCATATAAGCTGTCATTTGTTTATTAAATATTATCACATCAATTAATTATATCTATCAATGAAAAATAAGAAATGTGAGTTGGTATTTAAAATACTAGGATTAGAGTTGATATATTTAGCATTACTCAGAAATTCCTTGAAATCGGATGAAAATAACTAGAAAGATGTATCCGACAATAAGAATATTTGAAAGTGACTTTCAGTATTTTTCACCACTAATGGTTTCTTGGCTTTATTCCTCAATAATTCACATTAAGGGCCCGTTTGGTTTATCAGTTTGATTTAAACTAAACTGTACTTTTTTGTCATGTTTTTTGTCTTTTTCCCAAAAGTTTTTTGTCTTTTCTGAAAAAGTCAACAAAAATTACTATTTAAACTTAAAAATTTCAACTCAACTCAAGCTAAACTTATGCACCAAACAGGCCCTAACTTTTTTGAAAGACCAGAGCAAAAATGTGAAATCAATACCAATATAAAGCTTTTATCACCAAGAAAAGCAACTATTTTTCCACGCTGAAGATCAACGCGTTTTGGTGGAACCTTTACTGTTTTAGAGAATGGAGTTGTTGAAGATTATATAAATGTTTGGTTTAATATTTAATTTTTTAATTTCATTTGCCTTTGAGGTATCATGATAAATGTTTGCAAAATCGTGTAAAAATGTTCTATAACTTCCACTGAATATAATTTGAACCAAATTATTTCTGAGAAGGGAAAAATAGGACTCGGTATGCAATCAATATCATTAAACAACATAAATATTAGTAATGACATCAATATGAAACGACATCAATATGTCAAAAGGAAAAAATATATATAATAATAAAATACAAAAGGAGATTAAACTAAAAGCAAATGACATCAAAACAATATCTACATAAAACGACAATAATACATCAAAACGCTTGTACATTAAGAATAGGAATCAAACGACCACAAAGCAAAAGAAATGACAGTAAACTTCAAAACAACACACATCCTTCAAAGTCTAATGCTTTGTTTGGTTGGTCAGTTTTAATTTAAAAATTTTAACTCAATCTTCTTTTTTATTTATTTATTAAAATTCAATTAATTTCTAAACTAATTTTTAAAAAATCAACCAACTACAAACTTCAACTCAAACCAACTAATCCAATAGACCATAAATAAGCTAATAATTACTTCTTTGCTAAACTTGACGAGACTTTTTATAATAAAGTGCTTTGAAGTCTACTGACTAAAATGTGCCATTTGGATTTAGAAGGAAAGCACTTGGAAACTCCCTGGAAATGACGCATTAAAATCTGTACATGGCTACACGAGCAATGATAGAGAACACTGATAAATTTTCTTAAAATTTTAAAATTTGTCCCCATTCAAAAGTTTTTTGTCAAATGTGCCTCTACTCAAAAGTTTTTTTATATATATATTTTTTTTCTCAAGTCTACCTTATAATTCTCAACTTATTCTTATATTTTAATATCATCACCAACATTTGATTCTTCTTTTTCCTCCTAATTTTTTCTAATCTACTTTGCTTTCTAATTTTTTTTTTAACTTTTATTTGGTTTTGAAATATTTATTGATTTTAAAACCATTAGCAATTTGAATATTTGTACATGTAAGTTTTTTTTTTTTTTTTTTTTACAGGAGTGTAATTTTTTATTTATTTGTAAAAAAAAATTATCTTTAAAATGAAAAATGTCGGTGTAGAATAAATTAAAGTGGAATTTAATTTTAAATCAGAAAATTATAAATAACAAACAACAAATCATGAGCTAGAAACTTCTATTAATGACAACATTTGAGATAAAATTCAAAAATAAATTTCACAATATTTTCAATATATAACAACAATATATAATAGTAATTATATTGTAATAAACATGAAAAAAAAATTCATTTGAATAAAAAATATTAAACTTTTTATCATATAAAATTAATATTTTTAAAAATTTCTGCTCCATTAAGAAAATTTTTGGGCCCGTCACTGTAAGCGGATCAAAATCTTACTTCCGAACATAATATAGGCAAACGACAATTGCTAATACTTAATTTAATCAACATGAATACAAATATTTTGTTTTAGCAAATAAATAAATAAATAAATAAAAGAAAAAAGAACTGCAATAAGTTCCAAATATTAGTGAAAATGTTTGTACTAGTTTTTTTTTTTTTTGGCTAAAATGTTTGTGCTAGTTTGTAACAGTTAGAAGTCTATCAATCTCTTTTTGTCTGATAAGATTATTATCCTACTCTTTGAAATAAAAAGGAATCTTTCACAATAAGTCAATTGAATAGCAGAAGAAAGAAAAGGAGAGAGTGCCTCAACCTAGAATGGATCATCAGATATATCATATTACAATGATATCGAAATTAAAAAATTTTGTAAATTCAACTAAATTTGGTTAAGATTTTTTTTTTTTTTTAGATCAATCTGATTAAGATTTAATAGTACGAGTAAAGTATAACTTTGTGTAGTGCCAAAAAAATCCTTGGTCTTTATTAATAATTATTTTTTTATTTATGCAGTAATAGGAATCTTAATTGAAATTCGTACGTAATAATAGTAACAATTCACATGGAAGCCGTGTAATAATAATTTTTTTTTTTTAAGGTTACATGGAAGCAGACAATTCAAATTTTATTTTTTTTTTATTTGTGTACTAATAACAATTTTAATATTGAATATTTAGTGCATATGGATTGATGTAAAAGCAGTCCACTACATCTTTAATTATTATTATTATTATTATTATTCTTTGGGTGGAATACGTCTTTAATTATGTTTCTTGTTTCGATATCATGACTAATATATTATAATGTAATTCAACATTAATGTGACAATAAGAATCTTACAAAGTGGATTTAGTCATTTCACTGCTAATGGCTTGTCGGCTTTAATCCCTTTTTTTTTTTTTTTTTTCCTTTTCTTTAATGAAAAACAAAGCCAAAATGTTAAGGATAATTAAGGGAAAAATTGTATGATTCAATTCACATGTGTTATGCATGATTTATTCTATTCAACTTTTAACATTTTTGTAAACATAATTATTTTACACCTTTTAGAAGTGTTCAAATATTTTTTAACAAAGGGCAAAAGATTGAGTACTTAGTCATGATTTTGTAAAATAATAAGGGACCAAACAATTTTACGCCCTAAAAATAAATATTTGGAAGCAAAGAAATTGAGCTAGAAAATTAACCTAACTGTATCTACGATATTATAATTGTGACATATATATAATTATTTGAAAAAAAAAATTAGCGAAATGATTATGAGCTTAAAAAACAAACAAAAAGCTCAATTTTGTGCTTCATGTTTTAAACTCAAGCAATATATGTTCTCTTTCAAAGAAGCCATGGAGTTGAAAACTTTTGCAACAACAATAAAATTGTAAGGTACAAAAAAGAGTTAAACCCTCGTCTTGTGAACCACCCGCGCCAAAATAAATAAGAAACTTAACTTCCAAAGTCGAAACAAGTTGAAATAGTTGTCGCATTTCAAGACAAACAAGATCAAACGCGATCTATTTCCTTTTCTGCCTAATTAAATTGAAAAAAAAAAAAAGAAGTCATCAATGCTAATTCTACTTTATTGCAAATAATCTTAGTTTCCATCATGAAAAAGTGAAAATCATAAATCATCTAAAAATAAAATGATAAGCATAGCCTAACAAACCTTAAAAATAAAATAAAAAAATAAAACCGTTAAGTTGCATCTGGTACTCAAGTTAGCCAATGTGAATGCGAAATTTTAATTCAGAAAAGAAAAGAAAAATTAAGAAAAGAAAGAATATTTATGAAGATACCAAACACTAGAAAGGGTAGGAGGAAAAAAAAAAAAAAAAGGGCAAAAAGGAAAGGAAGCTGGAAATTCACTTGCGATGAAGGACCATTTATTCATCGCACATGGATAGAGGCAAAAAGCAGTCTACTACATCTTTTAAGTATGTTGCTAATTTCGATGTTCTGACTAATATTATTTAAATATTTTCAACCATCATTAATGTGACAACTAGAATCTTATAAAGTGGATCTGGTCTTTTCACCGGTAATGGTTTTTTGGCTTTATTCAATATTTTATGCTCCCTTGGAGGAACCGACCAGTCTATCTTCATTTTGTTATATACTTTTTTTTTTTTTTTTTTGTTTGAAAAACCAAATACAAAATGTTAAAATAGCCAACACAATTTAAATGGCATGCCGTGAAACGGTTGAAACAAACTGGACCACGAATTCGTATCAATAAGATGACTTGCCAAAAAAATTATGGTGATTCTGTTTGCACTCATAAAAATTATGAACATCTCCTCTAAATTATAAACTATGATTATTATCATTTTATCCAATAATAAAATTATATTAAAATCTGTTAAAAATACACCTTTATACATCCCCACATTTTATTTTATTTTATTTTTGCTAAAGTTATACACCGCACATTAACTATGAATTAATATAGTATGTTTTGAAGAAATTAATAAGCATATCCAACGTTTACAATAAGTAGATTTATTTTTTCAAATTCCTTTTTAAATTTATTTTTTCCCGCAAATGATTTTTTTAAAAAATACCCCACATATTATCCCTAATTTCACTTCTATGAACTCTAAAATTTCTTACCATCTTCTTTCTCGAAAAAAATAGTTTTTTTTTTTTTTTTAAAGAAGAAGTATTAGAAAATTATCAAGAAGAAGAAGAATGTTATGAGAACGTGGTTAAAATATAGGGGTATTTTACTTTTTATATAGAAATAATTTAAAATAAGCAAAGTTTTTTTTTTCCCTAATATTTGTTATAGATTTTGTTTTTATAAATCAAATCAAAATTAAATTAGAGTGGGTGTATGATAGGATTAAATCAGGTATTACGATAATAGTATTATAAATCTTTAATAAAAAAAAATTTGGTGGGAGTATTTATAAATTTAGTGAGAGCAATTATAACTTCTAAAAAAAACGTTATTTTCTATATATATATATATATATATATATAAATCTTAACGTGCTGATCGATACAGTAAAGATATTCTCATGTTTAGATGAGAAAATGGCTCTGTCATGATGTAAAAACCCAGTTGCCCTTTAGTACAATTACTTGTACAATTTCATAAATTTAATAAAGCTCATATTGTAATTACCATAAATATAGAAATAAAAACTCATATTGTTTGTGGTTGCAAGTATAGTTTGACAGTAATTTCATATCTGATTATACCAGTTCAAATTCCCCATTCTTATGTTGAAACAAGAAGAAGAAGAAGAAGAGGCGGAAAAAAAACACATATTGTGTTTTACTTGTAACATATAAGATAAAATGAAGAGACAAAAAATAAAAACGACATCGAGTTTTGAAAAATGAACTCAAGAAATCACATTTTCTTTAAAAAAAGAAACAAGGACGTGTTTTGTATGTTAACAGTAACTACGATATTCAAAGTTGTGACATAGAATTATTTGTAAACGAAGTAAATGCAACATTAATAAAAGCTAAAAGCTAGAAGCTCTAGCAAAAGATTATGAGCTCAAAAACAAATAAAAAGCTTGATTTTGTACTTCATGTTCAAACCTAAAGCGATATGTGTTCTTTTTTTAAATAAGCCATGGAGTTAGAAAATTTCCCGCTACAACATTAAAATTATAAGTTACAAAAAAGGTTAGGCGCTCACCTATGATCCAGCCGTGGCAAAATGAACAAGAACCTTAATTTCCCCAGTCGAAACAAGCTAAAATAGTTGTTGTCAAGATAGATAAGATTAAACACGGTCACTTTGTTCTTTTTTCCTAATTATACAAAATAAAAATAAAAAATAAGACATCAGTGCTAATCCTACTTTATCTTAGTTTCCAAAAATTTATAGGCAAATGAGCATTTCTGCATCCAATAATTCCTTAATATAATGAAAAGGAAAAGAGAAGGTTGTAACCATTATAAAATCTAAAAATAAAATGAAAATAAGCTTAAAAAAAACTAAACAGAATTAACAAGAAAACCGTTAAGTTGCATCTAGTGCTTAAATTTAATCAATATGAATATGACATTTTAATTAAGCAAAGAAAATTAAATTTTGAAAAGAAAGAAAGAAAGAAAGAACAGATCACATAATAAATACCAAACACTGGAAAGTAGTGCAGGGAAAGAAACAAATATTAATAAATAAAAGAAGAAAAGTACCTTGGATAATCAAGCGAAAATGCTTGTGCTAGATGTAACCGTTAGAAGATTGATCTTTTTTTTTTTTTTTTTTTTTGGTATTTTTTTTCCTGGAGTTATGGCTCAAAAGACAAAGCTACTAGACTTTGAACGAATGAGAGTTTTGAATATGGCAAATAGCAGAAGAAGGAAAGGGGTGAGAATATGAAAGGTATAAGGTCCTAAAAGGAATCTCGATCTCTGTTTCACTATCTTTTTTGATTTATTTATTTAATCTATTTTGTGTATTCTAAATTTCTCGTCCCATTATAAAGCTGAAATTAGTTGCAATGAATAAAAAATGAAAATTCTTGGTCCCAATAAAATAAAACTTCAAGGTTATGAATGCTACTCTCTGAGAAATTTAAGTGACTTTAAATATTCCAATCATATCTAGATCACTTTAAAATTACAAACTTATATAACCTCAACAAAATTTGATAGAAACATAATAATATTATAGTTACATGCATAGTTTAATAGTAATTTTAAACCTAATTTCGTCATAAGGTAAATAGTTTGAATCTTTACATCTCCCAATAATAGTAATAATATTATAGTTACATGCATAATTTAATAGTAATTTTAAACCTAATTTCGTCATAAGGTAAATAGTTTGAATCTTTACATCTCCCAATAATAGTAGTAGTAATAATAAATAATCATATTAACAAAATAAGTATATGTTAATTGTTTTACATATGTCTCTTTTGACCATGTCTTTCAGGATTGTCATGTGACAGCTACGTGATCATCACTCATCGTCGCGTGGTGACCAGATGTAACAGCTATATCATTATCACGTAATTTTTTTTTTTCTATTCAATACGTGTAAGTACTAGCCATACAACCATATGGTTAATAGTAACTCACTAGACTATCCCCCTTTTGGTTTTATTATTTTGTTATTTGTTGTTGTAGTTTTTAGTCCAGTGTACTAGTTTGGAAGCCGGCAATTAAAAATTAAGATTGATTGTTCCATGAACTTGCAGTAAGGGACCACCTATTCAGCGCACATGGATGAAAGTTAAAAAAGCCCACTACATCTTTAATTATGTTGCTTCTTTCTATGTTTTGACCAATATTATGTTGTAATTTAAACAAAAATATGACAAAAATAATATTTAAAAAAGTGGATTTGAGTCTTTTCACGCTAATGGTTTCTTGGCTCTATTCAATATTTTATGTTCCATACTGAAGGAACCTACTGTTGGCCCAAAAATGTTTTATGCATTTTTATTTTGATGATAACAAATAATTTGATTGGAAAGTTCTAATGTTTCTCTTGACTTCTCTTTCAAGCTTAATTTGCATGATTAGTGATTTAACTCAAGAAGCGGAGTTGATGTTCAAAAAGGATCAAGCTCTTGGATCAAATTCATTTAAAGGTGTATTAGAGCTTTAAGACAGTAAGACTCATTAAGACCAAATCGACTAGGTTCATTTTCTTTAGTCTTGTAATGAGTTTAGTGTGCATTCTTTGATTGTTTGAATTGAAGTTGGCTTGTGCACATGCACACACTTTAGAAAATCCTTAGTGTTTTTAAATTGCTTTAAAATCTTATTGATACACTTTTCTAAAGTGTGATGAAAATTGTTTTTAACTCCATCAAAATATTAAATTGTGTGGACATTGCTATAAAACATTTTTTGGTGTCAAAAATAAGAAAGGAAGTGGCTCTGCCTCTATTTAGTCAACCATCCCAGTGGGTCCGGTCAACCAAATAACTCCCAGCAGGACCGGTCAATCATAGGATCTTGTCCAGGCAGATCCAGAAACAAAACTTTGCTTTTAACCTATATTCAGTCAACCAGACGGAGACATCTGGTCAACCAATATTGTAGAAACAACTCTTTTTCTGAATGTTACACATCGACATTTTTTAGTTTCAAAGGATTTGGTCTTTGAGGTATTTTATGGTGATTGATGAAAGAATATTCCTCTAAACTTGGGGAAATCTCTTGAAAAGCTTACATTTGCCAAAAAAAAAAAAAAAAAAAACCCTTTTTTTCATCTCTCATTCACTCTTGAGCCAACTTTGTCTCTCACATTCTTTGAGTGTTCACAATTCTTCTAGGGCTTAAAATTGTATTCATCTTTGAATAGTTGAGTTGTAATTTTCAATTCTTTCAATTTCTTAGATTCATTTGTATAGGTTGTCAATTCCTTGTAATTTAGTGGGTTTCGATAGTCAGCATCCGTAGTTAAAGTCAACGCGCTTGTAAAAGGTTTGGTGCGCCTTGGGTTGAGAAAGTTTCACCGACTTGTATTGGAGTGTTCGTGCCGAAAAGACGAGCATTATAGTGAAGCGGCTAATCTTGGAATAGCTCGGTGACATAGGAGTAGGCTTATACTCGTGGAATCTTAATACTTTTTTTTTTTTTTTTTTTTTTGTTGACATTGTTTACTTTCTTCTTTGTATTATTTTTTGTTCTTCCTTTTTCTCCCCAAAAAATATACATATTTAGAGTCGCCCATTTAAATTACTTTTCATTTTTCCAATTTGTTCCTATGTAAAATAATTTTTTTCAAAAATACCTTATCAAATTTTTTCTTACAATTCTTCAAATTGTTATGTTACCTTTTAATAACTGATCACTTGACTCTATTAAACTCTTTGGGAGACAATAAATAACTTAAGAAAAGATATTGATATCTTCAAAAATTTAACAACTACTAATTTTTTTATAAATAAATTAACATTTTTATGTTTATTTTAAAAAATCAATACGTTAAATCCACATGTGCGACCACGAACTTAAAAATTAGTATTTATAGATATATATATATATATATATATTAATTGGGTGCTTAATATATAACTTCTTTGATTTCAGTTGCCCTCGTGTTCTTTAGGTAAATCAAATATCCAATATTGTAGACCAAAAATTGCCAAGAATTATAAAAAAAAATTCTTAGACTATGATATATATTCTACGTAGAAATCAAATTATTTGTGAAGGAAAAAATAAAAATAAAACAGGATCGGAATTATTATTTGTTCGATATTTTTTTTTAAAAAATAAAAATATATTTGACTCCAATGAAGGATAATTGGGATCTTAGTCCTTGTTAATATTTTACTTAATAATTAGGTCTCCAGTTTAAATTGTCTTTTTTTAGCCTATGTTTGGTTAGAAGGAAAGAAAACTAGTGGAAAAGAAAAAATGGAAGTGAAAGTAAATAAAAGAGAGATGAAAAATTTTGTTTTTTCTTTATGGTGTTTGGTGTCATGTGAGGAAAGAATATAAAATATTATGTAATTACTATTTTATTTATTTATAAATATTATTTTACTTTAAAAATAAGGACAAAAAAGTAACTTTAATAATTATTTGGTGGATTTAAGTTTTCCTCATATTTTTGTAGGGTATAAAAAAGTGGACCATACACTATAATATTTATCCATCCTATTTTTCTTTTCATTCTCTTTTTCTTCTTACTAAACAACCAATTCCATCAAGTTTAATCCACTTTTATCTCAATCCACTTCCTTCCTTCTCCTTTCCCACCCTACCAATATAGCATCAAGCTTTGATGATACGTCATTTTGGCAAAATCGAAAGTGGATGTATGAAGTATTTTGAATTATTTTACATATATTACGAGGTATTTTGAGCGATTTTGAAAGGTCGGAAATGGAAGAGAAATGGTACGTGCACTTGAGAAATCACTCTCCGTTGCAGTCACTCTGTAAAATTGACACCTGTCCCTAGTTTTTGTTCCTTCGTCAGTGTATTTAATCATGCTAAAAATGCTTTGTTTTACTCTTGAACTCAAATTTAAAATTTTTATATCAGTTTTTATTTTTTTTTGTAAATTTTTATTTTTTCTGAAAAAATAAAATTTTTAATTTAAACTCATTTGTGAAACGTATCCTAAATTCTTATTATCAAATTATCACAACAGACCAAACAACGGGTTCGTTTGGTGTATGAGTTTGAGTTAAGATTTATAAGTTTAAATAGTGATTTTGGTTGACTTTTTCAGAAAAGACAAAAAATTTTTGAGGAAAAAGACAAAAATTGAGTTGATGGTGATGAGTTCCCAAACACCCCTAAAAAAAAAGATGAGTCTACCGTGGGCCCCATTATTAATGGTATTAACATATTATCATATTCTGAGGGATTTTCAATTTTTCTTGGGCTAAACTCCTCCAGTTCAGCCTCACCGGTTTCTGAAGAAGAAGACATGGAGCCTCACCAGTTAAGCACTTTTTTTTTTTTTTTTTTTTTTCGGTTTAATAAATTGATACAGAAAACCCAAAATGAAGTTCTTATTTATTTATTTTTTATTAAAACTTTTCAAAGTCTAAACACCTTTTCCCTTCTTGCCCGGATCTTGGGTACTGGTGGCAAGGTTTGGGTGAGGGGAGTAGAGTCGGCGAGATTTGACCAGAGATGGTAATGACGACGGGTGGGGATCTACGCTTGGCTGGTGGAAGCTCGATGGATCTGGGTGATGACATGTGGGTGGAAGCTCGCCGTTGCAGGGGAGGGAAGAGCTTGGTCGCTGTCCCTATCACCGTCGCCGTCGCCATTGTCGGGAAGGAGAGAGCTTGGTCGTCCTGGCAATAGATGGAGTAGCTCGCTGCTATCACCGTCGCGAGGAAGCCAGACTCCGTCGCCGTTGTATGGATGGAAGTTGGGTTTGCCGTCACCGGAGTGAAGTTAATGATTTAGACTATTAATTCCTTTATAGGAAGATTTGCCAAAATAACTAAGATTTGAAGTTAAATACTCGAACAAAAAAAAAAAAAAAGTTAAAATAAGATTTTTAATTGTATAAACCGATGAACTGCACTGAAGTGATGAACTGGAAAGTGTTGTGGTGGCAATTTCGTAATAAGCATTTAAAATTATGTCTTCTTTTAAGTCGGATGATTTGCATGGTTCAAGAAGTAAAAAGTAAGGACATTTGACAATTTTACGGAGAGAGAGGCGTAGAAGAGCGTGGTTTCTCAAATGCACATGGCATTCCTTGAATGGAAAAGGGTGTAAGTTTGGGGGTATTTTTGAATTTAATAAAAAAATTAATCATTTATTTCTACTTCTCTCCATCGTTTTCGTTTACCCCTGTTTTAGGTGGTTTTTCCCCAGCCGAAAATGAAAACGATAACAAGTTTTGATACAATGACCTGAAAAGACCAGAGAAAACGACACCAAATGAGGAAAACGAACAACAAGAGTTTAAAAACGGCAAGGCTTTAAAAAAAGAATTAGAAGTTTAGAACAAGATACAAACGCAATAAACTTAGGAAACGAAATCAATATCAGCAAACAAAGTCACTGAAAAACGACAACAATACATAAAAGTACAAAAACGACATCAATCCATAGAGTACTATAGCAGAGATTACAGATTTCCTATAAAAAGTCTATGGACTACAAGACCAAGGGCACTACTTGGAGTATGGAGTATATATATGCATATGGTTATATATATATATATGTATGTATGTATGTAGTCTAAATTTCATTACTCTATTCCGCCTTACAATGTACCGTACAAGTAACTCGAACAATGGGTAAATATTTGCAAGATGTTTAACTTGAATTAAGAATCGGTAAATCTCGATGGAAAGTAGTGCCAATCGATGACGCTGCAACTCCTAGAAAGTGTCCTGCTTAAGCAAAAAATTACAGAAACATGGTAAGATTGAGATCCTAAGCGAAAAGTAGAAGATTAGATTAAGAAAATTCTAACCTCTGAATGTTGGTTTGATAACTTGGAAGAATGAAACTTTTATCTCCCTTTGTTCCTCTCTGTCACTACTGATTTAGCATTGGCCAATTACGGATCCTGACAGCAAACTAGTGTCGCACTTCTTCTGTCTTCTTCGAGTTTCGGAATTCAGCCCGAGCATGTGACATTCTTGGCTTACATTCCTGTGTAAAGAAGTCCAGATGATACCGTACCTCTTTTCCATATGTTAAACTTGGCATGGTAGAGGTAAACTAACTCTTTCTTCTTCGTGTTGTGCCTTTTCACATACTCTTTCATCATGTTTCTATCTCTGCCTGCATTTTGAACACAAAGAAAACATATAAAAACAGAATATTGCAAAGGTGATGCTTCTTGATTGATTTTCAGTTCATGATTCTTACAATAGATTAGAAATCATGATGGTACGGCAATAGGAAAACCGTGATGAATATCAAAGGTGGCTTCGTCGACACGTGCTTATATACTTCTACGTAGAAGTGATTCCCCTTTTACATTCCTTTCATTCAGAGATTTAACGTAACGATTCTTTAGAAACCGGGAAGCACATCATCCAAATTCAAAGCAAGTGCAAAACATGTCAGATAAATCAACTCTACCCCCTATATTATAACATGGATTCGCTCCCAGTCAAATCATCAAATCTTTTACAGAAACAGAAACCCGAAGGGTCGACAAGGAAAGAACTGTCGTTCAGAAAGAATATTCCTACCAGTTCATTGGCCAGCTGAAGTGCGAAAAACTAGAACTGTTTCAGTGGAAGCAAAAACTAGTGACACATCACACCTAACCTAGTAGCTGGAATCTTCTCTCCCAACATGTTAGCATGTTCTGCTGCTTCAATATCATCACCCACTTCTATAGAATGTATCATACCAGTAACCCGAACAGTTGGCAAATCTCTTCGGCAATCTGAATGATCCACGATGCTTCGTCTCCTAGAAAGTGTCCTGCTCAAGCGAAAAGAATACAGTGACATGGTAAGATTGAGAGCTTAAGCAAGAACAAAAAGAATATTTACACAAATTCAATTCTGACCGCTGAATGTTGTTTCGCTAAATTTGAAGAAGAAAATAGGACATTCCTCCCCCATCGTTGCTTGTGGCAGACTTTGAAACTTCTTCAGACATTAATCACATCTGAGTTTCTTGTATGATTATCCATCGATAATTAGGCAATCGAAAGCGAAATAATTACACAAGACCATGCAAACCAGAATGGACAATTATTGTTTCCAAAATCCCTCTAGTTGTTACAACAGTAGATGCAGCATAAAAAGTCTAGTCTATGGAACGACATATCTAGTTACAATCAAATCAAAACAACTCACCTCACAAAAGATTAATTTGGCAGATTTTCATGTTGTTCTTCATGGGTGTCCTGCGGAGAGTCATAATGGAACAACCAGTCCTTTCAGAACACTCCCCATTTAAATTTCATTTTAGCCGACTACTACTATTTGGACTCCATGGCCAACAGAGGGAGACCACTTAGGGAACTAGTAAATATTGAGGATTCGACGACCAACAAATCCAAGGGCAAATTAATCTGAAAATAAATTACTCTTGACTAAGTGGAAACAAATATATTATAATAGAAAAACATGGAGAAAAATACCTGGAGAGAAAAATACTCTTTCATCATGCATGTTCTATCTCTGCCTGCATTTTGAACACACAGAAAACATATAAAAACAGAAAATTGCAATTTAAGATATGAAAATGTGTTAGATTAAACACTGAAAAGACTTTCATTTGGAACATTAATATTTCAGAAAGCTATATGATAAGGGATTGTTGAAAACTTCTGAAACAATGAAACATTTCTATTTTGCCATGAATTTTGATCAACTTCCTTAGATTAGATCAAAGAAAATTCATACACACACATGGAAACCAAAGCCCAAACCAGTAACAAGGAATATTGAAGAAACAGTCATAGAAAGGAACACACGTAAAACCAAATTAATATGGAAGTCAAATGTTATTAATTAAAACAGAAAAAAAAAAAAAACAAATGGTATAGTACCTGAAAGGAAAATTGGAGCATGCAGAGAATGAGGAGGGACAAAACTTTGTGTTGCTTTTATCATATTTCTTTGTAGCCGATTTCTATGTAGGGGATGTGTTGAATTTTGGGCCAATCTTCCCCTGTTCCTCTCTGGCATCGCTGTTCTAGCAGAGGACTGCCAAAGATCACCAAACGAGCAAGAGAAAGGGGCAGCCCTTCTTCTGGCAAGCACTGTAACTCTTCGCAAAAGCAATTTGCAATTCTTGAAGGGAGGTGAGGTTGTGAAAGGATTTTCCGTTTAGGGTTTTAAGAGTTTGAAAGCCAGAGATAGAGAGAGAAGTCAAAGTGGATGGAAGAAGCCCTTCCTCTGGAAATGAATCCACCGCTCCTTCAATTTCATTTACGGTTTGAAGAGATAGAGAGAGCTCTAAGCTTTGCAGAGAGGAGAGTCTCTGCAGATCCCACTTCATACGGTTTGCAATGAGCATTGGGCATCCAGAGATATCAAGTTTCTTTAAATTAGAGGGAAATCCCATTCCTGAAAACGACTCCAATCTTGGACAACTCCATAATTCTATGGATTTAAGAGAAGGATATGTGGAATCAATCTCTGCTTGACTTGTGGGAAATATACTCACCATTTCCTTACAAAATCGAATGCTAATTGCTTCCAAGGATGGAAACAACCAGCTGGCAGTCCCACGTTCAGTTTGTCACATGACCGAATATCAAGAGTTTTGAGATGGGCGAAAATCTCACCTTCTTGCTCAGCTCCAGTAAATGACCACCTCTCCAGCGAACCCATGGAATCAATGTGTAATTTTTCTAAGGATGGAAAAGGCGTAGTTAAGGAAGTACTACAAAATTCATCTCCTATACTTTCCAACCCATCCATCTCCTTAATATAAAGATTCCTGAAGGAAGGTAGTTGCCCCAGTGGTGGCAACAAGCAACAATTTTTACAGTTGTCCAAAAACACTCCAATCATATCACTAAATGATTCACATGCTACCCAATCTGGGAACATAGTACCACTGTAATCGTTAATTCTGAGTATCTTCAGCGTTTTATGTGGTTCCAGTGCAGTAAGTACTTCCTTTTCTTTGGTTGAATCCTCACTTATATTGTAATGCTCCCATCTCAAAGTAAGCTCAGTAAGACATTCCTTGTTCTTCAAATCGGCTTGTAAAACATCCTCCACGTCCACCACGTTTTCAAGCCTGAAATACAAAGACTTCCATGCAAAGACTTCAGCTCTCCCAACTCTTTGATCCTAAACCCACCATTTTCTCCCAAACAAAATTACTTAATGTTTGTAGATTCTTCAATTTGCACATCTGTGGGGGCATTTGTTTTAAAGGTGTGTTTCTGATCCCAAGATGACGTAGGTTGATTAAGGAACACGTGTTGGTTGGCAATTGAGTAAGTCCTACACAATCTGACAACAACAATGTTTGCAAGTTGTATAGAGTGCAAACTGAACTTGGAATTTCTTCAACTTTTGTCATAGATAAGTCCAAATACCTTAGATGCTTTAGATCCCCAATCGAATCAGGTAACTTTATGATACTAGATTGAGATAAAGAAAGCACTTTCAAGCATCCTCCAACTCCTTGAAATAGTTCACACGGGATATGGCCCTTCGATCTTGACCAGGAAAAATACACATCTGACAACGGTAAAGCCAACAGGGTCCTTAAACACTTGGTTTTGGACAGACCCTGTAACTTCGTTATGTCTTCATTAAATTTCCGATATGACAAATGACGAGTCTTGCTTGTAAAGCCATCCAAGTAATCACAACCATCCAATGTGAAGCAAAACTCACCTGAAATGCGCATAGCTAAATCATGCACAAGATCATGCATTAGGAGAATTGGTCTTCCATCCCAGCTATTATATCGTTGGAAGAATGACCTTGATATTAGAGAATTCAAGTACTCTTTCCAATATCTTCCATTCTTTTTCCTTTTTCAGGTTGTAAAAGTCCTTCTGCCATCCACAACAAGACTATGGTTTCTTTGTCACCCTCCCGAAACTCATAATCTTTAGGGAATATTGAGCAATAAGCAAAGCACCGTTTCAAGTTTGGGGGTAGGAACTGGTAACTCAACCATAATGCTGGAAGAATCTTGTTCTTCTGATTTTCTTGAAATTGCAAATCCCACACATCACTCCGCAAGATCCCTCTCCACTCCTCTGAACTTGATAGAGAGCGTAAAACCCCAGCAATTGATTTTATTGCTAAAGGTAGACCCTTGCACTTTTTAACAATTTCTTTGCCCATTTCTTGCAAATCCGGATGTACCCCAGAGCCTCTATTGTCAAAGGCATGGCGTGCAAACAACTCCCAGCAATCATCATCCGGTATCATCTGTAGAGTATAAGCTGGAACAGTACCCATCTTTGATGCCACGATTTCACTGCGTGTCGTCACAAGAATCTTGCTCCCGTCTGCTCCAAAGTCGAAAGAGCTCTTTAAAAGCATCCCAAAGATCATAATTTTCGTTCCAAACATCATCATGAACGAAAAGAAATCTTTTCCCCATTACTTTCTCCTTCAGTGCATTTTGAAGTTGATATAGGTCTTGAATATCACATTTCTGAGAAGTGATCGCCTCAATAATTTTTCTCGTAAGATTCAAAACATCAAACTCCTCTGATACAGTTACCCACACCTTCAAGGCAAAATGATCTTGGACCCTGCTATCATTGTAAACAAGTTGAGTAAGAGTGGTTTTGCCGATACCACCCATGCCACTATAGGAATCACGGATAGCTTACGCCCACCATTATGATCAGATAACAACAACTCAACGATAGCTTCTTTCTCAGCATCCCTTCCATAAACATCACAAGCGTCCACCAAAGGAGCTGGTAATCTTTGAGGTCTATTCTGATGAACACCTTCTCTCAGACCAAGCTCATCCTTTCGCCCCAAGAGAAGATCTAACGTAGCAAGGATCTCCTCTATCTCCGATTTTATAGTGTTGTTAAATGCACTATATAACTTCGGCCTGAACTTGAAGAGCTTTCTTGCTTTACTTCCAGATTGCTTGTCTTCTTCCACCTTGCGCCGCAGAGCTTTGGTATTGATTTTGTCCATCACGTGATCTGCTTCATAAACCGCCTCTTTAACATCATCAAGCCACTTCTTCACATCTTCATCTGTGAGTTGCTTCACTTCAGCATCATTCAGCAGTTTATTAGCCGACCGCAACTTGATCTCCAACTCCTTAAGCAGCTTTGAAACGCCTTTCTTTCGTTGATGGAGATTGAGGACCTCCTGAGAAGCCAGCCTATCAAACAAGACATTAAAGAAGCCAGAGAGAAGAGCACCTCCCACAAGTACTTCAGCCATGGTTTTTCTTCTTCACGGAACCGTAGTTAGATTGATGATGGAAAGGACCCTAGAGAATTACAAAGAAGAAAGGAGATCAGTTAGCAAGTGTAGCAAGGACTTTTGTTTTTTTTAAAAAAAAGGCCGTGCGTTTTCAATACTCAACTTTTTTTTTTTTTTTTTGAAGTCCCTCATTTCTTTCCCTAATGAGATCAAACTTCATTACTGACATTTAACCAACATGAAGCCAATATTCTCATTAAAAAAATAATAATGAAAAAAAAAGACAAGAAAAGAATAACAAAATTATTTACTGAATTAGAGTGCATATAAAATAAAATAACAAAATTATTTACCGAATTAGAGTGCATATAAAATTAGAAAGTGCTGGGGAAAAAAAGATATACCTTTGATTGTATCAACCTCTTTTCTTCTCTTTATTGCTCCTTTGAATGATGGGAGTTTTGGAGAACAAGTAAATTCCTTCTAAAACTGTAAGTTTTGTAAGTTAGAACAAGGGCTTTGTTTTTAAAAAAATAAAAAATAAAATAAAAAAAACTCAGTTTTGTTGTTTTCCTATAATGAGATAATAAAAACTTCAACGTGGCTAGTACAACTATTTTATTGCAGATACATATAATCTCAATTCAGACCTATTTTTCCATAATTAAAAAAAAAAAGTCTATTATTTGAAATTTATGCAGGGGAAGAATAAGAAAAGAAAAAAAGAAAAAGAAAAAAACCTCTGGAGAAGATGATCAAGAGTAAAAGCTTTCAACTTTGAGCAACGGGAGACAATTCATATTATATGATCAAGGGAAGCTCTCTAGGGAAAATGAGAAGGTAATTTGAAGCTAAGAGAAGAGAAAAACTTCTGTTTAGAAAAAGGAGCACTCCAATAACTTCCCTATAATTTTTTTTCCTGTAATTTTATTTCCATTTTTAGTCAAATTTATACGTCTACCTCTTAGCCTACTTGACCAAGTCTAAAAAGAAGGGTCTACCACTTAATCTTGCATACTAGAAAGGGAAGAAAAAGGTCAAAAAGTGAAAATTTTACTGTAAGACCTCATATTTAATTATATCAAAAAAAATAATTATTTCAATCATTAAATTAATTTTTTATTAACAAGTATATCTTTTACAGTTCTGTGATAGAATTCTCATATTTTGTGGATTTTATCTTCTAAGTGACTGAGAAATTAAACAATGAAAAATTGGCAACTGACAATGGTTGTCATCAAAACAAAGAAATTCAACAGTTTTTTCCTAGTAAAATTAAGCTATGGAGAATTCTTTAATATGATAAAAAAAATTAAAAATAAATACCTTATCAATAAGCACAGTTTTGAGCTATTAGATTTTCTTTAAGTTTTATTATTCTAAACCAGATATGATTTTGAAGTTAAGGGTTTTCCGGTGATTTTTTTTGTTTTTTTTATTTTTTGTTTTTGTTTTTGCTATGTTATCGAAAAAAAAAAATATCTTAATTATAGTACCTTTTAATAGGAATTTCTACCATATGATCTATTTTGTTTTTTACTAACTATATGTTAGAATTAATGTTTTAATCGTTGGATAAATTTTTCAACAATCTAATCTTTAAATGTTTACTTTAACAATTTACAACGCACGATCTTAAATTAATCTTAATCATAAATCTAAAAATTAATATAATATGATTAAAATCTTCATTAGTAATTAACAGTATAATTCCTGTTGTATAATCTATTATTATAAATTAGAACCGTTAAAAAATTTACGTAACAATTAAAGCAGTAGAAATTTTATTTTTCTAAAGTAAGTTCCCAACAACAAGACTCTTGGATAGTGGATATGCGTCATTGATATTGACGTACCCATAAAAAAAAACCGGTCAGTTTAACCAATCCATCCATTTAGATTTTTATGCTCCTAATGTTTTGAACCAGGATCCAAACGAACCATATATTAGTTCTGTGTTTGGATGTTTTCTTTTTAATTTTATTGTAAATACAATGTATGTTTGAGTTGTTGGTGAGAGAGAGATAATATGTAATATGATTAATAAAAGTATATAAAAAATGGAATGATAAATAGTGGTTATATTGTATTTAAATTTAAAAAATATTGTATTTCTATAGAATCTACGAGGCACCTAAATACACATTACATTACATTTGGATGTAATATAGGATGAATGGTATTTTCAAATGAACCACAATATTTGATATCGTTACCTTTGACAGGTTTGTATAACTTTCTTCAAAATGTTGAAAGGGGCGTTTTTTTTTTTTTTTCAAGGGAAAAAGAAGACTTTTATTAACTTCCATATCAGCAATAACAACGTAGATATAGCTCTTAAAGGGGAAGTACATCCCAAGAAAACAAATTCATCAAAGCAGACTAAATTGGCTAGACATAGAGCAACCCTATTTCCATTGCGGACAACAGAGGTGCAAGTATCACATCCAACCTGGATAAGAAGATTCCTAATATCTTCTATCACTGGGCCTTCTGAGGCTGATAAAGAACAGTTTCTGATTGCGGTTATAACATTCGTAACATCAGACTCCACAATTGATATTGATAAACCCCCCTCGACAGCACATTCCAGCCCCTCCCGAACAGCTAGGCATTCCGCTATATATATGGAGAGAAAGAACCATGAATTCTCTTTGCAAAGGAACCCACAACCACTCCTAGATGGTTTCTGATCACGCCTCCAACGCCAATGTAACTCAGACCTTGCTTAACAGCTGTGTCAATGTAAAGCTTCAAACCTCCCACTGGTGGGGCCAGCCAGCCTCTGTGTACAACGACAGGAGGGCTCGCAGGGACACTGTTGAATTTTTCTCCCACACTATAATTCCCCAGAAAACGACCAGCCGCACTAATAACTTCCATATAATTGCGAGTTGGGTTTCAAGCTACCACACAAAAACGCCTCCCTCTCACCCCTCACACTCTCAAAATTCCAGCCTCTCCCACAAACTATAAGCTAGAGGATCACTTGAGGTAAAATCTCCTAAACTCATCCTCTTAGTTTCAAGCACAAATTTATGCTTAGAACCAATGTATAAGAATTTGTTATTGGGTTGTAATAAGTTTTACATTTTGGTTATTTCAATTTTTATGCTGTATGGCTCTAGATCTAAGGGGCGATTATGTTTATTTTGATTTATGGTTATGGCTTATGCTCTAGAACATGATTAGAAGTTGTTTAAGCTAAACAACATTTTTAAAACTGCCATTTAGATCAGTCACCGAAATCAGCGTAAACGGCATAATAAACAACATTTTTAGACTTAGCGATCTTCATAGAACTTTTAGATCTAGTATACCAAGAGATAAAATCACTAATTTTTTAATCAACCGGTATAACTAGGCATAAACAGCTCTGTGCATACATTAAGAAGAGAAATCAAAGAAACGTGCTACTACATGATGGATAGATGGTAATGAGAGAGCTGTTATTTTAAGCATGTCCAAAATGGCTTATAGCACATCTCAATATATTCTTATGACAAAAATCCTACCTCCTGAAGAGTTAGAAGGCCCTGCCTCGTCATGGCTCCATCCATTAATGCAGGTTTGAAATAGGGAAAATCATAACCAGTTTGGGAATCAAATGCCTGCTAAAGAATCAACAAGGATTCAGAATGACCGATCAGATTAAATATTAATAACTCTGTCATGATAAGCATCCTAAGATCAAAGACAACATCATGATAAATAAACACAAAATGTCTAAAAGTTCTTTGAACAAATCATCTATTTAGTATTTAGTAAGTGCACAACCTAGTTATTGCAGAAAAAAGAAACAGCTTGGAATAAACTTGCTAGACCAATGGCTAAAAAGCGCCTTGAAAGCGTCATCTCACCTTCACCTTCTCCACTTGAGCTTGTGCATCGCCATACAACATGCCATTGAAATCAGGAGTTACATTCGTCAAAGTCTGTGCCACCACTGGAGGCCAGATTATTTTCAGCGCCAAAATCTTCTGTGGGTACTCCCCTGAATTATTCAGAACGGACTTCAGGAACTGAGTGACATCATCCAACTCATTTGTCCCATACTGAAATTGCAACTGGCTATGACCGTTGCTACAGTCAGTGCCGACAAGATTATATATGCAAGAAGGCCCTAGCTCGGCTTGCTAGATTATATATCCAAAAATTTATGTCAGTGGGTGGGAGTGGGACATGATCATGATAAATTTTTAAATACAAAACAATGACTTTATATTAATACAAAATTTTAACATTTTTTTTCTTATTTAATACTGATCGACAAACACGTTAATATACGTAGTATCTTCATCTTGAAAGCGGTGCAAAACTTGTTCTTTGAACTTCACCTCAAATATTAGAATTATTGTACTTGCTAAGAGTTTTTAGCGCATAGTATGTAATTTTTTAAAATTAAAAATTAAGTTTCACGTTGTTTCATTTCGTATCATTTTGTTTTCCTTTATTAAAAGTGAATCCTTTTAGTTATAAATAAAAACTTAGTCGTACCAATATCCTATTAGTTTTTGATATTTTGTCAATAAATCTATAAAAAAAAAAAAATTTATTTAATAAAAAATAAAAAATGGAGAAAAACGAAATTGTTGAAAAAAAAATTTTAATTGTTGGTTATGTGATTAAAACATTAAAAAATGAAAATGAAAATCGAAGTAGGTGGGGGCACATTTAAGAAATAATTTGGAGTTGGGGGGAACTACGAAATTTAAAGAAAACTGGGGATTTTTGAAATTAAAAAACAAATTGAGTGAGACCCAAGCCCCACTTGGCCTCCAAGTGAATCCATGCCTACAAATGTATTGGTGTTAGTCATTTATTGTTTTTTTCCTTTTTATTATGAAAGTCATTTTGGTTTTTGATATACTAATTTTGATTTTGGTTCGTTTACCTCTGTTTTTGGAGAATCGAAATAACATCCCTTCTAGCTAGAACTGTTTTTAGTTGGTTTTTCCCAGCTGAAAACGGAAACGACGACTTTTGAAACAATGTCCTGAAAAATAACACCAAATAAAAAAAAGCAAACTACAACGAGCATGAAAACGGCATGACGCTAGAAACAACGGAATTAGAACGAGAGAAAGGGGCAATAAACTTAAAAACGGAAGATATATCAGCAAACAAATTCAGTGTAAACACGACAACAATACATAAAAAGTATAAAAAAGACGTCCCTACATTGAGAGTCTTGTACCAGAGGGCAGAGAGTATAAATGTTCTATAACAAGTCTATGGACTACAAGAGAGCCCTACTTTGAGCATGTCCCATTTGGTTGTGAAAAATATTACACACTCACAAATATACACTACACATAAATATATATCCATGTTATAGTTTTAGTTTTTTATTCTAAATTAAAAAATAATAATAATAATAAAAATAGTCACACACCACACGTGTCCTAGTAGCATAAATCTTCCTCTGAAAATGTTTGACTTGTTCTGTTGTTTAAACTTCATCATCCTCTTTCTAGAATGTATCATACAAGTAACTTGAACAATTGGTAAATATTTGCAAGATGTTTAACTTGCATTAAGAATCGGTAAATCTCGATGGAAACTCGTTCAATCCATGATGCCGCAACTCCGAGAAACTATCCTGCTTAAGTGAAAAAATACAGTCACACAGTAAGATTGAGATCCTAAGTGAAAACAAAAAGAGGATTACACAGAAAATTCTGACCTCTGATGTTCATTTGACAACTCTGAAGAATAAAACTTTCCTCTGTTCCTCTGTCACCACTGATTTAGCAATGGTTAATTATGGATCCGGACAGCAAACAAGTAGAATTGATATTTTTTTCTCCTCCCAATCCTGGAATTCAGCTCGAGCACATAACATTCTTGGTTAACAATACCCATAATAAAAAGAAAACTTGCCACAGAAAACCATTGTCGCGCTTCTTCTTTCTTCTTCCAGTTTCAGAATTTAGCCCGAGCATTTGAAATTCTTGGCTTACGATTCCTGTGTAAAGAAGTCCAGTTGATACCATAATTCTTTTCCTTATGTTAAACTTGGCATGGTATAGGTAAACTAACCCTTTCTTCTTTGTGTTGTGCCTTTTCAAGTACTCTTTCATCATGTTTTATCTCTGCCTGCATTTTGAACACAAAACAAACATATGAAAACACGAAATTGCAAAGGTGATGATTCTTGATTGACTTTTAGTTCATGATTCTTACAATAGAAAAGAAATCAAGATGGTACTGCAGTGAGAAAATCGTGATGAATATCGAAGGTGGCTTCTTCAACACGTGCTTATAAAATTCTTCATAGAAGTGATTCCCCTTGTAATTCCTTTCATTCAGAGATTTAACATAACGATCCTTCAAAAACCGGGAAGCACATCATCCAAATTCAGAGCAAGTGTAAAACATGTCAGATGAATCAACTCTACCACCTATAATATGTATTCGCTCCCTGTCAAATCATCAAATCTTTTACAGAAAGAGAAATCCGAAGGAACTGTCATTCAGAAAGAATATTCTTACCAGTTCATTGGCCAGCTGAAGTGCAAAAACTTGTTATGTTTCAGTGGAAGCAAAAACTAGTAACACATCACACCTGACCTAGTAGCTGGAATCTTCTCCCCAACATGCTTAACATGTTCTGCTGTTTCGATATCATCACCCTCTTCTTTAGAATGTATCATACCAGTAACTTGAACAGTTGGTAAATCTCGTCTGCAATTTGAATGATCCACGATGCTGCAACTCCTAGAAGTGCCCTATTTAAGCGAAAAAATACAGTAACATGGTAAGATTGAGAGCTCAAGCAAAAATAAAACGAACATTACGCAAATAAAATTCTGACCTCTGAATGTTTGTTCTGCTGACTTTGAAGATGAAAAATGGACATTCCTCTCGCATCCTGCATGTGGCTGATTTGAAACATCTGCGGAGATTAATCACATTTGATTTTGAAATCCCACTAGTAGTTACAACTGTAGTCTATGACAAGATGCATCATAAAAGTCAAGTCAGCTCAAGATCCCGGTTTAGTTATAGATCTTATAGAGTGAACTGTTATGAATTAGAATTTCCACTTTTTGGTTTTTCTTGGAGAAATGAATGTCTATCGTTTATAACATGATATGAATGTGTCATACTCTGGTGATATAAAAACTAACAAAGATAAGTTCACAATATCTACATCTAAAGACAACATTGAACAACATATCTTGATAAAATCGGAACAATTCACCTCACAAAAAGATCTGTTTGCCAGATTTACATGTTCTTCTTCAACGTTGTCCTGCAGAGTCATAATGGACAGCCATCCGCTTTACATCGCTATTGATTTAGAATTCTCCAAAACGTATTATTAGCTAAATGATAACAATAATATATTACAATAGAAAACAAGGAGAAAATTACCTTAAGAGAGAATTGGAAATGCGGAGTTTAGGGAGGCACAGAAATGAAGAATGCTCTCATCATATGTCCTCTCTTTAGATTTCTATCTTGGGGTGTGATGAATCTAGGGAAAATCTTCCTCTGTCCCTCTCTATCACCAATGATTTATCGTCAGTCAATAATGAATCCGGACAGCAAAAAAGTATCATAACACTGCCTTATTCTCTTAGTCCCAAATTTAGCCCGAGCACGTAATATTTGGCTAACAATACCTGCAGCAGAAAGTACAGTTGATAAACCATATTACAAAAACTATTCACAGTGGCAAGACACCAACGCTCTTTTTCTTAACATAATCTAAAAGGATTTGGGGCAGAAAAAATAACGAAATGAAAATTGCCACGGCAGAGGTGAACTAACCTTTTTTTGGCTGAAATTTAAGTGTCGTTTTAACCATGTTCAATCTATTCCTGCACATCATCCACATATAGCCTATTTGGAGAGTATATTAGATTAAAAACTAAAGAAACTTTGATTTGCAACATTTATATTTCAGAAAGTATGACAAGGAATTATTAAAAACTTCCAAAATAATGCAATAATATTATTTTTCCAATGAATTTTGATCAACTTCTTCAAACTAGCTCCAAGGAAATTCACACCCACATACGAAAACCAAACCCCAGACCAGTCTCCAAGAAAACATGGAAATATTGAAGAAACAAGCATAAAACGAAACTCATGTAAGAGTAAATTAATCTGGAAATCAAACGTTATTAACTAAAACAGAACAAAAAACAAATGTTATAGTACCTGAGGAGAATATTGGAGCACGATGAGAATACGGAGGGACACAAATGCATGTTGCTTTTTCATATTTTTTTCCAGTCGATTCATATGTTGGGGATGCGTTGAATTTTGTGCCAATCTTCCCCTGTTCTATAGTAAGTCTATGGACGACAAGACCAAGGGCCCTACTTTGAGTATGTCCCATTTGGTTATGAAATATTGCACACACACAAGTAAATACAACACATAAATATATATCCATGTTACAATTATAAGATTTTAATTTTAAATTAAAAAAAAAACCTAGTCACACACCACACATGTCCTAGTAGCATAAATCTTCCTCTGAAAATGTTTGACTTGTTCTGTTGTTTTAAACTTCATCACCCACTTTCTTAGAATGTATCATACAAGTAACTTGAACAATTGGTAAATATTTGCAAGATGTTTAACTTGTATTAATAATCGGTAAATCTCGATGGAAACTAATTGTTCAATCCATGATGTTGCAGCTCCGAGAAAGTATCCTGCTTAAGCAAAAAAATACAGTAAAACGGTAAGATTGAGATCCTACGTGAAAACAAAAAGAAGATCGCACAAAGAAAATTCTGACCTCTGAATGTTTGTCGGACAACTCTGAAGAATACAATTTTATATTCCAGGTTCCTTCTGTTAAACTTGTAGATGGAATCTTCTTCCCAAGTCCCAACATGCTTAACTTGTACTGCAACTCCTAGTAAGTGTCCTGCTTAATCGAAAAAAATACAGTAACATGGTAAGATTGGGAGCTTAAGCAAAAACAAAAAGGATATTTTACAAATAAAAATTTTGACGTGTGACTGCAAACTTTGAAGAATAAAAGGACATTCTTCTCGCATCCTTGCATGTGGCTGGTTTTGAAACATCTGCGGACATTATTCACATTTGAGTTTCTTCAAAGATTATCCATTTTTATATTTAGATGATTGAAAGAAAAATGATAAAGACAATACCATTCAAAACCGAATGGACAATTATTATTTCCAAAATCCCTCTAGTTGTTAAAATAGTTGTCTTTGACAAGATGCAACAAAAAATCAAGTCTGATCAAAAAATGGGTTAGATATGAAAATGAAACATTTGGACCTTGTTTAATCTACGTCTGCAATTTAAGATATGAAAATGTGTTAGATCAAACACTGAAAAAACTTTCATTTGGAACATTAATATTTCAGAAAGCTATATGATAAGGGGTTGTTGAAAACTTCTGAAACAATGAAACATTTCTATTTTTCCATGAATTTTGATCAACTTCCTTAGACTAGATCAAAGAAAATTCACACCCACATATGGAAACCAAAGCCCAAACCAGTAAAAAGGAAATATTGAAGAAATAATCATTAAAAGGAACACAGGTAAAAGCAAAGTAAAATGGAAGTCAAACGTAATTAATTAAAATAGAACAAAAAACAAATGGTATAGTACCTGAAGGGAAAATTGGAGCATGCAGAGAATGAGGAGGGACAAAAATTCGTGTTGCTTTTATCAAATTTCTTTGAAGTCGATGTTTATGTTGGGGATGTGTTGAATTTTGGGCCAATCTTCCCCTGTTCCTCTCTGGCATCGCTGTTTTAGCAGAGGACTGCTATAGATATCCAAACGAGCAAGAGGAAGGGGCAACCCTTCTTCTGGCAAGCACTCTAACTCTTTGCAAGAGGAAATTTGCAATTGTTGAAGGGAGGTGAGGTTGTGAAAGGATTTTCCATTTAGGGTTTTAAGATTTCCAAAGCCATAGATAGAGAGAGAAGTCAAAGTGGATGGAAGAAGCCCTTCCTCTGGAAATGAATCCACCCCTCCTTCAATTTCAAATCCATAGAGCTCTAAGCTTTGAAGAGAGGAGAGTTTTTGCAGATCCCACTTCATACGGTTTGCAATGAGCATTTCGCATCCCCTGATTTCAAGTTCCATTAAATTAGAAGGAAATCCCATTCCTGAAAACAACTCCAATCTTGGACAACTCCATAATTGTATGGATTTAAGAGAAGGATATGCGGAATCAATCTCTGCTTGACTTGTGGGAATTGCGCTCACCATTTCTTTACAATTACTAATGTCAATTGTTTCCAAGGATGGAAAACAACCAGCTGGCAGTCCCACATTCAGTTTGTCACATGACGCAATGTAAAGAGTCTTGAGATGGGGGAAACTCTCACGTGCTTGCTCAGCTCCAGTAAATGACCACCTCTCCAGCGAACCCATGCATCGAATTTCTAATTCTTCTAAGGATGGAAAACAACCAGCTGGCAGTCCCACATTCAGTTTGTCACATGACTCAATGCGAAGAGTCTTGAGACGGGGGAAAATGTCACGTGCTTGCTCAGCTCCAGTAAATGACCACCTCTCCAGCGAACCCATGGATTTAATGTGTAATTTTTCTAAGAATGGAAAACAACCAGCTGGCAGTCCCACATTCAGTTTGTCACATGACGCAATGCGAAGAGTCTTGAGATGGGGGAAAATCTCACGTGCTTGCTCAGCTCCAGTAAATGACCACCTCTCCAGCGAACCCATGGATTCAATGTATAATTTTTTTAAGGATGGAAAACAACCAGCTGGCAGTCCCACATTCAGTTTGGCACATGACCCAATGCGAAGAGTCTTGAGATGGGGGAAAATCTCACGTGCTTGCTCAGCTCCAGTAAATGACCACCTCTCCAGCAAACCCATGCCTCGAATTTCTAATTCTTCTAAGGATGGAAAAGGCGTGGTTGAGGGAGTACCACAAAATTCATCTCCTATACTTTCCAACCCATCCATATCCCAAATCTTAAGCTTTCTGAGAGAAGGTAGTTGCCCCAGTGGTGGCAACAAGCAACAATTTTTACAAGGGGTTAGAGACACTTTAATTATGTCACTAAATGATTTACATGCTACCCAATCTGGGAACATCGTACCTCTGTAACCGTTAATTTTGAGTATCTTCAACCTTTTATGTGGTTTGAGTGCAGTAAGTACTTTCTTGTCTTTTTCTTTTGTTGAATCATTACTTTCACTGTCAAACTTCCATATCAAACAAAGCTCAGTAAGACATTCCTTGTTCTTCAAATTGGCTTGTAAAACATCCCCCACGTCCACCACGTTTTCAAGCCCTGAAATACGAAGACTTCCTTGCAAAGACTTCAGCTCTCCCAACTCTTTGATCCTAGAACCACCATTTTCTCCCAAAACAAAATCACTTAATGTTTGTAGATTCTTCAGCTTGCACATCTGTGGGGGCATTTCTTTTAAAGATGTGCCTTCGATCACAAGATGACGTAGGTTGATTAAGGAATACATGTTGGTTGGCAATTGAGTAAGTTTTTCACAACCAAACAACAACAGTGTTTGCAAGTTGTATAGAGTACAAACTGAACTTGGAATTTCTTTAACTTCTGTCACAGATAAGTCCAAATACCTTAGATGCTTTAGATCCCCAATTGAATTAGGCAACTCTATGATACTAGATTGAGATAAAGAGAGCACTTTCAGGCATCCTCCAACTCCTTGAAATAGTTCACACGGGATAGGGCTTGACCCGTGAATATACACATGTGACAACGGTAAAGCAAGCAGGGTCCTTAAACACTTGGTTTTGGACAGACCCTGTAACTTCGTTATGTCTTCATTATCTTTTCGATATGACAAATGACGAGTCTTGTCTGTAAAGCCATCCAAGTTATCACAACCATCCAACGTGAAGCAAAACTCATCTGAAATGCGCATAGCTAAATCATGCACAAGATCATGCATTAGGAGAATTGGTCTTCCATCCCAGCTATTATATCGTTGGAAGAATGACCTTGATATTAGAGCATCCAGGTACAATTTTCCAACATCTTCCATACTTTTTCCTTTTTCAGGTTGCAAAAGTCCTTCTGCCATCCACAACAAGACTATGGTTTTTTTGTCACGCTCCCGAAACTCATAATCTTTAGGGAATATTGAGCAATAAGCAAAGCACCGTTTCAAGTTTGGGGGTAGGAACTGGTAACTCAACCATAATGCTGGAAGAATATTGTCCTTCAGATTTTCTTGAAATTGCACATCCCACACATCACTCTGCAAGATCCCTCTCCACTCCTCTGAACTTGATAGAGAGCGTAAAATCCTAGCAATTGATATTATTGCTAAAGGTAGACCCTTGCACTTTTTAACAATTTCTTTGCCTATTTCTTCGAAATCCGGATGTACCCCAGAGCCTCTATTGTCAAAGGCATGGCGCGCAAACAACTTCCAGCAATCATCATCCGGTATCATCTGTAGAGTATGAGCTTGAACAGTACCCATCTTTATTGCCACAGTTTCATTGCGTGTCGTCACAAGAATCTTACTCCCATCTGCTCCAAGGTCAAAAGGGCTCCTCAAAGCATTCCAAAGGACATAATTTTCGTTCCAAACATCATCAAGAACGAAAAGAAATCTTTTCCTCATCACTTTCTTCTTCAGTTCATCTTGAAGTCGATATTGTTCTTGAATATCACATTTCTCAGAAGTGATTGCCTCAATAATTTGTCTCGTAAGATTCAAAACATCAAACTCCTCTGACACTGTTACCCACACCTTCAAGGCAAAATGATCTTGGACCTTGCTATCATTGTAAACTAGTTGAGCAAGAGTGGTTTTGCCGATACCACCCATGCCCACTATAGGAATCACGGATAGCTTACGCCCACCATTATGATCAGATAACAACAACTCAACAATAGCCTTTTTGTCAGCATCCCTTCCATAGATATCACAAGCGTCCACCAAAGGAGCCAGTAATCTTTGAGGTCTGTTCTGATGAACGCCTTCTCTCAGACCAAGCTCATCCTTACGCTTCAAGAGAGGATCTAACTTAGCAAGGATCTCCTTTATCTCGGATTTTATTGTATTGTCAAACGCACTGTAAAACTTTGGCATGAAGTTGAACTTTCTTTTTTGCTTCTAGATTGCTCACCTTCTTCCGCATTGCGCCGCAAAGCTTCGTAGTTGATTTTGTCTATCACGTGATCTGCTTCGTAATGCACTTCTCTAACATCATCAAGCCACTTCCTCACGTCTTCATCTGTGAGTTGCTTCACGTCAGCATCATTCAGCAGTTTACTAGCCGACCACAACTGGATCTCCAACTGATTAAGCAGCTCAGGAATGCCTGTCTTTCCTTGAAAGAGACTGCGTACCACTTCAGAAGCCAGCCTTTCAAACAGGACATTAACGAAGCCGGACAGAAGAGCTCCTAGTTCAACCATGGTCTTTCTTCTTCAAGGAACCGTAGTAACGATTGACGCTGAAAAGCACTCTAGAGAATAACAAAGGAGAAAGGAGATCAGTTAGCAAGTGTGTTATGGAATGAACTCTCAGAGCAAGAAAAAAAAAAAAAAAAGACTGTGTGTTCTCATTACTTCACTCTCTCACTCTCTGTTTTCCCTTTTTTAATTTTTTTTAAATTGTGTGTAAGGTCCCTCGTTTCTCCTAATGAAACCAAACTTCATTACTGAAATTTAACCAACATGAAGCCATTATTCTCATCAAACCAAAAATAATAATAATAATAATAATAATAATTTACTAAATTAAACTGCTTATATAGTTAGAAAGTGCAGGGGAAGAAAAAGATGTACCTCTAGTTGTATCAACCTCTTTTCTTCTCTTTATTACTCCTTTGAATGATGGGAGTTTTGGATAACAAGTAAATTCCTTCTATTTCAAATAGCAGAAAACTAAAATAAAAAAGAAGAACAGTTAGTACCACTGTAAATTTTTGAAAGTTAGAACAAGGGCTTTTATTTATTAAAAAAAAAAAAAGAAGGATTTTTTTTTCTCTCTCTCTCTATATATATATATATATATATATATATATATATATATATATATATCTTTTTCTTATTTTTTTATTTCAAAGTAGCTAGCATTTATGGATGGCTCCAATAACTTGCAAAGAGGGACCACTTACTCGAGCGTACTTGACCGGCGATTAAAGCAGGTCTACTGTTTATATATATTCTACTTTAATTATCTTGCTTATTTTGTATTTACAATTAATATCAGTGGGTAATTAAATAGTAGCAAAAAGATAATGAGCTAAAAGCAAAGAAACAACAAGAATTATCACTCATACTTTTGCAATTGAAAGAAAAATTCACAATTAAGTTACTTTTTCATTGGAGGATGAGTATCGTGGCTGCAAACCTATGACAAAGACAAAACTTTTTTTTAGGAAAGCTAATAACTATATCATGAAAAAGGATAATTGTGAGCATATTTTTATTTTTTAAGGAAGGTTACTATAAAAATTTAGTTAAAATTATTTAAAAAAAAAACAAACAAACAAACAAACAAAAGTTGAAGGGGGCCTAGGCCTTCTCTCCCTTCGTTTTCGTTGCAAACATAATATAGTGATAATTGAACACTTAACTTCACAAAATAACTTAGAATTGAAACCCCACATTACATTAAAAAACAAAAATGGATGAATGTAATACTATACTCATAGTGAATTTTAAGTCCCACCATGACATGGATAAACAATATTTTTTTTTTTTTTTGAAAAAAAAAACATTATTTATGGATCCGACAGCAAGAATCTTAGAAAGTGGCTTTCATTATTTTTCACCACTAATGGTTTCTTGTCTTTATTCCTCAATAATTCTTTATTCCTCAATAATTCATGTTCCATTTGGATGAACCGACCAGTCATTTTCACCTTTTTTTTTTTTTTAATACCAAAGCAAAAGTGTGAAATAATAAATACCAATAAAGCTTTGTCACCAAGAAAAAGCAACTATTTTTTTCGACGCTGAATATTAACGCGTTTTAGTCATAGTTTTAAATGGAAGTGGAATCTTAAATGTTTGTTTAGATAGTGGAGTCGTTGAAGGTTGTATATAAAACTCCGTTCGATAAGAAGGAAAGAAAGAGGAAAGAGAGAAAACATATAAAGGAAAGAAAATTTGAATGAAGAAAAGGAAGTTGATTTTCTATCTTGTTTAGCATGACAGAATGAAAGAAAATAGAGGATAGATTAAATGATCATTTTGCAAATTAGTTAGTAATTAGTTAATTTAAAAATGAGGAGAAAAATGTTATTTAACTATTTAAATAAGTGTAAGAGTTTTTCTCCAAAAATCTCTGCACTTTTGTAGAGATTAAAAATGGTGGGCTCTCTATTTCCTTTTATCACTCCAATTTTCTCTTCCCTCCGCCTTTCTCTCATACCAAACAACATGCTTTCTTATTTTCTCTTTAAACATCCCTCCACTCTTTTCTTTTCTCTCACTTTTCACCTCTACCAAACATAACATAAATATTTGGTATAAACCCTAACTAACGAGTGTGTTATGGCTCCTTAACATAATTTTCGCAATTTAACAAAGTGTGCTATGGAATGAACCCTCAGAGCAAGGGCTTTTGTTATTAAAAAATAAAAAATAAATAGATCAAACTTCATTACTAGCATTTAAACAAAATGAAGCCAATTCTCAACAAAATAATAATAATAATAACAAAATCATTTACTGAATTAAAGTTCAAGATAATTAGAAATGTGCAGGGGAAGAAATTAAAAGATATACCTTTAGGTTGTATCAGCCTCTTTTCTTCTCTTTAACGCTCCTTTGAATGATGGGAGTTTTGGATAACAAGTAAATTCCTTCTATTGCAAATAGCAGAAAAAAAATTAAAAAGAAACACAATTAGTTCAACTGTAATTTTTTGAAAGTTAGAACAAGGGCTTTTGTTTAAAAAAAAAAAAAAAATTTCTATATTTTTTTATTTTTCCTTAATCATGGTTCCTGAAACTTAACAACTTTTGTATGACCTTAAAGCAAGCTATTTTACACATTTAGAAAACGAACCTGCAATTATTTCTGTTGTTTATAATGTTGTCCAATATATTGTGTTTGGTATTTCTATCGTTTTTAGATTTTCTTGTCGTTTTCTAATTGCTATTCTCATTTTATTGTGTTTGTGAATGGTTTTTACTTTGAACATTTAACAACAATTTTTCTCACACAGTAACGAAATATAAGAAACCAAACCATTAAGGCAACAACCATTTGACGCAAATCTCATAAGTAATGATCTGTAAGAAACGTTGAAAAGAGTTTGCTTGAATTGGAATATCCAAATTACGGAAGAAATAAAAAAATTATTTATTTTTTATAAGAAATAAAAAATTTCTTTTTTTAAAGAAATAAAAAAAAAATCTATCCTATCAATAAGTCAATCAATGCACACAATCTGAGATATCCTTCAGATTTGGACAATCAACAATGGTTAATAACTACTTATTTGTTTCCTGTTTAGTCTTCCTTTTATATATAGAAATGTAAATAGGCATTTATGGTCTATATGTTCTAATTTAGATCCTAAATTAGTTATTGTATTATATATATTTCCAATGTAATCAGAAAACGATAGACAGAGAAATTCATTTTTGCCTGTCATCAAACATTAAAAAAAAATCTACAACATTGAAAAAAAAAATCTATTAAAACATTCTGTCAAAATGAGAAATATATAACAATAATATTATGTGAAAATACCTTTGGAGAAGGTGCTGAAGACAACTACATATGCTTTCAACTTTGAAAGGTATATTCGTTTTCCTTTTTTTTTTTTCATTTTCTTTTTCATTTTTTGTATTGATTTTTGTTTCTAGTGCAACCTAAGATGTCTGGAAATTAGCACATATTGCTGGTTTCAAGAATTTGCAAGGACGAAAATAAGGTATTTTTTACTTTACCTCTTTAATCATATTTGCCTTTGAAAAACAAAAGGTATCAAAAAAATTTCTTTCTTTTCTAACTACCGAAATTGAAAAAAAAAATGCACAGATTAGAGTATCCAAATTTTAGAAGAAATAAAAAAATAAAAAATAAAACTGTAATATCGAACAGATAAAAAAAAAAAAAAAAAAAAAAAAAAGTCTCATTTTTCTTCTCTTTCTAATGACATAAATAAAACTTCATGGTGGATAATACTACTTTATTCCAGATACATAATCTTAATTCATATATTCTTTCCATATTTAAAAAAAAAAAAAAAAAAAAAAAAAAAAAAAAAAACAATTATAACATTCAATCAAAATAAAAAATATGACAATAATCTTATGTCAAAATACCTTTGGAGAAGATAATAACGTGAGAAATGCTTGTGTTTTTTGGGTCAATCAGAAGACGATATATGCTTTCAAGTTTGAAAAAGTAGCAGAAAAGGCAAAGTGTAGTTTGAAGCAAGAGAAGAGGAAGGACTTTTGTTAAAGAAAGGCTCTAAGTTTTCAGTTTTCACTACTCTTTCTCTCAACTTTCCTTTTTCTTTTCCTCTTTGTTTTTTATTTTTTATTTTTATATTTTTTTTATGTCCAATTTACGCGTTTGGAAAGTAACTTGCAATTATTGATGGTTCCAACAACTTGCAAGGGACCACTTACGTATCGTTGACTAGAGATAAAAGCAAGTCTACTGTATTCCGGGTTGCTTTGTTTGACATTCGAATTTATCTTAAATTAAATTATATTTTTTTATTTTTTTTATTAAAAAATTATTAAAATTTATAATTAATTTTTAAAAAATTAATTAATTTTAACTTAAAAATTTCATCTTTAATTAATTTATCAAACAAAGGTTATATATTCCACTTTAATCATCTTGCTTATTGGTATTCACACTTAAATCAGTGTGTAGTTAAATAGTAGCAAAAATCTGACAAGCACTTTACTTTCTTATTAGAGGATGACCGTCAAAGTTATAGATATAACTTTCTAAAAATTAAACACTTGATTTTATCTAATAGTGTAGAATTCAAAATACGACCTAAATTTAATAATAATAATAACAAGTGTAATACTACATTAATACTCATAATGAATTTTTAGTCCTATCATGATGTAAGTAAATCAATTTTAATAAATTAAAAACATTCAGGATAACAATTTTAATCTCAATCTCAATTTTGAGTATTAATCTATATAGTATATAAATTATCATTTGTTTATTGAATATTGTCACATTAATTAATTATATCTATCAATAAAAAAAAATATAAAATGTGAGTTGATATTTAAAATATTGGAATTAAAATTGATGTCTCTAACATTATTCGAAAATTCATTGAGACCGGATGAAAACAGCTAGAAAGATGTATCTGACAATAAGAATCTTTGAAAGTAGCTTTCAATATTTTTCACCACTAATGGTTTCTTGGCTTTATTCCTCAATAATTCACATTAACTTTTTTGAAAGACCAAAGCAAAAATGTGAAATCAGTACCAATAAAGCTTTTATCACCAAGAAAAAGCAACTATTTTTTCCACGCTGAAGATTAAAGCGTTTTAGTGGAATCTTTACTGTTTTAGAACATGGAGTTGTTGAAGATTATATAAATGTTTGGTTTAATATTTAATTCTTTAATTTCATTTGCCTTTGTGAGGTATCATGATAAATGTTTGCATAATCGTGTAAAAATGTTTTATAACTTTCATTGAATATAATTTGAACCAAATTATTTCTGAGAAGGGAAAAATAGGACTTGGTATGCAATCAATATCATTAAACGACATAAATATCAGCAATGACATCAATAAGAAACGATATCAATACGTCAAAAGGAAAAAAAAATTATAATAATAAAATACAAAAGGAGATCAAACTAAAAGCAAAAGACATCAAAACAACATCTACATGAAACGACAACAATACATCAAAACGCATGTACTTTAAGAATAGGAATCAAACGACCACAAAGCAAAAGAAACGACAATAAACTTCAGAACAATACACATCCTCCAAAGTCTAATGCTTTGTTTGGTTGGTTGGTTCCAATTTAAAAATTTTAACTCAGTTTTCTTTTTTATTAAAATTCAATTAATTTCTAAATTAATTTTTAAAAAATCAACCAACTACAAACTTCAACTCAAACCGACCAATCCAATGGACCATAAATAAGCTAATAATTACTTATTTTCTAAACTTGACAAGAGTTTTTATACTAAAGTGAATCGAGGTCTACTGACTAAAATGTGCCATTTGGATTTGGAAGGAAAGCATGCTAAGACTTGTCATTTGGTAACTCCCGCATTAAAATCTGTACATAATTATACGAGCAATGACAGAGAACACTGATAGTGCAAAACTCCACATAATAATAAAATGTAATTACATCATAGTATAGGACCCATGCTAATAGTATCTTTTTTATTTTATTTTTAAAGCATAGAATTTGTTATTATAATTTATAAACAATAAGCATATAATTTAATAACAGTTTCTATAGGTGAGATGAATCCTCCAACCAAACAAGCTCATCATCTACATTAAGGGTTAGTTTAGCGATGTTGTGCTTTTGACATAATTTCTACTTTTACACTTCTACAAATAACTATTAAAAAGCATTGGTGTTTTTGTCAATGACTTTGAGTACGTTTATCAACACAATATCTACATTGTAACATATGTAAAGGATTTTTGGAATATCCAAAAGCATTACCAAACTAATTCTAAAAGCATAAGGTGTCAAGTAATCAGCAGCCTTACTAGCTGATACACATGACATAACCTAACTCCTCTGAAAAAAAAAAAAAAAAAAAAAAAAAAAAAAAAAAAAAAAAAAAACCTAGATATATTTGACAATAGAATTTCGAGCTCACTATGATAAGAAGAATAATTCTTTTAAAGTGTCTTATATCATACTGATAAAGAGTAGATATCATAATGTAAGACCTCAGAGTGATGTCACTCTATTAGTTATGGTATTCAATGCAAGTTGTGCTCCCAAGCCTTTTTCTACACAATCAACTCCATATATACAAGTTGTGCTCCCAAAAAAAAAAAAAAAAAAACAAAAACAAACAAACAAACTCCATTTCTACTATTGATGGCATGTCACTTCCAAGAATCCATGACAAAATGTGGCATCTTTTTTTTTTTTTTTTTTAATTTGCAGAAGACGAAATGGAGCTTCTATTTCCATAATTCCTGTTCCATTTTAAACAAATGGTACTACTGAAAATCAACTACAAATAAAGTAAAATAAGGAGGAGGAAAAGGAGGGGGGGAAAAAGAGAGAGAGAAAACAAAAAAGGAGTTAAAAAAGGATAAAATCAAGAAATCAGAAGTCCTTAAAAACTAATCATGTAATATGCAACAACCAAGAATTAACATATATATATATATATATTATACATATATTCACTCAAGTGGTTGGATGCGTGAGTGTGTAAATCTTGTGACTTTTCATTTATAAATACTCGGAAATTTTAACTATATACTTATTAGTAGAAACTCTTTTTTAAAATTATATTTATATATATATATATTTAAAACCACACGTAGAAGAGTTGGCAAGCCTATGTTGTAGCATATAACATGGGCACTACTTATTTATCAATGGCTCTCAGTCATAATTGTTACAAAAAAGAAAAACAGGATCTACAAGAAATCACAATCGTCTTCAAGAAGGGAAAACTGATGAATATCAAACTAGCTTCTTCAACACCTGCTTAAATAAATTATAGCTAAAAGTGATTCCCTTTATGATTCCTTTTTCTCAGAAAATCATCATAAAAATGCTTCAAAAAGAAAAACATTAGTCAAATTTGAAGCAAGTCAGATAAATTCTACCACCTAAATTTCAAGATGAAATACTCTCTCAATGCAGGATGATACAATAAAAGGCCCTGCCAAATCACCAACGGCGCAACCTGCAAAAAGATGCTCGTGTTAGCTAAAAGATTAAGAGTTTTAGACACAAAACCATAGGGGTCATTCGGTAAAAATAAGCTTACCAATCCATTGGCCAGCTGAAGGGCGAAATAGGGCGGCACCTATCCCTGCTCCTATTGAAGCAAAAATTAGTGATGCACCGCACCTGACGGTAGTAGCTGAAATCTTCTTCCCAAGATTTTTTACTTGTTCGGTTGTTTCAACTTCCTCACCCTCTTCTTTTGAATGTATCATCCGAGTAAAGAATCGGTAAATCTCAATGGTGACTTGAACGATCCACGACGCTGCAACTCCTAAGAAATGCCCTGCTCAAGCAAAAAATACACAAACATGGTTAGATTCAGAGCTTAAGCAAAAACAAAACTCAGGCCTTCTGTTTCAGTAAAATGTAAATACCTCTGAAGGTTGTTCTGGTAACTCGGAAGAAAAAAACATAAGTTGGCAATCCTCTTGAAGCCTTGCGTGTGGCCGATTTTGGAACGTCTACAGACATCGAGCAGCTTGTTGTGAGATCATATATTCATTCGTTCTTTTGACAAAGATCAAAATGAAAAATAATGAACGATGGCAGGGATGCGTACCTTTTAAAAGTTTCCACGCCAGCCGATCGGAAACATAGTGGACGGCCATTCTTTCCAAAATTCTTCTAGTGGTCACAACAGTAGTCTATGACAAGATGCAAAATATAAAGTCGGATAACTAATTCTGCGTACGATTCTCGTTGAGTTATAAACGTTTATACAAAACTATCATGAATTAGAAAATCCACTTTTTCATGATTTCTCAGCCGTAACATTTCCCTGTGTAACATAACATGAATATGCCATACCCTCCGGTGAAACAAAAACCCGAAGAACAGAACATCACAAATTCCAAATCTAAAGACAACCTAGAACTTAAGGGCATAATATGATGATACAATCAAGATTGCATATGGAAAGTAAAACTCACCTCACGACAGATTTGTTTGACTGATTTTTTGAACGGAGCAACATAATCTACATGCTGTTCTTCATTGGTGTCCTGCAGAAAGTCATCATCATCCTCTTCCAAATTCGTACGAGGCTCCAGAAGAGGTAAATAGAACAATAAAAACGACCTGAGAGTCGTCATAGCAAAGGTCCTGAATTCAAAAGCCGAAAATAGAGGCTTTAACTCAATCTTGTACTCCTTAGCACTGTACTTAATAGCATCATTCTGAAAGATTCTTTCAGATGCACTTCGCAAACTAGAAACGTAATCTTCAGACCATGCTGCCCCGGCATCACAATGTGCAACTGGTACCCTGAAATTTCTGTTGCGATACTAACTAAAATCAGTAGTTTGTCCAAAGTCAGCCAAAGAGAGAAACATCTTCCTATCAATCTATCTAATTATTATGCAGTTAAACCAAGGCCAAGGCAAAACCTTTCACCAACTTTTAAACAACTCTGAAGACATGATGCGAAAAAAAATAAAATTGCTTCCTAGTTTTCACCTCCAATCACCTAAAACTTGATCATTCACAATTGCCAACACCAAAACAGAAATCAATCAAACAAAAAATCAGTTCCCATTATATCACCTGAATCCCAAACATAGCACAGTCCATAGGACCAATAAACTAATGGCCCGTTTGGATGAGATGTTGGAATCGCTATCAGTACTCAAATGCAACACGCGTTTGGAAGTGAAACTAGTTGAATATTCTATTAATCAATTTAACCTAAATCCAAATCCAAATTTTCACTTTTAAGAAATCCGTACCACACTCATCCTTCTACCCCATTCAAATGTCACCTTTAGTAAAAACTATCCAAGCAAGCATACTACTTGAATACAAAATTTAAATTCTACATTTAAATGCAAACATTCAATTTGAACGAACATTCAAATACAATCTATGATCTAAACGGGCCATAAACAGACATGAATGATCAAATAGCTAAACAAAGACTAGTGCCCATTAACCAAAACAAGATCAGCACAATCTCCAATTGTAATCAGTCCATATTATCATCTCCCATTACAACAAACACACAAATTAGCATATACATACGTATATACTTATAGAGAGGGAAATATATATACATATATATATATATATATATAGAGAGAGAGAGAGAGGGAGTACCCAAATATATATATATAGAGAGAGAGAGAGAGGGAGTACCCAAATAAAGCTTTGTAGGCAAAAGGGGTTCCGGCGGCGAGGGAAGCCGCGGCGGCAGTGGCTGAGAAAAACCCACAAGAGTGGACGCTTTGAGATGTGTAAAAACTCGGGTTTTTTCTCAACAGATCCAATACTATAGCTATTCCCGCCATTGGTGGACTCACTGAAGCGAAACCAATCCAAACCGACAAGCAGAATCCGATCAAAGATGCAAACTTTCCCTTTGATTTGATTTGATTTTCTCGCCTATGTGCAGCTTAAGTTATTAAGAAGATGAAGAGATGGGTTTTTTTTTTTTTCTTTTTTTTTTTTTTTCTTGTCGGAGAGAATAGAATATTTGCATGAGTACCTCTTAAATATATGCCCAAATTCGACATGACCCCAAAATTTTAAAATCGTTCATTGGGACCCTAAATTACATAAAACTTTCAATATGCCCTCCGTCTTAAAATCCAATTAACTGTGTAAAAATTAAATAATCATTAAAATAATAATAATATTACTATTGAAATTATTTTCTCAAGTAATAGGATTTTGCTTCAAATTTTATTTTCTTTTTCATTCCAAAAATCTCTTCAATTTTGGATACATTTAAATCAACATCTTTAATAAATTTTATTTAATTCTAATACAATTGTGTTGAATGTTTAATAGAGATCCAAACGGGAGAAGTTTTTCAATATTTTTTTTATAATTTTGTTTTGGGGGGGCGGGGGGATGAACATCTTTAAAAATTAGAGGGGTGTGTTGAATTAAGTATATAATTTACGTCCTTCCAAAAGTAAAAATAAAAAAGTATATAATTTACGTGGTATTTATATCATTAATCAAAATGAATTAGATGAGGAAACAGGACAAACGACCGTCCTTTGGTGTAAATGCGGCGTTCCAACCACTCATAGTTACAATTTTCCCCACTCTTTTTGGATCTAAGATTGTGAGCTCAAGATTCAACACAACCCCACCCCCCCTTTCTTTTTGTTTGTATTTTTTTTAATTTACAAATATTTTATGCATTTAATGAGGATAAAATCAAAATGATATATGTTTTTTATTTGATTAACTTTATAAAAAAATTTTTGAAACAGTGAAATTTAAACTATAAACAATATAATAAAATTTAAACCGTGTCTATAACAACAATTAATATATTATTGATATATTGATAGTATCGGTATATTATAATTAATCACTAAATTTATAAATAAAAAAATGTACCTAGATGGACCATCAAGTAGTTTAGTTCGTCATTGATGAACTATTTTCTTAATTAATATAAAGAATTAGATAGTTTTTAATTATAATAAATAAACTTTTTAAAATTTTTATATTAACCAAAAATGTTTTAAAATCTATTATTTATCTCTTTTAAAGTTGTTTACAAAACACTATTTGTATATTTCTTCCCTTTAAAACATTTTAAAAAATAATGATCATTTTTTCTATAAACCCCTTCTTATAAAAATAAATAAATAAAAAATAAAACCATTTTTTGTAATAAAATAATAATAACTAAATAAAAAACAATTTCCTAAAAAATTATTAAAAAAACAATTCCCTAATTATTATTTAGAGAGAGAGGAGAGAGACTTCGCACACTTCACTGCCTTCCCTTCCTTCTCTCTCTACCACTGCTCTCACTCACCAGTCACAACCGCCATGTCCACCGGAGCCAGGGACCTCCGCCGCCGCGCAGGCGAAGCCACTGACCTCGAAAACCGGACCTTCCACCACCACCGCCGCCGTCATAACCAAACAATTCTGTTTCAAGATCCGGTCTGAGAAGCTTGTCGAATGAATCAAAAGACAACCGTTTTACCTCTGTTAGTTTTCACTATCCTTTTCCTTTTTATGTTTTCATTTAAATTTTACTTCAACAAAATTGACTAGGATTAGGATTAGGATTATCCTGTTTCTAGTAGGATTTATTGAGTAATATATTTTCAGATTTATTTTCGAATTAAAATTATTTTCAAACTATTGTAGCTTTAGGATTTGCTTCTTTATAAACAGCTCATTCTTTCTTGACTGACATTCTAAGTTAATCGACTGGGAATTTAGGAATTTAGGATTAAGTTTATGGGTTTTGGTTTTTTTTCCTGTTTTGAAGCCATGAATCCGAAAGAGAGAGACCCCAACAGGGTGTGGAAGATAACGACCCTGAAGAAGGCAAGAAAAAAGGAAGCAAAAGAGATTCTTCATACAATCGCCAAAGCAGTCCAGCCCATTCTCAGTCATCACAAATGGCGTGTCCAGCTTCTTGCTGAATACTAGTATGTTAATCTTCACTTGATATATACATACACACACACACACACACTATACTATACCCAACACAGTTGCTTTTGGCTCATTAAAATACTGATCTTTTTTGTCTAATGGTTTGTGTTTATGCAAAAAGAATGGAAATTTTGCTTTAAGTGGGAAGAGTTAGATTTGTTTTTAAGATATAGAATACATATTTTCTGACTCTTAATAAAACCCAACACTCACTTTTGGCTGCTGATCAAAAGATTGAATTTTTCCCTTTTTCTTTTGGGTTATTGATATTTTAGTAATTTTGTTTAAGTAGAAAGTGTTAAACTAGTGTTTGGAAAGTACATCTTTTGTGATTGAAAACAACGATGGGTTTTCGGTTTTCACATTCCTTTTTTGCTTTTTGTTTTTTTTTTTTTTAAACTTGGGGTTGGGGGGGATTCGAACACTGCAGTTTATAGTGGAGTCAGGTGTGGAATTACCTCTATTTTAATGTTCAGAGTTTCTTATTTTCATGTGCTTTGCGATTTTTATTGAGAATTAACTCAACTGAACACAAGTGTCACCTTAGTCTCATCAAAAGACTGAATTTTTCATTTCTACTGTTTTTTTCTTTTCTTCATCTGAAGATAAATAAAATTTTGTTTCAATAGAAAGAATTAAATTTGTTTTGCTTTTCGAGTACAATTTTGAGTAAACAATGATGTTTTGTTAATGAATGGCAGCCCGGATAACCCATGTGAACATGGAGTGAATGAAGGAAGAGTTAAAGTGAAACTTAGGCTTCGAAGACCCGAAAATGAGATGGATTTGTTCCCCTTCGATCAAATTCTCGACAACATGCTTCACGAGCTTTGCCACTTTGATCATGAGGACCACGATGTTAACTTCTACAACCTTTTGGATCAACTTAGAAAGGTATTCCTTTTCTTTACCTTTTCTCTGTGATTTTCGTATTGGAATGTTGCTCTTGTTATTTTTTCATTGTTGGGCTTGTCATTATATTGGTTTGAAAGGGTTAGTATTTGTCTTGTGGTAGTCTGTTTATGGATTGGTACTGTTCTTGGAAATTGTTATACTTTGGTGCCGTTTTGGAGAAACATTTCTCTTCATGAACTATACCATGTCGGAAGAAGTAAAATACGTCGCTGCCTCGCTGATATAGTATAGCTAGTTGCCTCAACGTGCATGGATAATTTCTTTCCTCTTGTCTTGCCCTTTTATTCTTTTCACTTTGCCTCTTATGTTCTCCTACTTTTTATTTTCCGTGTCTCTTACCAAACGTAGTGTCAATGTTTTTACACGCTTCCTTTTTGCTTGTAATTGATGAAAAATTTTGTAACTAAGTACAGGAATGGAAGGAGTTGGCGGCCAAGGGAATACCCGGCGCATGGGGGCATTTGGGTGGGGTTTCCCAGCAACCTCATCTCGCTTCTCTTCTACCATCTGAACCTAGGCGTCTTGGCGGTAACAAGACTATCATGAAGGCCCTTTGTCCTAGAGAAGCTGCAAGAATGGCTGCAGAAAGAAGAACATTAGGGGTTCGTAACTGGTGCGGTGGTTATGTGCCCGGTGACACTGCTAAGGATGGAAAAGGAAGCTCGGGTAAATCACATGACCTAGCACGCCCGGTTTCAAGTGTTTCAAGCATACATGTCTCAGATTCGAGTGTCCATGCCCCGGATTCGAGTGTCCAATTCCCGGATTCAAGCGTCCATGTCTCGGATTTGACATCTCCAAAGAGAAGTCATGAATGGAAGTGCTCTTCAGTTAAATTTCTTGATGGTTCCAAGTTACAAAACTATCTCTTTCCGTTGAAGATTTTGGTTGGGGTGGTGATGTTTGAGCTCGTATGGGAATCATTCAAATATTTATTTTGTTAAAAATGCTCATTTTTTTATTCGGAAATTTTGGGGACATCAATTCGGTTGTAATTTATATTGCTGTTGAATTTAGTGCAAAGAAACTTTTATAAGCCTTGGCTGTAATACCAATATTCTTTTTTTTTTTTTTTTTTTTTTCGAGTAGGAAAAAGTCTAGAAAACAAAATTGATCTTTGTGCAAAAAAGAAAAATTTTACGACAATCTTCGCATATTATGTCAAAATCTCCATAAATATCTTGGACATTCAAGGATATTTGCAAACACCCCAAATATGTATATATGTATATATAGTGTAAGAGCGTGTTATCCAGTGACACAGATTCTGGCAGGGGGGGGGGGGGGGGGGGGGGAGGGAGGGAGGGAGAGGAGGGATTGTATCATAATAATGAGAAATGATATCATAATAAATCTTAATTTCATCAAAACAGTTTATTTTTCGATCTAATAGTCCCAAGGAGGCGGTCGTTTTTGTCTGATAAAAGTGGGGTGCAGGACAAGAGAGCTATTAAGTAAATAGACAATCTTTAAACACTGATTTAAATAAATTATCAAATTTTTATTTAAAAAATTAGTCATTAATTGGTGATTAATCATAGTTAATCAATGATTAATTATAATCAATTAGTCAATCATCGAAAAATTCATATTAACATTTGCATGATCAATTGGTGATTGATTGATCAACATTTTTTTGATAAAGGTCATTTTGTCAATTCTACAAATTTTCAATTGTTTATTTAAAAATTTCTTTAAAAAAAAGATCATTTACCCATGTATTCCTTCAATGTATATATTTTTCTCATTATGCATGTCAAAACAGATATGAATTTTTCAAAAAAACCTATATCTTTTTTTTTTTTTGAATTAAAAAATTATTTATTTGGTTTCATTTTTTCTATATCTAATAATAATTTTACAGATAACTTTTATGACATGTGAATTCATAAAGTTTCTTATAATTTAAAAAAGAAAAAAGAAAAAATCTCAAATTTAAAAATAAATAAATAAATAAAAAGAGCATAAAAATAATCTCCCGTGCGTTAAAAACACGCACGTGCGGTGCACATTACCGCCAAGGTCGCACGTATGGAAAAAACCAGCCTTTTCTTCTTCGTTCGCATTGGTTCTTTTGAAATTCCAAATTCCGATCAATAAACTAAAAAACTTTTTTTTTCCTGTTCTTTTGAAAAAAGGAAACTTTTCGGAAATCCTACGCTGGGTTTTTCGGATTTCGATCTCTCCGATATGGTTTTCTGAGTTCTTATCTCTTTGTTATCGAAAAACCGAGAATTTTCGATTTTTTTCTGGGTATTTTTTTTCTTCCTGTTTGAAGGCATGAATTTGGGAGACCTGAACAAGGTATGGGAAATCAAGGCATTGAAAAAGCCTGGAGAAGAGGAAGCTAAGAAGATTCTGGAGAGAATCGCCAAGCAGGTCCAACCCATTATGCGTAAGCACAATTGGCGTGTCAAGCTTCTCTCTGAATTCTGGTAATTTTAATCTTCTTTTTGTTTTTGTTTTTGTTTTTTTTTTTGGGTTTTGTTCTTATTGAGAATTGATTCTACTAGACCCAACAATGACTTTTTTTTCCTCTTCGAAACATTGTTTTCGATACACACACACACACACACACACACTGTGTGTGTGTGTGTGTGTTTTTATTGCTTATTGGATTTTGTTTCTGCAAAAAGAATTGAAATTTTGTTCAAGTAGGAAAAGTTAAATTTGTTTCAGTTATAAAGTACATCTTTTTTTCTGACTTTCAATGGAAACGGGTTTTTAAGTTTCACTTTTCTTATCTTTTTAATGGTTAGAATTATTATTTTCTCAGTGGTTTGTGGTTCTGTTTTTATTAAGAATTCATTCAAGTAACCCAACTGTCACATTAGACTCATCAAAGGAGTGAACTTTTCCTATTTTTGGGTTTCTCTCTCTCTCTCTCTCTCTCTCTCTCTCTCTCTCTAAGGAGAATTGTAAATTTGTTTCAATAGAAATAATTAAATTGTCTCACTTCTAAAGTACAATTTTTCAGTAACAATGATTTTGAATCGCAAATTTGTTTCAGTAGAAAATGTTAAGTTGATCAACTTCTTAGGTACATTTGTATAGTACCAATCTTTTTTTTTTTTTTTTTGGTCTGTAAATATGTCAACGGCAGTCCAAACAATCCATCTCTTCTAGGACTGAATGTGGGAGGAGGAGTTCAGGTGAAGCTCAGGCTTCGGAGGCCGAATAGGGACTGGGATTTCTTCCCCTTCGATCAAATTCTCGATACAATGCTTCATGAGCTTTGTCACAATGCTCATGGCCCTCATAATGCAAGCTTCTACAAGCTCTGGGATGACCTTAGAAAGGTATAATTTTTCCTTCATTTTTCTTTATTGTTTTATGCTGTGATTTTTTTATTGGAATGTTGAATTTGTTGCTGTTTCATTTCTTGGTTTGCTATTCTGTTGGTGTGAAATGTATTACATTTGTCATGTGGTAATCTGCTTAAGGATGTGAAGTACGCTTTTTTATTTCAACACAAGTAATTTGTATATGGCTGAAATAGAGACCAATTGTAAGTCTCTGTGAGATGTTAAATAAGATACTGGGAAATTCATTGGTTAACTTTATGTCCTTTCTCCGATTTATCTCTTTATTTGTTGAAATGTTACCTATCATTTCAGATTTAATAGACAGGTTTTCTACTTTGCTTCTCTTTCTTTAGTAGTTTGTTCTTGTTCCGCTCCTTTTTAGAAGATAAAAAGAAAAGAAAAGAGGATAAGAGGTCCTTTATCTTGTTTCTTGTACTTCCTAGTTAGAAATTGTTACTTCTTTTTAGTATAGTTCCACACACTATACTATGTCGGGGCAAGGAAAAGAAAATTGTTGGTGTTAGTCAGATAGATATGTTTGTCTTTAGTTTGTTGCATGCTTTGCTTAATTTTTATGCACATTTCGTTTTCCGTTGTAATTTACGTAAAAAGTTGTTTACTCTATATAGGAATGTGAGGAGTTGATGGCTAAGGGAATAATCGGCACAGGGGAGGGATTTGATCTTCCTGGAAGGCGTTTGGGTGGGTTTTCCCGCCAACCTCCTCCCTCTTCACTTCGTGCAACTGCACTTGCTGCGGCAGAAAAGCGATCCCGCATGGGATCTCTTCTACCATCTGGACCTAAGCGTCTTGGTGGTGATAGCACTATTATGGTTGCCCTTAGTCCGATACAAGCTGCAGCAATGGCTGCAGAAAGGAGATTGCAGGATGATCTTTGGTGTGGTTCTGCTTCTGGTGAAGCTGTTGAGGATGGAGAAGGAGACTCTGATAAACCACAGGACGTTGCGGGAACTTCAAAAATTGGTTGCAACTCAAGTGTCCATGCCTCGGATTCGTTATCTCGGAAAAGAAGTCGTGAATTGAATAATTTTTCTTCAGCCCAATCTTCTAATGGCCACTTGGGATCCAATTTTGTGGATTTGTCTGGCGAGTCATCTTCTGGGTCCATGTTTAACTCCGATACCACACGTAATACCGAGGCAACTACTATGTGGGAGTGTGGAATATGCACTTTGTTGAATCCTGTAAGTTTTTTCTTTTGCACATATATATAATGCCTTAGTAAAGTTCATTAAATCTCCTTTTCTAGCTTTCTAGTCCCGTCTTACTCGAGGTTTATATACAAGCAGCAAAATCAATTCATTACCCTTTTCCCTTTTTGTTTCATTTCGTTGAATTGCTACATATTCTTAGTACTGTTTTGACATGCTCGTTTTGCATGTGAACGATGGTGGATCATGGCAGCCGTTGGCTCCAGTGTGCGAGGTCTGTGGCACGCAGAAGCCAAGAGATGCGGGAACCAAGTACAAATTTTGGTCATGTAAATTCTGCACTCTAGAAAACTGCGTGAAGTTGGATAAATGCTCTGCATGTGGTCAGTGGAGATACTCACACGGTCCACCAGTGGCAGCCCAAACACCTAACGTTGGCACCTGAGAAACAAAATGGTAAAAGTCTGTTCGCCTCCGAGCTCCCTACACTTTCCTTCTTTTTTGGCTTAGAACTATGTGAATATCCAAATGGCTGGACCATCTCTTTCCGGTGAAAATTTTGTTTTGGGCAGCATTGGCGATCATACTAATTATATTTTGGTAAGGATGCTCATTTTTCTATCTTGGGATTTTCTGAGAATCAATTTATTGGTCACCTTGTTGGGAATGTATTGTGATGAGCCCTTGTAATAGATTTCAGAATGAACATTGGCGCGCCCTCTGATTGGCCTTCTTTAGCTGACGCGAGATCTAAAACTATATTGATTTATAAGTTATCAGCTACTTTTCTCTCTACACACCTACTATTGAGCAAAATATGGAATGAAATGTGTTGCATCAAGACTAGAAAATTTTTATGTTATCTACTAGGATTATGATGTGAAGCTGGTTATCCCTATTCGTTAGCGCTCGGTGAGCAGCTCTTTTAAGTGGTGGTGATAGAACTTTGTTTGAATGAATCGAATCTAAAACTTTTCCAAAATTGAAATGAAACAGGAAAATACTTGGTAACTTTCTAACTGGTATTGTTGGATAATCGTACATTCCTTGAATTTTGTTAAAATTTTCTTAGTTCTGATAATAGTTAAAGTATGATTTGATTGTTAAAAACTACTCAAAATATCGAAGATAGAAGAGGAAGTCTTGTAATGTAATGTTATGTTCCCAGACGTCCATTTGAATGATCAATTCAAATGAAATGGTACAAATATTTTCAAATAATTTTTCTTTCTTACCATGGCATTTTCCTTTTCCTACTCTTGTCATTTGCTCTTTCTTTGATAAGTTGCTTCCTTAGCATCCAATCTTCTTGTCTGTTGACATAGTAGTAAGTTACTTCATGGGTCGTGATCACCAATAACCACCACACTTCCATGATCCTGATTATATATACATATACATATATATATATATATATGCTTTCTCCTTTGATCATTTCAATATCGATCTATACTTATACTCTTTAAAAAAAAATGAATGACACTTTTATAGTGCCATTCGTCCACCCATTTGATAGTGTCACATGATTTTATTTTATTTTTTACTTTTGCTTTTATTTTACTTGGCTATTCCTCCAACCGATAGTAATATATATCAAAATGACGAGGTAATATGAAGAAGTTTATTGTTATATCCTTCTAACTCACTATTAGTATAAAATGATATAACAACGAGAAATTTAGTTATCTCAAACCATTTATCACATCCTTATAAAGTGAATATTGTGTTGAATAAATACATGTTAAGCTATCACTTTACGTCCTAGTATACTTTTACAAGAACCTAAAGATTATATATTTTTTACTCAAGAAGTTATTGCATTGGGACATTTGCAAAGCTGGCAAGCAAACTCACGTGTGCTTGCGATATTCTACATCCAACGGTCCACTTAAATTTATGGGAATGGTTTTTCATTTTTTGTTTATTTCTTGTATCTCGAAAATAGATCGCCCACTTGTTGGAATGCAAATGTACCCAAGTAGGGGTGGCAATACGGGTCGCGACACGACGACACGACTCGAAAACAACACGAATTTCGCGGGTTCGGATTGGGAAAAATAGGGTGCGGGTCGATTTCGGGTTACCCGAAATTGACACGGAAAAAAAAAAAAATGGGTCGTGTTCGGGTTGGTCCCGTAGAACCCGAACACGACATGTTTTTTTTCGTGTCAATTTTTGTGTCAATTTCAGGTCAAATTTCGTGTCAATTTTGTGTCGTGGGTCAATTTCGTGTCACAGGTCAATTTGGGTTCATGTCGTGTCAATCCGTGTCGTGTTCGTGTCGCGGTTTCGTGTTTGGGTCGGGGAAGTAAAAAATCGACACGGCTCTAACACGACACGAACCCGACACATGACACAAATTGCCACCCCTACCCCAGAGCCAATAGCAGTGGAGTGGGGATATGATATGAAAAAATAAAATAAAAATAATACACAACATCAATAGTTTTTTTTTTTGGGTGAATATAGATTTTTTTCAATAACCGATTGTATTGTCCTCTATTAAAATCAGTGTTTGGTACACTAACTTAAGGAGTTCTATAGTTTTCTTTTTTAATTTGAAAATAAATTTAAACTTTAAACTTTATAATTTATGATGTAACTAAATGTAGAATTACTCTGAGTTGTAAATTTTTTTAGCTAATCCCGTACAAAGGTTGACCATCGGAATATGTAACGAGATGCTATAGTGAAAAGAACAATATTAAAAAATGTCAATGATATTAAATATCACTTACTAATAAAAAAATAAATTTTATGTCATAAGATCTATTGATAAGATCAACTTTTTTGTTAACGTGATATTTAATATTACTGATGATCTAAAATATTTTTTTTTAGTGGAAACGAGAAATGTACCCCTTTTTACCTTTCGGTATGAGAACTATGACCAAGGTCCAAGAGCCTAGACTACGCCTATGTGGCGTTGAATTTTTGTTTGAGAATTGATTTTAGTGGTTAAAAAGAATATTTAAGTTAAAGAATAAATATTGCTTTGTATGTTCAATCTATTTGAGTTAGTTCTCGATGATATAGATATTTATATCGTTGGATTTGTTTTGTGTAGTGTACTATTTGATCAAAATACTATTGGTTTACAAGCTTATTCTATTGATTGTAAATATGTTATCAAAACAAATTTATAATATCGGATATCGATATACATCTATTCGGTCTTAATTAAGGGCATTATTCTTGTGAAAAAGATCATTCCTATTGGTGTTTATATATTTTGTGTAATTAAATGTAGTTTTTTCTTAAAAGGAATAAAATAAAAAACTGCAGTTTGTTGACTATTGGGTGCATGTTTTGGTTTCTTGACCTTAACAAGAGCCCTTATGTACCATTTTATTTTATTTTATTTTTGGTTTTTCTAGATCAAAATCATTTTAATTTCTAAAACAGGAAAATGTTACAGTAAAACTCTTTTTATATATTTTATAGTTAGAGTTTCATCTAAAACCGTTTTAAATTTAATCGAATGAAAAATAAATTAAGGGTATATAATAACTAAAATAAATACTGATCTATGAGATTTCACCAAAAAAAAATTTTTTTTTGAAGCCCTCTGATTGTTCTTCTTCGTCGGGCGAGGGAAGGGGGTCGGTGGAAGGTTGCCGAAGGAGGCCCAGGTGAGCGATTTCAGGTTGGGGTCTGCAGGAGTGGCGATTTCGCCCTCAGTGGATGTAGGGGCTGATCGAGGCCGCCGAACGTTGGCAGGGGGGGGGGGAGTTTCGAAGTCGCCAAACGTAGGGGGTTGTGGTTTCGTAGGTTCGTATGGGGGGGGGGGGGGGGAGGAGTTTCGAAGGTTGGTGGGTGGGGGCGACTCGCGTCGTCGCTGAACAGCCGACGGGGGGCAGTTTCGAAGGTTGGTGGTGGGGCAATTCATGATTTGCCCTCGCTGAATGGCCGGGCCGGCGATTCACCATCACCGAATGGCTGAGGGGCGGGGCGATTCACCATTCGCCGTTGCCAAACGGCCATGGGGGGCGATCGCCCTCGCTGAACTTGGTTTTGGGGGGGGGGGGGGGGGGGGGGGAGGCAGTTTCGCCGCCGAACAGCAGGAAATCGCCAAAACGGGGGAGATTTCTCAAGTAAGGCCACCGTGGGAGGGGGGCTAGTCGTTGGGTGCAGGGTGGTTTTCCAGTCAAGGTTGGGGTTTTTTTTAATTTCTTTTTTCTTTTTTGCTTTGATTTTTTTTTAATTTCTTATATTATAATAGTATAAGGTAGGTGCATCATGAATTTCATAAACAAATAACATTTCAACCGTTTAAAATAGATCAAATAATTTATAAAATAAACTTTATTGATAGAGTATATAAATGAGACTCTATAGTTAACTTTCCCTCTAAAACATTGGGAATTGATTTCTTTTTCTTGAATTGAAGTTCCATTGACGAATATTTGTGGTCCTTTTTTTCCTTCTTTTAGACTAGACTAGACTAGACTAGAAATAAACAAATGTGTTGGGCATGCATGTGTAAATTTAACAAGAACAAAACAAACGGTCAAAGAAGTGGAGAGAATTAAATAGCTTTAATAGAAATTATTTTCCTTTCTCATTACTAGCAATTTTTAAATCTTTTTTTTGTTTCACATTGATTTCGACTGTATTAGTTTTTTAGTGGAAAAATAATTTTTTATTAGGAGCATTGAGTGAAAATACTATATTTGTATATCAGTACAGCTTTCTACACGTTATTTTGATTATTTTATTACTTTTTGAACAAGTTCTTCATGTTATTTTTGACAAAGAAAAATAAGCCCCAAAATTGTCTTGAATCATTTGGGAAAAAGAGAAAAAGGAAAACTGAATTATGTGAGTCATAGATGTTAAGTTATGTAACCTAATTAATATCTCATGAAGAATCACTTAACACAGAGACAACATGAGGGTATGAATTTCTCTTATAAATTTTTTGATCATCATAATGAATTAATGCATCGATTATAATAGGACGCAGTCTCGCATTGAAGTGAACTTGTATAAAAATTTATATACTCCGTGATTGTTCATTTTTCTTCTGTGATGTTATTGTTCTCAGTAACATAGAACAATAGACCCAGAACATCTAATGTATAGTTTAATAAAGACAATTTAATATAAAATTAACTAAAAAGAGTACATAATAATAATTTTAAAAAAAATCGGAATATAAATTTAAAAAAAAATGGAAGGTAATTTATTAAAGAGTGGTAAATTTTGATATCAATGCTAAACAAGGATTAAAAAATCTATATTTCTATCGATATTTCCGTGGATATTTCTGTATTTTGTAAGTACTAATATGAAAATAGGAGTGTCGTATTTTTTCGCAGAATATCCGTGAAATTTCAATGGAAATTTCCATAAATGTCAATTTTTTTTTACAAAAATATCGATTTCCATGAAAAGTATTATAGTAAATGACAAAATATCGTGGAAATTTATCGTGAAAATTTCTAGAAATTTCCATGGAAATATCGACAAAATTTCCGTAAAATATCAATCTTTTATCTTTTAACGTAGTAAATTTATGATTTTTTAATTCACACACACACACACATATATATGAATAGATAGCAGAGATTGAGAGACACATGACATGTCTAAAGTTATAAAAAATAAATACTCAAATGTCATATTTTGACATCGATGTCGTTTACACTAATAAGATATTACAATTACTTTCGAACATTATAAAAACTCTTTTAATATTAATGTTTTCTTATCACGTATGAAACAATGAATGTAATGTATCTATATGATATTGCATTTAAGTGATTTTACTTAATTGGTGAACGTCAACTTATCATTTACTGTATTATGCTCCATTCTTACTATGTAAATTTGTTATATATTTAGTATTTAATTCAGAGTTTCATTTAATTAATGCATTCCTAATTATTTTAGAGTTTCATAAAATTTTATTTCAAAATCTAATATTTTAAAATGAATTTCGTATTTTACATCAATTTCCACTTATATCGATATTTCCCTCGATATTTTCATAAATTTGAATGCCAATATTTCTACAAATATTGAAATTTTCATATTTGATGCTAAATACCCATCAAAACGTCCCTGATCTTTATTATTATTATTTTTTCCCACAAGGACATCCTCGGACATCTAGAAATTATAAGGAGCTTTTCAACATTAAATTTACTTCAAATTCCTCATCAATTAATCAAATTGGGGGCGGGGGGGGGGGGGGGGGGGGGGGGGGGGGACCAATGATTTCTCATTCTTCTTCTTTCTAAACACTGCCCAAACAAATTGTTTGCTCAAATTACATGAATCCAGAAATATATATTTCTCATCTCCTCCCCCACCAATGAGATGAGCTTATTTTATTGCAGATTCAAAGCTTGCTCTCAATCAGGACTAGCAATACGGGTCACGACATGGTTCAAAAACGATACGAATTTTGCGGATTTGGGTTGAGAAAAATATGGGTCGGGTCAAATTCGGGTGACCTGAATTGGATACAAGAAAAAACAGTGTTCGGGTTGGACCCGTAGAACCCGAACACAACCCGTTTTTTTCATGCGGGTCAATTTTGTGTCCGACCTGAACACGACCCGGGTCCAACCCAAAAAAAAGTTTGATATGCTTTAAAAAAAAAAAAAAAAAAACCTAAAGCCTCTTTACCTTTAGTCTTTATATTAATCTACTAGAACTAGGTATTTTGTTGGTGTTATGTTGTTTGAATTTAGACTTTTTTATGTTTGTATTTGGATTTGTGGACTATATTATGATGTTTGTATTGTAATAGGACTTTGCCTAACTATGATTGTGAACTTTGCACTTAAGTTAGAAGTTTAATTTTATGATTTTGTATTGAAAACAAACCTTAAAACTTGTTTTGTCAATTATATATTCTTGTTGAAGGTAAATTATTATTCTTCTAGGTTTTTTTTTATAATTAATTTATGATATAATTTTGCTTAAATTGAATTGGTTTTTGTGTCAAATTCAAGTTGTGGGTTCAATTTGGGTCTAATTTAAGTTGCGGTTTCAATTTGGGTCAAATTCGTGTCACGGGTTCAGTTCGTGTCGTGGGTTCAGTTCGTGTCGTGGATTCAGTTTAGGTCGCGGGTCAAGTTCGAGTTGCATGTCAAGTTCGGTTCAGTTTGTGGCATGGGTTCAGTTCGTAGCGCGGATTCAGTTCATGTCGCGGGTCAAGTTCAAGTTGCGTGTCAAGTTCGGTTTGTGTCGTGGGTTTAGTTCGTATCGTGGGTTCAGTTCATGTCGCGGGTCAAGTTCAAGTTGCGTGTCAAGTTCGGTTCGTGTCAACCCGTTACGGGTTTGTGTCGTGTTCATGTTGCGGTTTGAAGAAATTTTCGTGTCATGGGTTATGTTCTGGTTAAAAAAGAAAAAAATCAACACGACTCTAACACGACACAAACCCGACACATGACACGAATTGCTACTCCTACTCTCAACATGATCAATAACGGATCATCAACACTGAAAAGGGGGAGAGATGGAGAACATTACAGAAGAAAAAGAAATGATAAAAAAAAAATTCATTTGAATTTTGATATATGATGCCCAATTTCTTTTTTCTTTTTTTTTTAATCAAAAAAATAAAAAAGAATTTATTGTAATTCTTAGCTCTAGGTTATTTATACATACATACATACATATATAAGAAAGCTCAAAATGAGCTTCTGTTCACCAATTTTCGTTCAAAACGTGCATATTGGTTGAAACACGCCAAAACACATGTTTTTGGGTTTTTTGGCTGTTCTGTAGCTGACACATGGAGAGAGAGAGAGAGAGAGAGAGAGAGAGAGAGAGAGAGAGAGAGAGGAGGGGGGGGGGGGGGGAGGGCCACCAACTTTCGCTCAAAACGCGCGTTTTGGGGTTTTTTTTTTTTTTTGTTCTGTTGCTGACACATGGGGGGAGAGAGAGAGAGAGAGAGAGAGGGAGGGAGGTGAGTCGGTTGGAGTTTTTTTTTTGGCTTTTTTTTTTTCTTCTTTTGTTCGAGGGGACGGGAGGGAGAGATAGAGTGAGAAGAAAAAGAGAATACGAAGTGAGAGAGAGAGAGAGAGATGGAGGAAAAAAAAGATTTTTTCTTAACATGTGTTTGGTTTAAGAACTGAAATTTAAAATTTAAATTTGGATTGATTATAAATTTATCGAGATATTTAAATTGTTTAAGTTAAAAAGTTTAAAAATTTGAAATGTGTTCGGAAAAAAAAATATATGAATCTTGTTTTTTTCGTCTCAAAATTAAGTGTAATTAAAAAAAATCATTTATTTAAACTTGTTTATGTAAAGTTATAGACTTTTAAAATTTGAATAACAAAATGTATAAATAATAAAACTGAAGGAAAAGACAAAAATTACATGTAAAATAAAGTTTGGATTGGAATTCCAAACATATGCAATATAAATATTTATTTTATATATTTGTTAACATTTTAGTCATTTTTTTTTTCTAGGGATCTTTTCTTAACATTTTACTCATTTGATATTTTTGCTCTTTTTCATGTCTTCTTTTTTTCATCTTCATGTATTTTGTTGGTTTTTTTTTTCTCTACTTATTTATTTTATCTTATTTACATAAATTTTTTTAAATAGGTCAAATCATGTACATTGCGTATGCTTTTAAACTAATACCCATAAAAAAAATAAAAACCACTAGAAATGCAGGTTCTAATATCAATTTTTTCATATTAATTTATATGATATATAAATTATTATTTTTTATTAATATATATTTAAAAAATTATCATATCAATTAATTGTATTAATGCTTTCAATTCACCATCACATGTGGTTCTCGCTGCGCCTTTTCTCGCCTTGCAAATGGAGCAGTCCATACACTTGCTTGCTATGCTCTAGATCATAATGTTGAGTGTTTTTTGACCATAGGAGATTTCGAAGTGTGATGTTATCAATGATTTAAATCAATAATAGATCAACTGTATTCCATTTCAAAAAAAAAAAAAAAAAAAATCACCCACATGATTTTGTATTAAAAATTGAACATGTGTTTGGCTAATCGGTTTTGACAAAGTTTTTCACATTAGTTTTATCTTATTTTTTAAAAAATTCAACTAGTTTTAAAAAAAACAACAAATTCTAATTTAAAATTTTATTTTAAATTAATATACTAAATGCACCTTAAAATTAATGTTAATGTCTCTATTATTACTCAAGTAAGTAACTCCTCCTAAAAAATATATATATATGTAAAGAAAAATAATCAAAATAGTATTTACAAAAAAAAAAAACTATTTATTTTTTTACTCAAAAAAAATTCTTTTGCAATGCAAATTTAAATCCAGAATTTAATAAATTAATCACTGATTAATTAGATTTAAAAACAAATTTGTTAAGCCTTTTTATATTGTTCAGCTAGTCCTCTCCTACCTGCCCAAAAAAAGGAAAAAAAAGAAAAAAAAAAAGAGAAGAAGTCCTCTCCTCTATTCATCCCCCACCCTGTCAGCTGCCCCAAACACATTTCCCAGGCTCTGCAACTCCTCTCTCTGTCTCTCTCTCTCTATATATATATATATATCTCTCTCTCTTTCTCTCTCTGTCTCTCTGCATGTCCCATGGCCTTTTCAAGTCACCATCTTTTCCCTTCTCTCTCCTCAGTTTTCTCTCTCTTCCTCTACTCCCCCTTGTACCCACCAAAGTAAACACAATGCTTGTTTTGGTGCTGTCTTCTCTTCTCACTTCTCTCTCTAAAAAATCCCTTCAATCTTCTCAAGCCTTCTTTTTCTGTGCATAAACTTCTTCCACAGCTTCATTCTCAGATGCCCATTTCGTTTTCTTGGCTGATTCTCCCGGGAAATCCGGTAAAGACCGTATTTTTGTGCCTCTTGTTGGCAATCGGACTCAGACTTGGTTCTTTTCTCTGATGGGTTTCTGATCTGCCTTTAGACCCTTCAAAATCACAGGTTTTTTATTTTTATTTTTTATTTTCTGGGTTTTGTTAATTCTTCACAACAACCCTCTTGTTCTTTTCTTTTCTTTTTATTTTTTTTCAATTTAGAATTTTGACCTGATAATTCATTTGGGTTCTTGGGTGGTTCTGGATTTTTACTTTAGATTGGGCGGTGAAAAGTCTGAATAATCTGGGTTGTGGTTTTGGGGCCTTTTGCCACTTTGTTTGGTGGGCATCTTTAGGTGTAAAGTTTGGGTTTTTGATCTACTCTTTATGGCCAAACCATAACTCTTTTTCTTTATTCTTGTCCATTTTCATGACTTGCCCAGATTTTCTTCCGTAGATTTTCGAATTTGGGAGAAGAAAATGATGGGTTTTTCTTGGGATTAAGGTTGTAGCAAAAGCATTTCAAGATTGTTGCTTTTTGTCTGAAAGAAATCGAAAAGTCACTGAGATTTGGACCCTTTTGAGTTATGTAATTAGAAAGTTTTCAAGTGGGTTTTCTGGAGTAAAAAAAATGTCTGGAAATGGTCACTGTTTTGTGGAGTGGAAAGAGCAATTCGTTTCTCAGGAGAGGGGAAACCGGGTGGTCCATTATTTCTTGAAGGATTCGGCCGGGGAATCCGTCCTCGCGGTCGTGGGCACCGAGAGGAGTGTTAGGCACATGTTTTATGTCATTGCTGATGAGTTTTTGCAAGCCCATGGAAAAGAGAATTCCATTCACGCTGGTTTCAAGTGGCGGTCTAGAAGAGAGGTTGTGGATTGGCTTACTTCCATGCTGTCGAAGCAGCATTTGAACGGAGATCGATCCGGTATGACAACTTTGACCGGCTTCTATGTTAGCTTTAGGCTACAAATTTTGTGTCTTAATTAATGTTTTTGTGCTATGTAGCCATTTTTTGGTGCAAATCATCTTGCTTAAATGCTTAATAGCAGAGTAACCATTTTATATTATTCCTTTCTCTGATGTAATCCTGTAAATTTTTTCGTCATTACTGAAATAGGCTTGATTTTGATTGTTTATCTATCAAGCGATAATGTATAATTGGGCTTATATCTGTGATCTAATATTGTATACCGTTTTTCAATACAGACTCACCTACAAATGACTCGATACAAGGTTAGGGTTTCCTGAATATCCAATGAATGGGATTGTTGCTCAACATACTCAAGCACGAGCTGATGCGGTAAACTTTCTTTTATTTGGTTGGGAATCATGCCTCTAGTTATGTTTTTTCATACTAATTTGGCACCTGAAGCATGTGTATCAGGTCCGTCTTGCAAAGAATTTCAGGGGACGCAAGTCGGATATTGTTTGGTCGGGAAGTCCTTGGATGTGTGGTAAGCAGCTCAAGCATTACCCGGCGTTCTGCAGGAACGGGATTACGATAGCGGTAAGAATCTAGTAGTTGACGGGGAATCTTGAAATGAAAGAGAAAGTTGCATTTTTTTCTCTCTCCTTGTTCTTTTCCACTAACGTTGCTTTCTGTTCTTAATATCCAGGTTCAATCTTTTGTGTTTGTTATGGCGAAGGGAGAAAATCACTACGTTGCTTATCTGGAAGACATGTATGAAGACAAAAGAGGTCAGAAAAAGGTCAAAGTGAGGTGGTTTCACCATAATCAAGAAGTCAAGGGGGTTGTTCCGCTGCGAAATCCTCACCCGAAAGAAGTTTTTATCACTCCATATGCTCAAGTCATTAGTGCAGAGTGCGTCGATGGTCTTGCCACGGTCTTGACTTGTGAACATTATGAAAAATGCTTAGCTGCAATACCTCATGGTTTCTTGGCAAAAGTACATATGTGCTATAGGCAATTCAGAAACAACAGAATAAAGCCCTTCGATTTGAGTAAACTGCGAGGCTATTTAGATCAACCGATTCTCTCTTGTCTGGGTGCCGATTTCTTTCCACAGCCCGAGTCTTGCAATAACCTGAGTTGGGAAGAAGATGATGAATTAGGCCATGGCGAAGATGTAAAGCCAGGTTCTAAGAGGACAAGAAATTCAACAGATCATGCAAGAGTCCAAAGTTCTGCTAAAGATCATCGTATGATGAGATGTGGAAATTATGGTTCACCGGGCCGGGGATCATTTTCTTTAAAGCGTGCTAGATGTCAGCCTTCTTTTACCGACCTGTTTAAGGTTGATGACAAGATAGAATTGCTCTGCCAAGATAGTGGCATCCGAGGCTGCTGGTTCAGATGTACGGTCTTGCAGGTATCAAGAAAACAGATGAAAGTCCTTTATGATGACTTACAAGTTGAGGATGGATGTGGCAATCTTGAGGTACGAAGTGTAAAATTTAATTGCAATTGGCACCCATAGAAAGTTAAACGCTGGTCCGGATTAGGCTTTGGCATAATTTCTTTTCTTAATTCAGTTTGTCTTTTGGAAAAACTTTCCTGTTTGTTGATTTGCTTTTTGAAATTTGCAGGAGTGGATCCCGGCTCTTAAACTCGCAATGCCCGATAAGCTTGGCATGAGACATTCGGGCCGCCCAACGATTCGGCCAGCTCCTTCGAAAGAGCAGACCGAGCTCTCCCTTAAGGTAGGAGCTGCAATTGATGCATGGTGGAGTGATGGCTGGTGGGAAGGGGTTGTAACCGGAGTTGATGACTCCGGTGACAACGTGCAAGTTTTCTTTCCTGGTAAGATCACTCCGAAATGATTTATGAACACTCATCTCCAACCACTGCCCTTTTCAGCCATAATTTCTGTGTTACAACGTGCTGTTGTTGTGTGGTGGTATTAGGTGAAAGCTTACTCTTGAACGTACAAAAAAAGGACCTGAGAATATCCAGAGACTGGTTGGGGATCAGTGGATTAACATCGAGGCAAAACCGGACATAGTTTCAACCATATCTTCGCTTTGTAGCTCGGGTGCAAAGCCCTCCATGTCCTCAACTATAGGCAAAGACGTGAACTCCGGTGCTTTAGCTTCGTCGACTATCGAAGAACCTGCCAGTGACACTAAACCCATTGTCAATAAAGAGGAAAACCAAAACCTTAACCTGACTGCGCCTACTAGCTCTGAGGACCCTCCAAAAGAGATGGACTTGGTCAATTGCGAGAAGTCACCATCTCTGAGAGACAATGGCAGTGAGGATGATGGCATCTTCGCTGACCACAGTTGTGACAATGTAGACAATTTCCACAGCAATGATGATGATGACAAAGATGAAAAGATGACAAAGATGAAAAAGATGACAAAGATCATGATGGTGATGATGACGGTGGCGAATAAGACATGAAGGAGCTTGAAATCTCGGGGCAGAGCTGTAAAGCGGTGGAAATGATGGAAGCGACGGCGTGAGGCGTGCCTAACATGAGTTGGTATGCTTTAAATTGTGTTTTGGTCATTGCTTTTAGTGTCAATGTAAATAGTTAGAGAGTCTCTCGTGGGGTGAAAACTCATTCCATTCATTTGATTTGGTGGCTTTTGTAGGTGTACAGTCCAGGGGTTAGGATTTTATGCCCGCCCGATTTTAACTAATTGTATTAGAAGTTAGATACTTTTGTAGGAACCTCATAAATGTACGAGCCAGTTCTTCTCATGCTCTCATGAAATGGCTGAGTATGTGCATACTTGTACCTTTTATGTAAAGTTTGAAGTCTATAAATGCCATAAGATTAATTTTTCCTTTTCTTTTAGCCAATGCTGTTGTGGGATTGACTCAAATCCAAGACCTTGTCAAGGAAAACGTGCAGCTTTGCCACCCGCATCACAGTAACTTATTTTGTGTTCAGTAAATACGAATGGTTTAAAAACATACTTGTTATGCCCTTGAACTTACATTACTTGTTGCATCGTATGTTATGCCCTTGAACCTACATAACTTGTTGCATCCCGTCTATGGTGGTGGGACTGACTCGAATCTAATAACTTGTCGATGAAAATGTGTAGCCTTACCACTCGATCAGATGACCTTGAGTGACTAATCATAAGGGAAAATGCATACTAACTAAGGTTTCATTATCATTATAGACACACGGTTTAAAGACACTTGTTATGCCCTTGAACCGACATCACTCCGAGTTATTTTCTCATTCTCTCTTCTAAACAAGAAAAACTGACAACAAAGAAAAAAGACGGAAAATAAAAGTACATATTTGACTTGTTGCCATCATGATGCCTTGCGGATCCGGAAGCATTTGTGAGTGAATTTGGTAACTTCCGTATGTCCATGAATCAAGAAACGAAGATGGTGGGTATTCAAAACTATAGCCTGAGCCACTGTTGCCCATCTATGAATCCTGTGCTTATGTAAGGCCTTATCTGCACATCGGTAAAGGACTTCACCCACGGCACTCGACCTCTCGTGTCTGCACCCGCGCCCCGGCAGTGATATTCGCCGAATTCTACAGTCCTGTACAAAAAAAAAAATATGGTTAAAACGAAATTATTTCCGCGCTAATTCGTTCACCAAGTTGGTTTTGAAGGATAGATTTATGCGTACTTTTGCCTCGACGGTTGGTTCCAGTCACTCCATCCTGAGGAAGTTATGATTTTGTCGAAGTAACAATATGCATATATGATCCTTGAATAGTCTCCCCATGCTCTTCCCAGGTAGACATCCCCAGTCCTCTAACTGCACAGTTCACAAAAGAGAAGCCTGTGTTTTCCTGTGGGAGATCTCTGTGATGTGCTGCAATTGCCCCACCAAAACTTGCCGTTGACTGAAGAACACAATCCTATAGTTACACAAGACCAAAATTAGAACTCAAAATATATATATATATATATATATATATATATAAAATGACGTTAACATTCGTTGTGACACGAGTGTCACATTTTATTGGAAAAAAAACTACTTAATTGGACGAGATTAGTCTGGTCATCTCAACTGCCATTTTATTAGTAACTTCATAAGCGAGAAATGAAAATACCAAGATGAAATTCACCGATGCAAACACAATTTTAACATATAAACCCGTCATTAGAAACATTTTTCGGAAGACGAGAGGTGTCCATATGAGATTTGGCATGAAATTGTTTACCTCGTAGAGTGATCTAGCTCTGCCAAAAATGAAATCAACGCTTCCTTGTATGTAAGACTGGTAAAAGTAGTGTGATCCAACGTCATCCAAGAGAGTGTCTTGTGTCCCCAAGATCCTCACTTTGTAGAAAACAGCTTTGTCACCAGCAATTCTCAAAGCCACTGCTTGCATTCCACGCCCTGTTGGGTCTGAAACCACTGTGTTCTGTAACCATAACAACATCATACGATGTCTCAATTAGTTATCATTTGTTATTAGGGGCAGAGCCACCCATAGTCGAGTAGGGGTTTCCGCCTCAAGTGAACTTCGAAATTTGATTATCCTTGTATAAATTTTATAAAAAAACTTTATGTTTTAGGATACGTCTTCACTTAATAGGCTGACTCCGTCGCTGTTTGTCACCAATCGAGGATTTTACTTTCACGCCTTCTCTCTCTCTCTCTCTATCTCTTTCTCTCTCTCCTTTCCACCCACTTTTTGTTACATCATTTGCATCATTTTGTCAATAATTTTGGTGGGAAATTTGTGATGCAGGGCAGAGTCTTAATCATAAGAGTAGGTGTGAGAAAAATGCATACCAAAGTAAAATAGGATTATTCAATGTCATTTTGCTAATAAAATTTTTTAGACAACTTTTAAGAAATTATTTGAGTCATTTGGTTAATTGACTAGCGTGTGTGTATATATAAATTTATTTACATCAAATTTGTTAGAAGTTTCCAAAGGTCTTTTGTAAGTACATTTTTAGATTAGTGTACATACAAATTGAGACAAGAAATGCAAATTACTAGTTAACATAAATAAGAGATTATACCATGAGAGCATTTTATTGAACGGATTATTGACCTCCCGACTCTACGTTCAAATTAGATGGTGTCCATAAAAAGATGTAATAAAATTTTTAAAAAATATCCAACCTCCTATCTTATAGGTCAATCGATTTAAATCTCACGGTTATAATTAATTTAAAAAAAAAAAAGAGACTTTTTTTTATAAGTACCTCGAAAGTGATTCCGGTGGCACAAAATAATCAGATTCAATGGCACCAGAAGCAGAGCCATATGTTCCAAGTTTGCACCCCATTGTTGTCTCTATCGGATGCCTTATCATTCCAACTAATCACAGTTTCAGAACTCTGATTCTGGTTCCCCATCAATGATATGTACGGCTTTGTACTTGGTATAAATATCTTCTCTCTGACCAAAAAAAAAAAAAAAAAAAAAAAAAAAAGAAAGAGTAAAAAGCAAAAGCAAAAACAAAACAAAACAAAAAATAGAACAGAAAATGTAAGACATTTAGCTAGAAAAAGGGGGAAATTCCCATTTATCGGTCTCATAGAATCTTGGATCTCAATAGTAGAATTTGAATCAGAAGGTGCATGCTGATACAATCAAAGAATTTTTTAAACAACACTTTATACGTAGACGAAACTATACACATGTGATTTGAGTACCTCCATTCATATGTTGAAAATTTTAATCTTACCTCTACTTTTTAAGTAAAATTTTCAATTGTACCGTCATTTTATACGAAAAATTATAATAATTTCCTATTTAAATTTTTAAATATACACTTTTTTTTTTTTTAAGTTTTATCTATTGAAAAATTTTGCCGACTTTGCCACCGCTTACTTCATCGGCAACTTCCATCTATATGGCATAGTTGAAATAAATCCAGGCTCGTAGATTCTCAAAAACTAAAATAAATAAAAAAATAAAAAAAAAACTAGAGCCTATTTCAACACCAACTATCCCCACGTAGCTAATTTTTAGATCACACTAACTCCAAGGCAAAAAAAAAAAAAAAAACTGAAAAAAAATAAAGAAACAAAAATATTTTTTAGAAACGTAAATCAAACAGTACCTGTAAATTCCTGGGAAAATGTAAATCTTAACTCTCTGTGTATTACGGACAGGAACCATGTCAATAGCTCCTTGGACCGTACGAGAATGTCCTTTTCCATTTCTATCAACGACAATCACACGACCGTCGTTTGTCGAACTAAAGTCCTGCATTTTCTGTTCATCAATGCTCAAGTCATTCCAGCTTATGGAATTCCTCGCCGACTTAAAGCAAAACCCGACTTGGAGGAAACCGACGACAACTAAAACGACACCAAAAACCGACGACATCCACCACGCCATGGCCGTTTCTCTGTGTTCCTGAGAGAAAAGCGACAACAACAAAAAATTGATAAAAGTTTCGTTATTTCCAAGGGCGTGTGAAAGATCAGGTGAAGATAGTAAATGAAGGAGCGTATTGGGTGAGAAGAAACTAGATTGAAGAGCGTTATATTTATATAGGAGGGAGTTATAGAGTTATATATATATGTATATATGTGTATATATACTAAGAATTTAAAGAGACTTTGTTGGGTTTAGTCACGTACCTTGAGTTAAATGCAAGAGAAAATCATGTTTAAATTGGCGGGAGTATAATAATGACATCGGTTTCTGATCATGGAGAGAGTGGTTTGTTATGGGGGGAGAGAAAGAGAGAGGTTCGAGATAGAAACAAGAGAGCGGTTATTTTTCTCTCTGTTTAGTTATGAGAGCTGAGGAGGAAGTTATAAACTGATCAAAATAATTTATCTTGCGAATTGAATTTTAGATTGTGACTCAAAAATGTAATATAAAGACATGAATTAAGTAGGTTTCTTTGCATGAGCTCATAAGATATATCATTCACAAAGCTCACTTTCTATGAGGCATTACTTAAAGTTTGGATCTTTTCAATTGAAACAATACGTTTCACGTAAAGATTATGGTGTCATTTGTCTTATCTCAAAATTTTGAGATCCAACCATGAAAGAGAAAGAGATGGTTTTAAATATATATATATATCTATATATATATATATATGTGAGGTTAGTTTCAACCTTGGTTATATCCATGAGAGAGATTTATAGCATAGTACTTTTAAAAATAAAATTTGTGGCATAGTACAATTTATTTGTTGTTTAGTTATTTTGATAGATATGTTTGTTTATTTATTGGGATATGTAATGGCCATAGCATGGTACCTTACTATTAAAGCCAACAAATTGATAATTTTGCAAGGGAATAAAAGGAGAAAATTCCTCAAGAAGATTAGTACAAGCACAACAACTGTCAACAAGAGCCCATTAAGTTTGATATTAATTAATATGTTTTCATATAGTTATTCATTTTAATGGATTAACCTTAAAATACTAATTATTTTATTTTTACTCTTGCTCATTTTAATAGGAAGAAAAACTACATTTGAGATATTGATTTTAATTTGATAAACGCCCTCTTCTTTCAAAGCTATTTGGTTCTAGGTTGTACCTATATTTAGACTAAATATTTTTTTTTGGTGAATGTATATAAACTAACTTACCGTTTGGTAAAACCAAACGGAGTATAAATTTGATGCTCTGGTCATGGTAAGTAGCAATTTCAAAGACTTATTCATGTGGGTATATATATTATATGTGTATTTATTTATTTCAACATAGGATGATATATGCCACGATGTAATTTCAGCAACCAACGTAGCAGTAGTAATGATTACAATAACAACAATAAATAAATAAATAGTGATGCTTTTGATCATAGTACCTAGCAATTTCAAAGACTTATCAAGTTTTGTTTTTTTTTTTTTCTTCAAGAAAAAAAAAGGTGGTTTTTTCCCAAAAGAATTTATTGTCGGACATGAAAAAATTTGTTACCATAGAGCTCTATTTTGAACCAATATAACTGAATTGAGTTGTAATAGGAAAATTAACTCTAATATCAAGTTTTGAATGTCAACTCATATGATGATAAGTTATTATATTTTTATCCGTAAATGTAATATTTTATTTTATTTGACATGATAATTATATAATTACATATGAATGAGAAATGACAATTCATGTATCATATAAGTCAGTAGTTCAAAACTGGAATTAAAATTGAAATTAAAATTAGTATCCTAGTCAATTTTTATGATTAAATTTAACATGATTTTAGTTGGATTTATCATTAAAAAAAAAATACATCATTGTTAAATATTCTTATCATCCTCATCATCATCATCATCGTCATTATTTTCATCATCATTATTTTCAAGGGAGGATGAAACACACCTTGTGTACTTTCAACAAAGTACTTGCTAATAAAAACAATAGGAAATGATGGTTGATGGTGTGCCATTCATCCATGTTTACTCAAAGTCTTTTCATATTATGGTACAAACCTATAGACAGTGAGCTCATGGTATAGGTCTTGCAACTTTGAAGTGTATTATAGTTGTCTCTTGCAGTTTGGGGACCATATATCCAATTGAGAGCAAGACTATTGTGAAAGCAGTACTACACATGTTTCAATCGAGAATGATATTGATGCGACTGAAAATCTAAAAATGATGAGGTCATTCCTAAATCCTTTTATTCCAAAAAAAAAAAAAAATTGATGATGATATTGATGATGCTTAAACTTCAAAGAGTCTTTGTGATATCATAATTGTTTATTTATTGTGTGTTTTAACTCTTTTTTGCAGGCCTTATTATGCCCCAAATAATCCAAGACCAACCAAATTATATATATGTGTGTGTGGTATTACGTTTAAAACTTATTTAGTTGCTCTCTACTTCTGAAGTTATTTGAAAATGTAACAAATAAAGTATAATTAAAAAAATAAATCTATGATAGTATTGTTGCTATTATTGATTATTGATTTTCTTCATAGATTTAACTCATTTTAAGTTGATGAAATATAACTAGGTTGTAAAACACATCTTCCGTAAAATATTGGTTTTTTGAGGTCGTGGGTAGAATCTAAGATTGTTCCACAAAACTTCCAAGATTCCTTTTTCTTTTCCTCTTAATTTTTTTTTATCTGTTTATCTATTTATTTATTTATTTTTATTTTCTTGTAAGTGGGATTACTGACTATTAGAGGAATCCAAGTGTGATTCTAAAAGTTTTTTTTTGGAAAAGCATCCAAGTGTGCTTCAACAAGTGAACTCGAGATATAAGTTAACCATCCTTAATTTTGATGCTTGCTAGCTAGATTTCATTCTACCATGTTTTAAATCAGTAATCATATTTTTAGTCTTCTTCTAATTTTATAACCAAAAAATAAGTTGTTGAAAAACCTTAAACAATGCAAAATCCATTGACAGGATCAAAATTTTTTAATAAAAAAATAAAGTTTATTTTTTTTTTGAAAAAGAAAAGAAAAGAAAATATGTTAACTATCAAATTCTCTTTTGAATATGGTTGAAATTATCCAACAAATTCGTCAGAAACTTGTACCAATCTAACATTTATGCGTAAACTATTATCGTACGATTAAAACAAAAATGAACCCAAAAAATTATAGGGGGTCAACTTCTACATTAGTCTGATTTTCTTCTTCTCTTTTTACTAAATAAACAATAAGGAAAATAGAAGTAAATAGCAAAGTTTTAAAGTATTCGAGATAATTGTAAAATTTACTAGGTAAATAAAGCATTTACTAGGTAAATAGAAACACATATTTGACCAAAAAAAAAAATCTGTTAATTCTAACACACCCTTTTTTTTAGTAAAACGTGGCGAAAAAGTGTATTTTAATCGTTATTTATTTATTTATTTTGTTGTAAATGGTGAAATTATCCTCTCATGCAGCAATCATCATAAAATGATTTCTGTTATGAGGGTTGAAGTTTGCCCTTATTTAGATAAATGTGATTGAGTGATCGTTGCACAATCACAACTAAAACTTGCACTAGATCTAATGGTCAAGGACTTTTTTTTTTTTTTTTTTGCAATTTTTTCCCTTTAAAACTCCCTTTCTAATACTCCTTATGATAATTTTGTTCTACTACTAGTAGTAACATTTGGAAAGTGAGAGTGAAATTTGAAAATCTTATGCGTAATCTCAATCATATAATTTTGTAACATAAACTAAGACAATAAATGTCATCGATAACACTATATGGTATCTAGAAACATTTTATTAGACGAAACAAGTCATGGACATTAATATCATCTAAAACATCTTATATGGTATCTAAAAGAATTATATAATCCAAATCAACTCACTACATGAAAATAAAGAAAAGACAACATATAGTTACAACCCATTTTGTTACTAGTTTATAATCAACAACTACACATTTAAAATTCCTATACTTTTTTTATACTTACCCCAATAATCACTCTATTTCCACATTAAATGACGTTGTAACAATAATCTAGTGATAACTTTATATCAAATTTTATCATAAAATAAAGAGTTAAAATCACTCATCCAAAATTAACAGAAAACCCACCGTTTGATTAGAAGGAAGAGTAGATGGCAGAATCTCCTTTCGAACCCACCAAATTTATATCCTTCTATCAATTAAAAGACGCAAGCTCTTTATCACATTTAAGGGTTCATTTGGCTTTCATGTGTGAATCTAAAGTTTTCATATCAGTTTTTGTCTTTTTTTAAAAAATTAATAAAAATTATAATTGATTTTTGAAAAATCAACCAATTTCAACATGAAAATTTCGTTACAACTTGTACACCAAACACAAGTTAAGTTTTAAAAGACTAATTTACCTCTAATAAATTTTGTCAACAAATTTGATTAATGGACAATAATAGTAATTAGACAACTCTCCATCTCTCTTATTGAATAACATAAAGATATGTACAATCCTTTTTATCTGAATTTAAAAAGAAAAAAAGAAAAAGATTCTCTTTATCCACCTTTTCCATCGTTTCAACTCTCTCTATCCCTCCAACCAAGCAAAAAAGGAACAACTCTTTTGAGCTTGGCCACTAACAGGCCCAAATTCAACGAGCCCAAATTGAAATCAAGCCTGCTCAGTAACAGTTGGGCTAACACTTTCTATCCAAAATCAAGCCCAAATCAGGGCTAATCTTGTAATTTCAAACCCATTTATACTTCTTATTTTCTTGAAAATTAAAAAAAAAAATATTTTGGATAATTCTTCCAGACAGTGCACAAGCAGAGAAAGGAGAGAGCTTCTTTTTCTTCTTCTTCTTCTTCTCTTAACCAGAAGATAACACACAGACGAAGCTTCAAAATCAATGGCGGTTTCTTCAGTTTCCACAACCCTAATTCCCTCTCTTTCTCTCTCCAATCTTCCCCGTTTTCGTCCTCTAAGCCAAAGCTTTCTTCTTTCTCTTTGCAATTCGCCAATTGTTCCCCGAAGCTCCGAGCTCTTAAACCCTCGCCGTCGTCGACTAGGGTTTACGCCGCTCCCGAAGTCTTGGAGCCGCCTCCAGAGACCTTGGACGGGTCCGATGGCCTTGAGGTTCGTTTCTGTTTCAAGTTTTTGATTGTTGTCTGTGTTTGGCTGCTGAGAAAATGTAGGAAAATGAAATTTTGTTTCTTGTGGTGAAATGTAGACTGATTGGTTTTTTGGATTTATTCTTTAAACAAGAATGTCGAAAATTAGGTTTCAAATTTTGATTTTTTTTTTTTCCATCTCATTTCCAGTGTATTTTTGAGATTAGTTGTTTATGTAAAAATTTGGCCTCTCTTTTAGTCTTCAGCCAATCTTATGCTCTTTCAATTGTTGTAATTTTGTAGGAAATAAAATTAAGTTAGTTTTTTTTTAGGCTACATTGAGAAATATATATACATATATAAATGAATTATTTTTAGGCTAAAATGAGCTTGAGATGAGTGTATGTGCTAGCTTGGATGTCATATTTATGTATTCTTGAAAAATAGGACATGATTGATTTTTCGCATTTCTATATTTTATAATTATTTGATGCAGTTTCTCAGCTATAATATGAACCCATTTAGCTGAAGAAACCATTTTTATAAGCTACAATCAAAAGGAGATAGCTGGAAACTTTGTGATGATATCTGATGTTTGTCTTTTTGGTGATTTTCAGGTCGGAGGTTCTGAGACTCCAAGTACTTCCGTGCTTAGTGTCGGTGCTGACGCTGACAAGGTATTTTCTTGGTTGTTTAATCCTGTTTCAAGACAATAGTTTCAAAGAAATAGTAACGAATTTCAATTCAAAACATGTTTGTAACTTGGACGTGAAAATTAACTATATAGAGAATTAGTGAAAATTTTTGTTTGTACGATACTTCGTGTTCATGTTAATCTGCCCTTGATAGATTCTTTGAACTAAATATTGTCGTTACACCGTATTCCTTGAAATATTTGATTTGAGATGGACTTGGAGGAAAACTGAAATGTACAGTTTAATAGTAGAGTTGTACTGCAAAAGGAGATTGTGGTGCAGAGATTGGTAAATGTCACGACTTTACCCTTTGAATCCAAAGGAAGAACTTGTGGATATAGCAATAAGAACTCTGGAACTAAGTACTTGTAGATTTAGTCTAGATAGATTCCAATTAGGCACCAGACCAGTGTGGCTACGTTCCTTCTCGTCTTGTCTTCTGTTTTATTGTCAATATATGCTATTTTGTGGATTTATACTACAAGTTATAATGATGTTAAGTGTCTTTGTTACAGGCTGCACCGAAGCAGAAAATTAGGATTAAACTTAGGTCTTACTGGGTACCCTTGATCGAGGACTCCTGCAAGCAGATACTGGATGCTGCAAGGAACACCAATGCAAAAACCATGGGTCCTGTTCCCTTGCCTACCAAAAAGCGAATCTACTGTGTTCTCAAATCGCCTCATGTCCACAAGGATGCGAGGTTCCATTTCGAGATTCGTACACACCAACGCCTCATCGATATCCTTTACCCAACTGCACAAACAATAGATTCTTTGATGCAACTTGACCTTCCTGCTGGGGTTGATGTGGAGGTCAAGCTATGAGGAAGGACTACTTAGGTAAAATAATAACTACTCAGAAGTGGCGCTTCTCTATCTTGTTTTTACACATGATACCTTTCTTCTAATAATTGTTTCTCTTTTCCCTTTTCCGTTCTTAACCTTACCGTGTATTCGCGTAATGAATTTTTTAAAGTGTTAGGTGGTGGACTTCTTGTGGGAAGATGTTTTTAGAGGAACACCGTGGTTCGCATTTATTCTATCGAGGGGTGACCGGCAGAACAAGTTTGTACAAAGCAATTCAACTTTTCCAGAAAAGCTCTCTGTTTTGCTATGTCATGTAGGCAACGAACCGGCCAAGCAAGGAATGGTCATATAGAATCTTGTCCCTGCTGCAGTTTTTGTATGTGCTTTTATTCCAATTAACTTTCTTCTTGATGGATGATACTCGTTCGGATCATATCAACATCTTAAATATGCACAATGTCATATTGAAGCGATAAATTTTCATCAGTTTTGTTCTTGAATTTTACTCGCATCGTGATTGTTTATAACTCTCATTTTCTTATATTTACGTCTAAATCTATCTAAATCCAGTCCTTTTATGTATTTTCTCATCAAACAAACACCTAGCGAATAGTGAAACATCCATTAGTAAATTAAAAGCTTAGTTTTCCAAGGAACATGGGATCTTGATCGGGGAAGCCATGTCAGTACAAATCTTGAACTGTGGCCGAGTCCTCAAAGGAGAAGGCAATAAAATAATGCCATGTCGTCCATTAGGTTAAAAGACTGAGGAGAGTTTGGAATGCCGCGCTTCCAATGCATGCCAACCATGGAGTTGTTGAATTTTGTGATGTAGGAGCATACTTGAATTTGGAAGGCAGTCTATGTGGCTTGGGCCTCGAAGAAATGCATGAGTCCGTCCATTAGGTGCATCTATGGATTCATAACGGACTCCTTGAAGTAAGAGCCCAAATGAATAGTGTTTGGGGTGGATTCCTGAGTTTGATAGTGAGTGGTGTTTCAGAGTTGATTGCGTTAATTGCAACTTTTGATAGGAATGGTTGCGTCACTCTACATCAGTTGGTATTAGAGCCAGGTTGGTCCCAAGTTCAAATCCCCATAGGTGTACCTTGGAGGGGGCATTTTTTTTTCTAAGGAGGGGAGAATGATGAGCATACTTGAATTTGGGAGGTTGCCTATGTAGTTTAGGTCTCGAAATAGTACTTGAGCCCGTCTGTTAGGTACGTCTACAGATTTGTAAGGGATTTCTCGAAATAAGGGTCCAAACGGATAATGTTTGGGGTGGATTTCTGAATATGATAATAGATAGTGCTTAAAGGAGTTGATTGCGCCTCTTCTATCATTTGTAACTTTTAGGTGGAATGGTTACGTCGTATAAGCCACTTTGTTCTCACTTTAGTTTTAAAATGTTGGCTGGTTCTCGAACAAGAAACGACATCACGGCGAAAACTAGGAAGAAACACGAAGTTGATAGAAGTAAAACAAATAGAACCCATGGTGACTAGAAAAAAAAAAAAAAAAATATATATATATATATATAAACGACATGATATGGAAAACGACAGTAACCTGATTGGCAAGAAACGACAACTCTCACAATATGTCGATGAGATTGCAAAAAACGACAGCAATCTCATTCGAAAACAAAAAAGGAACTCAAAGTGACACCCAGCCCTCCATTAATTTTTTTGTTTTTTGTTTTTTGTTTTAAAAGGAAGGCCAAAAAAATTCGGAAAAATTAAAAAAGTAGGACGGTAATCTTAGGAAAACGGCAATAAGCTCATGAAGACAACAAGTAGAAACGACCTCATATCGGAAAATGACAATAGCTAAAATAGACAAGTGAACATGCAAGCATGATTGAAAAACGTCATTAACTTAAGGATACTTGATCCCTAACCTTTTTATAAAGTTATAATTTGATCTCAAGTTTCTGTTTTCTTTTTTCTTTTTTTTTTTTTTTGTGGTTAAAAGGTCCATAAATTATTAAAAAAGTTGTTATTTGATCTTTTTACTAACAAAGATTAAAAATTGGATGGGTATATCGCGTGTGTATATCATATAAATTGAATAATGTTAACTTCTTTTTAACTATCCTTAATATGTAAATCATGTGAGATCAACGTGATACTTTTGGTTAAAATTTTTAACATATGTTAACAAAAAAAAAAAAAAAAAAATATATATATATATATATATATAGCTTCTTATAAAGTTTAGGGATCTTTTTAACTATAAAATTTTTTTTGGATAGCTTCATTAAAAAATTAAAGACTAAGCGATCTATTTACCTTTAATTTAGCAAAAATGACAATAATATGAATAAACTACAACTACCTCATCCAATAGAATATTATCATCATTAAAGCTTCCATAAAATGCATCAACAGGAAAGTAAGTAACCTTTTGAAACGATTTACGGACAATGAACTGATACAGCAACCGAAAAGACATGGGTTTTTTTTTTTTTTTTTAAATTAAAAAAGACATGCTTTTTTAAGCTGATATTAAACGGTTTATCAAAACGACGCTAAACACTATAAACGACACCAATGGTAAAACGACAATATTATCGCTAGGCCAAAGACGACAAAATAACAGGGGGAAAAAAAAACTAACATGACATTAAGCATAAGAAAGGACCTTTTTTTTTTTTTTTTTTTTTAATTTATTTGAAACAAGAAACGACAATTTATTGGACATCAATAATTATATAAGGACGGCAAAACTAAGAAAACGACATAACTCTCATGTAGAAACGAGAAAACTTACCGAACGACATTTCTAGTTTTCCTATTGTTTTTTTTTTCTTCTCTCTCTCTCTCTCTCTCTCTCTTTCTCTGCTGGGGCACTAAGACAAAATCAAAGTTAGATTCTATTCAAAGGATACGTAGTTGTATATTTTAATTATTGACTACAGACAAAGTTTTGTTTGTTTTGTTTTGTTCGTTTTGTTTTGTTCTTTTTGTTTTTTGTTTTTTTGTTTTTTTTTTAAATGAGACGGTTTTTTGTTTTTTGTATTTTTTTTAATAGAGATAGTTATAATATCCCTTAAAACATGCTAGCAATAGAAAACATAATTCAATTCTTACGTGGTGGCACAAATATAATTTTTCCTCAAAGATGGGGGACATAACTAAAATTCTTTTAAATATTTGTAGAGATGCCTCTACTCAACATCATGTGGCTTTGCCGTTGGCAGTGATTTGATTCCGAGCAAGATTTCAAAGATTTTTGCTCTCGACATCGATCTGTCGGGTAGAATAAGATTGGATGCGATCGGGATCGGGGTTGTGATCGATGGGAGAGAAGGCAGTGGTGTTTAAGGAACATTGCCACAATGTTTCATGAAGTGACTAGGAGATGGGTTGGTTAGGTGTTTGTAGATTGGCAACAAAAAGTGTCACATGCCAAATGATCTATCAAATATTGGACTCGGATTTTCACTTTTAGAAAAATCAGATAAATAGACAGTTTTTAAGCTATTATTAAAAACAATAGTTACTTTTATTAATTTTACAAAACTTCGGATTTAACCCACATCCTAATTCTATTCCTTGCACCAACTCAATGATACCATTAGTTTAACCATACATGGGCACGTTAATTGAGTGGGTGGGACTGTGTCCTGTAGTTCCCATTGCACAATTTCTTGTTTGGGTACTGAGAAAATTTTAGTTCCATCAATTTGAACAACCAGAATTTGTATATGGAATCGCACCCAAAGATAGAAAACACAGCCAAGTTCTTTTCTGGGCAAGGTGCAAATTTTTTTTTAAAGTTGGTTTCTGAAAACACCACTTTGTGAGGGTCCCTCCTTTAGGATCAAGGATCCCTTTCAGTGTAATTGGTCTGGAGGGCTTTTGTTTCACTTTTTGTTCTTATTTATTTATTTATTTTGGTGTTTAAGGTTGATATAAAACCTTTATCTTTTAACTGTACTGGAATATGGATTTCTGATAGTTGACCATAATAACGATGTTTGCTGTCCCACTACAAACATATCCATTTTTGTGGTGGTAGTTCTTCTATGGCTCAGGATTGCAGTTATCATAGAGTACGGTCACCTAACAGTAAAGGATTGTCATGATTGCGTCTTTTGTTAAAGATTTTAGTTGTGTGTGACCCTTATAAAGGTCTTAAATATAAATACTTATTTTTTAACAACCGTATTTAATTTAATATCTTTGGGATCATGCCATCATGTATTTGGACCGCCAACACATTTAGTGAGACTGAGATGACAGGCTTCTTGTTCAAAGGGTAGAGCTTGCTGATAAGTTCTTTAGCGAATATTAGTGGCAGTGTCTCAGACAGTTCTTATAGTGTCTCCGAAATCATATTATCACGTATCTAAACCGCTAGCACATTTAGCAGACTTACGATTACAAACTCTTCGTTCAAAAGATTGGGCCAATAAGGTCTGCGAATAAGATTTTCAGCAAACATTAATATTGGTGTCTAAGACATTTTTTTAGTAACTTAGTTATATGGAAAAGACCTAGATATCTGTAAATATATGAGGTCAAAGGAACTTTGGAAGTATTGCAGTTGATATTTGAATAAAATGCTTTTTATACAACTCTTATATATGTTTTACTCGAGTTAAAAGACTATAATATAATTAAGAACATCATGAACCTTAAGCTAAATTGGTTAGGCACACAATAATTTTGTTAGCCATTAAGTAAGAATCACAATCATATTCTATATATAATATGTTACTTTTGAAACGATTATAGAAGATAAATATGTGAAGTAAGGGAAATAAATGCAAGGGACATTCTAGAGCTCAGAGTGAGACTTGTTATTGTCTTCCTTTTCCATGTCCGCTGGAGGCTTTCCCCGACTTGAAAAGTGGGGTTCTCGAAATCAGTGATCAAGTTCTTTCTTGCCCAAGTGGTCCCCAATAAAGGAAAGTTGCTATAAGAGAGAATTATGAGAATAAATGATAATCAGCTCTCAATATTTACATTTTAATTTAATTGTAAGAGTTTCTAATTTAATATCCGCAACATATTTCATTTGCATTTTTTAGTAAAAAATTTAATTGAGAGAAAAATTTACAAACTTTTTCAAAGTACAAGGAAAATAATATTACAAATTAAAATTTGTGGGACATTTTGTGATAAGGTCTAAAATTTAGAAGGAAAAAGTATAAATTGTCCTTTGAATATAATTCATTTCATCTAATCTATTATGGACCCTAGCTCCTAGTACTTCCATGTGTGCATAAGGTTCACATATTTTCTTTTTATTTTCTTTTTGACTTTTTTTACATCGATACACCCTGATTTTATCACACAATTATAATTTACATCCTAAATTTTTTAATTTTGATACTTTACATTCTAAACTTATAAATTTGTAGCAATCAGAATGAATATAATGTTAATCTATTAGAGGAAATTGACATGTAATTTGTACATGAGTCGTTGACTAATAACATGTATGATCATTCTTATATGTTTTAATCCAAATTGACATGTAATTTGTACATGAGTCGTTGACTAATAACATGTATGATCATTCTTATATGTTTTAATCCAAATTGACATGTAATTTGTACATGAGTCGTTGACTAATAACATGTATGATCATTCTTATATGTTTTAATCCAAATTTATTGAGGATAAGATATTTATTAAATTATTATCAAAATAGAAAATTTCGAATTAACTTTATTTTAGATATAAATTTGGCTAACAATTATCCAAAAAGATCTTTGATGCTCTTAATTAACGACTTACATACAAGTCAAGTGTCAATTTTCATAAAAAGAAAATCAACTTTGTCATCAATGAGGGGTAGATCGTTATATGAAATTGTAACTGTACGATAAATTCATGTTTTTACTGGTGTAAAAAAACCCTTCCTTTTACCAACAAGAACGTGTTACAGGTCTCAACTAGGAGTATAATATTGCTACTTGCCAACTTCTTTTTTTCAAAATCTCACCTTCAGCTTTAGCATTCAGCGTATCAAAACTAATTTGATTTTCCATGAAGTTTCTCTGCAAATGGAGCTGAGTATTTCTTATATTTAGGTTTACTACTTCACTTGAAAGTGATAGTCCACCTTTTTCTGGCTGTCCTATGAATTCTCCACATAGTTGACAATTATGTTCATTTTTCACTCAATGAAAAAATATATTATTGGTGTCATCCCGTCTCTATTCACATTGTCTATCGAAGAAATCTCATGATCACCCACTAGAAGTACGGGAAAAAATGTTTTCAATTTTATTCAAAAGATGAATCTGGTTTCACATAAACTATCACAGATCTAACGCAACACAACCTATTGATAAGATGAGACTATAACTGAAGTTGGCGAGAAACGAATCTGACAAGATCTTGAGAAGAAAAGGTTAAACATCGCTAACGTTGCACTAGCGGGCGGTGACAATTATGTTCATTTAAAACTCTAGCTGGTTAACTTCATTGGTAATAATCCCCTTTTAATGGGCTATGTTTCAGATTAAATTATGTTATCTTTCATGCATGCATATGCTTGAACAGATTTTAAAATCGATCTTTTGCAAATAGTTTTGTTCGAGGGAAATTTAACCCATTTATAAAAAGAGAGGGGGGTGGGGGTGGGGCGGCGGCGATTTCATTTATTGGTTCCAAGATTGTTCTTTAAAAGAATGGTGAGAGTGATATATTCATATAAAGTCAAAATATTGTTTGAATATTGTTAAAAAAAAAAAAAAAAGAAGCAAAATTGTGTATGAATATAAATCCAAATGGTTGAGATGAAAGGACTAATAAAAGATAATGGAATTGTTCAAAAGAACTTTGGTCCTTTTTTTTTGTTTTTGTTTTTTGTATTTTGTTTTTAATAATGAAGTTTTGGATTCTACAAAGGGTATATCTTATAGAATATGCCAATTTAAAGTAAAGCAGTAATTTGTTGGAAAACTCTCTCTTTATTCGTTTTGGACAAGCAACTTATGTTTAATTCCATAAAGTGGATATGTTTTAAGTTTAGTTATGTTTCCTTTAGCAAAAAAAAAAAAAAAAAAGGTTACGTTCTATGTCCCTTGGACAATTTGTAAGGGTTTATTCTTTGGAAATTTAATAAAAAACAAGTGATGTCTAATCAAATCGAATAGCCTTTTTTTTTTTTTTTTTTTTTTTTTGTATTATAGTACTGTGATTTGTTTATTGTTTTCCATATATTCTAAGAATCTGATTTGTTGCCATTTGTGTTAGCTATCTTTTTTTATTATTATTTTAAATTCATTTTTTCAACTTTTTATGGTGGAATGATTTTTTTTTTCTTTGTTTTGTTTTTGTTTTTTTGTTTTTTTGTGAATGTTGTTGTGGAATAGATTGCTTATCCATAAAAGATACATTGTATATCATACTTTGGGTTTTCAGGATTTCTGTTACTATGATTGGTTTGCAAAATGGGACAAAATTGCCAAAATTAATTTTTAAACCAACAGGAGAAGTAAGCCAATCTCTTAATTAACCAAAAAAACATAACTTTTTTTTTTTTTTTTTAATCTTTCTAATATCAAAATAGTAAACAAAGCTATTCCTACGTTTTCTCCTTATCCTCTTACCATTTTGCAGTTTCTACATTGTTCGGTGTTAGAAAATAATTTAATAAGCCCACGAGAAGTTAAGGGAAATTTTTTTTTTCCAATTTTGTAATAGGAAAATTTATGGTGGAAACCTTATTTTATATTACCGAGAGGTATAATTGTTTTAGTCATTTCTTAGATTAACTTTTTAACAATATAATTTACAAGTATCCACGACACGTATAAAATACTTTTAATCATATATCAGACCGTTAAAATTTGATCCAATTAATAAAATAGCAATACATTTTATATAAATACATTTTATATAAAAAATGAAAACAGATTCTACCGTAAATTTTTTCTTTTTAAAAATCATCAAAATTTATTATAGTTTTCATGCTGAGAAACATAAAATTTGATTTGCTTGCCGGCTAGTTGCTGTAGTGCTTGAAGAGGCAGCCCTTTGTGGGCCCTCTTGATCAGGAATAGCCCAAATTTTTTTTTTTTTTTTAACTAACCTCATCATACTTTTCAAACTTGATATTTGATAGAGGCAGCTGTGGTGAAGAAGGAAAATTTTAAAAATGGTGACGAGTGATTAATGGCCCGTTTGAATTGTAAGTTTAAACAGTAAATTTAAATTTTTGTTACCGAAAATATTGTAAAAGAAAGTTTAAATAATGGATTCGAACCTATAATCCAAATAAGACCGAAAACTAATATACTAATTATTTACAGATACATAAAAATACCTTGCTTTTAGGGCCCATCTATGGGATGTCGGGTGGTTTCTAGATTTTCTTTTTAAATATTTTCATTTAATTTAAACTTATTTTTAACTATTCACATCTTTAAATATCTATAATAAATTTAAATTTAAATATTTATAATTTTGTTATTTCAATTCCAATTGAGTTTTCAACGTCATTGTACCCATATCCACACATCTCAACATATGGCTTATCCATCCTTCGGAGCTTGGCTTTTAATTAGTTGTTTTTTTTATTTGTTTTGGGAGGAGGATAGGATTAAGGATTAGAATAGTTTAAGTACCAATTAGCTGGATATGCACATTTTTTTATAGGATAATTAAGTCATTGGATAATTGAGAAACAAGATTAGTAAATAATAATTGGTACTCGGATATGCATATATTTTATTGTTTTATTTCTCTCGAAATTTTATGGGAAAAAAAAAATCATTTCGACTTAAAAAATTCTCTTAAAATTTAAAATTTGAGTTATTGTAGACATATATAAAAGTGTCATTTCAAATAAAAAACTCCCTTGAACATTTATTTTGAAAACAGACAATGAAACATCGTCTGGAGACATCTCCTAAATTTATCTCTATTATTTTCATCTTTTTTTTGCTCAATAGTTTATCTCCATTATTGAAAAAGGGAAAAGACTTGTCGTTTCTCAATCCTCATTTCTGAAAAAGAAGGAAACACTTTTTGTGGATGGAATGAAAATGGATAATATGTGATCTTTTATTTTCTTTTTTGAATTAAAAAATTATTTTCTCTAAATTGCAGGTGAAGATATATATTTCTTTTCGCATTCAAGAATCGTTTTTTTAAAAGAATTTGAATAACATTTTTTGATTGTTTGGAAAAACTTTTGGTTAAAATTAAAATGTGTTCTCTAAAAATATATCTTATAATGAGATCAACGACAGTTTTGTAATTGCCCTTTTTTCACTTATACATTACACATGGCATTGTGGTAAGGCAAAAGAATTTTTTTAAATGTATTTTTGCTCAATATATTGGAGATTAGTTATGTTTTCACGTTTCTATACCGATGTTATTATCAGATCAACTAACATCAAAAATAAAAAACTTGATTTTTTTTAATTATTGCCAAAATGGGATGCAAATATTAATATCAAAGACAAGACAACCATCTAGTATAAAATACACATTCTTGATTAAGACTGATTCCATTAGTAAAATGTGATAAAGTTCGGTGAGGAAGACTTAAGTTGAGATCTGGTCATGAGAAAATTTCTCAAATTTCTCGACAATCTTATAATCGAGATTATACAAAACTCTTAAAAAATCTACAATTGATAAAATATTTTGATCGATCGAAAAATAATCACTTACAATATAGAGGCCGCAACAAACTTTAGCCGTAATACAAACGAAACCAATAGACATGTAGCGCCGAAGTACAATTCGAGTGAAACAAACACACAAATACAAACCAAAGGTAGGGAACTACCTCCTTTATTGCAAAACTAAAAACAAAAACACAAAAACAAAGTATAAAATTAAATAACATCAATTGCAAAATTCTCACACAATGCAGAACAACTTCTCTATCATGCGCCATAACTTAGAGGAAATCGATGGGGTGTGATTGGAGGTATCTCATACTATCGGAAGTTTACTGCATGGTACCAGAAGCTTGCCAGGATAGATTTAGCCTAGAACCATTCATTTAGGACCATCTAACTCCATCCCTGCTGAAATCACCGAACTGTTGATTATCCTTGCTTGCCACGGCTTCATTAGACTAGGATACTGGCCACATTGCACTGGCATATGCTCTAACTCAGTCCTTGTTGACAATGACAGTGGGTGTCCTATGCAAAGGAAAACCTTAAAATTTGAGAAGTTTGACCCATACTTTCTAACCTACGTTTAGGCTTCATTTGAGGATCCCTTTGGCAACTATGTTTTCGAAAGTTATTTTGTCGTTTTCCTCAAATTTTTATTATTTACTTTTCTAAGGGCCTGTTTGGTGCACAAGTTCAGTTTGAGTTGAGTTGAAATTTTTAAGTTTGAATAGTAATTTTTGTTGACTTTTTCAGAAAAGACAAAAAACTTTTGGGGAAAAGATAAAAAACATGATGAAAAAAATACAGTTTAGTTTAAACCAAACTGGTAAACCAAACGGGCCCTAAATATTTTTAACAAACTCAAATTTTAAAAGTCCATAACTTTATCATTTTAAATTTAAATGAGATAATTTTTTTTATTTTAATTTTTTACAAATTACATAGAATTTCGATAGGTATGAAATAAGATCCATATTACTAATTTTTTTTTCGAACACATTTTAAATTTTTACACTTTTTCACACTAAACAGTTTGTTTTCTCCTAACGCCCTTCCAAAACTCAAACTATTTCTAATTTTTAAAACACCATCTCCAAATGTATCCCCAAACAGAATCTTTAAAAGTCTAAAATCATTAAAATACAGTCTAACTTCACAGATTATTAGAGTAATATAATTATAATTTCATAATACATTATGAGATCTGATTCTTAAATACTAGACACGATAGAGTTTAAAAGATCATCTTTTTATTATCATGCCGTCACCACTTATGATAAGGTGGCGAATAATTGATGAATAGTCGTAAGAGGCGTGACGTAACGAGTGAGCTAAAAATAATAATAATAAAAAACTATGGGGAATTCGGAATGCAATTTGGATTAGGATTTTGGAAAACGACAAGAAGGGTTTGGCCGAAAGGTTTCTGGTCACCCTTTGATTGCTCCCACGAACAGGTAAAAGGTTCTTTATTGAGGTTTGTTCCAATATTTTATTACTAAAAGCGTTTATGTAACCCATTACGTAACAAGCATGTAACTTTTTGTCCTTATTTGTTTTTGGGTTTTAACAATCTACTAGTTAAAAAGCACGCACTTGCATATTAATCTTACTGAAATTTATTTAGTACTTTGTTACGATCATTTTTTTTTTTGTTAAAGACAAATAAAATAAAAGAATCACATAAAAAATTATTATATTGATAAAGCAATTAGAAGGACAAAGTATTTATGAAAGTCACATTCTATAAAATATTTCTTATATGGTTGTGTAAAAATTTTTTTACATATAGAGGTATTTGAGAAGATTTCTTTTAACAAGGAAAAATCAAGAGAAAAAAAAATTCAAAAAGGGATAAAAATGAAAAAAAAAAAAGAAGAAGTAAAATTTCACAAAAGGAAAAAAAAAAAGTACAAAAGGAAGACTGGGAAATTAAATATTAGAAAGTTTTCAACCAAAACGATTTGGTTGAAGAACCTAAGAAAAATTATTTAAGTAAAGAAGTATTTGAGAAGATTTTTTTTAACAGAGACAAATCAAGAGGAAAAACAAAATCCAAAAAAGGAAAAAAATGAAAAAAAAATTTAGACTAAAAAGTAAAAAAAGAAAATAAAAGGATAAAAGGAGGACTGAAAAATTAATATTAGAAAGTTTTCAATCAAAACGAATTGTTTTGGTTGAAAAACCCATGAACAATAAACATTTTTGCCACTTCTAATATATGCAATTTAAGGCTTCAACTATGTAAGTTATTGTTGTTATTTTATTATTAAGTTAATTCATTGTCAAATCAAGTAAACTTAAAGTATTATTACGGCTATCAATGAACAATAATTTATCATCATGTAAGTTGATATTAAAAAACATGTCCAGAATTGATGTCTTTATAAACTATTAATAATCTAATAATTTCATTTGTATAAGATCCACCAATGAGAAATTTTTAGATTTTTTTGTCTTTTTATTTTGTTTTGTTTTGTTTTTACAAGAACAATGAGCAATTTAGATGCTACAACTTACAAGTTGAATACAACACCGCCTCTCCAAAAAACAAGGGAAGAGAAAAAGCCTACAAACCAACAAATAAATTTGTTCAAAGCCATCGGGTGTGATGGTCTAATGAGCAATTTAGATGTTACAACATGCAAGTTGAATATAACGCCGTCTCCCCAATAAACAGGGAGAGAGAAAAAGCATACAAACCAACAAATAAATTTGTTTAAAGCTATCGGGTGTGATGGTCTAATCAGCAATTTAGATGTTACAACATGCAAGTTGAATATAACGCCGTCTCCCCAATAAACAGGGAGAGAGAAAAAGCATACAAACCAACAAATAAATTTGTTGAAAGCCATCGGGTGTGATGGTCTAATGAGATTTAGATGTTACAACATGCAAGTTGAATACAACGCCGTCTCCCTAAGAAACTTGGAAAGAGAAAAAGCATACAAACCAACAAATAAATTTGTTGAAAGCCATCGGGTGTGATGGTCTAATGAGCAATTTAGATATTACAACATGTAAATTGAATACAACGTCACCTCCCCAAGAAACGAGGAAAGAGAAAAGACCTACAAATCAACAAATAAATTTATTGAAAACCATCGGGTGTGATGGTCTATTAATAAAGAATTACTGTGTTTGAATTTGAATAGTCTTTTTTTAAAAGAGATCTTAAAATGAAACCAAAATTTTATCAATCCAGTACTTAATTTATCATATCATGTCGTTATATATTCTCTAGCTCATAAGGTTGAAATGACTTGCTTCTTACTTGAAATTTATATAAAAAACACATAAATTAAAAAAATATGCATCTTTCATGTTTTGTCTAAACCCGACTTCTTTTTATTGTTATATTTTAAAAACTTAAAATTATATCTTTAAATTTTTTTCTCAAGGTAACAACTTTATTGCAGTAAACCGTTAACTCAGCTAAAACAGAGAAGGCTACAAACAAGAGAACGACCTTTCCGTCTCAGAAATCAACTAGAGAAAAAATAATTTATCAACAGTTGGACTTCCTTATTTCCATCTTTAAATTAAATAATTACGATAGCAACTATCACCTGATTTATTTTATAAAACAGTAAAAGATAAATTATATTTATAAAAATAAAGGACTAATTTTTCCACTAATGAAGTAAGATTTCTGCATAAAACATCAATTTTCTTTTGGATTTACAATTTTTTTTTGCTAAATTATGTAAATTATTGTCTTACAATATTAGCTCATATTCTTCCAATCATTTTGTGGAGAACTTCTAATAAGTAATAACCTCCATACAATTTTAAAACGTTTGACCGAACAAACTTATATATTCTTATATTTTTTTTTCCCTAGAGGGGCCAAATTTTATTTCTATTTTCTAATTTTATCATTTTTGTATTACGTGCTTGATATAAAGAAATATGTGGAATTTATTTATCTATTTATTCTTTTAAATCATGATATATTTGAGTTATGTATTTTATAATAAACCCAGGTTTAAATTAATATTAAATTATGATTATAATAAGAGCATCCTGTGAAATTTTAGTATTTGATTCAAATACAATACAAACATTTTAATATACATTTGGATGTTATATTTTGACATTTGTGTGCATATAGTCTAATTGAACGAGCGTTTGGATGTAAACATTAAAATATATTTGAATGCATGTAAGGTGTATTTGAAAAATATGTGAATTAGAACGTGTGTATTCAAATAGTAAATGGTATTTGTATTTGGGTTTGTTTAAAAAGTTTTGTATTCAAATGCAAGATACCAACAACCAAATAAATATTAAATTATAGCAGAAAAATATTTTCTTTGCATGGGTAGTAATTATTGGACAATAGACAAATTTCTCAAATAATTGATCAACCTTATTGGTTTGCGTTGTCGTTTAGAGTTAGAGGAGTCGAGAGGCATGGATGAGAGGATTAATGTATTGAAACACCCAAAAAAAAAAAAAAAAAAAAAAAAAAAAACCCCATGATCTGTTGAATAAAATATTTAAAGTTTTTACATTGTACCCTGTTGAAATTTTTTTTTTGGGCCCCTCAATTGGGGGCACCATTATAGGTATTAAATTGATATCCTCCATTCTTTGAGTTATTTTTCTTGATTAAGGAAAAAAAAATCTGATTTGTTTTAATAGATTATAGGTCGTTGAATCTTAAATCATATATTCTTTTGGTAAATTGAAGTTAGGGTCACTTAAATCTAAACTATACCTTAGAGTGCTTAATTTGAATGACTGTTATCTCAAAAGCGAGAGAGAGACTTGGACTTGTTGCTTTGTAGATACCCTGTCATCCGGGACTAAAAAAATTATAGTATTGTCAACTGTAATAAAGTTTCTACATTTTTTCTAATATACTCTGTTTTTTCTCATGTTTTTGTCACAATACCAAACCCAATATCGTTAAACACTAGTTCATTGATATTTTTGACTTTTCAAAATATACCTCATTTAACCGCATATGGATGCTATAGGATTAGACCTATTTGAGAAAATTTATTTAAATAAAAAAAATATAAGTAAAATGTATATCATAAAAAAAAAAAAAATATCTGAAGAGAAAAAAAACATGAAGATCAAAAAATAAAATGTTAAAAAGCAATGCAAAAAAAAAAAAACAAAAAACAAAAATGAATGATTTAGGGGGTTGGTGAAAGAGTTAAGATTTTTAGATCATAGTATTTTCAAAAGACAAAATTTTTTTAGAAAATGCTGATGAAAGTACAGTTAGTTTAAAAACTGTAACCAACGAGCCCTAAAAATTATAAATAAAATTTATACAAAAAATCTTTTTTTTCCTCTCCTCTCCTCACACTTACATACTCTCATTTTCTTCTAACTCTCTCTATCTCTCCCTCCCTTCCCCTCGAGCAAAAGAAGAAAAAAAAAAAAAAAAAAAAAAAACAATCCTCCATTTGTCCCCCCTTCCCTCTCCTCCTGTCAGCTGCATAGCAGTTAAGTTACGAAACGCAAGTTTCGTCCAAAACATGCATTTTGGATGAAAACAGTAAAAATTAGTGTCATTTCTATGTAATGTATAGATATAGGGACAATTCTGATAATAAACACTACAATAAAAGATAATAAGTATTCCTTATCCTAACTTAGAGCTTCATATACTTCTCTTATTATGGGATTCTGTCATTGACATTATTGATACTATTGCGTTTAAATAAGAAGGAGAAAAAATAATACCAAAAAGTCTCTTACATTTTCTTCTCCAAAGACTTATTTCGAGGTGAAGATATTAATAAAGTCAATTTAAACTCTGTCTGTAACCAATGTCACTTAAAGATCTCATTTTTGTTGTCTGAAAAATAACAAAAAGATAACTTTTAGGGTAAGACTTCTTATAAATCACTTTTATTCTTTTTTCTTGAGAGGAAAAAAAAAAAAAAACTAATTTTCCTTAAAGGTTTCATGTTAAATGTGGGTTAATTGAGTCATTACAAAAACAAAGATAGAATATATATTTTTTTCTTACAAAATTAGGTATTGGGATAAGACAATTTCCAGTAATTACGTATTTTTTGATGTAATCTATTAATTACAAATATTGGTTCACAAAATTCTCTTTTTAACATCATTTTTTTTTCCTATAAGGATCTTCTTTCTTATGATTGCAAATTAAATATTTGTTTAATATATTATTTGTTGTACAATATTTTATTTATTTTTAAGTTTTATCTTATTTTATTCCATCTTATAAAACATGATGTTAACAGAATATTCTTCCAATCCACTTAAAAAAAAAAAAAATTTAAATAATAAAAAAAAAAATCAGACATGTCTATATCTTCCTTCCCCTGAATCACCTGAATCACCTCCTTCTCCTCCCAAACCCCTCTCTCTCTCTCTCTCTCTCTCCTCTTTCTTTCTCTAGTCTCTCCACACATTTGTATAAACATATAAACAAATATTTCATTATTATTTCTTCTTTCATTTTCCAAAATATTTTCCATGAAAATCCTGGCCATAATAACTCCTCCCCTATATAAGAAATCCCCATTTCTCTCAACGCCAAACCAAGTCATCACCCTCCACACAAATCCTCTAACTTTCTCTCCCATTTTCTCACTCCCCAAACACCCCCACTACAACCCCCACGCCCCCTCCATGGCCACTTGCATCGACGTTTCCCGAACCGGCGGCGGCGGCTCCCAAGCAACCCCCCACCTCCCACTTTCTCGGGAACCAAACAGACCCCAAACCGACGACAACGCCCAGCTCAAGTTCGTCAAATTCTGCCGCCGCAGATTCTCCGACCACGTCCCCCGCGCCGCCACCGTCTGCCAGAACCGCACTGCTACGACCCACACCAGCCGAGCCGTCGATTTCGTTGACCGAGACGAAATCGACGGCGTGGATGATTTTCCCGTTGACGACGACGAAGAATTCGATCTGTGGATGGTTATGAAGAGCGAAGCTCGATCCGACATCGACCAGGAACCGATCTTGTCGAGTTACTACTTCAATTCGATTCTGTCGTACAATTCTCTCGAGAGCGCTTTGTCCCACCATCTCTCTGTCAAGCTGAGCAATTCTAGTCTTCCGATAAACACCCTCTTCGACATCTTCATCGGAGTTTTCTCGGAGGACGAAGAGATCGTAAAGTCCGTAAAACACGATCTCAAAGCCGTTAAGGAACGAGACCCGGCTTGTATAAGCTACGTCCACTGTTTCTTGAACTTCAAAGGGTTTTTAGCCTGCCAAGCTCACCGGGTGGCTCACAAATTGTGGTGCCAAGGCAGGAAAGTCCTGGCCTTGTTGATCCAAAACCGGGTTTCGGAGGTTTTCGCGGTGGATATCCATCCGGGGGCGAAAATCGGGCGCGGTATACTGCTCGATCACGCGACGGGAGTTGTCGTTGGCGAGACCGCGGTGATCGGGAACAATGTGTCGATTTTGCACAATGTGACATTGGGAGGGACAGGAAAGGCGTGTGGCGATCGGCATCCGAAGATCGGCGACGGGGTTTTGATCGGCGCGGGGACTTGTATCTTGGGCAACATTAGGATTGGTGAGGGTGCTAAGATCGGAGCGGGTTCGGTCGTGCTAAAGGAGGTTCCGCCACGGACTACCGCGGCTGGGAACCCGGCGAGGCTTGTGGGAGGGAAGCAGAATCCAATTAAGCTTGATAAGATTCCTAGCTTTACTATGGACCATACTTCACATATTTCTGAGTGGTCTGACTATGTTATTTAGAAACCTTAATAAATTGTCTATCTTTTTTTTTTTTTTTTTTTTTTTTTTTTTTTGTGGGGTTTTTGAGTTTGTACGATTAGGTTGTTATCTTGGTCATGTGTATGTGTTTTAAGTGAGAACCGAGGTTCTCCTATTGGCAAATGCAAGACAAGAAAAGTTTTATGGTTTGGTTGAGTTGAGCAGCTTGTTTTTGTGTTGTTTCTTGGTGAATTATTGTTCAGAAAGAGGACACAAATTGGAAGCACAAGGGTTGGAGCTGCTTCGGGATGTTAGGTTGGTGTTTTTTGTATCAATTTTAAGAAGACACTAGTATGTTATATGTATATTACATATAAATGAAAGTATCTTTATAATTTTATATTGCTATTTTTGGTCCTTTATGTTCTTTCATTTCTAGTACTCTTTACTTGCATTTGAGAGCTAGTAGAACTTAAACTCTCGTTTGATACCCTGGTTTTAAACTTATTTCAACTGTATTTTCTCTTATAAAAATTTAAAATTATTGTTTGAATTGTGGGTTTGAACTTACAATCTTACAGGGTCTTTCTAGTATATGTGGTAATGGCAGGTAATGCTTGGTAGTATGCATTTTCGCCTTTTGGAATGAAGGAAGACATTTTTATGTGAATTTTCTGAAATTGGATACTGTAATAACAATAGTGATCTGACATTTCAGAAACACGCATTGTATTGGTGGCCGGACCTTTTTAATCCTATCATGAGAAAAAGAACTTTCCGAGTCGTGATTTGGGAATGATTCAAATGTGGAAACTATGTTTGGGTGATGAATTTAAACTCATCACCATCAACTCAATTTTTATCTTTTTCCTCAAAAGTTTTTTGTCTTTTCTGAAAAAGTCAACCAAAATCACTATTTAAATTTATAAATCTTAACTCAAACACGTACCAAACGGGCCCAGGCCTAGGTTTTTGGATAAGGTTTTACTTATGGGGAATGGTTCAAAGTTGAGATCTTTTTTGCTATCATTAGTATGAACGGAGGGCTGTTGTTACTTTTGTTTCCGTTAAAGTCAAAGAAATGTGGCTAAAAATAGTGGAAACCCATCAATACGAAATGATTTTGAGTTGGGAAAGGAGGAAATATGGTGAAGAATATTCCTTTCCTTGTGCAGTGCATTTCAAGAGATTTGGTGGTGTTAAAAATGTGTAACTTCTTCAACATTATCAAAGAGGTCAAAAGTTTAGGCAGAGTAATTCAATTAACCAAAACTGTTTCTACCTTTCGGAAGGCCACATGTTACTGAGTTACTGCAAGGCCCTGCAGGTAAGTAGAACATGGACACGACTTTTGTTGGTTTGGACTTCAAGTGGTCATGTTCAATGGCATGAAACGAGATATATATATATGTGTGTGTGTGTGTGTGTGTGTGTGTGTATGTATGTAGTTCCATTTAAAGGTTTTATAGTAGAAATGCTTTTCTCATGTGTAACATGAGTTAAAACATATAGGTGTTGTATGGCTGTCGTCAGCTTGTGCTGTGAGATGTTTGGTTAAGTCTATAACAAGTGAAACCCTCGTTTCATGTTGCTAAGACGTGGTGGAACCATCATATTTTTAGGCAATAAAACCGCCCCGTTCCGCGACAGAACTGCAGGCATCATATGGATTTATAATTCTAAAATCACGGACTGCGAAGGCACCTTTTGCCTAGAAGCTAAAACCTTCCTTTTTTAAGTATAAATGGCCTGTTTCGTCCATAGATTTGAATAGTATATTCAAATTTTTGTGAGAGAGAACATTATAGAAAAGTGTTGGAGTTGTAGGTTTGAACCTTTTTCGAAATGGGGGCTAAACAGACTAGAATTCGAATGCAAATTTTAAGGAAAAAATGAGACCTAGGAAGCTTAGTTTATTTATTTATGTTCGTCCGGGTTTCTCTTTTACATCCAGAAAAATTTTCCAAAAATAACAAAAAACTTTCTTCGTGATTTTTTAAAGAGGATTCATTTGGAAGTAGGAAGTTGAAGCATAGCCTGAATCTAAAAGATGCAAACTTTTCAAGATTTTGAACTTCATCAACAGACCAGATATACTATGCTACTATAAAACAGAACTAAAAGGCAAAAAAAAAAAAAAAAAAAAACAGCTGAAATTATTAAAAACAGTGATCAAACAGACTCTTAAGATCACCCCCCTTCCTGTTCCCTTGTTACTTCCAAGAGAATGTAGCGAAAGCCGCCATATTTACGGTTAAAAAATACCAGCCAAGAACAGAGTCCTCGTAAATGCTTGGGCTGTCGGGCGAGATCCCATTTATTGAACTGAACCAGAAAGATGCTCCCCACCCTGAGAGATTCCTTGATAGCCAAGTTGATTCCAAGGGGTTGAACTTTGAGTACATCCCTTTCGGAGCAGGAAGAAGAACGTGTCCTGGGACCGCATTTGCTACGCCGATATTGAGCTTCCACTTGCACGATTGTTGTACCATTTTGACTGGAAAATACCCGACACGTCGGTGCGAGAAGATCTAGACATGTTTGAGACTTTTAGGGTCGCAGTTCGGAGAAAGAAAGAACTCAACTTGATTACCACTCCTTATATTTCTGCAAACATTTAAGATCAATAAGGAAAATGGTATTGAACTTCTTTCTTTACACTTTTCCTCTGCTTTTAATGTTACGATAAGGAAAGGGATTTAATAACTAAATCAGTGGTCACAAAAACTCGTCATATCTATGTATTGCTGTTGTTGTTGGTGTTTTTTTGAATAATTATCCAATACCAGAACTTACCATCTAAAAAAAAGCTCAGCAGGCATGTTTGGTACACTATATAAGAATGTTGTATTGTATTATATTAAATTACTACAAATGTTTGATAAGATCTCAGGATTGCAGAAGTTAATGTGGATATTAAATGTGTTATCAAACGCGGTACATTTTCAGTTTATCATATTGTGTTGTTTTGTATCAGGGTCAAGATGAAGGTCAGGGTTGAGGACAATAGGGCCCTCGGGTAGCATTGGTTGAGGCTCAGGGATGGGTTGGCCCGTGGTTGGCGTCGGGAGGGGACGAGTCAAGTTCGGCCTGCGAACGGAGAGGGAGATAAAATACAATACATCTTATACAATACAACACAATACCTGCAACTAAACATGGCTAATATGTTTTTCTATGTGTTATAGCTTCCTTGCTCTGTTTTTTTGCTCTGTTTTCCCCTGTTTTGAAAGAGGACGGTAATACAAGCAAAAGCATTTTTGTAATTTTCCATAATGCAAACGACATCTCTTTGGTATCAACATGAAGACACCTTGTATTATCATTTTCTTCTATTGCCAAATTTTGTGTCGTACGGACCTAAAAAAAGGCTACTACAAATAGTCACGTCGCTTACAAGAATTCCAAAGTCCTGAGTGAGTGAATTCTTTCAGCTAAAAATAAGCTGACTAAAGTTTCCGAGTTAAATGTGTAACAACAATTAGAAAATAAATAATATGAAAAAGAAAAAAAAAAAAAGAAAAAGTGCTAGAATATACCATGCATGAGTTATAGAGTTTGGCGTAAAACTCCTCAGAGGATAGAATTTATTGGCCTTACCCGGATGGAGGACGGAAACATAATATCCCATTAAGGAGGAACAAAGAGAGAAAGCTTTTCTCCTTTTCTCTTTTTAACCTATGTATTTTTGTATAAATTAATATATCGTCCCTTCAAGTTCCCCTAAATTTTTTCTTCTTTCTTACTAACTCGTAAATCTGGGATCTGATTCAGATTTATCGTACTTGTTTTTTTTTTTTTTTTTTTGTGGTACAAATTTACATATAGCCCCCCTCACAATAATTTATGTCTTCGGAAAGATCAAATACAATGCAAAAAGGGAAACTTACGAAAATACCCCCGTCACCACTAAACGACTTGGCGCACAACACAGCTACAAAGCTGCATAATAAACAACAATCACCAGGGTTAAACGACAAGTAGCATGGGACCAAATAGTCGGCAAGGCAGCTCCTACATCAGATTTTTAAGGAGAATATTGACTTTTTTGGTATAGCAACCTATGTTAATAAAAGTAAAAAAATAAATATAAAACAAAACCTTAGGTTTGGTGTCAAAAACGTACTAAGAGTTAGAAATTCACATCTCAGAAATATAACAATTTCTTTTATCTGATAAAAAAGATCCGAAAATTTTGAAGACCACTCAAAGATGCTTGAAGAGTTCAGCATTTTCCACAAAATAATGCTAATGAACTTCAATCACATTGATTAAACTAAGTGACAGATCTAAACATGAGCCTGTTTTTCGGCACTATTTAAAAACTTTTACATAATATTTTCTCTCACAAAAAAATAGAATTATGATTCAAATTTACTTTTAAGATCCAAATAGACCATAAGACTAAAATAGGATGTACTTGCTCTCCATTTTTTCATCACTCAGATCTTATCTTATGCAAAAATATCTTATGAAAATTTTTCATCTCATCGTTTTCATTCCTGTCGTACAATAATTGAAAACTGGGTTACATGTACGTACGAATAAAATTGTGTTTTTGTGCTTTTTTGCAGAATATCACATGGCTTATCTTTTTTTTTTTTTTTTTTTTTTTTTTAACACTCCATTTTTTCTGATGGTGAAAAGAAAGAACGTCATCAACAAAGGGACAAAAAGAGTACTGATAAAATGCTTGTAAGCAAGTGGAGTGTAAAAAAAACTGTGTTCACATAAAAAGCAATAAAGATTTTTCCCTCATTAGCCTAAATTTTCTCTGCATTTTCTTCATGGATCCCCAACTCCCCTCCTTCCCAATCCTTCTCAGCTTCTTCCTCTTTGTGTTCATGGTTCTGAACATACGAAAAAGATCATCCAAAACCGTTAATTCTACTTCTAGACTAACCCCAGGGCCATGGAAGTTGCCCATCATAGGAAATTTGCACCAACTTCTAAGCTCTTTGCCCCATCACGCATTAAGAGACTTGGCCAGGAAATATGGACCGTTGATGTACTTACGAATCGGCCAGGTTCCAACTTTGGTGGTTTCGTCGCCAGAGTTTGCAAAAGAGGTGATGAGAACTCATGGTGCTATCTTTGCATCTAGGCCCTTGGTTCTCTTTTCACGGATTGTGCTCTACAATTCTACCGATATTGTGTTTTCCCCATATGGAGAGTATTGGAGACAGCTACGAAAAATTTGCACGCAGGAGCTCTTGAGCGTGGCGAGGGTTGAGACTTTTAGACCAATTAGAGAGGAAGAAATGTTAAATCTTGTAGAATGGATTGCTTCAAATGTTGGGTCTGCTATCAATCTCACTGAAAGAATCTACTCCTCAACTTACACGATCACGGCACGTGCAGCATTCGGCAAGAAAAGTGAAGATCAAGAGGAGTTCATGTCGATCGTGAAGGAAGCTATAAAGATAGGATCGGGGTTTGATCTTGCGGATGTGTTTCCTTCTTTCCGTTTTCTTGATCCTCTGATCTTCGGTACGAGGGCTAAACTGGCGAAGCTGCACCAAAAGTCGGACAGGGTACTTGACAACATCATCAAGGAACATAACAAGGAGAAGCCAACAGAAAAAAGTGGTGAAAGTGGAACTGTTAAAGAAGATCTAGTGGATGTTCTTCTAAAGTTTCATAACAATGATCTTGAATTTTCCCTGACAACCGACAATCTTAAAGCAATAATCTTTGTAAGTGCATCAATCTTTGCTTCATTAAATTCACATACTTGTGTAAGAAACATACATTTGTGCATATCCACATCGATTGAGTTTTTAAACATTGTGAAGTTTAGTAAATTTTAAATACATAACCATACTTGTTACTTTCAGGACATCTTTGCTGCTGGGACAGAAACATCTGCTACCGCTTTAGATTGGGCAATGGCAGAACTGATAAAGAATCCAAGAGTCATGAAGAAAGCACAAAATGAGGTGAGAGACGTCTTTTGTAAAAAAGGGTCGGTTGATGAAACAGCAATTAGCGAGATGACGTATTTGAAATCGGTTGTCAAAGAGACATTGAGATTACATCCTTCTGCTCCCCTGTTAGTTCCGAGAGAATGTGGACAAAAGTGTGAGATTAATGGCTATGAGATACCCGCGAAAACAAAGGTCTTGGTTAATGCTTGGGCAATTGGAAGAGATCTTAGCTATTGGACTGAGCCCGAGAGTTTCATACCGGAGAGGTTTCTTGATAGTCCTATTGACTACAAAGGAACAAAATTTGAGTACATTCCGTTTGGGGCTGGAAGGAGAATATGCCCTGGCATATCGTTCGGTGTTACTAATATCGAGCTTCCTCTTGCAATGTTGCTTTACCATTTTGATTGGAAACTCCCCGGTGGATTGAATCAGGAAGATCTGAACATGACTGAGTCGTTCGCCACGACTGTTCGTAAAAAAGATGATTTGCACTTGATTCCCATTGCTTGTGACCTGTCATTTCTTGAAGAGGCCAGTAGGGAAGCAAAATAATATGTTTCCAATACTTAAATTAGCTGCTGTTTGTTTTCATCGTTCCTTGTTTCTGAGTCGATTGAAGTTCTTGGTAGTAAGTCTGTGTGGAATTTCCGTGTTCATAATTGATGCATTCTAGTAGCCAAGTTAAATGGGCATCGTCTCTATATGTAATTTTCTCATGAGCTCTATTTATTTTGCACTTTGTTTGTTGTTAATAATTTCTGACATTTTTCATTATAAATTAATAAACGTTGTTTCTATTCACTACTTATATCAGAGAATTTGAAATTTTTTTTTATGTTCCATGAATTTATCACATAGTTACAATTTATACCATGAACTTTTAATTTTGATAATTTATATCACTAACTTATAAATTTATAGTAATTTACCCTCATTGATAACATGTTGTTGTTGTTATCGTTTTTTTTTAATATGAAAATTGACACTTGACTTACACATACATTGTTAATTAAGAGTATTAAAAGTCCTTTTTAATCAATATTAAACCAAATTTATGTTCAAAACAAAGTTAATTCAAAGCTAATCAATGTGGGGTGAATTACTATTAATTTGTAAGTTTGAGGAGTAAATTATTAAAATTAAAAATTAAGGGTATAAATTGTAATTTTTTGATAAATCTAGGATACAGTAGTGCATAAAAACCTAGAACAAAAAATAAATCTTACGTTGAACTTAAACTTGAAAAGGTAACATGTTAAAGTCACAGGCTTGTTCCTCTGCCGCCTTTGTTTCGGCAGTGTAAGTACAATCTTTTAATCAGTATTTGAATTTCTACTCCAACGACTCCAAATAATTTTCAGATATCTTATCTTATCTTCTCAATAATTATCCTACAGAGACGTGTGCGTGCGTGTGTGTGTGTGTATGTATGTATGTATATATACTTTTTCAGCAACTTATTTTGACTAACGCTCTTCATCTTTATCATTGGACAGTACAATAGAAAAGTCATTGGAATTGCTTCAAAAGCAATTCTCTTCATCCAATCTATTAGAATTAACATATAGAAAGTATCAGGACTAGAAGCAACGAAAATATCTTCTAGCGAAAAGAATCACAATTTTACAGACTTAAAACCATTTCACTCTTTCGGAGTTCAGTTGCACTTTCTAATATGGAACTCAAATTACCCTCTTTCTCAGTCCTTTTCACCTTCTTCCTCTTTGTGTTTATGGTGCTAAACATACTCATCAAAAGAGCTAAAACCATAACCTCAGCTTCAAAACTACCCCCGGGACCATGGAAACTACCCCTTCTCGGAAATATTCACCAGCTTCTCGGCTCTTTACCGCATCGTGCGCTTAGAGACTTGGCCAAGAAACATGGACCCTTGATGTACATGAAAATTGGACAAGTTCCGACCACAGTTGTTTCGTCACCCGAGTTTGCCAAGGAGGTGATGAGAACCCATGATATCATCTTTGCATCTCGGCCACGAAATCTTTATTCAGAGATCGTGTTATACGATTCAACGGATATTGCCTTCGCACCATATGGTGAGTATTGGAGACAACTGCGAAAGATTTGTATGCAGGAGCTCTTAAGCACAACAAGAGTTGAATCTTTCAGGCCCATCAGAGAGGAAGAGATGCTTAGTCTCGTGGAATCGATCGCTGCAGCAGCTGGATCAGCTTTCAATCTCACTAAGAGGATTAAATACTTGACGTACAGCATAACATCGCGGGCAGCCTTTGGCAAGAAAAGCGAAGATCATGTGGAGTTCATATCGATTATTGAGGAAGCTGTAATAGAATCCGGAGGTTTTGATCTTGTAGATTTGTTTCCTTCATTTAGTTTTCTTGCCGCAATCACTCGTGCAAGGCCTAAACTCGAGTCGATTAAGCGAAGGGCTGAGAGGATTATGGAATACATAATCAAGGAACACGAAAACAAGAAGCCTGCAGCAAAAAATAGTGAAAGTCATACAGAGGAAGATCTGGTTGATGTTCTTCTAAAATTTCATAATAATGGTGAACATGGATTCTCCCTTACAACAGACAATATCAAAGCAGTCATTTGGGTAAGCATATTCAATCTTTGCTGCACTATATCAGCAGAAGGAAAAAGAGCCTTTTCTTGTGTCCATTGACCAAGATAACTAAGTTTTTTTTTTTTATATTTAATTTCTAATATTTTATTAAAGAATTGTTTGCAATTTGTGAATTATACTAAGTTGCGATTACATATTTAACACTGCTTATTGTAATCTTTAGGACATCTTTTCTGCTGGGAGTGAGACATCGGCTACCACCGTAGACTGGGCAATGGCAGAACTGATAAAGAACCCAAGAGTGATGAAGAAAGTTCAAAATGAGGTGAGAGAAGTCTTTCGTAGGAAAGGGTCGGTCGATGAAACATGTATTAGTGAGATGAAATATTTGCAATCAGTTGTTAAGGAGACATTGAGGTTACACCCTCCTGCTCCTTTATTACTTCCAAGAGAATGTGGGAAAAAGTGTGAGATTAATGATTATGAGATACCTGTGAAAACTAGGGTCATTGTTAATGCTTGGGCAATAGGGAGAGATCCTAGATATTGGAATGAACCCGAGAGTTTTACACCGGAGAGGTTTCTTAACAGTCCTATTGACTACAAAGGAGCAAATTTTGAGTACATCCCGTTTGGTGCCGGAAGGAGAATATGTCCGGGCATGTCGTTCGGTCTGGTGAATGTTGAGCTTCCACTTGCAATGTTACTCTACTGTTTTGATTGGAAACTCCCCGGTGAAGTGAAATATGAAGATCTGAACATGACTGAATTGTTCGGCATAACAGTTAGAAGGAAAGATGATTTGCACTTGATTCCTATTGCCTATGATCTGTCGCCTATTCGAAAAAACTCTATGAACACAGTAAATTTTACTGCTATAGGCTGAGTTTTTCACTATGAAACTACCTTTTGTAACTATAAACGTGTTTATGAAACAACAGAAAGAAAAATGTATTTCTTTTAGCTTCACCTGTCTCCGTCTCTACTTTATTTTTATTCATGGGGTTTTTTGCGCTTCATTTATTATCCCTTGAAATTTTCTTGAATCGGTAAATTTTGATGTAAACTTTTAATTTTGATAGATCACTCGTGTATTTGATACTGTTGCGAAATACCTCCATATAAATGATGGCTTTACATTGTGTCGTTGACCGAGATTTCATCTTTTTTTTTTTTAACTTTTTTTTTATTTTTTTATTTTTAAGTTTGATGCTGTTCTCATGTCGTTTTCTTCTTTCTCTGAATTTGTTTTGTTTTTTGTTTTTTTGTTTTTTTTCTTTCTTTCCATTTTCTTCCCTCCTTTTCTTTGTCTTTTTCTTTTTGTATTTTTCTTCAATTTGTCCAAAAAATATGAAAAATAATTCCACTCTTTTTCTGTGCCACAAATTTTCCACTAGGCACAATGGTGATAAGGGAATCGATCCTACAATTGATTCAATTAGTATTTCAACAAACCTTCTCAGCCGAAAGTTTCTTTTACTAGTTTTGTCGTATTAAGACAAGCATAGGTGTTTGATGCGTGTAGAAAAAGCATATTTAAATCACCCAATAAGCAATTTTTTTTTAAATTTTTTAATTTTTAGTGAAATTGTGGTTACTTTTTAGCCGTAAAACCCTCCCCTATCTCTATCAATATTGGCCGACAAGATGAGAAAGTCAACAATGGGGTTTCTTCAAGAAGATTCTCTCCACATCATCCTTATCTTTGAGAAACAACACATATCAAGGATCTGGATCTGAAGCAACAAGAAGATCTTTTGTCAATTAAGTAAAAAGAAATCACAATTTCACAGTTTCAGAGACTTCAAACCAGTACTCTCTTTCTTAGTTCAATTGCACTTTCTACATGGAACTCAAATTATCTTCTTTCTCAGTCCTCTTCACCTTCTTCCTCTTTGTGTTTATGGTGCTAAACATACTCATCAAAAGAGCTAAAACCGTAACCTCAGCTTCAAAACTACCCCCGGGACCATGGAAACTACCCCTTCTCGGAAATATTCACCAACTTCTCGGCTCTTTACCGCATCATGCATTTAGAGACATGGCCAAAAAACATGGACCCTTGATGTACATGAAAATTGGACAAGTTCCGACCATAGTAGTTTCATCACCCGAGTTTGCCAAGGAGGTGATGAGAACCCATGATGCCATCTTTGCATCCAGGCCTCGAAATCTTACTTCGGAGATCTTGTTATACGATTCAACAGACATTGTCTTTGCACCGTATGGTGAGTACTGGAGACAACTGCGAAAGATTTGTATGCAGGAGCTCTTGAGCACATCAAGAGTTGAATCTTTTAGACCCATTAGAGAGGAAGAGATGTTTAGTCTCGTGGAATCGATCGCTTCAACAGCTGGGTCAACTATCAATCTTACTGAGAGGATTAAGAACTCGACGTACAGCATAACATCGAAGGCAGCCTTTGGCAAGAAAAGCGAAGACCACGAGGAGTTCATATCGACTGTGGAGGAAGCTATAGAAGAATCCGGAGGTTTTGATCTTGTAAATTCGTTTCCTTCGTTTAGCTTTCTTGCCGCAATCACTCGTGCGAGGACCAAACTCGAGTCGATTAAGCGAAGGGCTGAGAGGATAATGGAAAAAATAATCAAGGAACACGAAAACAAGAAGTCTGCAGCAAAAAATACTGAAAGTCAAACAGACGAAGATCTGGTTGATGTTCTTCTAAAATTTCATAACAATGGTGAACATGGATTCTCCCTTACAACTGACAATATCAAAGCAGTCATTTGGGTTAGTATATTCAATCTCTGCCACATTATATCGACAAAGACCAAAAATCATTTTCTGTGTTCAGTTAACCAAGATGACTATTTTTTTTTTTAAGTAGTTTTTAATTTTTAATAATTTTTACATATATAACACTATTTAGTGTAATTTACAGGACATCTTTTCTGCTGGTAGTGAGACATCTGCTACAGCTGTAGACTGGGCAATGACGGAAATGATAAAGAATCCAAGAGTGATGAAGAAAGTTCAAAATGAGATTAGAGAAGTCTTTCGTAGAAAAGGGTCGGTCGATGAAACATCTATTAGTGAGATGAAATATTTGAAATTAGTTGTTAAGGAGACATTGAGGTTACACCCTTCTGCTCCTCTTTTACTTCCAAGAGAATGTAGGGAAAAGTGTGAGATTAATGGTTATGAGATACCTAAGAAAACTAGGGTCGTCGTTAACGCTTGGGCTATTGGGAGAGACCCAAGATTTTGGACCGAACCCGAGAGTTTTATTCCGGAGAGGTTTCTTAATAGTCCTATAGACTACAAAGGAACAAATTTTGAATACATCCCGTTTGGCGCTGGAAGGAGAATATGCCCGGGCATGTCGTTCGGTCTGGTAAATGTTGAGCTTCCTCTTGCAATGTTGCTTTACCATTTTGATTGGAAACTCCCTGATGGAGTGAAACAGGAAGATCTAAACATGACTGAATCGTTCAGCGTAACAGTTAGAAGGAAAGATGATTTGCACTTGATTCCTATTGCCCATGATCTGTCTCCTATTCAACAGATATAAGAATGTATTTCTCTTCCCCTGTTTCGGTCTCTGCTCTGTTTTTATTCGTGGGGTTTTCGTGCTTCTATCCCTACAAATTTTTTCAAATTGCTAAGTTGTCATTCGAACTTTCAATTTTGATTGATTACTCCTGCATTTAATGAAGTGTTGCAAAATACCTCCAAATCAATGACGGCTTTCAAATTTTGAAAAGAAATAGCTCGTGCATATCTTGCAAGCCAACAGTGAAGTACATCTCCATATAGCATACACGAGGATGTTTATGTACAAATTTTAACAACCATCATCAATTTCAAATATACATTACTTTGTTTTTTTATTTTTCCCTTTTGCTGGAATAGGTGATCATTGTCCTTCTTCGAGGTTGTTGTGGTTATAATTATTTTTATGTTGTATTTACAAGAGTAATTAGTCTAAATAGTCCATAAAATATTTAAATGGTGATAGTTTGGTCCATTTTTTTTTTGTTTTGGCCGAGATGACCATAAACTTCTATTCTTTTGACAATTTCAGTCATTTCCATAAAACAACTAATGGATTGGTCATGTGAGGAGCATGATTCATGGTTTTTGAACGTCAAATAGGTCATTTTCTAGGGTATTTCCTCAAAATTTTGAGAAATTAGTGTTTCCCTATAGCAAAGGGTGGGGGGAGGGGGGCAACCCGCTAGCCAGAGAGGGGTTGAACCTAGTTGCGGGGGGGAGGGGTTGGGGCCGAACCAAGTCCCTGGGGGGGGGGGGGGGGACCTAGTCACGGGGAAGGGGGCCGGAGAGGGCCAAATCCAGTCCCGGGGGTGGGGGGGGGGGGGTGAACCTAGTTGTCGGGGAGGGGAGTGGGCGGACCTAGTCGCAGGACAATGGGGGCAAAACCCAATTGCGGGGCGGGGGGTGGGGGAACCCAGTCGTGGGGGAGGTGGGGTGTGAAACTGAGAAAGAGAGATGAAGGGGAGAGAGAGGGAGAGAGAGTGGGGAGGGACTTTTGGGAGATAGGAGGGTATTTGGTCATTTACTACAAAATGATCATTTGAGTAAGATTCTATTAGAAATTTAACGGAATTTGACAGAAAGGACTGAAACGGCAAGAAAATAGAAGTTTAGGGTCATCTTGGCTATAAAAAAAATAAAAAAAAAGAACAGGGACCAAACCGTCACATTTAAAAGAGTTCAGGGACTAACTAGGCTAATTACTCATTTATAATATTGTTTCTCCGTATTGTTGTCGTTTTCCAAGTTTTTTGCCGTTAATTTAGACTGTTGTTGCTTCGTGGGTTTTGTTTTGTAGGTATTATATATGTTGTTGCCATTTTGGTATTATTATTATTATTTTTTTGTATGGTTCTTGTCGTTTTTCTAGTTGGCTTCCCTTTTCATTTGTTGTCTTTAATGGGTCTTTTCTGTTTTACAATTGATGTCGTTTTCTAATATACGCCATTTTTTATTGTCGTTTTTCTGTGTTGGTCATGTTCTCTTCCCCTACTGAACTAGACCGTTGAACCTAATCAAAAGGTAGATAAAATAACACGCCTAGTATATGACTTTTTTTTTTCTTTTTGTCTTTTTTTTTTATTTTATTTTATAAATTTTTAAATTAGATCTGAGGTGTTGTTTAAATTTTTCTTTTTTTCTTTTTTAAATCAATGGTGTAAAAGATTAAAAAGTTGAAGCTTGTTTATTTATTGGATAATTGAAAGGTCATTTGGTTGCTAGCTGGTTCATTTTTTAATGTTCTAAATTAATATACACATTATAATTAGGTCAATTTGGCCACTTAGAAAAATTTTTAGGTTATCAAACAATGGGTTTGCAGCCGAAAGGAGGGTTTTTAACACAATTTGTCAAACGAATTAATTGCTTATAAAATTTATTTAATTTTTCTTATGAAATCATATATGTGATACATGAGAACAACTTTTACAGTAGGTCAGAGTTCCTTGTCGTTACTTTTTTTTTTTTGGCTATCTATACTTTTTATGTCATTTTTACGATACTCTTGTCGTTTTCTTAGTTGTTGTACTTTTTTTTTTCCCTTCTCATCATATTGTTTTTTTATGTTGTTTCTTTTTATTGGTATCGTCTTCCATCTTCAGAGCTGATTTCATTTCCCAGATCGATATATATATATATATATATATATATTTTACCCTGATGTCATTCTTTTACTTATTGATGTCGTTTGCCGGATCATGTACCGTTATATGATGTTTCTGTACAAGTGCATCTATAGACATCTTTGAGTAGAGTAAATTTACCAATTCTGTTAAAGAAAAAAAAAAAAAAAAAAAAAAAAAAAAACAGAGAATGAAAAAAGGCAAGTAGCAAATTTGGAAGAGATGATTTTAAGTTTGTGCCTCCTACATGGTTTTCTATGACTCTCATGACAAATAACACTTAATATTTTACTTTATAAAGTTGTGAACAAACTTTATTTTCTGCTGAAAAGAGAGAAAATGGAAACAGAGAGTTAAAGATCAGGTACTACTGGGGGAACATAAAACAAACTATTCCATTTTCATTCCGACTTTGAAACGGGTGAAGGATTGTAGGCTTGAGGAATCAAAAACAGATCATCTTTTCTTCTAACCGCCGAGCCCAAAGCCTCAGTCATGTCTAGATCTTCATGTTTCATTCCATCAGCGAGTTTCCAATCAAAATGGTATAGCAACGATGCAAGTTGGAGTTCCACATTGCTCAAACCAAATGTGATGCCCGGACATATTCTCCTTCCGGCACCAAACGGGATGTACTCGAAATTTGTTCCCTTGTAGTCAATAGAACTATCTAGGAACCTCTCTGGTATAAAGCTCTCAGGTTCAGTCCAGTATCTAGGATCTCTTCCAATCGCCCATGCGTTAATTATGACGTTGGTTTTCGCAGGTATCTCGTAACCGTTAATCTCGCACTTCTCACTGCATTCCCTTGGAAGTAACAATGGAACAGCAGGATGTAATCTCATTGTCTCTTTAACAACACATTTGAAATATGTCATCTCACTAATTCCGGTTTCGTCAACTGACCCTTTTCTGTTGAAGACTTCCCTCACCTCATCCTGTACTTTTTTCATCACTCGTGGATTCTTTATTATTTCTGCCATTGCCCAGTCAGTAGTTGTAGCAGCTGTTTCTCCTCCAGCAGTAAAGATGTCCTGGAAGGTAAGTAGTGTAAATTCAATTTAATATGCTTAAATAATTGCACTTAATCTTATCATAATGAAAAAGCAGGTAGAAATTTATTAATGGTCCTAAAATTGAACAAAAAATTTATTTTATTTTTATTAAGAATTCGTAGTGCATCCCAAGTTGGAACCTTTTATAATTTGGACAATTAAAGATGTATATTTAATTACAATATCATAATAAATCAATTAAAAAATTATTTTAGTTATACACACGTCATATTATTATTGGAGGGACATTAATAAGAATAAAAATAAGGGGACATATGAACTATATCTCTATAATTTTTAATGCAGGGGAATTGGAAAGTTCAAGCCAAATCCATGGCTAAAGGAGAAAATCCCCAAAATAGGAGAGAAGAACAACTCTAATTTCCACAATGCCAATATTCCAGTTTGAGCAAAAGCAGAGCATCCAGGTAAGCCAATCAAAACGACAATGAAAAGGCTAGCTAAACTCTCAAAACGACAAACAACAGGCAACCATCAGACGACTACAAAAAAAACATAACAAACGACATTAAAGGACAAGGAAGATTAAACTGACTTAATAAAATAATAAACGACAATGTCCATAAACCAGAAACTCATTAGACCAGCAACATCAAATTCCATCCTATATCAAGTCACTGTAAATTATATATGAATATATGTAAATATACAAAGCGTTCAGAAACAACTTAGAGGGCAAAACAAGGCAAAAGAAAAAGAAAAAAAGAAAAAAAGAAAAAAACAGAGTGCTTGCTGTATTTAATTATGTAGAAAATTATTGTACTTACCCAAATTACTGCTTTTATATTGTCACTTGTTAAGGAAAACCCAAGATATTCACTGTTGCGGTGAAATTTCAGAAGAACATCTACCAGATCTTCGGTTTTCCTAGTTTTCTCTTCTTGCGTTTCCTCTTTGTGTCTCTGGATGATGATTTCCGAAACCCTCTTCGCCCTTTGCTTCAACTTCTCAAGTTTAGGCCTCTCGCGCAGATCACGGAAAGAAACCCGAAAGAAGGAAACAAATCGGCAAGACAAAAACTTACTAATGCCTCCGAAGCTTCCCCCACTATCGACATGAACTCTTCATGGTCCTTTCTTTTCTCGCCAAACGCCGCCCGCAAAATGATGCTATATGTTGTGGATTGTACTCGCTTACTGAGATTTACAGCTGATCCAGCATTCGAAGCTGCCCATTCTACAAGATTGGACACCTCTTCTTCTCTAACGCGTCTGAAAGATTGAACTCTCGCCGTGCCCAAGAGCTCCTGCGTACAAATCTTTCGCAGTTGTCTCCAATACTCGCCATATGGAGCGAAGGCAATGTCCGTGCAATCATATAACAAGATTTGCGAGTAAAGAAGCCGGGGCCTAAATGCAAAAATACTGTCATGGGATCTCATCACCTCTTTCGCAAACTCCGGTGATGAAACTACGACGGTTGGAACTTGTCCAACCTTTAAGTACATAAAGGGTCCGTGTTTCTTCGCCAAGTCGCTGAATGCACGATGAGGTAAAGAACCGAAAAGCTGGTGCAAATTGCCTACAAAGGGTAGCATCCATGGTCCCGGGGGTAGTTTTGAGACGGTTTTCGCTCTTTTCAAAAGTATGTTGAACACCATAAACACAAAGAGGAAGAAGGTTAAAAGGACTGCGATAGAGGGTAGTTCGAGCTCCATGTAGAAAGTGTAGCAAAGTAGCTGGAACTAAGAGGCTTATTGGTTGAAATTTGTGAAATTGTTATTATTATTTTTTCTTCCATAAAAGATCGTTTATGTTTTGATCCAGATAAATAGCCTTGAAGTGAACTGCGTCAGATAAAACTTTTGTGATTGTATTTCTTTGACCAGTTTAACTTGGAAGTTTGGTCAGTGGCCGGCCTGTGACTCCTGTCTTGTCTTTGTCTGGAACTAGATTTTTCCGCCTTTTTTTTTTTTTTGAATAAGATTTTTCCACGTTTAGAAATAGGACATAACTGTGGTTGAATAAGATTTTGTTTTGTTTTGTTTTGTTTTTTTTTTTTAGGCTTTCCATTCAGCAATTGCTTCTTCAGCAGCTTATTCTGACCACAACCCTTTCCTTTCTGTATCGTTGGACAGTAGACGAGAAAAGTCATCGGAATTGCTTCAAGAAATTTCTCTTTACACCAAAACTCTCTCTGTCTCTCCCCCTTATTATTTTTTTCTTAGGCCAATTGGTATCAGGACATGATTAAACATTTTAATTAAAATGGCACTTGGTACTGAAAACCTACTGACGCTATAAAGGTAAAGCCGAAACTGTACCATTGTAAAACAGTTCCAATAATATACCTCATTAAAATCCTTACAAGTAAAATCTAGAGGGAAAAACTTAGCTAGGGAAAATTTCCTAAGGAAAAAAAAAAAAAAAAAAACCACCCCCACAAACAAGCATCATCTAGAAAACTTGTAAAAAGAGAGCAGAGACATGTCCTTGCTAACCGATTAGTGAACAAACTCCAACGCAGTAGACCACCGATAGAAGTTACTATCATGAAACTCAAAAGAAGCGAATTTATCTGCCGTATAATTGCCTTTGCGAAGAAGGTCATAGACATCATGAAGAAATGAATGAAGGTGATAGAAATAACGGACATAATAAGAGCCAATCGACCGGCAATGAAAAGTGACGTACCTTTCCAGAGTGCGAACTTAGACTTGATGCGACCCGCAACAAATTGAAGAAGATATCTATTTGGTTTTCACTTAAAGAGAGTCACTCCCAGCTAAAAGTGAAAGGAAAAAAAACCTTGATCTAGGGACCAAACAGAGAGTAAAGAATTAACCCTGTTACGCTGTATTTTGTTCTCAAAATATACTTGTGATTTGTCCACAATCACAATTTGTCCAGAGATCTCACCATACAATTGAAAAGCCTGCCGCAAAGTAAACATTATCCATTTACTTAGTTTATAGAAAATCATGATATCATTAACATTAAAAAGATGGAAAAAATCACAACCCGTCTAGTCGTAGAGGAAGGATGCAAATCCCCATAATCCACCTGTCTCGCGGGGGGTTTTCGGGGGTTTTATCATTAAAATTTTCTTGAATTGGTAAGTTTCCATTTGAACTTACAATTGGTACATTTAATATTTACTTAAACAAAAAAAGTCTCTCGCCTAAATATATTTAGAAGAAAAAAATTAGGACTCTGAATGACAATTTTTGCCATTTTTTTACGCTAAAAGACTTTTATGAATAATATGTGTATTCCAAAATGGACGAGTGTAATATGAATGCAAAACAATCAATAAATACAAATATATAAACCGTAACACACTACACAAACAAATTTGATAACCTAACGTACACACACTCACAAATGGTTCAGACGGCAAAAAACAACTTCTTGACGACAAAAAACTATCTCTTGCTGACAATAGTCTTATGAGAAAAAAATGATAACTCTAAAAGAAATTTAAGGTCATTATTTCAATTAGTATATTTGATATTTACTTGAACACAAAAAATCTCTCAATATAAAAATGTTTAAAAGCCAAAAAATCAAAGCACTAAATGAACATTTTCGATCTTCTTTTATACTAAAAGTCTTTAAGAATGATATGTGTGTACCAAAACGGATGAGTATGAAGACAAAACAATCTATAAATACAAATATAATGTTCTACACAAACAAATTTGATTACTAAACATACACATAGTCAACAATGGTTTAGATGGCAAAAGACAACTTCTTGATGGCAAAAGAATATCTCTTGACGGAAAAAGTCATATTAAAAAAAATGATGACTCAAAAAGACATTTTAGATCATTATTTCAATTAGAAAATTTGATATTTACTTGAACGCAAAAAGTCTCTCAACACAAATAAGTTCAAAAACAAAAAATTAAGATTCTAAATGAGAATTTTCAACTTTTTTTACACTAAAAGTCTTTTAAGAACGATATGTATATTCCAAAACGAATGAGTGTAATATGAACGAAAAACAATATATAAATACAAATATATAAACTCTAATGTTCTACACAAATAAATTTGATAACCAATAGATGCACATTCACAAATGGTTCAAACAGCAAAAGACATCTTGATGGCAAAAGACTATCTCTTGACTGAAAAAGTTTATCAGAAAAAAAAAAAAAAAAAGACACTAAGAGACATTTTAGGCCATTATTTTAATTGGTACATTTAATATTTACTTGAACGCAAAAAGTCTCTCAACCTAAATGTGTTTAAAAGTAAAGAATCAACACACTGAATGACCATGTTTGATATTTTTTTTATACGCTAAAAGTCTTTTAATAACGATATGTGTGTTCCAAAATGGATGACTGTAACATAAAGACAAAACAATCTACAAATACAAATATATAAACTCCTATGTTCTATTCAAACAAATTCGATAACCAAACATATGCACATTTAGCAATGGTTTAGATGGCAAAAAACAACTTCTTGATGGAAAAAAATTATCTTTTGATGGCAAAATTCTTATTACAAAAAATGATGACTCAAAAAGATATTTTAGGTCATTATTTCAATTGGTACATTGGATATTTACTTTGTAACGACCCGTCTAGCACAGGCCGTTACCATACATACATACGTATATTCCATACTTACTTATTTGACATAAACAACGGAAATTTTTTTTTTTTATACGGTGTAACTTACACACGAAATGCGTACGTATAATATAACGAGTATTAATTAAAGTGGTTTGGCATAAATTAATAAACATAAATAAGACACATAATAATATCAATACGCGTAGCGGTATGTATTTCCCACGTTTCACAGTCCGCTAAGCCTCGCCCCTCCATCTTGTATCAGCAATTGCTAGCAGGTTGCTTACCTACAGCATAGACGTAAGACAGTGAGCTTTCGCTCAGCAAGTACAACTATTCTATACCGCGACGCAACACAATATGACACACATACCTAACATAAATTAATCACGGCATAACATTACTTATCTTAACATAACATAACATAACTTATCCTACATATGTATGAGCCACTTATGCTTTCTTATCTTTCATAACTTGTTTTCTTAACTTATCTTAACATATGGGCCCCATAAGTGTCCGTACCGGGCGCGCAACTATGAATTGGTTGGGGCGGCCAGTCCATTTCCAACTCAATCCATAGTCCAATCCGACCTAACGCGGGTCGGTACGACACAGGTAACTTGCTTGCCATCATAACATTCTTTATCTTGTACTTGATCTCATTCTTTGTTAAGTGGTGAACATGCTTCGTGATGTTTCACACAATTAAATCATAATCTTATCTTAAGCGTATCTTAACCTTAACATGTTTCTAACACTTTTCATGACATATTCCTTAGCATATAATCATAGCATTTTACTTCACATAACATATAACATAGCACTTTTCGTAACATTTCCTAACATACAGCATATGACTTTATATAACACTTAACATATAACATTTAGAACACATAGCATTTAATAAACATACTTAGGCAAGTATACACAACAAAGCCTATGCTGTAGGCGGAGTTGTACTTATCTTGATTATGATTGCTGTGTCCACTATCTAGCTTGAGCTCGTCGGGACACCGTCGCGTACTATATCCTGTTATCAATTAAGAGTAAGGGTTAGAAATGTTGGTAATATAACCAACACTCTTATATAACCTTAGGTATATGCCCTTACTTAATCTTACGTTATCCTACTTGGTTACATTGAGTAACCCTAGGGTTTAAATCTATCCTAATCGGATTATTATTTTTATTTTATTCTAACTTTAAATTTCCAAAATCCATTTTTGTTTTCTTTTTAGATAACCTTATGTTTTTGGTACAAAACCCTTTATTTCACTTGAAAATTAGAAATCATAAAGTAAAATTCATAAAAAATTATTGACTATTGGAAACTGTCTTTGGAACAGTTTCACAATGCCAATTTACCAGTGTAAGTACTAATTCACCTCTCACTTGTTAGTCCTCAATCCTAAAAGTTAACCTATTAGGAGTAGTCCAAACCCTTTAAGTTAACCTATTCCAAACATAGACAAGTATCCTCCAGCTAGCTTAATTTATTAATTTCGCAATTTATGTCCCAAAGTTTTAATTGTTGCAATTGTCTTATTCTTTTACTTCTGTAAAACTAAGTATTTGAATTTACACAAAGATCTTCACTAGGGTTTGAATTGGTTTATCAGAAAATTTTCCGCTATCTAATCCTAAGTTATCACAAGTTTCTTCTCGTTTTGAGGTTGTTGACGTACTAGAGAAAGTTGACTTTTATATTTAATTGTATTATTTTCAGTTTAGGGAATAAATTGATTTTAGGTTTAGCATTTAGTAACTTATCCGATTGTATTATAACTTGTAATTATGAGTAGCCCATTCCTAATGCTTCCTCTTAGCGTACTCTTCTCTATTTTCCTAGTATATATGCACTGACCTTTATGAACTCTTCTTCCTTTTATTTTCATCTTTTAATTTCTTGATATTTTCCGGGTTCATGTCGGTTTATGACGTTTCTGTAATTGTGCATTTGTAGACATCTTTGAGTATAGATTGAATTCAAAAGTTGTGTAAAAAGAAAAAAAAAATGAATAGAAAAGGCAATAGCAATTTTAGAAGAATGATATCCACTGGCCTACATATAAGGTAAATAGGACTGTGTAAGGGGGTAATTTGAGCTCCATGAAGAAAGTGCAGTGGAGTAGCTTGGAAATGACAGGCTTATTGGTTGGAATATTTGTGAAATTGTGATTGTTTTTTCTTCATAAACGATCTTTTGTTTCTTGTTTCTTGCTTCTTCATAAATAAAACCCTTTAACAAGAACGGATCCATCAATTAAATCTGATGACGCTCAAATAGAAAGACGTATGCTTGAGGCCCGATTACGGATACCTTGGTAACTTATTCGATTCTCTATAATATTATAACTTGTAATTATGAGTGGCCCATTCCTAATGCTTCTTATTTGTGTACTCTTCTCTATTTTCCTAGTGTATGTGCACAGACCTTTATGTACTCTTCTTCCTTTTATTTTCATCTTATAATTTTTAATATTTTCGGGGCTTACCATGGTTTATGACATTTCTGTAATTGTACATTTGTAGACATCTTTGAGTATAGAACAAATTCAAAAGTTCTGTAGAAAGAAAAAATGAATAAAAAAAGGCAATAGGAAATTTTGAAGAGTGATATCCACTGGCCAACGTACTATAAAGTACTGTTAAAAGACTATTTGAAATCATACAGAACCAAATTAAGCAAACATGGAGAATATCACCATCTTTGTAAGACATAGCAGAAGAGTACTCTAGGAATAGCACTTAATTTTACACTTCATAAACTTATAAGCAAACTTTTTCAATTGGAAAGTGGGATAATGGAAACAGAGAGTCAAAGAGGTACTACTTGAGGAACATGGAACAAACTACTCAACTTTCATTCTGACTTCGCAACAGGTGTGGGATTGTAGGAAATAGGAATCAAAAGCAAGCCATATTTTCTTCTGACTGCCGTGCCGAACGAATCAGTCATGTCCAAATCTTCAGGTTTCATTCCATTGGGGAGTATCCAGTCAAAATGGTATAACAACAATGCAAGCTGAAGCTCGACATTGCTCATACCAAATGAGATGCCTGGACAAATTCTCCTTCCAGCACCAAATGGGATATACTCGAAATTTATTCCCTTGTAGTCAACAGAGCTATCTAGGAACCTCTCTGGTATAAAGCTCTCAGGTTCAATCCAATATCTAGAATCTCTGGCAATGGCCCATGCATTAACAATGATCCTAGTTTTGGCGGGTATAACAAAGCCATTAATCTCACACTTCTCTCCGCATTCTCTCGGAAGTAACAAGGGAGCGGCAGGATGTAGTCTCAAAGTCTCTTTAACAACACATTTGAAATATGTCATCTCACTGATGCATGCTTCATCAAGCGACCCTTGTCTTCCAAAGATTTCCCTCACCTCATCCTGTACTCTTTTCATCACTCTTGGATTCTTTATTATTTCTGCCATTGCCCAATCAATAGTTGTAGTAGCTGTCTCTCCCCCAGCAGCAAAGATATCCTAGAAGTTAAGGTGAAGGGTGTTAAGTAATTTCAATTTTATATGCTTAAAGAAAATAGCTTTCAATTTTGACCAATGAAAAGCAAGTAGAAAAGGCAAATATGTTCAATTTAATGGGAGTAGACCCTTTTGTTTTTTTTTTGTTTTTTTTTTCTCTAATATGATCTGAGAGAGACCACAATTTGTATGAAGAATTCTTACCACATCCCAAGTTGGAACGTACTAGAATTCTATCCTGTATATCAATTTCTCATTGTAAGTAATAAAAAAATGTAATCAAATATATAGCGAGTTCAGAAACAACATAGAGAGCATAAGAAAGGCAAAAATGAAAGGAAAAAAAAAAAAGAGAAGAGTTCATAAATTTTGCAGTTCATAAGAATGTGAAAATGTGTAGTGCATGCGCATGATGCATATAATTTTGCAGAAAATGATTGTACTTACCCAGATTATCGCTTTAACGTTGTCACTTGTTAAGGAAAACTCAAGATGATCATTGTTGTGCAATTTCAGAAGAACATCTACCAGATCTTCTGTTTTCCTAGTTTTCCCTTTTTGAATTTCCGCTTCATGTTTCTTGATGATGATTTCAAAAATCCTCGCTGCCCTTTGTCTCATATTCTCGAGTTTAGCCCTCTCGCGGGTAATGACCTCAAGGAAACTACCCAAAGATGGAAACGAATCCACAAGACAAAAACTTCCTAGTGCCTCTGAAGCTTCCGCCACTATCGATATGAAGTCTTCATGGTCCTTGCTTTTCCCGCCAAAGGCTGCCCGTGAAATGATGCTAAATGTCGTGGATTCTATTCGCTTAGTGAGATCGATAACAGATCCAACATTCGAAGCAACCCATTCAACAAGATTGAACACCTCTTCTTCTCTAATGTGTCGGAAAGATTGAACTCTAGCCGCGCTTAAGAGCTCCAGTACACAAATCTTTCTTACCTGTCTCCAATACTCACCATATGGAGCGAAGGCAACGTCCGTACAGTCATATGCAATGACCTGCGAGAAAAGAAGCCGGGGCCTAAATGCAAAAATAGTGTCATGGAATCTCATAACCTCCTTGGCAAACTCCGGTGATGAAACTACGATGGTTGGAACTTGTCCAATCTTCAGGTACATAAAAGGTCCGTGTTTCTTTGCTAAGTCTCTTAATGCATGATGAGGTAGAGAACCGAAAAGCTGGTGCATATTTTCCACAAAGGGTAGCTTCCATGGTCCCGGGGGTAGTTTTGAATATGAGCCGGCGGGTTTTGCTCTTTTTACAAATATGTTCAACACCATAAACAGAAAAACAAAGGAGGTGAATAGGACTGTGTAAGAGGGTAACTTGAGCTCCATGAAGAAAGTGCAGTAGAGTAGCTTGGAACTAACAGGCATATATTTGTTGAAATTTGTGAAATTGTCATGGTCTTTTCTTCATAAAAGATCTTTTGTTTCTTGTGGTCCAGATAAATTGCGAATCTGAATTGTGTAGATAAGAATTATGTGAACGTTATTTCCCATAAGTCAAGATGTATGTTGTTGAAGAAATTAATTCGTTTCAGAGTTTTCTAAAAGTTGCTTTTGGCTTCTTAGGTTCAAAAACAGCTCCTATAAGTGTTTAGATGATCTATCAGAAGAGCTTTCAGTCTCTTAGAAGAACTTCTTGTCAAAGCCAAAAATATCGTCGCAAATAATCTTCTTTTTTTTTTTTTTGGATTATATATATACAATATTATTATTTAGTAAAAATAAAAAAAATTTGGAGAAAATAAAAATAAGATTTTACATGTAACTAATCAGAATGTAATAATAGAATTGAATATAAAGTTAATAATAATCATTAAGAAAAGAGTAGCATAACGGTTTGGATAAATAAATATGAAAAATAAGATAAACTAAAATAAGTATCAACAATAAAACGAATCCCCTAAATTAGCAACATCTTCATCATCATCATCAGTCTTCATCTTCTTCATCCCTAGTGTGTAAGCCTTCAGCAATGTCAAAGAATCCATAGTTGTCGCCAATTGTCTTCCATGTACCACCTGCCTCATCAAACGCGACATGAAGCTTCTCCTCTTTCTTTACCTTCTCAGCTATAGCTCGACCCAGAGCTTTCCCCCTACCTCGATGTCGACTAACAGTTAGATGGGAGGCTCGTCGGATCGGATGGAGGCTGCGATCCTCCCGCAGAGGTAGCACAAGTAACTACTGGACCGGACATTAGTCCCATTTTGAGAGAAGAGCGTATTTATGAATACTTATGAATGTATTATTTAGTATTATTCTCTCTTATTTGTTGGTTAAATCTTCTTTTTCAAAATTTTTATTGATATTTAAAATATTTTTTTTCCAATTTTAATCATAGAAATTTTTTTATAATTTTTTAATTCACTTAATTGTTGTTTATATTATTTTTTCTTATGTACAAAAAATTATTTTTACTTCTTTTAAATTTATTTGATTGTTTTTAAATTATTTTACCAATCTTTTTTTATACAAATTGTTTTTAATTTTTTTCATATTATTTAATTGTCATTTAAATTATTTTTCCAATTTTTTTACACAAATTATTTTTAATTTTTTAAAATTATTTACTGGTTTTTTAAATAATATTTTCGATTTTTATTTATATAAATTAAGTTAATTATTTATTTCTACTTCTCTTTTAATTTTTAGTTAATTACTTCTTCCAAATTTATTTACATTAACAATTACTTTTATTTATCTTTTCTTTTTAAAATAATTTATTTATATCTAATTTTAAATTTTAAATTTCATTATTTTTTCAACAATTTCCACATTATTAGAATTTTCATTTCACTATTAACATTTCACTAAAACATTACATATCAATGATTATTAAACAACAAAAAATTTCAATAACCAAATTTCCCAAAAATTATCAAAAAATCATCGTCGTCATTTTCCAACTCTAACAATCTTCCTAAATATTTCATGCAAACCAAATTTATCAACAAAATTCAAAAAACTATCATATATCATCAACATTCCAAAATCTATCATCATCATCTTCAACAATCCCACACAAATCATCCATATCATCTTTTTATTAAAACTAAACACAATATTTTGGGTTTAAAAAAAAAAATACTCACAACACCCAAAAGTGACTATAAACGAGGGTTGGAGCAATTCGTGGGAATAGCAGTGAGCGATGACGGCAGCGACGGAGGCGATGGGTGGTGGAATGGGTTTGAGATGATTTTTTCGGCTTTTTTTTTTTAAGGGGTTTTGTTAACCACAAACAAATATAAAGAATTGGGGTGGGGGGTTTAAAGAGAATGGGAGAGTGTTTGAGTGATTTAGGGCGGAGAGAGGGAGAAAGGCCGAGAGGGTTCGCCGTAGAAAATGGAGAAAATGGGAAAGAAGGGGCTGCAAATGTGATTATATTACACAGTACTTTTTATGGCGAAGTATTCAAAACGATGTCGTCCTACTCAGTAACAACAAGAATATTCTAGATCCAACCTTTTGTGACAACAATGTCATCGTAATTAATAATCTCAAAAATATTTTAATAACCTCCTTTAATTGGGAATGTTTTGAAACTATTTTTTGCGACAACTTTTTTTACGTGTCGTTGTAAATAGTCTTTTGGAAACTACCATTATGACCCGCTTTTTTTTTTTTTTTACGAAAATTAAATGAAATATTATTTGCAATGACTTTTTCCATATGTCGTCGCAAATAGTTTATTGGAAACTACCAATTTGACCACTTTTTTTCACGAAAATTAAATGAAATATTATTTGTGACGTCTTTTTTCACAAGTCACTGCAAATAGTCTTTTGGAAACTGCCAATTTGATTGCCATTTTTTGTGAAAATTAAATAAAATATTATTTACGACGACTTTATCCACATGTCATCACAAGTAATCTTTTGAAATAAAAAACTATTTGCGACGACATGTTGTCCGAAATAATCCCTCTTATATATCTTAGTAATGAATGCAAGCTATAGTGCACTCTACTATTTGCAACAACATGTCATTGCAAATAGTTGTTTTTTTAGCACAAAAAACTTAGCTGCCATTTTTTTTAGCTCTAAAACATGTCATCGCAAATAGTTGTTTTTTAGTGCAAAAAACTTAACTGCCATTTTTTTACTTTTAAAATAGCATGTCGTCGTAAATACGTATCATTTTCTTACAAATTAATTTGTGACGACAAGACGTCGCAAATACTTGATTATAAGTGATGACCGTTTGTTTCACGAAACCTATTCCTTTTTAGTCGTAGTGGCTACCCTTTATTAGACATTTGGATATGTAAGTAGTGAAAAGTAGTTTTGAGTTGAAGAAACAGACAAATATATATATATATATATTTGAAAACCAAATGAAGAAACAACCAATTTTTTTCCCCCTTTTTTCATGTAGTCATTAAAATGATTGATGAGTTAGTCAATCAGCTCCTAATTAGTCAGTATAAATCATTGATTCATATTGGTTAAATACATTGATGCCGGCTAATTAGTGATTAATTGTCAATTAATTGATCATCAAGTGCTCAATCACTTATTGATAATTTTTAATCATATTTGAAAAAATGACATTGTTTTTAGTTTTCACATCTGTATCATAGGCTTTTTCATTTTAGTATGAAATTTATTATTTTTAATGATCATGAACGTGTATTATCTGTATGAGGTGCTAGTGTAGAAAAAACACTTATGGCTTATTTAGTACACTGGTTCAATCTAATTTGCATCACAATTGTTTTATCTTTTTCTGAAAAGTCAACCATTTTTTACTATTCACAGTTACTATTGTCACTTTGTAACTCAAACTTTAAAAATCCACAACTTTATATGTATAAGTTCAAATAGGATGATTTTTTTTTAATATTGAATAGAAATTTGAGATAAACGAAAAAAGCTCCATATTGATTTTTTTTTTTCCCGAATACATTTCAATTTTTTATACTTTTTAACTCCAGTAATTCAAATACCTTACAAAATGCACAATTCAATTCAAGTCAATTATAATCCGTACACTAAACGCATGCTTAAGTTTTATCATTCAATGTTTGAAGAATGGGATATTCAACTTGTATACAACATCAACGAAAAGTCTTGCGGTCAAGTATTTGAAAACACAAGATATGTTGTCATTATAGAGCAATGAATCAGATACAAGGAGAAGTAAACCATACGAGGTTGTAGTACAATATAATTATGATAAAGTAAATGATATGACTACCCAAAGCATTACAAAATACCATAGCACATAAAACGTAACCTTTTTAAAACAATATGAACCGGAAACGACACACTACTACAAAAGATAGATTACACGACAGAGATTACACGACGGTTTCTTGGAACCGTCGTGTAAAGTGGATTTTACACGACGGTCCCAAGGAACCGTCGTGTAAAGGCGCACTTTACACGACGGTTCCTTGGGACCGTCGTGTAATCCGCCCCTCAAAGGAGGATTACACGACGATCCCGGGGGACCGTCGTGTAATCCCTCCCTCGGGGGGACATTACACGACGGTCCCCCGGGACCGTCGTGTAATCCGCCACATTACACGACGGTCCCCCGGGACCGTCGTGTAATCCGCCCCTCGGGGGGACATTACACGACGGTCCCGTGGGACCGTCGTGTAATCCGCCACATTACACGACGGTCCCCCGGGACCGTCGTGTAATCCCTCCCTCGGGGGGACATTACACGACGGTCCCGGGGGACCGTCGTGTAATCCGCCCCTCGGGGGGGGACATTACACGACGCTCCCCCGAGACCGTCGTGTAATGTGATGCCCTAGAATTTCATAAGCTTAATTCATGAATTATTATTATGATCTCTTCATTAATATGTTTCTAATAATTGTTTTGATGAATATCAAATTTCAAGATCATGAACGACATATGAATTTATGCGATGTGTCGTATTAGGGGGATAACGATAATTTTTGGGAAAGACCCCGATTTTTATTAGTAGGTCAATTTAATGATCTTAGTATTTATTTTGATTATATCAATAGTCAAGCTTTGAGACTATGATTGGGAATTAATGTGTCACATGGATAGAAGATGAATTATTAGTATTTACTCTTAGGAAATCCAAAGGTGGAAAATTGATCAAAAATTATGCTTGATTTGAAATCAATGGTGTAGATTTTATGTTAAGGGATCCTAGGCAAATCAATGGTCAAACCTTGGATGATAAGTGACCAATGAGAACTTAGGGTGAGGATAGGTGTGATGGAAGATCTAATGGATGAGAATGAAGATGACAACTTGGATCAAGGGTGGAAATTGGAAGAAAGAAAAACAAAAAAAAAAAATTGAGAAGGCAAAGGGGGGGATCGGTTTTTGGTTCAAAGAAGCAAGGGGAAATGTGATCAAATGGGAAAAATAGAAAGTGGTGCATGCATGCAACCACATGTAAGAGTTGGCATGGTTTCTTTTGGCAATTTGACCTAAGGAAGAGGCTAGTGATAGTGACCCCTCATCTCAACTTTATTGAACCAAGTTTTACCCCAAAAAAACTCTCCCAATTGCCGACCATTCAAGGGCTGATTCAGCCAATAATTTTTCAAATTTCCTCCCCCAAAAGACAGCTATCTCAAGGCCAAAGTTGGCTAAGCACAAACCCCTAACACCCCATTTTCTTTCTCACACAAGTTAAGCTCTCAAACCCTAGTTCTCTAACCACCACCAAGCTCTAAACAAAACCAAGAACCACCAACACTATTCTCCATCTCCAACACTTCTCAAGCACCCTCCTCCATCCATTTTCAAGCTCTAAGAAACCCCGTCATCAAAACCGAAGAGGTGAGAAACGGAGTTAGAAGAAGTTCTACTAAAGGTAACCTAGTGGTACTCTTCGTGTTTTTAGTCTTTTTGGAGAACTAAAGCATGATATTTAGTTATGATCTTAATATTAGACTTTTCTTACTTAGGAAAAAGTTTTGAGAAGAACTTGGGAGGTTCGAGAGCTCAAAGGATCCCCGGAACTTTTCGGTAAGATTTATGAACTTTGTTGAAGTTCGTAGTTGTTGTGGTCATATAGTATGCATTAGAAACTTTAGTATGAAAAATAAACTATATATTAAGATTCTCCAGAGGATAAGTTTCATTTTAGGCTTTGGAATCACTTGATTTGCTTTTATATGTAAAAAGTTATGTGCCTTTGAAGTTGTGACACAAAAATAATGTGAAAATGAACCTCCGAGCCACAGCATAGCCACGGGTTTACTGTACTCCGAACCTATTAGACTCACGATTTTGGATTATAAGTTAGAGAAATGAAAAATATATTCTTTTATCGTTCCAACAAGGTATCATACGCCTTGAACGGATAAGTGTGCAATTTTTGGTGGATTTTACAAGTTTGGACCATGAACCGAAAATCCTGGCTGGAACCCTGTGCTAGCCACGGGTTTTGTAATTTTTGAGTTAGTAAATCTTAACGTTTTATAAAACTGTTCTTACCATACAAAATAGACATTATAATATTTCCAATGACATATCTTTTGTCTTATTTGGACTTGTAAGCAAATTGTTATGATTTTTCTAAACTTACCAATGAATCTGGACTTATTGTATAAATGTGAGACCAACAATGACAAAACCTAAGTTTATGATGTGAAATACTCAAGCACTAAAGGAAATAACTTTACCACTGTAAAGTAGACATCTTAAGCTTCAAAACGAGATATTATACGTTTAAAACGGATATGTACATAAATTTTAATAAATCTCTTAAGATTGTAGTGTAATCTAAGAATCTAAGATTTTACCATAAGACACTTAGAAAAACGTCCACATTAATATGTGAAATACTTGAAATCTTGGAAAACAAGTTATAAAGACAGAAAATAGATATTTCAAGCTTTCCAATAAGTTATCAAGTGTCGAAAACGGAATTATACTCAAATCTAAATAAATCTTACAAGTTAAAATCCTACACCGATAAAACGATTAAACATGAAAATGTAACACAAGAGTAAGTCTTGACATATGAACATATTTAGTTATGAAATGAATTGATTTTAAGTATAAAATCAAATAATGTGAAAACCCTAACTTTATAAAATGAAATCATAAGTTTTGAATGGGCCTAGATAAAGTATACTAGAAGGTTACTATACATATACCAAGATATTACTTTAGCCCAATTAAATGAACATAACCAAGGGGATTGGACTAGCCCAATAAATCTAAGAGAGGTATATCCTTAGGTGACCCATCATCACCTTGATGGATTAATTAATTAATAAATTAATTAATACATAACCTAATGTAATTAATAAAGTAATTAATTAATTAACTGATTAATAATTAATTAATTAATTATAAGGATTAGTATATAATAATCAAGATTATTATGTTGAATAACTATATAATTATAATATATGATTAATTAGAGATTAATTAATCATTAATTATTAATAATTGATTTAATCATCAGAATAATTATGGATAATTAACTAGAGATTAACCAAACATCAATTATTGAATAATCAAAATTTTTAATTATTAATATTAGAATTAATGATTAATAACTATTATATAAGAATGAATATTTAAGTAACGTAATTAAATTATTAACAAGATAATTCTAATAAGTCAATTAAAATTATATAATTTAATTATAATTTCTCAATTAGATAATGTAATAATTAATTAATTAGAATAATTAATTAATTAATTAATTAAAATAAATAAATAAATAAATAATTAAAATAATTAATTAATTAATTAATTAAAGTAATTGATTAATTAATTAATTAATTAAAATGATTAATTAAATTAAATTAATTGAATAATAATTAATCGAAATTTATTTAACACTTAATAATTAATAAGGATTAATTGTTAAGGTTAATTATAATGTAAGTAAATTAAGTTCACTATAGGTTACAAAAATAAAGAAAAAATAATAAAGTAATATTCCTATAACTCTATCTAATAATGAGATATTGTTAATCAGGACAATTTCTCAAATCTGCATAGTAGGAGGGACAACTCCAGAAGTTTAAGCATATAAGACAAGTAAGTACAAACCTCACCTACAGCATGAAATAAAATGTTTTGTTGTTGGTGTTCTATGTTCTTTATGATTTACCTCGATGAAGTGATGAGCCTATGAGTTATAAGTACTGTATTAATTAAGCATTTAACATGCATAAATTTTCATGCATTGATATGATTGATCTGCCTCATAAGTACGTATGCAATAATGATAGATGCATAGTGACATATAAATCCATATATTGTCACAGATAATAAGAATGAGGCTAACGAAAGATAGGATTAAGTGTCGTACCAACCTCCAACTAGTGAGAGGATATGATAAGAACGAAAGTTATAAGTTTTGACCTTGGAGGTTGTTGGAGGGTCGCTCCCCTAACTCCCCATTGGTTGCGCGCATATGGGTACGACATAGGGGCCCTTAAGTAGACAAGATATGTAAATAATAAAGCATAATTGAACACATATAGTTCACATGCATTTTTAAACATTCATGATGTTACATGTGATGATATGATTTTATAAAAATAATTTGTGAGATATTGTTTGTACTTGCTGAGCGAAAGCTCATCATTGTGTGTTCATGCTGTAGGTAACGCGGGTAAGCAGCCCATTGCTTAGATGTTCTATAGACTGGCGAAGCTGTGCGGGGGCGATGAAGGACGGGAGTGGGATACCACCACGAAATTAATTTCCGCATTTAGACTTCATAATTTATTTTGTAACGGCTATAATTATAGTTATGTTCCAATGTTTTGGGTACTACTAAATTAGTATGAGTACTTTATGAGAAAAAGACTTTAGACTCTTTCGTTTTAATCAACATGAAGTTATAACTTTTAAATATTATTCAAATACGAATTTAAACAGGATAATTATCCACTAGAGGTTTTTTTTAATTTTTCTCAGTTAAAAATTTTTAGTAATTTTAACTTTTGTAATATGAATATGATTTAAAAAAAAAAATCATGTATTTTTTTTTAGAACCGAACATAAATAAGTGTTATGACTAAATTAGATAAGAATAAGTAAGTTAGTTAACGGTCCGAAAAGTCGGGTCGTTACAGTTGGTATCAGAGCCGGTATCCTGCCATCCTAGCTTAGGTTCAGTTTCATGCCTGTCCAAGTAAGTTAGAATTTTATTTTAGTTTATTATTTGTAGTTATTATTGACCTAAATTTTAAAACTAGGCATCACTACATTATCATCATGCCACCAATTAGAGGATCATCATCCGAAGACACACTCCTTAGTGAGCTCGGTGCCAAAATAACGGCTGCATTTCGGAGAGCCAGACCAGATCACTACAATGGAGAAACTCATCCAGGAGATTGGCTACATCACATCGAGTCCTTATGCAGCTCGTGTGGCATAACACGAGGGGCGTGGTCGAGACTAGCAGTGATCCAACTGAGGGGTGCTGCTAGGCATTGGTGGGAGTCTATTGGACAAGACCTGAACCTCATACATTGGAGAGATTTCCGTCGCAACATCACGGAGTACTTTGTAGGTCCTTTCCTTTACCGAGAGAGGAGAGCTGAATTGACATACACACAAGGACGTCGTTTCTTCACTCGGGCGGCAGCATGGGCACCTATTCATGGTGAGAGCATGCAGGAGTACAAACGTCGATTCGAGGATGATTTCCTAGTTGAGTGCCCTTACGAACTGCGCCAAGAGGATGCATGTGAGCTGTTTTGGAAGGGAGTCCCCCACGAGATACGAGCACTTGTTTACTTTCCCCGACCATATCCGGATTATGATCACTTATGTTCAGAGGTCATTTATGCTGAGATGCACCTGAAAGCAGATAGAGTAAATACTCCTCCAACAAGGGAATTAGAGAACGTGGAGGACGCTAGCAGCCATGTTGAGGCGTCAGTCCCGCACCAACCAGAAGCCGTGGGAGACGATGATGCCCATATTGGCTCAGAAGAGGAGGACCCCACCGAGGTTTTCTCTGAAGGGGAAGATGACGAGACTGATGGTCCATGAGTGTTAGTAGGAGATCGAGTGTAGTAGTTACTATCAATAGTTGTTATTTGTCGTGGATGTTTTATCTATTATCTATTTTATGTGTTTGGTAACTCCTGTGTTGTTTTTATGATTTATGTATTCTCTATGACTAATTATGACCAGTATGGTTGATCGTTATGTGAACTTATGATTATGTGATGTTATGACATGATGCGTTTAAGATGTGATATGCCATGAATTATGAGTTGTACCTTAATTATTATATTTAAATAAAACTCATATCATAAGACTATGATTAAGTTAAAATATATGTGTGTGAGATATTTAACAAGCATGGTTCTTTTAGGTTGAACATTAGAGTTATACATAAAGTCATGGTACGTCCTCGAGCGGCAGCAGCAAGACAACCACAAGAAGTGAACCTAGCTGAAATGGTGGTTAACCTACAGCGCAGATTGGAGGACCAGGAGCGCGAAATGCAGAATCTCCGCGAGCAGCTTGCTCAACAGAATCAAGAAGTACCCCCTCCACCAGCTGTCCCAGCTCAACCTGCAGCACCAGCTGTGCCTGCGGCACAAGCCGGCCAACCTGTGATTCGACAAGAACCGTTGTATGAGAGGTTCCGACGTATGAAACCACCAGAATTTGAGGGATCCACCAATCCTTTGGAGGCTGAGGAATGGTTAACCTCCCTTCAAATAGTCTTGAACTTTATGAACCTCACCGATCAAGAGAAAGTGTTTTGTGCTTCCTATGTCATGAAGAAGGATGCTCGTTATTGGTGGGAAACTGTACAAATGAGGAGGAATGTACTTGAGATGACATGGAATGATTTCATTCAAGAATTCAACGACAAATTCTACAATCGGATGGCTATGAAAGCACAACAGAATGAATTCAACAACATCAAGCAAGGCACTATGTCCGTAACTGAGGCTGTTCGCAAGTTCGACCAACTGGCGCGACTTTGCCCCCACCTTGTGCCAACTGAGGATGAAAGAGTTAGGCGGATGTTGGATATGTTTCGTCCTGAGATAGCAGTAGTGATCGATAGTGGCGAGAAACCGCCTACGACTGTTGCTGAATGTGTCGAAAGGGCACTACGCGCTGAGTATCGTCTTGCTCAAGCTAAACAAGAGAGGGCTAAGTTCTTTGAAGAGAAGAAGAAAGAGAAGTCACAATCAAAGCAGAACCAAGGAAATCAACTAAACAACCAGGGAAACAGATCCAATCCGATTGGCAATCACTTTAATCAGAACCACAACAAGCGAAAGGGGAATTTCAATGGAAATAAGAACCAGAAGAGCCATCCACAGAAGAAGAATGTCACTGTTTTCCCTACCTGCACCAAATGTGGGAAGAAGCATCCGGGGGAATGCAAACTTGGCTCAAATACTTGTTACTTATGTGGCAAGGAGGGTCACTATGCCAAGAATTGTTATTCTAACAAGCAGAATCAGACTGGGCAGAACCAGCTAAAGCCACAAGGGACTCAACTCCACAACATGCAAGCCAAGATCGAGGGTCCACAAATTTACCAAGGACGTTTGGAGGCCCCGCCAGGACCGAACGCTCACATTTTCGCCTACACCAAGAATGATGTCGATGCTGGAACCTCGAATGTAGTGACAGGTCAGCTTTCTGTGGCTAATCAAGATACTCATATTTTATTTGATTCTGGAGCAACTCATTCCTTTGCATCACATACATTTGCTAGGAAGCTCACTCAATTTAAGGATAGAATCAATCAGACCTTTAGGACGGCCTTGCCTTCAGGACAAACTTTGTTGTCAAGTTATTGGTTACGTCATGTTCCAATAATTATTGCTGGTAGAGAACTGTTCGTTAATCTAGTTATTTTAGAAATGTTCGACTACGACATCATTTTAGGGATGGACTTTCTAGGAAAATACAATGCGAACATCGACTGTCGGGCACGCAAGGTGACATTTAAACCTGATGGAGCAGAAGAGTTCGAATTTGTTAGCATTTTTGAGAAACAAGTCGAGGGTGATGATTTCTGCCATGAGGGCGCGAAAGATGCTACATAGCGGATACGTTGGGTACCTAGCCAATATCATAGATACGACGAAAGAAGAACGATCCAAACCGGAAGATGTGGCAGTAGTCAGGAATTTTGTCGAGGTCTTCCCAGAAGACTTGCCTGGGCTACCACCTGATCGTGAGATTTCTTTTGAAATCGAATTGATACCCTGGCACAGCACCGATATCCAAGGCCCCATACCGCATGGCTCCAGCTGAACTCAAGGAATTGCAGACGCAACTTCAAGAACTTCTGGACAAGGGATTCATACGTCCGAGTTACTCACCTTGGGGTGCACCTGTCTTATTCGTCAAGAAGAAGGACGGTACGTTGAGGATGTGCATCGACTACCGTGAGCTCAACAAGGCGACCATCAAGAATAAGTATCCTCTTCCAAGAATCGACTGACCTCTTCGATCAGCTTAAAGGAGCATCAGTCTTCTCTAAGATCGACTTACGCTCCGGTTATCACCAACTGAAGATTAAAGAAGGCGATGTCCCAAAGTCAGCATTTCGTACACGTTACGGCCACTATGAGTTTTTAGTCATGCCTTTTGGATTGACGAATGCACCTGCAGCTTTCATGGATTTGATGAATCGTGTATTCAAGGAATATTTGGACAAGTTTATCATTGTGTTCATTGATGATATCCTGATCTACTCGAAGACCCAAAAAGAGCATGAAGAGCATTTAAGGATCGCTCTCCAAACTCTAAGGAACCACCAGCTCTATGCAAAATTCTCTAAATGTGAATTTTGGCTCGACAAGGTTCAATTTCTTGGACACGTGATCTCCAAGGATGGAGTATCTGTTGACCCATCCAAAATCGAAGCTGTGAGCAAGTGGCCAGCACCGAAGAGTGTGACTGAAGTGCGAAGCTTTTTAGGTTTAGCCGGCTACTACAGGAGATTTGTTGAAGGATTCGCGAAATTAGCCGCACCTCTTACCGCACTTACTCGGAAAGGAAGAAAGTATGAATGGACGGAGAAATGCGAGGAAAATTTCCAAGAATTGAAGAAGAAACTCACTAGTGCTCCTATTCTCACGATTCCATCAGACGAAGGAGAGTTTGATATCTACAGCGATGCATCCAAGATGGGCTTAGGAGCAGTTCTGATGCAAAACGGAAAAGTCGTAGCTTATGCCTCACGACAATTGAAGGAGCACGAGAAGAATTACCCGACCCATGATTTGGAACTAGCAGCTGTGGTGTTCGCCCTTAAGATCTGGCGACACTACCTATACGGCGTTAAATGTCAGATTTTTACGGATCATAAAAGTCTCAAGTACATCTTCACCCAGAAGGAACTCAACATGAGACAACGAAGATGGTTGGAATTAGTTAAGGATTATGATTGTGAGATTCTTTATCATCCCGGAAAGGCCAACAAAGTCGCTGATGCACTGAGTCGAAAGTCGTCTGCTACTCTCATGTCAATTCAAGCACTACCACAACCGCTTCAGGAGATATTTTCAAGCTTGGAATGGAGCTCATTTCGGGAAAACTTTCCTCATTGACTCTCCAGCCTACAATTATTGGTGAAATCAAAGAAGCTCAAGGGCTCGATCCTAGTTTGGTCAGGATAAGGAAAGAAGTCATGGAAGGGAAAGAAACTAATTTTGGCGTGTCAGATGAGGCATCATTCATTTTAAAGGTAGGTTATGTGTGCCTAACAATGAAGAGCTTCGGAAGCAGATTCTATCAGAAGCCCACGATACTCCATACTCTGTCCATCCTGGAGCGACTAAGATGTATAAGGACTTGAAAGAGCATTTTTGGTGGAACAAGATGAAGAACGATGTGGCTGAATTCGTAAGTAAATGCCTAACTTGTCAGAAAGTTAAGGCAGAGCACAAGCGACCGGCTGGACAATTGCAACCTATTGAAGTTCCAGAGTGGAAATGGGAACAAATCACTATGGATTTTGTGGTCGGATTGCCGAAAACTATTGAAGGTTATGACGCCATCTGGGTAATTGTAGATCGTTTGACTAAATCAGCACGTTTCATAGAAATTAAAGTGACTTATTCCTTGGAGAAGTTGGCGGAATTGTATGTATCTAATGTCGTTAAGCTGCACGGCATCCCCTTATCAATCATTTCAGACCGCTGACAGCCGTTTCACCTCCACTTTTTGGAAAAATGTTCAGCGAGCGTTAGGAACTGAGCTCAAGTTTAGCACTGCTTTTCACCCTCAGACGGATGGTCAATCCGAGCGAACCATTCAAACCTTAGAGGATATGCTTCGTGCTTGCGTTATGGACTTCAAAGGTGTATGGAATAAGAAGCTACCGTTGATTGAATTCTCCTACAACAATAGTTATCAGGCGACCATCGGGATGGCACCCTATGAAGCACTCTATGGTAGGAAGTGCCGATCACCGGTACACTGGCATGAAACAGGGGAGAAGCAATTGGAAACCACAGATTTCATTATCAAGACCACTGAAGCAGTCAAGAAAATACAACAACGAATGAAAGCAGCTCAATGTCGACAGAAGAGTTATGCAGATAAGCGAAGGAGGCCCCTGGAATTCCAAAAAGGAGACTTTGTTTTCCTAAAGGTAGCACCAATGAAAGGCGTGATGCGATTCGGAAAGAAGGGCAAGTTGAGCCCGAGGTACATAGGACCCTTCGAGATCATAGAACGTGTCGGTAAGGTAGCTTATAGATTAGCATTACCGTCAGAGTTGTCAACAGTGCACAATGTCTTTCATGTCTCAATGCTGAAGAAATATGTCCCGGATCCGTCTCACGTAATAGATCATGAACCAATTCAAGTTCACGAGGACCTCACTTATGAAGAAAAGCCTGTGCAAATTCTGGCTCGTGAAGAAAAGACTCTCAGAAACAAGATCATACCTCTTGTCAAGGTGTTATGGCGAAATCACAAGATCGAGGAAGCCACTTGGGAACGTGAAGACGAAATGAGGAAAAATTTTCCGTTTTTGTTCTAATTTTCGAGGACGAAAATTTTGTAAGGAGGGTAGATTGTGATGCCCTAGAATTTCATAAGCTTAATTCATGAATTATTATTATGATCTCTTCATTAATATGTTTCTAATAATTGTTTTGATGAATATCAAATTTCAAGATCATGAACGACATATGAATTTATGCGATGTGTCGTATTAGGGGGATAACGATAATTTTTGGGAAAGACCCCGATTTTTATTAGTAGGTCAATTTAAGGATCTTAGTATTTATTTTGATTATATCAATAGTCAAGCTTTGAGACTATGATTGGGAATTAATGTGTCACATGGATAGAAGATGAATTATTAGTATTTACTCTTAGGAAATCCAAAGGTGGAAAATTGATCAAAAATTATGCTTGATTTGAAATCAATGGTGTAGATTTTATGTTAAGGGATCCTAGGCAAATCAATGGTCAAACCTTGGATGATAAGTGACCAATGAGAACTTAGGGTGAGGATAGGTGTGATGGAAGATCTAATGGATGAGAATGAAGATGACAACTTGGATCAAGGGTGGAAATTGGAAGAAAGAAAAACAAAAAAAAAAATTTGAGAAGGCAAAGGGGGGGATCGGTTTTGGTTCAAAGAAGCAAGGGGAAATGTGATCAAATGGGAAAAATAGAAAGTGGTGCATGCATGCAACCACATGTAAGAGTTGGCATGGTTTCTTTTGGCAATTTGACCTAAGGAAGAGGCTAGTGATAGTGACTACTCATCTCAACTTTATTGAACCAAGTTTTACCCAAAAAAAACTCTCCCAATTGCCGACCATTCAAGGGCTGATTCAGCCAATAATTTTTCAAGTTTCCTCCCCCAAAAGACAGCTATCTCAAGGCCAAAGTTGGCTAAGCACAAACCCCTAACACCCCATTTTCTTTCTCACACAAGTTAAGCTCTCAAACCCTAGTTCTCTAACCACCACCAAGCTCTAAACAAAACCAAGAACCACCAACACTATTCTCCATCTCCAACACTTCTCAAGCACCCTCCTCCATCCATTTTCAAGCTCTAAGAAACCCCGTCATCAAAACCGAAGAGGTGAGAAACGGAGTTAGAAGAAGTTCTACTAAAGGTAACCTAGTGGTACTCTTCGTGTTTTTAGTCTTTTTGGAGAACTAAAGCATGATATTTAGTTATGATCTTAATATTAGACTTTTCTTACTTAGGAAAAAGTTTTGAGAAGAACTTGGGAGGTTCGAGAGCTCAAAGGATCCCCGGAACTTTTCGGTAAGATTTATGAACTTTGTTGAAGTTCGTAGTTGTTGTGGTCATATAGTATGCATTAGAAACTTTGGTATGAAAAATAAACTATATATTAAGATTCTCCAGAGGATAAGCTTCATTTTAGGCTTTGGAATCACTTGATTTGCTTTTATATGTAAAAAGTTATGTGCCTTTGAAGTTGTGACACAAAAATAATGTGAAAATGAACCTCCGAGCCACAGCATAGCCACGGGTTTACTGTACTCCGAACCTATTAGACTCATGATTTTGGATTATAAGTTAGAGAACTGAAAAATATATTCTTTTATCTTTCCAACAAGGTATCATACGCCTTGAACGGATAAGTGTGCAATTTTTGGTGGATTTTACAAGTTTGGACCATGAACCGAAAATCCTGGCTGGAACCCTGTGCTAGCCACGGGTTTTGTAATTTTTGAGTTAGTAAATCTTAACGTTTTATAAAACTGTTCTTACCATACAAAATAGACATTATAATATTTCCAATGACATATCTTTTGTCTTATTTGGACTTGTAAGCAAATTGTTATGATTTTTCTAAACTTACCAATGAATCTGGACTTTTGTATAAATGTGAGACCAGCAGTGACAAAACCTAAGTTTATGATGTGAAATACTCAAGCACTAAAGGAAATAACTTTACCACTGTAAAGTAGACATCTTAAGCTTCAAAACGAGATATTATACGTTTAAAACGGATATGTACATAAATTTTAATAAATCTCTTAAGATTGTAGTGTAATCTAAGAATCTAAGATTTTACCATAAGACACTTAGAAAAACGTCCACATTAATATGTGAAATACTTGAAATCTTGGAAAACAAGTTATAAATACAGAAAATAGATATTTCAAGCTTTCCAATAAGTTATCAAGTGTCGAAAACGGAATTATACTCAAATCTAAATAAATCTTACAAGTTAAAATCATACACCGATAAAATGATTAAACTATTAAAATGTAACACAAGAGTAAGTCTTGACATATGAACATATTTAGTTATGAAATGAATTGATTTTAAGTATATGATCAAATAATGTGAAAACCCTAACTTTATAAAATTAAATCATAAGTTTTGAATGGGCCAAGATAAAGTATACTAGAAGGTTACTATACATATACCAAGATATTACTTTAGCCCAATTAAATGAACATAACCAAGGGGATTGGACTAGCCCAATAAATCTAAGAGAGGTATACCCTTAGGTGACCCATCATCACCTTGAGGATTAATTAATTAATAAATTAATTAATACATAAGCTAATGTAATTAATAAAGTAATTAATTAATTAACTTATTAATAATTAATTAATTAATTATAAGGGTTAGTCTATAATAATCAAGATTATTATGTTGAATAACTATATAATTATAATACATGATTAATTAGAGATTAATTAATCATTAATTATTAATAATTGATTTAATCATCAAAATAATTATGGATAATTAACTAGAGATTAACCAAATATCAATTATTGAATAAATCAAATTTTTAATTATTAATATTAGAATTAATAATTAATAATTATTATATAAGAATGAATATTTAAGTAACATAATTAAATTATTAACAAGATTAATTATTAATAAGTCACTTAAAATTATATAATTTAATTATAATGTCTCAATTAAATAAAGTAATAATTAATATTACGTAATTAATTAATTAAACAAATTAATTAATTAATTAAAATAATTAATTAAATTAATTAAATAATAATTAATCGAAATTTATTTAACACTTAATATTAATAAGGATTAATTGTTAAGGTTAATTATGATGTATGTAAATTAAGTTTCACTATAGTTTATAAAAAAAATTAAATAAATAAAGTAATATTACTATAACTCTATCTAATAATGAGATATTGTTAATCAGGACAATTTCTCAAATCTGTATAGTAGGAGATACAACTCCGGAAGTTTAAGCCTATAAGACAAGTAAGTACAAAACCTCACCTACAGCATGAAATAAAAATGTTTTGGTGTTGGTGTTCTATGTTTTCTATGTTTACCTTGATTAAGGATGAATATATGAGTTATATATACTGTATTAATTAAGCATTTAACATGCATAAATTTTCATGCACTGATATGATTGATCATGCCTCATAAGTACGTATGCAATAATGATAGATGCATAGTGACATATATATCCATATATTGTCACAAATAATAAGAATGAGGCTAACGAAAGATAGGACTAAGTGTCGTACCAACCTCCAACTAGTGAGAGGATATGATAAGAACGAAAGTTATAAGTTTTGACCTTGGAGGTTGTTGGAGGGTCGCTCCCCTAACTCCCCATTGGTTGCGCGCATATGGGTACGACATAGGGGCCCTTAAGTAGACAAGACTATGTAAATAATAAAGCATAATTGAACACATATAGTTCACATGCATTTAAAGCATTCATAATGTTACATGTGATGATATAATTTTATGAAATCGATTTGTGAGATATTGTTTGTACTTGCTGAGCGAAAGCTCATCATTGTGTGTTCATGCTGTAGGTAACGCGGGTAAGCAGCCCATTACTTAGATGTCTTATGGACTGGCGAAGCTGTGCGGAGGCGATGAAGGACGGGAGTGGGATACCACCACGAAATTAATTTCCGCATTAGACTTCGTAATTTATTTTGTAATGGCTATACTTATATTTATGTCCCAATGTTTTGGTACTACTATATTAGTATGAGTACTTTATGAGAAAAAGACTTTAGACTCTTTCCGTATAATTTTTATGAAGTTATAACTTTTAAAATATCATCTAGTTACGATTTTAAATTGGTTAATTAGTTGCTAGAGGTTTCAAATTCCTAAGTTAAAATTTTTTCAGTGAGTCTAATTTTTGTAGTTCGAATACAAAAAAAAAATTATGTATTTTTTTAGAACCGAACATAAATAAGTATTATGACTAAATTAGATAAGAATAAGTAAGTTAGTTAACGGTCCGAAAAGTCGGGTCGTTACAGTTGGTAATCAGAGCCGGTATCCTGCCATCCTACCTTACGTCGTTTCCACATCAGTTTCATGCCTGTCTAAGTAAGTTAGAATTTTATTTTAGTTTATTATTTGTAGTTATTATTGACCTAAATTTTAAAACTAGGCATCACTACATTATCATCATGCCACCAATTAGAGGATCATCATCCGAAGACACACTCCTTAGTAAGCTCGTGCCAAATAACGGCTGCATTTCGGAGAGCCAGACCAGATCACTACAATGGAGAAACTCATCCAGGAGATTGGCTACATCACATCGAGTCCTTATGCAGCTCGTGTGGCATAACACGAGGGGCGTGGTCGAGACTAGCAGTGATCCAACTGAGGGGTGCTGCTAGGCATTGGTGGGAGTCTATTGGACAAGACCTGAACCTCATACATTGGAGAGATTTCCGTCGCAACATCATGGAGTACTTTGTAGGTCCTTTCCTGTACCGAGAGAGGAGAGCTGAATTGACATACACACAAGGACGTCGTTTCTTCACTCGGGCGGCAGCATGGGCACCTATTCATGGTGAGAGCATGCAGGAGTACAAACGTCGATTCGAGGATGATTTCCTAGTTGAGTGCCCTTACGAACTGCGCCAAGAGATGCATGTGAGCTGTTTTGGAAGGGAGTCCCCTACGAGATACGAGCACTTGTTTACTTTCCCCGACCATATCCGGATTATGATCACTTATGTTCAGAGGTCATTTATGCTGAGATGCACCTGAAAGCAGATAGAGTAAATACTCCTCCAACAAGGGAATTAGAGAACGTGGAGGACGCTAGCAGCCATGTTGAGACGTCAGCCCCGCACCAACCAGAAGCCGTGGGAGACGATGATGCCCATATTGGCTCAGAAGAGGAGGACCCCACCGAGGTTTTCTCTGAAGGGGAAGATGACGAGACTGATGGTCCATGAGTGTTAGTAGGAGATCGAGTGTAGTAGTTACTATCAAATAGTTGTTATTTGTCGTTGATGTTTTATCTATTATCTATTTTATTGTGTTTGGTAACTCCTGTGTTATTTTTATGATTTATGTATTCTCTATGACTATTATGACCAGTATGGTTGATCATTATGTGAACTTATGATTATGTGATGTTATGACATGATGCGTTTAAGATGTGATATGCCATGAATTATGAGTCGTACCTTAATTATTATATTTAAATAAAACTCATATCATAAGACTATGATTAAGTTAAAATATCTGTGTGCGAGATATTAAACAAATATGGTTCTTTTAGGTTGAACATAAGAGTTATCCTAAAGTCATGGTACGTCCTCGAGCGGCAGCAGCAAGACAACCACAAGAAGTGAACCTAGCTGAAATGGTAGTTAACCTACAGCGCAGATTAGAGGACCAAGAGCGCGAAATGTAGAATCTCCGCGAGCAGCTTGCTCAACAGAATCAAGAAATACCCCCTCCACCAGCTGTCCCAGCTCAACCTGCAGCACCAGCTGTGCCTGCGGCACAAGCCGGCCAACCTGTGATTCGACAAGAACCGTTGTATGAGAGGTTCCGACGTATGAAACCACCAGAATTTGAGGGATCCACCAATCCTTTGGAGGCTGAGGAATGGTTAACCTCCCTCCAAATAGTCTTAAACTTTATGAACCTCACCGATCAAGAAAAAGTGTTTTGTGCTTCCTATGTCATGAAGAAGGATGCTCGTTATTGGTGGGAAACTGTACAAATGAGGAGAAATGTACTTGAGATGACATGGAATGATTTCATTCAGAATTCAACGACAAATTCTACAATCGGATGGCTATGAAAGCACAGCAGAATGAATTCAACAACATCAAGCAAGGCACTACGTCCGTAACTGAGGCTGTTCGCAAGTTCGACCAACTGGCGCGACTTTGCCCTCACCTTGTGCCAACTGAGGATGAAGAGTTAGGCGGATGTTGGATATGTTTCGTCCTGAGATAGCAGTAGTGATCGATAGTGGCGAGAAACCACCTACGACTGTTGCTGAATGTGTCGAAAGGGCACTACGCGCTGAGTATCGTCTTGCTCAAGCTAAACAAGAGAGGGCTAAGTTCTTGAAGAGAAGAAGAAAGAGAAGTCACAATCAAAGCAGAACCAAGGAAATCAACTAAACAACCAGGGAAACAGATCCAATCCGATTGGCAATCACTTTAATCAGAACACAACAAGCGAAAGGGGAATTTCAATGGAAATAAGACCAGAAGAGCCATCCTCAGAAGAAGAATGTCACTGTTTTCCCTATCTGCACCAAATGTGGGAAGAAGCATCCGGGGAAATGCAACTTGGCTCAAATACTTGTTACTTATGTGGCAAGGAGGGTCACTATGCCAAGAATTGTTATTCTAACAAGCAGAATCAGACTGGGCAGAACCAGCTAAAGCCACAAGGGACTCAACTCCACAACATGCAAGCCAAGATTGAGGGTCCACAAATTTACCAAGGACGTTTGGAGGCCCCGCCAGGACCAAACGCTCACATTTTCGCCTACACCAAGAATGATGTCGATGCTGGAACCTCGAATGTGGTGACAGGTCAGCTCTCTGTGGCCAATCAAGATGCTCATATTTATTTGATTCTGGAGCAACTCATTCCTTTGCATCACATACATTTGCTAGGAAGCTCACTCAATTTAAGGATAGAATCAATCAGACCTTTAGGACGGCCTTGCCTTCAGGACAAACTTTGTTGTCAAGTTATTGGTTACGTCATGTTCCAATAATTATTGCTAGTAGAGAACTGTTCGTTAATCTAGTTATTTTAGAAATGTTCGACTACGACATCATTTTAGGGATGGACTTTCTAGGAAAATACAATGCGAACATCGACTGTCGGGCACGCAAGGTGACATTTAAACCTGATGGAGCAGAAGAGTTCGAATTTGTTAGCATTTTTGAGAAACAATCGAGGGTGATGATTTCTGCCATGAGGGCGCGAAAGATGCTACATAGCGGATGCATTGGGTACCTAGCCAATATCATAGATGCGACGAAAGAACGATCCAAACCGGAAGATGTGGCAGTAGTCAGGAATTTTGTCGAGGTCTTCCAGAAGACTTGCCTGGGCTACCACCCTGACCGTGAGATTTCTTTTGAAATCGAATTGATACCTGGCACAGCACCGATATCCAAGGCCCCATACCGCATGGCTCCAGCTGAACTCAAGGAATTGCAGACGCAACTTCAAGAACTTCTGGACAAGGGATTCATACGTCCGAGTTACTCACCTTGGGGTGCACCTGTCTTATTCGTCAAGAAGAAGGACGGTACGTTGAGGATGTGCATCGACTACCGTGAGCTCAACAAGGCGACCATCAAGAATAAGTATCCTCTTCCAAGAATCGATGACCTCTTCGATCAGCTTAAAGGAGCATCAGTCTTCTCTAAGATCGACTTACGCTCCGGTTATCACCAACTGAAGATTAAAGAAGGCGATGTCCCAAAGTCAGCATTTCGTACACGTTACGGCCACTATGAGTTTTTAGTCATGCCTTTTGGATTGACGAATGCACCTGCAGCTTTCATGGATTTGATGAATCGTGTATTCAAGGAATATTTGGACAAGTTTATCATTGTGTTCATTGATGATATCCTGATCTACTCGAAGACCCAAAAAGAGCATGAAGAGCATTTAAGGATCGCTCTCCAAACTCTAAGGAACCACCAGCTCTATGCAAAATTCTCTAAATGTGAATTTTGGCTCGACAAGGTCAATTTCTTGGACACGTGATCTCCAAGGATGGAGTATCTGTTGACCCATCCAAAATCGAAGCTGTGAGCAAGTGGCCAGCACCGAAGAGTGTGACTGAAGTGCGAAGCTTTTTAGGTTTAGCCGGCTACTACAGGAGATTTGTTGAAGGATTCGCGAAATTAGCCGCACCTCTTACCGCACTTACTCGGAAAGGAAAAAAGTATGAATGGACGGAGAAATGCGAGGAAAATTTCCAAGAATTGAAGAAGAAACTCACTAGTGCTCCTATTCTCACGATTCCATCAGACGAAGGAGAGTTTGATATCTACAGCGATGCATCCAAGATGGGCTTAGGAGCAGTTCTGATGCAAAACGGAAAAGTCGTAGCTTATGCCTCACGACAATTGAAGGAGCACGAGAAGAATTACCCGACCCATGATTTGGAACTAGCAGCTGTGGTGTTCGCCCTTAAGATCTGGCGACACTACCTATACGGCGTTAAATGTCAGATTTTTACGGATCATAAAAGTCTCAAGTACATCTTCACCAGAAGGAACTCAACATGAGACAACGAAGATGGTTGGAATTAGTTAAGGATTATGATTGTGAGATTCTTTATCATCCCGGAAAGGCCAACAAAGTCGCTGATGCACTGAGTCGAAAGTCGTCTGCTACTCCATGTCAATTCAAGCACTACCACAACCGCTTCAGGGAGATATTTTCAAGCTTGGAATGGAGCTCATTTCGGGAAAACTTTCCTCATTGACTCTCCAGCCTACAATTATTGGTGAAATCAAAGAAGCTCAAGGGCTCGATCCTAGTTTGGTCAGGATAAGGAAAGAAGTCATGGAAGGGAAAGAAACTAATTTTGGCGTGTCAGATGAGGGCATCATTCATTTTAAAGGTAGGTTATGTGTGCCTAACAATGAAGAGCTTCGGAAGCAGATTCTATCAGAAGCCCACGATACTCCATACTCTGTCCATCCTGGAGCGACTAGATGTATAAGGACTTGAAAGAGCATTTTTGGTGGAACAAGATGAAGAACGATGTGGCTGAATTCGTAAGTAAATGCCTAACTTGTCAGAAAGTTAAGGCAGAGCACAAGCGAACCGGCTGGACAATTGCAACCTATTGAAGTTCCAGAGTGGAAATGGGAACAAATCACTATGGATTTTGTGGTCGGATTGCCGAAAACTATTGAAGGTTATGACGCCATCTGGGTAATTGTAGATCGTTTGACTAAATCAGCACGTTTCATAGAAATTAAAGTGACTTATTCCTTGAGAAGTTGGCGGAATTGTATGTATCTAATGTCGTTAAGCTGCACGGCATCCCCTTATCAATCATTTCAGACCGTGACAGCCGTTTCACCTCCACTTTTTGGAAAAATGTTCAGCGAGCGTTAGGAACTGAGCTCAAGTTTAGCACTGCTTTTCACCCTCAGACGGATGGTCAATCCGAGCGAACCATTCAAACCTTAGAGGATATGCTTCGTGCTTGCGTTATGGACTTCAAAGGTGTATGGAATAAGAAGCTACCGTTGATTGAATTCTCCTACAACAATAGTTATCAGGCGACCATCGGGATGGCACCCTATGAAGCACTCTATGGTAGGAAGTGCCGATCACCGGTACACTGGCATGAAACAGGGGAGAAGCAATTGGAAACCACAGATTTCATTATCAAGACCACTGAAGCAGTCAAGAAAATACAACAACGAATGAAAGCAGCTCAATGTCGACAGAAGAGTTATGCAGATAAGCGAAGGAGGCCCCTGGAATTCCAAAAAGGAGACTTTGTTTTCCTAAAGGTAGCACCAATGAAAGGCGTGATGCGATTCGGAAAGAAGGGCAAGTTGAGCCCGAGGTACATAGGACCCTTCGAGATCATAGAACGTGTCGGTAAGGTAGCTTATAGATTAGCATTACCGTCAGAGTTGTCAACAGTGCACAATGTCTTTCATGTCTCAATGCTGAAGAAATATGTCCCGGATCCGTCTCACGTAATAGATCATGAACCAATTCAAGTTCACGAGGACCTCACTTATGAAGAAAAGCCTGTGCAAATTCTGGCTCGTGAAGAAAAGACTCTCAGAAACAAGATCATACCTCTTGTCAAGGTGTTATGGCGAATCACAAGATCGAGGAAGCCACTTGGGAACGTGAAGACGAAATGAGGAAAAATTTTCCGTTTTTGTTCTAATTTTCGAGGACGAAAATTTTGTAAGGAGGGTAGATTGTGATGCCCTAGAATTTCATAAGCTTAATTCATGAATTATTATTATGATCTCTTCATTAATATGTTTCTAATAATTGTTTTGATGAATATCAAATTTCAAGATCATGAACGACATATGAATTTATGCGATGTGTCGTATTAGGGGGATAACGATAATTTTTGGGAAAGACCCCGATTTTTATTAGTAGGTCAATTTAAGGATCTTAGTATTTATTTTGATTATATCAATAGTCAAGCTTTGAGACTATGATTGGGAATTAATGTGTCACATGGATAGAAGATGAATTATTAGTATTTACTCTTAGGAAATCCAAAGGTGGAAAATTGATCAAAAATTATGCTTGATTTGAATCAATGGTGTAGATTTTATGTTAAGGGATCCTAGGCAAATCAATGGTCAAACCTTGGATGATAAGTGACCAATGAGAACTTAGGGTGAGGATAGGTGTGATGGAAGATCTTAATGGATGAGAATGAAGATGACAACTTGGATCAAGGGTGGAAATTGGAAGAAAGAAAAACAAAAAAAAAATTTGAGAAGGCAAAGGGGGGGATCGGTTTTGGTTCAAAGAAGCAAGGGGAAATGTGATCAAATGGGAAAAATAGAAAGTGGTGCATGCATGCAACCACATGTAAGAGTTGGCATGGTTTCTTTTGGCAATTTGACCTAAGGAAGAGGCTAGTGATAGTGACTACTCATCTCAACTTTATTGAACCAAGTTTTACCCAAAAAAAACTCTCCCAATTGCGACCATTCAAGGGCTGATTCAGCCAATAATTTTTCAAGTTTCCTCCCCCAAAAGACAGCTATCTCAAGGCCAAAGTTGGCTAAGCACAAACCCTAACACCCCATTTTCTTCTCACACAAGTTAAGCTCTCAAACCCTAGTTCTCTAACCACCACCAAGCTCTAAACAAAACCAAGAACCACCAACACTATTCTCCATCTCCAACACTTCTCAAGCACCCTCCTCCATCCATTTTCAAGCTCTAAGAAACCCCGTCATCAAAACCGAAGAGGTGAGAAACGGAGTTAGAAGAAGTTCTACTAAAGGTAACCTAGTGGTACTCTTCGTGTTTTAGTCTTTTTGAGAACTAAAGCATGATATTTAGTTATGATCTTAATATTAGACTTTTCTTACTTAGGAAAAAGTTTTGAGAAGAACTTGGGAGGTTCGAGAGCTCAAAGGATCCCCGGAACTTTTCGGTAAGATTTATGAACTTTGTTGAAGTTCGTAGTTGTTGTGGTCATATAGTATGCATTAGAAACTTGGTATGAAAAATAAACTATATATTAAGATTCTCCAGAGGATAAGCTTCATTTTAGGCTTTGGAATCACTTGATTTGCTTTATATGTAAAAAGTTATGTGCCTTTGAAGTTGTGACACAAAAATAATGTGAAAATGAACCTCCGAGCCACAGCATAGCCACGGGTTACTGTACTCCGAACCTATTAGACTCATGATTTTGGATTATAAGTTAGAGAACTGAAAATATATTCTTTTATCTTTCCAACAAGGTATCATACGCCTTGAACGGATAAGTGTGCAATTTTTGGTGGATTTTACAAGTTTTGGACCATGAACCGAAAATCCTGGCTGGAACCCTGTGCTAGCCACGGGTTTTGTAATTTTTGAGTTAGTAATCTTAACGTTTTATAAAACTGTTCTTACCATACAAAATAGACATTATAATATTTCCAATGACATATCTTTTGTCTTATTTGGACTTGTAAGCAAATTGTTATGATTTTTCTAAACTTACCAATGAATCTGGACTTTTTGTATAAATGTGAGACCAGCAGTGACAAAACCTAAGTTTATGATGTGAAATACTCAAGCACTAAAGGAAATAACTTTACCACTGTAAAGTAGACATCTTAAGCTTCAAAACGAGATATTATACGTTTAAAACGGATATGTACATAAATTTTAATAAATCTCTTAAGATTGTAGTGTAATCTAAGAATCTAAGATTTTACCATAAGACACTTAGAAAAACGTCCACATTAATATTTGAAATACTTGAAATCTTGGAAAACAAGTTATAAATACAGAAAATAGATATTTCAAGCTTTCCAATAAGTTATCAAGTGTCGAAAACGGAATTATACTCAAATCTAAATAAATCTTACAAGTTAAAATCATACACCGATAAAATGATTAAATATTAAAATGTAACACAAGAGTAAGTCTTGACATATGAACATATTTAGTTATGAAATGAATTGATTTTAAGTATATGATCAAATAATGTGAAAACCCTAACTTTATAAAATTAAATCATAAGTTTTGAATGGGCCAAGATAAAGTATACTAGAAGGTTACTATACATATACCAAGATATTACTTTAGCCCAATTAAATGAACATAACCAAGGGATTGGACTAGCCCAATAAATCTAAGAGAGGTATACCCTTAGGTGACCCATCATCACCTTGATGGATTAATTAATTAATAAATTAATTAATACATAAGCTAATGTAATTAATAAAGTAATTAATTAATTAATTATTAAATAATTAATTAATTAATTATAAGGGTTAGTCTATAATAATCAAGATTATTATGTTGAATAACTATATAATTATAATACATGATTAATTAGAGATTAATTAATCATTAATTATCAATAATTGATTTAATCATCAAAATAATTATGGATAATTAACTAGAGATTAACCAAATATCAATTATTGAATAAATCAAATTTTTAATTATTAATATTAGAATTAATAATTAATAATTATTATATGAGAATGAATATTTAAGTAACATAATTAAATTATTAACAAGATAATTATTAATAAGTCAATTAAAATTATATAATTTAATTATAATTTCTCAATTAAATAAAGTAATAATTAATATTACTTAATTAATTAATTAACAAATTAATTAATTAATTAAAATAATTAAATTAAATAATTAAATAATAATTAATCAAAATTTATTTAACACTTAATAATTAATAAGGATTAATTGTTAAGGTTTAATTATGATGTATGTAATTAAGTTCACTATAGTTTATAAAAAAAATAAATAAATAAGTAATATTACTATAACTCTATCTAATAATGAGATATGTTAATCAGGACAATTTCTCAAATCTGCATAGTAGGAGATACAACTCCGGAAGTTTAAGCATATAGACAAGTAAGTACAAACCTCACCTACAGCATGAAATAAAATGTTTTTGTTGTTGGTGTTCTATGTTTTCTATGTTTTACCTTGATTAAGTGATGAATATATGAGTTATATATACTGTATTAATTAAGCATTTAACATGCATAAATTTTCATGCACTGATATGATTGACATGCCTCATAAGTACGTATGCAATAATGATAGATGCATAGTGACATATATATCCATATATTGTCACAAATAATAAGAATGAGGCTAACGAAAGATAGGACTAAGTGTCGTACCAACCTCCAACTAGTGAGAGGATATGATAAGAACGAAGGTTATAATATATGACCTTGGAGGTTGTTGGAGGGTCGCTCCCCTAACTCCCCATTGGTTGCGCGCATATGGGTACGACATAGGGGCCCTTAAGTAGACAAGACATGTAAATAATAAAGCATAATTGACACATATAGTTCACATGCATTTATAAGCATTCATAATGTTACATGTGATGATATAAATTTTATGATAACGATTTGTGAGATATTGTTTGTACTTGCTGAGCGAAAGCTCATCATTGTGTGTTCATGCTGTAGGTAACGCGGGTAAGCAGCCCATTACTTAGATGTATTATGGACTGGCGAAACTGTGCGGAGGCGATGAAGGACGGAGTGGGATACCACCACGAAATTAATTTCCGCATTTAGACTTCGTAATTTATTTTGTAATGGCTATACTTATAGTTATGTCCCAATGTTTTGGTACTACTATATTAGTATGAGTACTTTATGAGAAAAAGACTTTAGACTCTTTCCGTATAATTTTTATGAAGTTATAACTTTTAAAATATCATCTAGTTACGATTTTAAATTGGTTAATTAGTTGCTAGAGGTTTTCAAATTCCTAAGTTAAAATTTTTCAGTGAGTCTAATTTTTGTAGTTCGAATACAAAAAAAAATTATGTATTTTTTTTAGAACCGAACATAAATAAGTATTATGACTAAATTAGATAAGAATAAGTAAGTTAGTTAACGGTCCGAAAAGTCGGGTCGTTACATTAAATCATTGACCTCATCACACCGATGATACATATACTATCATTCATGATCTTGAAATTTGATATTCATCAAAATAATTTATTATAAGTATATTAATGAAGGAAATCCATAATAATAATTCATGAATCAAGCTTACGAATTTCTAGGGCATCACAATTACAAGGTATTTGGATTAACTAATAGAATTGAGAATTCTATATGTGTTTTCACTTGAAAAATTCTCATTACAAGGATTAGCCATATCTTTCATAGGCCTAATTTGGCAAACAACAGAAACACTTTTGTTAATTATGATATGGAATAATTTCCTACCCACTATAAGGTTTTGTTTTTAACTCATAGATCTGTATCAGGTATTAATGTCAGTTTTGCATACATTTTCAGTTCAATATTATAATTCTATTTTTAATTCTAATTTTCATTAACTTGTACTGACCATGGAATACCTATTAACTTAATTTGCTCCTCCGATCACAATCATTAAATGAAAAATGAATACAATGTGTGAATACAAGAATATGTGATTCACGTGAACAAGAAAGAGAGAGAGATGGCAGCTAGAAAGAGGGAGAAAAAGTAACAATACTACTAGGGAGGCTATCTTTCTTCCATCTTGACCAAACTTTATTAATATTTTCATGAGATATATAAACACTACTAGGAGACAATGATAACTCTGAATGATTAAAGCGAAGGCCAATTTTCATCCTTGCTTTTTTTTTTTTTTTCTTGGTATAAAAAGCATTACTTTAGTACTAAAGGAAAGGATGAGAATTCTTTAATAGGATGTGCATGGTTGTAAAACCATCATATTTTTATAAGTTCTATCTATGAAACTGTCATTTTTATTAATCTATATAATTTTATGATGTGAGCTGACGAATTTAACTGTGTTTCATTGATATAGGTTTTTTTCCCCCCCAATTCCCTACCACATAATTCTTTAGGAAAAAAATCATGACAAACAAAGTAAGGCTAATTTTCTTCGTCACAGAAAATATTATCCTTCCTCTAAATCACAACGTTTTGAACTATGTTTTTCATTGATGCATAAGTAGGTCTATTGAAAAGAAATAAGGAGTTATGATTGGAGATTAGAATTATCCATTAATTATTGTGGGAATAACTTGTATACTTGAGTCCAGAAACTTGCAAGCTTTGTCTAAAGTTATTACTGAGTCTTGATTTTGGTCTTTGTTTTTCAGTTCAAAACACCACGTTCTCTTGGAAATAGATAGAGTGCTATCGACTTTTGTAGATCGTGTGAAAGAGGAATTTTTCAGAATTCAACCTAAATCCTCCATGATCTTTAGTCGATCTAATGGTTTATTACATTAAGTTTATTATAAGAGATATTTTGTTATGTCGATCTTGGTCTTCCTACTAAATCTTTGTTTTAGTAAAATTTGGGACCGCTGATCACTATTAATAAAAATCTACATTAAGTATATCGTCATAAATAAAAATTAAAAAACTAATGTTGAAAAGTATATAACAACACAGGTGAGTAAAAAAAAAAAAGACCTGATCACAGCTTATTTATAGAGTTAAGCCTACTACTGAAATTAGTGGGGTTGAACCCACTTTCTTAAATACATAGACGTTGATCCTCCAACTTTTGTATTATAGTTTTATTAACCTGATTCTTAATTGTGTGATGCTTGATACGTTGAAGGAGTTTCCAACGCCAACAATCTTTTTTGGTTTGTGTGGTAAAACCTTCTCCCCCTTTCTATTATTTATATAGACGACAATGGGGCTAGTGACATTATTCCTTGATTTTGATTTATTTTATATTGTTGGAGGCTCAAGCATGTAATAATGTGCATCTGACAAAATAAAAAATAAATTATGTATATCAATGAATTTGCTACAGAGTTTTATTAATATGTCACCACTTCTGAGTATATAAGAGCATCTCCAACCACACGCCATTTTAGGCAGAAATGGTGTGGGTTTTGCTCCAACCAGGCGGCAATTTTCACACCATAAGTGGCTCTCTTGCTTATTATATGAACAATGTAAATATATCACTCAACGCCATTTTAGTGGCGCCTTTTCCTTTGATTTTTTTTTTTTTTCACAAGAGCACAAAATACATTTTGTTTTTCTTATTAAACCCCCCCCCCCCCCCCCCCCCCAAAATAAATTGTTTCTTTTTTGCTACCACAAAAGGAATAATTTTTTTGTGTGTCCCATTGTTAATTTTTGTTTTTAGTTAATTTAATATAATGAAAAATTATTATGTAAATAATACGAAACACAATTACATATTTTATTGGATCAATATGTGAAAAAAAAATTATATGTGGGTGAAATTTGTAAATTCAATAAATATTATGGAATTAGTAAATGGAATATAAAAAGAGATTAAAAAGGATATACATGGAATATTCTTTTTGGTGTTAGAAATAATGTAATGGATTGAAGATAAATTTACTGATTGATTTGATAATTACACCATTTTGATGTGAAAGTTACACCATTCTCGTAATAGTAATAAATTTTTTTTCATGTCACGGAGACTTGTTTTTTGAGGCGCCAATTACCAAGGAGATTATCTTTTATTCCGCCTTGGCCAAACTTTATTGTAGTGGTGATGTAAGCATTAGGACTTTAAAAGACGAAAGCCAAGGCCAATTTTCATCCTATTTCTTCTTCTTCCTTTTTTTTTTTTTTATAATTAGTGGGTGAGTGGTTAGTAAAAGCATACTTAATGAAAAAAAAAAAAAAAAAAATCAAGACAAGCAAAGGAAGTCCGATTTTGTTGGCCACACATGATTTCCTGGGAGTCAATATTATCCATCCATATGCCCAGATGACCTCTTGTCCGGAATTGATTTTATTTTCATTAAAGTAAAAATGGAAGAGAAGTGGAGATTTCACATTGGTGCCAAAAACAAAACAAAAACGAGTAGATTCTCATTAGAAACACACGCGACAGAAAACATTATCGCTCCACTAATGCACAATCCTTTTGAACTCGCTTTCATTCTACTTTAAATACTTATAATGATAGGCCTATTAAGCCTCACACGAAAAAAGTTCTAGTTGAAAGCATATATATATATATAGATATAGATATTTCTCCAAAAACCACATTTAAATACTTATAGTCGGGCATGAGGAGTAGGACTAATCGGGGCGTTACAATACGTGCATCAAATGTCTAAAAACAATTTCAAGTAAAGATATAAGAGATGTGGTCTACCAAAAAATGTACAAGCCAACTGACATTATATGTCAAATTTTATTTATTAGCTATAGAGTACATGATCCACACGGTTTCCACTACAAACATGGATTACAGCATACTGCATAGCCTTGAAGGACAAACATATTGTCCTACAACATATTATTCTTATTCTTAGTAAAGTACCGGCTTGCACGATGATAATGCTAATTAAGTAAGTAGACACGTGGTATTATAGTAGCCGACAGAATTATACTTAGTCGCAGCACATTATTGGTTTTACACTCAATGGCCTGAATTAGGCGGGCAACCACGCTTGTACCTATTACCGCATGGCTTTGATGGCTTATTACCGTTTCCTTTGCAGTATGGAGTACCGGGGTTACTGGGACCGCAGGGCTTTGTTGGCTTATTAGTGTTTCCTGTTCCTCCTGTGTGTCCTTTGCCTGCAAAATATATAGATACTCAAATTAGAGGAACATAACATGCTAATGAGAAACAGGACAAACATAACTAAACATAACTTTCGTCTAGCAAATTAGACCACCAAATAATCGCAAAACAACAAACCTCAAAATCTGAAGAAAGAAGATTAAGAACTTGCTTGGCGCACGGTAATTAGACTTTTATTTATATGGAAAGAAGTAAGATTGTTCCTTCTCTCTCTAGCAAATGTTCTAAACATAGTCATCTGACAAGAAGCACAACAAAATCAGCAAAAGGGAAGTATGTTCCTCACCTGCATCTGCAGCTAATTCTCGAGCAGAAGCGAAGAGGGAAAGAAGAGAAGGGAAGCCAAGAGAAAGCATAGAATAAGATATGCCTTCATCTTTGGAAATTTGGTTAAATTTTTGTGAATAAAACTTGTCCTCCTTGCTCTTACTTTATATAACCAATTCAAGTTACTGTACAAACAATAGGGCCAGTGAAATCAATCATTTTAATTTGATTATTTGAAGTATGCAATTTACACCTATACCTAATGGAAATAAAAATTATGTACTAGTGACTTGTAAGGAGTCAATGTCTCTTAGCTAGAAAGTTTATTCTATATGTTTATCACTAGGTACATAACAAAGGTAGTTACAGTGAAGGGTCAATTTCAACTACAGTAGAAAAATCTGATTCCCTAAAATTTAATTACAATTAGAAGATAGCAATAGCCAGGTCATCCCCAAGTCAATTTATACAGTTTCTCCAAGAAAAACTACGATTTATTTCTGTAATAACCGAAATTTTTACGGACTCATGAATTCCTTATATGTAAAGAAATTTAAGTCTATACTATGTGCTTATGTGATGTTCATGAAAATTATGGATATCAATGTGAAGTTCATAATTTTATTATTAGAATATGTTTGAGTTCTTATAGTAATCGTAAGACTCGATGATGCTTTAAGTTTTTATTCTGGCCTATGTATGACCAGGATAAGTCGTGACATGAATAAGACGGTAACTGCCGTATAATAAGTAGTATTGAAATTATACTGCGATAAACCGTCATTTCGGATGCAAAGTTAATAATAAGGCACGGACCATTTTAGAAAATCAGGAATAATATTGGAGCAATAAGGACTTAATAGCTTCAAGTCTTAAAGAAAA